>OY757017.1:56504865-57899146 GCA_963580285.1 Lucinisca nassula
AGGGGCTTGAAGAAATATATGGGCTGCATGATGCTACCACGCAGAGCTGAATCCGGCCCGCATACTAGTATTGGTAAACCGCTTAGAGGATCTTAGCCTGCCCAGGAACCGCTGTGCGATGTGGACCGTCCATGCTTATAAACCCTATTGGTTTCATTGGGCATCAGGGCTTGAGATGTCATTTTATCTCAATGTCGGGTAAAAGTCCAACAAAATTGGAAGCAACGTCTCCAAAATGACCTTTACAGTGTTGACGGGGACGTTAAACCTCAAATCAAACACATCAAACGGTCATTCTCTCTCTTCCCCTGATTCAAGAAGGGTAGTTGTCCGTTTCTGGCGAAAGAATGTGCACTGTACTGTTAACCACTTACGTTTATGCCTGCACCGGGAAAGTGTGAATAGGTTAACTGACCGGCTCCAAATGACCTAAAACAGCGTTTACTGGGCCGTTTATCTCAAATTCAAACAAACAGATAACTCTCGCTATCTCGACTTCAGCTATCTCGATAGTATCATTTATGTCGAAGTCATTTTTCACTCCCGAATATTTTCACTATATTTTTATACATCGGATGGCGAATAATCAGATATCTCGAAGTGATTTTTTTATGCCTGGTGCCTAATTTCTTTTACAATTATGGCTGCTTATGAAACCATGGAGACTGTTTGTTGTCAGTTCAGCCATGTGATTGTGGCGTATGAAAAATAAATAAACTGAATTGTTATTAATCATTATTAATCAACAAACTTTCCCATTTTGCAAGGAATCACCCCTCAATAAACGTAATTAAGTCCTAAATTTAGTTTTAATTACAGTAAATCACAGCATTGAAATACCTTTTTTCACCTGTCTTTACAGAATTGACTGCTGTAATTACGCTAATAGGCAATCATATAATTCGATATGAGTGGCCTCTCTTGAAATACAAATTTATCCTGCAATTCAAAGAGTTATAATGCTTTGCTTTGTTTAAACGCTTACAAATAAGAGAACATGAAACAAACAATAAATTCAATTTTAAAAGGGCACATGTGTAAAATACCTTGGAGTATAAAGATGTACACTTGTTCGTTTGATTACAATAATGTATTTGATATTTTATTTTTGACTGGGCAAAAGTCTTGGACAAAGGGATACGGGTAGACTTTTATTCTGGACTTCGAGAAGGCTTTTGACACCCCGCCAAATGAACTACTTGAATCTAAGTTATTTGGTTATGGAATTGGGGGGGGGGGGGGCTCAAATGGATAGATTCCTTTCTTTGCTACAGAAAACAGGGCATTGTTGTTAATGGTTTATATTTGGAGGGGGCTCCAGTTTTGTCTGGAGTCCCACAGGGGACTGTTCTTGGACCACTGTTGTTCTCCTTGTACAACAATGATATTTCTGCCAATATTTGACTCAGAAATAAGACTGTTCATGATGATTGTGTTTGCTACCGGGAAATTAGAGATACAGATGACTCACTGAAACTTCAGAATGATATGGATAGATTAGGATGTTGGGCACAAAAACGGAGCATGGGATTTCAGTCCGTTAAATGCAATATTATGCAGATAACTTAGAAGAGAACAAATAAAATTGAGGCTTCTTACATCTTAGAGGGAATGGTTCTCGAGAATATGGATTCCATTAAATACCTTGGTATGACAATCACACACAATTTGAGATGGAATACACATATTAGCAACATGTGTACTAAGGCAAATCAACCGCTTGGTTTTCATGAGGCAAAATCTTCACCAGTGTCCTCAGGAGCATTTAAAGGACTTGGTCGCCCAAACTTGGAATATGGTAGTTGAATCTGGTACCCCAGTGGAGTGGTCTTAAATGAAGAAATTGAAAAAGTTCAGAATAGAGCTGCTAGATTTGTAACAAGCGATTACTGCTTTGAAACTTGGAGCATGGCTGGAATACTAGGAAATTGAAGATTGGATTCTCGCAAGAAAAGGAGAAAAGACAGTAGGCTCATACTTTTATACAAAGGTCTAAAAGGTGCTGCCAGCATTCCAACAGGTGACCTTGTTCCCCAAGCTAGGCACTGTAGAAATCACCATTCATTGGCGTTTCAGACCCATACTGCAAGAACTGATATTTATAAAGAATCGTTCTCCCCCCCGAACCATTAGATACTGAAATGCCCTTCCTGATTCGATTATTTCGACAGCTGAAGGTGCTGAGGATTATGAAGCTAAGTTAACCTCTTTGGTTTGAGCTACGGACTAACTTACCATATCACAGGGCCTGATGTATGAATGTCATTTGATATGTCACCAGTGACAATTCTTATTCTGAACATCGCTTTTGATGCACTGCTATGCAGATACTCAGATAATAGATATTCAGTTGCAATTGAAATACATCAGTATATACACATTGTTGAACAATTAAAAAGATCATGGCATGCACCAATGTTCATAGCGGTACACTTTGAAGATCACCACTCATTAGGCCTGGATGGTGTATTTGTTATCTCGATCTACTGATAACTCGAACTAATTTATTTCATCTCTTCGGCTTTGACATAAGAGAGTCATCTGTATATTTATGCACATTTTATACAGATGCAGACTGACAGTGGTATTATTTTTCATAATAATGTTTTAGGCATACCTGTCTTAAAATGCTAAGCAAAAAGCAAACACGCACTCAGATATTTTTTTTTCAGAGAGCGATAGAGAGACAAAATAATTTTTCACGTGAATTTCTTAGCAACACACAATTTATATGAAATATCAAGCCTAATGTTATCAGAAATCATAAAAATATCAAACACATTTAGAATATCACCTGTTGTCTGTTTGTTCTGCATTTTGAGGGATACAGCTACACTGTGTTGGATAAAAATTAAAAAGCTAATAGACAGATCTAGTTCTGAAATGAAATACGTGTACTTAGAAACAAAGTTAATATCACTTGTAGGTTCTGCACTTGTTAATGTTGTGTAGATGGTGGACTTGACCCTGGGATGCAGATAAGTTTTTGTTTTGGCCCAATATCCCTCCGTGGATGGGCTATAACCTTTTTTATACTGAATAGAATATTTCACCTTAAATTTTGAAAACATTAGACTTTGAATGAGTGCATAGCACGGGTGAACGTTCTGGTGTTTTAACACATGCGATAAAATATTTTGGTATTTATAAAAAAAGTTAATTTTATTTTTATTTCAAACATGACTTGGGCAATGTTCAGTAATTGAACAGCTATTAGTAACACTTGTGAAAATCTCTGGTGTTTTCAACACACTCAAAGAAACGTGTTTTCAACACATACGATGAAATATCGGTATTTATAGAAAAAAAGGTAAATTTTCTTTTATTTTATATGACTAAAAAGCAAACAAACCAATGGCCCCCGCCCATTGGGGTTTTAAGAAATAAATGGGCTGCATGATGCTTCCACGCAGAGCTGAAACCGACCACGCACACATACTGGTAAACCGCTTAGAGGATCTAAGCCTGCCCAGGCAAAGCGGTGCGAGTCGGTCCGTCCATGCTTAAAAACCCTAATCCTTTCATTGGGCGACAGGGCTTGAGATGTCATTTCATCTCAATGTCGGGTAAAAGTCCCACAAAATTGGAAGCAACGTCTCCAAAATGACCTATACAGTGATGACGGGGACGCTAAACCTCAAATCAAACAAACAAAAGCAAACAAACCAAAAACGTACTCCGAGCTGCTTCTGTGAAAATTAAATGGTCATCTTATTTTTTCACACTGTGAAAATATCATATATATTTCACTCTGTGAAAATATCATTTTATTTGTTTCAGGTATGCATTGATTTCACTGCTATCTAATGGCTTAGCGCTTTAAAAAGTACAGAAAATGGCTGAATAAAAGCCATCATCTGACGCTGCAAAATTCGGCATCTGGTCTAGGCCTTCAATGCTTGCAAGTATCCCGGTTTGGGATTCCCTTGTAATATTAGTTTAATGTTTGTATATCTTCTGTCCATAATTCTGGCTACTGCATCTAAGGTCCTGCCCCAGAATCCAAGAGTTTTGTTACATTCACGAGGAACAAGTTTTTCTTTTGTTGCCGCCTAATGTCCAGGGTATGCCAACCACCCTACATCTGGGAGAAAACAAAGATAATTGCATTTTGAGTAATCTCTTTGTTTCTTCATAATTTATTTGCAGAAGGCGATAGAATTAAATCCTACAGATGCAACATCAATACATTCCCTTGGTTACTGGTGAGTAATGAAAACATTTTATATAGCCTCGCTTTGAAGAAGTGGGACAATACTGGATTTGCATTGTCTTGTGTTATTCCTTCCATCCACATTCTGTCCGCCTCATCAGATAAAATTTTGGTCACATTTTTCTCAACCGCTGTTTTGGTAATAATTTGGGCAGTGGGTTGATGTATCATGTACACGGAATCAGGACCAACGACCCAGATCTCTCGGAGTTACATCTAAGGTCTTTTGCAGTTACATCCTTGATGCCAATAATGAAACTTTTTTTTATCACATTTTTCTCAAGAGCTGTTAGGGTTACAAAGTGGAAACTTGGTACACACATGGTCAGTGGGTGGATACGTCGTGTATACGGGACTGAAGGCTAAGGGCCTATAACTCTCGCAGTTACACCCCTTGGTAGGTTTTACAATTTACCATTTAATGAAACAAATTTGGTTTACAGATTTCTCAGGAACTATGGAAGCTGTGAAGTTCAAACTTGGTACAAACATGTGCAGTGGGCGGATGCATCGTGTGTACCAGAAACAGGGCCAACGGTCTATAACTGCTGGAGTTACATCCCTTGATATGTTTTACAATTTGCTTTTAACATCCATCCTGTCACACTTTCCCCAAAACCTGTAAGGGTTTCAAAGTTATCCTCCGACACACACATGGGCAATTGGCTGATATATTGTGTATTCTGGAATCAGGGACAAGGACCCATTACTCCTTGATAGGTTTCCTTATTTGCTTTAAATGAAAAATGTTTGTTACAGATTTTCAGGAATAATGGGTGTAAAGGTAAAACTTGGTGAACACACAGACAGTTTGCTGGTGTATCATGTGTACCAGAATCAAGGCCAAGGAAATGTAACTGCTGGATAGGTTTTACAATTTGCTGTTAATGATAATAATAATGAAAAATTTTGTTGCACTATTCTCAAGAACTCTGAGGGTTACAAAGTTGAAACCTGTACACACTTGGACAGTGGGTTGATGTATCGTAGAATCTGGGCTTAAGGCCCAGAAATCATGGAGTTAAATCCCTTGATAGGTTTTATGTTGCCATGTTACCATGCCCTACAGTGATGTTACCTGGTAGGCATGGATTCAGAATATTTCAACACTATGGATCTTTCTTCTCCAAAAGTGGTGCAGTAGGGCTATAGTCAGATCGCCCGACAGCTCTTGTTTGATCACATTTCGTGCATCCATGCATCAATCCATATATCTGAGACAAGGTGAGCATTTGTGATCACATTTGTGCTTCTGTGAACCAATCCCTGCATCCGTGCTTACGTCCATGCATAAACATTTTCTTCAAACAACATATAAACCACTGAATGGATTATGAGTAAACTTGGCAGAAAAGATCTTTAGGTGGTCCTCTTTCAAAATTGTTCAAATGATTCCGGTCCATCGCACATCTAGGCCATAGGAGCCAAAAAAAGATTATTTAAACGAAAAATTAAAAAAAAATCTTCTTCTCTTAAACCAGAAGGTCCAGGTCTTTGATTTTTTTTCTATTGGACCTCTACCAAGATGGTTCAGATTATAGCACTGGGGCCAAAAATGGCCACATCCCTGCCCACATGATTTAAATAGACTTACATAGGGAAAATCTTTAAAGCTGTTCTTGTCTTAAACCAAATAGTCCGGATCTTTGATATTTGGTATGAAGCTTCATCTAGTAGACCTCTACCAAGATTGTTCAAATTATAGCTCTCGGACCAAAAATTGGCCATGCCCCGGGGCTCACATATTTTACATAGATTTATAAAGGGAATATACATGTATGTAAAAATCTTCCTGCCTGAAACCAGAAGGCCCAGGTCTTTGATATTTAGTATGAAGCTTCATCTGGTGGGCCTTAACCAAGATTACTCAAATTATAGCCCTGGGGCCAAAAATAGTCACGCCCTCGGGGCCCATATATAGACTTATGTGGGGTAAACCTTACAAAAATCTTCTTGTCTTAAACCGGAAGGCCAAGGACTTTGATATTTGGTATGAAGCTTCATCTAGTAAATCTCTACCAAGATTGTTCAAATTAAAGCCATTGGGCACACGTTTAAACTAGACTTATATTGGGAAAAAATAAAAATCTTCTTGTCTAAAACCAGAAGACTCAGGTCTTTGATATTTGAAGCTTCATGTAATGGACTTCTAACAAGATTTTTAAAATTCTAGCCGTTGCGCCAGAAATGACTATGTCACGGGGCCCACATGTTTTACATAGATTTATAAAGGGAAAACCTTTTGAAAGTCTTGTTTGAAACGAGAAGGCCCAGGTTTGCTCAGATTATTGTCCTGGGCAATAATTAGCTCCACTCGGAGCCTTTGTTTGGTAAAGTTTCTGGGAGACATTACAATGTATAAAACTAATTCAATATTGGTTCAACTGATGTTTAACTATATTGACACTCCAGAATTAATGAAGATACTTATATCATCAAGGTAAACAAACATGTATTGCTTCTCTTCCCAGTTTTGTTCCTTCTGAACATTGCTTATGATTTTCTGGTACACAGGTGAGCAATACAGGGCCATCTTGGCCCTCTTTTTTCTTATTGTGTTTGATTTTTTTTAAACAAAAGCTGTAGTCAGGTCATTTAATGCATCTGTCTGCGGAACTGCTTTAACATGAGAACAACGTTCAGTAAAGAAAGGGATACAATTATTTTCTTTATTTTGATGTTAGCTCCAAAACGGAGCGTGTATAGATAGTAAAGATATTTATTAGTGATGGTCTTTCATGTATCATTCTACTCAGATTGGCTAAAGTAATAATGTCTAAGCATGGATATATTTCAAATGTGATGTTAATATTTACGGTTGCTATACCGAAATTTTGACACACAGTGTCCTATTTATTCCATTTGGTAAATTATTTACCCTATGGGACAAATAGGAAACTGGGTGTCAAAGTTTTAGTTATACCGGTATAGCATATTGCCAACTTACATCATGTACAAGGTAATTTTTGATGACATTGGATTAATCATTTATATCTTGTCATGTCTGCATAAAAAGCTTTGCCATACTGATATAATGTATGCATCTCTAACAACATAACTGAAATGTTTAACGTAAGTTTAACTCCTGTAAACTATTTTCAGGTGTTTTGTATTTGCTGATATGCCATGGTACCAGAAAAAGATAGCAGGTGCTCTATTTGCTACCCCACCCACATCTTCATATGAAGAGGTAAAATTTATATAACATGTTAATGCACAGACGTTTAAGCATCACGTGAACAAGTCTGAGCAATAAACGCCCCATAAAACCCACTTAATATGGGAAACTTGGGGTTTACAGGGTAAACATTATTTTGGTTATTTCTGCTCCAAGACATAGGTTGTGGGTACTTGGTAGAGCCGCCTCATTAGAACGAGCACCCTCAACCCATGTTTGCAGTACAAATAAGAAAAAAAAATCACGGATTTTCATAAGACTAGAAGCCATATAGGAGCTGTGAAAAATTGCACTATGTCGAACGTGTGTGTTCTCATTATAGGTGTTATGGATGTACTTTCTATATTTTGCATCGCTTTTACAAAGGAGGCAACTTCTGGGTCTTCATCTTTGCGTACCTGTTATATGAGTCACTATGAAAAGGGGGCCTACTGGGAAGGAAAAGAATCAGCAAACTCTTCTTTTTAAGAACAGAATGGTGTATACATTCTTCTTTGAAAAAGTGCATTAATGTTATTGCCGGGTCAGGAAGCCTAATATAGATGATTAAAGAATATCTTCTTGATCTTCCAAAAAAAAAGGTACGTTTGTGATCTAATTAGAGTCACTTTATCAGGTGTTTATTGAGTAGACATAGGATATATTTTCAAGATAAATTATCATAAATAAATTACATGTTGTCTAAAGGGGTCCTGTTGCACTCTGGTTGGTATTATAGACCAACTCGTATATTAGGTTGATAGGTGTTTAGATATTGCGAAGAGAATACCTGTCTGGCATTACCATTGAAATACTTACTTTCTAAATCACTCATTTTCACTCGCTCAATCAATCTTTCACTCGGTGTTAGCCTTATTAAACTTTTTGATGGATACATAAAAGGGAATCATCATTCTTTCAGTTTTTGTTCTCTCTACTGTAATTCAGCAAAGCAACCCCAGATTTATGACATGCATGTAGCTTGTGCCTCGTAATTAGCAATCCTGCTTTGTCAGCAAGCAATTAACACAGGTCCAGCGTAAGAAATTAGTCACAGGAAAAATGTGACATAATGAAGTATTTCATACCTTTTGAACTATCACTCTTGGCATCGTGTAACATACATAAGTGCATTAGAAAGTCCAATAATATTGAAGAGAACCATCATTCATTTTGACTTCACTTAGTATCATGTGACATCGTGTGAGTCAATTTATTCATTGAAATGAATAACATTACACCCTCTTAAAAGTAAACTGTAGGATGTTTTATGTAAACGCACTGAAAATGATATTTGCTATTGGCAAAATTTAGTATTGTTATGGTTAAGAAACTTTTCATATAGCACAGAAACTGAACCAAGCTTGATGAAACCACATATCATGACTTAAAAGGTTAACCCCAATTTCCTTTCATTTTAGCTCATCTGTGTCGTTAAAGTTTTGACTCTGATGAGTCTCATTGCCCTTTCTCCTTTTACAGGCTCTCAAGTACTTCCTTATGGCTGAAGAAAGTAAGTATAATGTCATTTTTATCCCCTGACCAAAAAGGTTCGGGGGATATAGCAATCAGCTTGGCATCTGACCGTCTGTCCGTAGATGCAACCTTGTGGTGACAATAACTCCAATACCCTTTAAGATTCATTGATGGTTCTTCGCACAATTGTTCACAAGGCTGAGAGGGCGTGTCATGGGCAAGAACTAGAACTCTGGCTGCCATAGTTTTTGAGTTATCTCCCCTTTTAATAAAATAGAATGACTACCTTGTGATGGTCATAACTCCAATACCCTTTGAGATATATTAATGGTGTCTGGCACAATTGTTCACTAGGCTGAGACGGCGTGTCATGCACAAGAATCACAACTCTGGCTGCCATGGTCTTTGAGTTATCTCCCCTCCCAATAAAAAAGAGTGACTATCTTGTGATGGGCATAACTCCAATTACCTTTGAGATATATTGATGGTACCTGGCAGAGTTGTTCACAAGGCTGAGACGGCGTGTCATGCACAAGAACCACCACTCTGTGTGCCATGGTTTTTAGCTCGCCTTACGAAAGTAAGGTGGAGCTATTGCCATACCCCTGGGCATCAGTCGTCTGTGTCAGCGTCGGCATTTGGTTAAAGTTTACATGCAAGCTCTTTAACGTGAAGTTTTACAAGTTTATTTTGAATATATAATTAACAATTGGTAAAAAAACAATATTTAACATTATCATTGTGCTTCATTTTACAGGCTTTTTGGCTTAAATTGAACTTTTTGAGAAGTTAATATTTTCCTCTGTATTACCTCCCTTATTTTCCTGTGTTAAAATTTACCCGCAAGCTGTGTGAGTTCAAAGCCTGGGAGAGGAATGTTTTTTTTTCTTTTTAAAAACATAGCGGGTCTGGGGCTCAAGGTCAAGGTCACTGTGGCTATTTTTAGAAAAACATTTTCATCACTCTTGCACCTTAATTTACTGATGAATTTTAATATGCTGTGTATGATGATATCTCTAGCAAGTTCGACTTTCAAGTTCTGGGGCTGAAGGTCAAGGTCACTGTGGCTAGTTTTAGAAAAAACTTTGTTCTAGTGCCCACATTTATGGATGGACTTGAATGTAACTTCACACAAATGTTGGGTATAATGATATCTCGAGTGACTTTGACTTTCAGGGTCCGGGGCTTAATGTCAAGGTCACTACTTTCTGGGTCACGGGGACAAGGTCACTGTCGCTATTTTAAGAAAAACATTGTCATCACTCTTGCACCTTAATTTATTGATCACCTTAATTTATTGATGGATTTGAATATGCTGTGTATGATGATATCTCTAGCAAGTTCGACTTTCAGGTTCTGGGGCTGAAGGTCAAGGTAACTGTGGCTATTTTTAGAATAAATTTGCTCTAGTGCCCATATTTATGGATGGACTTTAACGTAACTTCACACAAATGTTGGGTATGATGAGCGGGTTCGACTTACAGTGTCTTGGGCTGAAGGTCAAGGTCACTGTGGTTATTTTTAGAAAAACTTTTTCATCGCTCTTGCGCCTTTATTTATGGCATTATTTTAATATAACTGCACACAAATGTTGGGTATGATGATATCTCGAGTGACTTTGACTTTCAGGTTCCGGGGCTGAAGGTCAAGGTTACTGTGGCTATTTTTAGAAAAAATTTGTGATCGCTCTTGTGCCTACATTTATGGATGGATTTTAATATAACTTCACACAAATGTTGGGTATGATGATTTCTCGAGCGAGTTCAACTTTCAGATCCAGGGCTGAAGGTGAAGGTCACTGTGGCCATTTTAGGGCAACTTTGTCATCGCTCTTGCACCTTCATTTATTGATGGATTTTAATATAACTTCACACAAATGTTTGGTATCACGATATCTTGATTGACTTTGACTTTCAGGGTCAGGCCTGAAGGTCAAGGTCACTGTGGCTATTTTTAGAAAAACTTGGTCATTGCTGTAGTGTCCACATTTATAAATGGATTTAAAGATAACTTCATACAAGTGTTGGGTATGATGATATCACGAGTGAGTTCAACTTTCAGGGTGTAGGGTAAAGGTCACTATGGCTATTTTCAGAAAAAAAAATAGTGATTGCTCTAGTGCCTACATTTATGGATGGATTTTAATATAACTTGACACAAATGTTTGGTATGATGATATCTTGAGTGACTTTGACTTTCGGGGCCAGGGGCTGAAGATCAAGGTCACTTTGGCTATTTTTTTTAGAAAAACTTGATCTTTGCTCTAGTTTCCACATTTATTGATGGATTTTAAGATAACTTCATACAAATTTTGGGTACGATAATATCTCAAGTCAGTTCACTTTCTAGGGCCAAGACCACTATGGCTATTTTTAGAAAAACTATGTCATCACTCTTAAGTACCTACATTTATTGATGGATATAATGTAATTTTACACAAATGCTAGGCTAGGCTTTTTTTAATTTGTCTTGCGCGAGGGGATTTGTATCGTTTGTGATGCCTTATTATAACATGGAAGTTTGTAGAATTACATGATGTTTGACCTACTGTTTAAAGACTTTAACATTGTCCAAAACTTTCGATTGATAAGTGATAGGGCTTTCATATTTCATGTGTGTCTTTCTTGTGACAAGACCTTTTCAGTGGCACCATATTTTTTTTTACCTTGTTACCTTGACTTCTTTTTGAAAACTTGATCATCAGCCATACCTTTTGATTGGTTAGTGATGGGGCTTTCATATTTCACATGCGCTGTCCGGGGGCATCAGTGTTTCAAAAACACATCTTGTTCTGATTCTGTTGCAGCCTGTGGCATCAGAACTGATATACGTGATCAATTACTGATAATTGAACCTTTATAAATACCTGGGCCTTTCGATTAGTATTTGTCTCCTTGTATACCACTGAGCTGATTGTAATCACTTTACACATGGAGCGTCGATGGGGCAGGGAAATAAACATTTGACTGGCCACTGGCCCAACTACAAAAACATTTCTCTCTATCTCATTAACGAATCAATTAATTTATTTCAAACTTGGCACAATATATCATTACAACATACTGCAGATTTGTTTAGATTTTGGTGACCTTTACCTCATTTTCAAGGTCACAGCAACGTAAAAAAAAAACCAGTCCTTTTTGGACCAAAAATTGCATCTCATTAAGGAATCAGTTAATTTAAGTCAAACTTGGGTACATTATATCATTACGACCTACTGCAGATTTAATTAGATTTTGGTGACTTTCACCTCATTTTTTAGGCCACAGTGACCAAAAAAAACGTATTTTTTATGCCACAAATAGCTTTTCTGCACTGTATTTCATTAACGAATTGATTGATTTTAGTCAAACCTGGTACAATATAATTATCATTACAACATACCACAGATTTTGTAAGATTTTGGTGACCTTGACCTTTTATCAAGGTTACAGGCTCCCAAAATCAGTCAATTTTGGGCCAAAATGGCTTGTCTGCACTCTGTCTCATTAATGAATTGATTGATTTTCGTCAAACTTGGCACAATATATCATTATAACAGACCACAGATTTGATTATATTTTGGTGACCTTAACTTTTTTTTCAAGGTCACAGCGCCCCAAAACAGTCGATTTTTGACCAAAAATGGCTTGTCTGCGCTCTATCTCATCAACGAATTCATTTATTTTAATCAAACTTGATACAATAAGTCATTACAACATGAGACAGATTTGATTATATTTTGGTGACCTTGACATTTTTTGCAAGGCCAAAACCGACAATTTGGGACAAAAAAGGCTTGTCTGCATCATGTCTCATAACAAATTGATTACATGTAATTTTATTTAAACTTGGTACAATATATCTTTACAACATACCACAGATTTGATTTGTCTGGTGATCTGAGCTTTTTAATGATTGTTTGTTTTTATCCCCCGACCGAATAGGTTCGGGGGATATAGCGATCAGCCTGGCGTCCGTCCGTCTGTCCGTCCGTCTGTCCGTCCGTCCGTCCGTCCGTCCGTAGACGCAACCTTGTGATGGCCATAACTCCTATACCCCTTGAGATTCATTGATGGTTCTTGGCACAATTGTTCACAAGGCCGAGACGGAGTGTCATGCGCAAGAACCAGAACTCTGGATACCATACTTTTTTAGTTATCTCCCCTTTTAATAAAATAGAATGACTACTTTGTGATGGCCATAACTCCAATACCCTTTGGGATATATTGATGGTACCTGGCCCAGTTGTTCACAAGGCTGAGACGGCGTGTCATGCACAAGAACCACAACTCTGGTTGCCATGGTTTTGGAGTTATCTCCCCTTCCAATAAAATAGAGTGACAACCTTGTGATGGCCATAACTCCTATACCCTTTGAGATTCATTGATGGTTCTTGGCAAAATTGTTCACAAGGCTGAGACGGTGTGTCATGCGCAAGAACCAGAACTCTGGATGCCATACTTTTTTAGTTATCTCCCCTTTTAATAAAATAGAATGACAACTTTGTGATGGCCATAACGCCAATACCCTTTGAGATATATTGATGGTACCTGGCACAGTTGTTCACAAGGCTGAGACAAAGTGTCATGCACAAGAACCACAACTCTGGTTGCCATGGTTATGGAGTTATCTCCCCTTCCAATAAAACAGAGTGACAACCTTGTGATGGCCATAACTCCTATACCCTTTGAGATTCATTGATGGTTTTTGGCACAATTGTTCACAAGGCTGAGACGGCGTGTCATGCGCAAGAACCAGAACTCCGGATGCCATACTTTATTAGTTATCTCCCCTTTTAATAAAATAGAATGACTACTTTGTGATGGCCATAACTCCAATACCCTTTGAGATATATTGATGATACCTGGCACAGTTGTTCACAAGTCCGAGACGGTGTGTCATGCACAAGAACCACAACTCTGGGTGCCATGGTTTTTTAGTTATCTCCCCTTCCAATAATATAGAATCACTACCTAGTGATGGCCACATCTCCAACACTCTTTGAGATATATTGATGATATTTGGTACAGTTGTACATGAGGTTAAGCAGGTATGTCACGTGCAAGAACCACAACTCTGGGTGCCCTGGTTTTTTAATTATCTCCCCAGACAATATAACCTTGTGATGGCCATAACTCCAATACCCTTTGAGATATATATTGATGGTACTTGGCACAATTGTATACACTGTGAGACGGGGCTTCATGCTTAAGAACCACAACTCTGTGTGCTATGATATTTGAGTTATCTCCCCTTCCAATATAACAGTATGACAACCTTGTGATCATCGTACCTCCAATACCCTTTGAGACATATTTGTGGTACTTGATGCAGATGTACATGAGGTTAAGCAAGTGTGTCATGCTCAAGAATTACAACTCTGGGTGCTCTGGTTTTTTAGTAATCTTCCCTGGCAATATAACCTTGTGATGGCCATAACTCCAACACCCTTTGAGATATATTGAAGGAACTTGGAAGGAACTTGGCACAATTTTTTTTTAGTTATCTCCCCTGACAGTATAATCTTGTGATGGGCATAACTGCAATACTTTTGTGATATATTGCTGGTTTAATTCTGGTCCACTTTCTATTGGTGGACAATCTTCTGACGGCCATATTGACTTTTGGTCGGGGGATTTGCCATCTCTTCCGATGGCTATTTTTTAAGGTCATAGGTTATAATGAAAACTTTAACTGTCAGTTTATGTCCAAAAAAATGGCTTGTTTGCAGCTCACATTTTGGCGACTTTAACCTAGTTATTAAAGTCAAATGGGTGTTTAAGATATATTTATAGTGTGTGTGGGGGGGGGGGGGGGTGGGCATTGTTTTCCTCTGAAAAAATTTCTAGTGGACTTCTACCAAGATTGTTCAAATTATAGCCCTTGGGCCAAAAAATGTCGCTGTGCAGGGGCCCACTGATTTTTCAGTCTTATATAGGGAAAACCTTTAAAAATCTTCTTGTCTGAAACCAGAAGGCCCAGGTCTTTGCTGTTTGGTACGAATCTTCATGTAGTGGACCTTTACCAAGATTGTTAGCTTACCTGGGCCGAAGGCTCCAGGGGAGCTTATAGTCTAGTTGGTCGTCTGTCGTCCGTTCGTCCACACTTTTGAGCAGCTATATCTCTGCAGCCTGCAGGCTGATCTCAATCATTTCTCATCTGTAGCATGCCTCTGGTGGGGCATTGATGACATAAACTTTTTTTCGAAATCGCTCTAAAACTTGGGTTGTTATGGCAACCACAAGGTCCCATAGACTTACTTATAGGTAAGGTGGCTGGGGATAAAACCTCGAATGAGTTCTAAAACGGGCCAAGTCGGCCCATTTATCATAGAGTTACGTCCCTTTGATTGCTGAAAATGTTTTTTTTACCTTGTCATCATCGTAGACCCTTCAGTTGTGATCGATTCTTTCTGAAACTTATATGTAAGGTGGCTGGGGATAAAACATCGGATGAGTTCGAATGCCGGCCAAGTCGGCCTATTTATCATAGCGTAACGTCCCTTTGATTGCTGAAAATGCCTATTTTTGACCTTGTCATCACCGTAGCTGCTTCAGTTTTGATCAGATCTTTCTGAAACTTATATGTATGGTGGCTGGGGAAAAAACCTCGGATGATTTCGAATACCGGCCATGTCGGCCCATTTAGAGTTATGACCCTTTGATCGCTGAAAATGCCGATTTTTTACCTTGTCATCACCGTAGCCCCTTCAGTTTTGATCGAATCTTTCTGAAACTTATATGTAAGGTGGCTGTGGATAAAACTTCGCATTAGTTCGAAAACCGGCCAAGTCTGCCCATTTATCGTAGATTAACATCCCTTTGATTGCTGAAAATGTTTTTTTTTTTTACCTAGTCATCACCGTAGCCCCTTTTAGTTTTGATCGAATCTATCTAAAACTTATATGTAAGGTGGCTGGGGTTAAAACTTCGGAAGAGTTCGAAAACCGGCCAAGTCGGCCTATTTATCATAGAGAACCATCCCTTTGATTGCTGAAAATGTTGATTTTTGACCTTGTCATCACCGAAGCCCCTTCAGGTTTGATCGGATTTTTCTGAAACTTATATATAAGGTGGCTGGGGATTAATATTTGGATGAGTTCGAAAACCGGCCAAGTCGGCCCATTGATCATAGAGTTACATCCCTTTTGATTGCTAAAAAAAAGTCGATTTTAGCTCACCTGTCATGTAATGACGAGGTGAGCTTTTGGGATCACTTTTCGTCCGTCGTGCGTCCGTCCGTCCGTAAACAATTTCTTCAAAAGACATCTCCTCCTAACCCACTGATCAGATTTTGGCCAAACTTCACAGGAATGATCCTTAGGTGGTCCCCTTTCAAAGTTGTTCAAATGGTTCCGGTCCGTCACACATCTAGGTCACAGGAGCCAAAAATAGATTTTTTTTCACCGAAAACTTAAAAAATCTTCTTCTTAAAACCACAAGGCCCAGGTCTTTGATATTTGGTATGTAGCTTCATCTAGTGGACTCCTACCAAGATTGTTCAAATTATAGTGCTGGGGCCAAAAATGCCCCCACCCCGGGGCCCTTTGGTTTTACATGGGCTTATATAGGGAAAAACTTTAAAATTCTTCTTCTCTGACACTGCGAGGCCCAGGTCTTTGCTATTTGGTATGAAGCTTCATCTAGTGGACCCCTACCAAGATTGTTCAACTTATAGTGCTGGGGCCAAAAATGCCCCCGCCCCGGGGTCCTTTGGTTTTACATAGGCTTATATAGGGAAATATTTAAAAATCTTCTTCTCTGTAACCACAAGGCCCAGGTCTTTGATATTTGGTATGAAGCTTCATCTTGTGGACCTCTAAGAAGAATGTTCAAATTATAGCCTGGAGACCAAAAATGCTCCCGCATCGGGGTCCTTTGGTTTTACATAGACTTATATAGGGAAAATATTTAAAAATCTTCTTCTCTGAAACCACAAGGCCTAGGTCTTTGATATTTGGTATGAAGCTTCATCAAGTGGACATCTACCAAGATTCTTCAAATCATAGCCCTGAGACCAAAAATGCTGCCGCATCGGGGGCCCTTTGGTTTTACATATACTTATATAGGGAAAATCTTTAAAATTACATTGTGAAACCACAAGGCCTAGGTCTTTGATATTGGGTGTGAAATTTCATCTAGTGGACCTCTATCAAGATTATTCAAATTATAGCCCTGGGGCCAAAAATGCCCCCGCCCCGAGACCCTTTGGTTTTACATAGACTTATATAGGGAAATCTTTAAAAATCTTCTTCTCCAAAACTGCAAGGCCCATGTGTTTGATATTTGGTATGGAGCTTCATCTAGTGGACCTCTACCAAGATTGTTCAAATTATGGCCCTCGGGCCACAAATGCGCCCGCCCTGGGGCCCTTTGGTTTTACATATACTTATATAATATAGAGATAATCTTTGAAAATCTTCTTCTCTGAAACAGCAAGGCCCAGGTCTTTGATACTTGGTGTGAACCTTCATCTAGTGGACCTCTATCAAGATTGTTTAAATTATAGCCCTGAGGCCAAAACTGCCCTCAACCCGGGGCCATTTGATTTTACATAGGCTTATGTAGGGAATATCTTTAAAAAAATCTTCTTCTCTGAAACCGCAAGGCCCAGGTCTTTGATATTTGGTTTGTAGCTTCATCTAGTGGACTTTTGCCAAGATTTTTCAAATAATAGCCTTTGTTGATATTTGGTATGAAGCTTCACCTTTTTGACCTCCCTCAACATTATGCACATTATAACCCTTGGGTCATGCACATCATAACCCTTGGGTCAATAATGACCCTCCTCTGGGCCCACTTGTTACTCTGTGGATCAGGTGAGCGATCCAGGGCCATCATGACCCTCTTGTTGACCTTGTCATCACGATAGCCCCTTCAGTTTTGAGCGAATCTTTCTGTAACTTATATGTAAGATTGCTGGGGGATAAAACCTCGGACGAGTTCGAATACCCGCCAAGTCGGCCTATTTATCATAGAGTAAGGTCCCTTTGATTGCTAAAAATGCCTATTTTTGACTTTGTCATCACCGTAGCTGCTTCAGTTTCAATCGGATCTTTCTGAAACTTATATGTAAGGTGGCTGGGGATAAAACCTCGGCTGAGTTCGAATACCGTCCAAGTCGGCCCATTTATCATAGAGAAACGTCCCTTTGATTGCTGAAAATGCCTATTTTTGAGCTTGTTATCACCGTAACTCCTTCAGTTTTGATCGGATCTTTCTGAAACTTATATGTAATGTGGATGGGGATAAAAACTCGGATGGGTTCGAAAACCGGCTAAATCGGCCCATTTTTCATAGAGTTTCATCCATTTGATTGCTGAAAATGCTGATTTTATGGTCCCGTCTGTCCGTCCATCGTCCGTCCACACATTTGAGCGACTTTATCGTTGCAGCCTGCAGGCTGATCTCAATCATTCTTCATATGTAGCATGCCTTTGGTGGGGCATTGATGACATAAGCGTTTTTTCGAAATCGCATTGAAACTTTGGTTGCTGTGGCAATCATAAGGTCCCATAGACTTACAATAGGAAAATGCTTGTCATCCCCGTAGCGTCTTCAGTTTTGATCGGATCTTTATGAAACTTGTATGTTAAGGTAGCTGGGGATAAAATCTCGGATGGCCCATTAGTCATAGAGATACATCCCTTTGATTGCTGAAATGCCGATTTTCGACCTTGTCATCACCGTAGCCCCTTCAGTTTTGATCGGATCTTTCTGAAACTTATATGTAAGATGGCTAATGATGTAACCTTAGATGAGTTCGAAAACCAGCCAGGTCGGCCCATTTATCATAGAGTAGCATCTCTTTGTTTGCGGAAAATGCCGCTTTTTGACCTTGTCATCACCGTAGCCCTTTCAGAGTTAATCGGATCTTTCTGAAACTGATATGTAAGGTGACTGGGGATAAAACCTCGGATGAGTTCGAATACCGGCCAAGTCGGCTATTTATCATAGAGTTACCTCCCTTTGATTGCTGAAAAATGCTGATTCTTTACCTTGTCATCAACGTAGCCCCTTTAGGTTTGATCGGATCTTTCTGAAACTTATAACTATGGTGGCTGGGGATAAAATCTTGGATGAGTTCAAAAACCGGCCAAGTCGGTCCATTTTTCATAGAGTTATGTCCCTTTTATTGCTGAAAATGTCAATTTTTGACCTTGTCATCACCGTAGCCCCTTAAGTTTTGATCAGATATTTCTGAAACATATGCGTAAGGTTGCTGGGAATTAAACCTCGGATGAGTTCGAAAACCAGCCAAGTTGGCCGATTTATCATAGAGTAACATTCCTTTCATTGCTGAAAATGCCAAAATATGACCTTGTAATCACCGTAGCCCCTTCAGTTTTGATCGGATCTTTCTGAAACTTATATGTAAGATGGCTAATGATGTAACCTTGGATGAGTTCGAAAACCAGCCAAGTCGGCCCATTTATCATAGAGTAGCATCTCTTTGATTGCGGAAAATGCCGATTTTTGACCTTGTCATCACCGTAGCCCTTTCAGTTTTGATCTGATCTTTCTGAAACTGATATGTAAGGTGGCTGGGGATAAAACCTCGGATGAGTTCGAATACCCGCCAAGTCGGCCCATTTATCATAGAGTTACCTCCCTTTGATTGCTGAAAATGCTGACTCTTTACCTTGTCATCAACGTAGCCCCTTTCGTTTTGATCGGATCTTTCTGAAACATATAACTATGGTGGCTGGATATAAAATCTTGTATGAGTTCAAAAACCGGCCAAGTCGGTCCATTTTTCATAGAATTATGTCCCTTTGATTGCTGAAAATGTCAATTTTTGACCTTGTCATCACCGTAGCCCCTTAAGTTATGAGCGGATATTTCTGAAACGTATGTGTAAGGTTGCGGGGAATTAAACCTCGGATGAGTTCGAAAACCAGCCAAGTTGGCCGATTTATCATAGAGTAACATCCCTTTCATTGCTGAAAATGCCAAATATGACCTTGTAATCACCGTAGCCCCTTCAGTTTTGATCGGATCTTTCTGAAACTTGCATGTAAGGTGGCTGGGAATAAAACCTCAGATGAGTTCGAATACCGGCCAAGTCGGCACATTTATCATAGAGCTTCGTGCCTTTGATTGCTGAAAATGCCTATTTTCGACCTTGTCATCACTTCTGCCCCTTCAGTTTTGAACGGATCTTCATAAAACTTACAAACAATGAAGTCAGGCTGAAAAGCTTGGAGGAGTTTGAAAACTCTTGAGGTTTGCCTATTTATCATAGAGTAACATCCCTTTGATTGCAGCAGTTAATTGTTTTTGACCTTGTCATCACCTTAGCCCCTTCAGTTTATATCGGCTCTTCCTGAAAGTTACATATAAGCAAGTCAGGAATAAAAGCTTTAATGAGGTTGAAAACCGGTGAGGTCAGCTGATTTATCATAGGTTACATTCTACTTGATTGCAGAAAATGCTTACGATGTCATCACCTTGTCCTCCAATAAATCCTTCAGTAGAGGTTGGCACTTCCTGAAACTTTGAATCTGTTGGCTCAGGTGAGCGATACAGGACCAGGTTGGGCCTCTTGTTCAATTTATAGCCGTGGGGCAATAAATGGCTCGCCCCGGGGCCAACTGGTTTTGCAAAGGCTTAAATAGGGAAAACCTTTACAAATCTTCTTGTCTGAATCCAGAAGGCCCGGGTGTTTGATATGTGGTATGAATCTTCATGTTGGGTAAAAGTCCCACAAAAATGGAAGCAACGTCTCCAAAATGACCTTTACAGTGTTGACGGGGACGTTAAACCTCAAATCAAACAAAATCTTCATGTAGTGGACCCCTACCAAGATTGCTGAACTTATAGCCTTTGGGCCAAAAATGGCACTGTCCCGGGTTTTACATAGGCAAATATAGGGAATACCTTTAAACTATTTTTGTTTGAAACCAAAAGGCCTAGATCTTGGACATTTGGTATGAAGCTTCATCTAGTGGACCTCTTCCAAGATTGTTCAAATTTGTAGCATAGGGGCCAAAAATGGCCCTTCCGCGGGGCCCACATCTTTTACATAGGCTTATATGGGGGAAACCTTTAAGAATCTTTTTATCTGAAAACTGGTAAGAAAAGGTCACCCAGGAAAGGCCACAATCTAAGAACGCAGCCGTCTTAAGTCACCTATAGAAAGTGACATGGAGATACACTCAAAACAGATGAAACATGAACCAACGGCACAAAGCCAAATAAAAAATAAGACACTGCAAAAGAATGACCACTTTGGGATGGTCAATAGTAAACCTATTGGGGGTTGCTTCAGCTCCGGAGTTTATGAAATTTCAACCCTCATCCTCAGTTCCAGTACAGTATCAAACAAAATAACAATAAAAATTTACTTGCATTGAGGCTTTCTATCTCAACAGTGAAACCAGAAGGCCCATGCCTATGATATTTGATATTAAGCTTCGTTTAGTGGACCTCTACCAAGATTGTTCAAATGATAGCCATGAGGCTAAAAATTGTCCTGCCCAGGGACCCACATGTAAATCTCTTAGCTCGGGTGAGCCATATAGGACCATCATGGTCCTCTTGTTCTATTGCGTCAGTTCCAAATTCCTAAAGTACTGTGATCCAAATTCCTGTAGTATTTATCTTCGTACTTAACAGATGATAAAATCCATAATGTTTGTAAATATTAAAACCTGCGCAAAGACTCATGGAGAAGTGTTCATCTTAAAAAAAATCAATTGATTTCTAGTGTTTAAGATTTATGGGCTAGAAAATTATTCCTGCTCAAGAAAGTTAATCAAAAATTGTTGGCTTTAAGATATATAAACAAGAAAAGAAAATCATGCGTGACAAAGTCGACGATACAACTATGTTTATAACCTCAGGTTCTGGCTATTTTTATTCCAGCTGATCCAAATTTTTATAGTACTAATCTTCTGATGCTCGGCAAGACTTACTTGAGGTTGAAAAACAACAAAATGGCATTGATTTACCTTCAACGAACCAAGGATTTTCCGGTGAAAACTCCAGATGATAGAAAGGTAATGTACATAGAATAGAAGAATTGATTCTTGAAAGTCAACAGAAATAAATATTTACATTTTCAGAGCATTAACAGCAATCCCTTATAGTTAACTGTTGGGACGCAATGTTGTTCATACTTAATGAATACATTGACTCACAAGGCCTCACATGATCATTAAATGGCGTCAAAGTTAACGAACACATTGTATCAGGTCACAATGGGGAATGACTTAGATAATTCCAGCTGGCAGCTTGCATTGCTAATTGCCCCTTTCTGACTTAGAAATTGTCCTATTCAGATGTATTTTGATTAACAACTCTTGTTATCTTTGCGGATTGATTTGAAACCTGACAAACTAGTCTGCTATCTTAGGAAAGTACCATCCCTCTGTTATGCAATTTGTATGGATTATGGCCATTTTCTGACTTAAAATGTGTCCCATTTAGCTACATTTTGATTAATAACCAGTGCTTCAGCTGAAGTGCACGACCCGCCGGATGCTTTTAGCTTTATTAGTGTTACCATATTTGGGTATGGCGGCCATTTTGGTCATGTGACCTGGACCTAAAACGGCTCCCCCAATAAATGCGCCTTATCGTAAGGAGCAATAATATATCTTATTCTTTAGTACTGTATTCTGAATCGTTTGCAGGATAAAATGCATTCTCACTTTTCCAATTCAAAAGCATATGTGTCAAAGTTTGACCTAGGCACAAAGAAGGTCAAGGTCAACCCAGGGTCACCATTTTAGCAATTTATGATGGGCCTACGTCGCAGATGCTATTTCATCAAGTTTCGTGGAAATCTGCCCAGTGGTTCTGGAGAAGACTATTTTTGAAGGGTTTTTACCATATATGGCTTGGCGGCAATTTTGGTCATGTGACCTGGACCCCATGAGCAAATTTTGGTTTCCCCCATCCCATAGAGGCTCCATATGAAATTTGACTTCAATCGGCCCAACGGTTTCCGAGGAGAAGCAATTCGATTTTTTTTACATTTTTCGCCTCGGCGAGGCTATACTAAATGGAATGTAATATTTCGCAAGTTCATTGGTTAGATCTCATTGATATCTATCAGTATGCCAAAAATTGTTTAAATATATCAAGCGGTTAAGTCACTATCCCCATTTTTCACAAACGGGTTACGGACTGACAGACAGACAGACCATATATGGCTTGGCGGCCATTTTGGTCATGTGACCTGGACCCCATGAGCAAATTTTGGTTTCCCCCATCCCATAGAGGCTCCATATGAAATTTGACTTCAATCGGCCCAACGGTTATCAAATAGAAGCAGTTCGAAATTTTTTTACATTTTTCGCCTCGGCGAGAATATACTAAATGGAATGTAATATTCCTCAAGTTCATTGGTTAGATCTCATTGATATCTATCAGTATGCCAAAAATTGTTTAAATATTCCAAGCGGTTAAGTCACTATCACCAATTTTCACAAACGGGTTACGGATTTTTCGCCTCGGCGAGGCTATTCTAAATGGAATGTAATATTTCGCAAGTTCATTGGTTAGATCACATTGATATCTCTCAGTATGCCGAAAATTGTTAAAATATTCCAAGCGGTTAAGTCACAATCACCAATTTTGCACAAACGGGTTACGGACGTACAGACAGACAGACCATATATGGCTTTGTGGCCATTTTGGTCATGTGACCTGGACCCCATGGGCAAATTTTGGTTTCCCCCATCCCATAGAGGCTCCATATGAAATTTGACTTCAATCGGCCCAACGGTTTCCGAGGAGAAGCAGTTCGAAAATTTTCACATTTTGCGCCTCGGCGAGGCTATACTAAATGGAATGTAATATTTCTCAAGTTCATTGGTTAGATCTCATTGATATCTATCAGTATGCCAAAAATTGTTTAAATATTCCAAGCGGTTAAGTCACTATCACCAATTTTCACAAACGGGTTACGGACGGACAGACAGACAGACCATATATGGCTTGGCGGCCATTTTGGTCATGTGACCTGGACCCCATGAGCAAAGTTTGGTTTCCCCCATCCCATAGAGGCTCCATATGAAATTTGACTTATATCGTCCCAACGGTTTCCGAGGAGAAGCAGTTCGAAAATTTTCACATTTTTCGCCTCGGCGAGGCTATACTAAATGGAATGTAATATTTCGCCAGTGCATTGGTTAGATCTCATTGATATCTATCAGTATGCCAAAAATTGTTTAAATATTCCAAGCGGTTAAGTCACTATCACCAACTTTCACAATTTTCACGGGTTACGGATTTTTCGCCTCGGCGAGGCTATACTAAAAGGAATGTAATATTACGCAAGTTCATTGGTTAGATCTCATTGATATCTATCAGTATGCCAAAAATTGTTTAAATATTCCAAGCGGTTAAATCACTAACCAATTTTCACAAACAGGTTACGGATGGACAGACAGACAGACCATATATGGCTTGTTGGCCATTTTGGTCATGTGACCTAGACCCCATGAGCAAATTTTGGTTTCCCCACTCCCATAGAGGCTCCATATGAAATTTGACTTCAATCGGCCCAATGGTTTCCGAGGAGAAGCAGTTCGAAAATGTTCACATTTTTCGCCTCGGCGAGGCTATACTAAATGGAATGTAATATTTCGCAAGTTCATTGGTTAGATCTCATTGATATCTATCAGTATGCCAGAAATTGTTTAAATATTCCAAGCTGTTAAGTCACTGTCATCAATTTTCACAAACGGGTTACGGACGGACAGACAGATTGACAGACTGACAGAATGACCGATTGACCGAATGACAGAATGACACGGTGATTTTAGGGCACTCTTTGAAAATCAACCGACTTCAGTCAGTCGTTTTTTCTGCGGGTCGTGCAATTTCTGATTTTATTACAGGAATGCTTCGCAACTTAAATAAATAGTCGTCAATTACCTTACAGAGTATTCTTGGAACAAGTGGGGCTGCTCTGTCGTGCATTTAGCACCCTTTATGACTTAAAAATTTACCTATTCAGATGTATTTTGATTCATAACTCTTGTTGGCGTTTGGTGATTGGTTTGAAACTTGAAATACTAGCGGGTTACCTTACAGAGAATAAGTAGAAAATGCACCATCACTCTGTTATGCATTTTGCATTGATTATGACCCTTTTCTGACTTAAAGAGTGTCCCATTTAGATGCATTTTGAATGATAATTTCTGATTTTATGGCAGGGTTAGTTTGCAACTTCAGCTCTGTGATGTAGTCCTTGCTTCCAATGGACAACCCTTTTATAGACTATATTTATCGTCACTACGGCTGGTGTTAAGGGTTTGTGTGGTGGCCATAAAAAGTCACCGTGCTCTTCAACATAATGTAGTTTATATTTTCTTATCCTTTGGGATCATTGATTCTATTGTGGAATTTCGGTGGGGTCACTGATGAGGCATATTTTGCCGAAAGCTAGTTGGGCGCAGAAAAAAACTTATAAACTACATATTTTTCAGTTCTGTGGGGTATGCCGTGCTTCCAAAGGATAACCCTTTTAAAGAACATATTTAACGTCACTAGCTGGTGTTAAGGGAATGTGCGGCTGCCGTAAAAAGTCTCCCTGCCTTTAACATAGTATAGTTTAAATTGTCTGAGGGTCACTGATGAGGCCTAAGTGGCAGATCTTGCTAGCCTTGTACACTCCATATTTTTCAGTTCCTTGCTTCCAAAGCATAACCCTTTTATAGAACATAATTAAAATACTAGTCAACTATCATACAAAGTAGTAGAAGAACAAGTGACATTACTCTGCTGTGCATTTTGCATGGATTATGGCCTTTTTCTGACTTTGGATTGTCCCATTCATTGGCATTTTGATTCATTTGAACTTGAAATACTAGCTGACTACGTAGACCAAGTTCCATCACTGGTTTAACTTTTGCATGGATTATGGCCCCTTTTTAGCTCGCCTGTACGAAGAACAATCAGAGCTATTGTTGTCACCTCGGTCGTCTGCGTGCGTGTGTGCGTTTGCGTTCCCATCACACTGCGTTAAAGTTTTTAGAAATGCTTATATCTCAACAGTGACTCATCACAGACCACTCACATTTGGAACTTAAGTACCTGGGAGGGTCTTCTGATGTTCAAAGAGAACGGACCCCTGGGTTCATGCCCCGGGATAGGGCTAGGGGTCAAAATCTGGAACACCTTTGTAATTCTGTGTTAAAGTTTTTGAAATGCTTATATCTCAACAGTCACTCATCACAAAGCATTCATATTTACAACTTGGATACCTGGGAGTGTCTTCTAAGATTCCAAGACAACACACCCCTGGGTACTTAGTTCGTTGTATACCTTTCCATTATGCTAACAAGTTATAGACACAATTGGTTATACATCAGCGAATCAAGTGACATTGGTTCAAGTGTAAAAGGGTTAAGGTCATGGTGACTACATTTCATGGTCCAGTGATTTTGCCTTATATCTTGAAGACTATTTGTTGGAGAAATGTCATTAGTTCCATGTGACTCCACGATTGACCTCAAAATATATCTAGGTCACTGTGACCTACATTTCATGGTTCAGCGATTTTGCCTATTATCTCAAATACTTTTTGATGGAGAAATGTCATACCTGGATTATTAGTTCCATGTGACCCGATAATTGACCACAAAATATATCTAGGTCATGGTGACCTACATTTCATGGTCCAGTGATTTTGCCTATTATCTTGAATACTATTTGATGGATATGTCATACCTGGCTTATTTGTTCCATGTGACCCGATAATTGACCGCAAAATATATCCAGGTCTGTGTGACCTATATTTCATGGTTCAGTGATTTTGCCTATCATCTTGAATACTATTTGATGGAGTAATGTCATACCTGGATTATTTATTCCATGTGACACCATGATTGAACTTGAGTTATATCTAGGTCAGTGTGACCCATATTTCATGGTTCAGTGATTTTGCCTATTATCTTGAATGCTATTTGACGGAGAAGTGTCTCACCTGGATTATTAGTTCCATGTGACCCGATGATTTACATAGAAATATATCTAGGTCATTGTGACCTATTTTCATGGTTCAATGATTTTGCCTTATAATTCAGACACAATTTGATTCTGAATTGTAATATCTGGAATATATGTTCCATGTAACTTGATTATTGATCTACAAATTTATCTAGGTGAGTGTGACCTGCATTTCATGGTTCATAAATTTTACATTATATCTTGAAGGCGGGAAAAAGGCGAGCTATGCTGTCATGCGACAGCTCTTGTTGGCTGAGATGTTGTCCTATTCAGATGCATTTTAATTTGTTGGTTTTGACATCATTGCGGATTGACTTAAAACTTGGTTCATATTTGGTATGATAATAGATATGGGCCCATGCTTTTTAGCTCACCTGTCACGAAGTGACAAGGTGAGCCTTTGTGATCACTTTTCGTCCGTCGTCAGTGCGTGTGTACGTGTGTGCGTGCGTAAACAATTTCTTCAAATGACATCTTCTCCTAAACCACTGATCGGATTTTGACCAAACTTCACAGGAATGATCCTTAGGTGGTCCCCTTTCAAAGTTGTTCAAATGGTTCCGGTCCGTTGCACATCTGGGTCACAGGGGCCAAAAATAGATTTTTTTCACCGAAAACTTAAAAAATCTTCTTCTCTGAAACCACAAGGCCCAGGTCTTTGATATTTGGTATGAAGCTTCATCTAGTGGACCCCTACCAAGATTGTTCAAATTATAGAGCTGGGGTCATAAATGCCCCCGCTCCGGGGCCCTTTGGTTTTACATGGGCTTATATAGGGAAAATCTTTAAAAATCTTCTTCTCTGCAACCGCAAGGCCCAGGTCTTTGATATTTGGTATGTAGCTTCATCTAGTGGAGTCCTACCAAGATTGTTCAAATTAAAGTGCTTGGACCAAAAATGTCCCCCGCCCCGGGGGCCCTTTGGTTTTACATGGGCTTATTTAGGGAAAATCTTTAAAAATCTTCTTCTCTGCAACCGCAAGGCCCAGGTCTTTGATATTTGGTATGTAGCTTCATCTAGTGGACTCCTACCAAGATTGTTCAAATTAAAGTGCTGGGGCCAAAAATGCCCCCGCCCCGGGGCCCTTTGGTTTTACATGGGCTTATATAGGGAAAATCTTAAAAAATCTACTTCTCTGAAACCGCAAGGCCCAGATCTTTGCTATTTGGTATGAAGCTTCATCTAGTGGACCCCTACCAAGATTGTTCAAATTATAGTGCTGGGGCCAAAAATGCCCCCGCCACTGGCCCTTTTGTTTTACATGGGCTTAATATAGGGATAATTTTTAAAAATCTTCTTCTCTGAAACCACAAGGCCCAGGTCATTGCTATTTGGTATGAAGCTTCATCTATTGGTCCCCTACCAAGATTGTTCAAATTATTGTGCTGGGGACAAAAATGCCCCCACCACGGGCCCTTTGGTTTTACATGGGCTTAATATAGGGAAAATTTTTACAAATCTTCTACTCTGAAACAGCAAGGCCTAGGTCTTTGATATTTGGTATGAAGCTTCATCTAGTGTACCCCTACAAAGATTGTTCAAATTATAGTGCTGGGGCCAAAAATGCCCGCACCCTTGGTCCCTTTGGTTTCACATGGGCTTATATAGGGAAAATCTTTAAAAATCTTCTTCTCTGAAACTGCAAGGCCCAGGTCTTTGCTATTTGGTATGAAACTTCATCTAGTGGACTGCTTCCAAGATTGTTCAAATTATAGTGCTCGGGCCAAAAATGCCCCCGCCCCGGGGCCCTTTGATTTTACATGGGCTTATATAGGGAAAACCTTTAAAAATCTTCTCTGAAACCGCAAGGCCCAGGACTTTGCTATTTGGTATGAAGCTTCATCTAGTGGACCGCTACCAAGATTGTTCAAATTATAGTGCTGGGGCCAAAAATGCCCCCACAACGGCCTTTTGATTTTACATGGACTTAAAGTAGGAAAAATTTTGAAAAATCTTTTTCTCTGAAACCACAAGGCCCAGGTCTTTGATATTTGGTATGAAGATTCATCTAGTGGACCCCTACAATGATTCTTCAAATTATATTGCTGGGGTCAAAAATGCCCCCGCCCCGGGTCCCTTTGGTTTTACATGGGCTTATATAGGGAAAATTTTGAAAAATCTTCTTCTCTGAAACTGCAAGGCCCAGGTCTTTGCTATTTGGTATGAAGCTTCATCTAGTGGACCGCTACCACGATTGTTCAAATTATAGTGCTCCGGACAAAAATGCTCCAAGAGTGTTCAAATTATAGCCCTGAAGCCACAAATGCCCCCTCCTCGGGGGCCCTTTGGTTTTACATAGACTTATATAGGGAAAATCTTTAAAAATCTTCTTCTGTGAAACCACAAGGCCTAGGTCTTTGATATTTGGTGTGAAATTTCTTCTAGTGGACCTCTATCAAGATTGTGCAAATTATAGCCCTGGGTCCAAAAATGCCCCCGCCCCGAGACCCTTGGGTTTTACATAGACTTATATAGGTAAATCTTAAAAAATCTTCTTCCCTTAAACTGTAAGGCCCATGTCTTTGATATTTGGTATGGTGCTTCATCTAGTGGACAATTATAGCCTTTGTTGATATTTGGTATGAAGCTTCACCTTTTTAGACCTCCCTCATCATTATGCACATTATAACCTTGGGTCAATAATGGCCCTAGCCGGGGCCCACTTGTTACTCTGTGGATTAGGTGAGCGATCCAGGGCCATCATGGCCCTCTTGTTTGATATTTGGTATGAAGCTTCACCATTTTAGACCTCCCTCAACATTATGCACATTATAACCCTGGTGTCAAAAATGGCCCTCCCCGGGGCCTACTTGTTACTCTATGAATCAGTTGAGCGATCCAGGGCCAACATGGCCCTCTTGTTAGCTCACCTGTCACGTAGTGACAAGGTGAGCTTTTGGGATCACTTTTTGTCCGTCGTCAGTGCGTGCGTGCGTGTGTGCGTGTGTGTGTGCGTAAACTTTTTCTTCAAATGACATCTCCTCCTAAACCGCTGATCGGATATTGACCAAACTTCACAGCAATGATCTTTAGGTGGTCCCCTTTCAAAATTGTTCAAATGGTTTCTGTCCATTGCACATCTGGGTCACAGGAGATAAAAATAGATTTTTTAAAATAAAACTTTAAAAATCTTCTTCTATGAAACCGCAAGGCCCAGGTCTTCGATATTTGGTATAAAGCTTCATCTAGTGGACCTCTACCAAGATTGTTCAAATTATAGGCCTGGGGGCCAAAATGCCCCCGCCCCGGGGGCCTTTGGTTTTACATAGGCTTATATAGGGAAAATCATTAAAAAATCTTCTTCTCTGAAACCACAAGGCCCAGGTCTTTAATATTTGGTGTGAAGCTTTACCTGGTGGACCTCTACTAAGATTGTTCAAATTATAGCCTTGGGGCCAAAAATGCCCCCGCCCCGGGGGCCTTTGGTTTTACATAGACTTATACAGGGAAAATCTTTAAAAATCTTCTTCTCTGAAACCGCAAGGCCCAGATCTTTGATATTTGGTGTGAAGCTTCATCTAGTGGACCTCTACCAAGATTGTTCAAATTATAGCCCTGGGGGCCAAAATGCCCCCGCCCGGGGGCCTATGGTTTAGGCTTATATAGGGAAAATCATTAAAAAATCTTCTTCTCTGAAACCACAAGGCCCACATCTTTAATATTTTGTGTGAAGCTTTACCTAGTGGACCTTTACTAAGATTGTTCAAATTATAGCCTTGGGGCCAAAAATGCCCCCGCCCCGGGGGCCTTTGGTTTTACATAGGCTTATACAGGGAAAATCTTTAAAATTTTCTTCTCTGAATCCACAAGGCCCAGATCTTTGGTATTTGGTGTGAAGCTTCATCTAGTGGACCTCTTTCAAGATTGTTCAAATTATAGCCCTGGGGCCAAAAATGCCCCCACTCTGGGACCCTTTGGTTTTTCATCGGATTATATAGGGAAAACCTTTAAAAATCTTCATGTCTGAAACCAGAAGGCCCAGGTCTTTGATATTTGGTATGAAGCTTCATCTAGTGGACCATTACCAAGTTTGTTCAAATTATAGCCCTTGGGTCTGTTCAAATTATAGCCCTTGGGCCTAGAATGTACTGGAGACACTAATTCTCAGGTGAGCGATTCAGGGCCCTCTGGGCCCTCTTGTTAGCTCACCGTCACGTAGTGACGAGGTGAGCTTTTGGGATCACTTTTTGTCCGTCGTCCGTCGTGCGTCCGTCCGTGCGTCCGTGCGTGCGTGCGTCCGTGCGTGCGTAAACAATTTCTTTAAACGACATCTCCTCCTAAACCACTGATCGGATTTTGACCAAACTTCACAGGAATGATCCTTAGGTGGTCCCCTTTCAAAGTTGTTCAAATGGTTCCGGTCCGTTGCACATCTAGGTCACAGGAGCCAAAAATAGATTTTTTTCACCAAAAACTTAAAAAATCTTCTTCTCTGAAACCACAAGGCCCAGGTCTTTGATATTTGGTATGAAGCTTCATCTAGTGGACCCCTACCAAGATTGTTCAAATTATAGTGCTGGGGCCAAAACTGCCCCCGCCCCGGGGCCCTTTGGTTTTACATAGGCTTATATAGGGAAAATCTTTAAAAATCTTCTTCTCTGAAACCACAAAGCCCAGGACTTTGATATTTGGTATGAAGCTTCATCTAGTGGACCCCTACCAAGATTGTTCAAATTATAGTGCTGGGACAAAAAATGTCCCCACCACGGGGCCCTTTGGTTTTACATTGGGTTATATAGGGAAAATCTTTAAAAATCTTCTTCTCTGAAACCACAAGGCCCAGGTCTTTGATATTTGGTATGAAGCTTCATCTAGTAGACCCCTACCAAGATTGTTCAAATCATAGTGCTGGGGCCAAAAATGCCCCCGCCTCCGGGCCCTTTGGTTTTACATAGGCTTATATAGGGAAAATCTTTAAAAATCTTCTTCTCTGAAACCCCAAGGCCCAGGACTTTGATATTTGGTATGAAGCTTCATCTAGTGGACCCCTACCAAGATTGTTCAAATTATAGTGCTTGGACAAAAAATGCCCCCGCCACGGGGCCCTTTGGTTTTACATTGGCTTATATAGGGAAAATCTTTAAAAATCTTCTTCTCTGAAACCTTAAGGCCCAGGTCTTTGATATTTGATATGAAGCTTCATCTAGTGGACCCCTACCAAGATTGTTCAAATTAAATTGCTGGGACAAAAAATGCCCCCGCCACGGGGCCCTTTGGCTTTACATAGACTTAAATAGGGAAAATCTTTAAAAATCTTCTTCTCTGAAACCACAAGGCTTAGGTCTTTTATATTTGGTATGAAGCTTCATCTAAAGGACCCCTAACAAGATTATTCAAATTATACTGCTGAGGCCAAAAATGTCCCCGCCCCCGGGCCCTTTGGTTTTACATAGGCTTATATAGGGAAAATCTTTAAAAATCTTCTTCTCTGAAACCGCAAGGCCCAGGACTTTGATATTTGGTATGAAGCTTCATCAAGTGGACCCCTACCAAGATTGTTCAAATTATAGTGGTAGGGCAAAAAATGCCCCTGCCCCCGGGCCCTTTGGTTTTACATGGGCTTATATAGGGATAATCTTTAAAAATCTTCTTCTCTGAAACCACAAGGCTTAGGACTTTGATATTTGGTATGAAGCGTCATCTAATGGACCTCTACCAAGATTGTTCAAATTATAGCCCTGGGGCCAAAAATGCCCCCGCTCTGGGGCCCTATGGTTTTACATAGACTAATATAGGGAAAATCTTTAAAAATCTTCTTCTCTGAAACCACAAGGCCGGGGTCTTTGATATTTGGTATGAAGCTGCATCTAGTGGACCTCTATCAAGATTATTCAAATTATAGCTCTGATACCAAAAATGTCCCCGCTCCGGGGCCCTTTGGTTTTACAAAGACTTATATAGGGAAATCTTTAAAAATCTTCTCTGAAACTGCAAGGCCAAGGCCTTTGATATTTAGTATGGAGCTTTATCTACTGGACCTCTACCAAGATTGTTCAAATTATAGCCCTGGGGCCACAAATGCCCCCACCCTGGGGCCCTTTGGTTTTACATAGATTTATATATTGGTTTCGCATAGGCTTATGTAGGGAATATCTTTAAAAAAAATCTTCTTGTCTGAAACAGCAAGGCCCAGGTCTTTGATATTTGATGTGTAGCTTCATCTAGTGGACCTTTGCCAAGATTGTTCATATTATAGCCTTTGTTTATGTTTGGTATGAAGCTTCACCTTTAAGACCTCCCTCAACATTATGCACATTAAAGCCCTGGGGCCAATAATGGCCCTCTCTGGGGCCCACTTGTTACACTATGGATCAGGTGAGCGATCCAGGGCCATCATGGCCCTCTTGTGTTTTATATTAGGATCACTTTTTGTCTGTCATCCGTGCGTAAACAATTTCTTCAAACGACATCTCCTCCTAAACCACTAATCGGATTTTGACCAAACTTCACAGGAATGATCCTTAGGTGGTCCCCTTTCAAAGTTGTTCAAATGGTTCCGGTCCGTTGCACATATAGGTCACAGGAGCCAAAAATAGATTTTTTCACCGAAAACTTAAAAAATCTTCTTCTCTGAAACCACAAGGCCCAGGTCTTTGATATTTGGTATGAAGCTTCATCTAGTGGACCCCTACCAAGAATGTTCAAATTATAGTGTTAGGACCAAAGATGCCCATGCCCCGGGGCCCTTTGGTTTTACATGGGCTTATATAGGAAAATCTTCAAAAATCTTCTTCTCTGAAACCACAAGGCCCAGGTCTTTGATTTTTGGTATGAAGCTTCATCTAGGGAACCCCTACCAAGATTGTTCAAATTATAGTGCTGGGGCCAAAAATGCCCCAGCTCCGGGGCCCTTTGGTTTTACATGGGCTTATATAGGGAAAATCTGTAAAAAATCTTCTTCTCTGAAACCGCAAGGCCCATGTCTTTGATATTTGATACGAAGCTTCATCTAGTGTACCCCTACCAAGATTGTTCAAATTATAGTGCTTGGGCCAAAAATGGCCCCGCCCTGGGGCCCTTTGGTTTCACATGGGCTTATATAGGAAAAATCTTCTTCTCTGAAACTGTTAGGCCCAGGTCTTTGCTATTTAGTATGAAGCTTCATCTAGTGAACCCCTACAAAGATTGTTCAAATTATAGTGCTGGGGCCAAAAATGCCCCATCCCCGGGCCCTTTGGTTTTACATAGGCTTATGTAGGGAAAATCTTTAAAAATCTTCTTCTCTGAAACTGCAAGGCCCAGGTCTTTGCTATTTGATATGAAGCTTCATCTTGTGGAACTCTACCAAGATTTTTTCAAATTATAGCCCTGGGGCCAAAAATGCCCCTGTTCCGGGGCCCTTTGGTTTTACATAGACTTATATAGGGAAAATATTGAAAAATCTTCTTCTCTGTAACCACAAGGCCTAGGTCTTTGATATTTGGTATGAAGCTTCAGCTAGTGGACCTCTACCAAGATTGCCCTGAGGCCAAAAATGCCCCCGCCTCGGGGCCCTTTGGTTTTACATAGACTTATATAGGGAAATCTTTAAAAATCTTCTGTGAAACCACAAGGCCTAGGTCATTGATATTTGGTGTGGAATTTCATCTAGTGGACCTCTATCAAGATTGTTCAAATTATAGCCCTGGGGCCAAAAATGCCCCCGCCCAGAGACCCTTGGTTTTACATAGACTTATATAGGGAAATCTTTAAAAACCTTCTTCTCTGACACTGCAAGACCCATGTCTTTGATATTTGGTATGGAGCTTCACCTTTTTAGACCTCCCTCAACATTATGCACATTATAACCTTGGGGTCAATAATGGCCCTCCCCGGGGCCCACTTGTTAATCTATGGATCAGGTGAGCGATCCAGGGCCATCATGGCCCTCTTGTGTTTTATATTAGGATCACTTTTTGTCTGTCATCCGTGCGTAAACAATTTCTTCAAACGACATCTCCTCCTAAACCACTGATTGGATTGTGACCAAACTTCACAGGAATGATCCTTAGGTGGTCCCCTTTCAATGTTGTTCAAATGGTTCCGGTCCGTTGCACATATAAGTCACAGGAGCCAAAAATAGATTTTTTCATCGAAAACTTAAAAAATCTTCTTATCTGAAACCGCAAGGCCCAGGTCTTTGATATTTGGTATGAAGCTTCATCTAGTGGACCCCTACCAAGATTGTTTAAATTATAGTGCTGGGGCCAAAAATGCCCCCGCCCTCGGGCCCTTTGGCTTTACATGGGCTTATATAGAGAAAATCTTTAAAAATCTTCTTCTCTGAAACCGCTAGGCCCAGGTCTTTGATATTTGGTATGAAGCTTCATCTAGTGGACCCCTACCAAGATTGTTCAAATTATAGTGCTGGGGCAAAAAATGCCTCCGCCCCAGGGCCCTTTGGTTTTTTATGGGCTTATATAGGGAAAAATCTTTAAAAATCTTCTTCTCTGAAACCGCAAGGCCCAGGTCTTTGATATTTGGTATGAAGCTTCATCTAGTGGACCACTACCTAGATTGTTCAAATTATAGTGCTGGGGCCAAAAATGCCTCCGCCCCGGGGCCATTTGGTTTTACATGGGCTTATATAGGGAAAATCTTTAAAAATCTTCTTCTCTGAAACCACAAGGCTAGGTCTTTGATATTTGGTATGAAGCTTCAGCTAGTGGACCTCTTCCAAGATTGTTCAAATTATAGCCCTGAGACCAAAAATGCCCCCGCTTCGTGGCCCTTTGGTTTTACATAGACTTATATATGGAAAATCTTTAAAAATCTTCTTCTATGAAACCACCAGGCCTAGGTCTTTGATATTTGGTGTGAAATTTCATCTAGGGGACCTCTATCAAGATTGATCATATTATAGCCGTGGGGCCAAAAATGCACCCGCCCCGAGACCCTTTGGTTTTACATAGACTCATATAGAGAAAATCTATAAAAATCTTCTTCTCTGAAACTGCAAGGCCCATGTCTTTGATATTTGGTTTGGAGCTTCATCTAGTAGACCTCTACCAAGATTGTTCAAATTATTGCCCTGGGTCACAAATGCCCCCTGCCCCCGGGCCCTTTAGTTTTACATAGACTTATATAGAGATAATCTTTGACAATCTTCTTCTCTGAAACAGCAAGGCCCATGTCGTTGATATTTGGTGTGAACCTTCATCTAGTGGAGCGCTATCAAGATTGATTAAATTATAGCCCTGAGGCAAAAAATGCCCCCGCTCCGGAGCCATTTGCTTTTACATAGGCTTTTGTAGGGAATATCTTTTAAAAAAAATCTTCTTCTCTTAAACCGCAAGGCCCAGGTCTTTGATATTTGGTGTGTAGCTTCATCTAGTGGCCCTTTTCCAAGATTGTTCACATTATGGCCTTTGCTGATATTTGGTATGAAGCTTCACATTTTTAGACCTCCCTAACATTATGCACATTATAGCCCTGGGGTCAATAATTGCCCTCCCCGGGGCCCTCTTTTTACTCTATGGATCAGGTGAGCGATCCAGAGCCATCAGGGCTCTCTTGTTTATAATACTCCCACCCATGCCCATTGTCTTAAGGTAAACATTTTGTTGAATTTTTAAGAGCTCACATTTTCCAACCATACGATGGATTTGATTCATATTCGGTATGGTGATACATAAAGGACCAATCTTTATTCAGCATCGCCCTCGCCCATCGGGGCTTGAAGAAATAGATGGGCTGCATGATGCTTCCAGGCAGAGCTGAAACCGACCACATACAAGTACTGGTAAACCAGTGAGATGATCTAAACCTGCCCAGGCAAAGCAACGCGAGTCAGACCATCCATGCTAATAGACCCTATTAGGTTCATTGGGCGTCAGGACTTGAGACGTCATTTCATCTCATGGTCGGGTAAAAGTCCCAAAATATTGGAAGCAACTTCTCCAAAATGACCTGTACAGTGTTGACTGGGACGTTAAACCTCAAATCAAACAAACAAACTTTATTCAGCCATACACATGTCCATGACTTTAAGGATACCTTTCCAGGCGAGCTACGCTGACTAATGACAGCTCTTGTTTAAATAATTAAACAAGTTTGTGAAAAGTTTGGACACATTTAAAGCCCACTATATGAAATGAATACTAGCTGGAGAGTAGAAACAAAGTAGACTCAGGCCAGACAGGAGTATATTTAAAGCTGAAATACATTTATTCTGGGTCAGGCAAGCCAGTTAAAGCCATTTGGACCCTCATTTGTTTGTTTGAGTTGAGGTTTAACATCCCTGTCAACACTGTTTAGGTCATTTTGTAGACGTTGCTTCCAATTTTGTGGGACTTTTACCCCACATTGAGATGAAATGACATCTCGAGCCCTGTAGCCCAATGAAACCAAAAGGCTTATATGCATTGGATGGTCCGACTCACACTATTTTGCCTGGGCAGGCTTAAGCCTTCTTAGTGGTCAATTCCAGCTCTGCATGGAAGCATCATGCAGCCCAATCTATTTCTTCAAGCCCCGATGGGCGGGGGCTGTTGAACCCTCATTACAAAATCCAACAATGATGATGGCGATCCGAAAGAAACTGAACATATGTAGAGCAGACTGATGGTATGCAATTAAATTTCTGATAAATTGCTATGCACAAGATGTCAATTTATTTTGTATAATAATTTATTATATGCTGCTTTCAGATCTTGTCCTCCCACACACAATCAATGATCTGTAGGATTTTTATTAATTCTATATTTCCTCGGTAGAAAGTTTATCACTTAATTGACAGGCAGACATTGTCAGTTATCATTAATTCGCCATTGCAAAATAATGAATAGGTTTCTTTATAAATGGTGAATTAGAAAAAAAGCTTCCAAATGGACACTTACATATAATTGCATTAGTTAATGACTCCAGTTTGTAAGCTTTTCAATTTACACTGACAGCTGTTTATCGGAAAAGTGAACGTTATTGCATATGATTGTTAAAGGATTGGAGGACACAACAAGACATGTGCTGATTATTACAAGTCTCTTACAAAACCTACACTACTATTTTTCAGTTGTAATGTGTAATTGTTTCCAAAGACAAAATGAAAGAAAATCATAGAAGAATAAAAAATTGTGTTTGTTTGATTTGAGGTTCAATGTCCCCGTCAAAACTTTATAGGTCATTTTTAGCTCACCTGTCACGTAGTGACAATGTGAGCTTTTGTGATCACATTTTGTCCCTTGTGCATGCATCAGTCCGTGCGTCCGTAAACAATTTCAAATAAGTATATATCTAATACCCAATGGCCAATTTTGATCAAATTTCATGTGAAGCATCATCAGGTAGGGGGAAAGGTTGCATAAGGTTTTTGGGCTGATAAGATTGGAATTCTGGTTGCCATGGCAACAAATAGCTCCCATAGACTTATAATGGGAAAAAATAAAAAATCTTCTTCTCTGAAACCACAGGGCCCAAAGCTTAGATATTTAGCTTGTAAAATGTTAAGTGGTCACCTACATAAATCCTGCCAATCATGCCCCTGGGGTCCAAATTGGCCACACCCCGGGCCCCCTTAGCTCCTATAGACTCATAATGGAAAAAAAAGCTTAAAAAATCTTCTCTGAAACCACAGGGCCGAGAGCTTAGATATTTAGCATGTAGCAACGGCAAGTGGTCACCTACATAATTCCTGCCAATCATGCCCCTGGGTTCCAAATGTGCCTAGCCCCGGGGCCCCTTCGCTCCCATAGACTCATAATGGAAAAAAAGCTTCAAAAATCTTCTTCTCGGAAACCACAGGGCCAAGAGCTTAGGTATTTAGCATGTAGCAACGGCAAGTGGTCACCTACATAATTCCTGCCAATCATGCCCCTGGGGTCCAAATTGGCCACACCCGGGCCCCTTAACTCCTATAGACTCATAATGGAAAAAAAAAAGCTTCAAAAATCTTCTTCTCTGAAACCACAGGGCCCAGAACTTAGATATTTAGCATGTACCAACGCCAAGTGGTCACCTACATAATTCCTGCCAATCATGCCCCTGGGTTCCAAATGGGCCACGCCCCGGGCCCCTTCGCTCCCATAGACTCATAATGGAAAAAAGCTTAAAAAAATTTCTTCTCTGAAACCACAGGGCCCAGAGCTTAGATATTTAGCATGTAGCAACGGCAAGTGGTCACCTACATAATTCCTGCTAATCATGCCCCTGGGGTCCAAACGGGCCACGTCCCGGGGCCCCTTAGCTCCTATAGACTTATAATGGAAAAAAAGCTTAAAAAACGTCTTCTCTGAAACCACAGGGCCCAGAGCTGAGATATTTAACATGTAGCAACGGCAAGTCGTCACCCACATAAATCCTGCCAATCATGCCCCTGGGGTCTAAATGGGCCACGCCCCGGGGCCCTTTAGCTCCCATAGACTCATAATGGAAAAAAAATGCTTCAAAAATCTCCTTCTCTGAAACCACAGGGCCCAGAGCTTAGATATTTAGCATGTACCAACGGCAAGTGGTCACCTACATTATTCCTGCCATTGGGCAGTGCGCACCTGAGCATAGTGGCCCATGGGCCTCTTGTTTTTTAATTCTATATATTGGTTGGTTATGATAATATCTCGAGCGAGTTTGACTTACAAGATCATGGCCTCAAGGTCAAGGCCTCTGTTGCTATTTTTGAGAAAAACTTAGTCATCCTCCAAGGGCTTACATTTATTGATGAATTAACTTCACACAAATGTTGGGATGATGGTTTGACTTTCAGGGTCTGGGGCTCAAGGTCAAGATCAATGTGGCTTTTTTTTTCAGAAAAACTTTGTCATCGCTCTAGCGCCTTTATTTATTGATGGATTTTAATATAGCTTCACACAGCTGCTGGGTATGATGAAATCTCGAGCGAGTTTGACTTTCAGGGTCCTGGGCTCAAAGTCAAGGTCACTCTAGCTAGTTTTAGAATACATTGGTCATCTCTCTAGCGCCTTCATGTATTGAAATATTTTAATATAACTTCACATAAATGTCGGGTATGACGATATCTCGAGCAAATTCGACTTTCGGGGTCTGGGGGTTCAAGGTCAAGGTCACTGTGGCCATTTTTAGAAAAAGCACTTTGTCATTGCTCTAGCGCCTACATTTTTGATGGATTTTTAAGATAGTTTAACACAAATGTATGCATGATGATATCTCGATCGAGTTTGACTTTCAGGGTCCTGGGCTTAACTGTGGGCACTGAGGCTATTTTTAGAAAAAACTTTGTCATCACTTTAGTGCCTAAATTTATTGATGGCTTTGGATATAACCTCACACAAACCTCGTGTATGATGATATCTCAAAGTCAAGATCACTGTGGCTATTTTAAGAAAAGCTTTGTCACCGCTATAGCGCCTATATTTATCCATGGATTTTGATTTAATTGCACACAAAGTTTTTGTATGATAATATCTCGAGCGAGTTTGACTTTAAGGGTCCTCAGCTCAAGGTCAAGGTTACCGTGACTATCTTTAGAAAAATATTGTCCCCGCTCCTGCGCTTATATTTATTGAAGAATCTCAATATAGCATTAAACAAATGTTGCATATGATAGTATCTTGACTTTCAGAGTCCTGGCCTCAAGGTCAAGGTCACTGTGGCTATTTTTGGAGAAGTTAATCATCGCCGTAGCGGCAGCATTTATTTATATATATTTAATTTTTAATATAACCTCTCAAAATGAAGGTCAAGTTTGATTTCTGATAAAATTGACCAGTTATTCTAGGAGTTATGGCCCTTTTTTAAACTTCGTTTTTGTTACACATAAAGATGTTTTTGTTTGATATCATTTGAAATCATTATTAGATAGTTAATTTACACTGAATTCATATGTTGTACAACCATGAAGTCTAGTTTCAAGGTTGATTTAACTTACAATATGCCGATTATTATGACAGTTATGGCTCTTTTTCAACTTCATCTTTTTGCAAAATGCTTGTTTCCGCGTCATCAGCAGACTTCTGGGCGGGGACATCAGTGTCATTCTGACACATTTCTAGATTAGGTTTTTCGGCAAAATACGTTTATTTTTGACAGTTTCCCATTAATGAGAAATGGGCTATTTACTGGATGGAATTTATGTACTTTCACAGCAATATAGACCACTAAGAAGCCCCCGTGATGTAGTGGTAACGCTACTCGCCTACTCGCTAATCCTACAAGGACTCGACAGCTCAATTCCTGGCCTTTCATGTCTTTCGTATGAAGCTGAGGTTCCGCCTCCATATGAGCTTAGTTGTAAACAAACAAGGTAAATGAATTGATTGCACGACCCGCAGAAAAAGTGACAGACTGAAGTCGGTTGATTTTCGGAGAGTGCCCTAAAATCACCGTGTCATTCTGTCAGTCTGTCTGTCCATCCGTAACCTGTTTGTGAAAATTGGTGATAGTGACTTAACCGCTTGGAATATTTAAACAATTTTTGGCATACTGATAGATATCAATGAGGTCTAACCAATGAACTTGCGAAATATTACATTCCATTTAGTATAGCCTCGCCGAGGCGAAAAATGTGAAAATTTTTGAACTGCTTCTCCTCGGAAACCGTTTAGCTGATTGAAGTCAAATTTCATATGGAGCCTCTATGGGATTGGGGAAACCAACATTTGCTCATTGGGTCCAGGTCACATGACCAAAATGGCCGCCAAGCCATATATGGTCTGTCTGTTCGTCCGTAACCCGTTTGTGAAAATTGGTGATAGTGACTTGACCGCTAGGAATATTTAAACACTTTTTGGCATACTGATAGATATCAATGAGATCTAACCAATGAACTTGCGAAATATTATATATCATTTAGTATAGCCTCGCCGAGGCGAAAAATGTGAAAATTTTCGAACTGCTTCTCCTCGGAAATCGTTGGGCCGATTGAAGTCAAATTTCATATTGAGCCTCTATGGGATAGGGGAAACCAAAATTTGCTCATGGGGTCCAGGTCACATGACCAAAATGGCCGCCAAGCCATATATGGTAAAAACCCTTCAAAAATAGTCTTCTCCAGAACCACTGGGCAGATTTCCACGAAACTTGATAAATAGCATCTGGGACGAAGGCCAATCATAAATTGCTAAAATGGTGACCCTGGGTTGACCTTGACATTCTTTGTGCCTAAGTCAAACTTTGACACATATGCTTTTGTATTGGAAAAGTGAGAATGCATTTTATCCTGCAAACGATTCAGAATGCAGTACTAAAGTATAAGATATACTTTTGCTCCTTACGATAAGGCGCATTTATTGTGGGAACCGTTTTAGGTCCAGGTCACATGACCAAAATGGCCGCCATACCCATATATGGTAACACTCATAAAGCTAAAAGCATCCGGCGGGTCGTGCACTTCAGCTGAAGCACTGGTTAACCTCAAAATTTAATCAATGAATTTACCTATATTTATTTATATTTATTTATTTATTTATTTATTTATTTTATTTTATTTTGGTTGAAAGTATGTGATACATAAATCATATTATGTCTAAAAGATTAGCATTTTATAGTTTCAGTCAAGAGGGAACTATAAAATGTTCTTTTTGTTTTAGACACAATCATATCAGAAAAGAGAGAGAGAGAAAAAAAAAGATTTTTTTATAAGATTTTATTTTTCACCTTTTCAAGTTTAAAACTAAAATAACAAACACAATTAAATTTATTTTTCTTATTTATATTGCAAACATAGGTTGTGGGTACTCGTTAAAGCCGCCTCATTGTGGCGGTTCAAACGAGTACCCACAACCTATGACTCAATGAGACGATTCTAACGAGCACCCGCAACCTATGACTTGGAGCAGAAATAAGGAAAATAATGTAAACCCTCTTAAACCCCCATTTTCTCTATAGAAAGTGGGGTTTTGGGGATGTTCCTTTTTCCTCAAAAACATATACATGTATTGTGTGTCATCGTTAGGACCGCCTCTTGGACGCAGTTCTAACGAGCAATCGCACTGTAAAACAAATTGTGTGTACTAGTCTGAACCGCTTCGCCGAGGTTGTTCTAATGAGTACCCACAATATATGTTTAGAGCAGAAATAATAAAGTTATCAGGATTTTATCTGAAAAAAAAAAATCATTTTTGGTGGAAAAAATTTACCAATATATTTGAATTGGCCTTTTCTGTAATGATTATAAATAATGGTTACTAAATATAAAATCGGAAAAAGTGCTGTTGTTTCTTCCATGCAAATCAAAATAAGGACTTGGGTGTAAATGACGTAAATGAAGATGTCTTTTGTCAAAGTCTTATCCCTAGGTAATTTATTACCCTCTCTTGGTCCCCTACCTGTATGACGGCCTGAATAACCCAAGTTTATTTTATCTCAATGCTGGATTCTTTAATAAACGGTCATTAGGCTGTTATGTAATCGAAAAATGTGTCTTTAAGGAAATGTGTGGTGTCGTAAAAAGTATCCCTGCCCTTCATTACAGTGTGGGTTATATTTTCTTGTCTTTTGGGATCATAGATTTCACTGCGGAGTTTAGAAAATATTTGAGGGTAACTGATGAAGTCTTACTGGCCGAAACCAGCTAGTCTGGCCCAGAAAAAATCTTTTACATTCCATTGATTTCAGTTCTGTACTGTAGCCTTTGCTTCCAATAGATTACATCTTGGTCAAAACATTTACTCACCAGTTCTTTGAATATCTGCCCTTGTAACCAAGGACTGCTACGATATCTATTTCAGTTCTTCGGTTATCTGCCTTTGATGTATCTGGAAATGGCTTTCTGCATAAAGTATGGCCGCCATGCCCAAATGTGGTAAAAACCTTAAAAAATCTTCTCCGGAACCACTTGGCTTATTATGCCCTCGGAATCTAAGAGATTCGGGGGCATATAGTTTTTGGTCTGTCTGTCTGTTTGTCCGTTTGTCTGTTTGGCCGTTTGGCCGTTTGTCTGTCTACAAAAACCTTAACATTGGGCATAACTTTTGAATGGTAATAGGTAGAGCTTTCATATTTCACATGTGTATACCTTATCACAAGACCTTTCCAGTGGTACCATAATTTTTGATCTCGTGACCTTGAACTAGACATTGACCTATTTTTTCAAAATTTTAAAAAACATTAACATTGGCCATAACTTTCGATTGGTAAGTGATAGGGCTTTCATATTTCACATGTACATTCCTTGTCACAAGACCTTTCTAGTGGTACCATAATTTTTGACCTTGTGACCTTGACAGTGATGTTTGACCTACTTTTTAAAAACTTTAACATTGGCCATAACTTTCGATTGGTAAGTAGTAGGGCTTTCATATTTCACATGTGCACTCCTTGTCACAAGACCTTCCTAGTGGTACCATAATTTTTGTCCATCCAGACACCCCCCACTTTCGATTGGTAAGTGATAGGGCTTTTATATTTCACATGTGCATTCCTTGTCACAAGACCTTTCTAGTGGTATCATAATTTTTGACCTTGTGACCTTGACAGTGATGTTTGACCTACTTTTTAAAAACTTTAATATTGGCCATAATTTTCGATTGGTAAGTGGTAGGCTTTCATATTTCACATGTGCACTCCTTGTCACAAGACCTTTCTAGTGGTACCATAATTTTTGACCTCGTGACCTTAACCTTGACATTTGACCTACTTTTATAAACTTTAACATTGGCCATAACTTTCGATTGGTAAGTAGTAGGGCTTTCATATTTCACACGTGCGTTTTTGTCCATCCAGACACCCCCCCCCCCCGTCAAGGTCAAGGTCACTGTGGCTATTTGCAGAAAAACTTTATCGCTCTAGCGCCAACATTTCTTTACTGATTTCAATATAACTTCACACAAATGTTCCTTATGACAATATCTCGAGCGAGTTCGACTTTCAAGGTCATGACCTCAAGGTCAAGGTCACTGTGGCTATTTTTAGAAAAACTTTGTCATCGCTCTAGCGCCTACATTTCTTCACCAATTTACTGGCCCCGATAGCTCAGTTGGTAGAGTGTCCGCTCCGGGGAACAGGAGGTCACGGGTTCGATCCCGGGCCGCGACATACCAAAGTCTTTAAGAATGGTACTAGCTGCTCCTCGCTTGGCACTCGGATTTACGGGGTAGAGCTAGGACTGGTCGACCCAGTGTCAGGATAATGTGACTGGGTGTGGTATCATGTTATGTGTCTGGGACATGATACTTCAGTGAGGCAGCACTATAAAAGTGAGCATTGAGCTCCCTGTCGCAACCAGACACCGTCGTGATATGACTGAAAAATTGTTGAAAGCGACGTTAAACCCGAATTCACACACATTCTTCACCAATTTCAATATAACTTCACACAAATGTTCCTTATGAGAATATCTCGAGCGATTAGGACTTTCAAGGTCAAGGTCACTCTGGCTATTTTTAGAAAAAATTTGTCATCGCTCTAGCGACTACATTTCTTCACAGATTTCAATATAACTTCACACAAATGTTCCTTATGGCAATACCTCGAACGAGTTCCACTTTCAAGGTCAAGGTCACTGTGGCTATTTTTAGAAAAACTTTGTCATTGCTCTAGCGCTTACATTTTTTCACCAATTTCAATATAACTTCACACAAATGTTCCTTATGACAATATCTCTAGCGGTCCCACTTTCTAGGTCAAGGTCACTGTGGCTATTTTTAGAAAAACTTTGTCATCGCTCTAGCGCCTACATTTCTTCACCGATTTCAATATAATTTCACACAAATGTTCATTATGACAATATCTCAAGCGATTTTGACTTTCAAGGTCAAGGTCACTGTGGCTTTTTTAAGAAAAACTTTGTCATCGCTCTAGCGACTACATTTCTTCACCTATTTCAATAGAACTTCACACAAATGTTCCTTAATACAAAATCTCGAGCGAGTTCGACTTTCAAGGTCAAGGTCACTGTGGCTATTTTTAGAAAAACTTTGTCATCGCTCTAGCGCTTACATTTTTTCACCAATTTCAATGTAATTTCACATAAATGTTCCTTATGACAATATCTCGAGCAATTTTGACTTTCAAGGTCAAGGTCACTGTGGATATTTTTAGAAAAAACTTTGTCATCGCTCTAGCGACTACAATTCTTCACTGATTTCAATATAACTTCACACAAATGTTCCTTATGACAATACCTCGAGCGAGTTCGACTTTCAAGGTCAAGGTCACTGTGGCTTTTTTCAGAAAAACTTTGTCATTGCTCTAGCGCTTACATTTTTTCACCAATTTCAATGTAATTTCACATAAATGTTCCTTATGACAATATCTCGAGCAATTTTGACTTTCAAGGTCAAGGTCACTGTGGCTATTTTTTCAAAAACTTTGCGATCGCTCTAGCACCTACATTTATTGATGGATTTTAATAGAACTTCACACAAATGTTTCTTATGATGACATCTCGAGTTGCTTTGACCTTCAAGGTCATGACCTCAAGGTCAAGGTCACTGGCTATTTTTAGAAAAACTTTGTCATCGCTCTACCGCTTACATTAATTAACAGATTTTTTTTAATATAACTTCACACAAAAGATGCTTATGATAATATCTTGAGCAAGATCTACTTTCGCGGTCAAGGTCACTATGGCTATTTTAGAGAAACATTATCATCACTCTAGTTTCACCTTGTTACCTTGATGTTTGACTTTTTTTTTTAATTTAACATTGGCCATAACTTTCAATTGGTAAGTGATAGGGCTTTCATATTTCACATGTGCATACTATGTCACAAGACCTTTTCAACAAACCCATAATTTTTACCTTGTGACCTTGACCTACTTTTTTAAGACTTGAACATTGGCCATAACTATTGATTGGTTAGTGATACTGCTTTCATATTTAACATGCGCTGTCCGGGGGCATCAGTGTTTCACAAACACATCTTTTTTTGTTATTTTGTTGTCTTGACACTTGGTTTATATCATTGGGTGACTGAGTACTACCAAATTTGCAATCTGGAATACTCAATATATGGGAACCAAGCGCCGCAACGGATGGTCGGGTGTTTTTCTCCAGGTACTCTGGTTTTCGCCACCTCAGATTGATGACCGGCTCGATATTATTGAAATAATCGTGAAATGCTGAAAAAAGAAGGCAATTTTTACAGGGTCTTTGAAGGCTTTCATCATAGTGTAATTCTTATTTTCTTGTCCTTTGGGATCATTGTTTCAGTTGTGGAATTTTGAAAATGTTTGGGGTCACTGATTGCGCCTAGTTGGCCGAGGCTGGCTGGTCTGGTCCAGAAAACTGTAAACTCTATACGGTCCAGAAAACTGTACACTCCATACTTTTTCATTTCTGTGATGTAGGATAACCCTTTCATAGAACATATTTAAAAGCTTGGCTTTCCCATTTCTACGAATATCTGGTCTTAATATATCGCAAGATAAATATCATTTGCCTGCAGTGGCGGGGTATCAGTAATATTGGCGATGCTATTTTTTCCTTTTTGAGAACAGGTTTGAAATGTTGTTTATATTCATATAAGTTGGAGTCGTATTTCGGGAAGTTAGTGGCTACCTCAGCTATTCTAATTGTTTCATCCTGCTGCTTTTCTGTTAAGCTGCTGTATAATTGAACTATTCTAGTTGAATAATTACTAACTTCAAGACGGAAAATGTTCTCATCTGTACCTAATTTCTTAGAATTGGTTTATTTGACTAGCTGCAATAATGCGGCACTAAGGAATGTAGATTGAATAAGGAGATCAATTTACTGGTTAATCTCTTAGTAGGATTCGCTCTATAAGCTTTCCTGTAGGCAAGCTGACAAAATAACTCTTAAGTCTATGCCGTTACCCATGTAGCAAACTCAGACATGTAGCAAACTCAGAAGATAAGGTAATTTACGGCCCAAGTTTCGTTCACAGTTTTCAGACGTAGAAAGTAGGTCATACTGTGTGTACTAGGTTAATTTTCTTTGGGATCATTTAATATCTTCGTGAGTGAACTACAGCTTGTGTTCTACCTGGGGGTATGCGCATAAGCAGTTTAAAGGTACTATTTCGTATAGCACATGTGAGAAAAGGAATGGTTTTGATTTTTCAAATATTTTCCTGTCTTCGATGTGGATGTCTGTATCCTAGGGGCTATTTATATATAAAGTCGGTGATATAGTGTGACGTCATATCATAAAAAATTATTTGACCACGTGTAAAAACACATGTTTACTGGTGTGTTAAGTCATGACGCCCTCCGCGACAACTGTATGTTTTCTACTCATATTCTTCGGCATAAATCCGATATAAATCGTTATATGATAAACAGAATCTTACATATCATCAAATATAATCCTACATTTCATATGACATTTATGAAGTTGCCCGAGGCTCGTTTCATAAATTTCATTTGAAATAACGACTCGTGTAAGATCCTGTATATATGCCACAGCTTACCAGATTGGCCAGAGCTTGTAGTCATGTTCGTGACTTTAATGAGCGCAACAGTCTTAACAGATAAGAAAATAGAACTGATGGCCTGCCCCCGCCCAAAGACGGGCTGCTTGATGCGTCCACGCAGAGCTGAAACTGACCGCACACGAATACTGGTAAACTGCTTAGAGGATCTAAACCTGTCCAGGCAAAGCGATGCGAGTCGGACCGCCATGCCTATAAACCCTATGGGTTTCATTGGGCGACAGAGCTTGAGATGTTATTTCATCTCAATGTCGGGTAAAAGTCCTACAAAATTGGAAGCAACGTCTCAAAAATGACCTATACAGTGTTCACGTGGATGTTAAATCTCAAATCAAGCAAACAAACAAAAGAACTGATGGCAATACAATTACAGAACACAAAATAACTTCATTTTAAAGAAAAACGTCACAAACCAAAATGACAGTTATTTTTTCTCACAAAATGGCCCAATGGCTATCCAGAATAAAAATATATTAGCAAAACATAAATGAAAAAATGATCTATAACAATAAGAAACCGCGACAGAAGAGCCACCATGGAACGCACAGTAAAAAGTTTTTGTTGTGCGGTGGGCTTAAATCGATTTTACGTGGCCATCATTCTCGGCCTTGGTTCTGTCGTGGTTTATACAAATAAAATAAATAAATAAATTCAGTCCGCATGAAGGACTTCTAACTCATCAGTGCAGGATATCTGATAATATAGTAAATGCACGGTTAGTGTCTTTAATAATAAAATATAATCTGTGAGCCTTAGACAAATTTATAGGGTCGAGCTTCAATCTGCAAATAAATTGTTTATTTAACTTTAGAAATTATTTTCGAGGTTGAGACGCAACCGAAGTAACAATGTGCAATTATTTAACGGACCATTCAAACCAGGAATGTTTGAGAAGGTAAGAATTTAGCTGAAAGTTGGAATTTTATTTTGCTTTAAATAAAACACACACGCAATGAGATTTCTTGTTTAGTGTTTCTTGGGGTACTATCTGGCTCTCTTTTAATTGCTGTTGGGCTCTTTTACAAAAGAAAATGAAAAACCCGTCCATAATGCCGTTAGGCATATGTCTTTCAAAAAACCTCTGATTTCCTATAAGAAATTATTAAAGATCATATTTGACTGCATAAAAGTCTATGTACTTTGACACAATCTATATTCCTTTGGATTGGCGCCCTTTCTGTCGGTATACGCTCGACAAGATAAGTCTCCAAATGGAAAAATTTGAATTTAATTCTATTGTGAACAAGTTTGCTTATCTTTGGGCTACGGGCAATATGGAAAAATATTGACAGGTAACTTCTGTACAAAGTAAACGGGACGTTTACTGGGTATTTAATAAGTTATTGTTGTTATGTTTAAATCTGCACTAGAATTAAGGGGAATGGATAAACCTTCAGCGAAGGCAACTCCTGCAAAATGTTTTTGTCTCCCATGTCAATAGGGTTCAACTCTTAAAAGGAAGGAATTTAATTCTTTCCTTTAAGAGTAGACCCCTTTTTCAGTGGAACAAGGCTTATAGCAAAGCGAACATGAAGTCCCGAAAAGTGTCTCCTTTTTCAAAATGGAGGAAAAATATGCCAGGTGTTCCCATCCCCCTTAAGGGATTTGTTGAATATTATTCTATCACAGCGCGCCTATATAGGCAATGGACAGAAACTTTAATTTATTCTGCAACAAATCATTGGATGGGAGAGTATGACATGAAAAGCCGCTGTTTATGACTTCACTTAATGACGTTAGACAGTGAAACGTATCGCATAAAACGTTGCAAAAAGGACATAAATGTGTTTGATCCATTCGTAGTTGTGGCAGTTTTGTTTCAATAATAACGCAAATTTTAGAGAATTTGTAGGAAAAAAAATACGGTCCAGTTTTAGTGTGTTACAATCGGAAAAGTTAACGTTCAGCTCTGGTATGTGAATTGTTGACACACGAGTATAAATTGTCGGTCAGCTGTTTTGTTTGATTTGATGTTTAACGTCCCCGTCAACACTATATAGGTCATTTTGGAGACGTTGCTTCCAATTTTGTGGGACTTTTACCCAATGAGATAAAATGACATCTCAAGCCCTGTCACCAAATGAAACCAATAGGGTTTATAAGCATGGCCGGTCCGACTCGCACCCCTTTGCCTGGGCAGGCTTACTGTCACAGTTTATTTTTGTTATGGTTTGTCTTTGTGTGTTTGTGTCGCTTGTGTTATATTATTTTTATATAGCCTATTGGCCATTTTGAGGGAAAGTAACTGTCCTTTTGGCTTTCCGCTGTTGGTGTTTCCATTAGGGTCTGTTGTTTCATGCGTGTGTGTCTTTCCCTTTGTGGTGTCTCTGATGGAACCTGTGGGTTGATTGTATCGATTCTAGATCATAGCCTCCACTTCTATTTAGATCCTCAAAGCGGTTTACCAGTACTTGTGTGCGGCCGGATTCAGCTCTGTGTGGAAGCATCATGCAGCCCATTTATTTCTTCAAGCCCCGATGGGCGAAGGCCGCTTAGTCAGCTTTAGGTAGACAAATAACCAAGCCTCCCAATCTATTTCTCCAAACCCTGATAGGTTATTTGTTTGATATATGAAGGATAACTTTACTTATTTCTTGACATAAATTGACAAAAAAATATCATTCAGTTATCCCAGATAACCCACTTAAGCTGTTGTAATGACTATATTTAAAGTATTATTAGTAATTTTTACTTGTCGTCCCAAGTCGTTGTTAAGGCTTTGACCCCTTCCTGTTTTAATTAGGTGGTTCTGATTCTTTCCCTTATTATGTATGTTGTTATGTTGGTGATTCTGGTCCTGAAAGACAAAGCTGTGAACCAGTCAGTGTAATTTTGTATCTTTGGTTTTGTTTGATTTGAGGTTTAACGTCCCCGTCAACACTGTAAACTTATTTTGGAAATGTTGCTTCCAAGTTTGTGGGACTTTTACCCGACACTCAGATGAAATGACATCTAAATAAAAATCAAATATGAGTTCCTTTAAGAGCAATGAAAACATTCATAAGAAAGAAGATGGGTCATACTACGTAGTTTCGGCTAATAAAGCCTCATCAGTGACCCTGTAACCTGTAAAGCCTTGCCACCCTATGAAACCAATTGGGTTTATAAGCATGGACGGTCCGACTCGCACCGCTTTGTCTGGGAAGGCTTGGATCCTCTAAGCGGTTTACCAGTACTCGTGTGCGGGTCGATTTCAGCTGTGCGTGGAAGCATCATGCAGCCCATCTATTTCTTCAAGCCCCGATGGGCGGGGGCCGAATTTTTATCTGATCACAACGAAATCGTCAATATAAAGTATTGCTAAAAGTTGTGAATTTGCACTGAAAAATGCATACACTTAACAATAAGATAAAAATGCACGAAATATATGGTTTATTAGTTAAAGTAAATATACGTCAGAACATGATAACGCGTATCTGAGAAGAAAATTCCAAGTGCAGTTTATATTTTATGGAGTAGTCTCTATTTATAAATGAATTGAGATACATAGGAACATACGATTATTGAAGGATAGTTTTTTGTCAAAAATCCATAAAAAACACTGTTGTGGGTATTCATTAGAACCGCCTCGTGGAGGTAGTACTTAAAGGCTTCAGTTGTGGGTATTTATCAGAACACCCCCATCATAGGTTTTTAAGGAGAAATAAGGGAACTATCAATCGGTTATCACAAAATACCCACCTTATCTAATCCTATGTCAGGATAGCAGGTAAAGCACCCTGTTTCTGGAAGTTTTCTCCCTTAGAGCTGAAATTAACCTGAAATATGCACTTTTATAGCCCCCGCCCATTGGGGCTTGAAGAAATAGACGGGCTGCATGATGCTTCCACGCAGAGCTGAAACCCACCCGCACACAAGTACTGGTAAACCGGTTAGAGGATCTAAGCATGCTCAGGCAATGCTGTGCGAGTCGGCCCGTCCATGCTTATAAACCCTATTGGTTTAATTGGGCGGCAGGGCTTGAGACGACATTTCATCTCAATGCCTTGTAGAAGTCCCACAAAACTGGAAGCAACATCTCGAAAATGACTTTTACAGTGTTGACGGAGACGTTAAACTTCAAATCAAACAAACAATATGCACTTTTATTGCAGGCACACGAAGAGGCTGTACAGTTGTTGAAGAGCCTTGGTGCTACAGATGCTGATACTGCTGCAGACAGATGATGCAGGACTTACAGTTGTTTAAAAAGGAGTGGGGATAAACCTGAGATATTTTCCAGCACTTTCACAGGGAAGACAACAAAGGTGGCTTCCTACTTTACCAGGGAGACTGCTTAACCATTTTTGTACCAAATGGAATCTTCCTCCTTATATATAGCAGGAGTTCATTTCAAAATTAAGGGATGTCAGGTTGGGTTTTCATCGACAATTATTTGGGAAATGACTGAAATTTTAGCAAACAGTGGAGGCCCTGATCAGATGCCGCATTCTGCGGCGTCTTATCTGGGCCTGCACTGCTTGCCAGGGTACCGTTTTGGGGTTTCTGGTACTAAATGGGTTAAAGTTTCATGACTGCCTATATGCTTTTCTTCAAAATGATTCCTGCCAAAGAAAAAGTTTATTCATTTAAGGCTAAACCATACTTGGTAAGGGCAATAAATTTTTTTTGAAAAGTTGGCGCTCATTAAGGTGTACACATTCACAATAACCCTTAAAATGCAATGACGACAATTGTCGTCTGCTTCGTTGTCTGCCGGTTATTTTACACGTGATTTAAAAAAAGCAAAAACAAAAAAAAACAGCTTAGACCCAGATCAGACGGCTCCAGTCTTATGTTGGTACACACTGTTTGCCTGTATACAAAAATATTTTGAAAAGTTTGCAATAAGATTCAGCAGACGACATCCAGAACAGTTTTTCATGGCATCTTAAGGGTTAAAATAAAAGAAAAGAATCAAGTGAGATTGCTCTAATACACATGATGTGTAACCACGTACAGGGATTGTTCATTAAATAATGCATCTTTTTATAAGACCTCAAAGAATATTACTCTTGATTCTGGGTCGACTTTTGGCATCACATCACGAAAACACACCTATGTAATTCTGACCCCCCTTGAACCCCACTTGTATATAGTAAAACTGGGGTTAACAGGGGTAAACCATATTTTTCTTATTTCTGCTCTAAAATATAGATTGTGGGTACTCGTTAGAACTGCCTCATCGAGGCGGTTCTAACTTGTACCCACAATCTATATTTTAGCGCAGAAATAAAACTTATTTCTGCTCTAAATTTTAGATTGTGGGTACTCGTTAGAACCGCCTCATTGAAGCGGTTCTAACTTGTACCCACAATGTATATTTTAGCAGAAATAAGAAAAATATCACACTTTTTCATAAAAAAAAATTCGAATTTTAGGTGATAAAATTTACAATGTATTTGTATAGGCGTGTTTTTCTAATAAGTACTTTTATTTGTATCTGATACTAAATGTAGAGCTTCATTGAGGACTAATTACCTGAAAAGTTCAGGAATTTATGATGTTAGTTTGTTATGTAAAGTGGTATACCGAAAATAAAGTGTTATTAAGTTGTACAAGTTTGCAGAAGCAGTGTCATCATATATTTATTATGCAGTGTTACCAGTGAGCAGAATGTCAATTTTAGCTAGGATGGAAGTGTTTGGGCATCTGTCTTTTCCTAGAGTTATACAGGAGGTCATGTGTTTTGATGGAAACTTACATAAATCCTTTGTTTGATGTTTCACAAATACCTAAACAACAATCAAACATTGGACAACAGACCTACGGGAGTATCGAATATTGTGGCTATGGCAACTGATTCTTTGATAAATAATCAGAATATGTCTTTTAAGCCATATACATGGAACTTGCATACTTTTTGCTCAAATTTGTTCGTTCCCCGCCCATCGGGGCTTGAAGAAATAGATGGGCTGCATGATACTTTTCGGCCCCCGCCCATCGGGGCTTGAAGAAATAGATGGGCTGCATGGTGCTTTCACGCAGAGCTGAAACCGACTGCACACGAATACTGGCCAACCACTTAGAGGATCTAAGCCTGTCCGGGCAAAGTGGTGCGAGTCGGACTGTCCATGCTTATAAACCTTATTGGTTTCATTGGGGGGGCAGGGCTTGAGATATCATGTCATCTCAATGTCGGGTAAAAGTCCCACAAAATTGGAAGCAACGTCTCCAAAATGACCTATACAGTGTTAACAGGGATGTTAAACCTTAAACCAAACAAACAAACTGTTTGCTCAAAATTACACGATTGCATATCAATGAGAGGTTTTAGGGTTTTAAATGAGTTTCCATTATTTACTGAACATCCCTCATAGCAGGGCTAGAGCATCGTTTGGAACTCTGGACTTATCTGTTGAAGCATGTTTGAACATGTCTATTTGAATAGTTTCTGTTTCTACAATAAACCCTGACAGCCACCTTTATTAAGCAATCAACTGCAATGAAAGACCATTTTCTATTCATTTATCATATGACGTCGTGTCTGAGAATGTGATAACGCCATGTAATAAATTCTATAAGCCACTAGTAGATTGAATATGCAAATTAGATAGATACGCCCTGAACCGTTACATGACGGCATTTACCGATGACGGAATATTGACATTTTTATAAAACAGTTGTGAATGAATTGCGTTTTAAATGTCATATGATATATAAAATCTTGCATTCATGCTCATGTATTATTTAATTTATTAAACTCGTTGAGGAAAAGGGATAAAATGCTCGGTGAATTCAGTAATACTTGAACTATAACTGTCCAAAAGCAAACACAGTGAATTTTAACCCATTTTATACCAGAAACCCCAATATGGGTACCATGGCAAACAGTCAGGCCCAGATCAGACGCTGCAGAATGGGGCATCTGATCAGGGCCTCCACTGTTTGCTAAAAGTTCAGTCATTTTCCAATTAAATTTTGATGAAAACACAACCTGACAACCCTAAATGTTGAAATGAAATCCGGCTATATATAAGGAGGAAGATTCCATTTGGTACAAAAAGGGCTAAACTACTTGACCACAGATGTCTCATTTACAGCTGCTGTTTCAAACTCCGATTTCTCGTCCTAAATTTCCCTTAGTCCAGCTAAAGGGGGTCTTACATGAGTGTTTATGCATTATTGAATTTATTAAACGAGTTGAGGATAAATCGATACGAAAACATCCCTATTGAAATACATTGTAAACTTAACTGCCAAAAAAAAAAAAAAAGAGAAAATTTAAGATGAAAAATTGTGATATTTTTCTTATTTCTGCTCCAAAATATAGATTGTGGGTAATCGTTAGAACCGCCTCATTGAGTATCCACAATCTATATTTTTGTGCAGAAATAAGGAAAATAAGGTTTACCCCTGTAAACCCCACGTTTAATATATAAAAGTGGGGATCAAAATTATATAGACTTGCTTTCGTGATGTGACTTCACCAAGCATTTTATGCCCTTTCCTCGACGATTTTAAAATCCATCTATCTTCCTAAACTGCTTTTGTCAAATCTGGCCATTACCTCAGATGAATGTATTGCTAAATTGAGAATTTAGCTTTCCAACAAAGAGGTCACTGGATGAGTTTTTAAAACTTTTTGCTGTCAGAATAACAGAGGTATGGTAAAACACATACTTCTGAGTCCCCATCCTCGTACTATAGCGGCTTTGAACTCCTCTGCCGCCTTTCCATCTACTGCAGAAGAGAGAATACTTTTCAACTGAGGAATAGTTCTGGGAAAGAAGGAATTTTTCAGGGCATACCTATAGGCCTGGTACATACGATATTGTGTGTGGTTACTTTTGATGCCCTGGTTTAATATAACATGAATACAAATGCAAGATTCTATTTATCATAATATTGTCACATTTAAAACGCATTTCATTCACGATTTATTTACAAAAATGCCACTATTCCGCCATTTGTTAACGTGACGTCGTTAAGGATGACGTACGTGTAACTTTAAAGGGCGTATCTAACTGATTTATATATTTAGTCCACCAGTGTTTTACCAAATATAATTCATGGCGCTATTACATACTCAGACACGACATCATACGATAAATCGATATATTAATGGTAAGTTAGAAAAAAATTCTGTTGTGTTCACTCAATAGATTCACTTTGATGAGGTGATTCTAATGAGTACACAACACATACCTTTAGCTTGTTGAAGATCATAATGGTATCCTTCAATAATTCCCATTATGCCTATTATCTGGCTCTATGACTTAACCTCCGTGGCTGACATCAATAAAAAAACACGCCTATATAATTTTGACCCCCTTGAACCCCAGTTTTATATAGTAAAACTGGGGTTTACAGGGGTAGACCTTATTTTTCTTTTTTCTGCTCTAAAATATAGATTGTAGGTACTCGTTAGAACCGCTTCATCGAGTACCTGCAATCTATATTTTGAGCAGAAATAATAAAAATATCACAATTTTTAATCTTAATATTTTCATTTTTTCGGCGATAAAGGTTATAATGTATTTGTATAGGTGTGTTTTCATAATGAAATACACGTATCTTGAATGAAATAACATGGTTCCTATCCAAGTTCCAAATTAGAAATGAACATGTCATTGGATTGCACCTGTCTGAAGCGAGCACTTTTTAGCTTTCCTATTGATACAAGTTTGGCTGTGTATGTATGTATCCATAATGTACGTGGTTAGTGTATATTTGACCAAACAACCTCAAGGATCAAGTCTATATATGATAGTTTATTTTTTAGTTAGGTTCACTTTTTGAGTGTTTTTTTTTCTTTTTCAAATTATATTTACTTTATTATTGTTGTTTGTATGTCGTTGTTTGTCAAAATCTGAATAAATAGCACCCATTGATTTAAATCCAATTATGTTGCTGAATGATTTGATGTGTATAATTTTTTAGTTAGGTTCACTTTTTGAGTGTTTTTTTTTTTTCTTTTTCAAATTATATTTACTTTATTATTGTTGTTTGTATGTCGTTGTTTGTCAAAATCTGAATAAATAGCACCCATTGATTTAAATCCAATTATGTTGCTGAATGATGTGATATGTCTGATGTAACGTTTCAGAGTTGTTATGGAAATGTTACGGTGACATTGACACAGCATGGATTCATTGCATGTGTGCTGATAAATCAAGTACTCTCTTTCTTTTCTCTATGCATGTATTGCATTTTTAGCTCACCTGAGCCGAAGGCTCATGTGAGGTATTAGTATACCACGAGCCGGCGTCCGTCGTCCGTCGTCGTCGTCGTCGTCCACACTTTCAAAGAAGTATATCTCCGGAACCAGTGGGCCAATCTTGATCAAATTTCATGTGAAGCATTATCAGGTAGGGGGAAAGGCTGCATACTTTTTTCGGGCAGATCGGATTGGAACTCTGGTTGCCATGGCAACAAATAGCTCCCATAGACTTAACATAGGAAAAAGTTTGTCATCACTCTAGCTCCGTCAATTTTTTTCTGATTGTCTTCATTCTTGCAGATAACGAGGACAGGCATGAAATCTCGATCAAGTTCGATTTTGGGCTGAATCGGATTATTCACTCAGGAGTTACGTGCCCTTGAGCGTTGTTAACATAGGAAAAAGCTTGTCATCACTCTAGCTCCGTCAATTTTTTTCTGATCGACTTCATTCTTGCAGATAACCAGTACAGGCATAAAATCTCGGTCAAGTTCGATTTTGGGCCGAATCGGATTATTTGCCTTGGAGTTACCTGCCCTTGAGCATAAAAAATACGTTGTGACCACGATAGCAACTTTATTTTTATTCAGATCAGCTTCAAACTTGCAGGTAACGTGGACAGGCATAAAATCTCAGTTAAGTTCGAATCGGAATATTGACCTCGGAGTTACATGACCTTGAGCGACAAAAAATTTGCCCATAGACTTTACATAGGGAAAATGTTGTGACTACGATAGCGACTTGAATTTTTTTCAGATCAACTTCAAACTTGCAGGTAACGAGGACAGACATAAAATCTCGGTTAAGTTCGATTTTTGGCCGAATCGGATTATTTGCCTTGGAGTTACCTGCCCTTGAGCATAAAAAATACGTTGTGACCACGATAGCAACTTTATTTTTATTCATATCAGCTTCAAACTTGCAGGTAACGAGGACAGGCATTAAATCTCGGTTAAGTTCAATTTTGGGCCGAATCGGAATATTGACCTCGGAGTTACGTGACCTTGAGCGACAAAAAATTTGCCCATAGACTTAATTAGGGAAAATGTTGCGACTACGATAGCGACTTGCATTTTTCTCAGATCAGCTTCAAACTTGCAGGTAACGAGGACAGACATAAAATCTCGGTTAAGTTCGATTTTGGGCCGAATCGGAATATTTGCCTTGGAGTTACCTGCCCTTGAGCATAAAAAAATACGTTGTGACCACGATAGCAACTTTATTTTTATTCATATCAGCTTCAAACTTGCAGGTAACGAGGACAGGCATAAAATCTCGGTTAAGTTCGATTTTGGGCCGAATCGGAATATTGACCTCGGAGTTACGTGACCTTGAGAGACAAAAAAATTTGCCCATAGACTTAACGTAGGGAAAATGTTGTGACAGAAATAGCGACTTGAATTTTTAGCTCACCTGAGCCAAAGGCTCCAGTTAGCTGATAGTATACCAAGGCTCCGGAGTCTGTCGTCTGTCGTCCGTCCATCCGTCGTCCACACTTTCAATGAAGCATATCTCAGAAGGCAGTCGATCAATCTTGTTTAAATTTTATGTGTAGCACCATTGGGCAAGGGGAAAGGCTGCATTAGGTTTTGGAGCTAGTCTGGTTCATTTGTTCCTTCATTCTTCTTTCTCTCCATATAGAGATAATAGACCAATGTTAAATTTTTAATCAAAGATTTCTCAGGAACTATAAAAGCTAGAAGCACCAAATTTGGTATTCAATAGAATAATGATGACTTATTTTGTGTAAGAGACATTGGGCTTTCTCAGCTTATTTGTTCATCTGTTCTTTCATTCTTCTTTCTCTCCATTTTGACCAATGTTAAATTTTCGTCAAAGATTTCTCAGGAACTATAGAAGCTAGAAGTCTCAAACTTGGAATGCAATGCAATAATGATGACTTATATCCTGTAAGGGTCAATGGGCTGGATTCTATTAGCAGATTTTGTAGTCAAGTCTGTGAATTGTTAAAACTTAAGTTCCTCAGGTGAGCGGTTTAGGCTCATTGAGCCTCTTGTTCAATCTTGAGAAAAAATGTTTTGCCATTTGCGAACAACCATCTGAACAATATATCACGTGAACAAGCCCATGAAATGAACAAGCCCCTATATCACACTTTATATAGAGAAAACTGGGGTTTAGAGGGGTAAATAATATTTTTCTTATTTTCTGCCCCAAGAGGTATGTTGTAGGTACTTTTTAGAGATGCCTCCATGAGGCAGTTCTAATGAGCACCCACAACATATGTTTGAATTATAAATAAGAAAAATATAACAGATTTTTCATCAGAAAAGTAGCCATTTTGGAAATGTGTAAAAATGCTTCATATGGATAGGGTGTATTAACATATTGATGAATAGCACTTAGCATCACAAAAACACATCTTCGGCCTGCATGGTGCTTCCAGGCAGAGCTGAAACCAAATGCACACGAGTACTGGTAAACCGTTTAGAGGGCTTTAACCAGCCCACAAAGTGTAGGAGTCTGACTGTCCACGCATATAAACCCTTTTCCTTTCATTGGGCAGGGCGTGAGATATCATTTCATCTTAATGTCGGGTAAAAGTCCCACAAAACTGGAAGCAACATCTCCAAAATAACCTATATATTGTTGAGTGGGATGCTAAACCTCAACTCGAACAAGCAACACTTCTATATAATTTTGACCTCCTTAAGCCCTTCTTTTTCTAAAAACGGGGGTTTACAGGGGTATATATTTTTTATTGCTGCTCAAAAACATAGATAGTGGGTACTAGTTAGAACCGCCTCATCCTAAAGCTTACACACAATCAATGTTTAGAGCAAATTATAGATAAGTGGGTATTGGTCAGAACAGTATCGTAGCTGTTCTAATGAGTACCCAAAATCTATGTTTAGAGCAGAATTAAGAAAAATAGCAGAATTTTTATCTGGATTTTTCTTTTAGTTTTTATGCCCCCACCAGAATGGTGGAAAGGGCATATAGCGTTGTCCCTGTAAGAATCAGAACCAGAGTCAGAATTGATACTGGTGACAACTCAAAAGACATTCATACACCAGGACCTGTGATGTGGGAAGTTAGTCCCTAGCTCTAACCAAAGAGGTAAATTTAGCTACACAATCATCAGCACCTTCAGCTGTCGAAATAATCGAATCGGGAAGGGCATTTCAATCTCTAATGGTTCTGGGGAAGAACGACTATAAATGTCAGTTCTTGCAGTATGGGTCTGACACGCCAACAAATGGTGATTTCTACAGTGTCTAGCTGGGGGAACAAGGTCATCTGTTGGAATGCTCGCAGCACCCTTTAGACCTTTGTATAATAGGATTAGCCTACTGTCTTTTCTCCTTTTCTTGAGAGACTCCCATTTTAATTTTCCAAGTATTCCAGTCATGCTCCCAGTTTCAAAGCAGTATTTGCCTGTTACAAATCTAGCAGCTCTATTCTGAACTTTCTCAATTTCATCGTTAAGGACCACTCCACTGGGATCCCAAATACAACTACCATATTCCAAGATTGGACGAACAAGACCTTTATATGCTGCCTCTTTAACATCCTGGGGACACCGATGAAGATTTCGCCTCAGGAAACCAAGCTTTCTATTTGCCTTAGTACACATGTTGCTAATATGAGTATTCCATCTCAGATTGTGTGAGATTGTCACTCCAAGGTATTTAATGGTGTCCACATTCTCGATGACCATTCCCTCTAAGGTGTAAGAAGCCTCAACTGTATTAGATCTCTTCCTTGTTATCTGCATAATGTTGCATTTAACTGGCTGAAATCTCATGCCCCATTTTCGGGCCCAACATCCTAATCTATCTATGTCAGCCTGAAGTTTCACTGAGTCATCTGTATCTCTAATTTCCCGGTAACAAACACAGTCATCTGCGAACAGTCTTATTTCTGAGTCAATGTCAGTGGAAATATCATTGATGTACAGGGAGAACAAAAGTGGACCAAGAAAGGTCCCTTGCGGGACTCCAGACAAAACTGGAGCCCACTCCGTCAGTCCGTCCATCCGTTCATCCGTCTGTGTGTCCGACTTTAACGCGGCCAGTAACTCCTTGTTTCTTGTTGGATTTTAAAATTTATCGGTGGAAATGTTAACCCTCATAAGATGACGTGTCACTTGTAAAACCCAGGTCCGTACCTCCAAGGTCAAAGTCCTACTTAGAGGTCAAAGGTCAAAAAAGGGTCCAAAAATTTAAACACAGTCAATAACTTCCTTATTTCTGGATGGATTCTGAAATTGCTTTGTAGAAATGTTAACAATCATGAAACGATGTGTCACGTGCAAAACCCAGGTCCGTACCTCCAAGGTCAAGGTCATACTTAGAGGTCAAAGGTGGAAGAAAGGGTCCAAAACTTAAATGCAGTCAGTAATTTGCTTATTTCTGGATGCATTTTAAAAAATTACTTTGAAACAATGTTAACCATTATGAGACGATGTGTCACGTGCAAACCCAGATCTGTACCTCCAAGGTCAAGGTCATACTTAGAGGTCAAAGGTAAAAAAATGGTCCAAAACTTAACACAGTCAATAATTTTCGTATCTCTGGATGGATTTTGAAATTACTTTGCAGAAATGTTGGTCATCATGAGGCAATCTGACTCACACAAAACCAAGGTCCTTACCTCGTAGGTCAAGGTCATACTTAGAGGTCAAATGTGAAAAAAGTGTCCAAAATTCAAACACGGTCAATAACTTTCTATGGATAAATACGAACATAGACATATTTTCAGGCAGGGGCATCTGTGTTCTATGGATGCATTTCTAGTTTCATTTTCTTTAGCTGGTTAAATTGTGTGACAGTATATTTGAAAAAGCTTGTTTTCGTAATGGATAGTACAGTATCCTACAATACATCAAGGAGAATTAAGCCCCAAGATTATAAAACTTTTATCATACTTAGGTCACTCGAGCATAAACATTGTTCTCATTACAAAAACACGCCTATACAAACATTATTAAGCTTACCGCCGAAAAAAAGAAAATTTTGTGAAGAAAAATTGCGATATTTTTCTTATTTCTGCTCAAAATATAGGTTGTGGGTACTCGTTAGAACCGCCTCATCGAGGCGGTTCTAACGAGTACCCACAATCTTTTTTAAAGCCGAAATAAGAAAAATATGGTATTCCCCTGTAAACCTCTGTTTTTCTAAATAAAAGTGGGGTTCAAGGGGGTCAAAATTGTATAGGCGTGTTTTTGTGATGTGCTGATAAATGTACAGGTTCCAACAATTGTTCTGAATGTTGGCATTTTAATTTTTATAAGTAGGACAAATAGCATCCCTTATGAGTATAAATATGACAAAATGCTCAAATGTTGTTATTTGATAATTATTAGCACTATTAAAAGAGCATGAAAAATGTATTATATTTCGGGGCCTGGTTTCTTGCAAAAGAAAATAGACCATCACATCATGTTAATAAGTCTTTGAAATGAATACCCCTCTAAACCCTATCTTATATAGAGAAAACTGGAGTTTACAGGGGATTGCATTATTTTTCTTCTTCCTGCTCCAAGTCATAGGTTGTGGGTACTCGTGAGAACCGCCTCATAGAGGCGGTTCTAACGAGCACACAACCTGTGCTTGAAATATAAGAAAAAATTTACAAGTTTCATTCTGAGATTAGATAGAATGCACTATGGTTCACGAGTCTTGATAAATACACCAAAAAGATTTAAAATGAAGCTATAACATTTGCCTTTGGAAACAAAATATTCATATAAGCACGCGCGTGCACCCACATCAAAAACAAAAGTTTCTGGGCCAGTCTACCTAGTTTGGGCTAATAAGGCCTGATCAGTGACCGACTCTCATATTGAATTTTCCCGCAAGAGGCTCGATGATCCCTGTACTCACATGCGCATGCCTGTGCACAGACATAAAAAAACTTAGTATCTGGGTCCATCTAATTAGGCCTGATCAGGGACTGACTCTCATATTAAAATTTCCTGCAAAATTCTTGATGATCCCAAAGGAAATAAATTGAAGCACTGACAGCACAGGTGAGTCGATTGTATCTGAGTGTAGCCTAGGTAAATGGTCCTGAAAGGAGTTGGTAAACCCTTACATTCACGTACTTTAAGCATACAGTGTAGACCTTTATCTGAAGCCACATTCTGAGGCATCTGATCTGTATCTGCAATATTTACGCCAGACCCAACACATTATTCCAGACCAAATTCTACACTGGCCAACACCGATTCTAACACAGCGCGCCTATATAAGCAAAGGAAAATAACTGTTTTATTATGCAACAAATCACAGCTCGGAAGAGCGTGACGTGTGACGTCATTAAAAACTGCCAATTTATGACGTCACTAGTCGATTTTCTTGACGTTAGACGGTGTAACGTCATTTTTTCGCATCGAAAAATAAAAAAAGGATATAAATGCATGTGTTTCGTTTCAGTCGATAATTTTAGCGGAATTTGTAACAATGACGAATGTTTGTTAGATTTTGAATGAAACAACCACATTATTGCCAATTTTCAGCGTATTAGAATCGAAATAGATCAGCTCTAGTCTGTGATTTGTTGAGTAATAAATCACACTTTGTTGGTCAGTTGAAAGTAGACAAATCACGCGCGTTTCGTGCCCGTGATTTGATCTACTTTACAACTGACTGCCAAACTGTGATTTATTACTCAACAAATCACAGTTAGAGCTGATTTATTTCTTAATTAGGATAGTTTGCCTTTTTCTGCCCATACATCTGTGATAGTCACGTGGACATCAATAACAAAATGCTACTGTGTTTAATAACTTTGTATCAGTTGACAAACAGTTGACCCCAAAAAAGATATGTTGCACTATGTACGTGAAGGACTGCAAACACAGGACCATTAATACCAGCTGCTGTGAAGTGAAATGAAGGTAGTAAGAAACAAGAGGCCCATGTAAAAACACAAACAAGAACGAAAATCAAGAATCCAGCAGAAATTGAAAACCAGGTTCTGTGATTTGGTGTTAGTGTTTTCAGGGCCTCGTAAAATTGGGGTCAAAATAATAAAGGCGTGTTTTCGTGATGCAACTCCGTGTTATGAAGTTATATAAGGTAAAGTGGGATTTACGAGGATATGAAGTAGATTCCTTGCTTTGCAACAACAACTAGATCGCGCAGTCGATGGCACGCTATCGCAAATCCCCACGTTTATTGCAAACATTGCCCTTGTACAGCACATCATAGTTTTAAGCAAATTTGACCCCTCCCCAGGGCCCCCTTGGGGCGGGGTCAAAAATGAACGTGATCTCGCGCAGCCATTAATGTAAGCAACTCACATACCGAATTTGGTTGGATTCCGGACAACGGTTTAGGAGGAGATCGCCGGACAGACAGACGGACGGACAGACGGAGGCGATAACAATATCCCCACTTTTCTTCGAAAAACGTGGGGATAAAAATCAATATAGGTTGTGGGTACAAGCTAGAACTGCCTCATGTCAGGCGGTTTTAACGATCATCAAAGTGAGGCGGTTTTAACGAGCACCACAGTGAGGCGATTTTAACGAGCACCAAAGTGAGGCGGTTTTAACCAGCATCAACAGTCTAGGGTTGCAGAAATAAGAAAAATATCTCGTTTTCATCATGAAAAGGCAATTTTAGAGACATTTTATTGTAAAACAAAATTAGAATATTCGACAGTTGCACTGGTGTTGAACTTTTTATCTCAACCTGTTTATCTCGGGCCCCCTCATCCCACCCTGCTGTGCTTTATTTGCAAAGTGTGCTGGTAGCTCGGATCCGGGTATTGATGGGTCCCAGCTGGTAGTGGGCGGCGGCAAAGCTGCAAATGAAAATCAGCCTCAGATGCATTATAGGCTCTAACGTTTTACTACAATTTGCATGTGTTATCTTTTCATTTCAATCGGTTTATCTTGCTTTCTGCGTTCTACCGTATTTTCATGAAGCACTTTTCATATCACATAGTATTCACCATGGCAATACACCAATAAACATGCGACAGGTGGTCTGGTTCGCGGTATGAATTCGGTGATATAATAAATAAATGGTAAATATATTAAATAAATCGAGAAGAAAAAAATGCAGCATCCAAGAAAAAGAATCTTTCATTTGTATGGTTTGGATTACATGTAGTCGTTCCCAATCCTTGTGACTGACTGTTTGCTCAGCCTCGGTTATGATTGGCCAAAGCATCCCTCAGGTTGGAAATAGAGGATCTTACACGAGTGTTCATGTGTTATTGAATTTTTATAAATGAGTTGAGGTAACGTGAGGATTCGCTGAGCATTTTATCCCATTTCTTTGACGAGTATAATAAATTCAATAATACATGAACACGAATGCAAGATTCTGTATATTTTTTTTGGCATTAAAATCGCATTTTAATTATAATTTTTTCAAAAATGTCAATATTCCGTCATTAGTGAACGCGTCATCGTGAAAGACGTCGTGCATTTAATCCTCTACTGGATTACCGAATTTATTACATGGCATAATTACAATTCTCAAACGCGACGTCCTATGATAAACACCTATATCGAATTCTCCTGAAACATTCTTATCTCGCATATTAAGAAACAGAAAACACACACAATCATAGTTTGTATAAACAGAAGTCTTGGGCCTAATTAGTAAGAGTGCTGACCCTTAATCATTAGGCTCTCGCCGCTGTGGTCCGCGCCTCACTCGGGCCACGTGTGAGACGCCAAGTTCTGCAACAGAAATACATGTGGTTTTTCACTGGGTACTCCGGTCAGATTAACTATGGGCTCGAAATAAGTTAAATAAGATTGAAAGGGTCGTAAAACTAAATTAAAAGGAAATAAATAAATAAAAAATCAATCAAAACATAAAATAAGAGAGCCATGATGGCCCTGGATAGCTCACTTGATCCATAGTGTACGAATGAGTGTGTGTGTGTGTGTGTGTGTGTCCGTGAATTCGGGTTTAACGTCGCTTTCAACAATTTTTCAGTCATATCACGACGGTGTCTGGTTGCGACAGGGAGCTCAATGCTCACATTTATAGTGCTGCCTCACTGAAGTATCATGTCCCAGACACATTACATGATACCACACCCAGTCACATTATCCTGACACTGGGTCGACCAGTCCTAGCTCTACCCCGTAAATCTGAGTGCCAAGCGAGGAGCAGCTAGTACCATTTTTAATGACTTTGGTATGTCACGGCCCGGGATCGAACCCGTGACCTCCCGTTCCCCGGAGCGGACACTCTACCAACTGAGCTATCGGGGCCGGTAGTGTACGAATGAAATGGTAGGTATATAGTAAGGTGGAGTGGAGGGTTTGACCAATTTTGATTGACAGTGACCCAAGGAACATTTCTGGGAAATTGTAACAAATTCCTTAAGTAACATTTGTGTGAAGTTACATCAAAATCCATTGATAAACCTAGATGCCAGCTAGAGCAATCTTTTTTTTTTCTATAAAAAAGCCACAGTGACCTTGACTTAAGCTCAGGACCCTGAAAGTCGAACTTGCTTCATATATTATCATACCCAACATTGTGTGAAGCTACATTAAAATTTGAACAATAAATGTAGGTGTTAGAGCAATATGTCAAAGTTTTTTTTCTAAAAATAGCCAGATTGACTTTGACCTTGAGCCCAGGATCCTGAAAGTCAAACTTGCTTGAGATATTATCATACCCAACATTTGTGTAAAGTTACATAAAATCCTTTGATAAATGTAGGCGCTAGATTGATGACAAAGTTTTTCTAAAAATAGCCACTGCACCTGGTACCCTGAAAGTCTAACTTGCTTGATATAGTATCATATCTAACATTTGTGTGAAGTTACATTAACATCCACCAATAAATGTAGGGGCTACAGTGTAGACAAACCCAACACCCTAAAGTTTGATTTGCTTGAAAATCAAAGATCTGGGCCTTGTGGTTTCAGAGAAGAAAAATTTTGAAGGTTTTCCATATATAAGTCTATGTAAAACCGAAGGGCCCCGACGCGCGTGGGGGGGGGGGGGGCATTTTTGAACCCAAGGTTATAATTTGAACAATCTTGGTAGAGGTCCACTAGATATAACTTCATACTACATACCAAACAACTGTTAGCCCCCGCCCGACGGGCTTGAAGAAATAGAGAAATAGATGGGCTGCATGATGCTTCCACGCAGAGCTGAAACCGGCCCACACACGAGTACTGGTAAACCGCTTAGAGGATCTAAGCCTGTCTAGGCAACGCTGCGTGGGTCGGCCCGTCCATGCCTATTAACCCTATTGGTTTCATTGGGCCGCAGGGCTTGAGATGTCATTTCATCTCAATGTCGGGTAAAAGTCCCACAAAATTGGAAGCAACGTCTCCAAAATGACCTTTACAGTGTTGACGGGACGTTAAACTTCAAATCAAACAAAAAAAAAAAACAAAACAAAAAAAAACTTGGCCTTCTGGTTTCAGACAAGAAGATTTTTAAAAGGTTTACCTATTTAAGTCGATGTAAAACTGTTGGGCGCCGGCGCGGGGGCATTTTTGGTTCCAGGGCTTTAATATGAACAATCCTGGTAGAGGTCCACTAGATGAAGCTTAATAACAAATACCCGGGCCTTGTGTTTTCAGAGAAGATGTTTTTATGTTTAGTGAAAAAAAATCTAATTTGGCTCCTGTGACCCAGATGTTCAACGGACCGGAACCATTTGAACAACTATGAAAGGGGACCACCTAAGGATCCTTCCTGTGACGTTTGGTTGAAATTCGATCAGTGGATTAGGAGGCGATGTCGTTTGAAGAAATTGTTTACGGGACGGACGGACGCAAGTACGCACGCACGACGGACGACGGACAAAAAGTGATCCCAAAAGCTCTACCCGTCACTTCGTGACAGGTGAACTAAAATGATAAACAGAAGTCACCTTACTAACAGGTCCGTGTAATGAACACCCTACAGTCCCGCTATGGAGAGAACAGTTTGGTTTACAGGGGTATAAATTGTATACTGTATTCTGCTAAAAGACATATGCGGTATGTTTGAAGCAGAAATAAGTTTAACAATTTTGCATCAGAAATTTTCTATATTACAGTGAAGATGAAGCTTCATGCCAAATATCTACCAGACGTAAAATAAATTATTATAACATATGAGCGCGTTTTTAGGCTCCCTCACCGGCGATGCCGAGGGCATATGGTTGTTTTGGCTTTCCGTACGTGCATACGAATGGACGTCATTTTGCACGAATGTTACGTACGTGCGTAATCCTGCTAGACGCTGGTCAATGTAGAACAATTTAACAGCTCATATTTTCCAAACCATGTCATGTATTTTGTTCATATTTGGTATGATGATACCTGTAGATACATATTCAAAGTTTTATTCGGCATAGGTCCTCCTATGCACATTACCTCAAGATCAGGGGCAGAGACATAGAAATGTTTAATGTTAGGCATTTGTGCCAGGTAGAACCTGACATTTTAAGCCTCATATGATCCAAATCATATGATGCATTTGGTATATATTTGTACAATGATAGATTTATTTGGTGATACATCCGTCCATGCCCATGGCCTCATGTTCAAGTTCAGGACCTTAGAAATTTGTTAATGTTAAACACTCGGGGTAAAGGCAATTGAACCAGGTAGAATCTGAACTTTTATGAGCTTATATTCTCCAAAGCATTTGACGTATTTTATTCATATTTGGTATGATGATAGATATAAGTCCAAAGTTTTATTCAGCAATACCCTTGCCCATGACCTCAAGTTCAAGGTCACAGACCAAGAATTTTTTAATTTTAATGTTTTAAGAACTCATATATTCCAAAGCATATGATGGATTTGATTTATATTTGCTGTGTTGATAGCTACAGGTCCAAAGATTTATTTGGCAATACCCCAACCCCTGCCTTTGACTTTAAGATCAAGCTTACAGACTTAGAAATGTTTAATGTTATATTTTTAGTGTTTGTGTTTTCCAAACCATATGTTGGATCGGGTTTTTATCAATTACCCCCTATATATATTGCATTGCAATGCAGTGACCTGATAAAGATATGCTATCTAAGGTCAAGTGAGCTTTATCACGTCAACATGACATTGCACTTTTATGAATGAACCGGACCACTGAAAACATGACAAAAATGTTATTGCTACTGAGAAAAATGGAAAAATTATATGAAAAAAAAAATATCGTTGGAAAAATATGGTCAGCTGATACCATATATATTGACCGCCAGAATGCTGGGATGCACTGAGGACCATCAATCACTCATCGAAATTGCTAATGTAAGAGTGTACAAGGGGATAAACTGATATATATAGAATACCAGATTCGTATCATTTGATATCAAGTTTATTAGGCTCGGCTTCGAGAACGCATGTAGAATTTCTCGGCAAGCCTCGCGATTCTACAAGCGTTCTCGAAGCCTTGCCTGATAAACTTGATATCAAAAGACACTCACCTGGTATTCTCTATTTACTTAGTACGATGATAGATATAACTCGAACGTGATAGCAATACCCCCACCCATGCACATGGCCCCAAGGTCAATGTCAAAGACATAGAGGATCTTACATAAAGGCCTCGCATTTTATCCCTTTGCCTCAACTCGTTTAATAAATTCAATAATACATGAACACTCATGCAAGATTCTATTTATCATATGACATTTAAAGCGCTTTTTAATCATGTTTATTTTACAAAAATGTCAATATTCCGCCATAAGTAAACGCGACGTCGTCAAGGATGCCGTATGTGTAACGTTACAGGACGTATCTAGCTAATTTGCATATTTAATTCACTAGTGGATTATCAAAAATATTACATGGCGTTATTACACTCTCAGACGTGACGTCATATGATAAATACAACTTTTGAAATTTACAGTATTTTAAGAGCGCATATTTTCCAAACCATACAATCGATTTGCTTTATGTTTGGTATGATGATAGTAACTCGTCCAAAAGTTTATTTAGCATCACTCCCATTCCGGACCTCAAGTAAAGGCGGCATACTAAGAAAATCATGATATTAATGTTTTTAGTGTTCATATTTTCCAAACCATATGGTGGGTTTGCTTCACATTTGGAATGATGATAGATACAGGTCAGCCATACCTCCGATCCTCCCCCATGACCTCAAGGTCAAGGTCGCAGACATGTACACTCCATATTTTCCGGTTCTATGATGTATTCCTTGCTTCTAAAGGATAAACGTTTCTAGAACATATTTAACGTCACTGGAAATGTGTGGCGGCCGTAAAAAGTCTCCCTGTCCCACATCATAGTGTAGTTTTGTCTTTTCTTGTATAACATAGTGGCTGTTTGCAAACTCTGATCTGGGTCTACACTTGTGAACTGCGTACATTGTGCAGTCTTATCAGGGTCCACACTTCTCAAGTAGGGACATGGCCAGCGGGGTGTACACTGCATTATGATCTTGCTATGGTCTTAATATGTTTATAGGGTAATAATTTTATATTAACAAAGAACCGTTACTCGTATGCTTCTTCAATAATGACAGAGAATATTGGTAAATTTTAATAGTTGAAACTTTTCTATAATAGGCAGTAAATGCATGTATAAGTGGTATGTTGTATTGGCACAAAAAGCAAGTCAGAATAAACTACAGTATGTAAATAATAAGTACAAACCTCATGTGATCGCTACATGTAGGAATTGGTTAACAAACATGGTTTGAAATGTATAAATGAATTTGACAGAAAAGTGCCACAATATTATTAAATATTTTTTAATTTATAGTTAAATGGGTATGATGGACAGGAACCAAAGCTAGGTGCAGTTTTGATATGTAAATCATAAACAGGTGTCTTTTCAGACAGACCAGGTGCAGCCCTAGACTAACTATCTGGAAAGAGCCTGTGAGTGGAATTCTGCCGGAATGTTTAGAAATATATATAACCCCCTATCTCGGTCTCTCGGTGGATCACTACCAATTTTGCTCTTGTTCTGTACAGTCTTGCTGCTGTACAGTTCTCATGTAGTAAAAACTTCGTTCTCTGCATAAAATAGTAACTGATGATAGTCATTTGTCTGTTTGTTGAAAAACACAACGCATCAAACTATACGATCACAGCTCTAACAGGCTACGTTACACTCGTCCTTTGGGATCATTGATTCCACTGTTGTAGAAGCATCTGTGGTGTAGTGGTTACGCTACTCGCCTTGTAAACCAGGGATCGCAGGATCGATCCTGGGCTTCTCCAGACTTTCGGATGAGTCTTTAAACCGAGGTCCCGTCTCCGTATGACCTTAGCTGTTGGTAGGACGTAAAACTCAAACACTTAGTCACTCATTTCACTGTTGATTTTTTAAAATATTTGAGCGTCACTGATGAGGCCTAATTGGCCGAAATAAGCTAGTCTGGCCAAGAAAACGTGTACACTCAATATTTTCCGGTTCTGTCGTGTATTCCTTTCTTTCAAAGGAACCCTTTCTAGAACACATTTAAGACAGTTTTATGGTTAATGTTTTTGAGAGTACCATTTGATGGATTTGTTATGATGATAGTTATTTGTCCAAAGGGTTTATCTGCAATACCCCCACGCATCCAGGTGAGTATTGCTGGCCGAGCAACATTTCAGCGTAAGGTGGGCCCTTGGAGGGGGCATCTGTATCATACAGACACCATGATTTCTAGTTTCCAGTACTGTCTCCTCACGGTGATTCTTTGATTAGATTCTGTCTGTTAGGCAAATTTTATAGGGCATATTTCGAGTCGTTTGTCTTTTAAATTAGCACGCCAATGGCAAAGTACTGACATCTTAATGTCTTTTGAATGCACAAACTGCAGTAACAGTTGTAAAAAAGAGATGCATTTTTAGAGTTTCGATGAACATGGACTTATTAGAAGGAAAAAACGATCTTAATGATATATTTTATCGTCGAAATTTCACCATGTTATAACATTTCTGAGACTGATTTAATCTCTTTAACCCATTTTGTTCCGGATTCCCCAAAACGGGTAGTTGGCAACCAGTGCAGGCCCAGATCTGACGCCGCAGAACGCGGCGTCTGATCAGGGCCTACACTGTTTGCAACATTATCATTATTTCCAAATGCATTTTGAACTTAATCTGAGACCCTTAAATTTTGAAATGGACTCCTGCTATATATAAGAATGAAGATTCCATTTGGTACAAAAAGGACCAAGAAGAAGAAATGAGACAACTTGAGAAAAAAAAGTGTACTTATCGCAGATGCGATCCAGCAAAGGCTCCGGCAAGCATGCGCATTAGCGCAGGCTTGCCAGAGCCTTTGCTGTTCGTAGATATTAAGAGAAACTGCGGTAGCTTCGGGCAAAAAGTCATGTGTCTAGCCCTTTTAAGTTGCCTGGGCTCGTGCATTTGAGGAACATAAATCGGAAGAGCATAAATCGGAGAGTGTACCGGAGTCTGTCGTGTTAGCCCAAATTTTACTTCTTTATGTCATTTGATTATTCAGCAAAGCCATAAATGACTCGACAGCCCCCGCCCATCGGGGCTAGAAGAAAAAGATGGGCTGCATGGTGCTTCCGCGCAGAGCTGAAACCGACCCGCACATGAGTACTGGTAATCCGCTTAGAGGATCTAAGCCTGCCCAGGCATGGTGGTGCGAGTCGGACCGTCCATCCTTAAAAACCTTATTGGTCTCATTGGGCGGCAGGGTTTGAGATGTTATTTCATCTCCATATCGTGTAAAAGTCCCGCCAAATTGGAAGCAACTTCTCCAATATGACCTTTACAGTGTTGACGGGGACGTTAAACCTAAAATCAAACAAATTAACATAAATGATTCGATGTGCATGTAATTTTATCTTCGGACTTGTGTGCACAGCAAAGGCTCAGATCAGTCTGTAATTAGAGAACTCGGACAGAACACATACTTTCCTGCCCGTATGACTACGTTTTTGGTTAAATTGCGTTTTTATTCGCAGTTTAACGACCCAGTCAACACTATTTAGGTCAAATCAAGCCGAGCAGTTAGCCTAACAACACTAAGCGGTGAACAAGTACAGTGCACATTCTTTCATTAGAAACTGCCCTTCTTAAGTCAGCGGAAGGGAGAGAAAGACCGTGTAACAGGTTTCATGATTAATCTCCAGCAAACATTGTTGTCGATCCGGCAGGTATAGAACTCGCGATTTTCTCATCCGACGCGGATCCGACTGAGCTACCGAGGCCGGCAGCTTTGGTTATAGTGCTAAATAAAGCCTCTGGTCACCCTGCGCTTGCTGATCTTCGTCTTTGTTGTGCGCATGTCCGCTCATTAAACGATTCATACTGCTTTCTAAAGTCGGTAAGCCACATTTTGGCTCACTTTGTTCTTAAACAAGACACAATACAGATACTTCCAGGAAATCAGATTATAGCATTACGAAAACATGTATCTTCAAATGCATTGTAATGTTTACCACCGAAAAAAGACGGATATTTTTCTTATTTCTGCTCAAAATATAGATTGTGTATACACGTTAGAACCACCCTATCGAGGCGATTCTAACGAGCACCCACAATCTATATGTTAGCTGCTCAAAATATAGATTGTGGCTACACTTTAGAACCGCCCTATCGTGGCACAATACATATTTTAGAGCAGAAATAAGAAAAATAAGGTTTACCCTGTAAACCCCAGTTTTACTATATAAAAGTGGCGTTGTATGCAGCACCGGATGTCTTAATGCTTTTTACTGTTAAGTCCTCGTCCCTGGGTCAAATTGACTTTAATTGTGATTTCTTGTTACCTGAAAAACCTTCGAATGGCCCGAACCAATACATGATTGAACCACAAACGAGGGTGTCGGTTGGGATCCCGTAAAGTATACACCAGTAATTTAGCGACCATTCCAAATCGGTGCTTTTTCTGTGGTTCCTTCCTGTTTACTGTTTGGTATATTGGTGATTCTGATTCTCAACACCCCCTCCCCCCCCCCCCCCCCCCCCCCCCATTTTATTTGTCGTTCCATTTTAGTTACGTTTGCATAATCTGAGCCACCACCTTTTCGGGAAAGAACTGCTGTCATGGTTTACCAGCTATCTATTTTGTTTACTGGCGTTACTCCAGGTTTCGACTTCTTTCCCTTGTGATATCGTGAGGGGATATGGGACCTGATTGTATCAGTTCCTGATCGTTTCCCTTTTCCATTTTCATATAGGTGTGTGTTTGTGATGGAAAGTTCCGATGAGGTTTCCGGTTTCTCTTAGACAATCTGATCTGAGCGTATATGACTTTTCCTCTACCAGTCTCTAGGCTAATTCAGCAGACGGCAAATTGATGATATTTTTCTTATTTTTCCCAGAAAACATGACTTGACATCTCATGTTAATTGTCTCCACAGGAGACAATTTGCATGAGATGTCAAATCCGGTTTTCTAGGAAAGTTAGAAAAATATTTCAGAATGTCGTCTGCTGAGAAAAAATACCCAGCATGCAGAGCGTTAAAGCGAGGCAACTCTTGGAATATTGGGTTAAAGGGGGTCTTCTCATAAATGAAAGAATTTGCTCCCAAATCTTTGGTATCCTACCAAGCATGTGTATTCACCCGCCAATATTGCGCATGCCATGCCATTTAAAGAACGTTGAGTCCACGTTTATTTAGTTGCTCATGTGTTGAACTCATGATTTTGCTTTTTAAGTGCCCTTTATTCAGTTAGCAGCCAGTGCAAGTCCTTTCATAAGGCTATCTGAGAAAGAATGAGGGCAACCCTTAAAATTTTGGCACGATTCATATACCAAAAAACAGGTTTATGCCATGTAGACCGGTCCGAGCAGAAATGTATTTGAACGTGTGTCCAACGTAGACGCAGATCGGCCTGTGCTGTCTTCGCTTTATATTATTTGGATGATCGCGGACACAAAGCTAGGGAATTGAATCTGACAATTTTATGTATCGTGAAATAAGAGCACCTAAAATGAAGACTAATTCTGCTTCGATAAACCTTATTCAGCAGGTTTAGGATATTCTTCGTGTTTTCTGCAAACAATGTCATCTGGTCAGGGACAACCTTTTGGACTGTTCAAAAGTGGTCTTAAAGACCACTTTTGGACAGTCCCAAAAGTGGAATTCATATAGGAACTTTACTGCACATACTTAGTACTTGCGACTTCACTCATATTATCGCGGACACAAATCTGTATTTTGGCAGCCTATATATTTCAATATTTGATGAATCTTTGATGGTACATTTTCACATTTTCTTCATTCTGGTTCAAATCCAAATTGTGTACGATAATTAGAACAGCTGAGTACATGTGGATATGCATCAGCTATATTGAGATGTTCGGAACCGAAAATAGAAGAAATGTATACGCTTACCTAAATTTTATTTATTTAAAGTCGAGTGGGTTTGCAAGGATGCTTTTCGCAAGGAAATTTTAACATAATGAGTTATATCCATTTAGATAGCACACCGCCTTGCGCTAATGTTTTCTTTCGTTCTCTTAAACATTGCGATAACAGACCCGTTTGACATCGTATATTCTTCCGTATCTCCGAAATGGTTTATTTTCTTATCGAAATTTATGATATTTTTCCTATTTATACTCCAAATATTGGCTATGGTGCGCGTTAGAACCGCTTCATTGAGGCTATTCTTATGTGAACCAACAACCTATGTCCTGGAGTAAAACTAAGTTTAATAATATATACCGATGTAAAACCCACGTCTTCTCTTTATAAACGAGGTTTGTAGGGGTGCTCATAAAACGGACATCGCCTTTATGCGATACGATTTTTCAATGACACTCTATAATGTGTTCTTGCATAATTGCATATTTTCTTTGATCTTTCAAGCTTTTCGCAAACTTGATAGCGTCTTGAACATCTTTGTGGCTCTTGTCTAGAATTTCTTCATTTTTCATGTATACTATTGTATGTTTTACCCCATAGACAGTATCGCATCGTGTAGCAACATAAAGACTTCTAGGCTTCCATGATATTCCTTCTGCCAATAATTTCTCGTAAGCACTTTTGTCTTGTCGTTTACTTGCTACACATAGCGCTTCTAATGCAAAATCGTCATCCGGATGCCACTGCTTGTTTATTTTCAGTTCTGCAATTACCTTTTCTAATGTAGGGAAAGAAATGAAGCGTTCAACTGCATAGACTAGCCCGGTCATGTTTATTCGGACGCCCTCTTCAACAAGCTGGTCGTGAAGCCTTTTATCAGTGCACTCCATGGACCAAACAAACGCTCTAACAATATACTTATTCGAAACGTCGAATTTTCCCAATGCTTTTAAAGACTGTATAACAAACTCCACCTGATCGCTATAGCGGATAACCACGTAGTTCAGACAAGCAGGTGTAATTCCAGCTCCCTCGCGTTCCAGGATATTACATAGAGCTAGGTCTGGTCTCTTACGTGCTGCCATATATGCCACGGCTACTGAGTAATCTTCGACATCCCATCGCCCATCTTTCTTTATTTCATCTATCGTTTCTTCTACTTTGTCTGCGCTAAATCCTATCTCCGCTAAAGCACCTATCAGCGAAAGCGTAGATATCACGCCCTCACTCTTTAGAAGTCTGTATATTCTATCATCTTCAGTTTTCATCTTAATCGCCATTGCCAGACTCCAAGCCATGTCACGCGATTCCACGTCAAATGTATTACTCGTTTTTAATTTTTCAATTACTTCCATCACTGCATCGTATCCATAATCTACAATAGCCCAATATACAGCGAACTCCGTCAGTTTTGCTCCAGCGTTTTCCAGAATTTCCAAACAAGTGTTATTCTTTTGAACATGAGCTTCCACAAGTGCTCTGGACACAGACATAGTGTCTGTCTTCCAAATGCAGCCACTGACAAGTTCCTTAATTATCGATGAGAGTAACGCACTGTCATTTGTCTTAACGATGTAATATACTATTTCGGAACTTGGTTTTAATCCTGCATCTTTAAGTATAGTGAAAACTCTGTCACTTTTGTGACAAGAGGACATACCAAGGCAAAACTGTAATAACTCTTGATCAGGTATGAATTTTTGTCCTTGTTTAAGGTCTGTATAAATTTGCTTTACAAAAGCGGGACTAATTTCATGGTTTTCCACAGCCTTATACAGACAAAGTGTCTCAACACTTGCCCTTGTATCCAACAAAGTCTTGTATAAATCATGTCGATTTGCACCACACGCTCCGGCAAGTGCCTCTGATCTCACAGAACATTTCCAACAACTGACTGCCATTTCACTATCATGACTACATTGAAGCGCAGGTAAAATCGTTTCAAATAATGCGTCACATGTCCCACTGATAATCACATGGTACAAGAATCCATGTATTCCATTGTACATAAATGATAAATTAATACTGAACAAGTCATGAAGGGTGTCCGGTGCTTCTGATATGACAGACACAAATTCTTCTACAAACTGTCGGTTTCCTAGAGCAGGGTGTGTAGATAAACGCTTTCCATGACCACACTTTACGACCTCATGGATGAAGCGCTCAGCAAGACAAACGAAGTCATCTGTGTCAAGAATCATGGTACCAGCCTTCTTCTCGCCTTCAACTTTGATGCACTGGCATAAGAAATCTATTGTACAATAAGTTAGGATTTCAGTAGGATACTCCTCACCATGGACCAAAGCCACTGTTTCATATATGGTGTCATGAAGGAATGACACTTTTCTTCCAATGATCCTGAGGTAAGAGCCTTTCAACCAGTTTACTTTTTGCTTGGTCTCTCGAATAGTGACTGTGAGAGGTTTTTCGATTCCACGGAGCCTTGAAATGTGTACTAGAAGATCTTGACTGTCCTTATCTATTTTGGTTATATCAAGCGCTGCTGTTTCTAGCTGATTTTGTTTGTAAAACACGTACAGCAAAGCCACAAAACTTTGGTCAGCTATGTTACTGATGTTTTGTTCAAAATAGTATTTGTATGGTTTCACAAAATACTGAGATTTCAATGAGTATAGATCCGTGTTAGCCGCAAACTGGTAAGCACACAGGGGAAAACCAGATTTGGAGTCGTGTTTTAATAAACAGTCATGTAGATCAATAGAATCGATATCTCTATCGTTTGCACGCAGTTGAGCCTTAATGATATTTTCTTTTTCTTCATAAGTTAAATCTGCAGAATTCAACTCAACAGTTCTAGAGAAGAAGGGAAGTCCAGCAAGTTTGCTCTTATACTCCAAGAAAACGTGTAACCTCGAAGTAATGATTACTCTTACTTTTCTGGTTTCGATAAAGCTTTGGATTGTTGGAAAATAAGTACTCCATCCGTTAAACATAGCCCGTTCAGAGTTGTGTTTGCCAAATATGTCATCAATAAGAAGTATATCAACTTCAGACGTTAGCATATCTTTCAAATCCGAAGGTTCCAACGAAATAGCGCATTTATTAAGAGAGATTACCCCATCCTCCACCAGAGATTTTACGATGTGAAATGCGGTGATGGTTTTCCCTTCTCCCGGGTTGCCATACAGCATTACGGAATAACTTCTGAGCAAGTGGTCTCTAGCAATTTTCATTTTTTCAGTGATTTGAATGTCTAATCCTGAAGCTGTGTATTCCAACTGACACTGGAATTTATCTGAAACAAAAACACATGCGTGTTTTGAAAAAATGTAAACGAACAAAAAATCTATTAAATAGTTATAAAATTAGGAAAAAATGCAAATTTTAACGTTCATTGAAGCATGAACAACATCGGATCACGCGCAACGTTATTGAGCAGGGTTCACTTACAATTTTGATCGTGACCCGATTTCTTCACACTTCAGTGAACGTTAAATAAATAAAATAACATTTATTGCTAATATCTATATCATTTTCCCATGCATTATTTGAAGAAAATGATTTATTGAACGGCTAGAACTGAAACACGAAAATAATTGCACGCAGTTTTCGTTTTCCTCTTAGCATCGATAGAGAATCTTTGACGTCATAACGTCGCCATCCTCCAATCATGTTGGAGATAACCATGGTTACTTTCACTTTAAACTCTGCTTGTGACCAGTGGTTGTGCAAACTACAATGATCTTCGGGATTCACTTATTTTGCTGATTTTCATGACACCATTCAATAGTTAATGACGGCATATTTCTGACCCTATACTTGGCATTTAACCCGTAAAACGTCTCCCCGTACATCAACCATAGTGCAGTTTATATTTTGCTTTTGGTCCTTTGAGATCAGCGTGTATATTCTGAGAAATCAGAAATAAATTATTGGTTTAGACTCATATTCTAGACAGGTTTTTAATTATTTGGATCCCATTTTGATTTATATCAGCCTTTGAATCGACTGCCTGTTCGAAATTCGCAAAGTTGCAGTGTGTTTCCTCTGGCTTTCGTTGTCGGATCATTACAGGGTCACTGATGGGGCTTTATTAGCCGAAACTACGTAGTATGACCCATCTTCTTTCTTATGAATGTTTTCATTGCTCTTAAAGGAACTCATTTTTTGATTTTTATTGTTCATACTACCTTCAATAAACGTAAACATAATTACCTTAAAGTTTGATACATATATTCACATTATTTTCCGTCCATTAGTAAACAAAAAATCTGGTTTGAGGCTCAAATTGTGAAAAAAAAAAAACTGCGTGCAAATTTTCCTACTATTATCAAACAAGAGGACCATGATGGTCCTAAATCGCTCACCTGAGCTAAGAGATTTTCATGTGGGTCCCAACGCAGGGCAATTGTTGGCCCCACGTCAATAATTTGAACAATCTTGGTAGAGGTCCACTAAAGGAAGCTTAATATCAAATATCAAAGTCCTGGGCCTTCTGGTTTCATGCAAAAAGATTTCTAAAAGTTTTCTGTATATAAGTCTCATGTAAGACCAGTGGGCCCCATGGTGGGGTGAATTTTGGCCCCCAGGCTATGATTTGAACAATCGTAGTAGAGTTCCACTAGACGTAGCTTCATATCAAATATCTAAGACCTGGACCTTTTGGTTTCAGACATGTTTTCTCTATGAAAGTCTATGTAAAACTAGTGGGTCCCGGGTCGTTTTTGGCCCCAGGCCTATAATTTGAACAATCTTGGTAGAGGTTCACAAGATGAAGCTTCATACCACATATCAAAGACCTGGGCTTTCTGGTTTCAGACAAGAAGATTTTTATATGCTTTCCCTATGTAAGCCTATATAAAACCAGTGGGCCCCGGGGCGGGGCCGTTTTCGGCCCCAGGGCTATAATTGGAACAATCTTGGTAGACGTCCACTAGATGAAGCTTCATACCAAATATCAAAGACCTGGGCCTTCTGGTTTCAGACAAGAAGATTTTAAAAGGTTTTCCCTATAAGCCTATGTAAAACCAGTGGGCCCTGGCGCGGGGGAGTTTTTGGCCCCAGGGCTATAATTTGAACAATCTTGGTAGAGGTTCAGTAGATGAAGCTTCATACCAAATATTCAAGACCTGGGCTTTCTGGTTTCAGACACGAATATTTTTATATGCTTTCCCTATATAAGCCTATATAAAACCAGTGGGCCCCGGGGCGGGGCCGTTTTTGGCCCCAGGGCTATAATTTGAACAATCTTGGTAGAGGTCCACTAGATGAAGCTTCCTACCAAATATCAAAAACCTGGGCCTTCTTGTTTCAGAAAAGAAGATTTTTAAAGGTTTTTCCTATATAAGCCTAAGTAAACCAGTGGGCCCCGAGGCGGGGTCGTTTTTGGCCCCAGGGCTATAATTTGAACAATCTTGGTAGAGGTCCACTAGATGAAGCTTCATACCAAATATCAAAGACCTGGGCCTTCTTGTTTCGGAAAAGAAGATTTTTAAAGGTTTTCCCTATATAAGCCAAAGTAAAACCAGTGGGCCCCGGGGCGGGGTCGTTTTTGGCCCCAGGGCTATAATTTGAACAATCTTGGTAGAGGTCCACTAGATGAAGCTTCATACCAAATATTTAAGACCTAGGCCTTCTGGATTTAGAGAAGAAGATTGTTATATGTTTTCCCTGTATAAGCCTATATAAAACCAGTGGGCCCCGGTGCGGGGCCGTTTTTGGCCCCAGGGCTATAATTTGAACAATCTTGGTAGAGGTCCACTAAATGAAGCTTCATACCAAATATCAAAGACCTAGGCCTTTTGGTTTCAGACGAGATTATTTTTAAAGGTTTTCCCTATATAAGCCTATGTAAAACCAGTCGGCCCCGGGGCGGGGTCGTTTTTGGCCCCAGGGCTATAATTTGAACAATCTTGGTAGAGGTCCACTACATGAAGCTTCGAATCAAATATCAAAGACCTAGGCCTTCTGGTTTTAGAGAAGAAGATTTTTAAAGGTTATCCCTATATAAGCCTATATTAAACCAGTGGGCCCCAGTGCGGTGCCGTTTTTGGCCCCAGGGCTATAATTTGAACAATCTTGGTAGAGGTTTACTAGATGAAGCTTCATACCAAATATCAAAGACCACGGCCTTTTGGTTTCAGACAAGAAGATTTTTAAAGGTCTTCCCTTTATATGCCTATATTAAACCAGTGGGCCCCGGGGCGGGGTCGTTTTTGGCCCCAGGGCTATAATTTGAACAATCTGGTAGAGGTCCACTAGACGAAGCATCAAACTATATATCAAAGACTTAGGCCTTCTGGTTTCAGAGAAGAAGATTTTTAAAGGTTTTTTTTCTTCTTATTTTCCCATTTTTGTTGCCATGGCAACCAGAGTTCTGCATGGAATGGAATTCTTTGAACAACTTTGAGAGAGGACCACCTAAGGATCATTTCTGCCAAGTTTGGTTAGAATCTGTTCAGGGGTTTAGAAGGAGATATTGTTTAAGGTTCCTCAATACATTTGCACAAGAAAAATATAGGTGTCAGATTTGCATGTTATTTTTTCCCAAAATATGATCCTGATTTCCTTTTAAAATGCCTGTCCTAGAAGAAGAATGTTTGGAGGTGCTAAAGGTTATTACAGCAAGTACTTTCTTGCATTAGCCACATCTCAGTGCCTTTGAAAATAAGTGCATTTCTGTATTTTTCACTTTCACCAGGAAAAAAATGAAAACGCATTCTAGACTTTTTAAAAGTTACTAAAAACAGCTGCAGATCAATAGTTCACAACAAATACTAGCGACTCGGACAAAGCTTTCTATCAAAAAGCCTACCTGAATTGAAAACCAGAATTTTTTTTTGACATATTTTTCTTCATGGGCGCCGCCATCTTCCTTTTTTGCGGCATTATGACATCGCCTATCTTGGAAGCATGTCATCACTGATAAATTGTTGTAGCTGTCAAATTGAAAGAGATATCCATCTTGCCAAGGAAAAAACGTATTCATACGCCTTGGAGCTAATTTCCAAAAATTACAATAGTACACCATTGTTTTTAATTTAAAACATAATATTCATTTTTGAAACTGTATTGCAACTAATTTCACGTACTTTCTAACATAATTTGTTCGTTAATTTATGTTTAGTGTGCATTCATTTCCGAACTATTTTTTATGTGTAACTTTTTCCAGGTTGGTGTTGTTCGGTCCAGCTTTTTGTAAACAAATCGAGAAAATGAGATTTTTGAAACTTTTTTCATCAAAACATATCAAATGCATTGGGCTTCTATGAGTTTTTACCACCCTACACATTGGTAAGTAGGTGACATAACAGATCATTAATTGGATTAGATAAATATAAACTTTGTGTTGTCCAGAAGTTCACCTGTGCAAAAATCATATTCTTACATTTACATGGACTACCATCTGATGAAAAATCTTTTTGGGTAATTATTTGCAAATATGATTTTTCAGTACCTCAAAAGTATTGAAACAACTGTATTGAGGAACCTTAAAGAAATTGTAAACGGACGGACATAGGGACGGACGACGACGGACGATGACTGATCACGATAGCTCCCCCAGAGCCTTCGGCTCAGGTGAGGTAAAGAAAATCGTCATTGACAAAATAACCTCGCAATCGGCCAGTAATACTGGAGAACAGCTTTTTTACGTCACTTCATGATTATGTGTCGTCGCGTGAGGCAGTGCATTCCTTGATGCATGAACTCTGCAAATGCGCTGAAAATGTTAATACGTCGGACTTCAAAAGCCAGAATACCTATTTGTTCGAAATTGGGATAATGAGAATTATTGTGCCTAAATCGTAGCGTCAGGCCAGGGGGGGGGGGGGCATAATGGGGACGGATCGATCTTATGCAAAATACATCACGTGAACAAGTCCGTGAAATGAACACCCCACTAAACCCCACTTTATATAGAGAAAACTAGGGTTTACGGGGGTATACATATTTTTCTCATTTCTGTCCCAGGACATAGGTTGTGGGTACTCGTTAGAACCGCCTCAATGAGGCGGTTCTAACGAGCACCCACGACCTATGTTTGCCGTAGAATTTAGAAAAATATCACGGAGTTTCATTAGAAAAGTAGCCATTTTGGAGATGTTAAAAAAATGCACTATGTAGCACGGGTGTGTTACCGTAATGAAGGAATATTTTGTGTACTCATTGTGGCGATTCTAAAGATACCTTATCAAGATCAAACGAGAAAATACCCGAAATCATCCCCCACTAAACGTGAAGCTACTGCGCTTAGTAACTTTGGCTCGACAAACAATTGACCCCAAAACAGCATAGGGGATGTTTAATTTATTCTATAACTGTACTGTTGTACTTTAAATATTGGTTCAACATTGTCTAGTTATTACGCTATTATACGTTGTCTAGTTATTACGTTGTCCAGTAATTAGTTATTCAGTAGTTAGTGACGTCACATTCTTGACGCCATATATCAAACCCACCGCCGAGAAATGGCTGACTATCTCGTTGCAGAACAGGGGACGATCATTTAACTATACGTAAAATTAGTCGGAATGAAAGTGTACGGAGAAGATGGAAATCAAAGTGTACAGAAAAGCTGTACTTTGAAATATTGTATTCATAAATAGTGACATCAATTTTATGACGTAGAATAACTTCCAAAGATGACACTCGTCCTAGGTGTCTTGTTACACAGACAACGGAGACAAATATGCTGCTGTGGAGTCGTATGTCATTGACAGTTAGAAAAGTAGCTGTGTTTGACTTAAGGAATGGTAAAGCCCAGAAATTTCTGACAAGCTTGAATGATGTTCGAGATATTGAAGTTCTACAGATTATTCAGGTCATACAGCCGATTCTGGTTTTACAAAATTAAATGGGCCCCGTCAAGCGATTTTGGTACTTATCGCCTATGCGAGCAGCGAAGGTTCAGGCGAGCCTTGGCATCCGCGCAGTCTCGCCAGAACCTTCGCTGCTCGCTCATACAAGTAGTGAATCAAGAGGAACCTTCAGACAGAAAGCCATATCCCTGACCTCTCTGAATGGCTGGACATGCGCGGTTAAAATTTGTCATGACGGAATGCTCAAAGACACAAATTCGCTTGGCGGGGCTCATTAATGATAAATACATTAATATTACAGTAACTGGATTTACCGTATTCTTTCATGTCGAATGGATGTTTCCAGATCAAAGTATCACACGAGACGCGAAGGGTCGAGTGTAATGCTGAAGATTAGGAAACATCCATGAGACGTCATACTGTGCGGCAAATCAAGTTACTGTAGTGATAATCTGGTTATTTTGTACTCTTTTCCTCCTAATTAAGTCATTCTTCAAAGGTAAATAAGCGGGAAATTTTGACATACATTACGTTCTGCAAGTAACGTTATCATGCCTCGTTCCGCGTTACACATGGCAGCTTTCTAACTTCGTAGGAAATGCCGGTGTTCGTTTGTGTGTCAGGGGTAGTAGACAGCAATATTTTGTAGGTACATGTATATAATAATTAAAAGTTAACTTTGCAGGACTCCCAGTTGCAGTGTAACAGTAACTGTTGTGTTCAATAGTTTAGGTCGTAGTAGCAAAGCGTTAATCCAAAATCATTAATCCATAGACAAAATGGCAAATATCAATGTTCAGATCAACAGACATGGACTCCAGAAGTGTGTAATCTGGCGTCCTCGGATAGTAAGCATTACTTGGTAAGCAAGCTTCGCCCATCGACCCGAACGAAGTAAAGGAGAAATGCCGAGAAGGGTATGTCCGTGATTTTGGAAGTCTTCCAATGGCTTTCCATTGGCAAACATATCAGAAATAATGCTGGAAATGGCCACATTGTACGGATCAACCAAGATCATGGTGCCTCTCATAGAACTTCTTTAGTGTTGATACCAGTTTGGTTTTTTGATACCCCTGGCATAACAACCTGGTAGTGATTTCCATAAACTCCGGTTACTTGGAACATGCTCTAGCATAACGGATTCACTGTGAAACGTAAACTCAATTTACTGTTGCAGACGGGATATTACTGCTCAGGAAGGGCAAGTTAGCAATGGGAAAATTGAAGTCATCTCGTTTATCGTACAGCCTAGTAGTAGGCTTCCCGTTGTCAATATAGAGATAACAATCCAAGTATGAGGAGGAGGTTGCAGTCTCTGTTGATTTCTTAATGTCAAGTTCACGTGGATAGATGAATTCCAAGTACTCTGCGAATTTAGCATTTTTCAGAGACAATAAATCATCTATATATCTGTAGGTAATTTGAATTGCTGTGCAAGGCATTTCTTGCCTGCTTTGAGGAGACCTTGTACAAACTCCGCCTCATACGAGTACAAGAACAAGTCAACAAGCAACGGTGCGATATTAGTACCCATTGGTATGCAAATAATTGTTTGCTGAAATAATAGGCAACTGAACTCCGGGAAAATATTGTCAATTAGATATTCCAGCATCTTTATGACATCTGCATCAGTGTACTTTTGTGGTGCATTAGAGTGAGAACGAAGTATGTGTCTTTGTAGCCAAGGACAACTGACATAAATATGACTAAACAAAGTAAAGAACATAAAAATGACCACAATTTTTGACAAACATTGAAATGTGCTACCTTTAAGAGCTTCCAATTTAACGTTTGGTGTCGGTGAGGATTTATGCGTCACTGAAATATAAAAATAAAAAAGATAATTGAAATATAATATTTCTTCGGCATTAGAGATACGACTGAGTGGTCAAAATCAGGTGGCTCAATTAAAATGAAGGCATCTCGTTTAATTGGCTTTTTAGTACCTCTTACGAACAGATTAGTCCCCCCGCCTCTCACCGCCCACCGGGGTTTGGAGAAATAGATTGGACTGCATGGGTACTGGTAAACTGCTCAGAAGGTCTAAACCTGTCCGGGCAAAGTGGTGCGAGTTAGACTGTCCCTGCATATAATCCCTATTGGATTTGGGGGCAATACGGCTTGAGATTCATTTCATCTCAATGTCAGGTAAAAGCCCCTAAAATTGGAAGCAACGTCCCAAAAATGATCTAAATATTGTTAACGAGGACGTAAAACCTCAATTCAAATTGAGACGAGGCGAGGTGTTCAGCTGACATGTAATGCCACTGCCCCACTCCACCAAGGTGTAATTTGGCAGCTGTGGTGTAAAAGTCACTGCCTCTCTCTCGCGCCCATCATTACATCCGGAATGAGTGTTCGAGAGCCATTCAAATAAGCTTGAAACTTTCATCGCAATCGAACTAGAATAAATTAGTATAAACCAATTCAAATAAACGAAAAGACTACGATGGTCAAAGTTTCGCACTTTTCATTTCCATTCTATTTTCTGAACTCTGCCATACCAACGAACAATGGGGTGGTTGCTTGTAGTTTGGGTATTTTGCATATCTCCATTTGTTCATTAAGTGTCTAAGCATCCGTACTTTGCTGTAACAATCAGAAAAAATAAGCTTATATATGCCTTGCTGTAATATTTTAAAGTATAAAGCATATTTAGTGTATGAGAGCGGTTCTTTTCTGAAATCATTGTTTTGGAATGTCAAGTAGAAGCCATAAATACAGCATAGAACATTGCTCAGACTGCAGACGCTTATTAAAATACTAACAGTTCCAAAACGCTTATAAACAATGAAGGTAAATTTTAGGTAGATTCTGCCGATCATCGGAAAAGGCGAGTGACTGATGAGATAGAATTGTCAGGTGATCGTTGGTATATAAAGCAATCGAATTGCACTTGGAGGGCAATCTAATGAGATATCATTCAGGGAGCAGTTATTGAGCATCTTTCAGGGAGCAGTTATTGGGCAAACCAGTTTATAGTTGTCAGGTTTATTGCTGATCACATATGTATAAGAATTTATGTTTCTGATTCCCACTTTCACCACACTGGGTGACCTAATACGGCTATTAATATTTTGTTTATTTTTCTTAAAGAAACTTCCGGAAAAAGAGTCACAGATTAATTTCAGTTGATAAACAACTTGTTTACAAGGAAAAATACTTTGGAATCTTCCAGAAAGTTCGGGGTTGCATTTATATTTATAGAAAATATATAAATCTATTTCACAGACCTGTGGAACATTCTAGAAAAATCTTTAGGCCTATATAAGAGCTTGATTTTTATGCTCCCCGAAGGGGGAGCCATATAGTCGCCGCTTTGTCCGCCCGTCCGACCGCCCGTCCCTCACACTCTATATCTCTAAAAGTATTAAAGATATTTAAGTGAAACTTGATATACTGATAGAGGGTGATGAGGGAAATCGAAGAATACAAGAACCATAACCATGTCACCAGTATTTATGGAGTTACTTCCCTTCTTAACTATTTCAATGAAGAGATTGTCCGGAGCATATCTCTGAAAGTATAGAAGGGATTTAATTGAAACTTGATACATTGATAGATGGCCATCAGAGGAAGTGCAGATGGCAAGAATTGTAACTATATCGCAAGTAATTACAGAGTTATTTCCCTATTAATTTTTGCTATATTAAGCTTGTCCGGAGCATATCTCTAAAAGTTTTAAAGGTAATTTATTGAAACTTGATACACTGATAGGGGGCTATAAGAGAAATCGCAGAATGCAAGAAGCATAAACCTGACAACAGTATTTACGGAGTTACTTCCCTTTTTAATTAGGGCCCCACACAGTATTTTGGGTGCCCTATAGTAATCGCCTTGTCAGTCAGCTTCAAATCTAAACCAAAACATTTAACCGGTTATAACTTTAAAAGTATTATCCCTACTCCCATGAAACTTCACACTCATACTAACAATCACAAGCCTACATTCTGACAAACCATATTGCTTTTGTCCGTGTGTCTGTCACGCATTAACCAAAAAACTTAACCTCGGTCATAACTTCTAAAGTATTTGCCCTACTCTCACGAAACTGCACACACTTACTATCACAAGACCTACATTCTGACAAAGGGCCATAACTATATTGCTTTTCGGTGTGTGTTTGACAAGCCATAATCAAACAACTTAAACTCGGTCAAAATTTTAAAAGTACACCTGTGGACACAAAAGCGTTCAAACTCCTATGAAATAACTTTCAATGAATCTCTTTGCATCAAGTTAGTTTGACAAGCAAATGCCATTCATCAAAGAATTCTAAAACTAGATCAAGCCATTGATTGGACTCATTTTGGAAAACACTTTCTGATTGACATTTGAGATGTATTTTGATTGGACAGTGCAGGAGTCAGCAATGAAATGTACACCACCTTGTGTTTTGAATTTATTTCTGTTGATAGGATGTTAGGATATATTGAATGATGTTTCAAGTCAGAATGACATGAAGCTCATCAAAGTTTGAACGCTTTTGTGTCCACAGGTGTATTTGTCCTACTCTCATGAAATATCTCCTGTTGTTTCATAACCTTGGGTAATAGGGCTTTCATATTTCACATATATATTCCTTGTGACATTCTTCATTGAAAATAACTTACTAGGGAACACAAAACTGAGTTTCTTTGTCATATGGTTTAAGATTTACATGCCTTGCATGGAAGGGGCCTCTCATTTCTCCTTATTTTTGCAGTCTTTGTTGAAAATCACTAACTAGGGAATTCTTAGACTTTTGGTTAAACCCATTTGGTACCGGAAACCACAAAAGGGGTAAGTGGCAAACGGTGCAGGCCCAGATCAGACGCTATGGAAGGCGTGTTTGTCACGCCTTAACCAAAAAACTTAACCTTGGTCATAACTTCAAAAGAATTGGCCCTACTCTTATGAAACTTAACACACATACTTACGATCACAAGACCTACATTCTGACAAAGGAGAATAACTTGTGTGTTTGTCACACCTAAACCAAAAACCTTAACCTCGGTGATAACTTCAAAAGTATTTTGTCTACTCTCATGAACATCACACACATAATTACCACCACAAGACCTACATCCTGACAAATTGCTTTTGGGTGTGTGTTTGTCAGGCCATACCCAAACACCTTAAACTCCGGTGAAAAGTTTAAAAGTATTTGTCCTACTCTCATGAAACTTCGCACACATACTTACATCACAAAAACCTACATTCTGACAAAGGGCCATAACTATATTGCTTATTTTCACTGAATTATCTCCCCCTTTTCAAAAAAATATCTCCTGTTATTTCATAACCATGGGTAATAGGGCTTTCATGTTTCACATGTGTATTCCTTGTGACATTTTCCATTGAAAATCACTTACTAGGGAACACAAAACTGAGTTTCTTAGCCTTATGGTTTAAGATTTACAGGCCCTTGCAGGGAAGGGGCCTTACATTTCAACTTTGTTTTGCATTCTTTGTTGAAAATCACTACCTTGTTTCTTTAGGATCATAGGATCATTTTTTTCTTTGAGTCAGACTTTGGAAGTTGAAGTTTGGGTTTTTATAAAAAAAATTATTTCTGAAATCTGTGTTGGTTTTTGTTTGTTTGATTTGAGGTTTAACGTCCACGTCAACACTGGAAAGGTCATTTTGGAGACGTTGCTTCCAATTTTGTGGGACTTTTACCCGACATTGAGATGAAATGACATCTCAAGCCCTGCGCCCAATGAAACCAACAGGGTTTAATAGCATGGACGGTCCGCCTCGTATCGCGGTTCAAGGACAGGCTTAGATCTTCTAAGCAGTTTACCAGTACTAGTGTGCGGGCCGGATTCAGCTCTGCCTGGAAGCATCATGCAGCCCATATATTTCTACAAGCCCCTATGTGTTGGATTGTTTAAGGATATTAGGGCCTATTTCGGACTGTGAATTCTGTGGGATTCAGGCAAATAAATTCACTGATACTTCATAACAGAGCTAATTACATTTAATTCTCTTACTTCAACTGATTAAAAAAAGTTTGCAAATAAAATTTTGTTAAATTTTTCCAAAAGGCTTGTTGTTAATCATTGCCTCCCACTTCTATTTTGTTTGCTTTATCTTTCTGATACGCCTAGCTCGTAACATATAACACAAGACTAGATAAACTTAATGCAATCCAGGCAACAGCCTTGGAACAAGACAGGAGCAAATAAAGGAACCTTAACAATAAGACTGGAAGTTGAACGTGATATAACACCAATGAATCTAAGCAGAGAAGAATGAACTCAAAATACTAGTCAAGATCAAACCCACCAGGGGATAAACTACGTTTTAAAACCTTAATAGAGGAAAAAGTAACATACGAAACGCAGAGGAAAAAGTTGAATGATCAAATACCATTCCGTATTAAAATTTAAGAATTGCTTAAGGAATATAATTTAGTAAGTATGGAAATTCATAAGCCAGTAAGCGTTAAGATGTATAGTACCAATGCTGGAATTAAGCAAAACTGTAGATAAGGGAAAATACAGTCAAAAACAAAGTAAAGAGAAAACATTGGCTGAAAAAGCAGAAACTGCAAAGGCCATACAAATATTTATACAGATGGGGCAAGGACCCTCAAAGTTATACGTACTACCAGTTTCGCCTTTACTGTACCAGAACAAAGAATGATTAAAAATATAATAGAAATCTTACAATTTATACTGCAGAGCTAATAGCCATAAATGAAGCATTAGAATAGATACTAGACTGTAGGCCTAAACACGGTGATTATAAAATATTCACTAAGCTCTATACAAAGTCTAGTAAAAGAAAAAGCTAGGCAGGACCAGATATTATCAGAAATCTAAAACAAAGTAGATGGATTATTAAAGAACGAAATTTTTGAACCAATAGAATTGTGTCCAGCACAATTAGGTATATCGGAAAACAAAATAGCAGACGAGGCGGCACCAGAAGGGTCAAAAATAGGTGAAAAACAAATCAAAGTAAGAAAATGAGAAGGATATGCTTTAATTAGAAAGACAATTAGTAAAAATGGATAAATCGATGGGAAAATATACATATATAGAGGAAACATTTGCAATAAATTGTCATCAAAATAATACAATACAGAGGTAGTAGAAAATTAGATATGTTTTTTTTATCAGACTAAGATTACGAAGAAGAAAAAACGGTTTGAAGGGAATACTTGTAATTACCCGGAAGAAGTACCTTGGTTCCCGCACTGCGAAAATAGTGAAAACAAGACAGAAGAATCGGCAATGCATTACCTATTTGAATGCCCGAAACATAAGACAGGGAAGTGATGATCGATGGCATAACTAGAGCGCTTAAAATAGATCAGCTGGAAAAAGACATCTTTAACCCAAGCAACGAAAAGGAAATGACAGAAATGATGTTCTGAGCCGCTTGTGCATACCGGCCCCGGAGGCCCAATCTACAGAGACACTTCTAATTATAGCTCAACTCTACACTACTTCTAGTAATAACTCAATCTACACTATAAATTACAGGGCTTCTAACACATCGCTCCAATATAGGCAATGAAATGGTTTGCTTGTTTGTTTGATTTGAGGTTTAACGTCCCCGTCAACACTGTCCCCGTCAACACTGTAGACGTCTGTTTGGAGACGTTGTTTCCAATTTTGTGAGACTTTTACCCGACATTGAGATGAAAATGACTTCTCAAGCCCTGTCGCCCAATGAAACCAGAGGTTCATTAACATGGACGGTCCGCCTCGCACAACGCTTCCTGGAAGGCTTAGATCATCTAAGCGGCTTACCAGTATTAGTGTGCGGGCCGGACTCAGCTCTGCGTGGAAGCATCATGCATATATTTCTTCAAGGAATGGAACTGATTAATTATGCAATAAATCACGCCGAAGAAGAGAGTGACGCGAAAATAGGCCACTGGAAGTATCTTGGACGTTTGACGGTGTTATAAAAGGACTTAAATGCATGTGCTACAGTCATGATTTTGGTGGGATTTCTTCATAAAAGAAGTGGAGGCAATGATCAGGAATCGTTACAATTAACCCACAGCTCTCATCAGAGACTCCATAGGGAAAGAAACTTAAACATGAAACAACAGACACCAATGAAAACATCAACAGCGGAAAGCCAATAGGACAGTTACTGTCCCACAAAATGGCCAAAAGGCTATCCAAAATAAAATAATATAAATGACACAAACACCAAAAGACAAACCATAACAAAAATAAATCACGACAGAAGAACCGCCTTGGGACGGTCAGCGGAAACGAATTCCACTGGGAGCTTAAATCGATTTTACATGGCCACAATCCTCGCCCTTACTTCCGTCGCGATTTAGACAAATAATTTGTTCTAACATTGGTCAAAGTTTGGGAGAATTCGAAGGAAACAGCACAATTATTGTCGATTTTTAGTGTGTCAGAATCGAAATAGACCAGCTCTAGTCTGTGATTTGTTTAGTAATAAATCACGTTTTGTCGGTCATTTGTAAGTAGATAAAATAACTCGTGCTACGCGTTCGAGATTTCTCTGCTTTACAACTGACATCTAAACTGTGATTTATCACTCAACAAGTCACTGCTAGAGCTGATCTATCTCTTGAGAAAGACAGAAATTTCACGCTGTGCACTTTAATTGTTTTAATAAACAATAATAGACTGAAAAAATATAATGAAGTCATATGCAACTATTCCAAACAGGACTAGAATATCGTGCAGTATACTGAAATAATTCCAGTGAGACAGGAGTAAAAGAACTGAACCACAGAGGAGGGTAAAAGTAGTTTTTACTCTCATGTATATATTTATTTTTATTATTATTTTTAGCTTTTTGCACTGTATTACACTTATTGAGAAAAAAAACAACATTGGCACCCTTTCCCCATCACATATATAGAAGGCATAATATGACATTATTAAGGTATTCGTTTCGTGAGGTTTGGTGACCCTGAAAGGGTATGAAGGTTCCTAAAATCAAAGCCACAAGACCTATTCAAGTTCAAAAAAGCAAACATGATGGCCTCTCTATACAAAAAAACACAATGGAGGGGACAACCTTAAATGTGAAGAACGCGCGTCCACTGCAGGAGGGGCGCTGCTGACATCAAACTGAACCAGGATCATTGCTAAAGAAGATGTATATAAATTGAAGACACTAAACAGCATCGGATTGATCTGAAAGAGGTCAAGTCCACCGGCCTTTATGAAACCGAGTAACGAAAATATATTTATTTAAAAGAGCAAGAAAAAATTAATCTTTCCTATGCCAACAACACACAGACAAAATGAAAACCAACGCAAAAGTCTCCTACGGATTGGCTCTAAGAAACGAAGGCAAAGAAAGGGAAAAGAGAGGATTTGTTTCTAATACAAAATAACCAGAGAAGGTATTAACAGTTTTAGAATTAACCCTTTACCACTCGGGGATTTTGTGAATTTCGCTGATTTTCACAGTGTTGCACCTGACAGCAACTTCAACTAGCCATTGTTTCATAATGTATGGTCTGTTTTACACCAAACTCGGTATGAATGTTCATTTGGCAGTAGCCTTTCAAATGCAACCTTTCATGACTTGATCGTTGTTGTCATGGTAAAGAGGGGGCATCTCAAAGTTGGCAAAAAGTGTGTTTTCACATGAATTTTTGACCACATTTTAATCTACACACAGCTGTCAAGGCAACAATTAAGGTGTTTGGCACTGGCCATTTTCACTGTTTGCATGTTTTATCAGCATCAATTTTCAGGCATTTTTGACCCCAGACACCCTCAGATATAAATTTTAGCGGCCTGTTGGGCCATTCACCCAAAATTTTTCGGGATGTGAGGGGGGCGTTGCCCCCTTCAATCCCCCGCCCCCCCCCCCCCCCACCAGAATATTTTTAGTGGGGAGGCGCGCGAAAAAACAAGTCACTTTTTTGCCCAACAAATCCTAAAGCAAACATAACTATCCAGGGGGTTGAAATGCAGATTTTAGGTGCTTCTGGGGCTCAAAATAGGGGGGGGGGGGGGGTGCAGACACGTAAAAACACGTATCTGAGTGGGAAAGGGTTAACAACCCAGCGGACACGGAGCTTCGTAGCGTGATCCGAGCAATTATTTTGAGCAATGTACTTCGAAAAGTGCATTGTTTTTTTTTCCTGAGGCCCCGAGGTTATAGAACTTTTTTCATGCTCAACTCACTTCAGCATGAAACTTGAACAATTGTTGGCATTTTAATATTAAATTTTATGAGCAGCACAAATGGCATTCTGTGCTGATCTGAGCAGGAAAATTCCCTCTTTCATTTGTATTTTAATATTTATGAACATTATAAATTTCATGCTCAGCTGAGTTGAGCATGCAAAAAGCTTTAAAACCTCGTGCCAGATCTCGCTGTCTTTGATTTTGTGCGAGGATAATAAGATAAGAGATATATAAAGGTTCTGATAGATGAATGAATGATAACACGTAGTTTACAGCTTTTGATTTGTCAGTTCGTTATCAGCCGCAACAGGGACATTGTAGCCGATTTAGTGGCATGCACATCTTCGTAACCAGCTAGCATCGAAGCAGATAGTACAGCCGGAATAATGTTGCCATAAGATGGATTATATTATCATCTGATCCTTCGTGTATTCCCATGCAACAAGACTTGGATAGGACACTAAGTTATGCCGGTTTGTTGTCAGCTGACATAGCCTTTATTACCAAGTTGTCAGTGGCCAATAAATAAGTGCACGCGAGTATGCTTTATAACAATGAGAAAGGAAAAACAGTGAGCCACCATTCAGCTTCATGTTGTAGTTTTGGCTTTATCGTATTAATTGCCGACATTCATCTCGTCATTAATCATTTACTTAACTTAAACTATTTTAATTAAATTCCGCACTATCAAATAAAATATACGATGGAACTATATATTTTGAAACGACAATCCCGCCCACACACCACAATCACCCTCCGACCCTAATTTCGGCCAGATCTACTTAAGACTTTTGAATATGTCTTTATCAGTAAACAAATGATCATTTGAAAAACAAGTCAAGCTAATGAGTATCAGATATCACATAATGTCAGCTAGTCTGCCAAAGAGTTCTTCGCCAATGAAAAGTGTTACGTGAATATATTGTATATGGTAACTAAGTAATACTATGAATAATACAATGTATACCTGTCAACTCATCGACTTTCAAAGCAAGGCTCTGGAGCTTATGTTCAAGATCTTTATTGGAAGTGCACCATTCAACAAGCGTTTTGTGAATTTCAGCTAAATCCGGTGAGCATCGATTTGCTTCGTCAATGAAAGCTTGCAGATCAGCCTTAAAGCCTCCTTCCATCTCATCTGCCAGATCTAGCAATATGCCAGAAATTTCTTGCCATCTTCGGTTATACAGTGGTGTTATAACTTTCGCCGTCTCTAACATGTCGGAATGCATGAACTTATCTCTTTCTTCCTTTATCTTATCCACACAGTCTTTCTCTTTTGCTGTCATTCTTACTTTGAAGAGACCGAGTGAGAGTTTACCCAATAATGTAATGTCTATTTGGTCAATATTTCTTGCAGCAACAAGAACTCTGATTTTCATAAAACTTTAATTTCAAAACAAGCCCTTGATTTTGAGAGATGTAATCTGTAAAATTTAGCGGTGCACTGTACTTATCTAAAAGCTTGCGCAGAACCATTGTCCCGCCGCGTGCAAGGAGGCGTAAAATTGTCTGAATCAGACATGTTCATATCATATGGGTTTATATTACAATAATGAGCTTTTCCAAATTTTCTTGTCAATAATAGGTTATTTTAAACATCTGTCCTTCCGCAAGTCATAAGCTAGCCGCCAGTGGTTGCATATACTTTTGTTACAAACGAAAGCTCTTGATAGAACAGTGTCAAACAGAGAAGAATGGGACCATTTAAATCACAATGGTTTGTAAACGAAGCTGGAAATGAGCCCGTCATCATGAAGCTGTCTTGCTAATAACTAGTTGTCTAGCAGTGGGCAACCGTTTTCTATCCATTTGGCTGTATTTTTTACTGAGTTTGAAGAAAAACTGCCGCATGCCTGAAACAAACATAAATCATTATTGCATATAACTGAATTTTATCTGGGGCAGAACAGAACAGAACAAAACAAACACTTGGTGGTGTAGGGAAAACATTACAGCACTTGCCAGCAAAACAATATAATATGATGCAGATAATTAACTAAATCACACGTTAAGGTAATTGCATACACCCGGAGTGTGCATGTCAAGTCAAAATAATTGTTACACGAATTATGATCAACAAAGGTTTAGAATACTAAGCTTAGACAACTCCCACCGCCTCGAAAGCGTATTCCAGACACTTAATAAAATGAGACGAGAGCTAAATATAATTATGCATCTTGTAATGAAGTCAGATACATGTTCAGAGAGATATTACAACTACATATCAGGCCCATCATCCCGACGCGCCGCAGTGGCCTCCCGGTTAAAGCATTCATAGCACTGTCTGTGTCGGTGAGCGGATATCTGCTTCACACGGAGGCAACCGGAGAAATCTTTTACATACAGCGAAGTACCCTGCATCGAAGAATGGTTGTGCAAATGCGCCCTTATTTTGTTTGTTTGTTAGATTTGAGGTTTACCGTCCCCGTCAACACAGTATAGGTCTTTTTTGAGACGTTACTTCTATTTTGTGGGACTTTTACCCGACATAGAGATGAAATGACATCAAAAGCCCTGTCGCCAAATCATGGACATGGACGGTCCGACTCGCACCGCTTTGGCAGGCTTAGATAATATAAAAGCGGTTTATCAGTACTCTAGTGCGGTCGGTTTCAGCTCTGCGTGGAAGCATCACGCAGCCCATCTATTTCTTCAAGCCCCGATGGGCGGGGGCGAACAAATGCAAGTGCGCCCTAAGGATCTTAGGATCTTATAGCGCACACATGTTTGGACGATCACACCTCATTGATGTACAATAGTAAAAGGGATAATAAGGCATAAATATTTAACCAATGCAGACTGAATTCAGCGCAACTTTAATTTAGAAAAAAAAATACTTGATGACATCGTCATGGTATAACATCTGTGGGCTGTAGACATATTTAAATCAAAGTAACACCGTTTCAGGTACCGATTCTGGATATGAACATAATGAATCATTCTTTATTAAATGCGTTCATGATTACTTCAACCAATTTCGATAAGGTGACCGTTATTTTCTTATTAGCTGGCTGAAGCAATGTCTTTAGTTTAAAAATGTTAAGTTTAATGTAAAAATATTAAAAAAAAAAAAAAACTTTTTTAAAGACAGGCAAGCATCGGTAAGGTACTGCATCAGTTACATTTTCTGTCTGTATATGGCACATTATCACAGCGCCCTTTCTCGACAGGTTTTAATACAGATAGACCTACGTGTATATATATATGTGTGTTCGTTTAGCCAGGGATGCAAAATATTTTTCTATTTCAGTACTCTCCTTATAACAAGAAGCTTAATTTCTGCCTTTTGATGAATCGCGCAGACACGGCTAGGCGTCTCGCATGTGACCCAAGCGTGGCTTGAACCACAACAAATTCATGCCGGGCTGTACTACCAAATGTGCATTAACCCTTCTCTTGCTGAATATTCAGTTTAGCCACATCCATTTCTGACTTTGAACCAATCAGTGTGTGTGTGAATTCGGTTTTAACGTCGCTTTCAACAATTTTTCAGTCATATCACGACGGTGTCTGGTTGCGACAGGGAGCTCAATGCTCACTTTTATAGTCCTGCCTCACTGAAGTATCATGTCCCAGACACATTACATGATACCACACCCAGTCACATTATCCTGACACTGGGTCGACCAGTCCTAGCTCTACCCCGTAAATCTGAGTGCCAAGCGAGGAGCAGCTAGTACCATTTTTAACGACTTTGGTATGTCACGGCCCGGGATCGAACCCGTGACCTCCCGATCCCCGGAGCGGACACTCTACCAACTGAGCTATCGGGACCGGTTTGAACCAATCAGATTACTTGCTGTAATTTATTCTTACAAAGCCATAAACTAAATGTCAAACAGTGTAGATCCTGATCAGATGGATTCTTCAGAAGCCATCTGATCTGGATCTACACTGTTTGCAAAGATAGGGGTTGTCGTGAACAGCAAGATAAGGGTTAATAAAGTAAATAATTTATATCCAATAGACCTGTGTAAACGATCCCATACATTTAGTTGTAATGCGCACTAGCATGCTAACAATGCCATGACATGCAGAACTACATTAGAAGGGAAAGTGGGGTATTTATAACGGATGCTCTTGTTTATGCTGGGGAACATAGGCTGTGGGTTCGCGTGTCAACAGCGAATGTAAGAAAAGAAAAACACGTGATGCCGACAACTGAAGTGTGTCATCCTATGAGTGGATGGATGGTCGCTCATCGCGTAATGAACACCCCTCTTAACACAAAGCCACGATATATAGAAAACAGTGCGATTTACAGGACCTTATATGGGTGTGAGCGGCCCCCGCCAATCGGGGTTTGAAGAAATAGATGGGGGCTACATAATGCTTCCACACAGAGCTGAAACCGATTCCACACGAGCACTGGTCAACTGCTTTCATGACCTAAGCCTGTCCAGGCAAGGCGATGCGAGTCGGACTGTCCATGCTTTTATTCATTGGGCGATAGGGCTTGAGATGTCATTTCATCCCAATGTCAGGTAAACGTCCCACAAAATTAGAAGCAATGTCTCCTTGACCTATTTAGTGTCAGCAGTGACGGGGACGTTCAATATATATGGGTGTGAGGGGTGGCCCGAGGGTCTCTGTCCGGCATCACGAGGTTTGCCGACAGTGATCCCGAGGGACGAATTTTTCTATCCACCCCTTACACCCATATAGGATTCTTTTTCTTGCTTAGCGCGGATTTTTAAAGCTGCTGTCATGTTACCGCCGTCCGCAGTATTGTGATGACACTACAGGAATATTTACTGACGTCACGTAACATGCTGTGACGTCAGCCTTAACGACGGCGAATATGAGGTCTTATTAAACCGGTGCATTTATCAAGCATGCGCGAATATTCGATTTTTGGAGTAAGAACAGAATTTCTATCCCGAGCTAAAACTAAGGATATCCCTATCTAGTGCGCAAGAAATTATGTTCTGTATTTGTGATAAATCATAGAATGTAGGTACTCGTTTAAGACGTTTTAACGCCAAAGATCGTCTTTTCCATCATAAATGTCCAAAATAGGTATAAGCTGCCCCCTCAATCGACTGCTAAATAATATTTATTCCATTATGCGAAGCAAAGTGGGCGACATCGGCGTAAAAGTCTTAATACATGTTGAGTCTTTAGGTCACGCGTCGGTGCTATCGTTACGAGACATATAAAATGTAATCAAGCACTATTACTCACCGATTAAAGAACATTTTAGTCACTCCATATATGTAAAACATATGAGGTTCTTGTAACAGGTATTTTTAGAATATAGAAAATCTATAACGAAACGACAATTTATCACAAATACTAGCTTTTATAAAAACGCTTGGTCTTTTGTGGTTTTATTTGTTCGTTTGGAGTCCAACTGTCCAGTCCCACCTTTAAGGTCATATCGAACAGGTCAGTATACCTAACCACACGTCATGGGCAGGCTTATACATACGATAACACATCCGTGTAACATTGTGCATTCGATCAGATCTCCAAACCGCGTATTTTTCTGTTGAAAATTTGTGATATTTTACTATTTCAACACGAAATATAGGTTACGGTTGCTCGTTAGGACCGCCTCAGCGAGGCGGTTCCAACGAGTACCCACAACCTATACCTTGGAGAAGAAATAGGGAAAATGAATACCCCCGTGTAAACAACACTTTTCGCAATACAAAATTGGGTTTAGAGAAGTACTATTAAACGGACTTCCTTTTGTGATGCTGACTGAGCTACCGAGCTGAACAATTCTTTACCACCCAGCCAGCACAGAACAGAGGACCAACATCGTAACGACACTGATAGGACGTTGTCACGTCGAAAAGATGCCAGCCCGACGTTGCCGAGCATTCCTTGCATGAAAAATTCAGTGCGGTGACATAATCTCGTTTAACCCGTAAGGGGAACGAAAACCCATTCAGGGGAAGCAGCTCCTGCATTTTTTGTCAATAGGGGTCAACTGTTGAGGGAAAGAATTTGCTCCCCGGAAACAAATTTTAGACCTTTATTTCCATATTTGTATTTAAATGTATGTATGTTGACACAAAATTCTGCAGAAATAAATAACAAGGGAGCAGAAAGTCCGGGCAGTTGTCTTCCTTTAAATAATCACGGAAAAATCCATTCCCTTAAAAAAAAAAAACATTCATTTTTAAGAGTTTTTGTTTGTTTGCTTTGAGGTTTAACGTCCCCGTCAACACTGTATAGGTCATTTTAGAGACGTTGCTTCCAATTTTGTGGGACTTTTACCGGACATTGAGATGAAATGACATCTCAAGCCCTGCCGCCCATTGAAGCCAATAGGGTTAATAAGCATGGACGGTCCGATTCGCACCGCTTTGGGCTTAGATCCTCTAAGCGGCTTACCAGATCTCGTGGGCGGGTCGGTTTCAGTTCTGTGTGGAAGCATCATGCAGCCTATCTTTTCCTTCAAGCCCCGATGGGCGGGGCTATTTTTAAGAGTAGGTGGAAATTTCATTTAATCGTGTTGGTATTGAAAGAAAATGAGGCTAGGCAACAGGATTGAGCTACGGCGTCTACTGTTTGCCAGTGTTCCTTTTGGTGGGTATTATTCATTACGATAACTCAACCGTGCGACATGGTGTATATTTTCACATCCCAAAAATGGCTACTTTTCTGATGAAAATCCTTGATATTTTTGTTATAAATGTTCAATACATAGGTTGAAGGTGCTCGTTAGAACCGCCTCAGTGAGGCGGTTCTAACGAGTACCCACAACCTATGTCTTTGAGCAGAAATAAGAAAAATAATGTATACCCCCTTAAACCCTAGTTTTCTCTATATCAAAAGTGGGTTTTAGGGGGTCTTCATTTCACGGACTTGTTCACGTGATGTTTGAGCTCTGTCGCGACAGTGGGTAAGACACTGATCGGCCAGACTGGCAAGATTCCTGAAATTTTATTCATTACACTGTTTCTTTCCAAGTGGTTTTATGGGATAGAGGCATTTTATGTGCATTTACTCTTTTACCTTGGCTTGGTCATATAGTGTTCGGTCATAGTTCCTTTGCAGTTTCCAAGGTGATATTTCCTTTGTAGTTGCAAAGATGGTCGTTACTTTGTACAGTCGAACTTCAATGGCTCGAACACCTTTGTGACCTCGAAAATCTGTTCGAGACAGGGGTAGTTCGAGCCACTGAGGTTACTGTCAGGAGGCATAACGAGATACTTTTAGACATCTTTTCTGTGTTCTATAATGAAAATGTATGCTGTGTGTACTCATTAGAATCGCCTCATCGAGGCGATTCTAATGAGTACACACAGCATACATTTGCAAGATAAAAGACTAAATTCTCCTTAATTATCCCCCACTATGTCTTATGTAGAGGATTTCGCTAGGGGCTCAAGAATGGTTTCGACACATCCATGGTAAACGAGCCATCGGTGTTCGAGCCATCGAAGTTCTACTGTAGTTTTAAAGGTGTTCGTTACTTTGTACTGTCATGCAGTTTCAAAGATGGTCGTTTCTTTGTAATTTCAAAGGGGGGGGGGGGGGGTCGTTACTGTGTAGTTTCAAAGATGGTCGTTTCTTTGTAATTTCAAAGGGTGGGGGGGGGGGGGTCGTTACTGTGTAGTTTCAAAGATGGTCGTTTCTTTGTAGTTTCAAAGGTGGTCGTTACTGTGTAAGTTCAAAGGTGCGAAATTCCGACTAAGTATCTCGAAATATCGACTTAGTAACTCAAAATTTCGACATAGTAACTCGAACTTTCGACTAAGTATCTCGAAATTTTGACTTACTCACTCGAAATTTCGACTAAGAATCTCGAAATTTTGACATCATAACGAGGACGGACAGGGTGATTATTATAGGGCACCCACAAATAAATTTTCGGGGCCCTAATAAGTCGAAATTTTGAGTTAGGAAGTCGAAATTTCGAGATACTAAGTTGCAATTTCGAGTTAATGATGCGAAATTTCGAGTTACTAAGTCGGAATGTCGAGATACTTATCAAAAGAAATAAAAGTGTACCTGCCCTTAATGCTCCATCGTAGCTTTCAGTTACTCGATGGGTTAATAAATTCTATTCAAGATTAAAATCAAGGATTTCCTTATCTGGTTTGGAAAAAATAATTTATATACATAATTAAGTTGGAAATTCTATGAAATGTCACGATTTTTGCTCTCGTTATATGCGAATTTCGGTTAGTGTACATGTGGCTAACTTCCCTCCGTAAACCTTATTTACGACGTTTCAGTATGCTTCATTACATTCCTTATTAATAGCAGCATTTTGGAAATTACACGTCCTATTCTCTGAGCACGAGCTAAAATCTAGTTTAAGGCATGAGCAAGCTGGTTAGACTCAAAGTATTTGCTGAGTGCCATTAAATGTGTGTTGCATTTCTGGACACCAATGAAGAGGGAATCATATGTGTAGCTAAAGGCGCCGTTATTATTTTGCTCGGATGCGCAAGCTGGCTTGGGAAGTTACTGTTTCCTACTTGTATGAGACGTATCTCTTGGCACTGGTCTATCAGAGAACAGCAGACGTTATTGGTTGGTTTTAATTAAACAGCCCCGGCACTTTTCTAATACTTGTCTTTCTTTAAGTACTCCAATTTTGTCTTAATCGAATATTTTGCTGCTTCTGTGGTTCTGTGCCTACAGATATTTAATTAAGACTTTATAATATAAGTTGACGTTGGTATGGCGGTGAAGTCGGTCGATGTTTGAATGTCTGTTGAAATAATAGGCTTTCTGTTAAGGTCACTCAAACCATTTGCTATTCATTGATTCTGCGTGGGAGAACAATATTTAAGACCAGTTGTTCAAATAAAGATAAAAATCAGAAATGACTTATACCATTTCAGAAGAATATAAGCGTTCATAATGGAAACAGCTTGTTAAATCAAGGCAACCCGTCCGTGAAATGAACACCCGATACAGCGAAAATTGCAGTTTAAAGGGGTATACGTTATTTTGCTTATTTCTGCTCCGAGACATAGGTTGTGGGTACTCGATAGAACCGCCTCAATGAGGCGATTCTAACGAGCACCCTCAACCTACGTTTGGAATTAAAATAAGAAACACATTTCATTGGCTAAGTAGCCATTTTTGGGATATTCAAGAACACGGGTATGTTATCGTAAGTTTTTCCTTAAGGCTGCGGCTATCAAGCGCGAGGTTTTTCCGCGTCCCTGGCATAAAATTCCATTCAGGACGGTACATGTCTAATACACTTGATGAAGGCCATTGAAGGTTGAAACGTTTTGTAAATAAAAATAATTCAGACATTTTGAATGTGTTCTCTGAACTTTTTTTTCACCATTCAAGAGGGTAAGATTGTCCTGTATACTATTAGACTGTCTAGCGATGGATTGTTTTTCTCATATATTTACATTTAGAAGTTAACGTCTCGTTACAGCACTTGGTGTTGTTATTCCTGAACGCAAGGTTTCAATATTTTGGGTCGATTGTTTATCAAAGGACTCAGAGTTACTAAGAACAGAAGACCTCCGGTGTTGATGTACACCTGACTATCGCTGAATTCAGGAAAAGGTTATTTATAGAAAATAGTGTCGTAATTCTTGTGCAAATGAAATAGAGAATACCAAGTTTGTGTCATTTGATATCAAGTTTATCAGGCAAGGCTTTGAGAACGCTTGTAGAATCGCGAGGCTTGCCGAGCGATTCTACATGCGTTCTCGAAGCCGAGCCTGATAAACTTGATATCAAATGACACGAATCTGGTATTCTGTTTATCAGTTTATCCCCTTGTACACTCTTAAATTAGCAATTTACGCTCAGTTATTGATTGTCCTCAGTGTGCCCAGCATTCTGACAGTCGATATATTTAGTATCAGCTGACCATATTTTTCCTATGATTTTTTTTTTTTATTTTTCCCAGTAACAATAACTTTTTTTTGTCATTTTTCTAGTAGTCTGGTTCTTTCATAAAAAGGCAATGTCACGTTGACGTGATAAAGCTTACTTGTCCTGAGATAGCATACCTTTATCAGGTCAACGCGTTACAATGCAAAATATATAGGGGTAACTGATAAAGCACATTATAAGACATTGACTCGACGCATTTCTGGGACATTGGTAAACAATTTAGACCCAGGTCAGATGCCGCTGAGAAGGGTCTAAAAGGTCTGCCTAAACGTATACATACGGAAAATTAAGTGTTAAACAAAACAGTCCAATTTTAGGTTCAGGACCACTTTCCCGGCTGAGAAATAAATCGACCCAACAGTGCTGCCAGCCTTTGATTAAGGCAAATACGTAATTGCATTGTTTTATGCAGCCATCTTTATTGCAAGCATGATATATAAAGTAAAATTCCTATATTAAGACCACCTTTGGAACTGTTAAACAGTGCTCTTTAAGACCACTTTTGAACAGTCCCAAAGGTGGTCCATGACCAGAGGACACTGTGGGCATAAATCACAAAGAACAATTAAGTGAAGCCTTCAAAATAAGCCTTTTAAATTAGAATTAGTCTAAATTTTAGGTGGTCTTAATAGCGGAATTTCACTGTATTTGTGTTATAGAGAAGCTTAAAGAATCCCCATTGCTCGCAAGCACTGCCTACCTATATATAGTCGAACTTCAATGGCTCGAACACCTTTGAGACCATGAAAATATGATCGAGACAGGGGTAGTTCGAGACACTGAGGTTATTGGCAGGAGGCATAACGAGATACTTTTAGACATCTTTTCGGTGTTCTATAATGAATATGTATGTTGTGTGGACTCATTAGACTCGCCTCATCGAGGCGATTCTAATGAGTACACACAGCATACATTTGCAACGATGAGGCGATTCTAATGAGTACACACAGCATACATTTGCAAGATAAAAGACTAAAATCTCCTTAATTATCCCCCACTATTTCTTATGTACCGGATTTCGCTAGGGACTCAAGAATGGGTTCGACTCATCCATGGTAAACGAGCCATCGGTATTCGAGCCATCGAAGTTCTACTGTATATACAAGGGTGGTTGGATGAGGCAAAGGTGACGTGTATCTTGCGCAACCGGGGCATCCAATTGATATTGGCTTACAGTTGGGCAAGGCTTGCTGTCCTTGCAGCAGGTTGGGGTAGAGGGGAGTGTTGATGTTTTTCTACACTTCTACTCATTTTCCTGTTAATCCCATGTCTCTCGCTTTTATCTCCTCTGCTATATATCTCCTTTCTCCTTCTCTCTGGGAGACGACAAAAATGGCCCACAAGGGTTGACGTGTCGTTAAACCTTAATCAATCAATCAATTAATCAATCAATCAATCGACTGTCTACCTATTCTGAAAGATCTTTCGCGTTAAACGTAAAACACTGATAGAACTAGGTATCCGGACAAAATCCCCTCTGCTCATTTCTGCATAGGTGGACGAAATCCCCTTCATGTTTTTTACACGGTGGACATAATCCCCTTTGAAACTTTTTACAGAGTGGACATAATCTCCTCCATAAGATGGACAAAATCCCTTCAGGACAAAACATCCCTTGCTGATTACCTCAAGGTCAAGGCCACAGACTTAGAAATGTTAAATGTTAAAGACTCAGGTTAAGTTTTTTTTTTGTAACAAGTAGAACCTCAAGATTTTAGAACTTATATTTTTCAAACCATTTGATGACCCATGATCACAAGGTCAAGGTCACAGACTTAGTAAATTTCAATGTTAAAGACTCCGATTAAGGTGTTAGGTAGAACTTGAACTTTTATGATGGGTTTGGTTCATATTTGGAATGATGATAGATCTAGGTCCAAGGTTGTATTCAGCAATATTCCCACTCATGTCTAGGACCTCAAGGTCAAGGCCACAGACTTAGTGTGAACATATGAAATGACAATCAAGGTCATTGTTTTGTCTGCGATCACTATCAAAGTATTGTGCACTCCACCAAAGGATTATAAAATGTTGTTCCGCCATTCTAACAAGTACCCACAATCTATATTTTAGAGCAGAAATAAGAAAAATAAGGTTTACCACTGAAACCCCAGTTTTACTACATAAATTTATATAAATTTATTGGAAGGAATAGCTTAATAAATCATAGAAAATATTCGTTGTTTTAATTCTCAGCATCATATCATTCCTGTAGAACATAATGGGCAGCGGTCTGTTTTAAAATGTTTTTGGAACACTCACAGAGAAAAAATGTATGAACATTTTAAATTTATTCTATCAGTCTTCGGGGAACAGAGTGTATGACTGATGGACACAGTCTCATCTACCATTCGAGTATCATTCCTATGGCAGTAACCAGCAAGGGGCATTTTGTCCGAAGGAGATTTTGTTCGAAGGGGATTTTGTCCGTCTTATGGAGGGGATTTTGTCCACCTTGTAAAAATCACGAGGGGGATTATGTCCATCCTGTAAAAAGTTTCCAAGAGGATTATGTCCACCTTGTAAAAAACATGAAGGGGGTTTTGTCCTCCTATGCAAAAATGAGCAGATGGGATTTTGTCGGGAGGGGATATTGTCCTACACTCATAGAACTATGCTGGAGCCTGGCTGACCTGAATCTTACTGACGTGTTTTCGTCCTAGGTTTCCTCCGAGTGGTGAGGGACTTATCTTCGGATCCCATAAAGATAATTAGTTAAATTTGTTATTGATTACCGTCTGTGTCAAGATTAGGAAAACTAGTTCTACTTTAACCCATTTAGTACCGGAAACCCCTAAAGGGGTACTTGGCAAACAATGCAGGCCCAGATCAGACGCCGCGGAACGCGGCGTCTGATCAGTGCCTACACTGTTTGCAAAAAGTTCAGCCATTTTCCAAAAACAATTTGAAGAATACACAACCTGACATCCCTAAATTTTGAAATGGACTCTTGCTTTCTATAAGGAGGAAGATTCCATTTGGTACAACATGGGTAAGCCAGCCGTGGGCATTATTAGAGAGTATAGTAGATTTATAAACATTTCTATCTAGACATTTATATGGGAAATTGGGGACGCCTAGCGGCCATTTTGATTAACTTAGCAACTGACTCGAATAATTCTTGCAGATGATCACCCAAGGAACATCAACTATTCTCGAAATTAACAAGTAGACTTGGGTCAATTGATGGAATTCGAAATGAAATGCTCGACACAAAGTAACTAAGCATAAAAACTCCTCAGTGCTAAAGTTCACGTGACTATCACTAATTTGCCCGAAATCCGGGTAACTTATTTATAGAAAATAGCAGCGTTAATTTTATCGCAGTGAGGTCAGAGCGTTGCGTAATAGGGTTATCTTTCGTATTTGACCTGGTCCCGAGGTTATAAAACTTGTTTCATGCTCAACTCAGCTGAGCATGAAATTTGTAGTGCTCGCGAAAATTAAAATACAAATAAGTTGGGCTTTTATCCTTTCTCAGTAAGTAGAGAATCGTTTTTATCCTGCTTACAAATTTTAAAATGCCAACAATTGTAAGCATTTTAAAATATGTGAGTAGGACAAATTTCATGCTCAGCTGAGTTGAGCATGAAAAAAGTTTTCTGACCTCGAGGCCTGGCTTGGCAAATAATGTACACCCAGCTAAGACGCCGAAGAACGCATGGGCCGATTGTCTCCGTGTGTAAAATGATCGGTAACTTAAACTGTTAACATTTCGTTTAACCCATACATTCTTGGTGAAGACCCTGATCAGACGCTCTGTTATAAAGCGTCTAACCCTTTAAATCATGTACTGTAAGCAAATAGTGTTGACTCTGATCAGACACATTCATGTTTATTGTCGCCTGAGTCGATTACAGCCAGACGGGCCTCCTAGAATTCAGTTTGTGCCAAGTCTCCGAAGGGCACATATCTCAGGTTAGGTAGTCAAAGTTAGTCAAATACCCGTAATGCTCCTAAGTATTGGGACAGGTAGAGTTTAGCAAACAGTGCAGACCCAGGTCAGACATCTCCTGTAGAACCAGTCTGATCAGGGTCTACACTGTTTGCCATTAAGTTTGCACCTCTTTGACTCCTTGCGGGGTCGTGAATCAAATTTGTTGAATTTTTTCGAGAATTACCAGGATTTTACGGTAATCCGCTAATTGATCTACTTTAACCCATTATGTACCAAATGGAATATTCCACCTTATATACAGCAAGAGTCCAATTTTAAAATTTAGGGTGGTCAGGTTGTATTTTCTTCTTATATTATTTTGGAAAATGACTGTCCTTTTTTCGAACAGTGTGGGCCCTGATCAGTCGCCGCATTCTGCGGCGTCTGATCTGGGCCTGCACTGTTTGCCAATTACCCGTTTTGGAGTTTCTGGTACAAAAAGGTCTTGAAGCATAAGTATATGAAGTTGGCTTGGAGTTTCACTGGTTGGGAGCGTACAGTACACTTAACCCGGATGTTCCGATCTGTATGGTGGACAGATCCTTGTTCGGATATGTCGGGTATGTTACAGAATGTTTATTTTTGTGTTTTGAAATTGATAATCATTAGAATTTCAACTTCATAGCAGTAGTTCGGGAAGCATAACTAAAAGTCTTTTCGACATGCTACCTTGATTTTCTGTTTATTGCTATGATTTCGTTTATTTTCACATTTGTTTCTAGAAAATCATTATCCTACTTTCGATTTCAAACGCTGCACCGGTACAATTTAATCAAGCTTTGCCACCAACCTTACATGAAACGACTGCTAATACATTTTAACTATTTTATTAATTATTTCGGGTCAGCTTTTATTAATAGTACTAAACATCTTGCCATGTAAGGGCAATTATTTTCAAAGAAAACGATAGAGGGGTCAAAAACTGGTTTGTATCGCATGTCGCAAAACTGATTTCTCAGCACTGTCTGTCGTGTTCCGATCATACTATATTGTGTGTCCTGATAATACTATAGAGCGATTTCGACATATTCGTAGGATAGCATTTAAATACGTTAGCTATTTTGTTTCTGAAATGTGGAAACTTGGCATATACACACTTTCTTCATCGGGTTCTTCAAACTGTCTCAGATGAAACACAAAACATGACAAAATGACTGCGCCCGACGAAGATTCAGATCAGTTTGCGCATCCACCCAGTCTGATAAGAGCCTTCGCTGTGCACTTGGTGGGTAGGTGACCACTCGATTTTTTTTTTTTGCACTTTTTTCACATTGTTCAGACTGGGCAGATGCTCAGACTGAGATTAGTCTTTGCTTGACGCATAGATGAGTTTTTGTTTTGTTATGCTCAAGTTGAAATAGTCCAGTTTTGTTTCTTCACTAATTTCAGACGTGATGAATTAGTCGTTCGCGGTGGACCCGGTTGGTGGTTCTTTGGCATGACACACTGTTTCAACCTTGTCAAAAACTGTGCCAAATACCATCAATATATCTCACAGGGTATCCAAGTTATGGTCATCACAAGATTATATTGTTTGGGGAAATAACTAAAAAAAGTGCACCAAGAGTCATGATTTTCACACATGAAACACCTGCCTAGCTTCACGTACAACTATACCAAGTCTCATCATTATGTCTCAGAGGATATGATTTTATTAGAAGGGGATATAACCCAAATACCATCGCACTAGAGTTGTGGTTCCTGCGCATGACATGCTGTCTCAATCTTGCCAAGTATTATCCATATATCTCAAAGGGTTTCTGAGCTAGGGCCCACAAGATTTTGTTAGGGGAGGTAACTCACAAACCAGTGCACCAAGAGTCGTGGTTCTTGTCTGTGACAGGCATGCTTAACTTAAACAATCAACATCACTCGAAGACGGTTGAAGATACGGCGATCACAAGATAGTCATACAATTTTATTAGAAGGGGAGATAACTCAAATACAATAATAACCATGACACCCAGAGTTGTGGGCCTTGTGAATGACATGCTGTCTCAACCTTGTGAACAAACATGCCAAGTATCATCAATATATCTAAAAGGGTTTTGGAGTTATGGCCATCACGATGTTATTTTGTCAGGGAAGGTAACTCAAAAACCAGTACACCAAGAGTCGCGGTTCTTGCATTTGACACGTCTGCTTAACCTCATGTACAACTGTACCAAGTACTATCAACATGTCTCGAAGAATATTGGAGATATGGAGCTCAAAAGATAGTCATCCTATTTTTATTGTAATGGGGATAATTGAAATGCCATGGCACCGAGAGCTGCGGTTCTTGCACATGACACGCCTGCTTAACCTCATGTACAACTGTACCAAGTTCTATCAACGTGTCTCCAAGAGTATGGGAGATATGGGCAACACAAGATAGTTATTCTATTTTATTGGAAGAGAGATAATTCAAATGCCATGACACCAAGCGTTGTGGTTCTTGCGCTTGACATGCTGCTTCAACCTTGTGAACAATTGTGCCAAGTTTCATCAATATATCACTAAGGGTATTTGAGTTATAGCGATCACAAGATAACAATTCAATTTTATGGAAGAGGAGATAACTCAAATGGCATGGCACGAAGAGTTTTGGTTCTTGCGCATGACATGCTGCTTCAACCTTGTGAACAATTGTACAAAGTTTAATCAATATTTCTCGAAGGGTATTGAAGTTATGGCGATCACAAGATAGTCATTCTACTTTTTTTTTCGAAGAGGGGATAACTAAAAAAACCATGGCACCAAGGGTTGTTGTTATTGCCCATGACATGTCGTCTCAACATTGTTTACAATTTTGTCAAGTATCATCAATATATCTCGAAGGATATTGGAGTTATAGAGATCACAAGATAGTCATTCTATTTTATTGGAAGGGGAGATAACTGAAATACCATGACACCCAGGGTTGTGGTTCTTGCGCAAGACACGACGTCTCAGCATTGTTTACCATAGTGCCAAGTATCATCAATATACGGACGACCGGACGCCAAGCCGATCGCTATATCCCCCGAATCTATTCGGTCGGGGGATGAAAAGGAAATTATCTTTCACAGACTGGTCCACAGCTCTTCATTTCTTTGTATAAATTTACATGTATATGTCTTGAACAAATAGTCCGTAACTAATCATATTCCATTTCCGTGCAGTCTGATCAAAGTATTTGCTATGCGTTCTGTGGATGAAGAGAGACGCGTGACGATGCGACTCATTTTGTTAAATATTTCGCACCTGAAGACAGTCCTCGAAGGCTGGCTCATTTGGCCGAGTGGTTAAGACCTCTAGTCTGTAGTGCTCTAAAGGTTCAATGACATGCAGCACACAGCACATGCAATTTCTCCAAGATTTCGGGAATTTATAGGTAATTAATATTTTTACGTAGAATTGCTATTGTTTAAGCATTATCATCTTATTGCATAGACAAATATTGCAATGTACCTTTGAATAACTTACACACATTAAAAGCGACATTCCATACAGTCAAAACAAAGTATCTTAGACAAGTTATACAGTAAATATGAGACATACCACACAGTCAGAAATTATTTGGGATGGTCAGTCTTGCTCTTCGTGTGATTTCGTATGGAATTCTAGGAACACTTATTTTAGTATAACTCATTATAGATTATTAATCTATCTATAAAACTGTCTTAAAAGATATTTTTCTCTCGATTAAAGCTCTCAATTGGTCGATTTTCTGGTCACAGGTGAGGTGTGATTCTTACAAACACTAGTGATTTGCAGCTGAAAAATAGATATAAAGCATAGAAAACGACATCTTGCCGTGCCCAAAAATGGTCAGTATGGAAAACAAAATAAATAAAACACACATACCAAGTTGTTTATGTCCAAAAAAATAAATATACAAATATAGAAGACAGACCACGCACATACACCTTCAAGGTCATAACAAAAGACAAGGATCTGTCCACTATACAGATCGGAACATCCGGGTTAAGTGTACTGTACGCTCCCAACCAGTGAGTTTGGAGTATGGAGTTTATACTCAAGACTCCAAGCCAACTTCATACACTTTACAATATTTGTGAATGTAAGGCAAAATCGATATTCCAAGCCGCGAATCCCAAGCCAAGTTCACACACTCTTGAAGCATTTCGAAAACAATAATATCCAAATTTGAGGTTTATTCTATATCGACATCGGCATCGCAGTACGGACGAGGTATTGCTGTGTCAACACCAATGTTTACGGAACGAACATTCGTTCATGGAGATTGACCATGAAATATTTTCTGCCGTCATTCTCTTCCTTCAGTTGAATCAAGAAGGACAGTTGGAAGTTTATTATGGAAGAATGTGTACTGAACTGTCGAGGAAATGAGTGGCTTGGTTCATGTAAACTGACCGGCTCGGGCTAACAAGTGTTGAATGGGCCTTTAAAAAACAAATTCAAAGTTAGTAAAATGGCAAAATCAGAATTTCTCATGTCACGGCGCATATTGTTTTCATGTCGAGCTGTCATCAAATCTCATTGAATTTCAATGAAGTAGTGTAATATGTTTTAGTTGATTTTCGTAATGCATCTTAATGGAGGTCTGATTTTTTAATGTCTCCAAAAAACTGAACCCTATATTACGTTAGGGTAATTACGTTAATGTGCATTAGAGAATATAGTTTCATAGTTGACTTGGGGCCGAACCGAAAGAAGCCTCACAAGAAGCCGACAATTAGATGATTCATTCGAAACTTACGATAACACATCCGCGTGACATAGAGCATTCTTTTATTTCTCCGAAACGCTTAAATTTCTGATAAGCGGTTCTAACGAGTACCCCAAGGCGATTCTAACAAATATCCACAGCATTTATTTCTTGGAATATTGATGCTTACAATATTCTTGAAAGTCTGAATTAATCCGTCTGACCCATTACGAAAACACGCCCATCTAAATATATTGAAAACTTTACCTAAAAAAAAAAAAAAAAAAAAAAAAAATTTCTGATGAAAAACTGCGATGTTTTTCTTATTTCTGCTCGGAACATAGGTTGTAGGTACTCGTTAGAACCGCCTCGCCGAGGCGGTTCTAACGAGTACCCACAACCTATGTCTTAGAGCAGGAATAAGGTAAATAATGTATACCCCTGCAAACCCCAGTTTTACTATATAAAAGTGGGATTATAGGGGGTCAAAATTATATAGGTGTGTTTTCGTGATGTCATCTTGAGCTAAGGATTGGTTCCATTGAAACTGTCGTTATAACAAATGTTGTCGTTATATCGACTGTCGGTATAAAGAGGGTTGACTGTGGTTGCTTTCCCTACAAAATGGCTAAACGGCACTTCAAAAAAATGAAACTAGTACCAGGACATAAAGGCAAAGACATGCATTGACAGTAATAAACCAAAATAGACGCACCGCCTTGGAAATGTCTGTAAGGGTATTGTACCGTGCGGGACGGGATGGGAGGGGTGGGGAGAAGGATGGGCTCCGGGGACGCGGGGATTAAACTTCAACCCTTACCCTCAGTACTCCTGTGGTTTGCAGAAAAAAGTCATGGATTGTTTTCAGTCCGCATATACAAATCCAACAAATTCATGGATGAAACAAAGATGTGGACTCTACAGCGTGAAATGACTGAAATACTGAAGTAAAAACAATAAGTACATAAATAAAAAGAATAGTAATAATAATAATAATAATAATAGTAATAATAATTAATGTTGGACTCCAGTGGGCACGACAAGAGGCAGAACATCATGCACCAACCAACTTATTTAAAACTCTTTAGTTTGAGTCTGAGGCCCGATCCGCAGGCATGCAATTAAAGAGAGAAGCAAAGTCGTGACTGGGTTACTGCCATGGCTGCCGTCTATCGTATTACTTTTTTCACGCGGTCATTTATATATCCAAGGATGATTTTTCGAAACTGAGTACTAAAGTCACAACATGCAGATATTGTCCTGAATTTACATACATTCAAATCCCGATAGGCCTTTTTGCAGAAGAGAGTAGGATGCCGCACGAGGAGCAACATCCCCACAAAGAAAATTTTCATTCTCAAAACCAAAATCATCGCGTAAATCATAAAGTTTACATGAAATAAACCGTTCAAGAATACACAAATAAAAACATACTTCGAAATCAGAAAAGTTGGCAATGCTTGATTTGGCTGAAGCTCTGGGACCAGTTGTTTAAATCATCGTTAGCTTAACGAGCTCGTTAGTGGCCATATTGTTAACTCTTCTAGCAAGTACAATATCGTAAATTTTGGTATTTTTGCTGAAAAAATGTGAGCAGCTGCTCACATTTTTTCAGTAAAAATTTCAGCATATTTGCCATATCTAATGATCAAAGTTTTAACGATACGTTAACTAACGACGTCGTTAATTTTGAACAACTGGCCCCTGAAGGGTAAATGGCTGATAACACCATAAAAGTAGGTGATATTAATCTACCAAATTGTCCAAATATTTAGCTGTTTAGTTGGAAACTTCAATTCTTACATTCAGATTGCTTTTTTTTTGTTTCCGAAAGAGACATCATGAAGCTGTGAGCAGTTTGTACCCATTACCTCACAAGTTGTGCGCGGTTCGTACAGCGGAACTCAATATAACACATACACGCCGGGTAGACTTGTAAGGGCTAGCCGGCGATTATGCACTCATAATCCTAACGGGAACTTCCGGCCATGGCCTACGAGACTTAAAAAATGTCAACAAATAATTGAGTGTTCACGATTAATGATTTTTAGTCAACCTTGTAAACATATTTTGACAAATCGGGCAATGCTGTTCTCAACAACTTTCATTTCAGCATCAGAAAAGACAGGAAAGCGGTCGATTTTTAATTTAATTTACATCATATTTGGCATGTTAGATCAGTTTTGCATAGCATGGGTAACTGCAAATGCCTTCATTCGGCACTAGAAAACAGGTCAAAACAGAAATATTTGACTACCTTCCTCCGGGAGAAATTAAACTAAAAATCAACAGCTTGCCTCTATATTTTCTGGAGAAGAAATGAAAGAATAGCATTGTCTGATTTTTAAAATATGACTAAAGGAACAACCATTTGTTGATAGTTTTGAAGCCTGGTAAGTAATGCCGGAAGTTTACGTTAGGATTTTGAGTGCATAATCGCCGGCTACACCTTATGAGTCTACCAGACGTGTTATAACTGAATCTAACATAAATATTGGCCGACCCACAGTACGTAAAATAGCGACGACGGTATCAGTTAGTACTGTTAGCAGGCCATAATTTTCCCAACAATAAATACTCTCAGGTAAGCAAATTCACACGATTCTTCTTATGTCCAAAATGTGCGCCAACAATTGTTCATTCATAGTTCCATGACGTCACTACTGAAAAGTTTGGGGTTTCCCTTCATACGTTAGTGTTGAATCAGCTAATCGAAATGTCCAATATATAGTTCACACAATATCTGCGGATGTAAGTGAAACCTTTGAAACCGTGCCTTGCGGAATGGTTAGTCCGGTTTTCCACGCATGCGCACTGATAAGCACGCTTTAAAATTGGGGTAGCAGTCTTCATTTTTGATTGGTTAATTATGGATTTGCCAAACGTTGACCCTTGCCGTAGGTGTGATGTAGGAAAATCGAGCAGCAACCAAAGTAACCAAAGGTAGCAAAGTCGGCCATTGTCATGAAGAAAGGCGAGACGTTCACACACTTTCTAATATGACCGTGGCATGCATCTATTATGCTCTTCGGGAGTGAAGAAAAAATTTCTTTCATTAAATGCAAACATTCCGTATGGAATATCCATTTTAAATTTAATCAATAAGATTTTCTGATAAAACCATGTGGTACGATGTAGTGTAGTGTATTCCCCACTATATATATAGAGGGAACTGGAGTTTAAGGGGTATGCATTATTTTTTTCTCCACGATGATGCGGTCCTAACGAGCACCAACAACCTACGTATATAGTGTGTATTAATAAAAAACATATTGCTAATTTTCATCATATAAATTTAGTAACTACGCGTCATCCTAAATGTTATAAGGAAAGCAACAGTTTTTCACACCAGATAACGATATCTGACATTTCCTCAAAGTATAGAATATAAGAATCTCATATGGGTGTGAGAGGTGGGTAGAATAATCCGTTCCGTGGGTCACTATCCGGTATGACGAGGCATGCCGACTGATGTCAGACAGTGATCCCGAGGGGCGGATTTTCCTATCTACCATTCACACCCATGTAAGATTATTTTTCTCGCATACCTCTTCATTTCTGAAAGTGGATTTCTTTCATAATGCAGTCGCTTCGATTGTCGACGTCAGCCATAAAATTATTTTGATGACATTAATGCGGCGTTTGCGACGTCACTGTACGTGCAGTGACGTCAAAATGTACGACAGTAGATAGAATAATCCGTCCCGAGGGTCACTGTCCGGTATCACAAGGCTTGCCGACTGATGCCAGGCAATGATCGTGAGGATCGGATTTTTCTATCTATCCTTCACACCCATGTAAGATTCTTTTTCTTGCATACATTTCATTTCTGAAAGTGGAAATTTTATAATGCAGTCTGCCATATTTTGATGACATCATTGCGGCGTTTTGGCGTCACTTTACGCCAAAGGTGACCTGCTAGTGACGTTCACACAATTGTCGATATTTTAGCCTACAGTGTAGACCCTGCTCAACCGATGTTTTTTTGTGGCGTCCGATCTTGGCTACTCCATTTGGGGTTGTCCCGTTTTTTGCATGCTAGACATACGAGCTCGTAAATGTAGATATTTTAACCCTTTGAGCAAATTGTCGTCGGGTTGGCGGCCTGTTAAAGCACATATTAACCTGCCCTAGCAACACGTCCCTACTAGCAATATTCTTGACATTTCAGATACAGAAACAAGAAGTACCCACATATTCAAGCAGTTGATAATCGGACTGTACGAAAACGCAGACCTGTTTGTGTCTTTTTCGTCACGAAAACACACGCCGAGGCGGTTCTAACGAGTAACCACAATCTATGTTTTGAAGCCAAGTATGAAAAATATCTGAATTATTTATCTGAAAATTTTCAATTTTTGATGATAAAATTTTCAATATATTTGGATAGGCGTGTTTTCGTAACGGGTGTTCGCAATTCACTCACATCCTCACCAATCTAAGTAGGTTTTGACCTTACGAAGACGCGCCTATAAAATTTAAATTGTAAACTTTAACGCCGAAGAAACGAAAATTTTAAGATGAAAAATGTGATATTTGTCTTATTTCTGCTCAAAATAAAGATTGTAGGTACTCGTTAGAACTACCTCATCGAGGCGGTTCTAACGAGTACCCACACTGATATTTTTCTTATTTCTGCTCAAAATATAGATTTTGGGTACTCGTTAGAACCGCCTCATCGAAGCTGTTCTAACGAGTACCCACAATACATGTTTTAGAGCAGAAATAAGAAAAATAAGGTTTACCCCTGCAAACCCCAGTTTTATTGAAAAAAAAATGGTTGGTGGGGGGGGGGGGGTCAAAATTATACTGGCTTGTTTTCGTGATGATATGACATATTAACGCTTATTCGATCGCCGGACCGACGGCACGCCTACTAGACGGACAAAGACAGATCACTTGAGCTTGAAGTTCTGTGTAAAAGTTGTTCATAATGTTCAAAAATAAAAGTGAGAGCAAGCCATTTCGTTGAAATTGCATCAGAGTCTTTTCAGAACGTTTTGATGGACCAAACTTCAGGCGCATGTTTTTGTTTGTTTGATTTGCTGTTTAACGTCCTCGTCAACACTATATAGGTCATTTTTGAGACGTTACTTCCAACTTTGTGGTACTTTAACCCGACATTGAGATGAAATGACATCTCAAGCCCTGTCGCCCAATGAAACCAAGAGGGTTTATAAACATGGACGGTTCGAATCGCACCGCTTTGCCTGGGCAGGCTTAGATCCTCTAAGCGGTTTACCAGTACTTGTGGAAGAATCAAGCAGCCCATTTATTTATTCAAGCCCCGATGGGCGGGCCATCAGGCACATGTGGATAGATAGATTCGAGGTAGATAAATTTTTACAACCTCTTGCAAAGGTTAGTGGGTAACTACAAAGTGTTGTTTTGCAAAACATCTGTTACCTTCTTGACACTCCGCACGAAATCTAATTCTTATTTTATTATTATTTTATATGAATATCTTATACATCTATTCAGCTCTTATATGACATTCAGATTTTCTAATTTCAACCAACATATGTTGCTCTGAGTTTCTTTGTCTTTTACGAACAAAATAAAATCGAGAAATATTATTTGCTTTTTAGCATCCTTTATATATCTTTCTATATAAATCAGTGCAATTCAATATATGGACCTGACAGTCGGATTGCAGTCTGGTCTAATCTGCATGTCTGTCAGTACTGGATACTTAAGTGAGGGATAGTTGTGAAGTCAAGATGCCTGCCCCTGTCGGACCAGCGGTAAGAACACATTGCCAACGTTTCTTTGATTGCTTTATAGTTCTAGCTTCATACAATCGAACTTCAATGGCTCGAACACCTTTGGGACCACGAAAATCTGTTCGAGACAGGCTAGTTCGAGCCACAGAGGCTTACTACCAGGAGGCATAACGAGGTACTTTTTGACATATTTTTGGTGTTCTGTAATGAAAATGTATGCTGTGTACATACAGAATCACCTCTAATGAGTACACACAGCATACATTTGCAAGATAAAAGACGAAAATCTCCTAAATTATCTCGCACCATTTCTTATGTAGAGGACTTCCCTAGGGGCTCAAGAACGGGGTCGACTCAGCCATGGTAAACAAGCCATGAGTGTTCGAGCAATCGAAGTTGTACTGTAGTTACTTCAGAGTACGCTATACTGCTGAATTAGTGTGCGCACAATACTTGGTTGCGCACAAAACCCAGGTTCAAACACAGTCTAACTTAATTAATATTTATTAACTGTAAACTTTTCAGAATATTTTCTCTTGCATGTTTAGATACAGTATAGCTTCGATGGCCCGAACACCGATGTCTCGTTTACCATGGATGAGTCGAACCCGTTCTTGAGCCCCTAGGGAAATCATCTACATAAGAAATAGTGGGGGGATAATTAAGGAGATTTTAGTCTTTTATCTTGCAAATGTATGCCTCAATGAGGCGATTCTAATGAGTACACACAGCATACATTTTTATTTACACACATTTTTATTCTAGAACACCGTAAAGACGTCCCAAAGTATATCGGTATGCCTCCTAACAGTAACCTTCAGTGGCTCGAACCCCTCCTATCTCGAACAGATTTTCGAAGTCCCAAAGGTGTTCGAGCCAATGAAGTTCGACTGTATTTATTAACTGTAAAATTTTCAGAATATTTTCTCTTGCATTTTTAGATGCATTTATGTTTCAAAAATACAAGAACAATCAGATGTCATGCGCCTTTAAAAAATATAAATCAATATCATCACGTGAACAAGTCCGTGAAATGAAGACCCCCCTAAACCCCACTTTATATAGAGGTTCACGGGGGTAAACAGTATTTTTCCTAATTTCTGCTCACAGACATAGGTTGTAGGCGGTTCTAACGAGCACCCACAACCTATGTTTGCAGTATAAATAAGAAAAATATCAAGGATTTTCATAAGAAACGTAGGCAGTTTGGAGATGTGAAAAAAATGCACTAAGTCGCACGGGTGGGTTCAGTCAATCAGCTGAACAAGCGTCCGATCATTTCATATGATTCAGCTGCTGAAAAAGACACGCATGCATTAGGAAAACACACCTATTCAGATATATTGAAGATTTGTCCAGCAAAAAATTAATATTTTCAGATAAAAAATCTGACATTTGTCATATTTTCTGCTCAAAACATAGATTGAGGGTACTCGTTAGAACCGCCGGCGGTTCTAACGACGACGGTTCTAACGAGTACCACAGATTATGTTTATGAGCATAAACATGATAAATTATGTACGCCCCATTAAAACTCAGTTTTGCAATTTATAAAAGTGGGGTTTTAATGGGGGTTGGGGGTTCAAAATTATATTGTCGTGTTTTCGTGATTGAAATAACATTACGAAAACACGCCTATACAAATACATTGTAACCTTTTTCACTGAAAAAAGGAGAATTTTAAGAAGAAAATTTGCGATTTTTTTCTTATTTCTGCTCAAACTATAGATTGTTGGTACTCGTTAGATCCGCCTCGATGGGGCGGTTCTGACGAGTACCCACAATCTATATTTTAGAACAGAAATAAGAAAAATAAGGTTTACCCCTGTAAACCCCAGTTTTACTGTATAAAAGTTGGGTTCAAGGGGGACAAAATTATATAGGCGTGTTTTCGTGATGACAAGTCTAATTTCCTTGAAAAAGATGACAACGTGTAAATGCCATATGCAACAGTCGAGATTGGTAGTTCAATGTTAACCTATTTTGTACCGGAAACCCCAAAACGGGGGAGCCTGGCAAACAGTGCAGGCCCGGATCAGACGCCGCAATATGCGGCGTCTGATCATGGCCTCCACTGTTTGTTAAAAGTTCAGCCATTTTCGAAATAAATTTTGATGAAAACGCAACCTGACACCCCTAAATTTTGAAATGAACACCTGCTATATATAAGGTGGAAGATTCCATTTGGGACAACAAGGGTTAAACGCCAACACTTATTGACATAATCCAAGACTTAAGACGTGGTGGGAGTAAATGCGACCGTCATATGAACAACAATTATACTGCTAATTAGCTTTTATTGTCTAATTTAACCCATTCAGTGACAGAAACCCCTAAAGGGGTACCTTGGCAAACAGTACAGGCCCAGATCAGGGCCTCCAGTGTTTGCAAAAAGTTAAGTTCCCGAATTAAATTTTGAAGAAAACAAAACCTGACAGCCCTAAACTAGGAAATGGACTTATGCTATATATAAGGTGGAGGATTCCATTTGATACAAAAAGGGTTAATGCAGACCCTGAAGCTCTCCTGTATGCTGCATAAACACACAAAAAAACTATGGACTATGGACACTGCAAAAGTGATAGGCTGTAAGTAACACAGCTTTACACGAGGACAATTCAAAAAGTAACCAGCCTATCCCATTTCCAATTGACCGAGACTCCCACGATTTTTTATGCCTTGTTTCAAAACATAATTAAGGCATGATGGTAATATTGCACCCTCATCCTGTCCTTCACTCGTGTAATTGAACGTCAGACATGGGTAGCGATGCAAAAGCAAGCTTTTCGTCAAAAGTTGAGTACCGTGCTGTAATTCGGTACTTATTTGTCTGGAAATACATTGCGAGTTGACCAATGTTTATGGGTTTTCTGTTGGAGAATTCAAACGGGGTAGAACGTCTTTAGACCAAGTCTGGATGTCCACCAGATGCCGCCGATGAAGAAATGTGTAACAAAGTACGGGATCTGGTGTACTCTGATAGGCGAATTAAGGTGGAAGAAATAGCGAATGCATTATACATTTCACATGGTAGCGTTTCAACAATTTTACATAATCACTTGGGTATGCGCAAGCTAACAGCCCGCCGGGTCCCAAAATCCCTTAGCGACGAGAAAGTGGCAGCCAGTGCATCAGTTATGCGGCGTTTAGGTCAAAGAAGATGAATTTCGTTCCATCTGGTGACTGCAGATGAGACCATTATTATGAGTAAGAGAATAAAGTTCAAAAGTCGCCAGTGGGTAGGGCCTCCGAGGCCAGAGAAGTTCAAAACGCAACCCTCTACTGGAAAGATGATGGCATCTGTATTTTGGGAAGCACAATGCGTTATTATGTTGGACTATCTACCATAGAAAAGAAAAGTACAATAACAGGTGCGTATTATGCAGTTATACATATTTCTTCGACCAACTGAGAAATGCGTGAAAAACGCCAGGTAAACTGAGAATTGCGATCTGTAAGAAACGCCAGGTAAACTCTCCAAAGGGATTCTGCCCCAACAAGACAATGCGAGAGTGCACATATGCGAAATTGCATTGTATGCTGTTGAGCGGAATGGGTATACCAGCTAATACCGCACCACTCCCCTTCTCCGGACTTAGTTATTCCCAAACTTGAAAAAGGATATCCACGGACGTCTTTTCTGGTCCAACAAAGAAGTCGTGGCGGCGGTTGAGGAGTGGCTCGGAGACAAGTTCTGAGCTGATGGCACTGGAACAGCGTTGGTCCAAGTGAATCATTCTAGAGGGCACTTACGTCGAAAAAGCAGAGATCGATCTCACCCAGAAATAAATTAAGCTGGTTTTTATTGACTCTCCCTCGTTTTGAGCTGTGGGCAATTTGATTTGTTGGGGACGAGTTGTACTGTATAAATTTAAGGTTCCTCAATACAGTTATTTCACTACATTTGGGGTACTGAAAAAAATCATATTTGCAAATAATAACCCAAAAATATTTTTCATCAGATGGTAGTCCATGTAAATGTAAGAATATGAAAGCCAAAGATTTTTATTCAAAAGTCACCATTTTAGTAAATTATTGCATTTTTCCTTGGTTTTGCAAAAAAATGACATCTCAATTCACAAAACCACAATATGTAAAATACTATCATAGAAATGTGGCTCAAGGTTGCCTTTAGGCACTGCAACAGAGGAATTTCAAATACAATACCTAAATAGAACTGAAAATTAATGATTTCCCAATAATTCAAAAAATGTAATTATCTCACCTAGTACTATTTTAAATTCAGTGTATGGTAGCCAAAAAGGACCATTTCTACCAATTTGGCAACAAGCTCATTGATTGGGTTGAGGTGTTGAAATCTCTTGCATTTAGTTTGTAAAATGATTGACATCTTCGGTGCTTTTAGTGCTTCATTTTATATATTTCATTCATGCAGTTTATAACAATTTATGCAATCACTGCCCAAAAGTTTCACTGTGTTACTGATTGTGTTTACAGGATGGGTACTTTGATATTGGATAAATCAAAACCAAATAATTGAAAATAAGATAAGCCAAGTTTATCCCCATATTTGAACTGAAGGACTGAAAGCAGCCTGTTCAGCACCAAAAGGCTTCTGATCACAGCCAATAACTGCAAATTATTTTTACCCACTGATTTGTTACATTGGTTCACATGAGCCACCATAAACAAATACTTGATTTTTGCACAGGTGAACTTCTGGACAACACAAAGTTTATATTTATCTAATCCAATTAATGATCTGTTATGTCACCTACTTACCAATGTGTAGGCTGGTAAAAACTCATAAAAGCCCAATGCATTTAATATGTTTTGATGAAAAAAGTTTCAAAAATCTAATTTTCTCAATTTGTTTACTAGAAGCTGGGCCGAACAACACCAACCTGGATAAGGTTACACATAAAAAATAGTTCGGAAATGAATGCATACTATACATAAATTAACGAACAAATTATGTTAGAAAGTACGTGAAATTAATTGCAATACAGTTTCAAAAATGAATATTATGTTTTAAATTAAAAACAATGGTGTACTATTGTAATTTTTGGAAATTAGTTCCAAGGCGTATGAATACGTTTTTTCCTTGGCAAGATGGATATCTCTTTCAATTTGACAGCTACAATAATTTATCAGTGATGACATGCTTCCAAGATAGGCGATGTCATAATGCTATATGCAGGAAGGAGGCTAAAAAGCTGAATTTTCAAGGTATATTCATTGTTGGTGGGCAAAATAAAATGTGGAAGGGCATAATTGATGAAATTTGAGCAGTTCACATTTACCGCAAAAAAGGAAGATGGCGGCGCCCATGAAGAAAAAACTGTCAAAAAAATTCTGGTTTCAATTCAGGTAGGCTTTTTGATAGAAAGCTTTGTCCGAGTCGCTAGTATTTGTTGTGAACTATTGATCTGCAGCTGTTTTAGTAACTTTTAAAAAGTTTAGAAGGCGTTTTCATTTTTTCCTGGTGAAAGTGAAAAATACAGAAATGCATTTATTTTCAAAGGCACTGAGATGTTGCTAATGCAAGAAAGTACTTGCTGTAATAACCTTTAGCACCTCCAAGCATTCTTCTTCTAGGACAGGCATTTTAAAAGGAAATCAGGATCCTATTTTGGGAAAAAATAACATGCAAATCTGACACCTATATTTTTCTTGCGAAAATGTATTGAGGAACCTTAAGGTGTACGAAACAGTGCGTTAAATGAGACGAAACGGCGAACTATTTGTGATTTTAATCATATACACATAGAAGCTTCCGTGGTGCAGTGGTTACACTACTCGCCTTGTAAACCAGGTGTGGCAGGATCGATCCCGGGCCTCTCCAGACTTTCGGATGAGTCTTTAAACCGAAGTTCAGTCTCCGTATCACCACAGCTGTTGATGGGAAGTAAAACTCACTCATATCCACCCTGTCGTGTTTTGTATGCCGTTGCAGGTTAAATATCAACTGTAGCGACAGTGCTGTTTTTATGCCCCCAACTTCGAAGAAGTTGGAGGGGCATATTGCTTCTGGGAGGTTTGTGCGTCCGTCCTTTTGTGCGTCCGTTACACTTTATGATGCATAACATTACTTCTGAACCGTGCACGCTAGGGTTTTGAAATTTCATATATGGATTCCTCATGGAAAATAAGGGGACACATTTTTTTTATCATCCGGAATGTGCCCCTTTCAAGAGTTATTGCCCTTTGAAATTTTTTTGATAAAATCTTGTCAGCAAAATATCTCAAAAACTATAAGAGTTGTGAATAGATTGTTGGTGATGAGTAGATGACCTGATTAACTTTTGACTAAATTCCGAAAAATACTTAATGAGTTATGGCCCTTAGTCACTTTGGGTATTTTTACATTGTACCTTTATACACTTTATACGCTTTGTGATGCATTCTATAACTTTAGAACCGTGTATGCTAGGGTTTTGAAATTTCATATATTGACTCCTTATGGAAAATTAGGAGACGCGTATTTTTTTCTCATCCGGATTGTGCCCCTTTCAAGAGTTATTGCCCTTTGATTTTTTTTAAATCTTGTCAGCACAATATCTCGAAAACTATAAGAGCTAGAGCCTTGAACGTTAGTGAATAGATTGTTGGTAATGAGTAGATGACCTGATTAACTTTTGACTAAATTCCGATAAAACACTTAATGAGTTATGGCCCTTTGTCACTTTGGTTATTTTTATATTATACCTATATATGCATTGTGATGCATAGCATAACTTTAGAACCGTGTATACTAGGGTTTTAAAATTTCATATATTGACTCCTCATGGAAAATTAGCGTAGGGCATGCGTATTTTTTCTCATCCGGATTGTGCCCCTTTCAAGAGTTATTGCCCTTTGATTTTTTTTATGAAATTTTGTCAGCAAAATATCTCGAAAACTATAAGCGCTAGAGCATTGAAAGTTGGTGAAAAGACTGGTGGTGATGAGTAGATGACCTGATTTACCTTTGACTAAATTCCGAAAAATACTTCATGAGTAATGGCCCTTTGTCACTTTGGGTATTTGTACATTGTACCCCTATATGCTTTGTGATGCATAGCATATCTTTAGAACCGTGTATGATAGGGTTTTGAAATTTCATATATGGATTCCTCATGGAAAATTAGGGGACGCGTATTTTTTTGCTCATCCGGATTGTGCCCCTTGCAATAGTTATTGCTCTTTGAAAATTGTTTGATACAATCTGGTCAGCAATATATCTCAAAAACTATTAGAGCTACAGCCTTGGAAGTTGGTGACTAGATTAGTGGTGATTAGTAGATGACCTGGATACATTTTGACAAAATTCCGAAAAATGCTTCATGAGTTATGGCCCTTTGTCACTTTGGGTATTTGTACATTGTGAACTTAATACATTGTGAAAAGCAGATCTTATGAGCCGTGTGCCAGAGTAGTGGATAGAGTGCTGGACTACGAATCAGTTTGTGGACGATGAATCTGAGGGGCGAGAGTTCAAACCTCGGTGGAGGACTGAATTTGTTGTTCTTATTTTCTTTTTTTCTTCATAAACACACATGAACAGTTATTATGCCCCTTCCACAACGAAGTTGTTAGAGGGTGGGGAATCCGTTTGAGGACAATGAATCTGAGGGGCGAGAGTTCAAACCTTGGTGGAGGACTGAATTTGTTTTTCTGATTTTCTTTTTTTCTTCATAAACACACATAAATAGTTATTATGCCCCTTGCACAACGAAGTTGTTAGGGGGTGGGGATATTGCATTTGTCCTGCACATACATACATACATACATACATACATACATACATACATACATACATACATACATACATACTACATACATACATACATACATACATACATACATACATACATACATACAAACAAGCACTTTCGCAAACATGAATGCATGCACACACTCTCATGCATGCATGCAGACTTACGCAAAAATGTACACATGCACATATGCATGCACCCTCATGTATGTATGCACATACACACATGCATGCACACACATGCATGCATGTACACAGGCATGCACTCACACATTCATGCATGAATACACATACATGCATGCACATACACACGTTCACGTCCACATGCATTTGGTTATAGCCCTTGGAAAATTGGGCATTTAGGGGCAAGCATATTGTTGGGAGCATTGTGTTTTACAAACACCATTTCTAGTTTTTTTTTTTTTGCTGTTTTTTTTTATCAGTGTATTGCATTGAAATTTTATGCAGGGGCTGCATATGAATTTTATTCCATAAGAAAACATGAAGAATGCATTTGTTAGATAGTTTACCCATGTATCTCTCTAAGTGAGATATTTTGGATTTAAGGTTAAATAAAATATACAGCTTGCTCTAATTTTTAATCATTATTAAGCATTTCCAAAACCACGGGTTTGGCTAAATTTGAATCAATTTATTTTATTTCCAAATTTTGTCAATAATTGTTTCTAAGATGTATGGTTTTAGCAAATATTAAATCCATAATAACGGAGATATAATCCCGTTGCCACTATTTTCCTAATGCTGCTCGTAAATTGCATTGTTATGGTTTCTGAACTCATTTGTAAACGGAAATAGACAAGCAGTATTAAGAGGCGTCTGATCAGGGTCTTCACTGTTTGTTAATATTTTCCGTCAACAAAAATAAAAGAAAATAAACCCGACACAACTTAAATGACAAATGAACAAGTCCAGCATATTCACCATATTTGCATTATTTGCTGGCTCCCAGCTTGCACATTGTCAATATAGGTGTAAAACAGGTAACCAGACCCCCCTGACCTTTCAAGGTCAGGGGGGTTCTGGTTACCTGTTTTTCCAACACTGATAACCTTCAGACTAGGAACCAGCAGATAATGCAAATAAGGTGAATAACAATGGAAGAGTCCACCAGTATACATTGAGTTAATCGGAATTGAAGTACGTAAACAAGAAGGAGAATTCTCCTTCGCAGCAGAAAGTCACCATTAATTCAAAATCACCCAATGGATTCATAGTTTACCCTTTTATAGAACATTAATCTTCACCATAACTGATATTAAGGGATTGTTTGGCGGCTGTACAGAGTCTCCCTGTCCTTCATCATAGCGTGAGGTACATTTGCTAGAAATTTAGAAATTTTGAATATCTTTGAGGGTTATTGATGAGGTCCGATTTGCGGCGACTGATCTGGGTCTGCACCGTTTACCAATGCCCTACAAAAGGGATTGCTATGCATATTTGGGTTAAAATTGATGAGTTTTTTTACAGACCATTACTCTTCGTAATGCATTTAACATGTTCTCTTCACAATTCTCGATAGAGATATATTTTGTGATTGAGAATTAAAGTCTGGCATTTGTGTCTCAGCCGTGATACGTCAGGAAATAGATTACAAAACTGAAGGAGGTATTGGTCATTGCAGACAATAAGGCTTAATAAGTATCATGATCATCCGATTTGTGAAAGTTTCATAACCCAGACTCCATTAATAATTCGTGAATTTTCGATAGCTCAAGGCTCAGTAGACTCCAGGGACCTAATCCAGACCAACAAAGTCGGGGTGAAGTTGACCCACATCAGTGTGAACATAGCGGATCTTACACTCGCGGTGATTTCATGTGAAATCTATGAAACGAGACCCCGGCTGTATTCCGCGAGTGTAGGTTGTGTTTTTCATATAATGTTTTGAAATTGACTACGAGTGTAGGTTCTGTTTATCATATAACGAATTGAAATTTAGTTTCTTAAGAATTTCAGTAGGAAACATAGGTTTGTCATGGTCGGCGTCATGACGTAAAGTGACATTAGAGAAGAATGGGCTTTAGAATAAGATAGAACAAAATTTATTCAAAGCACAATTCTACACGCAACTTTGGTTAAAGGCAAATATAAACCCGTGACAAACAAATGCATATTAGTGTATATACACATCGATTAACGCATCCATATACGCATATATACAAACAAAATAAATTTACAGAGGGGAAAGCAAATGACTTTTAATAATGACTGATTCTAACACAGTTAGCCTTTAAAGGCAACGGAAAGTAACTGTACTATTCCGCAATAAATAATAAGGTAAAAAAGCTGTTTTTTACGTCACTCCCAGATTCTTTGACGTTAGAAGGCGTAAAGTTATTTTCTCGCATCGAAACATGATAAAAGGTTGTCAATGCTAGTGTTATATTCAATAAGTTGGCGGGATTTGTTCTAACACTGGTGAGAGGTTGGGAGAATTTGAAGGAAACAACAACATTTTTTACGGTTTCCAGTGTGTTAGATTCGAAACAGATCAGCTCTCGTATGTGCTTTGTTTGGTAATAAAGCACAGTTTGTCGGCAGTTGTAAGAACAATATTCACTCGCGCTACACGCTTGTCATTTGCTATACTTTACGCCTAGTCTCCAAACTGTGATTTATTACTCAAAACACAGTCACAGCTTATTTTATGTTTAACGTAACTTGGTTCCAAAATGACTGCAATAAACAATGGTCGTCAAGGTATATCAGTGCTTTTCACCAAGGCTAAAAATGTTTGGTTATACTCAATACTTAGCTTAATGTCAGTGTCATTTAAATTTCCAAACAATTCATGTCGTTATCTCATATACATTCAACATTGAAATAAAAAGTGTATACCATTTTCAATGACATTTGGCTATTTGATCTTTTATAAAAAGACTTTTCACGACGCAGTGGAAAAGAATCGTGATTTATTTTGCCCCCTGCCCCCCACCCCCCCCCCCCAAAAAAAAACACTTTTCGAAATAGGGTGACGCGAAAAGCTGTCGTTGTGTAAGGTCAATCGGGGATTCTTTTACGCATCAAAAACAATACAAAACGACATAAATGTTTGTGATACAGTCAATATTAAATCACAGTCTGCCGATCAGTTGTTAACTGACAATTAACACGCGCTACGTGCTCGTGATTTGGTCATCTTTACAATTGACCTCTAAACTCTGATTTATTCACAATAAATCACTGCTAGAGCTGATCTATTTCTATAGTAACAGCGACCATAGCTGATAAAAGGGTTGATCGATTGGGATCCATTTAGCCTTTACTGCCAATGTAATAAGATCAAGTCTTAATTATAAGCACGGACCTTCATTTTACCTCTTATAGTCTCATCGCATTCGCCGGTCTCGGTGGCCGATTCCATCGGGTGCACGTCTGAGTAGTGATAAGGAGGTCGCAGGTTCGTTCCCTACCGGGTCCACAATATTCTTTCGTGAAACTTGAGCATGGAATCGTTTAAATGGTCATTTTCTCCCTTCTGCTGAATCGAGAAGGTCAGATATCAGTTTCAGTCGAAAGAATGTGCACTGAATTGGTTAACCGCTTATGTTAAGGAAAAGTTTGGTTAAGTAAACTGGCCGGATTGACATAACCTAAAGTGTGTTGACTGGGCAGTTTAAACCTGAGTGATTGTCCCTCTATTAACAATTGAAGCGCTACTTTTTGTCGTAGTGAAGACATAAACATTGATGATAAGTGTTCTGCGTAGGTTCACTTCCCAGCAAAAATACAGTAAAATTTCTTGCTTCAGATCGCCTTTAGGACTGATCAAAAGTAGCCCTGTATTTGAAGAAATTTAAGGGTCATGATGAGGCCTAATTGGCCGAAACTAGCTAGTCTGGCCCAGACAACAGGTACACTTCATATTTTCCAGTTCTGTGGTGTATTCCTTGCTTCCAAAGGATAACCCTTTTATAGAACATTTTGAAGACCACTTTAGAACATTCCAAAAGTTGGTGTATTACCAGTGGACACTGGGTGTAGAAAACACAAAGAAAGATAAAATGGAACTTTTAAGTTTGTGATTTTAAAAAATAATTAGTCTGATTTTTAGTTGACCTCAAAACTAACAGAGCAACCGCACTTGAAATGTTTGGGAGGATAAAGGTAAAGGAGATACGTAATCCCCATATATGATACATTGGGCATTATGTGTTCCCAAGCAAGAGTGAATAACTCTAGTACAAAAGATCTTTAAGGATTCATTTGTGCCTTCAGTATTTGCATTTATTAAAAATGATTTTTTTAAATACATATGTTTTTCTCTAAAAATGAAGTTAGCAGGGCAATTTTTCATTTTGAGCAAATTTCTGCCCAGTGTATGAGCAGAATTTCTACCAAGTGTATCATATATGATATATCAAACTTTTTCACTTTGATGGCTTTTGTTTGTTTGATTTGAGGTTTAACGTCCCCGTCAACACTGTAAAGGTCATTTTGGAGACGTTGCTTCCAATTTTGTGGGACTTTTACCCGACATTGAGATGAAATGACATCTCAATCCCTGTCGCCCAATGAAACCAATAGGGTTTATTAGCATGGACGGTCCGCCTCGCACCGCGGTTCCTGGACAGGCTTAGATCCTCTAAGCGGTTTACCAGTACTAGTGTGCGGGCCAGATTCAGCTCTGCGTGGAAGCATCGTGCAGTCCATATATTTCTTCAAGCCCCTATGGGCGGGGGCGATCACTTTGATGGCTTAAACCTATTTTAAGTTAAACGATAGAATAGTCAAACGTATTTTCTTATGGCGTCACATCTTGACTTATAGCATTAAATATCAGTATATTAAAATATCCCGGTCACTGCGCAATGTATATGTCATATGTCACATGTGAAGACAAACCATAACAAAGATAAACCGCGACAGAAGAACCACATTGGAACGGCCAGTGAAACGAATTCCACTTCTACTTTTAAAATAAATCTACTGAAGGCATATCCAGTCTATATGAAGCTTTCTATTCCCATTGAAACCGACACAAAGCAAGCATAGAAGACTCAGTCTTAACATGCGACAAACCAGGCGAATCGCTTTCTTGGTCCTTATGGAATGTAGCAGTCAGTTAAAAGACAAGTCAATCTGTCTGCAGTCATTTGATTAAAGTTAATGACAGAAGGTAGTAACAGGAATGGAGACAAAGGTTTATCATATTTTCCGCCGTTTTCACTCAGAAAACGATATTCTGTGACTTGCTGTTTATAATGTGATAAAGTATGCCCCTGATGAAGGGGGGCCAACTCTTGAAAGAAAGAATGTTCTCCTGATTTCTTTCAGAATAGACCCTCATTGATAGAGGGGGGCAACTCTTGAAAGAAAGAATTTGCTCCCGATTTCTTTCAGAATAGACCCTCATTGACAAGGGAGACAAACATGAGTTTACAAAATTGCCTCCCCTGAAGACAGATAGTTGTAAATCCGAACACGGGGCCCCAGTATCAGAAGAATTTGCTTTATTTAACTGAAGTTCTGGGGGGTCAGCTTGACTGATCAAACCATTGAAATAGGTATTGTCGACATTTAATAAAACATCGAAATATCTAGAAGTCGAAACTAGCAAAGCCGGTCCCAAAAAACATGCACACTCCATATTTTTCAGTTCTGTGGTGTATTTCTTGCTTGCAAAGGATAACCCTTTTTCTAGAACATATATAAGAAAATAATCACATCTTTTCCTCTGATAAGTGACATTCCAAGACGATTACAATACATAACCTTGGTATCTTGAGGAACATCAGTTCAGTTCAAAAAGAAAGAACAGCGCGTTAGCTAATACTCCTATCTATGCCCCTCCTGTATGATTCTGTTTGATAATTTATAGTGCTTTTAGACTGATGTCATTTAGCCGACCATGTTATTGTATAAACACATTGCAGATGACCTATTATCGTGACAGATCATAAAGGTCTTAGACAGACAGACAGACGGACAGACAAACACTTTATTCACTCAAGTACACATAAATGACATATGAGTAATTACATGCCACATTTAGCGGCGGCAAACGTTGTGGCATACAGACTATTTACTTAAGGCAAGTTACAGAAGACCGTAGGGGTAGAGAGAAGAACGACGAATAGGTAAAATAATTTAAAGTACATGCGTAAAGAGGCATTTGATCGGATCAGCGTGTAATTGGTTTGGAAGTATTTTGTTTCTAAAATACTGGATAACGTCAATTCCGTGAACGTACACCAAGCCATGTCCATTGTAAATTATAACAACACTAATAGACACGATGATTTGCATTCAGTTTACCTGTTTTGCTGAAAATCTTACATTGCAGAAACTAGCTTGAACCACTTCTAGATTCTTATAATGCATTGAATGTTATTTAAACTGTAATCGTTGTCAAGTCAAATACACCTCAAGATTATTATTGCATGAAGAAGGGACATAAGCAAACACCGCACACCATGTTCAGACACAACACACTTAGATTTAGATCAAGAATACGTAAATGACGTCGCCGCCAAAGTTTACGCGCGTTGACCGGCAACGCCATTGGATACCAAACAAAGGCTTCATTGAAAACCTCCTTATTCTCTATTGTCATATCTATTAAACGATATGAATCTTCTCTCTCTGTTGTAAAAACATGATGCAGTAATTTATTTATTTACTTATGTGTCTTCACTGTACCAGATAATTGTGTTCCTAATACGCGGGTCGTTTTAGGCCTACATAACTTGATCAAATCCACCGAAATAAATGTAAAAGTCAAGAAAAGCTACCTATTACAAGGCGAAGTGAGGTATGCAGTGATCTGACGATTATTTTCATTTTCTTTTTGCTAGGCATACGTAGAAAACATCTTACCAAGCCACTCTCACAGGCACACAGAATCTATGTTTGTGGCGCAGCAAACGATAGAATAGAGTTTTCTTTTTTCGAGTTTGCTCACGAAAAATGACTCAGCTTGCGTCTAAAGGGGCTGTTGACATATTTGCAAATGCATGATGCTTTGAAAATAATGTTCTGGTTGCACTTTATATTAGGCTACAGCTTTACGAAAAGTTGGCGGTACACTTCTGAAACGTCGTTAACAAATTACGTCAAAATGCGCCCATTTTAGGCATACCCTATACTTCTGTACCCTGCTATAGCTCATAGACTAACCTAGAAGTCAGGACTTTTTTCATCTCATTTTAATCAGCAATAAATACGACACAAAATATCTGTTTTTATAAACATTCTATGGACGAGTTAATTTTCTATTGGCCAAAAAGATTGAAAATTCGGCAATTTTTTTTTTTAGGATTCCCATTGCTTTCTAAACAAATGATTTTGGTCTTTGGGCGGTAATGGCGCCTAAATGAACATGGTAACATATCATTTTTATTGCATCTTTCAGTGCAGAATGTTGAGACGTACTCACATGCAAAATTTAAAAAAAATCTATGAGAGAGCCCCTTTACGCATTCTTGACCTGAAAACAAAAAATATTCGACATTCTTTAAATGACTATTGGACTTGCCTAATACAGAGGACTCTCGTTATAACAACAGTTTTAGCAATGGAAGAGTTCACCAGTATACAACGGATCAAGATAACACGCTCATGTGATATAGTGCAATAATTTATATCTTCAATATTGAAAAAAAATATTGTGAAAATGTGTGACACGTGTTTTTGCTAAGCTTAGAAAAAGATTGTATGTGCACGTTTGAATCGCTTTCTTGAAGCGACTTTTATAAGAATCTCCACAACCTATAGTTTTGAGCAAGAATAAAGTGCATGTGTTCCCTTATACGCCCAGCATTTCCCTATACAGTGGGATATATGAGGTTCTACATTCCACGGACTTGTTTTTAGAAGTACAACCAATCGACGACAGTGCGTGTCTAAGCTGAGTTGGGTTTTGTCAAAATCCTATAATCGTTGTTTTTGTGTGTCAGAATCGAGAAGATCAGTTCCAGTATGTGAATTGTTGAGTAATAAGTAAAAAATCAGTCGGGCTACGCGCTCGTGATTTGATCAACTTTACAACTGAACTCCAAACTGTGATTTATTACTCAAAAATTCGGTGTTAGAGCTGATCTATTTCTTAATTAATATTACAACTGCTACGGCACTAATATTGGGGAATATTATCTCGAGCTGGAATATCGAATGCTATGAGCAGTTGATTTTCGATATCAAAATGACAGACAATAGAAGATTCATTATAGCTAGAATATTTTCGTCAATTCCCTTTTTTGCATTATATATCTAAATATTTTGATAATTATCTGAAGCGTAGCTTCAAAAAATTCAAAAGTTAAAAAAAAAAAAAAAAATCGCATGGCGTCACTCAGATGATGACGGTAAAATTTTAAGTCATCCAGGTGAATGTCTAATATAAAGTAGGCATGCCATTATCGAGTGATTTCAGCACCAGTGACCATCGGATTTTATCGCTCATTGCTTGTCATTTAATATTTATAGCTATATAGCAAATGAAGCATTGTTTACTATCATGTACAATACGGACCTTCAGTGCTGGGATGGGCATGATTTATGCGAAGTTGAACCATTTCAAAAGGTTCTGTAAACTAGTACGTTACATTTGTGATCGAAACTGTGTTCAGAAAATAACAAATGACATATAAAGTGAGCATCTATGCATTTGGATATTACTTAAAGATTACACGCTCATGTGAGTTGACCTATTCTAAATGTCTCTAGAAATGACATGTTTTTCTGATGTTAATTATGCTCCAATAATAGATTATTGTACTCATTAGAAGCGTTTCAACAAATAATGTACACAAACTTAACTACCCAGCTTACCTTCCCGGCCCACGCCCATCGGGGCTTGAAAAAATAGATGGGCTGCATGATGCTTCCAAGCAGAGCTGAAGCCGACCCACACACGAGTACTGGTAAACCGCTAAGAGGTTCTAAGCCTGCCCAGGCCAAGCGGTGCGAGTGTTGTACCGTCCATGCATATAAAACCTGTTGGTTTCATTGAGCTGCAGGGCTTGAGATGTCATTTCATCTCAATGTCGGTTAAAAGTCCCACAAAATTGGAAGCAACCTCTCCAAAATATGTTGATGGGAACGTTAAACCTTTAAACAACAACAACAAAAATACTTAACTTCCACGTTTCCAGAATGCTAATTACGAACATGTTAACGTAATGGCTTAATGTTAAGGCACAAAATCAAATTTTGACACTGAACCAGTTTTGCATAAATGAAAATCTTCTCAAAATGACAAATTGGGTTTTAAAAAGGTATACGTTATTTTCCTAATTCGTATTTGAAGCCTTAGATTTCGGACCGTTTCAACGAGACGTTCCCACAATCTATGTTTGGACGGAATGTAACCAAAACATCATGAAATTTCTCCTGGACACGTTTATTTTCGAGATAGGGAAGATAGCACTATTTCACTTGACCGTGATTTTCTAATGGCATCTGAAAACAACAGATTCCCTTTTAACCCTTATCTTGCTGAATATTCATCTAAGCCACACCCATTTCGTTATATCAACCAATCAAATTATTTGATGTAATTTATTGCTACAAATTTGTAAACTGAATGCCAAACAGTGTAGATCCTGATCAGATGGCTTCTTCAGAAGCCATCTGATCTGGATCTACACTGTTTCCAAAGATAGGGGGTGTCGTGAACAGCAAGATAAGGGTTAATAGAGAAATGTTAGTAACAAGTGGATAAATATTGTCGAAAACGAATTATCCAGAAATACGAGGGGAGTTCAATTAACTCGAAGAACTCGGTATTTTTCTATCCAATTGAAGATTTCTTTTTTTTTTCTTTTTTTGTGAAGAGTAAACATTTGTTAGTTGAATGAAAACAGCCGTTCAGTCAACACATACATTTGTTTCCCTTACTTTTTGTTTGAAAACCTATATAACATAGGCAAAAATGGAAAGTCAAAAAATTGAATTCAGAGCAGTCATAACGTTACTCACTAAGAAGGGTGCAATCATCGGCACAAGACTGATGTGTATGGTTATAGTAGCCCAAAGTATTCCACAATCGCCGAATCAAATTTCCGAACTTGATTCAGAATGTGGTATTTCTAATGGAAGTGTGTTTTACTTCTACTTTACACTATAATCCATAAACATTTAGGAATGTCGAAAGTATCTTCCAGGTGGGTACACAGAAAGCTGAACATGCAAGATCGTCAGCAAAGGGTGTAGTCAGGTCAAGAACTTCTGGAAGTGTAAAATGCCAATCCAGACGACTTTCACAATCGTCTTGTAACAAGAGATGAAACGTTGCATCACCACTGAAACCCAGATATAAAAAGTGTCCATGCAATGGAAGCGCCCTGGCTGACCGCCACCTAAGAAATTTGTACCCAATGGCCACGGTGTTTTGGCACTCCAAAGAGATTATATTGATAGATTACAAGCCTGCAATTACAGGAGAATACCATGTCAATGCTATTAAACAATTAAGGGTTGCTATTAACGAAAAATAAAGGGGACAGATAGCTGCTAGTGTCATTCTTTTGCATGATAATGCCCCTGTGCACAAGTCTCGAGTTGCACAAGCGGCTATTCGTGAGAGTAAATTCGAGCAGCTAAATCATCCGCCATACAGCCGACAACTAGCCCCAGGTGATTATTATCGGTTTCGAAATTTGAAGTCCCACTTGCATGGAACGAGATTTCGGGACGATGAAGAGCTTAATGCTGCTACAGAGGCTTGGTTTGAGGACCGAATAGAAGGCTTTTATTACAAAGGCGCATACTGCTTAAAAGAAAAGTGGGCCAAATGCACTGAAGTAAAGGCGGATAATATTGAAAAATAATGTTGAAACCATCTTCCAATCTTTGAGTTTAACCCCGGGTTTACGAAATTATTGAACTCCCCTCCTATCTTAGTTAAGTTTATATCAAATCTCAGTGGAATGGATAATGGTAAATGCTTTATTACATGTCCCCGTTACTAAACTGATTATTAGATATTGGAGACAAGAATTACGCAACAGCCCGTGGTCTAACTAGTTTAGTGAGAAATTGTTTGGGCATTCCAGCTGGTATCATATGCAAACAGTTTTGCCTGGCGAGTATCTGTCGCCTGTGTTCGTTCATTATTTAACTGGCGCATATCAGTCGAATACTGTCCTGTTTGCACACACGCTGTCACCAGCCTTTGCCGAAAAAAAGTCCGCCATATGGTTGGCGCTTGGATAAATCAAGCGCAAGCGGATGTTTCAATTCTTCTTGTAATTCTCATTGTTTCCAAAGCCAACACATAGAGGCTCTTACGCGAGTGTTCATGTATTATTGAATTTATCAAACGGGTTGAGGAAAAGGGATAATATGCGAGGCCTTGCATGGCATTTTATACCTTTCCTCATTGAGTTTAATAAATTCAATAATACTTGTGCACGAATGCAAGTTTCTATTTATCATTTGACATTTGAAACTCATTTAATTCACGATTTTGCATAAAAATATCAATATTCCACCATTAGTAAACGCGACGTCGTTAAGAACGTCGTACTTGTAGCGTTACGGGACATATTTAACTAATCTGCATATTTAATCCACTAGTGGATAACGACATTTATTACATAAAGAATCTTACATGAGTGGTCATAACATATGAAGTTTATGAAACGAGCCTTCGGCGAGTTTCAAAAATTTCATATGAAATAACCACGAGTGTAAGATTCTCTTCATCATATGACTGCTTTAAATTGGGTTTCATCGCGTTTTTATTTGACATTTTTTTCTATGAAAAATGTATTGTTGACATAGACGTCGTCATGACGTTACTTAATCCCGCCAAAGTGTTATTACACAGTGGTCATACGATTTTTATTACACGACGTTATCCACTGCTTATCAACGACGTCATATGATAAATAGAGGATATTTAATTTTTTCATTCTAAGATCGAATTTTATTTCATCGAATGAACACCAAAACCAGTATTTTCACGAGTGGCGTAGCCACGAATGAATATACCAGTTTTGGTGTTCATGAGTGAAATAAAATTTGACCTTACACTGAAAAAATCAAATTTTCTGTTTCTTAAATGCTTCAAAACGGAAATATTTTGCTTCATTAATCGCATCACTCACCCTCAGAGAAAACTAACTTTGTTCCGGGTCGTTTCGGGTCAATTTAGTGGTGTCCAACGTATTTATTGAGTATAATATTGGGTGTAAACTAAAAGTTTGCAACTGAGAAATAGCCTTGGATGGCTTTTTTATGTATGGTTACTGAAATAATTGAGATATTAGTTTCCCAAAGAAGGCGCGGACATATCTAACGTCCCACAACAAAATACGTGACGTCAGCGTCGAAACTGACTTCATTAAAGTCCTCGTGTCGTGTGAACGGGCTTAGCGTCAATTCTTATACAGTTCATTAATTTTCAATCATCTGACGATGGAAAACTGACCACAGAATTAGATTTGGAGAAAAAAGTAGTCCCAAACAGTGAAAAATAAAATTTATATCAGTCACTGTTTGAAACAGTGACAATATCGTTTTCTATTTCACTGAGAAATCTCTATATTTCATTGCAAAGCATGTAAGAAATGGTGTTATTACACTCTCAGACGTGATGTCATATGATAAATATATTTATTGCACAGTCAAGGGTAATGTATACATATGGGGCGACTTCACTCTTTCAAAAGTATTCGTCTCCCTACCTGATCAATAGGGGTCTACTCCTAAAGGTAAGAATCCTTTCCTTTTGGAGAAGATGCCTTTTTCACGGATATAGTTTATAGGAAAATGAACAGGATGACGCTTCTAAAATGATAGCAGAAATTATCTGCGGTGTAGTCATACCAGACGTCTTTTGTCAAGACTTACAGTGTATTTATTATGCTCTAAATTTCGCATAAAAATGACATTGCTCAGTAAACATTTGTTTCAAAATTTAGCAATATTATCAAGTCATATTAAATAAATAAATAAATAAATATTTATTAAATAAATAAATAAATTAATATTTTTGTGCTTAACATTTTTTTTCTTACGCTGTAAGACAGCTGGAATTTGGGTAAAGTCATATTGTTTGCTTTATTAAGCCAGAATACAGTTTCTATATTTCTTAGGCACCTGGTCATCAAGGATCACAAAAGAACTGCTGCAACATATTTAATCATAATCTGCTCATGAGAAGGAATTATCAAAACCATATTGTGATAACAAAAGTCTAGAATCAAACACTGAGAGTGATTACAATTGATATGGATATTTGTTGTCAAACACAAGTCTGTTCTTATTGTTTTGCTTGATGACGGTGGCTTGGGAGGGGATAAATGCCAAAAAGGGTAATTTTCTCTTGAGCAATGTTTTCATAAGTACATAACAACATGTTAATAAAAAGAGAGTCTTTGGTTATAGGATAATAATTACATGTACATTTTATGCATGACAGACAGGATTTTGCCGTCTCAATTTCTGGAATCACCAGTGTTTAAAGTGGACATTTGACACATTGTAATTTATGTTACACTGGACTTTACCGTGTTACTAGTTAAAGGACATTTACAAGAAAGGATCAGCCTTCTAACATATTGACTGGATAACCAGTTCGATCATTTTTCACATTAATATTGTGAACATTGTGTTTGTTTATTATTTTACATATTGGCGAACTTGCTTAAATACAGAAAAATACAAATAAAACAATTGTTTTTGTAACTGGCGTTCCTCATTTATTTCTTGAGTACTTTTGCGCCCCTCAGTAGTGCGTAATATATTTATGGTCTCAAAATATTATCCATTAATTTGAAAAGATCCTTTGATTGCATTTAATGTAGATTAAGGAGCACAACATACGTTTCAGTTCTGTGGTGTATTACTTGCTTCCAAAGGCTAGCCCTTTTTAAGAACATATTTATTATAACCGTAACATTAACCCATTTAGTACCAGAAACCCAAAAATGGGTACCCTGGCAAACAGTGCAGGCCCAGATCAGACGCCGCAGAACGCGCGGCGTCTGATCAGGGCCTCCATTGTTTGCTAAACGTTCAGTCATTTTCCCAATAAATTTTTATGAAAACACAACCCGACACCCCTGAATCTTGAAATGAACTCCTGCTATATATAAGGAGGAAGATTCCATTTTGTACAAAAGGGGGCAGCAGCTATTGATATCAGATACTAATTTTATCGAGGTGATTTATAAGAAGATTATGACTGTCGGGCGTCTTACCTTGGGGCAAAATTGGGGAAATGCAACGAAATCAAATGATATTATATTTTATACGTCTGGGAAATCTAAATATACATATGTGAAACTGGTAAAATTCTTACAAGTATAAAAAAGATGGTACAGTTTAGGAAATACTCCGTCTCATTATACTTTAAGCTGCCGAAATTGCAAAATCTATTCCCAATTTAGTAGATTACTTAAGGAGCTCTTGATATGACTCTTGAAATGACTAATGTTGCATCACATCGAACAGCTTAAGAGTGCAGGTGCAGCAATTGCAACTCTGTGCAAATTATTCTGGATCACATCAGCTTTTTCTTACTATAATATGTCTGGAAAGATATGTTGTCAAAAACTGGAAGATTAATCATATCACATTTACGTCGTCAGGGGACTTTATTTATTGTGAATCAGACGATTTCAAATCTTATAAATCAGACACTACTCGATTTGGTCTGATAAAGAAAATTGCTTTCATTATCTCGAGCCAGACAAATAAGTGTGCATCAAAGCAGAATATACACAGGTATGACTGCAGTTAACAGGGGATATTTCAGAGACACCCTTTAGTTTTTAGTGGATAATTTAAAGCTATCTTCATTGAAAGTGTGAAAACATTGGTTTGTTTGTATATTTGTTTTGGAGTTTAACGGCCCAGTCAACACTTTGTTAGGTTATTTTTGAGCCGGTCAGTTTACCTATCTACACTTTTCCTGGTCAGGCGTATGCGTAAGCGGTGAACCAGTACAGTGCACATGCTTTCGTTAGAAACTTACAACTGCCTTTCTTGAAGGGAGAGAATGACCGTAGAAAAGATTTCGTGATCAAGTTAAAGCATTGGTATTTCCACAAATGAATACCAGTGAATATAAACAGCACTAACTGCTTGCAACAGTCACTCTAAAAATGTTCTGTTTTAAGATGTAGTTTAGTTCGTAGTACTAAAGCGTTAATCCAAAATCATTAATCCATAGACAAATGGCAAATATCAATGTTCAGACCAACAGACATGGACTCCAGAAGAGTGTAATCAGATACGATTTTGGTAAAAAAAGCTGTGATAAAATGAAGTACTTTACATCTTGTCATCTTTCTCTCTCTCTCTCTCTCTCTCTCTCTCTCTCTCTCTCAGGGAAAAAGCCATACCACAAAGTTTATAACAACGCAGCCATTGTGCGAACTGTTTTTACCCACTTGTATCAGATTAGAAAAACAGGCCACGAATTTCAATTCGAAATAAAACAGAGATTTACATATATGCAACAATTGCTATTCATCTGTTAGCTTGAAAGTCTACCGAGAGATTCAAGATACTGTAAAATTCCTATATTAAGACCATCTTTGGGACTGTTCAAAAGTGGTCTTTAAGACCACTTTTGAACAGTCTCAAAAGTGGTATCCGACTAGAGAACCCTGTATGCAGAAAACACAAAGACAGAATAACTGCGGCTTACTAAATAAGCTTTTCAAAGCAAATTTAGCCTTAATTTTAGGTCTTAATAGCGGAATTTTACTGTATATATATATCAGTCCTTGATGTCCTTTGAACACCTGGCGCAGACGAAAGAGAACGCAATTTCACGCATTTTCGTATCTGAACAATAAACTAACAGACTGCTACACAATTGCGTCTGTGCATGTACTCGTATTTGATTTTACAAACAAGTACTGAAAGGTAAGACATAAGATCATCATATTTACCAATGTTACTTCATACAATATTTCAGATTTTATGGTTTTGTTTGTATTGGAGTATATTTACATTTCCAGTGTAAAGTCTAATGTAAACCTATAGAAAACAATTGCGTTCATATTTCCATGAACGCATCGAATCACATGATTTTCAGTGACGTTAAGTGACGTCATTCTAAACCATTGCTCTCTACGGCCGTTGATGACGTCAACGCTGCTCCGCTCTTTGTAGAAAAACAGCGTGTAAATGTTTTTCAGCTTTAAAAGTTTGCCTTAAAAGCATTTTTGTCTCCCAGTGATGAGGGGCAAATAATGTAAATATAAAAATAAACTTAATTTTTCTGCTTTTCATGAAAGTATGAACGACAGTGGGTCGCTAGCAAAGTTTACACGAACCCCTTCGGGGTTCATTTACTTTGCACGCGACCCACTGCGTTTATACTTCCATGAACTGCAGAAAATTAAATTTCATTTCTTTATTAACGACCCAGTCAACACTTTTTAGGTCATTTTTGAGCCGGTCAGTTTACCTATCCACACTTTGCTGGTCAGGTTTATATAAGCGGTTATCTAATAGAGTGAACATTCTTTCGCCAGAAACTGACAACTGTCCTTCTTGAATCAGCGAAAGGGAGATAATGACCGTAGAAAAGATTTCATGATCAATCTCCACAAAAGGATGTTGCCGACCCCGGCTGGTATCGAACCCGCATCCTCCTGATCACTAGTCAGACGCGCATCCGACTGAGCTATCGAGGCCGGCCCGGATTTTATGGAAATATAAAACTGAATGACTTAGACTGCGTACAAGAATCAGATGGTGGATTACTAAAAGATAACCTTGTCATAGTGGTGCCCTTTCACTTACTCAGTTGACAGTCGCCATCCAAGGTTATACAGATTCAGATGAGCATGAAATTTTCCATCATGAAAACAAGCCTATATAATTTTGACCCCCTTCAACCCCTGGGGTTTACAGGGGTAAACCTTTTTTTTTATTTCTGCTGTAAAATATAGATTGTGTACACGTTAGAACCGCCTCGATGAGGCGGTTCTAACGAGTACCCACAATCTATATTTTGAACAGACATAAGGAAAATATCACAATTTTTTATCTAAAAATTTTCGTTTTTCAGTCGGCGGTTAAGTTTTCAATGTATTTGCATAGGCGTGTTTTCGTAATCTCAATGGCGCATAACGATATGCACTTTTCATGACTCTAGTGTGGTATATTGTTTATTATTGATTATAGGTTTTGTTTGATTTGAGGTTAAACGTTCCCGTCAACACTGTATAGGTCATTTTGGAGACTTTGCTTCCAATTTTGAGAGACTTTGACCCAACCTTGAGATGAAATGACATCTCAAGCCCTATCGCCCAATGAAACCAACATAATTTATAAGCACGGAAGGGCCGACTCGCACTGCTTTGCCTGGTCAGGCTTAGATCCTCTAAGCGGTGTACCAGTACTCGTCTGCGGTCGGTTTCAGCTCTGCTTGGAAGCATCAAGCAGTCCATCTATTTCTTAAATCCCAGATGGGCGGGGGCCAGGTTTATATATCATTGCCTTCACCTCTATTTATTATAGGCAGGTCCCTACAGTGATTTAATCTGGAACAAATCACTGAGCGGAAGAGCGTGGCAAGTGACGTCATTAAAAGGCACCGTTTTCTGACGTCATTCATAGATTCTTTGTCGCTGATTCAAAACATTACAAAAACACATATACTATATATTTGTATGATACCGTTATTAATGGTTTCTCTTAATAGTGACGAAAGTAGGGAGAATTTGAAAGAAACAACAAAAGAATATTATTGTCGAAATTTAATGTGTTAGAATCGAAAAAGATTATCTATAGATCTATTTTTTTCTTGTAGAAGACTTCATCTTGAACTTCCACAAATTGAATGTATATTGGTTCACAGGCGCTTGAAGTTTAGTCCATCAAACGTGCTAAAAATGTCCAAATACAAAAGCTCCAGAAGCAATTTCAAAGAAATTGCCAGGTGTGCAAGCGCTGTTTCGGAGCCATTGCGCCTCTGACTTCCGTAACACCGCAGCAAATGTTGCACGGCAACGTCATGAACGTCAATGTATTCGATGGAAACTTGACGTAAAATAAAAATGGATGACTGCTATGCAGAAAGACTCAAGAATTAGCGTTGATGAGACAAAACCTGCATGTCTCTGCACGTTGTGTATTTGGCAACAGCTTTTAATACGCTGCTATAAAATTACAAGTTGCCCCTTTCGAGGTTTTCACTCGTCGAGGTGACATATCTTACTGCACAATGTCTTAAAGCCCCTTGCAATTTATCCGGCCATACTGACTGGCAGAGGGTAACGTGAGAGAAAATGCACTACAATGCTCCAAACCTTCACAAATTGTGGTTGAAGCAGAGAGACAATGAAACTCTAGAAATGGTAGCTTCTTAAATCGCACACCATCCCCAACCCAAACCTAAAAATGATTAAGTAAATCTCAGTTATTACCTGTTGTTTACATGGCATCGGGTCGCATGAAAACAGGAATGTAGGCCTACTCATCAGGTAGCGCTCTGCGCTGTCAATGTTTGAAGAATATGATATGCGTAGACAAAGAAAAAAAAAGGAGAAAAAAAAAAAAAAAAACTGTATTCACATCCAGCTACACAGTTCATCCGATTTCCGAATAGATATGTGACCTTTATACTGCATCGATGATCTAATTATGACGTCAAATGTATCACGAAGTATTATCGTACAGTGCATTATAGATAAGTAGCGACATACTTTAGTGACATTTGTTTTTAAAGAGAAAAACGACAGAACTTATTTTGGCTTGTGTATTTATGTACACTTATCGGGGCTTGAAGAAATAGATGGGCTGCATGATGCTTCTTCGCAGAGCTGAAACCGACTGCACACGAGGATTGGTAAACTGCGTAGAGGATAGAGCCTGTGAGTCGGACCGTCCATACTTATAAACCCTATTGGTTTGATTGGGCGACAGGGCTTGGAATGTCATTTTTTTTTCATCTAAATGTTGGGTAGAAGTCCCACAAAATTGAAGCAACATAGAGTGTTGACGGGGACGTTAAATCTCAAATCAAACAAACAAAACAAACATTCCTAAAGATCTTAGTCGTCACCATGACAAATTTCTCTGTCACCGTGTTCCTTCGACTTGTCACCGAGACGAACGAGACAGCTAGCACGACGCACAGGTGTTCTCAGCATGACATTGTAGCGGTACAATGAGTGAGCCAGCGCAGATCGAAAAACCTTTTCCTACCAAGGAAGAATCAGATCTGCCTATGAATCTAGCCAATGTGCTTAAGTCTTTGCCGGGTTGTAACTCTCATGCGAACAGTGCAGACTTAGTTCAGTCTACCCAGATGTGCAGGCTGATCTCAGTTGTCACTGATCGCACATTTCTTATTGTCCTAAACGGTAAACTTCAAGATCGAACCAAGGGCGAAGATGGTAGCCACGTAAAATCAAATTATAGCATCCCCCACCTCCGCCAATATTTTTTTTTTCACTGACCGTAACCAGTACAGCGCACATCCTTCCGCCAGAAACTGACAAATGCCCTTCTTGAATCAGCGGACTGGAGAGAATGACCCTAGAGACGATTTCATGATCAATCTCCACGAAAGAATGTTGCCGACCCCGGCAGATATCGAACCCACGTCCTTCTGATCACAAGTCAGATGCGCATCCGACTGAGCTACTGAGGGCGGCACAGGAGAAATGGAGTGGACAAGAAATTCAAGGCTCAAACTCGTGACATAGTTCGTGAACATGGTATGGTAATGAGTTCTGCAAATCAGCTCGTGACGGCGAATATTTGACGGAAGTTTTTTTTTTTCTGTTGGAATAACTTGCATCAACATTGATCCAGTATTATGTCTTGTGTCTTCTTTTGCGGCTGGACGCCAGCTGGTCCGTGTCTATGCTTTTCAGGATGCGTGGTGGTTGGGTCTAAACTATGCGTTCTTAGTCTTTTTAAAGTCCGATTATAATGTGGTCAGCCTGAGCGTAGACGCGTCCTGGCAATTTATCTTTTTTTTTTTTTTTTTTTTTTGCGGTCCGTTGTTATTGCCTCAACGGGGGCTGGTGATAGTTTTCCGTGATGCAACAATTCGTTAGATTTACATGCGTGCGCGGCGGCCCCCGCCCATCGGGGCTTGAAGAAATAGATGGGCTGCATGATGCTTCCACGCAGAGCTGAAACCGACCTGCACACGAGCTTAGAAGATCTAAGCCTGTCCAGGCAAAGCCGTGTGAGGTGATCCGTCCATGCTTATTAACCCTTTTGGTTTCATTGGGCGACAGGGCTTGACATGTCATTTCATCTCAGTGTTGGGTAAAAGTCCCACAAAATTGGAAGCAACGCCTCCAAAATGACCTATACTGTGTTGACGGGGACGTTAAAAACAAACAAAAGATTTACATGCATGCCCGGCTTTGACTAGGCTCAGCCTGCGCATTTACGCAGTCTAATCTGTGCGCTTTGGATAGCCGGACAACAAAACAAACGCATAAAACCCCAAGAGAATGGAAGAATTTGTTCACATATGAGCGACAGCATATTTCTGTAACGACCTTTTCGTAACATCACGTGTTGCTGTAGAATCAACGAGGCACTGTATGAAAATAGTCACATGAGACAAAATGGAAAACAAACTGTTAGCGCCCCATATAAGGGGTCAATAGTCTGTTAAAAGCGGGTTCACTGCTGAAACGCCTCGGTGAGGCTAATCTAACTGAAAATGGCTCATGTCAAATCTGCTCTCGCTATTCTATATATGTATTAAAGCGATGGTATAGTTCATCAACGACCTTTGAGAGTTCAACGTTCAAGCGTGCTAAGACTATTCCACTTTTTAGGGGAAGCAGGTTTCGGATTTCTTTTTTCACAGGATTTTAAAATTATAAAAAAGTTTTTTGATAATGCCAATGTGTAGAAGTTAATATGATGCAATACGATCCTCAGTAAAACTATATCGCCCAATATAAAACCCCAACTGAATGCGATTTACCTAAAACGCGGACTAGTCCAAAATTAAAAGTGCATTCATGTCTCACTGCGTTTTGAAAGACTATAGATTGCGACCAGGTCAAGACACAAACCGGTCATCTCAGCTCCAAACTGGCAGCAAATTAAAGAGCTGATCAGACTGCACGGATGCGCACGCTGACCGTCCCTATGTTGCATGAATATAATTGAACAGGTTTTCTCATGACGTGGCACATTCTTGCTGAGCGATGGGGTCAGATTGTTCCATTGCGTTTTTGCGGCTTCACATTTGAAACACCTCTGTGAGGCTAGCTAAAATAATGGTCAATTAAGTTGTGTAACGACGAGGGTGTTATCTGATCAGTCTTGGTAATCTTCAAAGTCTATACTGCTCCTATTTTTTCCGTGTATCAGTTTAATATCATGACGCAAATGATCAGCGCATAGTCAAAAAAAAAAAAAAAAAAAAAAGAAAAAAAAAGAAACTGTTTCCAACCAAAGAAGAATCAGATCCGCTTATGAATCTAGCCAATCTGCTTAAGTCTTCGCTTGTAACTCTCATGCGAACAGCGAAGACTTTGATCTGTCTACGCAAATGCGTAGGCTAATCTAAGTTGTTATTGGTCGCTCATTTTTTATTGTCCAAAACGGTAAACTTCACGGCGAAGCTCATGGCCACGTAAAATCAATTAACAGCCCGACCCCCACCCCTGCCAGTTACATGTACCATTTCAGTGCACATTCTTTCGCCAGAAACTGACAAATGCCCTTCTTGAATCAGCGGAAGAGGGAGAATCACCCTATATAGAAGATTTCATGATCAATCTCCACGAAAGAATGTTGCAAAGTCCGGCAGGTATCGAACCCGCGTCCTCCTGATCACCAGTCAGACGCGCATCCGACTGAGCTACTGAGGGCGGCACAGGAGGAATGGAGTGGACAAGAAATTCAAGGCTCAAACTCGTGACCTTAGTTTGTGAACTTGGTATAGTAATGAGTTCTGCAAATCAGCTCACAAAGGCGTAATTTGACTTCATTTTTTTTTAATGTTGTAATCAACATATTACAAAATTGATCGAGTATTATGCTTGCATATAAACCCTATTGGTTTCATTGGGCGGCAGGGCTTGAGAAGTCATTTCATCTCAATGTCGGGTAACGGTCGTAAAAAATTGGAAGCGGCGTCAACAAAATGACCTAAATATTGTTGACCGGTCGTTAACCCTCAATTGAAACAAACAAACCATCGACGCCTATATTCATGTAATTTCTCACTCGAAGTCCCAAATTGTACTTGCATGCTTGAGATGGTGCATATCGTGCTTGTGAATATTCTGTGCTAATTATTGAACAAGTCGGGTCACATGTGAGACGCCAAGTTCGGAATGTCAGGTGTTTTTCTCTGGGTACTCCGTTTAAACGATCGGCCCGATATATGTGAAATAATCTTGAACGGGCCGTAAAACCCAAAAAAAAGACTGAACAAGATGCTTCAATATATTTGTTGGAAAGAGAGAGAGAGAGAGAGAGAGAGAGAGAGAGAGAGAGAGAGAGAGAGAGAGAGAGAGAGAGAGAATCATCTAATTCTTATGCGGGGGCTTAAGAGAGAGAGAGAGAGACAGAGAGAGAGAGAGAGAGACAGAGAGAGAGAGAGAGAGAGAGAGAGAGAGAGAGAGAGAGAGAGAGAGAGAGAGAGAGAGAGAGAGAGAGATTTCATTCCCAGCGTTACCAAGAAAGGTAGCGTATCACAAGCCTACTCCAACGTATCGGCATGGTCACTCTGTTTTATACCGTGAAATCGAAAACAAAATAATCATATTCTCCGATTTTTTTCTGTCTGTGTTTTTTTTTTTTTTTTGTTGTTGTTGTTGCCGTTTTATAAACGAAACCGCGATAGAATAGGGTGCCGGGAGGGGGTGAATCGATTTAATACGTGACCACAATTCATTCAGACAAATAATTTATTTAATCCGCATGAAAGCTTTCTAACCCGTAAGAAGGGCATCTCCACGAACACACACACACATACATACACTAATGATTATGGAGATGAAGCAATCGGGGAAACCGTGGTGAGAATCACTGAACGTTAGATTCCGGCATAGCATAAGTAACGGTTGTGCATTGTGGTTTGCAAACGTCATCAAGATGTGCCAACGTCATTATGATGTAGCCGGTGCACTGGTCAACAAAGGCTTTGGAAAACCGTTTTCTATTTTGAATCTAATTTTTCAAACATGATCTCGTCTAAGACTTAGGTAAGGATTGCATTTAAATAATCTGACAAACACATAAAAATGATCTGTTTTATTTATCTTATCAATTTTTTGTTTTTGTTAAAATTGATTTTACCAAAGCGTGACAAAGAGATTTTTCTACCCGAGGGTACCGGAAACTGGACACGCAATGGCTGTCGTCAATTTTGACAACATTTTAATCGTTGTTTATTGAGTCATGCTGATGTGTCAGAAAAAGTTATCCATGCCCCGCATTATAAATTGATATATAGTTTCACCGCACACAGTCGGTATTTGCCGAGAATCTGTGGTTGAAGCATTTCAAAGGTGCAGCAAAAACGCTTGCACTCCTGGCCATTTCTTACGAAATGGCTTACTGTCACTTTTGTTTTTGGACATTATGAACTATTTATGGACAGAACTTCAAGCTCCTGCGATTGGTTGAAATCTCGATTCATAACAGAAAAGAGTTGTTGGGTTCTTTGTCAGGTGAGACATGTATCTTAGCGGATTGTCCCGAGGGTATCATCAGCTCAGTATCAGTTCCTAAGTGAAGAGGTTGATACTGTGGTGTTGACGTCAGTACTCTAGTACTGATTTAAATAACTATATTATATATTTAATTTTGCAGTATAAAATTCTAATTTTGCTGAAACTAAGACTGACTTGTCAGGCGAGACATGTATCTTAGCGGATTCGGTTGCCACTTTTGGTTTTATTTTAAATTTCCCGGGACTTCCGTGGAGTGTGGGCCATGTTTGCTGATGTTGGCTCGGCGTGGAACGCCTGTAAGTCCTAGGGTAGGCGTCTCTTGCCTGATGCCTCCAGTTGACCTGTCTAATGAGCTACGTCGGTCGGTGTGTGCTCGGAGGAGGATGTGCTGTGCTTGCCGGGTCTTGTCCATCATCCGTTTCGGTTTCAGAACTTTGGGTTTGAGACCCACTGATGAAAAGGCCTTTGTGTCAGTAAATTTGGTATAGTTATAGACCTGACCTCCAAATTCAAATAGCTTAAGCTTTACATGTATTGAGGACTCATTCGGACTCGCATTTGATACTAATATTCCAAATATAACGATAACAGGTGATTTTAATTTTGATGTATCGAAACAAGCCTCTTTTAGGAAAATTAATGATTTATGTCAGCATTTTAACTTGGACCAAATCATAACCGAAACCACGCATCACACAGAGAACTCTGATTTAATTATTGGCCTATTGCTGGTGTCAAACAAGAACAGGGTTATTCTGAGAAGCGTTGGTTAACCCTTTCTAGATCAAAACATACGGTATCATTGCCCTACATATTATGCATTTAATTTTAACAAAATCACTATCCCAGCTTTCACAATCTTAAACCTTGTAAACAAACATAATTCCAAATAAAATTATACACATTCGCAAATCTGATCCACCATGGCTGACAAATAATATTAATAGAATCATGAGAAAACGTAAACGCCTCTGTGATAAGTAAAAAAAAACTAAACAACAAGATTTTAATAAATACAAACAAGTCAGAAACAAGTCACTTCTCTTCGAAAAGCTAGAAACGATGAATTTAACAAATTAAAGAATAAACTTAGAGATTCCAATATAAATCAAAAGGATTGGTGGAAAACATTGAACACCTTCATTAAACCAGAATAACAATCTGCCATACCTCCACTGAAAACCGACTACATTATTGTTTGTGACGACAAAGAAAAAGCCGACCTACTCAACGATATTTTTACGCAGCAAACAATTTTGGATGAACTCAACGCAAGCAACAAATACAACACATAATAAACTCGAGTCTATTGTTTTTTACAAACGAAGATGTTAAATCTATTCTCTCGACATTACCCACAGGCAAAGCATCTGAACCTGACCTTATCAGTAATAAAATTCTCAAGGATCTTGCCAAGTGTTACGGGATGGAATAGGAAACCTCTCTGGTGCTTATGCACATCTAAATTATTTTATGGTTAGGCGGTGCGAGTGAAATGTTTTAGGTGAAATATGGTAGGCAAAATGTGCTGCTCCATGCATAAGTCATGCACATATCATACGATGTATGCATGAGTTGTTTGTGGAGATCTGTTTTAACAATTCAGGGGCCGCTATAAGGCTGAGTTCTGTAAAATTTGCCTAAAAATCGCCAACCGCCAAATTGTGCCATATATGATTTTCATTCCCGTCACGTGTTGTGTGAGTATTCGTTTTGAAAGGAGTCATGCCATTGATTTATAGGGTCGTTTCATCATTTTTTCCTATGGGAAATAAACTATTTGAACGCAAATCATTTATCTACTCGATTTTTGCTATCTGGCTTTAATTGTGGACGATATCTTCACCTCGCCACGATTTTAGCGAGCTAATATGAGTATGCATGATTTTCCGGTAGTATTCATAGATATAAAAACCCTGAAAAACGAACACTATTCAGCAGCAGGTCAAGTTGAAACGAATTCACAAAACATTGTGACGGGACAGCGAAAGTATATTAAAAGGTATGTTAAATCTATGTTTAGTATTATTTTTGTATGAACATGCTTGTAGGTTTTGGAGGGGTTTACTTCTAGTATACCCCAACTTTCTGAAGCCTATTCTGAATTCACTTTTGAAGCCTCTGTGGTGTAGTGATTAGGCTACTAGCTTTGCCAGCTAGAGGTCGCAGGATCGATCACAGGCTTCTCCAGAAGTAGAATGAGTCTTTTTAAGCGAGGTCCTGTCTCATTCTGACCCTAGATGTTGGTGAGACGTAAAGTTTGGACACCCGCTCATTCTAGATTCATTTAGGCTTTTAACCCTTTTATAGAACATATTTTAGACCCATTTTGTAGAATATAGTTAAAAAACGCCGGGTCACTTGTTTGATCCATGACTTTTGACTAGCTGTGGTTAGAAAACCGTGGTCCCGTCTCTATATGATATTAGGTGCAGAGGGGACGTAAAATTAAGACGGGTTTAATCATATCTTCATCATCAGGGCAAACTCTTACAAGAGCCTGTCGGGTTATCCGTGATGATGAACCATGATGGATTTGACATAAAGAACGTGATGATGATAAGTGGGAGTATTTGGTCGCCACACGTCGTAACGACCTGAGCGGCGAGGATGACGTCAGCTGCGTCATCAGCGTCACGAGGACGGTTATGACGTGGTGCCTACCAAATACAGAAAGAATTTACGGCAAACAGTGTTGGCCCTTATGAGACACTAACAATTGTTGTGGAGAATAGATGAAAATCTTTCTGTTTGTAGTTTCTATCTGTTGTTAATGTAATGAATTTGTGAATAGCTTTATTTGTGAGCCGTGTCACGGAGAAGGATATGAAATAGAGTTTGTAATGTTTCCTGTAATTGCCGACTGACCAGGTAGCGCGAAGGCGTGGTCTGTTCAATTGCCTCTTACTTGTGCTAATGTAGTGAGCACGAATTTGATGAGTATTATGCTCAGTTGAAGTGAGCATTAATTGATTTCTGTAGTGCTCAGTAAGGAAACATGAACTTTGAGTATTATTGTGTCAAGCGCTGGGTGCTGATAATTTGATGCACAGTCAAGTTGAGTTCTGCTGTACGGTTATTTGTCCCATGCACTAATCAGCCTGTGTGTCTGGTCGGCGCATGCGCAATAACGATATATGCATGAACATATTCTTACTTCTCCGGGAGGGGGTCATGATATAGCATGTATGTTTTGTGAACTGTATCTTAGTCGAATTATCGTAATTTGCAGGCACAACAATGTGTGGTGACCTGCTGCTCCCTGCAAGATAGCAGCAGGTACTGGTACGACGCTGTCGGTTAGATTCAAGCAAGGGCGGACAAACCCTATAACAGACGTCGTAGCAAATATAAACAGATCAACCTGAGACCATTCTAAACAGGTCGTTACCTGCAGGCGATCCAGGCGAATCAAACGAAGAAGTTACCGGGACTTAAGTTCACACCAGTGCGCGATCGATAAATGATACATATCAACATGTGGTCGACAACAAGGTCGACAAACTAGTTCACCCCCTTGCGCGAGAGGGGTTGTTCACCCTAAGTTATAAACTGGCCAGTCGCGTATTGTGCTGTTTCTTTTTTCTATTTTGTTGCTGCTTTTGTTGTTTGCTTCTGTAGGCATTCACGTCACCCGTTCCGAGCACAGAACATTGTTTTGCCTTCGGGGCGGACGTCGTGAGTGGGATACAGAAGCAACTAATTGTGATGTTTTGTGTTAGTAGTGTTGTATATAGATACTGTAAATAATTCATGTCATTCATTTGATATCTTTCTTGTGCCTTACCCCACAGCTGCCCCTACACCTATCAGAGATCACGCTCGGTTGTCTTGTCAGTATGGGGGTTTGCGGGACGCCGTAAACCCACATGCAACACCAAGCCTCTGTCATGTCCTCTAAAAGATCTTTATAATTTCTGTCTTGAAAAGGGTTGATTTCCCACTATGTGGAAACAAGCAAACGTCACTCCTATTTTTAAAAAAGCTGATCCTTCCGAGGTATCAAACTACAAACCGATTTCTCTCCTAAGCACTATTGGAAAAGCCCTTGAAAAAATCGTTCACAAATATATCTTGAACTTTTGTTCAAGAAACGCCATAATAACGACATTACAGTCTGGTTTCGTACCTGGTGATTCTACTGTAAATCAGCTAACTTACATGTACTTTCTGTCAAGCTCTAGACGAAGGCAAATAAGTAAGAACCATATTTTGCGATACTAGTAAAGCCTTCGATACAGTTTGGTATAAAGGCCTTCTCCATAAACTTTCTTCTGTCTGCATTTCTGGACCGCTTCTTCGGTGGTTTACAGACTATTTAGACAACATAAAACAACGTGTTGTTTAACCTGGAACAGCTTCAAGATGGACTTTAATAAAGGCTGGCGTCCCTCAAGGTTCTATTCTCGGCCCTCTCCATTTTCTAGTTTACATTAACGATATGGTTGAAGATATTCACTCTTCCGTCAGACTCTTTGTGATGATATCAACCTTTATATTATTGTTGATGATCCTTTTGATGCTTTTAATCTGCTAAATGCTGATCTCTTAAAGATTAACTAATGGACTAAACAGTGGCTCGTCAAATTAAATCCATCTAAGTCAGAGTCGGTGATATTGCCTAGTTCAGCCGAGGTACATGTACTTCTGTGACGGCAAGAGGGCAGGTCAGATTTATCACGCTCGTCTGAGAATGAGATGCAGTTCTCTTAATCAACATCTATTTAAAAAAATAATAATTGAAAGCCCACTTTAGGACTGCGGAGCTGTCGCAACTACTCAACATTTTCTATTTTCCTGCACATGATACGCACATCTACGACAAAAACTCTACAATGAAATGCAACCAGTATGTCAGCCGTCTCTTAACGTACTTCTGTTTGGTAATCACGTTTTATCGGATTCTAAAACCAAGCAAATATCCTTGGCCCTTCAAGAATTCTTAATCAAAACTAAGCGTTTCGAATTAAACTAACAAATGCCAGTATTATATATAGATATACCTACGAATAGTTATTGCAGCCGGAATTCTTCTCAACAAGACGGTTTCTCAAACATATTTTTTTTTCAATATCATTGATGATATTCCTTACTATAGGATTTATGTTATACTAGACCTCTAGCCTAACTTAGCCGGACATACATTTGACATTGCACCATTGTACTTAATATATTTCTACGCCCCCGTGAATTCAATACAGCTAGACGCTAAGATATCTTGACATGAATTTAACAAAATATCGATGATTCCATATTTCATTTCCAACTAGTTTGCATTATCACAAGTCACAATGCTACTATTGTACTTTGATCTTTTGTAAAAATGGGAGACAGACTTCCATAAGTCATTCGACTTTCTTCTGAATCCCACTGTATAATATTGTATATATAGAGTTAGTTAATTATATGTATTTAATGTATTATACAAATGAAGAAACGTTTAAACTAAATAGATCAGCTCTAGTGTTTGATTTGTTGAGGAATAAATCACAGTATCATGTGAACAAGTCCTTGAAATGAACGCCCACCCCCAAAACCCCACTTTATATAGACAAAACTAGAGTTTACTTGGAAATATATTATTTTACTCTAAGACGTAGGTTATGGGTACCCGTTGGAACGACCACCAACAACCTATGTTTACAGTATAAATAAGGAAAACATCACGAATTTCCACCAGGAAAGCAGCCATTTTAGAGATGTGCTAAAATGCTCTATGTCGCATGGATGTATTGCATGTAACCTGATGGTTTGTCGGACAGTTGTTAGTAGAGACAAATACGCTCTCTTGGTTTGATCTACTATACAACTGCCCTCCAAACTGTGATTTATTACCCAACAAATTGCTGCTAGGGCCGATCTTTTTCTTAAATATTGCCATAGCGAAATACTAATTGCCGAGTGCATTAGCAAAATCTTATTTGCAGAACCCGAACGAAAGTAAAATGTGAATTTGTCAGTGACTTTCACCATGATGGCTTAGCAATTCGCGATGCATTGAGGCACGCTATTCTTGAAACATTCTTGACAATGAAAGATTGTTTGATTGAGATTAAAAGCCTAACATTTGTTACCCAATGATAATAAGCCAGGAAATGTATTGCATTATGGGAGACATAGTGGTTATTACTCAGCTGATTGATTGCAAGAATTAAGATTCCACATCCACAACAGATAATGTTTTTATCATATTAGATAAAAAAAAACAACATTGGAATAACACATCCGTGTTATTCGCCCCCGGCCATCGGGGCTTGGAGAAATAGATTGGGTTGCACGGTGCTTCCACGCAGAGCTAAATCTGACCACACACGAGTACTGTTAAACCGCTAAGAAGGACTAAGCCTGCCCAGGCAAAGTGGTTTGAGTCAGATCGCCCAGTGCATATAAGCCTTCTGGTTTCATTGGGCGGCAGGGCTTGAGATGTCATTTCATGTCAATGTCGGGTAAAAGTCCAAAAAAATTGGAAGCAACGTCTCCAAAATGACCTAAATAGTGTTGACGGGGACGTTAACCCCATTCAAATCTCCAAAGCGTTCATATCTCCAAAGCGTTTATTTTTCTGACGAAAATTGGTGATTCTTTTCTTATATATATTTCAAATTTAGGATGAGGGTTCTCGTTAGAACCGCCTCGACGAGGCGGTTCTAACGAGGACCAACAACCTATGTTTTGGAACAGAAATAAGATAAATAATGTATACCCCTTAAATCCCAGTTTTCATTCTATGAAGTGTGGGTTACAAGGGTATTCACATCACGTGAACAAGTCCGTGAAACGAACACCCCCTTAAGCACCAAATTATATAGAGAAAACTGGGTTTACGGGGTATTACTTATTTTTCTTATTTCTGCTCCAAGACATAGGTTGTGGGGACTCGTTAGAACCGCATCAAATGGGTACTCGTTTGAACCGCCTCAATGAGGCGGTTCTAACGAGCACCCAAAGCCTATGTTTTCAGTTCAAATAAGAAAAAATATCACACATGTGCTAAATTCTGCTTCAAAAAAGATTGCGGGTGCTAACTCGAACCGCCTCATTGAGGCGTTTATAAAGGCGGTTAAGACTAGCATCAACATTATACGCTGTTGGGCAAGAATAAGGAAGAAATTGTGCACCCTTGTAAACGCTACTTTTCCCTATAGGCAATTATTGGATTGACTCTCCAGACTATCCAATGAGTTTTTAAACCGAGGTCCCGTCTCCGTATGACCTTAGCTATTGGTGGGACGTGAAACGCAAACACACACTCTATACTTTTGGGCTTTCATGCGGACTGAACAAACAATCTAAGTCGCGACGGAAGTAAGGGCAGCATTGTGGGCACGTAAAATCTATTTAAGCCTACCAGTGGAATTCGTTTCACTGACCATTCCAGGGCGGTTCTTCTGTTGCGGTTTATTTTTGTTATGGTTTGTCTTTGAGTGTTTGTATCGCTTATATTATTTTGTTTTGGATAGCCAATTTGTCATTTTGTGGGAAAGTAACTGTCCGTTTGGCTTTCCGCTATTGATGTTTCCATTAGGGTCTGTTGTTTCATGTTTGTGTTTCTTTACCTTTGGTGTCTCTGATGGGAGCTGTGGGTTAATTGTATCGATTCCTGATCATTGCCTTCACTTCTATTTTACAAGTACATTCATCATACGAATAGATAATGTATTTTTGAAAGTTGATTTATAAAATCAAGTTACTATGTCATTACATTTCTACTTCCGGTACTGGTTTATATCTCCATAACGGATATTTTCCAATATTGTTCTTGTTAATACTTCAAATGTAGGTTTTGTTTGTTTGATTTGAGGTTTAACGTCCCCATCAACACTGTAAAGGTCATTATAGAGACGTTGCTTCCAAGTTTGTGGGACTTATACCCGACATTGAGATGAAATGACATCGCAAGCCCTGTCGCCCAATGAAACCAATAGGGTTTATTAGCATGGACGGTCCGCCTCGCACCGCGGTTCCTGGACAGGCTTAGATCCTCTAAGCGGTTTACCAGTACTAGTGTGCGGGCCGGATTCAGCTCTGCGTGGAAGCATCATGCAGCCCATATAGTTCTTCAAGCCCCTATGGGCGGGGGCAGTATTCAAATGTAGGTTGCTTATACGCACCGCATCATTAGACAGGTCTAACGAGTGCCAATAACCTGTGAGTTGAAGCAAAAATACGAAAAATAATGTATAACTCCTCAAACCACAGGAGGGGCATTTATTATTTTTCTTATTTCTGATCCAAGACATAGGCTGTTAGTGCTCGTTAGAACCGCCTCAACAAGGCGGTTCTAACGAGCACTTACAACCTATGAGGCTGTTCTAGCAAGTACCCAAAATCTACATTTTAGAGCAGAAATAAGAAAAATAAGGTTTACCCCTGTTAACCCCAGTTTTACTATATACAAGTGGGGGTTCAAGGAGGTCAGAATTATATTGGAGTGTTTCCATGATGGAAGTTTATAATTTTGTTTTTAATTTGACTAAATTCTACCTAGAATATATTAATGTTAAATAATGAAAAAAAAAAAAAAAAAAAAAAACTTTTTCAGAAACTCAAAGTTAAAATATATAATGTGTGTGTGAATTCGGGTTAAAACGTCGCTTTCAACAATTTTTTAGTCATATCACGACGGTGTCTGGTTGCAACAGGGAGCTCAATGCTCACTTTTATAATGCTGCCTCACTGAAGTATTATGTCCCAGGCACATTACATGATACCACACCCAGTCACATTATCCTGACACTGGGTCGACCAGTCCTAGCTCTACCCGGTAAATCTGAGTGCAAAGCGAGGAGCAGCTAGTACCGACTTTGGTATGTCGCGACCCGGGATCGAACCCGGGACCTCCCGTTCCCCGAGCGGACATCTACCAACTGAGAACTCGGGGCCGGTAAAATATATAATACAACAGATGTCATATTAGTCATTAAGCAGCTACAAAACACAATGTTATTTTCATCCTATACTCAAAATGTAGTTATTAAAGTTAATTTTACAGAAAGATAGAACCCATCTGTTACCAGACGTTTCACAAGTTGCAACTATTCTAAGAAGGATTGATATAGTTAAGATATAATCATAAACTGAGAAAATAAGAGAAATTTCGCTTAGTTTGCAAATGCCAAAATAGGCGAATCAAATTTGTTTATTACAGTGATTTCGCAAAGCCAAATTATCGTTGGCTATAAATGATGTCCTGTACCGCAGTACAGTCGAACTTCAATGGCTCGAACACCTTTGGGACCATGAAAATCTGTTCGAGACAGGGGTAGTTCGAGCCACTAAGGGCAAATGCCAGGAGGCATAACGACATACTTAAGGACATCTTTTTCTGTGTTCTATAATGAAAAATGTATGCTGTATGTACTCATTAGAATCGCCTCATCGAGGCGATTCTAATGAGTACACACAGCATTCATTTGCAAGATAAAAGACTTAAATCTCCTTAATTATCCCCCACTATTTCTTATGTAGAGGATTTCCTTAGGGGCTCAAGAATGGGTTCGACACATCCATGGTAAACGAGCCATCGGTGTTCGAGCCATCGAAGTTCTACTGTATTTGTAATGGGCATCATTTCTCATAATTTTGTTGTATTTCTGGTAGTATGAGATGCCTGCGATTACATTCACGATATTTTCGAATATGTCTGTGTTTGCGTTCGAATCAACAACTTTAGGCTCGCTAATGTATACACTCAGTGGTAAATCAGTACGGTGTACATTTGGTAGAATGACCGAAGTTAATGATCATTCAACGATTGATTGCTATGGGCAACCCTTGTGGGCGTTTTGTGTCGTCGCAGAGAAAGAGAGAAAAGAGATAGAAGATATAGTAGAGGATATGAAAGTGTAGGACAGGGAAAATAAATGAAAGTTTTGAAATAGAATAAGTAACAACCCCCAACCCCCACCCCCACTCTACCCGTACCTACTGCAAAGAGAGTGGGCTTTGTCCAGCTGTAAGCCAATGTCAGTTCGACGCCCCGATGACGCAGGATACATGACACATTTGCCTAATCCAACCACACCAAATCATCGAAATAGTTTCTCTGGACAGGAAGACCGAACACTGGACCACCTGATCTTACCAAATGCTCGCTTTGTCATTCCATATATCTGCATTCGGTAGATAATGAAATATCAGAAATTTTTCGATACGTTCATATACATATTTTGCAGTCCCACAACCTCCTTTAGACTATATAATGACATAACTCTTTATAACAAATTTTTAATAGGAAAACTCCTTAGCTTATAATCAGACAAAAAGATGGACTTATAAAAAAAAATATGTCGAGAAACCAAATTTGTAAATATCTCTGTTAGAATCGCCTAAGCGAGAAGAATTTTGTAAATAACAATATCATTCGTTTCTATGGGTAAGTAAGTGGAAAAGCCATTAATTACCTTTCATACTTAAGACATATTTGCCTAACAATAATAATAATAATAATAATAATAATAATAATAATAATAATATTGATAATACATTTATTTCAAGAGGATGACATATTTGGCACGAGTGCCAGTCTAACATATGGTCCTCATTGTAACATTTGTATGAGTATGTATGCATTGTTGATGATAAAATTTTCCGCACCTAATGATACTGAAGTTGAAACATATTCACAAATATATACATTAAACGTTAGAAGGACCTTGACCATCAAGGCTCGGGCGAGTGGCGCGTGGCGGAAACCAATCTCCAAACAGCACGCCCCTACTCCGATACTACTTTGATAGTCACTAAAATCTCAGACGTAGTCTAGAATATACATTCTCTTTGTTAAGCAAATCATCACGAAAACACACTTACAAAATTTTGACCCCCTTGAACCACACTCTTATATAGTAAAACTGGGGTTTGCAGGGGTAAACCTTATTTTTCTTCACAATCTATATTTTGACCAGAAATAAGAAAAATATCTCAGTTTTTCATATGAAAATTGTTCATTTTTAGACAATAAAATTTTCAATGTATTTGAATAGGTGTGTTTTCGTTATGTCCATACTAGTTTGATCACGTACTAGTCTTGAATATCACACTGGTAAAGGCAAGCGCGCAGGGTAAGGAACAAACACACCGGATAAGGAAATTTTTCCGATCAGGATAAAAAAGAAAATGGCGGAATGGGTATCACATGTGCAGGTTTGTTGTTGTTCTAGATCTCGTGTTATGGCTACTAATCAATACGGCTGCTCACATTAGCTTCACGGAAGACACATATTATTCACAAATCTATATTCGATGGTCCGAATTCGACAGTTACATCCAGTCAAACGGAGAATCGGACACAGTGGAGCTACTCCACCGCGAAATCTCATTATTTTACGTGAAACGCTCTTCTGGGAAGATGGCATGCACTTTTTTGTTGGTTGTAGACATACAAATGATAAATCGGACTGTTGCAAATACGATTTAAGGAAAATTTGAAATTAGAAGGCACGCAGCGAGAAATCCTGGTTCTATTTTCAATACAACGCCCACGGGCGAGGAAATGGGTACAACGCATATGATAAGACAAACTTTTCCTTGGAAAATGGTTGTTGTATGGTCGAAGCACTAGGAAATTTCCACCTCAGCTTAGGTTTTCCGATATTAATAATTAGTCCTACATAGTTTAAAGCACCGATTGTGATCTTTAGGAAACGTTCAACGTTTTTGTGCATTGTCTTGGCATGCGCATTGCTCTGGTTCTAACAATGTACCCCCCACACACACACCCACACACACATACACATACACTATGGATCTAGGACGATTTGGCCCGGACGATTTGACCTAGGAGAACTTGGCCAAGAAGAATGTGGTCCGTAAAAATATATTGGGTAGGACAACTTGGCAAGGCTAAAATAATGTCATGTGCAAATTGACATTTAAATGTTTTGGGTTTGTTTTCAATAATGCCTCTTGGTCTGTTTGTTTGTTTGTTTAAGAGTTTAACGGCACTGTCAACACTGTTTTAGGTCATTTTTGAGCCGGTCAGTTTACCTATCCACACTTTTCCTGGGCAGGCTTATACGTAAGCGGTTAACCAGTACACTGTACACTCTTTCGCCAGAAACTGACAACTGCCCTTCTTGAATCAGCGGAAGGGAGAGAATGACCGTAGAAAAGGTTTCATGATCAATCTCCACGAAAGAATGTTGCCGATCCCCGCAGGTGTCGAACCCCTGCCCTCCTGATCACCAGCAGACGCGAATCCGACTGAGCTACCGAGGCCGGCATAATCATTCAGTTACCAATACATGTACATACTTTAATATTTGCCTTGCCCATCGGGGCTTAAGAAATAGATGGGCTGCATGATGCTTCCACGCAAAGCTGAAACCGACCCACACACGAGTACTGGTAAACTGATTAGAGGATCTAAGCCTGCCCAGGCAAAGCGGTGCGAGCCGACCCGCCCATGCTTATAGAGCCTATTGGTTTCATTGGGCGGCAGGGCTTGCGATGTCGTTTCATCTCAGTGTCGGGTAAAATTCCCACAAAATTGGGAGCAACGTCTCCAAAATGACCTTTACGGTATTGACGGGGACGTTAAACCTCAAACCAAGCAAACAACATTTGCCTTATATCCGACGACGAACTTCGTACAAAGGGCCTGTTATGATCTCCAATTATATCTGCCCCCCCCCCCCCCCCCCCCGGAATATTTGTTTCATAAATGTTGTATGGTGATTGATAGCCAAAGGAAGTTATATGAAAAGATACAACTTCAAAGAAAAACAAATCAATAAAATGTTTGGTTATTCACAAATAAGATATGTTTTTATCATGACTTTACCCCTACCCCAGATGATTGTGACCAAAATTGCAAAATTTGTCACCTTTATGGCTTTCAAAATATAATAGCCTAGCCTTGTCTATACATATTTTATATTTTGTATACAGGTACAGTTTTGATATGTTAACATGTGATGAAAATATATATAAAAAAATGAACTGTGAACTCTGTGTTTATTTTTTCATATTAAATTAATTTTGGGTCATTATCAGAAATGTCAACATAAAATTGCCATAACTCCGTTCATAGTAAAGCTAAATAAATGTTGTTATTATTCATTTTCTTAGTTAGAAACCAAGGAATAATTTGATACCTGTTTCATTTTGATCCTGTAATTTTTCATTGTTCGTATATCTCCATGGTAACGCAAGTGGGTGGGGTAACAAGATACGACTCACTTAGTGTACAAACGATGGGCAGTGCTACCTGATATATTAATGCGCCAATTGAAACCGGGTTTCTAAGAGCACTTTCTATTGTCTTTTTCTTTCGAAGGGGTATACTTTTATCACACTTTTCTTACTATTTTCGTCACAATTTATTATCTCAATACAGACACATCAAACGTCAAGTTATGCTGAAAATACTTGAAGACGAAATAACTCGTTTCTGTGTATGTTTCCATTAACGACGCCTGTTAGCAAGTGAAACGTCGCACACTGAAGAGGATTTGAGTTAGGGTAAAAAAGAAGCCAAATCATATCAGGCCCTTTAATGACCATGTAATAGGTATGTCTCACGAATTTGGCGAAGTTATCTACCTTATTTTCAGCCAAAAGAACAAGCATACATTTTTCTACCAGAAATACTGCATGGACAAATACGTCATTTCTCTAATTCATGATCGCGATGAACCCAATCCATCTATCCCCCATAGGGGATGATTATATTGCTAGAACCACAGCAATGCGCATGCCAAGACAATGCACACAAACTTTGGACGTTTCCTAAAGGTAACAATTGGTGCTTTAAACTATGAAGGACTAGTTATTAATACCGGAAAACCTAATCTGAGATGGAAATTTACTAGTGCTACGACCATACAACAACCATTTTCCCAGGAAAATTTTGTGTCTTATCATATGCGTTGTACCCATCTCCTTGCCCGTGGGCGTTGTATTGAAAATTGAACTAGGATTTCTCACTATGGGCCTTCTAATTTCAAATTTTCCTTAAATCGTATTTGTAACAATCCGAGTTATCATGTTTATGTCTGCAACCAACAAAAAAGTGCATGTCATCTTCCCAGAAGAGCGTTTCATGTAAAATAATGGGATTTCGCGGTGGAGTAGCTCCACTGTGTCCGGTTCTCCGTTTGACTGGATGTAACTGTCGAATTCGGACCATCGAATATAAATTTGTGAATAATATGTGTCTTCCGTGAAGCTAATGTGAGCAGCCGTATTGATTAGTAACAATAAGACGAGATCTAGAACAACAACAAACCTGCACATGTGATACCCATTCCGCCATTTTCTTTTTTATCCTGAGCGGAAAAATTTCCTTATCCGGTGTGTTTGTTCCTTACCCTGCGCGCTTGCCTTTACCAGTGTGAATATACGTTCTCTTTGTTTAGCACAAATTAGAACAGACCAAGTATTAAAGTTATGGATATTTTAACCTTATTAACCCTTATCTTGCTGAATATTCATTTAAGCCACACCCGTTTCTGTCTATCAACCAATCAAATTACTTGATGTAATTTATTGATAGACATTCATAAACTGAATGCCAAACAGTGTAGATCCTGATCAGATGGCTTCTTCTGATCTGGATCTCCACTGTTTGCAAAGATAGGGGTTGTCGTGAACAGTAAGATAATGGTTAACGTAGCATTACTCCACAGGTCGCAGGCCTGTCCATTCGAGTCACCTAAAGCAAAAAGCCCCGAGTGTCACATGTACCGATGCATCGCAAAATGTCGAAAGGGTGGGCGTGAGAGAATGAGGCGGTATCCGATAATTTGCACAAGTCAAGGCGATTGAGTAAGTGTTTGTGTGCGTGTTGAGGGTGGGGGCGGGGGGCAAATCAACACGTCCTCTCACGTCCCCGAACGAACAGAAGGTAAAACATTAGACAGCTTTGGACCCTCAATTATAGAAGTCCCTCAGAGGCATTGGGCCAGCCAGACGTGGTCGATCTAGTCTTACGTCCAAACTCAGCCCCAGCCAACCAGTCCGCAAACCGTCCAAGGATACAAGCAATCTGTCGTTTATCACAATAGACACATCATATTGGGTGCTATTCCAAATTTAGTACAGTTTAATCCCCATGGAGTAGTTTTCTTTCTTGATTTTTTCCCTAATTTCATTTGATAAACTGTTCCATAGCCGGGGACCTGTGATGGAAAAGGCTTTGTGGTAATACGTAGTATGTGAACCAGGAACGGGCAGTTCATCGTTTGCTGTCGATCTCGTTAGTCGGTCATTGTGTTCTGAGACGAGCGATAGCATAGATGAAACGTAATCCAGGGACTATCCCTTTAAACCTTTGTATACCATAAGTCATGTGTGATATTGAACTTGTTTTTGGAAAAGATAGCCGGCTTACTTGTCGTGCAGCACGCTTCTGGAGTTTGACAAGTCTTGACTGATTTATAGTTGTGGTATGAGCCCATTTTATACAAAAAATGGAAGAATATAATATAATAATATAATTTGAGGGATTCTTGGTTTATGTATTTTGAGAAAAGTTTCATTTATGTCAGTTTACGAACCGTCCTGAAGGTGGCCTAAATAAAGGAATTTTCCTAATCACCTAAACGGAATATGTTTACACCTGGTAGGGAGACAATTTACAAGACTGCTTGCATTTGTTCCTCTCCATGTAAGATAGGTTATATACACCTGGTATATTTCCATCAGGTTTTGCGAGGGATACATCCATAGGGCTGCTCCGCGCCTCGGACGGCCTGATACACCATTGTCATCGGCCTACCACCTTAGCCAATTGTGCATTTGGTCGCATTTGGCTCCTCGGAGCAATGGTTTCGACTATCCTCACAATGCCCATAAAATAACTGTTATTATCCAGTTTCTTATATAAGAGTTATGATGCAGGTTTGGTGAGGGTATGAGTTTGAACCAGTTTTTACCTGAGTGGACTATATCATCGTCATATTTTCTTTTACTATTGGAGGGTGGTGTTGGTTTTCCGAGTATCATCATTTTGACAGGCAACGCAGTTGAAGCGGGGAACCATATTTAGGCAGTTGCGCGTGCTGCAAATACATGTTAACAACGCCCTCTGATTGATTCAGATCGCACAGTGAATCGTCCATAAAACGTGTGTTTATGCTAGTAAAACAGTAATTTGACGCCTATTTGGACAATAGTCGAAGCTATAACCCCTTGGTATAGTGTTGTGGACGACCGAAGAAAGAAGTGCATCAGTTTGTCCTCATTACTTTGGGACAATAGGTTTTACTATTGGCCAAACAGCCATCAAATAACCGTATACTCTTCTCCTGGTTTGAGATGGACCTTTTCAGTAGCTGAGGCTTTTTCCTTAATAGTGTTTTTTTTATGAATTTCGTTAATTTGGGTCTAACTCTTTCTTTAATGGGAATGGATATACTTGGCTGATTTTTCCGCCATTTTTCAAAGGTAGACGACTTTCTGGACTTCCTTTTCGCTTTTCTAGGAACTCTCTCTGTCAGTTGTAAGAAGATACATCACATGCTCGTGATTTGATATACTTTACAACTGACCTCCAAAGTGTGATTTATTACTCAACAAATCACAGCTAGAGCTGATCTATTCCTTCAACAAACAGACAGATGCTCTTTGTGAGCTGTCGACGTTTAGACTGGTCCTGAGTCTTTGTTGTTGTCTTTCTATCTTTTCTGGCTGTACAAGTCTTGTTCCTTCTACTGGTCATTGAATACCTGTCTGTACATGTACAATGTCATTAGGAACGTAGCAGCTAGGTTTTTGTTTTGTAGTGAGTAGACTGTCATTAAAATAAAACAACCGTGCGACATAAGGCATTATTTCATATCTGAAAAACAGTTTAATTTTCTGATATAATTTTTGTTTCTACTCCAAATATAGATTGTGGTTGCTCGTAGGAACCGCCTCATTGAGGCTGTTCCAACGAGTATCCACAACCTATGTATTGTAGCAGAATTAAGAACAAGTAACATATAACCCTGTATGTCATAGTATTATCTAAATAAAGTGGGTTTTACAGGGCTATTTTACAAGGACTTGTTAACATTATGCAATGAAAGCATATTTGCGTTGCATCTTATTTGGTATGTGATTACGGCAGCATCTCATTGGTAAGACTTGAATGCTTACAAGATGGAAAACTGCATAGTATTACGTTAAGAGCACTATAAAGTCAGTATTGTACTAAGTGACTCCTGTATTCGGATGAATGATGGTCTCTCGAAACCACATTGACAATATTTATTGCCGAGAACTCAGACGCATTATGCTAAAAGCTTTTTTTTGGCACATGGCTAAAATCAGAAAATAAAACCAAGAATTTGTGTCACTGTTTCTATTACATATGGGCATCTGGAGGTGCACTTTATAGTCATATCAGACACACGCGAGCCATATGCACAAATATCTTTGACGTTAACTCATTGTATACTTGTGGCCTCTTCCATTGCTATAGGTTGGACAAATCCATTTGTCATATAAGGAGTGGTAGGTTTATTTATTTGTTTTTATTCTATTTTGACGGAAATTATGTTAGCAAATAGTGAAGGCTCCGATCAGAGCGCTGGATTTTCTACTTACAACTGGCCTCCAAACTATGATTTATTACTCAACAAATCAAAGACAAGAGCGGATCTATTTCAATTCTATCACGCTGAAAATCGGCAATAATGTTTGTGTTTCCTGAAAATTCTCACATCATTTCGCCGTTGTTCAAAGAAATTCTGCAAAAATTGTTGACTGTAACACATGCATTTATGTCATTTTGAAACGTTTTCGGTGCGAGGAAGGGACGCTTGACCGTCTAACGTCTAAGAATGTACGTGTGACGTCATAAATTGGCAGCTTTTAATGACGTCACTCGGCTATGACGTCACTCTTCCGCACCGTGATTTGATGCATAATAAACACAGTTCCTTCCCATGGCGCGCTGTGTCAGAATTTAAAAAAAGATCAGCTCTAACTCTAAATCACAGTTTGGAGGTCAGTTGTAAAGTAGATCAAATCACGCGTGATTTATCTACTTACAACTGACCGACAAACTGTGATTTATTACTCAACACATCACAAACTAGAGCTGATCTATTTCGATTCTAACGCAATAAATTAAATGCTGTTGTTTCCTTCAAAATTTCACAACTTTTCGCCATGGTTAGAAGAAATCCCGCTAAAATTATCGACTGAAACAAATGCATTTATATACTTTTCTTACGTTGTCGATGCGAGAAAATGACATTACACCGTCTAACGTCTAAGAATCTACGTGTGACGTCATAAATTGGTAGCTTTTAATGACGTCACTCGGTACGCTCTTCGCACCGTGATTTGTTGCATAATAAAACACAGTTTCTTCCCATTGCCCATATAGGCGCACTTTGTCAGAATTCCTGTTGAAATTCATCTGAACTTCTGCGGTAATAAAATCCATTTTATAATCGTTACATGACTAAAAAATCTTACACTCGAGGTCATTTCATATGAAATATATGGATCTCCTGTTTCATAAATTCCATATGAAATGACCACGAATATAACATTACGAAAATACACCAATACAAATACATTGCAGACCTTACCGCCGAAAAAAACGATAACTTTTAGGCGAAAAATTGTGATATTTTTTCTTATTTCTGCTCAAAATATTGATTGTGGGCACCCGTTAGAACCGCCTCCTCTGTATTTTAGAGCAGATTTTGTAAGGTAACCGGGCGCTAAAAGCACATAGGGGCTACCCCTGGGTTCAAGGGGGTCAAAATTATATAGACGTGTTTTCGCGATAGATCTGAAAAACCTGGCTTTCATGGGTACAGCAATTTCGAAAATCATCAAGATTCTGTCACCATTATAACTTCTAGTTTAGTTTACGTATATTAAATTCCTCTGATATAACAGACCAAAATATAACACGTTGTTGTCGCCTACCGCCAGTCTTAAGCCCCTATAGAGTAGATAATAACCGCTTTACTTGGGAATTTCCTCATAAAATATCTAATTATCAGGTCTGGTAAGTCAGAATTAGATACGAATGCTTCGTGGTAACTTCTAAAAGAAGAAATGTTTGGATTTAATCAATTTTGCTGCTGAGAAAGCCGTAGGTATTCCTAAAGTCGAAATGATTTAAGCCGCGCATGCGCAAAATGTGTCTATGAACACGAGACAAACAAAATGAGCCCGGACACAGCATTTCCTACAACTTACGTGTGCGCCCAGGGAAGAATCAGATCAGCCTGCGCATCAATGTAGTCTGACCAGAGACTTCTCTTGCTGCATGAAGCAGCATTGGGCTCTAAGCTATCCTTAAAGCGCACAGCGAAGACTCTTGATCAGACTGCGCGGATGCGCAGTCTGATTTGAGTCTCCGCTGGGCGCACATGTCTTATTGTAGGTTTTGTCGTGCGCTTGCTCAAATCCTTTTTGCGCACTTACTCAGAGGCATTGGGTCAATAAATGTCCATGCACCTAGCGCACATCTTAGACTCTGATCAGCCTGCATGTAAATCACAGGCTGATTTGAGTTTTCGCTGGGCGCTTATTCCCGAACGCACCTTTTCCTTTGGTGCATCAATTATTATCCCAGAGGGGTCTTACACTTACATTATACCGGAAGATGCAAACTGAAAAAGATAAAATCCCTAATTTCTAGCATTACTAAATATAGTATGGCGGCAGGGCTTGAGATGTAATTTCATCTCAATGTCGGGTAAAAGTCCCACAAAATTGGAAGCAACGCCTCTAAAATGTCCTAAATAGTGCTGACGGGGACGTTTATCCTCAATTGAAATCAGATTCAAACTGAATATAGTAAGACATGTCTTGGTAGTGTGCCGAACGTGGATCGAGATTTGCAGGATCGTAAATAATCGCGCAATTGTGCGGACTACACTATATTATTTGTGTGTGACAATACCCCATGCCTGTTTTACGTAAAGTTCATTGGAAGCAACGTCGCCAAATAACCTAAATGGTTTTGATGGAGACGTAAAACCTCAATTCAAACGAACAAACCAACAAACACAAACGATAACACATCCATGTGACATAGTGCATTCTTTCATATCTCAAAAACGGTTAATTTAATAGCTCAAAATAGGTTTTGTGTACTCGTTAGAACCGCCTCATCGAGGCGGTTCTAACGAGTACCCAAAACCTATGTCTTCGAGCAGAAACAAGAAAAAATAGTGTATAACACCTGTAAATTCATGTTTCAGTATTTATACCCGGCAAAAAAGTTCTGCACAACTGGGGTTTTTGCCAATTTATTTTACTCACATGTAGTAGTTGTTTACATATTACATATCAGCGTTTAGCTTACCATTTTGTAAACAGTTTGCTTTAAACAGAATCAAAATCGCACAAGAAATTCTGGAGATTTTGGCTTAACAAGGCACCAGGGATCGGCAGTCAAAAATGACAAAATTATCGATTTTAAATGCGATCGTTTATTACCTGTCCGACTGTTGGCTTAAGACGTTTAAACGCGTACAGGACGAAAGGCATTATTTTAATGGGTCTTTGGTTAATTTTGGTAAAATGCTGATCTTGTTGTTGCTGCTACTGCCGCTGCAGACGTTGGCTTGTGATGTTCTGTTACCTGGCTTTTGTAATATTGGTGCTGCATGCGATTTTAAGAGTGAACATTTCTGTCAAAAGTTACCATCAAATTTCTTATCCAATAACATGCATGGAATTAAAAGTGCTCACCAGGCTACATATCTAACTGCATTTTTGCATGATTTTTTAAAGATGTTCATCATTTCTTTAAATCAATTTTAATTGCCCATTATTAAGCGTTTGGTTACAACAATGGCGAATGCTAGACCTTTCCGAACTTTGAGAATGCTAACTGATGAAGAAAGAGCCCGGGCGGTTGGGCGTTTAGAGGCGGGGGCTCATCCGCAAGATGTTGCTAATCAGTTGAACGTGCATCGCAGCACTATTGTCCGCATTCGTCAGCGTCATCAAGCAACGGGGCCTGTTTCCGACCGACCCAGATCCGGACGACCGAGAGTTACCACCCATCGTGAAGACCGATACATTGCGGTAACTGTAGCAAGATGCGTTTTGTTGATGGTCCCAGTCTGGAGAGAATGTTGAGACAACAACGGGGGCCTGGCGCACGTCGAATCTCGGTGCAGACAGTCAGGAACAGAGTTCGAGCCACGGGGTTCAAATCCAGAAAACCGGCTAGGAAGCCCCAGGTTTCTCAACGGAACAGGGCTCTACGGCGCCAGTTTTGTGCACGACATGGCAGATGGAACCAACGGCAGTGGTTGGAAGTTCTTTTTTCCGACGAGTCGAACTTTTGTCTTCGGAAGATTGATGGTCGGATCAGAGTTTGGCGTCGCACTGGGGAGAGGCACCTTGAGCCTAATGTCCTATCAACAACAGCTTACAACGGCGGCAGTGTAATGGTTTGGCTGGTATCAGTTCTAATGGCAGAACTGCCCGTGGCATATTGCCCGGAAACTTGAATGGTTGTCGGTACATTGACGAAATTCTAAGACCTCATGTTGTACCGTATCTCAGACAGATGGACCAGAACTCCATCTTCCAGGACGACAATGCGAGACCACATCGTGCCAGGATTGTCGATGCTTTCCTGCAGCAGAATGGTGTGCAGAGACTTGAGTGACCACCGATGTCCTCTGACCTGGCGTGCATTGAACATTTGTGGGATATTCTTGGTCGGGGTGTAAACAAACGGGTCAATCAACACACAAGACTTCCAGACTTGCAGAGACTTCTACTCCAAGAATGGGCTGCGATTCCTCAGCATCATATGCAGAGACTGGTGAATTCCAGAAGGAGACTTGACGAGTGTCGTGTGAATCTTTTATTGATTATTGAGTTACAATTCAGAAACTGTGATTTTGTCATTTTTGACAACCTACCCCATGTGCCTTCGGAGAAGCATTATTCATGACTCAGTAATGATATTCTTGTTTTGATTTCTGTTTATTATCAGGATTGAATTAAATTTTCTTGTGGTGTTATTATTGTTTCTGTATATTTATGTTTTAGGCAAACAGGTCGAAAAAAAAAAAAAAAAAAAAAAAAAAAAAACAGTTGTGCAGAACTTTTTTTGCCGGGTATATGTATAAATTGGAGTTTACAGGGGTGTTTTATTATACGGGCATGTTCACATGATGTTTCTTCCGTCATTTCCCTCCTTCCACCGATTCAAGAAGGCATCATGAAAACACTCCTATATAATTTTGACCCCCTTGAACCCCACTTTTATATAGTAAAACTGGGGTTTACAGGGGTAAACCTTATTGTTCTTATTTCTGCTCTAAAATATAGATTTTGGGAACTCGTTAGAACCGCCTCAATGAGGCGGTTCTAACGTGTACCCTAAATCTATATTTGAGCAGAAATAAGAAAAATATCACTATTTTCATCATAAAATCTTCATTTTTTTTTTTGCGAAAAGATTACTATGTACTTGTATAAGCGTGTTTTCGTAACGGTAATTGTCAAATTCTGGTAAAATATGTTCTATAAAAGGATTATCCTTTGGGAACAAGAAATTCCTCACAGAACCGAAATGCATGAAGTGTACATATTTCTGGACCATACTAGCTAGTTGCGGCCATTTGAGCCTCATCGGTGACCCTCAAACATTTTCAAAATTCCATAATGGAATCGATGATCCCAATGGACAAGAAAGTATAAACTACCCTTTGATGAAAGAATGTGCACTTAACTGGTTACCGCTTATGTCTAAGCATGTTAAAACGTTGCGGATAAAATTTACCGGCTTAATATCATCCAAAATTGTGTTGACCATGCTGTTAAGCTCCCAAGCAAAATCAATAAATTCGCATTTAAATTTTCTCTGCCGCCAACTATTATTCTATCAGATATAAGTATACTGTATGTATAAAAGCGACTAGACGTGTTCGCATGAATATTCATATCTTGAATATCGTCCATATTTAAATACATGTTACCGCGTTGCTATTTCTGTTACTGTGCAAGAGTATCAGATAAAATGGAAATTTTCTTAAAAGCATGCTGTCGGTGAGTCAGTGTGACATATGTGAACAGATTGATAACTAATACAGGGATCACCAGTTGTGTTTCATACATTTACATTTGCCGTGTTCAAAGGAAGCTATCTGAACACGAGGCCGCTAGGCCGAGTGTTCAGATATCTTCCGAGGGACCCACCCGGCAGATGTAATTGCACTGACATAACTATGCATGATCGTTGTTCTTGCGTAATTCACGATTCTTACGGCAGACGGTGATTAAAACGCCCCAAAGCTCCATATAAATCCAAAATGCGCCCAAAAATCCAACACGGCAGCTAGTTCAGAACGACGTCAGTTCAGCAATGACGTTCTGATGTCATCATAAAATCTGTAAATGCTACGCTTAGGACGACAACGTTACGTCGCTCAACGCAACGCAAAGAAAGCTAGGTACGTCTTGTGATTGAAAAAATTGAAAACCAAAACACGGGTTCAAACATCATGTGAATTCAATGGTTTGAACATAGTTTTTGTTGTTGTTTGAACACGGCTTTTGGCCCATTCGAGAAAAGCTTCAAACTACTAGTTTCATAGGACTTTATGCAAGAAGGCGTGTTTAAGTACAGTTAAACTTCAATAATTCAAATATCTTTAGGACCTCTGTAGTTCGAATTACCTCATCGGGATTTTGTCAGTTCGAACTACTGAGATTTAAACATAAAGCCAAGTCATTAGGTATAATTGGGATCACCTAACTGTCCTGCTGAATAGTTTAATCTGCCACACCCACCACCGTTTATCAACCAATCAAATTACCTGATGCAAATTACTGCAACAAATTCACAACCTGAATGACAAACAATGAAGATCCTGATCAGATGGCTTCTTCAGAAGCCATCTGATCTGGATCTACATTGTTTGAAAGATAAGACATATCCATGCTCAGCAGGACAAGGGTTAAGATTGAAGATTCATATCCACTATTACTCCTACTGGATCAGAAGCCTCCGTGGTGTAGTGGTTACGCTACTCGCCTTGTAAACCAGGGGTCGCAGGATCGATCCCGGGCTTCTCCAGACATTCGGATGAGTCTTTAAATCGAGGTCCCGTCTCCGTATGACCTTAGCTGTTGGTGGGACGTAAAACTCGAACACTCACTCACTCCTACTGGATCAGCAATTATAAAGGCCGACTTCACCTCGAACTAGCAACGAAGGTATAAGTTGAACACAGACGGCCAGTACTATTAGCACCTCATCTGATCAGTATCTGCGCATGTCAATCAAACCAATGAAACCATGCCTTGATGAATGGTTAGTCCGGTTTTCCACGCATGCGCACTGATGAGCACTCTTTAAAATGGAGGTAGCAGTCTTCGTTTTTGATTGGGTGTTTATGGATTTGCCTGACTTTGACACTTGCCGTAAAATGGAACAGCAACAAAAGTAGCTAAAGGTAGGAAAGTCGGCAAAATCTTTCAACAAATGAAACACATAAGGCGTAAAAGAGCAGGTCGGACCTGTATTTTTTTTTTTTTTTTGCACATGTTTTTGTTTATAAAATTGTCATGATGAGACTTGCACTGTATATCATATTTCATTTTAGATGCTCAAAATTGTCATCTCTGTATGTCATCTTTTGGAATTTACTGAATGCCAAAAACTACAAAATATACTTAAAACGCGAAATTACTATGGGAAAATGCAAAGACGACACTGGGTAGGGTCGGGAATTGAAAATGGTTGGGTCGGTGTTTTATTTTTTATTATGTTCTTTTATTGATAAAAATAGTTTAGTCGTGGGGTTTGAAGCAGGGTCGGTCGGGTTAGCGGAAACACGGCTATTTTTTAGGCCTAATACAGCTGAGGTAGGAGGTAAACTTTGGCATGGAAGAGCAAACTGTTGACTATGATGTTGACAGAAACATGTGCCGTGTAAACACAAACATCGCCAGAGATTACTTCCCTGCGATTAATTATGATTAATTGTGTTGGGGTTTAACGACACGTCAACCCTTGTGGGTCATTTTGTAGCGTCTCCTAGAGAAAGGGAACAAAGCTATAGAAGAGACAGTAGAGTAGACAAAAGCAAAGGACACTCCCATGCCCATCGAGGGAGATGGAGAAATAGGTTTCCACGCAGAGCTGAAACCTACAGCACATGAGTACTGGTAAACCACTTAGAATGTCTAAGCCTGAGACGCTATGAGCAATTAGTGAATACTAAGGCCTTTATAAAAAGGTTTCATTTTTTACCTTGACCACTCTCTGGGCTAATTCAGCAGAGGCCAAATTGTTGATATTTTTCTTATTATTCCTAGAATTCCGGACTTGTTTAAAACTAGATCGCACAGCACCAGAAAAATGGCAATTATAAACGTAAATTACCTGCTTTTAAAAGATACAATAAGAGGCTGAAGTGACTGTCCATAATATTATTGAATCATAGACGCCACTCAATGCTTGCATTTCTAAGTTCATTACCCATTTCTACGAATAAATTCTACGATAGTTTTAATCAGTTATACGATGCTGCTCTTTTATCTAGAGGTTATACTCAGACTGCTCTTCGTCCTTGCATCGATTCTGAAATTAATCACACACGTCATTACATCAAAATATCCTTCATTAACAAGGGTTTGGATTTTATAGATTTACCCAGTATCCTCCGGAGCAGTTTGGTGATTTCATCTATTCCTGCTTATTTTCAAAATACTGAAACACCCATAATTTGCTATTCTGTTAGATCTATCATTTTTAATTTCAATAAACTTGTTTCTGATATTGATATTGACACTAACACTCCTGATACCTGTGATTGTAAAAATTCAGTGTATTGCTATTCTGCTGCTGGTCAAAGTATTACTGTCAATTTAAAAATTGTTTCTCGTTCTAGGATACGAACTATAATTTATTTAGGACCGAAATATCGATTTCCTTCTAAATTGATTTCCATTAGTGTAGATATGAAATTGCTGCTGCCTTGAATGAATTAGGTAATCGATGGTGTACACGGGAGAATGTTGAACATAAAGCTCTCAAAGAATGGAAACTTGGCATTCTGAAACAAGTGAACAAACGCATTTCTTTTTACTCTAAAAATACGAACTTATTACCTCCTAAACCTAAACCTTAAACAAGGTATTCTAGAATTTCATAAGATGTTTGTTTTGGCTCCAGCAGATAAGGCCGCCAACAATGTGCTCGTTGTTTGGCGTCTCCACTATGTTAACACTCTTCAGCAAGAACTTGGTGGTACTAAGGCCCATGAACTACAGCCTTTGGCTGTAGAGAGGGCTATAGTTGATGAGCACATTTGTCGTTCAGCCACCAAGTTTGCTGTATGTGTTACAGAAGGCCAAGACAAGATTCCTACGTTATATTGGTTGCCTAAACTTCATAAAAGACCATACAAAGCACGGTTTATTGCAAATTCAAGCTCTTGTATCACCACTGAACTTTCCAAACTATTAACTTATGTTTTAAAACATGTGATTAAATATGACGACAAAGTCTTTGAAAGATCAGGGAGAAATCTGTTTTGGTCTATAAAAAATTCTAATGAAGTTTTAAACAAATGCATGCTTCAAGTCTGTCTACTTATGATTTTTCCATCCTTTAGACTACACTTCCTCACAATCTTATTAAAGAAACTTAATGATTTAAATGAATGGACATTTCATAGGGAAGACACCCTCTATCTTGCGTTTAATGTAAGAAATGTTTTTTTTTTCACTTCTGAAGAGCATAAAAATTATACTTTATGGTCATGTCAGAAAGTGTGTGTGAAGCTTTCACCTTCTAACTTGACAATATTTACATAAGATTTGGTACTAAGTTATTTGGACAAGTTGTGGGTATTCCGACGGGTACTAATTGCGCAACCCTTGTGGCTGATCTGTTTTTGTATTGTTATGAGAGAGACTTCATGCTGTCCCTTTCTGCTGAAAATCAATCTGAAATCATTGCAGCTTTCAGCTCGACTTCTAGATAGTTGGATGATTTATTAAATATTGACAATACCTATTTCAATGGTTTGATCAGTCAAATTTACCCCCCACCCCGCCAGAACTTCAGTAAAATAAGGCACATTCTTCTGATACCGAGGTCCCGTTTTTGGATTTACATCTTTCTATTGTAGATGGATTTGTTTGTGTCTTGCAAAATTTATGATAAACGCGACGATTTTGATTTTGAGATTGTAAATTTTCCTTTCTTGATGGTGATGTTCCCCGAGCGACATCCTATGGCGTTTATATTTCGCAATTAATTCGATTTGCCAGAGTGTCTAGTCATGTGACTGATTTCAACACTCGTAATAAATTGTTATCTGGTAAACTTCTTAATCAGAGTCATCGTCATCGGTATCATAAACTACGCAAAGCCTTTTCAAAATTGAATAGACGCCATTCCTATTTAATTTCAAAATTCAATGTTGCTCTTTAATTGCACGCCGGTGGGTCAGGCCTCAGATTCTATGACGGCTCCAACGTAAAGGCTTATTGAGAATTAGAGAGATAATGTCGGTTGGTGCCTGATGCTCTGTCTCTGGTCGGGCTCATCGGAGTCTAACTGTTGGTTTTCTTTTGCTCCAGCATTTCAGTGGTTTCTTGCTGTCGAGTCCTCACCGTCGTCTCACCTCTGTGGTTCTATGATTTTTGTGTTCACGGAGATGTTGCACTGATGAGTTAGGAGGCCTTCATGCGGACTGAACAAATTATTTGTCTAAATCGCGACGGAAGTAAGGGCGAGGATTGTGGCCACGTAAAATCGATTTAAGCCCCCCAGTGGAAATCTTCCACTGACCGTTCCAAGGCGGCTCTTCTGTGGCGATTTATTTATGTTGTTGTTTGTTACTTACTGTGTGTATCACTTGTGTCTTTTTATTTTTTGGATGGCCATATGGCCATTTTGTGGGAAAGTAACTGTCCTTATGGCCTTCCTTTGTTTAGGTTTCCATTATGGTCTGGTCGCTTAATGTTTGTATTTCTTTCCCTTTGGTGTCTTTTAGGGGTGGAGTAAGTTAATTGTATCAATTCCTGATCTTTGTTTTACTTCTACTTTGGACTTAAATCTCTTCTGCAACAAGGTCTATCGGACCCCGAATTTTATGGGGACTTAGTATATAAATTCAGACAAATATATACATGCAATGACTTCAGCACCTAATTTCGTAAAATCATGCTTCGATATAAAAAGATAGGGTACAGCATAAATGTTATACGACAGACTGCATGCATGGTAGTTTACCCAATCACGGTGGACAACTTTGGTTCGCTCTTTAATTGCACGCCGGTGGGTCATGATCAGACCTCAGATTCTATGGCGGTTACAGCGTAAAGGCTTACTGGGAATTAGAGAGTATTTAGTTTTATGTAATGTTGGTTGGTGCCTGATGCTCTGTCTCTGGTCGGGCCCATCGAAGTCTCTGATGGGAGCTGTGGGTTAATTGTATCTGTTCTTGATCATTGTCTTCACTTTTATCTTGAACCTCATGCAAATTGTCTCCAAAGGATACAACTTGCTTGAACTGTCAAATCCTGTTTTCTGGAGAAGAAAAAGAGAGAAAATATTTCAAAGTGTCGTCTGCTAAAAATAATACATATCATGCAGAGCGTTAAAGTTATAAGGAATGCTGGAGTCCACGTGACTATCACCGATTTGAGGAAACCAAAGTTACAATTATTATTAGAAAATAGTCGTATGTTATAGTTAGGTCTGTAAGATTGTGTTTGGGTCAACCCTTGTGGGTCATTATAGCCCCGCTTTGAAAAATTGGTGGCTATATTGGATTTGCCCTGTCCTTCTGTGATTCCGTAATTCTGTACTTCCGTAATTTCGATAATCATGATAACTCAATAACCGTTTGAGGTACTTTCATGAAACTTCACACAAATGTACAGCACTGTGAGACATTGTGAAGAGCGCATGAACCATAGCTCTGGATTGCCTATTTGTTGAGTTATTGCCCTTTGAACATTTAAAAATGGCAACCGTAATTCCGTTATTCATGATACTTCAAAATACCGTTTGAGGTATTTTCATGAAACTTCACACAAATGTAAAGCACTTTGAGATGATGTGCAGAGCGCATGAACCATAACTCTGGATTGCCTTCTTTTGAAGTTATGACCCTGTGAACATTGAAAAAAGGCAATTTCAACCTTGTCTGCTCCATAACTCAAAAAGCGTTTGAGGTATATGAAATTTCACACAAATGTAAAGCACTATAAGACAATGTGCAGAGCGCATAAACCATAACTCTGGATTTTCTACTTTTTGAGTTATTGCCCTTCGAATATTGAAAAATGGCACTTGGAATAACCTCAGTAAAGTCGTGTCCGTTCCATAACTGCAATGGTATCCTGTAATGAATATGGTTTATCAGATAATTCTGCAATAACAATTTCAATCCTTTTTACCGCTTTTAATAAGCGGCTGAAAGCTGAAACATTTTTTCTTGTATTTTTCTTTTCTGATAGCGCTATAGCGGGGCTATAGTCAGAGCCTCTGACAGTTCTAGTTTTGAGTCGACTCCTAGCGGAAAAGAGATAGAAGAGACAGCAGAGGAGATGAAGGAGATGAAAGTGAAGGAAAGGGGAGAAAGAGGAACATGAAAGGAAATGTAGAAACTGAAGAAATAACAACACCCCCTTGCAAGGACAGCAGGCCTTGCCCAACTGTAAGCCAATATCAGCTGGACGACCCAGTGACACAAGATACACAACACTAACCTACCCCAGAATATGGACAGGAATCATGTGTTGGGTTTGACAAACAGTTTAGACACAGATCAAACGCGGCATGCCGCGGCGTCTGATAACGGTCTACACTGTTTGCTTTAAATACGGGTATTTCAGGGTTGTTTCAAAGATATTTCAAAGATAATTCCTGATCTTTGTTTTACTTCTACTTTGAACGAAACTGTATACGTCTCAATTCAGGATCTGAGATGCCACTATTTATACTCTTCCTATTTTGGTATGTAGGCAAAGAGTGTGGATGCTCTTCAAACTGCTCCTAGAGGAGCTGTCTGATCTGGGCCCATATTGTCTGCAACATTGACTTTTAACGTTACATGCAGACCATAAAGCAGACGACATTTGTTGTGATTGGCATCCTAAGCGTTTATCGGATGCAGACGAAATTAACCGTAGCTTTTTGACGGTCATCAGCGGGCGATTAACAAATTTACCCATCAGTGCCAGTCTTCCCAATTCTGGGATATTCGGGAACAATAAAGACCCTGACAAAAAGTCACAGAATTCGGCGTCTGATCAGTGTCTTCACTGTTTGCTTAAGGTGCGAACCTGATTCAAAATTCACAATAAACGTGACAACATATTAGTTATTAGACCTCTCCAAAAAGCGTGTAATACTCTGTTCGAAGTCGGTTAACCCAAGTTTATTTGTGACTACTTGGAATTCGTAGAAACGCTATTTTACCTTTTCAACCCTGTAGACCGGTGCAATCCCCGTGGATCCAGATGAGATGGTACGTAACGAGCAGTCTCGCCAGGATCTACTTGTACAATGTTTGACATAATGTCAATGAACTGGGAAAAAGAACATTCCTATTAGAATCAATACACTCAAAAAGTTCTGTTCTGAAACTCAGGAGTGAAGGGTAAAATATCTCGAATGGAGGTTATATAATAAAGGATTTTGCAAGGCATTTGCAGACTTAAATCAATCCATGTATATATATATAGCGAGAAAATTTACAAATTAATCTGATAAATATGATGCTAAAAACTGAAAAACAAGCCGGACTACGTTTTTGCGCGGAAACATATTTTAGTAGTTCTGAGTCAAAGCCGGAAGTTAGCTACAAAACTCGTGTGACAGCTAGGGATGACAGTCATTAAAAATGTCCCATTTTATATAGAACCTGGTAAGGAGAGCTTCACTGCCTTTTACCGTTGCATAAGTCATTTGAAATGAATAATGTCCTTTGATTGCAAAATGTGTTATTGCACGACCCGCAGAAAAAGCAACCGACTAAAGTCGGTTTTTTCTAAGAGTGCCCTAAAATCACCGTGTCATTCTGTCATTCTGTCATTCTGTAATTCTGTCAGTCTGTCAGTCTGTCATTCTGTCTGTCCGTCCGTAACCCGTTTGTGAAAATTGGTGATAGTGACTTAACCGCTTGGAATATTTAAACAATTTTTGGCATACTGATAGATATCAATGAGATCTAACCAATGAACTTACGAAATATTACATTCCATTTAGTATAGCCTCGCCGAGGCGAAAAATGTGAAAATTTTCGAACATTTTTGAACTGCTTCTCCTCGGAAACCGATGGGCCGATTGAAGTCAAATTTCATATGGAGCCTCTATTGCATGGGGGAAACCAAAATTTGCTCATGGGGTCAAGGTCACATGACCAAAATGGCCGCCAAGCCATATATGGTTTGTCTGTCTGTCCGTCCGTAACCCGTAAGTGAAAATTGGTGATAGTGACTTAACTGCTTGGAATATTTAAACAATTTTTGGCATACTGATAGATATCAATGCGATCTAACCAATTAACTTGCGAAATATTACATTCCATTTAGTTTAGCCTCGCCGAGGCGAAAATGTGAAAATTTTCGAACTGCTTCTCCTCGGAAACCGTTGGGCCGATTGAAGTCAAATTTCATATGGAGCCTCTATGGGATGGGGGAAACCAAAATTTGCTCATGGGGTCCAGGTCACATGACCAAAATGGCCGCCAAGCCATATATGGTAAAAACCCTTCAAAAATAGTCTTCTCCAGAACCACTGGGCAAATTTCCACGAAACTTGATAAATAGCATCTGGGATGTAGGCCTATCATAAATAGCTAAAATGGTGACACTGGGTTGACCTTGACCTTCTTTGGGTCCGTCCGTAACCCGTTTGTGAAAATTGGTGATAGTGACTTAACCGCTTGGAATATTTAAACAATTTTTGGCATACTGATAGATATCAATGAGATCTAACCAATGAACTTACGAAATATTACATTCCATTTAGTATAGCCTCGCCGAGGCGAAAAATGTGAAATTTTTCGAACATTTTTGAACTGCTTCTCCTCGGAAACCGTTGGGCCGATTGAAGTCAAATTTCATATGGAGCCTCTATGGGATGGGGGAAACCAAAATTTGCTCATGGGGTCAAGGTCACATGACCAAAATGGCCGCCAAGCCATATATGGTTTGTCTGTCTGTCCGTCCGTAACCCGTTTGTGAAAATTGGTGATAGTGACTTAACCGCTTTGAATATTTAAACAATTTTTGGCATACTGATAGATATCAATGAGATCTAATCAATGAACTTGCGAAATATTACATTCCATTTAGTATAGCTTCCGAGGCGAAAAATGTGAAAATTTTCGAACTGCTTCTCCTCGGAAACCGATGGGCCGATTGAAATCAAATTTCATATGGAGCCTCTATGGGATGGGGGAAACCAAAAATTGCTCATGGGGTCCAGGACACATGACCAAAATGGCCGCCAAGCCATATATGGTCTGTCTATCTGTCCGTCAGTAACCCGTTTGTGAAAATTGGTGATAGTGACTTAACCGCTTGGAATATTTAAACAATTTTTGGCATACTGATAAATATCAATGAGATCTTATCAATGAATTTGCGAAATATTACATTCCATTTAGTACAGCCTCGCCGAGGCGAAAAATGTGAAAATTTTCGAACTGCTTCTCCTCGGAAATCGTTGGGCCGATTGAAGTCAAATTTCATATGGAGCCTCTACGGGATGGGGGAAACCAAAATTTCCTCATTGGGTCCAGGTCACATGACCAAAATGGCCGCCAAGCAGGTAAAAACTCTTCAAAAATAGTCTTCTCCAGAACCACTGTGCAGATTTCCACGAAACTTGATAAATAGCATCTGGAACGTAGGCCCATCATAAATTGCTAAAATGGTGACCCTGGGTTGACCTTGACCTTCTTTGTGCCTAGGTCAAACTTTGACACATATGCTTTTGTGTTGGATTTTATCCTGCAAACGATTCAGAATACAGTACTAAAGTATAAGATATATTTTTGCTCCTTACGATAAGGCGCATTTATTGGGGGAACCGTTTTATGTCCAGGTCACATGACCAAAATGGCCGCCATACCCATATATGGTAACACTCATAAAGTTAAAAGCATCCGGCGGGTCGTGCACTTCAGCTGAAGCACTGTTTTTTTTTTTTTAAATCAGTTAAGCTTCAATTGTAAATATAGGTTATTCTCATATTTGATGTTTTATGCGAATGATTTGCAATATAATTCAAAATATCTTTGCAACCCTTGGTTCTGGTTTCTTCAGGAAGAGGAAGAAAAGAGGGCCACCATCATCATTCTGTTTTCAAAATGATAGCAGGTTTTGGAAAACCGATCAATCAAATGTACACTTGTAAAGGCAAAATATTTCGATTTTTGTTTACATGTATTTGCAATGCAAATTAGATCATAGTAAGATTACATATAGCCTTCAAATTCAGTCTGGTGTCTAACCATTCCCTACAAATTTGCATCTGAATGACGTTTGTATCTTGTTTGGTATTGTTCATATGATATCCAATATCAGCCCTCAACGCACATCAGCCCAAGGGCCTTCATCACTCAGGCTGATATGGAAGCATCGGGCTGATATGGGGAATGATATGAATCATGTCATATAATAATCTCTATTATTAATTGACTATCCTGTATTGTTCGACGGTCATCCCTTTTAACTCTGAGGTAAAAATCAATAGGTTTCAATTTATAAAAGTGTCATTAAAGACACATTTTTTTTCCTTATATAAAGGGGGTGGCCTGTCTAATGATCTCCAATAAACATTTCCTTCGGACCATAGTGCACATCAAAGGCTTATCTTATCTAAGTGATTATGGGGTGATTATGAGCAGATTTCTTGTTTAATAGGGGGCTCAATAAGGGTACTTGAGTGATAGTTTAATTTACTGAGATTGTTTCCAACAACATATTGTTTAAATAACTTCTTTTTTTTTATTTTAAAATAAAGTAAAGAAAAACACTGATATCCATTGTTTCCTTTACTCAAAAGTGCAAAGAAGTAAACAAACAAGGTAAATGAATTGATTAACCTAAAAATTTAATCACTCATTTGACCATTATTTATCTATATTTATTTTTTATTTATTTATTTTATTTTGGTTGAAAGTATGTGATACACAAATAGCATAATGTCTAGAACATTAGCATTTTCAGTTAAGATGGAACTATAAAATGTTCTTTGTTTTAGACACAATCATATCAGAAAAGGAGGGGAACAAAAAAGATTTTTCTAAGATTTTATTTTTCACCGTTTCAAGTTTAAAACTAAAATAACAAACACAATTAAATTTATTTTCCTTATTTATATTGCAAACATAGGTTGTGGGTGCTCGTTAGAGCCGCCTCATTGAGGCGGTTCAATAGAGTACCCACAACCTATGACTCAATGAGACGATTCTAACGAGCACCCGCAACCTATGACTTGGAGCAGAAATAAGGAAAATAATGCATACCCCCTTAAACCCCCATTTTCTCTATAGAAATTGGGGTTTAGTGGATGTTCCTTTTTCCTCAAAAACATATATTGTGTGTCCTTGTTAGAACAGTCTCATGGAAGCAGTTCTAACGAGCAGTCACACTGTAAAAACAAATTGTGGGTACTTGTCTGAACCGCTTCGCCGAGGTGGTTCTAATGGGTACCCACAATATATGTTTAGAGCATAAATAATAACGTTATCAGGATTTTATCTGAAAAAAAAAAAATCATTTTTGGTGGAAAAAATTTACCAATATATTTGAATTGGCATTTTCTGTAATGATTATAATGGCTACTAAATATAAAATCGGAAAAAGTGCTGATGTTTCTCCCATGCAAATCAAAATTAGGACTTAGGTGTAAATGAATAGATGTCATTTGTCAAAGTCATATCCCGAGGTAATTTATTACCCTCTCTTGGTCCCCTACCTGTATGACAGCCTGAATACCCCAAGTGTATTTTATCTCAATGTTGGATTCTTTAACAAACGGTCATTAGGATGTTATGTAATCGAAAAATGTGTCTTTAATCAAGTAATTCCGTATTGGTTCAGTTACAGGTCCTCGGTCTGCTGTATTTGAAGGCCGAGGCCAATATAGCAGGCCGAGAACCTGTAACTGGGCTAATACAAAATTCTTTGATTAATATCATCATATTATTTATTGACTATCATGTATTGATCGGAGGACATCCGTATTAAGACCAGGTCAACCAATATTAACTGAGGTCAAGTGAGGTCAAAAATTGATAATCATGTTTTTTTTTAATTGTGTCAAGTAATAAAATTGCCATTAATCAAGTAATTTCACATTGACCGTGTTACAGGTTCCCGGTCAGCTATATTGGCCCTCGGCCTTTGTCATCGGGCCAATGCAGCAGACCTCGGACCTGTGCCAATACGAACTTACTTGATTAATAACATAATAATATCACATTGATTTGTCTCCCCAATGAGTTTACATATAGTAGTCGCAGATGAAATTGACTAGGCGGAGCTAATCAGGTGTTGCCAATAGGTATATGTCAAATTCGCTGAGTCCACCAGAAGATTCGGTAGAGTGCCTTTCGCATGCGTTCTTCAATCTGACCAAATGGCCATATATGCCACAGCTTTGTTTGTGTTACAGCTGAATTCACACAATCGGATAACTTGGTTTACCTTTTTGTTAATAGAACATTCCAAGGACAGGTTCAAACGATAGCTCCGCCTAGTCAATCTTATCTGCGACGCGTAGCTATCTGCTACGAGTTTTCGGACACAAAAATACGGAATCCCGTATACTCGCGATTTCCGATTCCGTATAACCATACTTGCTAGCTCTGAGCCCCGGCATTTGTTGCGACGTAAGAAAAAACACCAACACTAACAAAGCATGTGTAACGCGACTCCAGACATGAGAAATTATGACGTCACTTACACGAAAAGCGTTACGCCCCCCCCCCCCACCCCGCCCCGCGTATCGGGCTTGAAGAAATAGATGGGCATGATTCTTCTACGCACGGCTGAAAACGACCGCACACGAGTACTGATAAACCGCGAAAGAGGATCTTAGCATGCCTAGGAAAAGCCGTGCGAGTCAGGCCTTTTGGTTTCAATGGGCGACAGGGCTTGAGAAGTCTTTTCATCTCAGTGTCTGGTAACAAACCCACACAATTGGAAGCAACCTCTCCAGAATGACCTCTACAGTGTCGACAGGGACGTTAATCCTAAAATAAACCAAACAAAGAAGCACGCATGACGTAGCGTGAAATTTACCGTTTATTTACGTTTGAAAAAAAAAAACTTTATTGGAAGAACAAAAGGTGTATAATTTGTTTGATTTTGTTTGATTCGCCAACACTGTATAGGTCATTTTGGAGACGTTGCTTCCAATTTCTTGGGACTTTTACCCGACATTGGGATGAAATGACATCTTAAGCCCTGTCACCCAATGTAACTAATAGGGTTTATAAGCATGGACGGACCGACTCGTACTGCTCATAGATCCTCTGAGTAGTTAACCAGTACTCGTTTGCAGTCGGTTGTAACTCTGCGTGGAAGCATCATGCAGCCCATTTATTGCTTCAAGCCCCAATGGGCAGGGGCCAAAAAGGTATATAATAAACATTTTGTAATTATAGTTTCTTGGTGTTCCTCACAGTATCACGCCTCTTGGCTGTTTCCAGATCCTTCGAATCACACTCGAGGCTCCGCGTCTCATGTGATACATAGATCTGGAAACATCCACTCGAGGTGATACAATGCGGCAGATCAATGTACTCATTACGAAAACAAGCCTATACAAATACATTGTAACCTTTATAGCCGAAATTTTTTTTAAGAAGAACAATTGTCATATTTTTCTTATTTCTGCTCAAAATAATGATTCTGGGTACTCGTTAGAACCGCCTCATCGAGGCGGTTCTAACGAGTACCCACAATCAATATTTAAGACCCGAGAGCAGAGATTTCCTTATTTATGCTCAAAATATAGATTGTGGGTACTCGTTAGAACCGCCTCATCGAGGCGGTTCTAACGAGTTCCTACAATCAATATTTAAGACCCAAGAGCAGAGATTTCCTTATTTCTGCTCAAAATATAGATTGTGGATACTCGTTAGAACCGCCTCATCGGGGCGGTTCTAACGAGTACCAACAATCTATATTTAAGACCCAAGAGCAGATATTTTTTTCTTATTTCTGCTCAAAATATAGATTGTGGGCGGTTCTAACGAGTACATACAATCTATATTTAAGACCCAAAAGCAGATATTTTTCTTATTTCTGCTCAAAATATATATTGTGTGTACTTGTTAGAACCGAGTACCCACAATCTATATTTAGGACCCAAGAACAGTAATATGAAAAATAAGGTTAACCCTGTAAACCCCAGTTTTACTATATAAAAATGGGGTTCAAGGGGGTCAAAATTATATAGGCATGTTTTCAGGATGGTAGTAAAAATGTGTACATGTATTTATTGCTTGACGCGACCCAAACGTTGTCCAGACGTCATTAAATAGTTTATTCGACCAGTGCGTTACGTATTGTCCATACTAGTCTCTTCAAATCCTTACAAATGGCAGACGAATCGGAAATAAACATAGAATCTTTTGAATGGGACCATTTATAAACAGAATTCGCTCTGACAAAAAGATTATTGAACCAAATAAGCTGACCATATGCAAATATTTTCCATTGATTTTCTAAATCGTCGTATAGGGTGGCATTTTCAGATCAATTATTGACGTTTGCAATAATTTCGGATACAATTAAGTAAACTGCTGTTTCTGTCGATCAATCCTGTTAGATGACATACCTAATTTAAGGAAAAGAACATCTCTAGCAGTGATTCGTTGAGTAACAAGAGCTCCGCAAGCGGGGCATTATGCGCCCGTGGCAATTAGTAAGATGGAGCATATATATACTGACTGTTGTACAAGTTTGGGTTTGTTGAACGTAACCAAGGAACAATATGTGCTCCATATATTCTTACCTGGCACTATTAATAACCCTCACTGACTGAAACTACCTCTCTCCGACAAATTGTCATGGTCGGTAATATTTAAATAATATAGACATAACTATGGCAAAAAGTGGTGGACTGTAACATTGAAATAATATGCGCGGCTCCACATCATAGTCTAACTATACGTTAAGTTTCAGCTTCATCAGATATAAAATGTGGGAGGCATTATCCGGAAACAAAATACGTTTAGAAAAATATGTGAAAAGGGAATGCCTCTGGTAATATTTGGCGGACTGTATCCTCAAAATAATATGCACTGGTCCACATCATAGTCTTACTATATAGTGTCAGCTTCATCAGATGTGTGTGTGTGTGTGTGTGTGTGTGTGTGTGTGTGTGTGTGTGTGTGAATTCGGGTTTAACGTCGCTTTCAACAGTTTTTCAGTCATATCACGACGGTGTCTGGTTGCGACAGGGAGCTCAATGCTCACTTTTATGGTGCTGCCTCACTGAAGTATCATATCCCAGACACATTACATAATACCACACCCAGTCACATCATCCTGACACCCGGTCGACCAGTCCTAGCTCTACCCTGTAAATCTGAGTGCCAAGCGAGGAGCAGCTAGTACCATTGTTTACGACTTTGGTATGTCGCGGCCCGGGATCGAACCCGTGACCTCCCGTTCCCCGGAGCGGACACTCTACCAACTGAGCTATCGGGGCCGGTTTCATCAGATGTAAAATGTAAGAGGAGTTATCCAGAAACGGAATGTTTAGAAAACTCTGTCAAAGGGGTATAACACTGGTAATATTTTGCAGACCGTAACCTCAAACTAATATGCACTGTTTCATATCCTGGTCTTACTGTGTGTAAAGTTTCAACATAATCAAATAAATAAATAAATAGTGTGCGTCTTCTGGGGTGAGCATGGAGTGATTGACATCTAATAAAACACTAATCAGAAAATCGTTTCGTGTTTTTTTATGTTTCTCCTGACAGCTCTAAAAAGTGTAGTATGACTTTCGAGGGATATGTGATCATCTCCAAATAAAATCAGGTTGATACTCAAGGTGAGAAACTCGCGCGTTTGAGTATCAACCTGCTTTTATTTGGAGATGATCGCATATCCCACGAAAGTAATACTAAACTTTTTAGAGCTGTCAGGATTTACATAAAAACACGAAATGATTTTCTGATCAGTATTTTAGTCATCAGATTTAAAATGTAGGAGGTGTTACCCGGAAACAAAATGTTTAAAGGATTTTTCAAAGGGTCGTTATTCTATTATTATTTGGTGGACGATAACCTCGAAACAATATGCGCTGCCAAACATCATGGTTTATTTATATATGAAGTTTCAGCTAAATCGGATGTAAAATGGAGGAGACATCTGGAAAAGAAAAGTTTACAAAACATTCAAAGGGGCATAACTCCATTATTATTTGGTGGACCATACCCTCGAAACAATATGTTTAGAAAACCCTGTTAAAGGGGTATATCTCGGGTAATATTTGGCAGACCGTAAGCTCAAAATAATATGCACTGTTTAATATTATGATTTATTGTATGTAAAGTTCCAACATCATCAGATCTAAAATGTTGGAGGAATTATCCTGAAACAAAATGTTTAAAGACCTATTCAAAAGCGCATAACTCTATTAGTAATCTGTGGACCATAACCTCGAAACAATATGCTCGGTCCAACATCATGGTCTATTTATATATGAAGTTTCAGCGAAATGTTAACAAAAAAATCACTTGGGCATAACTCTATTATTATTTGTTGGACCATAAACTCGAAACAATATGCACTGCCCCACATCATGCTCTAACTGTGTATGAAGTTACAGCTTGATCGGATGTAAACTCTAGGAAGAGTTATCCGAAAACGCAAAGTTTACAAAAATATCAAAGGGGCATAACTCTATTAATATTTGATGGACGGTAACATCGAAACAAAATGCGCTGCCCCACATCATGGTCGAACTATGTATGAAATTTCAGCTTGATCGGATGTAAACCGTAAGAGGAGTTATCCGGAAACGAAAAGTTTACAGACTGACAGACGGGCGTATAATAAATCACAGATTGGAATCCAGTTGTAAAGTAGGTAAAAACACCAGCGCTTAGCGCAAGTGATTTGCCTACGATTAAATGCCGGGGAAACTAAGAGTTTGTCTGTTTCGATTCTAACACACTATAAATCGGAAATAATTATTACAGTTAATTCCTTTAAATTCTCCCAACCTTTTGCCATAGTTAGAACAAAAATTCAGTCTTTGTTTAACTTTTTCGATGCGATAAAATGACGTCTCACTATATAACGCCATAAAATCGAGTGACATATTAAAACTGCCGGTTTTACGTCACGGTCTTCTTCCCAGTGATTTGTTGCAGAGTAAATCACAGTTCGTTTCCATTGCAAACATAGGGGCGCTGTGTTATAAAATTTGACAGCGCAAAGGCATTTTTTTACATATACCTCGTGAGCAAATATACTCTCTCGCGCGCTGTACGCCACCTGTGATTAACTGCACAGTTGTTTAGAAATAAAAGCAAAATAATTCATTGCACTCTTATAAATTGAAAAAAGGGTTTTTAATTCATTTGGTACTTTGTTTATTGTTTTCTATTATTAAACTCTTATTCTGGCATGATGTCGGGGCCCCGCCCATCGGGACTCGAAGAAATAGATGGGCTGCATGATGCTTCTACGCAGAGCTTAAACCGACCGCAAACCTCTTAGAGGATCTAAGCCTGCCCAAGCAAAGCGGTGCGAGTCGGACCGTCCATACTTATAAACCATTTTGGTTTCACTGGGTGACAGGGCTTGAGATGTCATTTCATCTCAATGCCGGGTAAAAGTCCCACAAAATAGGAAGAAATGTCTCCAAAATGACCTATACAGTGTTGACGGAGACGTTAAACCTCAACTCAAACAAACCAAAGACACGATGTCAACTTTTACACCTTGATCTATGTGTGCTTGATAACGTCGCGTGTAAACATTTACTTTTCGCGACGTACACTGCAAAATAATTCTTATTCAAAAATTGCGTCTAAAACGCCAAGAAAAAGCTTGCAAAATAAAACATTTGTTAGTTGGATTCTTATCGGGGATCATAGGATAACAATCCCCGCCTGAAAACCAAATGGCTCGGGCAAATATCGCTCTCAGGCGGGTAATGTGATCCAATGTTCGACGTCAAGAATAAAAATTACTAATATTTTTTCTATTTCCAAAGACACTCCGAGAAAATTCAAGTATGGCTTTATTCTTCTCGCAATGAATGCCATGGTTAAACGCTTATTTATACAGAGAAAAGTCGGGTTTACAATGTTTAGCATTTTCCCCTTATTATTTCTCGAAGCTCGGGCTCGGTGGCTGATGCATATCTTATTTGTGATCTGAAGGTGGTTGGCCCGATCTACGTCGGATCGGTAGCCATCACGAAAAAACGCCTATATGATTTTGACCCCCCCCCCCCCCCCCCCCTGAAACCCCACTTTTATAAAGTAAAACTGGGGTCTTCTCATTTTCGCTCAAAACCCTAAGTTGTGGGTACTCCACAGTACCTTGGTAATATGTAAATATTTGATGGTAGGGCTAGAAACCAGTCTGTAAATACTTGTTACTGGAGATTTTGGCAAAATCTAAAATCTTATGCTTGTCGGTTCTTGTTAACCCTTATCTTGCTGACTATTCATTTAAGCCACACCCATTCCTGTATATCAACCAATCAAATTAATTGGTGTAATTTATTGCTACAAAAGCAAGATAAGAGTTAACATTGAAAAAAAGACTTTTCTTGAGGTCACATGACCTTAAAATCAAAGACTGTGTGTAAGGTACGGAAATGTGGATTATCGGCCTGGTACCGGTTTTTACGTTGCCATAAATCTGGAACTGACTTTTGGTGAAAAATTCTGTGAAACCAACATGGCTTACATGTATTCATTTACGAATACAATTAATGGTGTGTAGGTACTCTGTCAAATTACCATGCGTTCCAGGACAGGGAATTCCCATGGAGTTGAGGGCAATCTTTTGAAAACTGCCATTTTTTTCGGATAAAATTGGACGCTGTCGGAGGTGGGTGGGGTATTGTTCGGATAAGTGCAAAAGCATATTTTTATGGATTGCAGTGAGTTTTAAGAAGATTAATTTATTATTTGGCATGTTTGCAATTAGCTGATATGATACTTAATGGACATGTACTGTTAAATTCGATTTGCTTGCATTTCATTTGTGCGACGTCCATGCAGTCGTCAAAATGAAAATAATAATAATAATAATAATAATAATAATAATAATAATAAAAATAATAATAATAATAATAAATGTAGGAGCACATGCGCCTTAGCTGCTCGCCTGTGTGAAAAGTTACCATTTCTAATGTTCTTTTGTTTGATTTGAGGTTTAACGTCCCCATCAACACTGTAAAGCTAGCTAGGTCATTTTGGGGACGTTGCTTTCAATTTTGTGGGACTTTTACCCGACATTGAGATGAAATGACATCTCAAGCCCTGTCGCCAAATGAAACCAATAGGGTTTATTATCATGGGCGGTCCGCCTCGCACCGCGGTTCCTGGACAGGCTTAGATCCTCTAAGCGATTTACCAGTATTAGCGTGCGGGCCGGATTAAGCTCTGCGTAGAAGCATCATGCAGCCCATATATTTCTTCAAGCCCCTATGGGCGGGGGGCGTGTTCTAATGTTCTAATGAGCTGTCTCAAATAATAAATGCATTTATATTCATTTTTAAATACCTTGGCGGCAAACTGCCATATTTCAACAGAATATGATGATAGCTACACAAGGAGTTGCCGTTGGGCGTTTCTGGTTACAATCTGTGTTTCATTACGAAAACGCGCCTTTTCAAATACATTGTAAACTTTACCGCCGAAAAATCAAACATTTAAGATTAAAAAATTGTGATATGTTATGTTTCTGCTCAAAATATAGACTGTGGGTACACGTTAGAACCGCCTCATCGAGGCGGTTCTAACGAGTACTCACAATCTATATTTTAGAGTAGAAATAAGAAAAATAAGCTTTGCCCCTATAAACCACAGTTTTACTATATAAAAGAGTGGTTCAAGGGGGTCAAAATTATATAGACGTGCATGTTTTCGTGATTTGGAGAAACGATAGAAAACTCCTCCATGTTTCTATTGCAGCTTTCAATTTTCAAAGCGATGAAAAAACGGAAATTGCACTCGGCGCACCGTACCTGTAATTCGATTCACTAACGTTAAACATCGAAATGCACCAACTGTCTTATTCGGTCAAGATCTGCTAGATATATGCACGCAATGTCATTTGGTCACCTGTCCATACAGCTAATGACGTATAGCAAAACGAGGTGTGCCGAGTAATAAGGATACTCATAACACAGCATTTCATTCAAATGCGCATGCGCGGTCACTCACTTCAGCAAAAATTTTTTTAACTGTTATGCGAAAAGTGTAGGTTCTGGTGGGTCTGCTCGTATGCGCAGGCTCGCCTGAGACTTCACTGATCCGATTCAGGTTACTTTTTTAACATGACTCGGCTGATATGTATTTTTCTTTCATGTGACTGCATGCTGAAATCTTAACCATATGGATCTTAATTTCAATGGCTATGATTAGACTGGAAAATCAAAGCGAACTGGAAGCATTGGTGTCAAAGAATTATTGGTAATTGGACAAAGTGGCAGAAAAGTTTCCGCGCGATTCTCACTTTGCAGAAAATCGAAGCCATAATTGACTAACACTTATGGAAGGACTGATTCCAATAGAACCATTATTTTTGCCATAGACAGTCTGACAAATGCGACGGAGTAGGCAGGTTAATAATCGGTTCTGTGTTCAAAAAATAGGTTTACATTGCTTATTTAGATTAGTTCGTCTATAATTAATTAGGGATGCGTGGGTTCGTTTATGCCTTCTTAATTTGGCAATAAGACCACTGAGTGCCTTTTTTGTGCAGCAAAATCGGGAAAAATAGAAACATTTAAATTGCAAAAAAGGTGTAGTAACCAGTTTTTTTATAACATGCCATCATGAAAGCAAGATGAATAAAGCAAGCACGGGATAAATATACAGTTTAAGACGCCTTTAACTGGCAACATTTTGTTATTCATAAATGGAAAAATCTTTACATTCGAATATATATATGAAAAAAGGCTTCTTACTTCAGAACTTATTTTAAATAAAATTTCTAAATGGATAGATACATGGACAAACGCATGAGGATACGACAGGCGATAGTCAACGCCATCGTAAGTATTTTACTCCTTATACCAGAACTTGAGCTCGGCTTCAATCCTAGCGATTGTTGTTGTCTAAATAATTCAGAATGTATTTTATAAATACTTCTATGTTATCAGCATGCCCTTTCTTCTCGGTTTGGTTGCCATGCTCCTCGATATCTAGAAACGATTTCTGTCTTTCTTCCTATTAAACGAAAATAATTAAATCTATAGTCGGTATATTTGATTCTTCGGACGAAGATAAAACTCAGCTTGTGTCCGAAGTGAACAATTTCCCAATTGTTCGATATTCGATGTAAGGGGTAACAGTGTATTAAAACGGATCACTCATTAGTGCCATATTCGGTTTATGCTTTTGTGGGCGAAAAAAAAAGAGACTTTTATTGCGCTTGCAATTGTAACGCGACGTCTGACTGGATCACGTCAAAATTTCTGCGAAACTAGACGTAATCACCAAGCCTGGTCATCACGTGAATAAGTCAGTGAAATGAACACCCCACTAAACCATACTTTATATAGAGAAAACTGGGGTGAACGGGGGTATACATTATTTTTCTTATTTCTGCTCCAAGACATAGGTTGTGGGTAGTCGTTAGAACCGCCTCAATGAGGCGGTTCTAACGAGCACTCACAACCTATGTTGGCTGCAACAATAAGAAAAATACCACGGATTTTCATCAGAAAAGTATTCATTTTGGAGATGTGGGAAAAATACATTGTGTCGCACGGGTGTGTTATCGTAATGTAACTTCGCTTTACATTGGCTGACATTCGGTTTAATGCAGCTTACGGCTCTTACAGTATTTGGGAAAACCTTCAATTTTAAACCTTACAAATGAGTAAGCGAAATGGGAATAACAGCAATGAAAATTGCCATTTCGGAGGATACATCGTCGGTTTATGTTCGCAAATTACGTTTTACGGCCGCGCTTTCGCGTCGCCGTAAATCCAAATTTTCGACCATACCTCACGAAAACACGCCTATATAATTTTATTCCCTTGAACAACACTTTTAGAAAGTAAAACTGGGGTTTACAGGGTTAAACCTTACTTTTCTTAATATACATGTATCACAATTTTTCATCGTATAAGTTTCGTTTTTCATTAGCAAAACACGCCTATACAAATACATTGTAACCTTCATCGTCGAAAAATTGAAAATTTTAGGTTGAAAAATTGTGATATGTTTCTTATTTCTGCTCCAAATATAGGGTACTCTTTAGGACCGCCTCATCGATCATTGATTCCATTGTGGAATTTTGAAAATACTTGAGGGTCACTGATGAGGCCTAATTGGCCGAAACTAGCTAGTCTGGCCCAGAAAACATGTACACTTGATATTTTCCAGTCCGATGGTGTATTCCTTGCTTCCAGAGGATAACCCTTTTTTATATAACATGTTTAACACCTGCAAACCCCAGTTTTACTATATATTAAAATAATATTTATAGGCGTGTTTTCGTGATGTTCGGCGGTAAGGTTTACAATGCATTAGTACAGTGGCTCCCGCCCATAGGGGCTTGAAGAAATATATGGGCTGCATAATGCTTCCACGCAGAGCTGAATCCGGACCTCCCACTAGTACTGGTAAACCGCTTAGAGGATCTAAGCCTGTCCAGGAACCGCGGTGCGAGGCGGACCGCCAATGCTAATAAACCCTATTGGTTTCATTTGGCGACAGGGCTTGAGATGTCATTTCATCTCAATGTTGAGTAAAAGTCCCACAAAATTGGAAGCAACGTCTCCAAAATGACCTTTACAGTGTTGACGGGGACGTTAAACCTCAAATCAAACAAACAAAAATGCATTAGTACAGGCGTAATCGTAATGAAAACCGACAATTTACCTCCCCAAAGTACGATTTGTGGAAGATATTCTACTACGTAGCAATAAGCCGCAATATACAGTGAAATTCCGCTATTAAGACCACCTAAAATTAGGACTAATTCTGCTATTAAAATCTTATTTCATCACGTGAACAAGTCCGTGAAATAAAGACCCCCCCCCACCTAAACCTCACTTTATATAGAGAAACCTGGGGTTTACGGGGGTAATCATTATTTTCCTTATTTCTGCTCGAAGACATAGGTTGTGGGTACTCGTTAGAACCGCCTCAATGAGGCGGTTCTAACGAGCACCCACAATCTATGTTGAAAGCAGAAATAAAAAAGATGTTATCATTTTTGCCTAATATTTATCATCTTCTGACACCATGTTGGACGCCATTATTTCTTACGGACATGTTTTCCTAATGTTGAAGGGTAAACTAAATTTTTCTTTGTGGTTTTTGCCTACAATGTTCTCTTGCCAGGGATCACAATTGGGACTGTTTAAAAGTGTCTTAAAAACCACTTTTGAATAGTACCAAAGATGGTCTTAAAATATGAATTTCACTGTATAAAGGAACAAAAATACAAAGCTGGCTGACCGGGACATAGTCGGGATTTCCTGAAATTTACAATTGGTTAGGAAATCCTTGGCCAACATGGCCGCTGTTTTCTAATACATTATGTGGTGCAATATTTTATTTGCTAAAGCTTTGTAATATTTTTCAACTTTCTGCTTCCGGAATCGTGGGTACTTATTAGACTAGGAGATTAGTAGGCCAAAACCTTACAAATTGATAACTCGTGTGCGGAGGCCTGTGGGTACTTATTAGACTACTAGATTAGGAGGCCCTCATGCGCTGAACAAATTATTTGTCTTAATCGCTACGGAAGTAAAGGCGAGGATTGTGGCGACGTAAAATCAATTTAAGCTCCTCCCCCGACCCCCCCCCCCCCCCCCCCCCCGCTCCCAGTGGAATTCGTTTCCGCTGACCGTTCCAAGGTGGTTCTTCTGTCGCGGTTTATTTTTTTTTTTATGGTTTGTCTTTGGGTGTTTGTGTCGCTTATATTATTTTATTTTGGATAGCCTTTTGGCCATTTTGTGGGAAAGTAATTGTCCTTTTGGCTTTCCGCTATTGATGTTTCCATTAGGTACTGTTGTTTCGTGTTTGTGTTTCTTTCCCTTTGGTGTCTCTGATGGGGGCGGTGGGTTAATTGCATCGATTCCTGATCATTGCCTCCACTTCTACTTAGCTATTACTCGGATATCATATGGGCCCCGCCAAGCGATTTTGGTACTTATCGCCTATGCGAGCAGCGAAGGTTCAGGCGAGCCTGCGCATCCGCGCAGTCTCACCAGAACCTTCGCTGCTCGCTCATACAAGCAGTGAATCAAGAGGAACCTTCAGACAGAAAGCCATATCCCTGGCCCCTCTGAATGGCTGGGCATGCGCAGTTAAAATTTGTCATGACGGAATGCTCGAAGACCCAAATTCGCTTGGCGGGGCTCACATCATGTAATTGGATATTTTTATATACTTCATTTTCCTTTTCTCTGTGATAGCAATCCATTTCATCTTAGAGTGATTTCTTGATGTCTGAAACAGACCTGTCGCAAGGTTTCATATTTTATAAAAACAAGAGGGATGGTGAATATGATATTAATGTCTAGGAGCTAGACTAGGTACTCATTAGAACCGCCTTAATGGGTTTCAATGTATACCATTGTAAGACCATATTTTTTTTAGAAAAGTGGGGGTTCAAAGGGATTTTATTACACGGCCTTGATGACTTGATGGAATGTATTTTCCTTACGGAAACACGCTTATACAAATACAAAGCAAAATTTTACAGCCAAAAAAGTGCAAATTTTAAGACGAAAAATTGTGATATTTTTCTATTTTTTCTCAAAATATATATTGTGGGTACACGTTAGAACCGCCTCATCAAGGCGGTGCTATATGTAGTTCTCACAATCTATATATATTTATGAGCAGAAAAAGAAAAATAAGATTTACCCCTGTGAACCCCATTTTTACTATAGGAAAGTGGGGTTAAAGGGGTCATAATTATATGTGCGTGCTTTCGTGATGTTTGATTCGTGCTGTGTTTCAAACGATAGTGTATACAGTCGAACTTTAATGGCTCGAACACCTTTGGGACCACGAAAATCTGTTCGAGACAGGGTTAGTTCGAGCCACTGAGGGTAACTGCCAGGAGGCATAATAAGATACTTTTAGACATCTTTTCGATGTTCTATAATGAAAATGTTTGCTGTGTGTACTCATTAGAATCGCCTCATCGAGGCGATTCTAATGAGTACACATAGCAAACATTTGCAAGATAAACGACTAAAATCTTCTTAATTATCTATCCCCCACTATTTCTCATATAGAGGATTTTGCTAGGGGCTCAAGAATGGGTTCGACTCATCCATGGTAAACGAGCCAGCGGTGTTCGAGCCATCTAAGTTCTGCAGTACATGTATCTAGGATCCAAAACAAACGAACTTAATTGGTAAACAGAGAAGAACCAGATCATACACTGCTAAATCTAACGGTATTTTCATAAAACGTACAATAAATAAGACCCCTTGAAATACATTACGATAACTCACCCGTGCGACATAGTGCATTTTTCACATCTCCAATATGACCAATTTTCTGATGAAAATCCTTGACAGTTTGTTATAAATGTTCAAAACATAGGCTGAGGGTGCTCGTTAGAACCGCCTCAGTCAGGCGGTTCTAACGAGTACCCACAACCTATGTATTGGAACAGAAATTAGAAAAATAGTGTATACCCGAGTAAACCCCAGTTTTCTCTATATAAAGTGGGGTCACCATTTCACGGACTTGTTCACGTGATGGATACAGCCAACGCAGTTGACTAGAATAGTCTAAGTGCCATATTGAGTACATAAAGTCACCAACTGTGACTATGCGTTTTTCTCCCGGCCTTAGTTTAAACGTTTATTTATTTGTATAATACATGATATATATACATACAGATAAATCAACAAAGACAATATTATACAATGGGATTCAGAAGAAAGTCGAAAGACTTATGGAGCTCTGTCTCCCATTTTTACAAAATATCAATGTACAATAGTATAGTCGGGGATTTGAAATTCGTAGCACCCGTATTTAAGGAGTTTAATGCACCTTATTTTCTCACACTTATCTATGATATGAATTTATTGAGAGGTCTCTCAGCATCTTGAAAATGGAGTTAGAAAATCAAAAAAGTGGGGAAAAAGACATAAAAAGGGGAGATAAATGTACCTACCCTCTTTTTTCATTTGAACAGCCAAACAATTCCAAACGAAATTTCCTCTGAAACTACAAGGCCAAATGGAACCAAATTACATGTGAAGCCGCCATGGGATTGAAGAACAAACATATATAATGAATGTCTGGGTCACATGACCAAAAAGTCCACCATGCCCATATATGGTAAAAACCTTTGAAATCGCCCGATCTCAAGAACCAATAGACCGATGGCCTTGAAACTTGATATACAGTATTGGGGACCCGGTCCCTTTCATATTTGTTCAAATGATGACATTTGGTTGACCTTGACTTTTCTTACGTCAAGGTCACATACGGTCACTTAGGGTTTTGTATTGCAAAGACAGGATTTTCTGGTTCTGTTGCAGCTTATGACACCAGAGTTGATATTTGCAACCAGCTAAATGATCCTGGGGCCATAAGATTATATATTTCTATTATTTTCAAAACTGCTGTGCTAACTGATACCAAATTACATATAATGCATCAGTGTAGTCGAGAAATCAAAGTTTGTTTGAGGGATCTGTGTGATTGTCACACCAATATATGGCCAAAAGTGATTTTGAATACTGCATCTTAGGAAATACAAGACCTTGGTATGCAGCAGTTTGGACTTTAGCTCTGCTGAGATTGTTCAAAGCTGACATTAATGTATGCGACGGCAACAAAAAACAATGGTTGATTTAAAAATAATTTGGCATCAATGGTCATGCGATTGGCCTCTACTAAACCATTATGGTCGATTAAAATAAATGGCCACAAAGGGTGGGTTAATTTATGCCCACTTGAGATCTGGTGAGCGTAGTTGCCCATGGGATCTTGTTTATAACTTTGTGTTCAGGTTAGTTATTAAAAGTCGCGTAAGCTTGATGGCAAGCATAAACCATATTTAATTGGCGTTGTCATGATACAGCAGCCAGAGTTTTCTGCTTTACTGATTGCGCTTGTTTGGTTATCTTTTATTGCTTAGCTGCATTTTCCAGCCTTCATAAACCATTTATTCGATAACCAGTGGTAGTTTGGTATGAAAAGTAGAAGTAAAACAAGGATCAGGAATTGATACAATTAACTCACTCCACCCATCAAAGACACCAAAGGGAAAGAAACACAAACATGAAGCGACCAGACCATAATGGAAACCTAAACAAAGGAAGGCCTTAAGGGCAGTTACTTTCCCACAAAATGGCCATATGGCCATCCAAAATCAAAAGACCCAAGTGATACACACAGTAAGTAACAAACAACAACATAAATAAACCGCCACGGAAGAACCGCCTTGGAACGGTCAGTGGAAAGAATTCCACTGGGGGGCTTAAATCGATTTTACGTGGCAACAATCCTCGCCCTTACTTCCGTCGCGATTTAGGTAAATAATTTGTTCAGTCCGCATGAAGGCCTCCTAACTCATCAGTGCAACATCTCCGTGAACACAAATAATCAAAGAACCACAGAGGTGAGACAACGGTGAGGACTCCACAGCAAGAAACCACTGAAATGCTGGAGCAAAAGAAAACCAACAGTTATAATCCGATGTTACAATGGCAGCAATGCCGCTGAAAGACAACAATGTTCAGTGACCCTATTTCAGTCAGAATTTCGTCCAGTATTTCATAATTGAAGGAAAGACGTATTTTAATCAGTTTACGCCTCTGAACAATCCAGCCTCCTTTTGACTGAAGGTCTGCAAAATGTGTCTGCAAACAAAAAAGAATCATTATATAATATTTGCATGGTAGAATGACTAAATTTAATTATCAGCATCTAATTCTCCAACTGATGATTTGATATACTTCAGCTCATTTGCTGATTGAATGACTGGTTTTGGTTGATCTTTTGGCAAATATGCGCAAATTGTGGTGACCAAGTTACATGAAGATGCAGAAAAGGTCAGTCGAGAGTCTGTGTTGAACCCGATGTGCCCACCCTTCTTGACAAAAGTGTAGAAGAAGCTTGATTTACAAAGGAACCGTTACATTTATTATACCAAACATCGTCGCTGTTCAAAATATCTGACCTATAAGGTGTCAACTTGAAGTTAACCTTTCATTCAGTTCCTTCCATAAGTACGAATGCATTTCCGCCAGAACGCCTGAAGGTAGGTGCCTGATGCTCTTGTCTCTGGTAGGGCTAACCAGAGCCTAACTATGGGTTTCCTTTGCTGAAGCATTCTAGCTATTCCATGCTGTTGAATCGTCGTCGTTGTCTCATCTCATTCGTTTGATTTTATGTTCGCGGAGATGTTGCATTGATGAGCTAGAAGTCCATTATGCAGACTGAACAACTTATGGGTTTTAACCAAGACAACCAATGATGAGGATTGAGGCCACCTTAAATCAATTAAAGTGTCCATCCCAAACCCCAACATCCGTAAAACTTCTTACTGACCCCATTCCAAGGTGTTTTGAATGGGAGGTGCGAGGTATTTTGTATAGGTTCCTAATCATTGCCTACACTCTGTTTGTCAAATCATGATAACTCCTGATGGCTTGACATAGAAAGCCCTTTTGGCAAATCTGTATGGGGCAATTGGGGTGGTTGGGTGAGGCAAAGGTGGCGTTACCTTGCGTCAATAGGGCGTCCAACTGATATTGGCTTACAGCTGGACAAGACCTGCTGTTCATTGAACAGGTAATGGTAGAGGGGGGATACTATTATTTCTTCTGTTTCTGCACTTATATTTAGTTTCCTCTTTCTCTTCTGTCCCTCACTTTCATCTGCTCTACTATCTCTTCTATCGCTTTTCTCTGGGAGAGGACACAGAATGATCAACAAGGGTGGACGTGCCTTTAAACCCAAACAATCAATATATGGGACAAATATCAGTAAAAGGAAGTAGTGAAAAAGTAGACGAAGAACAGGTTAATTAGTGCATCACGTGATCAAGTCCATGAAATGAAGACCCCTAAACCCAACTTTATATAGAGAAAACTGGGGTTTAAGGGGTAAACATTATTTTTCTTATTTCTGTTCCAAGACATAGGTTGTGGGTACTCGTTAGAACCGCCTGATGCGGCAATAACGAGCACCCTCAACCTATGTTTTGAACATTTATAACAAACATATCAAGGATTTAAATCAGAAAAGTAGCCATTATGGAGATGTGAAAAATGCGCTATGTCGCACGGGTGAGTTATCGAAATGTGTGACAAGAGACACAGGATAATTAAGAGCTAGTGGCGAATAGAGGGACAAGGTTATCGAAGGCAGGTTGTCTAATGAAAAGGTAGAAAGTAAGTGGAGGTGACATCTTAAGATGCACGTTTACAGGGGTGGCTTTACATTACATTAAAGCTCGGTTACTATTTATTTTTAATCGTGCGACTTACCAGAAAATAAGGCACCCGGTAAGATTTCAATAGAGACCTTGTAGTGGCCAGTAATATTTACGTGTTTAAAATATAATACTGTCGACGTGAGTTTTGGAGCCTTCAGCACAAACTGGAAATTTGGATAATGAATCTTGGAATATAAATGTATTTATTAAATGTTGATATATTCAAGTCACCAGTTTAGAGAATCACTAGATAGTTCATCGCTGACAAATATGCTTGTTGATGTATATTCCCCTCACTAAATAAAAAACAGAAGGAAATGGTCACCAGTAATTTTTCAAAAATATATCTGTTGGCCCCTGTTATGATACATCTGTGACCAGCCGTAAAATAATTTATTTTATGTATGTTTTAATATGGATTTTTATCACGATCTGTGAGACAGCAAGAAAAACCAGCATAAGGGTCCATAGGTATCTGAGTCCCTTGTTCATGCCCAGATTGACACAGAGTCACCAAGTTTCACATGCATGTGCAAAAATAACCGCCCTGTATACTGACGAAAAAGAAATTGTTTCAAAAAATACTAAAAATCCGTTAGAGCAAAAAATGTGTAAAATTTACCAAATTTCTGGGGGTAAAATTTCAATGGTCAAAATTTATGGTAACACCGGATGTAGTTACGTCACATTATGAATTTTGGTATCTTTGAGTATTGACAAATATTTTGGTTGATGCAATAAATCAACATTCAGTTGGAAGCGCAAGCTACACATAACTAAACTTAATCCAACTATTCCATTCGCATGGGGGTGGGTGTAAAGTCATAGAATTTTTAACCCCTTTTCCCCACCAGATTTGCTAAATAATCACATGTCACATAGGTTAGGCTTCTATCTCAATGAAACAGCACAAACAAAGCGTGAGAATTTTGGGTGCATTAAATGTTCCGAAATCTGGTCTCAAATCCCGGACTAGTAGCGTTATGACTTGTGATAATACAGAACAAGTGAAAATGACGTATGATATTATTATGGATATTCTTGTTAAACTCATTTCTAGATACTTATTCCTAGCGTCTAGCTGGATTGGCTCCACGGGGGACATGGAATGTAAAATACAATAGATGAATGTAGATAGTGTGACATCTTACGTTACACATTTAGCTTGTCAGGCTAAGTTAAGCTAGAGGTCTAGTATAGCACGAATCCTGTCGTAAAGGAAACTATTAATGATACTATTAGTAGATATGGTTATTTATAATAGGATTATATTAACTACAGGAGCTTATAAGTTTACTACGAATCGTTTAGTTTTGATTCTGAATTCTTGAACGGCTAAGAATATCTGCTTGTTATTAGAATCCGATAATTCGTGGTTTCCAAACAGAAGTACGTCAAGAGACGGCTGACATATTGGTTGTATTTCAGTGTAGAGATCTTGTCGTAGATGTGTGTATCGTGTGCAGGAAAATAGAAAATGTTGAGTAGTTTCGACAGCTCCGCAGACGCAAAGTGGGCTATCAATAATGTTTTTTGAAAATAGATGTTGATTGAGAGAACTGCATCTCATTCTCAGACGAGCGTGATAAATCTGACCTGTCCTCTTGCCGTTACAGAAGTACCTCGGCAAAGAAGCCAGGTTAAGATCAAGTTGTCTTTTGAAGGAGACATGGCTTGGCGAATTTCTTATTTCTTCAGACAGGCCATTACAGTCTCGTACAACTGATGGAAGGAAGGATTTATAATAGAGTTGAGAATGTGCTTGTACAGTACTTAGGTCTCGTGCGTTACGTAAGTTGTAAGTAGAATTGTTACCTACTGGGGCGGGTACCAGTGAAGAAAGATAGTCAGGAGTCAAGCCGTTTTGCATTTTATAAAACAGTTGTAGTTTGTGCTTCTTCCTACGTGATGTTAATGATTCCCATTTGGTTTCATTATGAAGACTTTCTATAGAGACTAGTTTTGTTGCACCGGTGACGATGCGAGCAGCTTCGTTTTGTATTTTCTCTAAATCGTTAACTTCATACAAAGTACAGTTATCCCAAACGACGTCCGCATATTCAAGTAATGGTCTAATAAAAGAAAAGTATATTGTTTGAAGCGAGTGCCTATCGAGTTTAAATTTTAGTTTTCTCATGATATTTATACGGCTCCATGCTTTAGTTTTTATATACTCTAAGTGTTCATGCCATGTACAATCATTGGAAAATACAACACCAAGGTGTTTATGAGATGTTACGTCATTTATCTGGGATTCATTCATAATGACTCGAGGATGGTTAGGCTTGTACCTTTTTCTGGAAAATACCATTGACTCCGACTTAGATGGATTGAACTTGACGAGCCACTGTTTAGCCCACTCGTTAATTTTAGAGAGATCAGCATTTAGTTTATCAGCGGCACCAACAGGATCATCAACAATAATATAAAGGTTTGTATCATCAGCAAAGAGTCTGATAGAAGAGTGAATATCCTCGACAACATCGTTAATATAAATTAGAAAAAGGAGAGGACCGAGAATAGAACCTTGAGGGACGCCAGCCTTAATTGAAGTCCAGCTCGAAGCTGTTCCAGGTAAGACAACACGTTGTTTTCTGTTTTCTAAATAGTCTGAAAACCATTGGAGGAGCTGTCCAGAAATGCCAACAGAAGAAAGTTTATAGAGGAGGCCTTTATGCCAAACTCTATCGAAGGCTTTACTAGTATCGCAAAATATTGCTCTTACTTCTTTGCCTTCGTCTAGAGCTTGACAGAAAGTATTGTACATATCAGTTAGCTGGTTTACAGTAGAATCACCCGGTACAAAGCCAGACTGTAATGGCGTTATTATGGCATTTTCTCGAAAAAAGTTAAAAATATATTTGTGAACGATTTTTTCAAGAACTTTTCCAATAGTACTATGGAGAGATATTGGTCTATAGTTGGACACTTCGGAAGGATCGTCTTTTTTGAAAATAAGAGTAACGTTGGCTTGTTTCCACATAGCTGGAAATCTACCCTTCTCAAGACAGAAGTTATAAAGATCTTTTAGAGGGGATGTTAGATGCTCGGCAAGATCCTTGAGAATTTTATTACCAATAATGTCAGGGCCTGACGCCTTGCCTGTGGGTAGTGACGAGAGTATAGATTTCACATCTTCTCTTGTAATAATAATAGACTCGAGTTTGCTGTGTGTTGTATTTGTTGCTTGTGGTAAGGACGCGTTAACTTCATCCAAAATTGTTTGTTGTGTAAAAAAATCGTTAAGTAGGTCGGCTTTTTCTTTGTCGTCACAAATAATAATGTTATCGGCTTTCAGTGGAGGTATAGAAGATTGTTGTTCTGGTTTAATGAATTTTTTTAATGTTTTCCACCAATCCTTTTGATTTATATTGGGATCTTTAAGTTTATTCTTTAATTTGTTGAGTTCATCGTCTTTAGCTCTTCGAATAAAAGAAGTTACCTGGTTTCTGACTTGTTTGTATTTATTAAAATCTTGCTCTTGTTTTGTTCTTTTGTACTTATCATATAGGCGTTTACGTTTTCTCATAAGTTTCTTTATATCATTAGTCAGCCATGGTGGATCGGATTTGCGAATATGTATCGTTTTATTTGGAATATGTTTGTTTACAAGATTCAAGATCACATCGGTTACATTTTTAGCATAGATATCTACATCGTCGTCCTTCAGTGAATTCCAGTTGGTTTCATTTAGTTTGCGGGAAAGTGTTTGGTAATCGCCTCTATGATATAAATAAATTTGTCTTGTGTAAGTTGGGGATGTGATTTTGTTAAAATTATATGCACAATATATAGGACAGTGATACCTTATGTTTTGATCAAGAAAGGGCTCACCAACGCCACTCAGAACAACCCTGTTCTTGTTTGACACCATAAATAGGTCAATAATTGATTCGGAGTTCTCTGTATAGTGCGTGGTTTCAGTTATAATTTGGTCCAAGTTAAAATGCTGGCATAAATCATTAATTTTCCTATGGGACGTTTGTTTTGATACATCAAAATTAAAATCTCCTGTTATTGTTACATTTGAAATATTAGTATCAAATGCTAGCCCGAATGAGTCCTCAATGCATGTGTAGATTGCGTTATTTGAATTAGGAGGTCTATAAAACGTACCTAACAACTCTTTCCTGTTATGAATACAAATTTCAACCCATACACATTCAATTTGCGGAAGTTCAAGGTCAGGTCTTCTACGGGAAAAAATAGAATCACGCACATTGGCGACAATAATGCATCGCTATCCGTATCCTGTAAATTTGAATTTCAATCATGTTATGCAATCAATTAGGGCACGAAATAGTTTCTTTGGAACGGATAGGTTGCGTTGATTTATAACATTTCCTAGGATAAATGAAACATGTACATGGTTTCCCCCGTGGAGCGCTGAGACGACGTTGATTAGTTTACATGATGGACAAACATAAAGGAACATATACATAATCAAAAACATAATGATACTGGCAGAGGAAGGGGACTAAAATGAACATTTTTGGTGATTACAACTTGTTGGATGCATATAAGTGTCTGGAATCCTAGAATTCTCTCTTGTTTTTCTGAGTCAAATTGAACATATATTTTGTTCAAGATGGTGTTGATTTAATGGCTGCTGTGTGGCATTTTACTGACAAGTAACGTGTATATTACTAGCTTTCTTTAGCGAAACTTCCACCGTTGCATTAATAACTTACAATACTATAATTATGACTATTATGCGATGAGATAAAAGCTGAAATGGCTATTCTGTAAGAAGCAGGTTGCTTCAATAGCTTCAGATGCATATGACAAACTTATTACTGGCATGGCTGTAAATACCAGAAACAAAACCAACAAGGAAGTATCGTTGAAGACAAAGTGCCAACACACATTACTACATTGTTGCAAAGGATATAGTTCTCTTACAATGACTATTTTACCATGATCATGAAGGAAATTTTGTTTCCATGTCTGTTACATAAGCCTATTTATCCTATCTCAGACATAATATTGTCCTGACATACAAATAAATTTACGAGTCGTAATGTGCATACATGATACTGACATCTAAATTATGAGCCTGAAACATTTGTGGCACTGGCATGAGCAGTGCATTACAAAACAAATTGTTTGCGTGACAATTCACATAAATGTCGTGTTATTTTACATGGTTATTTTATGTCAGGTAACTTACTGGTATGGAAGTAATGTGACATAGGAATCACTGACATTACCTGATACATGTATGACAATTTTTTATAAACCGGCTTCATAAACCGACTGTAGCAGACATTCCCCGACAATACTTAACTTTCACAGGTTTACATTTTGCTGACATGGACTTGCAGTTGTGTAATATTATGACAGTCGCTGACATGACCTAATGTCATTGTATCTTAATGTAGACTTAATCACCGGTTGCAAGCGCCCGAACGCGTGACAACGACACTTATGCCATACGCAAACGGCGAGGGCCAATGTGCGACTGCGCATGCGCGCAGTACGGCCAGTGCCTCCGCCGTTGGGGCGAAAACATGAAGGATCCAATTATGCATCTGGCGATTTATTTCACTAGATCGCGAATCATAGGCATATGCCAAATGTCCGCACTGAAGGCAATAAGTATCGTTGTACCGCGTAACGACCCTAATGCCATGTGGTTTAAAAATCGCTCATGCGACTCCTTGGCACGTGGGTATCGTGAGCCAGGTTCATTCATGACTGGAGTACAAGTGTGTCAGTGTGTTACAAATACGGATATAATTTTCCACTATTCAGATGGATCAATACATGTAACTCCAGGAAATACTATAAGAAAGGTATTTTTGTTGTTGTTATGCTTATCATAAGAGCGTCGTACTAGTGCGAAAAAGAAGTGACAGAGGCGCCATACAGACGGAGCGAATATGCATGCTGATCCACGCCTCTGTCATACCTGTTTAAGACACAAACAAGTCGGGCATCCCGGACGACACTTGATAGAAATTAGGGCTCAGATGCTTCATCGCAATCTCGACAGGGCTGCACTGACCTCGCTGCATCGTTGAACGATACAGCGGTGTCAAGACGTCCCGGCCTTCGTCGCCAAAGTCGCGAAAACACGCCTATACAAATACACTGTGAACTTTACCGCCCGACATTTTAAGATGAAAAATTGTGATATTTTTCTGCTCATTGTGTGTACTCGTTAGAACCGCCTCGATTACTCGTTAGAACCGCCTCATCGAGGCGGTTCTAACGAGTACCCACAATCTATATTTTAGAGCAGAAATAAGTAAAATATGGTTCACCCCTGTTAACCCAAATTTTACAATATAAAAGTGGGGTTCAGGGGGGTCAAAATAATATAGGCGTGATGCATTGACAATTTTATTAGCCCACATTTCATTATTATTGAGCCAGCGCACGACAAAACCTACAATAAGACATTTGCGCCCATCGAAGACTCAGATCAGCCTTTGCATCGATATAGTCTAACCAGTGACATTTTATTGCTGCAAGGAGGAGCATTGGGCCCTTAGCTATCCTTAGGGCGCAAAACGAAGACTCTGGTCAGACTGCGCGGATGCGCAGGCTGATCTGAGACTTCGTTGGGCGCACGTCTTATTGAAGGTTTTGACGTGCGCTGGCTCTAATATGTTATCATACGTTTGCATGTACCAGGCTTATTCAGGAAAAACAAGCTGGATCAAGTTATGTTTCTTTTTTATGCAAATACCCAAAGGAATATCTGGTTTCTTGTTTCTTGATCAAGACCTTGCTTCAGAATCTGAAGAAGATCTGTTTGTTTGTTTCTTTGATTTGAAGTTTAATGTCTCCGGCAACACTGTATATGTCATTTCTGAGGCGTTGCTTCTAATTTTTCGGGACATTTACCCGACATTGAGATGAAATGAGATCTCAAGCCCTATCGCCCGATGAAACCAATAGGGTTTATATATATGGACGTCCGACTCGCACTGCTTTGCCTTGGCACGCTTAGATCCTCTAAGCGGTTTACCTGTGCTCGCGTGTAGTGGGTTTCAGCTCTGCATGGAAGCATCATGCAGCCCATCTATTTCTTTCAGCCCCCATTGTCGGGGTAAAAGAAATTGCGTAAAATATGTTTTGTATTATTGAACTAATAATTTGATGTTATCGGATATCTGAATGTGTGTTTGGTGTTTGTGTGTTCTGTTGGTATCATTTACAGGGTTGAGCGCTTTAGAGTGCGCCGTTCTTTGATCGGGACTTTAACTAGAGGACCCCTATGTATATAGATAGATACGAGCCAACCTGTGCAACCTTCCAAATTTTGTGGCGAGGACGTAAAATATTGAGACTGCAATCATCACGATAACAAGTCCGTGAAACGAAGACCCCTCTAAACCCCACTTTATACAGAGAAAGTGGGGTTTAAAGGGGTTTACATTATCTGCCTTATTTTTGCTCAAAACATAGATTGTGGGTACTCGTTAGAACCGCCTCACTGAGGCGGTTCTAACGAGTACCCACATTCTATGAAAAATATCAAAATTTTTAAGCTGAAAATTTTAATTTCACGGTTTGGTGGTAAAATTTTCGATATGTTTGAATAGGCGTGTTTTCGTAATAGAATGATTGAGATTTGGAAATGACAGAGTTTATACTTAATTCAACGCCCGCATGTTCCCTTTGCTTGAATAAAAAAAAACTACACTCAAGTCCGTGGAAGTTTTTCTGATAAAATCGCTTTTTTAAGCTGTCTTCCTGTAAGTGTTCAGTTAAAAGAGTTATTTGTGAAAGAAATGGTGCGGTAACAAACAGAAAAGGGCAGATAGAACATTCGATAAGTATAATAAGACACGTTTTCAAATCTGTCTACTGGCATAATTTAAGCAATCCTGTTTCAAATCCGTGTAATAAATGAATAAAAAAAAAGGGTGGGATTTTCAAGGGTATACGTTACTTCCATATTTTTCATCAGGACAAAGACTTTGCATAACGAAAACAGGCCTTTTAAAATATATTGAAAATTTTACCACAAAAAAATGATAATTCTCACATATCTGCACACATTGATTTCGGGTGCTCGTTAGAATAGCCTCGAATCTATGTTTTAGAAAGAAAAATATTAAATGTAGGACAATTATTATCCACTAAATTACATGTACCTGTGTCCGATTTAAGTTACGCGACAAACTATATAGAAGTTAATGGGCAACATGTTTCTATCAGAACTATGTTAGATAGCGAAAATTTGGTTAAAGATTATAAATATTCATTATTTTATCATTAATTTGAATATAATTCTATATATATTTCATCAAATTAAGCCTGGTCAATTTCAGAATAAAACTAGGACCCTATGGTCAAATGTACTTCAATAGCAAATTATCAACAATACGCGACAGTATGTGATTTTAAACGAAAAATATGAGGCCAAATATGACTTGAAATTTAAGTAGAAAAATCATTCTCCTTTCCTCCAATGTCAAATTTAAGAAAATCAAATAAAAACAAATTGGGTCATTTTGAGGTTTCATTTTCGGAGCTGGAAAAACTGCCAGTACAGGTAAGTTCCCTTGATTTGACATGAGACATGATCCCAATTGTCCCGTATGTATACCCCAGGTAACCTCAGTTTTACTTTTTTAAACATGGGGACCAAGGGGATCCAAATGATAAACGTGTTTTCGTGATGGGTTATTCACTAGAGCATCATCAACCAGGTCATAATAAACACCATTACGCAAACACGCCTATACAAATATATTGCCACCTTTTTCGCCGAAACAATGAAAATTTTATGATGAAAAATTGTGATATTTTCCTAATTTCTGCTCAAAATATAGATTGTGGCACTCGTTAGAACCGCCTCATCGAGGCGGTTCTAACGAGTACCCACAATCTATATTTTAGAGCAGAAATAAGAAAAATAAGGTATACCCCCGGAAACCCCAGTTTTACTATATAAAAATGGGGTTCAAGGGGGTCAAAATTATATAGGTGTGTTTTCGTGATGAGACAGTCCGTCACGAAAACATTCCTATATAATTCTGATTCCCTCGAATCCCATTTTATATGGTAAAACTGGGCTTAAATGGGGTAAACCTTATTTTTCTAATTTCTGCTCTAAAATGTAGATTGTAGGTACTCATTAGAACCGCCTCGATGAGGCGGTTCTAACGTGTACCCTGGCCCCCGCCCATCGAGGCTTGAAGAAATAGACGGGCTGCATGATGCTTCCACGCAGAGCTGAAACCGACAGCACATAAGTACTGTTAAACAGCTTAGAGTATCTAAGCCTGCCCAGGCAAAGCGGTGCGAGTCGGTCTGTCCATGCTTATAAACCTTATTGGTTTCATTGGGTGACAGGGCTTGAGATGTCATTTCGTCTCAATGTCGGGTAACAGTCCCACAAGATTGGAAGCAACGTCTCCAAAATGACCTATACAGTGTTGACCTCAAATCAAACAAACATTTAACGTGTACACGCAATCTATATTTTGAGCAGAAATAAGAAAAAATCATCTGGAAATTGTAGTTTTTTTTGCGGCAAAATTTATAATGTATTTGAAAAGGCGTGTTTTCCTAATGCTTTGCATCACGAAAACACGCCTATATAATTTTGACCCCCTTGAACCACACTTTTATAGAGTAAAACTGGGGTTTACAGTGGTAAACCGTTTTGTTCTGCTCTAAAATATGATGAGGCGGTTCTAACGAGTTACCGTAATCCATATTTTGAGCTGAAATAAGAAAAATATCCCAATTTTTCATCTTAAAATTTTCATTTTTACGGCGTTAAAGTTTACAATGTATTTTATATAGGCGTGTTTTCCTAATGCTATGTTTTGCAGCAGGAAAAGAAGCCTGTCACAAACGTTCAACAACAACACACTGGGCAATTGACGTTATAGCAACGGCGCATCACGAAAAAGACCAAGATGGTATACTGATGACAAAACCATGGTAGTAACAATTATAGCATAAGCATAGTTACAAGACAAATCCCATGCGACAGTTTGCAAAAATACTATAGTGCCGTCTCTAAATGTTAACTAACATATTGATGGCATTGTGTCTGAAGTAACATAAACGGCATACAGTGTAGATTCTGAGGAGACGGCTTGTTACGAACCGTCTTTATTTTATATTACATGTATCGGTATCTGAAACAAATAAAAATGATATTTTCACATTGTGAAAAATATATTTTCACATTTGTGAAAAAAATATAAATGTCCATGTTATTTTCAAAGCAGCAGTCCGGACTAGTTTTTTTTGGTACAAAATCACATATACAATAATTTTAGTTTTTATAAAAAAAACAATATTCACCTCAAAAAGTAAATAACCTCAATACAGAGGACCTGCGTACGGCAAAACTCGTTATAACGACAATTTCAATGGCATGAATTCTAAGCTCAAGGTTTCGCCTCACTTCCGAGAGGTTTGGGCTTTCCTCAAGTTGGAAATGCCCAAATCGAACCCATAGTCATGAAAGATTCTTGTAACTTAATACTTCAAGAAGCAAATGTTACAGACATTTGTTAGAATCGCCTCATTGGGGCGATTCTAACAGATATCTATAACATTTGTTTCTTGGAGTAATAATGGGGAAAATTCATTTTATTACCTATCATACTCCTAACTGGGATTCTTTATAAAGGCAAATTCTTTATAACGACACAATAATAGGGAACAAATACTGTCGTTATAACGAGAGTCCTCTGTATCTTATCTTGTCTGTATAGGTACATATGCCTTGATTGGTCGAGTTACGTTGACAACGCTAAAACTGTTTTGAATCCGAAAAATTCGGACACATTAAGGACTTGTAGCTCTCCTAAATTTTTTACAAATTTGTTTCACGATCAAGCAAGGAGTTTAAAAGGTACAGACGGAATGGCAAACAGTGTAGACCCTGCAGGAGCAGCCTGTCTGATCTTGTCCTGTACTATTTGCGTAGGCCTATCGGATCATTATGGTTTACACATTTTCATACTAGCATAAATACATGTGTGCTTATTGGTTGCAGAAAAGTAAAGAAATAAGTTTAAAACAATGTTAGCTAGACATACGTATGTTGAATAATAAAAAGACTTTGCGACTGAAGGGCTTTGTAGACTGACGTTTCAGGAAATTACAAAAGCCACTATAAATCACGAGTGTTCAGAAGCCTTTTTTTCATTTGCAGTGAATATCTTTTTGTCAAACACAGCTCTTGCTATTAAGAATTAATTATGTCGTGCACGTAGATGATAAAGTATGCAGCTCATAGAGAAAAGACAAATAGCGTTTAGAATAACATAAGACAGAAGTTTCTTGCACACCAGATAAAGAGATCCATAGTTTTAGTTCGGGACAGAAATTCTGTTCTAACCCTGATGTTCTTACCCCAAATCGAATATTCTCGTGTTTGATACTAAAATGTACCTCATATGCGCCGTCGTTAAGGTTGACGTCACAGCATGTTACGTGACGTCACTAAACATTCCTGTAGTGTCATCACAATATGGCGGACGTCGGTAACCGAAGTGACTGCAGCATTAAAAGTCCGCGCTGTGAAATGGAAGGTGTGCAAGAAAAAGGAGTATTTTTGGTTGTGAGGGGTGGGTAGAAAAATCCGTCCCTCGGGTCCACTGTCCAGCATCACTCGGCAAGCCTCGTGCTGCCGAACAGTGACCCTCGGGACGGAATTTTCCATCCACTCCTCATACCCTTATAAGATTCTTATATTACCAATGAATTGGAAGGGCCGGTCTCGGTGGCTCAGTCGGATGCGCATCTGACTGGTTATCAGGAGATTCGGGTTTCTTCCTCATCGAGTCGGCAACATAGTTTCGTGGAGGATGATCATGACATAAGTATACGCCATTTTCTCCAACTTTCTTGAGAAAGAATGTGCACGCCGATACTGGTTTACCGTTTGTCATTACAAAAACACATCTATATAATTAAGGCCCCCTTAAATCACACTTTCATACAGTAAAATGTAATACCATTTTTCGTATTTCTGTTCATAAGGTACTCGAGGCGGTTCTTCCAAGTACATACAATCTATGTTTTGAACAGAAATATGAAAAATATCAGAATTTTTATCTGATTTTTAGTCGGTGAATTCACGAAGTGAAGTCGACAGACTTTAGTTGTTGCTCGATGACCCTTCTCATCTACCATCTATTGAGTGTTTTTTTGATGTATTTTGGTTATGCCTTCGGATTCATGTGGATTCATGTAAACCTCCGCTCAAAATGTAGTTCCTGTCTAATTAAAGATCCGTTGATAAATATTATATTCTGCTATCAACACAGCTGTGGTACCTCTGCTGAAAGAGAAATTAAAATCCTCTGCATTCTTTATCGGAATGAATGACCCGATAATCTAATTCAATGAAGCAGCTCATAACTGACAACGTGTATTCTATGAAGTGGAGTCTTGGAGTAGAGTTTTGAGCCAAATTTTGGAGCCACATTTTGGAGTTACTTTTTTCATCCATTTGCTCTCATTAGCTGAAGGTGACATATTTTGGTTGGCCTCAATGTCCGCTGGACGTCATATGTCTGGTGCTGTCCATAATTGCTTTATAAACGTGTAATCCAGCATCATTCTTGTGGTTTATAAGATTCCAATTTAAAGAGCAAACACTTAAAACCCATAAGGTCAACCAGCCTATGTAATTAGCACCCCAATGTACCCACTTTTTTCAGAGAAAAATAAGGTCTGCACGGCAAACAGTATTCTTCCTATTTCTGGTCTAAAACAAGGATTGTGGGTACTCGTTAGGACCTATACATTGACACAGTTCTAATGAGCGCCTATAATCGATGTTTGAAGCAGATATAAATCAAAGTACTGAAAGTACTAATAGAAGGTGATGGTATAAAACAGTTAGTTTTTACACTGGGCCATTTCATTTCATTATCTTTTTTATTTTTTAAAACAGTCAATGGCTATGTATGAGTGTAGTAACGCGAGGAGCAGACATATGAAATGTCAAAAACAAAACTAAGGATCGAACGGTACATGTTGTGAATCCCTTCTTGTGTCAATGAGAATAATTCTGGAGACAATTACACACATAGCCTCTAGCAAACAAGATAATTTACTCAACGCTCTATACGTGCTAGCAAATGGCTTTCTTACACCAACGGCCTACGCTCAAAGGGGCTTGAAGAAATATATGAGCTGCATGATGCTTCCACGCAGATCTGAATCCGGCCCGCACACTAGTACTGGTAAACCGCTTAGAGGAGAGTGACCCAAGGAACATTCCTGTGAAATAATTTCAAAAAGAATCTACATATTTAGTAGTACATCGCGTGAACAAGTCCGTGAAATGAAGACCCCTCTAAACCCCACTTCATATAGAGAACACTGGGGTTGCGGTGTGTGTGTGTGGGGGGGGGGGGGGGGGGGTATTATTTCTCATATTTCTGCTCATCCTCCCTGCTTTATATGGAGAAAATACGAGGGTATACATTATTGTTCTTATTTCTGCTCCAAGACATAGGTTGTGGGTACTCGTTAGAACCGCCTTACTGAGGCAGTTCTAACGAGCACCCTCAACCTATGTTTTGAACATTTATATAAAAATATCAAGGCTTTTCATCAGAAAACTAGCCGTTTTATAGATGTGAAAAATGCTTTATGTTACACGGGTGAGTTATCGTAATGGTCTAACTTACAATGCCTCGCTGTGACAATTGGCGGGTGTGGTGGTGGGGGGGGGCATGGGGGCAAGAATTGTCATTAAATGCTAGACATATGAGTCATTGGTTCTCTTTGACAATACAGAGCTAACTTGTATGTCACTGTCTGGACATATTGTGGACATTGAGAGTCAGGTCCTAGTGCAACAGAGGGAAATGAAAAGGCTCAGTTTTACTAATAATGTCACATGTTGACAAAGGGAGGGTGGTTTTGTGTCAGTGGTTCCCTTTGACAATACAGAGCTGACTTGTATGTCACTGTCTTGGAACCTTTTGGACATTGAGAGTCAGGTCTTAGTGCAGCAGAAGGAGATGAACCGGCTCAGCCTTAACCCTATATAAAACCAGTGGGCTCCGGGCAGGTCCAGTTTTGACCCGATGGGGTTATAATTTGGACAATCTTGGTAGAGGGGCAACTAGAGGAAGTTTCATTCCAAATATCAAAGACTTGGACCTTCTGTTTTCAGACGAGAAGGTATTTAAAGGTTTTCAGTACGTAAGTCTATGTGAAACCAGTGGGCCCTGAGGCGGGGCCATTTTTGACTCCAGGGCTTTGATTTGAATAATCTTGGTAGAGGTCATCCGGATGAAACTTCTAGCAAAATATCAAAGACCTGGACCTTGGGTTTTTTAGAATAACATTTTAAAGGTTTTCCATATATGGCTATGTAAAACCGGTGGGGCCTGAGGCGGGGCAACCTTTGGCCCCAGGGCTATAATTTACACAGCATAGTAGAGGACAACCAGATGAAGCATCATACCAAATATCAAATATCAAAGCCTTTGGCCTTCTGGTTTCGGACAAGAACCTTTTTAAATGTTTTCCATATATAAGTCCAAATAAAACCATTGGGCCCCAGGGCAGGGCCATTGTTGACCCAAGGGCTATAATTTGAACAATCTTGGTCGAGGTCTGCTAGATGAATCTTCACACCAAATATCAAAGACCTGGGCCTTGCGTTTTCAGAGAAGTTTTTTGTTAAGATTTTCCCTATATATCCCAATGTAAGACCAAAGGGCATTCCTGTGGGGTGGGGGCGGGGTGGGGGGTGCAATTTTGGCACAAGGACTATAATTTGAAAATCTTGATATAGGTCCACAAGACGAAGCTACATTCCAAATATCAAATATCTGAGATCTGAGGCTTATGGTTTCAGACAAGAAGATTTTTGAAGATTTTCCCGCGAGATGTCTATGTAAAACCAGTGGGCTACAGGGCGGGGGCATTTTTTGGTCACAGGGCTATAATTCTAACAATCTTGATAGAGGTCCACTAGACGCAGCTTCCTATCAAATATCAAACACCTCAGTCTCCTGGTTTCTGACAAGAAGATTTTCAAAGGGTTCGCCTATATAAGTCAATGTAAAACCAAAGGGCCCTGGGGCGGGGGCATTTTTGGCCCCATGGCTATAACTTGAAGTCGGAAAGTCCATTGGTCTCATAGTGTGGCAAGGCTTTAAATGCCATTTCATCACGATGTTAAGTAAGAGTCCAACGAAATTCGAAGCACGTCTATACAGTTTTGTTTATTTGTTTGATTTGAGGTTTAACGCCCCGTTAACACTTTATAGGTCATTTTGGAGACGTCGCTTCTAATTTTGTCGGACTTTTACCCGACATTGAGATGAAATGGCAACTCAGCCTCTGCCACAAACTGCAAACAATAGAGTTAATATGCATGGATGGTCCGACTCGCACCACTTTTCCTGTGCAGGCTTAGAATCGGAACCTTTAAGTTGTCTACCTGTACCCATGTTCGGTCGATTTCAGCTCTGCGTGGAAGCATCATGCAGCCCAATCTGTTTCCTCAAGCCCCGGTGGACGGGGCCGTTATACAGTCTTGACGGGGACGTTAAACGTCAAATCAAACAAATCAAATACACCTCAGTAAAAAAAGGGAAATATTCAGATACAGAAGAAGGGGAAACAAAATCTGATATTTTCTGACCTCGGCTCACAAAAAAAAAAAAAACAAGCACCTACCGCCCGGAATAAATATCATGTATTTTCCCGTACTATAAACGTTAAAATTAAGGAGTTTAAGTTATAAAGTCATATTTTACTGATTGTTCACAGAAATATATCCATGCAACAGTGAATCGCCCCCCGCCCGTCGGGGCTTGAAGACATATATGGGCTGCATGATGCTTCCACGCAGAGCTGAATCCGACCCGCACACGAGTACTGGTAAACCGCTTAGAGGATCTAAGCCTGCCCAAGCAAAGCGGCGCGCACGAGTCGGACCGGCCATGCTTATAAACCCTATTGGTTTCATTGGGCGAAAGGGCTGGAGAAGTCATTTCATCAAAATGTCGGGTAAAAGTCCCACAAAATTGGAAGCAACATCTCCAAAATGACCTTTACATTGTTGACGGGGACGTTAAACCTCAAATCAAACAAATGCAACAGTGAAGGTAACTTCGCTCTATCCGCCCCCGCCCATAGGGGCTTGTACAAATCTATGGGCTGCATGATGCTTCCACGCAGAGCTGAATCCGGCCCGCACACTAGTACTGGTAAACCGCTTAGAGGATCTAAGCCTGTCCAGGAACCGCGGTGCGAGGCGGACCGTCCCTGCTAATAAACCCTTTTGGTATCATTGGGCGACAGGGCTTGAGATGTCATTTCATCTCATTGTCGGGTAAAAGTCCCCAAAAATTGGAAGCAACGTCTCCAAAATGACCTTTACAGTGTTGACGGGGACGTTAAACCTCGAATCAAACAATCGCTCTATCTGTAGTATAGCAAGTCGTAGTATTCCATTCATACTGTCAACTCATTCATTGAATTATTAATCCGCGATCAGGATTTTGAGCGAGTTCAGTTGACGTACTAGAGTTAACAAGAGTTGACTTGTTCCAAAAACGCGCCGTGTAAGAATATTGCGACTGCTAGAGTTAGCTTGGTATGAGAGTTGGAAGCATTGCCTAGTAACAACGAATACTAGGCAAATACTAGGCAAATTGTAATTTAAATGCAATCCGAAAATCGATTATTTCCAACTATTTGAAATGGCCACGTGTTGGAAAAATCACGTCCAACTTGAAAACATGTTTATACTTTCGATTTACTCGAGGGCAAACGATGACATTTTCTTGACGTCAGTAGAGTTCTGAATCTGAATCTGAATCGTTACTGGTGACGCATCAACTCTAATAGTGCGGCATGAGCCATAACCCGCGTGTTTTGGTGTAACTATAGTTAACTCTAGAAAGTCAACCGAACTCGCTCTTAATAACTAGGCCAGGTCAGCTGCAATACGAGACCAATTTCAAATCTATATCCATTTTATGACAGTTAACCCTGAAGTTCATTGTTTGTGTATTTCGCATCCACATTGTTTTTCAATCTGCATATTATTTTCACATATCAAATGATACAGGAGCGTCTCTTCACTGATTTATGGGGACCTATTTTTCTTGAAACAGAGGAGTGATGCGGTATCATGGGACTTCTCTGGAGTGTTGCCATAAGAAGGTGAGACCTTAAAGGTCATCACCTTCTAAAAACATTATCAGGAAACCCTCAGTGTTTGAGCTGTGAAAGAATGCGTCTACTATGTGTACATGTATGTTAGAAGCAGAAATACATGTAACAGTCCAGAATCATTCCTGCATCTGTTTTGTCAAAGAGACATCTTAGACGAAAATCAGATAATAATTTCAAATGTTATTTGTTAACCGCTATAATAGTGTTTCTTCCATACAAATGTTGGACACTGGCAAATAGTGTAGATCCGGATCAAATATCCTGTAATTCACCGACTTTGAGGCTTCTCAAGACTTTCATTTTTATATTCGTTGGCGGTAAAATATTTAAAACATCTGTCTAGAAAAGGTTGGAAAGGAAAGGAAAACTGGCTCTCTAGAGATCACATAATTAGTGTTGACTGGGCCGTGTAACTACAGTCATGTGCCACAGAAACAAACTCAAGCGAGTGATATGCCTCGCGCCGTGAAACGACTTGCGAACAACAAAGTGCAAATAAGCCTGCGCAACCGCGCAGTCTAGTCAGCACCGTTGTTCTCGCTGCTTGCACCATACAATGCCTCTATTTTCTTTATTATCTAACATTTGAACATTGTTGCTACTCTACGTAGCTGAGCAGGCTGATTTGTGTCTTACGTGTTTAAGGGGAATGCGAACACCTACAGGGGAGGCAAGTACTGCAAAAGTATTTTTGTCTCCCATGTCAATAGGGGTCAACTCTTAAAGGAAAGAATTTGCTCCTCTGGAGGAGCAAATTCTTTCCATTAAGAGTTGACCCCTTTTTCAGAGCGACACAGTTTAAGCGATCAGAAAAGCGACTAGGAAGTCCCGAAGGTTGTCTCCCTGCCAGGCTGGCTGGAAATCTGCTAGGTGCTCCCATTCCCCTTAAAAACCCCGAAAGAATTTCTCCTGACATGCCTAAAATAGTATCGCATGATGATCATCATCATGTTCACATGTCCGTGTAATGAACAACCCTGTAGAATAGAAGTAAAGACAATGACCAGGAATCGATACAATTAACCCACACCTCCCATCAGAGACACCAAAGGGAAAGACACACGAACATGAAATAACTAGACCCTATTGGAAACATCACTAGCGGAAAGCCACGAGGACAGTTACTTTCCCACAAAATGACCAATTGGCTATCCAAAACAAAAAGATATAAGCGATACACACATTCAAAGACGAACTACAACAAAATATACTGCGACAAAAGAACCGCATTGGAACGGTCAATGAAGAGTATTTGAGGGCGGGGCTTTACAGAGAGAAAATTTGGGTTTACAGGAGTATACAATATTTTTCTCTTATGTCTGCTCGATGACATTGGTTGTAGGTTGTAGACAAATAGGGTCATATGGAGACGGTACCTCGGTATAAAGACTCACCCGAAAGTCTGGAATCAAGCCCATTTCCCCTGGTTTACAAGGCGAGTAGCTTAACACTACATAACTGGTATCAACATTAAAGAAGTTCTATGGGAGGCACCATGATCTTGTTGATCCGTACAATGTGGCCATTTCCCGAATTATTTCTGATGTGTTTGCCAATGGAAAGCCATAGGAAGACTTCAAAAATCTCGGACATATCCTTCTCGGCATTTACTCCTTTTCTTCGTTCAGGTCGATAGGCATGGTGTGCGAAGCTTGCTTACCAAATAATGCTTACGATCCGCGGACGCCTGATTACACTCTTCTGGAGTCCATATCTGTTGATCTGAACATTAATATTTGCCATTTGTCTAAGGATTAATGATTTTGGATTAACGCTTTGGTACTACGACCTAAACTACTTTTTCATAGGATGTAGGTACTCGTTAGAACCACCTCAATGACGCGGTTCAAACCAGCAACACAAACCTACGTACTGAGTTTCAATAAGAATAATTATTTCACAATTAGTTTTCAGAAAATTATCCATTTAGGAGAAACAAATTACTGTGTCTAACACAAATTACTGTGTCGCATGGGTGTGGTTTCATGATAGTATGCTCTTATGAATATAGATTAAATGAATAGTAATGGGCAGGCGCACCTTTTATATTTTGAGTCACTCAGACAAATGAATGTGATTCCTTTCAATAATAAAACTTGCTTCTCTGACAGGCAAGACGTAGTTTTACACAAGAAGATGATCTACAAATAAGTATCAGGGTCACGCAAAATCATCACGATAAAAGTCCGTGAGACGAACAACCCGTTTAAATCCACTTGTTTACAGAGATAACTGGGGTTTACGGGGGTATATAAATGTATAATCTGCATTATTTTGCTCAAAAACATAGATTGTGGGTACTCGTTAGAACCGCCTCATTGAGGCGGTTCTAACGAGCACCCATAATCCATGTTGAAATCAGAGATAAGCAAGATATTACAACTTTTTCCTAATATTTGTTATTTCTGACACCATGTTGGATGACATTATCTCAGATGAACATGTTTTCCAAATGGCTTTGAAATTTTACTTTTAATTTCAACCTGAAACGTCAAGAAACAGTCTTGCAACTGGAAATTTCAGATTGCCAAGTTGAAATAACATGTCAATTTGAAGTTTTAGATTGACAAATTCAAATATAAAACTCCCAACATGCAATTTAAGATTGATAAATAAGGCGACAGAATGCAATAACAACTTGCAATTTTAGATGACAGTTCCAGCTTTGACGCTGACATCATTTCTGTGTATTTGTTTAGGCCAGTGAAGACGAAACGTGTAAATGAATATTTTAAGACATTTAAGAACTGTACTCTTTTTTTCTTACCAATTTATGGACCAAAAATTCACATCATGAGCATTAAAACAACAGATTCAATGCTTTCAAATAAGCTACAGATTCCGAAATAAACTATAGATTCCGAAATTGTCATTTCAGATTGACGACTTGGATGAAGTTGTTGACAGCATCGTTAGCTGAAAGACTTCATAACTGGTCAAATTGTTGTTTTAGCAAGTGCAATATACAATATTATGACATTTTGCTGGAACAAATTGGAGTGGTTATAACTATTGTTTTTCTATCAAAATTATAACTGGTCAAATTGTTGTTTTAGCACGTGCAATATATTTTGCTGGAACAAATTGGAGTGGTTATAACTATTTTTTTCTATCAAAATTAGAACTTGTCAAATTGTTGTTTTAGCAAGTGCAATATACATGTTACGATATTTTGCTGGAACAAATTGGAGTGGTTATAACTATTTTTCCATCAAAATTATTACGCGCCTGTTTGCATATTAAATGATCAAAGTTTTACCAATACGTTAATTTATGGCATCTTTAATATTGAACAAATGGACCCAGATTGTTAACCCTTATTGTTAACCCTTATAAGAATCTTCCTCCTTGTAAATAGCAGGAGTCAATTTCAAAAATTAGGGTGCCAGGCTATGTTTTCCTCAAAATTGATTAGGAAAATGGCTCAACGTTTTGCAGTGTAGACCCTGATCAGACGCCGCGTTCTGCGGCGTCTGATCTGGGTTTGCACTGTTTACCAAGGTACTCCTTTAGGGTTTTTCTGGTACTGAATGTGTTAACTTGCAATTTAAGATTATCATCACATGAACGAGACAGGGAAATGAGTGCCCCTCTACACCCCACTTTATATAGAGAACGCAGGGTATTGCGTGGGTATACATTAGTTTTCTTATTTCTGCTCCAAGACATAGGTTGTGGGTACTCGTTGGAACCGCCTCGATCACCCACAACATATGTTTGGGTATGAGTATAAATAAGAATAATATCACGGATTTTTATCAGAAAAGGAGCCATTATAGAGATGTAAAAAAATGCAATATGTCGCACGGTTGGGTTATCGAAGTGTAACTTGACGTGATACCAGCTTTGACGTTTACGTCATTTCCTGTCTTCTTGTTTAGGCTTATAAAGGCCAAAATATTGTGTAAATAATATTCTAAGATATTTAGGAGTTATTCTTTGAAGTGTTAATAACTTGTCAGCTTAGTAATTTGAAATTTCTTATTGTTGACATGAAACAACAGATTCGAAAGGTAATATTTCAGATTAACAGTCCGTAGCAACAGATTTCGAAATTGTCATTTCCGACTGACAAACTTGACAAAGTTGTTCAAAGCATTGCTAGCTTTTAACGAGCTCTTCAGTGGTCAAATATGAAAATTGCAGATACTGGTTTATTATGTTTGCTTCAAACAAAGATTGTGGTCCTCGTTAGAACCGCCTCACTGATGTGCCAACGATTATCTACAATCTATATATAATATACAGTAAATTTCCTATATTAAGACCACCTTAGGGGCTGTTCAAAAGTGGTCTATAAGACCAGTTTTGAAAGTCTCAAAGGTGTTATATTACTAGAGGGCACAGGATGTGGAAAAAGCATTGCAAAAATATCAAAATCCTTAATTATATGTGTTTAAAAGCAGAATTTGGTTCTTATTAGCGGAAATTTACTATATATATTAGCCTTTTGACCCTTGTAAATAGACCGGCCCCGATAGCTCAGTTGGTAGAGTGTCCGCTCCGGGGAACGGGAGGTCTCGGGTTTGATCCCGGGCCGCGACATACCAAAGTCGTTAAAAATGGTACTAGCTGCTCCTTGCTTGGCACTCAGATTTACGGGGTAGAGCTAGGACTGGTCGATCCAGTGTCAGGATAATGTGACTGGGTGTGGTATCATCTAATGTGTCTGGGACATGATACTTCAGTGAGGCAGCACTATAAACGTGAGCATTGAGCTCCCTGTCGCAACCAGACACCGTCGTGATATGACTGAAAAATTGTTGAAAGCGACGTTAAACCCGAATTCACACACACACACACACCCTTGTAAATATGTTCTATAAAAGGGTAACAATTTGGAAGCAAGGGATAGAGCAGAGAACTGAAAACTATAGTGCATAAGTTGTTTGTGGGCCATACTAGCTAGTTTCGGCAAATTAGGTCTTATCAGTGACACGCAGATGTTTTCAAAATTCTGCTGTGGAATCAATCAACTGAAAGGACTAGAAGTATACCCACACTATGATGAAGGACAGAGAGACTTTTTACGGCCGCTACACATACCCTTAACATCAGTTGTGGTGAAGCTTAATATGTTCTGTAAAAGGAGTAATCCTTTGGAAGCAAGGACTAGAACACAGAACTGTAAACTGTGGAGTGTACAAGTTTTTTCTGGGCCAGACTAGCTAGTTGCGGCCAATTAGGCCTCATCAGTGACCCGCAGATATTTTCAAAATTCCGCAGTGGAATCAATGATCCCAAACGACCAGAAAATATAACCTACACTATAATGAAGGGCAGTGAGACTTTTAACGGCCGCCAGACATTCCCTTAATATCAGTTGAGGTAAAGATAAATATATTTGCCTCCAAAGGATAAATATATACTATAAAAGGGTAATCCTTTGGAAGCAAGGACTAGAGCTCAGAACTGAAAACTGTAGAGTACAAGTTATTTACGGGCCAGACTAGCCTGTTTCGACCACTTAAACCTCATCAGTGACCCTCCGATATTCATCAGGAAAACACGCCTATATAATTTTGACCCCCTTAAACCCCACTTTTATATAGTAAAACTGGGGTTTACAGGGGTAAACCTTATTTTTCTTATTTCTGCTCTAAAATATAAATTGTGGGTAGTCGTTAGAACCGCCTCGATGAGGCGGTTCTAACATCGAGGCGGTTCTAACGAGAACCCACAATCTATATTTTGAGCAGAAGTAAGAAAAATATTACAATTTTGCATCTTAAAATTTGCTATTTTGGGCGGTAAAATTCGCAATGTATTTGTATAGGCGTGTTTTCGTAATGTTAACAATTCCGCAGTGGAATCAATGATCCCAAAGGACTAGAAAACTAGAAATATTTTCAGGGGAAAAATGTCCCCCCCCCCCCCCCCCACCATAAATATATCTTAAAAACCAATTTATCTTTAATAACTATGTTAAGGTCACCTAAATGTGAGCTGCGAACAAGCCATGTTTGCCAAAAACTGACATTTTTCAGGAGCCTGTAACATTAAAAAACTGTCATTAAAAAGGTCAGATCACAAGAATCTTATCAAATTTGGTAGACTGTAAATTAATATTGTACCGAGTTTGACAAACGTTCATAAATTCTAAAACGATATATGCTACAAATAAGCCATGTGATCTTGACAAAAAGGTCAAGGTCACCAAAATCAATTCAAATCGGTGATATGTTGTAATGCTACATTGTACCAAGCTGACTAAAATATATCAAGTCGTTTATGAGATAGAGTGCAGGCATGCCATTTTTGGGCCAAAATTGAGGGCATGTAGCCCTGAAAAAAAATCAAGGTCACCAACATATAATCTGTGGTATGTTGTAATGATATATTGTACCAAGTTCGTTATTGAGACAGAGTGCAGACAACCCATTTTTTGGCCCAAAATGACTGTTTTGGGAGGGCTGTGACCTTGAAAAATATCCAGGTCACCAAAATCTAATCAAATCTGCGGTATATGGTAATGATATTCTGTACCAAGTTCGACTTAAATTAATCAATTCGTTATTGATATGTGCAGACAAGCCATTTTTGGTCCAAAATTGACTGTTTTTGGAGGCCTGTGACCTTGATAAAAAGTCAAGGTCTCCAGAATTTAATCAAATCTGCGGTATGTTGTTATGATATATTATACTAAGTTTGGATAAAATTGCTCAATAAGTTATTGAGATAGCGTGCAGACAACCCATTTTTTGCCCAAAATGACTGTTTTGGGGGGCCTGTGACATTGAAAAAAAGGTCAAGGCGACCAAAATCTATTCAAATCTGCGATATGTTGTAACAATATAGTGTACCAAGTTTGAATAAAATGAATCAATTCGTTAATGAGATAGAGTGCAGGCAAGCCATTTTTGGCCATAAATTGACAGCTTTTTGGGGCCTGTGAACTTTAGAAAAAGTTGAAGGTCATAAAATCTATAAAATCTGCGGTATGTGGTAATGATATATTGTACCCAGTTTGACTAAAATTAAACAATTCGTTATAGAGATAGAGTGCAGACAAGCCATTTTGGGCCACAAAATGACAGTTTTTGGGGGGCCTGTGACCTTGAAAAAAGGCCAAGATCACCAAATTCTGATCAAATCTGCGGTATGTTGTAATGGTTTATTGTACCGAGTTTGAATAAATTCAATCAATTCGTTAATGAAATAGAGTGCAGGCAAGCCATTTTTGGCCCAAAATTGACAGTTTTGGTGGGCCTGTGACCTTGAGAAAAAGTCAAGGTCTCCAGAATTTAATCAAATCTGCGGTATGTTGTTATGATATATTATACTAAGTTTGGATAAAATTTCTCAATAAGTTATTGAGATAGCGTGCAGACAACCCATTTTTGGCCCAAAATGACTGTTTTGGGGGCCTGTGACATTGAAAAAAGGTCAAGGTGACCAAAATCTATTCAAATCTGCGGTATGTTGTAACAATATAGTGTACCAAGTTTGAATAAAATTAATCAATTCGTTAATGAGATAGAGTGCAGGCAAGCCATTTTGGCCATAAATTGACAGCTTTTTGGGGCCTGTGAACTTTAGAAAAAGTTGAAGGTCATAAAATCTAATCAAATCTGCGGTATGTGGTAATGATATATTGTACCCAGTTTGACTAAAATTAAACAATTCGTTATAGAGATAGAGTGCAGACAAGCCATTTTTGGCCACAAAATGACAGTTTTTGGGGGGCCTGTGACCTTGAAAAAAAAGTCAAGATCACCAAATTCTGATCAAATCTGCGGTATGTTGTAATGGTTTATTGTACCGAGTTTGAATAAATTCAGTCAATTCGTTAATGAAATAGAGTGCAGGCAAGCCATTTTTGGCCCAAAATTGACAGTTTTGGTGGGCATGTGACCTTGAGAAAAAGGTCAAGGTCACTAAATTCTAATCAAATCTGCGGTATGTTGTATTGATATATTGTACCAAGTTTGAATAAAATTAATCCAATAGTTAATGAGATAGACTGCAGACAAGCCACTTTTGGTTCCAAAATGACAGTTTTATTGGGGACTGTGGCCTTGAAAATGAAGTCAAGGTCATTAAAACCTAATGAATGCTTTCCCTTATCATAATGATATAACTATGCAAGTTTGGTCGAAATCCATCCATAAGTTCAGGAGATATAGTGTTTCAAACAGGCTACACCGACGCCCACGCTGACACCGACGCCGACGCAAACGGGACCCATACCAAAATCAATATGTCCCCCCATCGGCCATAATGCAACACACACTATGATGAGGGAATTGAGAAACTTTTTACGGCATCCACACATTGCCTTAAAGGCATTTATTCTTATAACAGTAGGACACAAACTGTCTTCATAATTGTTTGATTGCCCCTTGTGATTTACTGTCTATTGTAGATCAAAGGCGGCCCTTAAAAATAAGAAGCACTTGTTGAGTTCTTTGACTGAGAACTTAAGGGGAAAATCAATAATGTACACTTTAGTCAACAGGTAGTAACCTATTGATTTTCCCCAAGGAGGCCCCTTACCTGTTGAAGACAGAGGACTTAGGGTTACATAATATTATGTAATGGAATGATTGCCCTCAATAACAAAAAATAAATGCCTTTAACATCAGCTGTGCTAAAGTTAAATATGTTATATAAAAGGGTAATCCTTTGGAAGCTACATATTTCTCCATATAAAGTCAGGTACGCGTAACAAGGTATTCACTGTACATGAAGTGATGTTTTACTAAATCTTTGTCCAAAGGTCAGTGTAGATTCCTACATTATTGTACGTTTAGTCCATTCACGATTAAGATAAATGGAGAATGATTTCTTTGCATGTCGGGCTTTTCGGAATCAGCCAGGAGAAAATTATTCCTTTTTTCAAGAAATTGAGATGAATGAATATAAGAAGTCTGCGATATTTATAATACAGTCTTCTTATATAAATTATGACTTAGCACAGAACGGCAAACTGGACACGCTACAAATCAGGACCAGTCTTTAAATATCGAAAACGCTGCTCATTCTTACTTATGTTAAGACATTGCTCGTTCGTAAAACGACTGTCTAGACGAAAATCAAAATAATTTGGACAGACCAAACTATCCTATTACCTAGTCCATGTGATGAATATCTTCGAAAAACATACTTTATGCATAGAATTACGATAACACATACGTGTGACTTCCATCGTGACTTAGACAAATAATTTTTTTCAATCCGCCACCCCCAGTTTTCCATATAAAAGGTGTGGCTTACTGGGGTGCTCATTACACGGACCTATTTATGTGATATATGGAAAAACATTTGCGTTCTTGCTCATTTATATTTGGAAATATTATCTCTGCCCTGATGAGGAACAACGGGATTATCAGACGTCACAAATCATGTTCTGATCATCGTCCTATTGCGTGTAATTTACCACTTCTGTGCGGGACTGTTCTCAAAGAAAACATTTGAATGGAACAATGCTGAGTCAGTAAATGTCTACGATTCAGTTATGGTAATACGTTTGTCAGGAAGAAAGACATGGAGGAGACATTGTGTTCCTTGGATGTTTGATTAACTTTGGACATCAAGTTCGTCCCTTACAGTCCTGGGTTTCTGTAATAGAATATTTCTTTCCCGGTTTTAAAATATTTACCGGAGTATCGATGCTCACATGTGTTTTGGCAAACCTGTACCCTGGTAAAACGACTCTTTATCTTTATCGACCGTTGTATCGAGATCTACAGTTTGCACAGATTTCTGGGTTAGTTTACATGGCAAAAAGGGGTTTTCAAATAGCTTTCTTTAGGGATTGAACTAATTTGCATGTCTTGAGTAAAATATGTAGATAAAGGCTTTTGAAAGACATTAGACATACAAGCCCTGCAGTGGGATAACACTAACGTCAGATATTATAAGAATCTTTCATGCATTTAGGAATCACCCATGGGTTTTAATGCATTAATATTTGTAGGGTCCAGCGGACGCTGTTTGAGCACGAGGCCGCCAGGCCGATTGTTCAAACATCTGCCGAGGGACCCGGCAAATGCTATTGCAATGAAATAACCATGGCTGATCGTTATTCTTGCATAACTTACGATTCAAACGGCAACATGTGACAAAATGCCCCAAAATACTTATAAACATTTCAAATGCGACCGTTAAACCAATATGGCGACTTGTTCAAAACGTCAACCGCTGATTTTTGTTTTTCATTTTATATATGAAAGTCAGTGGAGTGTGATCACTGAATAGGACGATGGTTGTAGCTGAAGAAGTCAGATAAATAAAATAGGAAGAGCGAAGGCAATGATCAGGAATCAATACAATAATCCAACAGCTCCCATCGGAGACATCAAAGGGAAAGAAATACAAACATGAATCAACAGACCCTAATGGAAACATCAATAGCGGAAAGCCAAAAGGACATTTACTATCCCACAAAATGGCCAATTGGTTATCCAAAACAAAATAACATATTAAGCGACACAAACCATAACAAAAATAAACTTCAAAATGTTGAAGTCTGATTCTTGCTTTTCAACAGTTACTGTCTGTGTAAGATAATCAATTAATCCTTTTATAAGGCTACACATAATAAATCCTTCTATAATAGAGGTGGAGACAATGATCAGGAATCGATACAATTAACCGACAGCTCCCATCAGAGACACCAAAGGGAAAGAACCACAAACATAAAACAACAGGTCCTAATGGAAACATCAATAGCCGAAAGGCAAAAAGACAGCTACTTTCCCACAAAATGGCCAATAGGCTATCCAAAATAAAATAATATAAGCGACACAAACACCCAAAGACAAACCATAACAAAAATAAACCGCGACAGAAGAACCGCCTTGGAACGGTCAGCGAAAACGAATTCCACTGTGGGGGGGGGGGGGGGGGGGGGGTGGGGGCTTAAATCGATTTTACATGGCCACAATCATCGCCCTTACTTCCGTCGCGATTTAGACAAATAATTTGTTCAGTCCGCATGAAGGCCTTCTAACCCAGTCTGTATAAGTCTGTACACAAATTTGTCCTTTAATGTTCTGGTATAAGAATACTAGGAGAACTCCATTCTAGTCATTGTTCAATAAATACTGAATTTCTTTTTTCAGATATTTTTGTTTTATAGGATTTATTCTGTACGGCCGTTGTTCTACAGGTTTAGCACCATCAATGTCCGCATCATAGAATTTTTTACCGTCCATGTTGGAATATCCTGAAATAATTGTTCATATTAAAAATCAACTGTTTCAGTTCATTTTGTTTATCGGGTTATCGGTGTGACAGTCTCTGGCCAAGATTCCTCAGAATATCAATTTTCTGTAGTTTTAATGACGTGGGATCAGATTTCAATGAATTAATATCCTGACATTTTTTTCACTTTTCACGTGATTTAAGTGGAACTACAGCCCCCGCCCATAGGGGCTTGAAGAAATATATGGGCTGCATGATGCTTCCACGCAGAGCTGAATCCGGCCCGAACACTAGTACTGGTAAACCACTTAGAGGATCTAAGCCTGTCCAGGAACCGCGGTGCGAGGCTGACCGTCCATGCTAATAAACCCTATTGGTTTCATTGGGCGACAGGGCTTGAGATGTCATTTCATCTCGATGTCGGGTAAAAGTCCCACAAAATTGGAAGCAACGTCTCCAAAATGACCTTTACAGTGTTGACGGGGACGTTAAACATAAAATCAAACATTAAGTGGAACTAACAAGACTGACTGACTTTATATGTGAATTGTCGCTGTCTATGTATTCCTTAAGCAGGTTAATATGACACAGCTGTTTTAGCTTGCACCTCGCAGAAGTGTTAATTATGTAATTTGCACCACAGATTTTTTTGTCTATAGTATATGGACCATAATACCTGGCCTGTAAAGATTTTCCAGGAATAGGCAAAAGAGCAGGTACCTTATCACCTGGTTTAAAATTCCTTTCTTTTATACCTATGTAACACAAGTGTTTCATTTTTCTTTGGGCTGACTGAAGTTTGGTCCGAACAGCTTCACAAGCTTTTGAAAGTCTACTTTTGAAATCAGACACATACTGATGTAAGTTTAAGGAAGTGTCATCATCAGGGAGAAAGTTTCAAAGGGCCATGAACAGTGTTGCCAAATGTTAACTCAAATGGACTGAAGTAAAGAGATTGCCTTTGCTACATTTTTGCTTCTCGCGGCTCATATATGTTTTAATTCTTCCACTCCATATTTGATTTTGGTGCGTCCATTCTTGCAAATTTGGAATTTAGACAAAATCATTAAGAGGATGGCAAATTATGAGCCGTCTCATCCGGGTCTACACGGTATGTACATTACGGAAACACGCCTATATAAATGCACTGTAAACTTTACCGCCGAGAAAAAGTAAATTTTAAGATGAAAAATTGTGATATTTTTCTTATTTCTGCTCAAAATATAGATTGTGAGTACACGTTATAACCGCCTCATCGAGGCGGTTTTAACGAGTACGCACAATCTATATTTTAGAGCAGCAATAAGAAGAACAAGGTTCAACCCTATAAATAAGCCCCCGCCCATCGGGGCTTGAAGAAATAGATTGGCTGCGTGATGCTTCCACGCAGAGCTGAAAGCAGCCGCACACGAGTAGTGGTGAGTGAGTGAGTTTTAGTTTTACGTCCCACCAACAGCTAAGGTCATACGGAGACGGGACCTCGGTTTAAAGACTCATCCGAAAGTCTGGAGAAGCCCGGGATCGAACCTGCGATCCCTGGTTTACAAGGCGAGTAGCGTAACCACTGCACCACGGAGGCTTCTACACGAGTAGTGGTAAACCCCTTAGAGGATCTAAGCCTGCCCACGCGGGGAAGTGCGAGTCGAACCGTCCATGTTTATAAACCCTATTGGTTTCATTGGGCGACAGGGCTTGAGATGTCATTTCATCTCATTTCGGGTAAAACTCCCACAGAATTGGAAGCAACGTCTCCAAAATGACCTATACAGTGTAAACTTCAAACCAAACAAACAAATTACCCCTATAAACCCCAGTTTTACTATATAAAAGCGGCTTTCAAGGGGGTGGGTCCTTTACGAAAACACGCCTATACAAATACATTGTAACCTTTATCGCCCCAAAAATGAAAATTTTAAGATGAAAGTTTGTGATATTTTTCTTATTTCTGCTCAAAATATAGATTGTGTGTACTCGTTAGAACCGCCTCATCGAGGCGGTTCTAACGTGTACACACAATCTATATTTTAGAGCAGAAATAAGAAAAATAAGGTTTACCCCTGTAAACCCCAGTTTCATTATATAAAAGTGGGGTTCAAGGGGAACAAAATTATATAGGCGTGTTTTCGTGATGAAAATAATATAGGCGTGATTTTGTGATGGAAATAATATAGGCGTGTTTTAGTGATGATGTGAATCTTCACCAGTATACTCTTACCATATGAAAGACGTAACAAAGAAGCATAGCATACAAGTATACAAGTGCAGCATATCTGAAAAAATCTACTCGTGGTGAGATTCGAGCCCGGAGCGTTCGGGTGAAAGTCTAATGCTCTAAGCATTGAGACAAAATTATACTCCCTGACGCAGTTGTCAGAGATCGGTTATAAATCTATACACTACCAATAATCCACCAAGGCAGATAATTGATGGTAGAAGCATGCCCCACTCTTACAAAAGAAGAAGCATAGCTGAAAAAAATCCAGCCCATTCACCTTATTTGCATTATCTGCTGGTTCCTAGTATGAAGATTATAAGTATATATAAAAAACAACAACAACAACAAAAAAACAAAACAAAAAAAAAAACAAAAAAAAACAGTAAACCAAACCCCTCGGGCCTTGAAAGGTCAGGGGGTCTAGTTACCTGTTTTTCCAATATTGACAATGTGCAAGCTGGGAACCAGCAAATAATGCAAATATGGTGAATGGTGAAATTCGTAGCCGGGTCGATTGGATAACCACTGAGCTAAAAGTCGACCCAACCGTACTAACTTAGGTTGATAATTGAATAGAAGGCAGAAGTAGTGGTCCGTACACTGTTAATCTTGAAACTAATACTAAAGGCGCAAAGTTTGTACTTTTAGAAGACATTGTTCTGTTTGATATCTGCCTGGCGATTAAACAGTTCAGCGTCACACAATTCCCACGCGAATTGCTTGTTAAATGAATCAATTTGTGTGAAACAAATCTAATTTAGCTTCCAGATTTCTTTCGTGCAGTAAGTCTGAATAAGGTATAACATTGAAAAGCCGTTTCTTTACTGCCTTTTGATATCATCAGTGTTTTTTCTTTACTCCATGGAGCTTGGAAGACCGTAACTTTGAATCATATGCAAATAATTTTACAATGTTGAGGCAGATCTTCTTACCAGGCACCACAATTTATTATTTTTTTGCGACATTTCTAATGAGAACACACAATTTCTAACATCTTGAGCGTAAATAAGAAACAAATATGAAACATTTTTATACTGTAATATTTTGGGCGAAAAGAAGAAAAATATGAAACATTTTCATAATGAAACGAGATTTCCTAAATCGGTATAATTCAATCTTGTATCGCTGAATGATATAACTGCGTTGGCGTACTCATTTGCGTAAATTTTACTGGTTAGATATTCTGCAACCCTTATCTCAGAAACCTGATTGCTTAAGGTTAATTATAATGTATAATCACCACCCTTTAGTAAAGTTAATTTACACTAATTTATTTTAGTTCGATTGCGGTGAAAGCTTTAAGCTTATTTGAATCGCTCTCGAACACTCATCCCGGATGTTATCACGCGTGTGAGAGGGAGGCAGTGACGTTTATACTATTGCTACCAATTTACACCTGGGTTGAGTAGGACAGTAGCATTACGTATCTTGCCCAAGGACACACCTCGCCTCCGCTGGCCGGATTCGAGCCCACAACCTCTCGATCATAAGTCGAACGCGCTAACCCCCTGAGCTATCGAGACTGCCTAGTTAAGTTTATTTCAAGGTAACGAACTAAGAAATTGTGACTTTATGTTCTTGTGAAAAACATTTGAAAACTCATATCTGATGCCAGGACTTCCGTGGAGTGTGGGCCATGTTTGCTGATGTTGGCTCGTTGGGGACGCCTATAAGAGCTAGGGTAGGCGTCTCCTGCCTGATGCCCCCGTTGACCTGGCTCATGAGCTACGTCGGTCGGTGTGTGCTCGGAGGGGAATGTGCTGTGTTTGCCGGGTATTGTCCATCATCCGTTTCGGGTTCAGAACTCTGGGGTTGAGACACACTGATAAAGAATAAATATCAGAAAGGCCTCCACTAAATTTTGTATAGTTACATCTTAATTGCAACCACTGGGTCGGTATCTCTGCTGGTGGATGATTCGTTTGTCTCCGAGAGTACCATCAGCTCAGTGTCAGTTTCCTAGTGCTGAGATTGATACTGCGGTGTTGACCTCAGTACTCAAGTACTGATTTAAATAACTACATTATATCTTAAATTTCTGCAGTAAACAATTCTAATTGTTCTAAAACTAAAACTGACTTGTCAGATGAGACATGTATCTTAGCGGATTCGGTTGCCACTTTTTGTTATATTTTGCAAGTCTCGCTACTTTGGAATCTCCTTCCTGATGCCCGAGAATTCAGTGGAGTGTGGACCATGTTTGCGGATGTTGGCTCGTCGGGGGTCGCCAATAAGTCATAGGGTAGGCGCCTCCTGCCTGATGCCTCCAGTTGACCTGTCTCATGAGCTACGTTGGTCGTTGTGTGCTCGGAGGAGGATGTGCTGTGTTTGCCGATATTGTCCATCATCCGTTTCGGTTTCAGAACTTTGGGATGAGACACACTGATTAAGAATAAATATCAGAAAGGCCTCTGTGTCACTAAATGTGGTATAGTTACACCTTAATCTCCAGATCCACAGATCTAAAGTATAGCATCGCTTAAGCCAATGGCCCGATTTTAAAACAATTTCACAGAAATATTCCCCTTAAAACCCTCAGTCCGAATTGCAAAAATAGCTAAGCTCCAATGAACAAAGTTGCAGTCGCAGTCCTCAAATAGAAAAAAAACAACTCTTTAATCAACTTCTACTCTGAAGCCTGTGGTTCAGTTTCAAATAATTTTCACAGAACTGTTTCCATTAAAGTACTGAGCCAGAAATATGGTTCCTCCCCGGGATTTGTTCCATAATAAATCACAGTTCCTTTCCATTGTCTAAATAGGCATGCTGTGGTAGCACATGATTACTGCAAGAGGTAACAATAAAGATTCTTTGTTTACTATCTAAATTCAATAGAATGACACGGGTGTGTTGTTCTAATGACTCTCTACCGAGATTTATAAAACGGCTCTAGCCCACTGAATAAGATGACAACCACAATGTAACCCACTTCACGCCTTTGTCCAGTGATGCGATTTCGAATAATTTCCCAGAAATATTCCTTACATGATGCTCCACCAACCGTGTCAAAACAGTTCCGATTCACTGAAATATTGTCCACTAGAGCTGACGTCTTCTCTTAAGCCAGTAACCTCACCATTTCCACAGGCTATTTTATCATATAACGTCGCGTCTGAGAGTGTACTGACGCCATGTAATATTTTCGATAATCCACTAGTGGATAAAATATGCAAATTAGCTAGATACGCCCCGTAACGTCACATGTACGATGTCCTTAACGACGTCGCGTTTACTAATGGCGGAATATTGACATTTTTGTTAAAATTGTGAAAAAAATACGTTTTATATATCATATGATAAATAGAATCTTGCATTCGTGCTCATGTATTATTGAATTTATTAAACTCATTGAGGAAAAGGGATAAAATGCGCGGCAAAGCCTCGCATTTTATCCCTTTTCCTCAACTCGTTTAATAAACCCAATATTACATGAACACTCGTGTAAGATCCTCTTTAAACATCATGAGCTCAGGTGAGCAAGTCAGGACCATGGTACACTTGTTTTATGATACCATTTAAAACATTTTGTTTGTCGTCATTGCTCAAAGTCGGGGATTCTCTGAAAAGGTATCGACTTTCTCGTGCTCGATGTCCTTTCTAATTTGGAACTGCTCTCAAACTTAATTACTCTCACTCGAAAATAGGCTGGGTGCGAGTGCAAAGTAAAAACGCTTTGAGGATATCAATTTCCGTGATGTTACGAATCATTGTTCTAGTAGTGAGTTCTGAGTAAAAATTTAGTTTTGGGTATGAAAAGTAAGATTCGAGTAAGAAAATTAGTTTTCAGGTTTAGCAAAGAGAAAAAAGAAGTGAGTTTCTACCTACCACATAAGTTTCGAGTTATCAAAAAAGCTCCTATAATTCCGGACATGGATGCGGTAGTTGGAAGATACCCGCGGGCACAAAACGTTACTCAACGTTGAATGAACGTTTAATACGTTCTAGTAATGTCGATTCAACATTGAGTGTATGCTTGGATATTGCTATCTTATTATTGGACAATGTTTTATGGGGAACAGTCGTAATATATTGATCTAGTTTTGTTTAAAGGACAATAAATCATGGAGCAAAGGACATAAAATGGTGTCACATATTTAGCCTGCTTAAATAAATTTCTTGAAAGCTGTGGAACGGTATTGGTATGTCTATTTCACCACCTTTAGAAAATCCTGGTATTTTTCGGTGAAGAAAAAGATAGGGAATTTCACAGGAAGTCCCGCTTAAAGTGCCCTTGTAAAAAATGGCAAAACATGTTATCTGTGACCATTTCTTTTAACCCGTTTACGGTAAAAATATTTTGACATTGAAATTTAGATGGCTCGAACGCCGATATCCCGTTTATCACGGCTGTTTTGAACCAGTTCTAGAGTGCCTAGCCTTTTTTCTTCATAACTGCAGATATTAATACATTGAGGATGTTTTCCTTAATTTATCTTTAAAGTGCATGTTGCATGCGCTCATTTGGATGAGGCGATTTATAGCGTACACATGGCATAGCTCTTTCTGAAAGAAAATCGAAAAAAAAACAACAACAAAAAAACAATAAAACAAAACACAAAAAACCTGATTTGCCTCCTGGTCTGACGCTTTGATCAGCACTGAATGGCTCGAACTATCCCTCTATCTCGAAAACATTTTTCAAACGTGTTCAACCAATCGAAGTTTGACTGTATATGATTTTACGATCCATAAAGGGCTAGTTTGTATTCAGACGCAACTTCGGAGAGCATTCGGACAACACTCTCATGTGGCAAAGTCGATTCTTACGTGGCTCTGAAATTACATTTGTGATCAATACTTGTAGTATCGTCATTCATTTTGTTTTCTTATTTTTTTTTTTGCTGCAAACATAGATTTTCGATGCTCGTTAGAACGAGTACTCATAATCTCTAGTTCAATTTTATTAAAAAAAATAAGGAATGTTCTGTATAGCCCTGTAAGCCCGTCACAAGAGCCATGATGTTTCTGGCAGGTCCATCAGTTTTCGAACCTCACAAGAGCTATATATAGGCCTGTTACCTCCGCAGAGTAAAATGAAAATGTAAATGTGGCTGCGTGGGGACACAAACTGATTTTAATCTTCGCTGGTCGCGTGTTCCATATTGTACCTACATGTGTTTGTGTGGTCATGTTACTACAGGTAATATTGCAACCTTGTGCATGGTTCTATGTGTTTTACTGTTGTACAATTAATTGCCATTGATTCCTGGCTTTGATAGAAGGCCATGATAATTTGGATCACGTAATGAGAGAAACTGTTTAAGCAATTTGTGAACAACAGATGCGCAGGCCGATCAGTAGCTTTGTGTTCTCTTTTTGGAAAGCATTATACCTCTAAGACTAGGTTTCTAGACTGTTGCTATACTCTGAGCAAAAAGGGGTCGCCGGTTCGAGTCCGGTTCTGGTCCCATTTTTTCAACTTCATTTCGTAATGATTAATGTATTTAATTGTGCATGGCGAAGACTTATCATACTGCTCGGATGCACAGGGTGATCAGAGTCGTCTCTGAGAGCAGAAGATGGACGTTTCCTTTCTGCTTGGCTAGCCTCATTAATGAAAGACACATACTCTACGGAAACGCATAATCACTTAATTGGATCTTACGCTAATGACTTAATAAAGCTCTGAATGATTGTGACAACAAAAATATCTTATTACCTCCAGATTCGCACAAGATTCCATGGAAACACATGAAAATATATTTAGATGGAAAAGATAGCATTAAGTACAATCAGACTTACGTCTTGTGCATCTTACTTGTGAGCAATGTGGAACAGGAAAAAATATCATGCCCTGAAACGAAGCCAAGCATACCGGACTTATACGGACATGACTGCTATCAGCTGTGCTGATAATCAAGGGAACTAACGCGTACATCACAGAAAATAAATGGTTATCTCCCCAAGGCCTCATGGTTACCTAGGTGACATTGGAATGATTTTGAGGCATTGGTATGAAATCTGAGAACCGCTTTATATGTATTTTATAGATCACTGTTCTTATTAAAAAAAAGTAGAGATAGTGTTATAATGTAACTTCGCCCCCCCCCCCCTCCCCGCCCTTCGGGGCTTGAAGAAATAGATAGGCTGCATGATGCTTCCACGCAGAGCTGAATCCGACCCGTCACACGAGTACGGGTAAACCGCTTAGAGGATCTAAGCCTGCACAGGAAAAGCGGTGCGAGTCGAAAAAAAAAGACTGAATAAAGAATAATTTACATAATGATATATTAACTACAAATTGTCAAATGTATCAATTAGTACATCGAAGGCGAAACATAGCCTTTGTTATTGTTTACCGTAGTGACAACCGCTGCCCGCTGATTGCTAAGGTAAACTGGAAATAGAAAAAAGTGGGTAGTGTATTTCATTTTCAAAAAGGACCAAATTTCTTTAATTTTTATTTCACAAAATTTACATTGGTGTGTTCACAATAAATTTGCAATTTTACTTCCGCTGGCACAGAAAAGAAAAAACAATTTACAAAGACGTTATGAAAATAAATTCATCAGTTTTTGTCGCTGTATTCAGTAGTTTTACTATATATTCTATACATTTAGAGGGTGCTTCCAAATATATGTAAAAAGGACTAAAAAGTTGTTCATAAATTGCATTAAAAATATATGTGGATATTCAAAAAAGAATGTAAAATCACGAGCCGCTTGCACAGAAAAGATATTCCCAAAAGATTTTATTTTATAGGGCAATAATTATCAAGTTCCTATATAAATCTATGTATTAACTTTAACCAACAGCAGTTACCTGGATGTCCGTTAAAGTTCGACATGTGTGTGTTGAAATATCAGAAACAAATGCCTATAACTTTTACTATTTTATGATAGCAAAGAATTCAGCATGGACTGTGAAATGATAATCTGCAAAGGAGATTAATGATGCCTGCCTTTTCATTCACTTAAGGAAGACTGCTTTATTTTAAGTAGGAAAATACATAAACTCCTTCCTAACCCCATGCTTAAGTCTGTTAACTTGTTATTTAGTTCAACTATTCATATAAATAAGCACCAGTTATTTATGATATTTATGAAAGCATTTTAAAAAATAGATAAATGATAAGTCCGACAAGTCGAGGCAACTATCAAACAAAATCTTAACGATATACCAAATTTGCGATAACTGGGTAAGCTACTTGAGCGACGCTTTGTCTACGATACCTTTATCTACGCCCATACGACACGTTTGCGCGCGAATAGAGATTGCTCCGGTCATGGTTCGGTTCGTGTGCACAGCCTTGCCTGAATATACCCTGTTCGTCTTAACTTTAAAACGTGTTGCACATAAACTTGTCAGGACGTTTTCCGTAGGACTTGGACGTAACAGTTTTATCTAATAATTGAATCTTACATTAGGCATTCATGGCGGCTGTTTTCGTAACATATCGATCTAGTTTTGTTTAAATAACAATAAATCAGTGAGAAAAGGACATAAAATATGACACATTGTAGTGCCATCAAATTTCGTCTTGACATAGCCGAGCGGGTGCATGCAACGCGTTTACACATCTGGTTAGGAAAATGTTTATACTCGGATAGTGACAATTTCTCTTGAGATCCAATCGATCCAATACCGAGCTTATCATATTGCTCATGTGTCTATTACCCCTTAGGGTCATGTAAACGAGCCATCGTTGCTCGAGCCATAGAAATTTCACTTATTTGCACTTAGAATTTGGGTGGGGTTTGATTTTACGGCCATTTCAAGATTATTTAACGTATTTTAAACCGATTGTTAATAATTGGCGACAACCGGACTACCCGGAGAAAAACACCTGATCTTCCGCTGCAGAACTTGGCGTCTCACACATTGCCCGCGCTAGGTAGGCTAGAATTACTGTACTTTCTTGCTGTTGAGTCCTCACAGTTGTTTCATCTCTGTGGTCGTTTGGTTATTTGTGTTCACGGAGATGTTGCACTGATGAGTTAGGAGGCCTTCATGCGGACTGAACAAATTATTTGTCTATAAGTACCCGCAATCTATGTTTTTGAGCAGAAATCAGAAAAATAATGTATACCCCTGTAAACCTCAGTTTTACTGTATAAAAGTGGGTTTTAAGGGGGTCAAAATTCTATAGGCGTGTTTTCGTGATGCAAGATTTAGCAAATATTTTCCGTAATTTATTTTAAAAAATTTCGAAGGTTTAGCTGTTCTGAAATTGAGCTTAATATCGATGTGCAGAGAGACGAATGACACGAAAACGTCAGTCTGCTCTGATCCATTATTTATCCCAAACGGCTTAATTTGAAAAACAACACAATTACAGACAGCCTTAGCTATAAGATTGAGATGATCTTGCAAAGATGACCTTGGAAACAAAACATAATAATTAATATCTATTTCCACTTATACGCGTGTGGGGGTTATTTTGTTTGTGTTATTTTCTACAAAAAATGTATATACGTTCAGCAAACAACAGAAGCCGTGATCTGTGGGGTTCATCATAGCGCCTGGCAAGAAGGCCTTAAAGGGGTGTCTTTTCGATTTTTTTTATAAGATATGACGTGTCTACTCATTTGAATCATCATCTAATCGAGGCGATTCTTATGAGTACACAAGATACACAATTTTACGATTAATGTATGTCGTTTGTAGTCATTGGAACCGCATCATCGACGCGATTCTTATGAGTACGCACGATATAATTTTTTTAGAAAAAATAAGAAAATTCCCCCATCCAAAGTATTAATATCTGAAGGTATGCATCACGTGAACACGTCCGTGAAATGAAGACCCCCTATTCCCCACTTTATGTGGAGCAAACTGGGGTTTACAGGGGTATATATTATTTTTCTTATTCTTGTTCCAAGACACAGGTTGTGGGTACTCGTTAGAACCGCCTCAATGAGGCGGTTCTAATGAGCACCCACAGCCTATGTTTGGAGCAAATATAAGAAAAGTATCACAATTTTTCATGAGAAAATTCACCATTTTATAGATATGAAAGAATGCACTATTTCGCACGGATGTGTTATCGTAATGGGAATTAAGAACTGTAGGAACTCAAGAACGGGATAGAAATATTCATGGTAAACGAGTCATCGGTGCTCGTGCCATCGTGTTTCAATGCAATGCTGTCTTAAAACGTCTCTGAAATGTTTCCTCTTCTGTTTAACATTTATGGTAGTTTTATTTATTCTGATACACACATACATTGTCGATGCTCGGTAAAACCAACCAATTGCGTTTATGAAGAGAACCGAAATTCTATGTTTTGAATAAAAAAAAATAAAGACAATAAAGACAAACAAACAAACAAACAAACAAAATGAACAGAAAAAAAATGTTGATTCTTGTAATGCCCATTTGCCTTCATAGAAAGAAGTGGGCTTACATAGTGTAGATTATATTTTCTTGTCGTTTGGGATCATTGATTCCAGTGTGGAATTGTGAAAATATCTGAGGGTCACTGATGAGGACTAATTGGCCGAAACTAGTTAGTCTGGCCCAGAAAACATGTACACTCCATATTTTTCAGTTCTGTGGTGTATTCCTTGCATCCAAAGGATAACCCTTTTATAGAACATATTACACACAAACATAATAACCCTCACACGCTGGCCGTTCCAAGGAGGTCCTTCTGTCGCGGTTTATGTTTGTCTTTGGGTGGTTGTGTCATTTATATTGCTTTATGAAGTTGCTTTATGTTTGTGTTTCTTTCACTTATGTTGTCTTGGATGGCAGGTGTTAGGTACCTGATCATTGCTTTCACTTCTGTTTTGAGGGCCACTGATATGGCCTAATTTGACGACACTAGCATCTGGTCCATCGTGCACTCCATACTTTTCAGTTTTGTCTAATACTCCGTGCTTCCAAAGGATATCATATTTAATTCCTCCAGTAAAGAAATTAAATGAATAGAAGTGGAGGCAATGGTCAGGAATCGATACAAGTAACCCACAGCTCTCATCAGAAACACCAAAGGGAAAGAAACACAAACATGAAACAACGGACCACAATGGAAACATCAACAGCGGAAAGCCAAAAGGACAGTTACTTTCCCACAAAATGGCCAATAGGCTGTCCAAATAAAATAATATAAGCGACACAAACACCCAAAGACAAACCATAACAAAAATAAACCGCGACAGAAGAACCGCCCTGGAAAGGTCAGCGGAAACGAATTCCACTGGGGGGGGGGGGCTTAAATCGATTTTACGTGGCCGCAATCCTCGCCCTTACTTCCGCCGCAATGTAGACATTTTTTTTTGTCAGTCCGCATGAAGGCCTGCAACATCTCCGTGAACACAAAAAATCAAACAACCAAAGAGATGAAACAACGCTGAGGACTCGACAGCAGTAAACCACTGAAATGCCGGAGCAAAAGAAAACCAACATTTAGACTCCGATGGGCCCAACCAGAGACAGAGTATATTTAAATCATCAATATTTAATAAATCATCCAAACAATCGAAATAGGAATGGTCAATATTTAATAAATCATCCAAATATCTCGAAGTCGAGCTGAAGGTTTCAATGATTTCAGATTGGCTTTCAACGGTAAGGGACATCATGCAGTCTCTTTCATATTAAAACAAATCAGCCACAAGGGGTGCGCAATTTGTAGCCACAATTTGTCTAAATAACTTCGTACCAAATCGTATGTAAATATTGTCAAGTAGAAAGGTGAGAGCTTCACACACTTTCTGACATGACCATAAAGTATATTTTTTATGCTCTTCAGAAGTTAAAAAAAGCATTTCTTACATTACATGCAAGATGGACTGAGTCTTCCCTACGAAATGTTCATTCAATTAAATCATTACGTTTTTCCTTCATAAGGTTATGAGGAAGCATGGTGCAACGGGTGGAAAAGTCATAAGTAGACAGACTTGAAGCACGATCACGTCTGGATTTCAATTTATTTAAAATAACATTAGAATTGTTTTATAGACCACAATAGATTTCTCCCTATTCTTAAGCCTTTTCGCTGGAACCGTCATAGTTTTTGTTTGTTTGATTTGAGGTTTAACGTCCCCGTCAACACTGTATAGGTCATTTTGGGGACGTTTCTTCCAATTTTGTGGGACTTTTACCCGACACTGAGATGAAATGACATCTCATGCCCTGTCGCCCAATGAAACCAATAGGGTTTATAAGCATGGACGGTCCGACTCGCACCCTTTTGCCTGGACAGGCTTAGATCCTCTAAGCGGTTTACCAGTACTCGTGTGCAGTCGGTTTCAGCTCTGCGTGGAAGCATCATGCAACCCATCTATTTCTTCAAGCCCCGATGGGCGGGGGCCGTCATAGAAGCTGAGACCTGATCCACCGGCGTTCAGTTAAAGAGGGAAGCAAAGTTATCAACCGTGAAACTGGATATTTTAGGATTGTGAGCCAACTACTTTATCTGCAAGGTAGCAGCAAATTCTTAACCAAGAATATTCCAGTATCTTCCATGAATCTATATACGGAGAAATGTTTTCCAATACAGCCAGCTTGGGACTTTTGAGAAAATTTCGTTCTTAACTCTGTGTTCGTTTCTAAAGGACTATTATTAATCATTTCGGACGAAGAGCTCATACTGTCAGAACTATATTAGGGACATTTGACTACAGAGCTTGGAAATGTTTATTTATTTCTTAATTGACTATATCAGCAAGAGACAGTTAAACATTTTGTAAACAGATTTTGTTCATCACATAAACAAGTCCATGAGATGAAGACCCCGCTAAACCCCACTTTATATAGAGAAAATCGGGGTTTAAGGGGTATGCATTATTCTTATTTCTGCTCAGAGACATAGATTGTGGGTACTCGTTAGAACCGCCTCAATGAGGCGGTTCTAACGAGCACCCACAACCTATGTTTGCAGTAAAAACAAGAAAAATATCACGGAATTTCATCAGACAAGTAGCCATTTTGGAGGTGTGAAAAATGCACAATGTCGCACGGGAGAGTTATCGTAACGAAACACTTTAAAATGTTCTATTTAAGGGGTAAAATATGTTCTAGAAAGGGTTATACTTTGGAAGCAAGGAATTCACCACAGAACTGGAAAATATGGAGTGGAGTGTACATGTTTTCTGGGCCAGACTAGCTAGTTTCGGCCATCAGTGACCCTCAAAATTTTTCAAAATTCCACAATGGAATCAATGGTCCCAAAGGACAAGAAAATATAAACTACACTATGATGTAGGGCAGAGAGACTTTTTACGGCCGCCACACGTTCCCTGACACCAGCTGTAGTGACGTCAAATATGTTCTAGAAAGGGTTATCCTTTGGAAGCAAGGAATACACCACAGAACTGGAAAATATGGAGGGTACATGTTTTCGGGGCCAGACTAGCTAGTTTCGGCCAATTATGCCTCATCAGTGACCCTCAAATGTTTTCAAAATTCCACAATGGAATCAATGATCCCAAAGGACAAGAAAAAATATAAACTACGCTATGATGTTAACATTAAGACTGTTTGCTGGTTTTCTCTTTATTTAATGACATTACGATAACACACCCGTGCGACAAAGTGCATTTTTCACATCTCCAAAATGGCCAATTTTCTGGTGAAAGTCTGTGATATTTTTGTTATTGTTACTTCAAACCTAGGTTGAGGGTGCTCGTTAGAACCGCCTCAATGAGGCGGTTCTAACCAGTACCCACAACCTATATCTTGGAGCAGGAATGAGAAAAATAATGAATACCCCCGTAAACCCCAGTTTTCTCTATATCAAGTCGGGTTTTAGGGGGTGTTCATTTCACGGGCTTGTTCGCGTGATGTATTTATTTCTTAATTGACTATATCAGCAAGATTCAGTTAAACATTTTGTAAACAGATTTTTTTAAACACTTTAAAATGTTCTATTTAAGGGGTAAAGACTGTTTGCTGGTTTTCACTTTACAACCAGAAACCCCAAAACGGGTGCCCTGGCAAACAGTGCAGGGCCTCCGCTGTTTGCTAAAAGTTCAGCCATTTTCCAAATTAATTTTGAAGAAAACACGACATGACACCCATAAATTTGAAGCGGACTCCTGCTATATATAAAGAGGAGGATTCCATTTGGTACAAAAAGGGTTAATGATCATGACGGCCCCGCCCATCGGGGCTTGAAGAAATATATGGGCTGCATGATGCTTCCGCGCAGAGCTCAAACCGACCCGCACACGAGTACTGGTAAACCGCCTAGAGGATCTAAGCCTGCCCAGGCAAAGCGGTGCTTATAAACCGTGTCGACGGGGATGTTGAACCACAAATCAAACAAACAAATAATGATTATGAAGACCGTGCTGACATGAAGAAAGGAAAGGCAATCCGAATGCTAATATTACGAAAGAGCATTGGGACTATACAGTAGATCTGTCTCCTTTTATATTGTTCTCTATGGCGAGTCACAAAGATCGTATTCCCAATGGTAGAAGATTGTTTATGCAATTATAAACGAGATAGTTTTGTCCTAAGATATGAATAGTTTTGTCATCTGGGGGCATTATTCTGCATAAAAAGTTTGGTCGTGACAGATACGACTGTCTGTTGTAATAAGACAGGATTTTACATGAGATATTGCTGAGAATATCTAATCGTCTCGTCCCGGGAATTTCTGTTTGTCCTGTGAATTCAAATAATGGGCATCATTCTAAAAAGGACTGCTACGGCTGTCTGTCTTAACCAATGTACGAGGTAGAACATATTTAACTTCACTACAGCTGGTGTGTGGGAATGTGTGGCGGCGGCAAAACGTCTCCCTGCCCTACATCATATTGTAGATAATATTTTCTTGTCCTTTGGGATCATTGATTCCATTGTGGAATTTTGAAAATATCTGAGGGTCACTGATGAGGCCTAATTGGCCGAAACTAGCTAGTCTGGCCCAGAAAACATGTACACTCAATATTTTTCACTTCTGTGGTGTATTCCTTGCTTCCAAAGGATAACCCTTTTATAGAACATATTTTCATCCTGCAAAACTGGAGTGTATGTAATATACACCGTCTGTGTCCCCTCATGGGCTTAAGGCGAAACCGGAAGAAAGAAAGAAAGAAAGTATAGGCGTGTTTTCGTAATGCTAAGATCAGGTCCATGCGAACTAGCCCCTCATGCTGTGAGTGAGTTAGTGTTTGAGTTCTACGTCCCATCAACAGCTTAGGTCATACGGAGACGGGACCTCGGTTTAAAGACTCACTGAAAGTCTACCCTAATGCTGTATTTTCCGCTACAGTAAAGGGGGGACTGACAAATGTCACGGATAACAAGAAAAAACATTAGACTATTATTAGCCCCTAAAGGTGACGGAACTTTAATTAAAGTATCCGTTGGATCAGTTAAAAGCTTATATCTCGAGAAACACTTCACTTGTACACCAGAGTGAATATTTGTACAATGTTTCAAAGTTTTCAAAGTTTATTAAGAAAACAGGAAAGCCCTGAGGGACATACTAACATGAAAGAATGAAACTAGATTAATGCAAAGATGTTCTTTGCATTAATCTAGTTTCACTCTTTCACGTTAGTATGTCCCTCAGGGCTTTCCTGTTTTCTTAATAAACTTTGAAAACTTTGAAACTTTGTACAAATATTCACTCTGGTTACTGAACTTAACAAGTGGGGTCTACGCAGAAGCCTGGCTTGTTAAGGTTTTCGTTGGCGAGGTCAGTGTCGCGGATTTTCAACCTCAATAAACCTCAATTTTCTGAATAAATATGACAACTTGTATGATACGTTAACGCCGAGGGGCTAATACTATCCTTTTCCCAAAGACGTTCGAGCCACAGTCTGTACAACTGTTTTGGTGTATTTTCCTAAACCATTCCATCGTCCATAACAGATCAAAAGCTAATGATATCCAAGGAAAATTATTTGTTTCCTTGTCTGGCTTTTCCCAATCACCATGGGGGTTATTATCTCTGGTTTCAAGAAATTGAGATAAATGCAATATTTAGCCTTTCAGAAGACAAAACCTGGTTTACCGCCAAACCAGGAAGTATTTGATACTGGAAAAGGAAAGTAATCAGGACTGTCAAATATTTCTAGTCTGACATTCGCAGAAAGACCGCGTTGGTGAGCAGAACATTGTCCGACTCCAGGTCAATGGTATTCGATGTGGGCCCAGGAAATCATCTCTTTTGTGATCCATTTATTCTGTAAACTAACGTGTTTTGTGTCGTTTGTCATAATTCTGAACTACAGGATTGTCAAGCATAATCAATCATTTTTCAAATCGCTCTACTATTTGCGTGTGCGTATACGTTTGCATATGTCTCTCATTACCTCGTCTATATCTGTTTCTGAATCAGTTCAATCTTCATATATTTCAATAAGGACAAACATTAAGGACTTGGGAATAATATGTAGTAGAACAAGACTGAAGCTGTAGGCGGTGCCCTTCAAACTTTTGAAATTGTCAACAATTAATGCATTGCGTAGCGTCTCCAAACGGAACACTAGTGAACAATGAAGACACAGATCAGACGCCGCAACTTGCGGCGTCTGATCTGAGTCTTCATTGTTTGTTTGAAGTACATGGGTGTAGTTAAAAATAAGATCATTCCGACACTCTCACACTTAAAAATGAACCACCCCAAAAGCCATTATGTGGACAATTAACTCTTATCAATGAGATAAGGTTTGTTCTATTTTATCAGTGCGGAAAAATTTCACACAATGGCGTCACTTTTTTAACTTTCGTTCATGACGTCACTTTCGTGTTTCCATGTAAAACTCAGAAAATAAAGTCGGAGAACGTCATAACGATACGTAAAATCAAAGAGAAAGGTCAAAACAAATGTCTAAATACAATTTAAACTGTGTATAGCAACAATATTCACATCTGTCTCCAATGCAGAATGTGAAATCCGAATCCTCGGATAAACGTGTAAAAACCGTTTTCGACTTTATCCGGTATTCCACGGGTTCAGTTTTCTCAGTATGCGTCGAAAACGGATGTGTCGTTCTGTTTATCCGTTAGATATGGGTCGTTAGGATAACTCACCCGTGTATCACATGTAGTATATTTTTCATCTTTCCAACAAATCTGATATATTTGCTTATGAAAACCTATATTTCTTCTTATTTCTGCTCCAAATATACACTGCACGCGCTCGCTAGAACTGCTTCAATTGAGAACCAACTTTGAGAACCCACATATTTTATTGAGGACCCACAGTTTATGACCAGAAGCAGAAATCTGAGAAACATAGTCAAACATCAATGACTTGAACATGAATACCTTTTGGACTATGGTAATTTGTTCTAGACAGGGGTAGTTCGAGTCGCTGTGGGTAACCTTAGCATCCGTCACAAGGCACAAAAGAGATATATTTTCATTTTTTCTGAAAAATAAATGTATGTCGTGTCTACTCATTAGAATCGCCTCATCAAGGCGATTCTAATGAGTACACACAACATATATTTTCAAGATAAAATAAGGAATTTGTCTCTAAATTATCACAAATGTATGAATATCTGCAGTCACGGGAATTTTCCCTATGGCCTTAAGAACTAGTTCGAAACAGCCATGGTAAGCGAGCCGTCGGTGATCGAGCCATCGAGTTTCACCGTAAAATATTCAGAGGGTATTTCAGGGGTGGATACCAAAAATATTTCATCGAGTGTGTTGAAAACATCCAACTTTTCACGAGTGATAAGCACGAGTGAAAATTCGGATGTTTTCAACACACGAGATGAAATAATGTTGGTGTCCGCCGAGAAAACGTAAAGTTTCTTTTTATTTAATAATTTAACAGGACACTTAAGGTAATTGATCGATCGTATCGTACGTCACAATTTTGTCCTTGCTATTACGTCACCATCACGTGAACCCCACTTTATATAGAGAAAACTGGCGTTTACGGGGTTATACATTATTTTTCTTATTTTTGCTCCAAGACACAGGTTGTGGGTACTCGTTAGAACCGCCTCTGTACCCACAACCTATATTTGCAGTATCTAAAGCAAAATATCACGGATTTTCATCAGAAAAGTAGCCATTTTAGAGAAGTGAAAAATGCACTATGTCGCACGGGTGTGTTATCGTAATGAACTATCAGTTTCAAAACATAAACAGATCGCCATTTTAATACACCATTTTTACAGATCATAGTGTGCTTTTCAAAGTATTTTACAAAATTATTTTGTCGATAACACATGACTTTTGGCGAAAAAAAAGAAGTCCGGGCTGCTACTGTGAAAATAACAAGCTCATGTTATTTTTCACAGTGTGAGAATATCCTATATTTTCACAGTGTGAAAATATCATTTTCATTTGTTTCAGATATGGATTGATTCACTGCAAAGTATAAAATAGGATCCTACGCCAACTGTCCTTTTGGTACTTGTAATTACCACGTCGTATAGATGTCGTTCCGGGCTTGGCCCGCGATATTCTTTACTGGCGGGGATGTTTACTTGTTAGAACTGTAAAAATGTGGATTTCTTACCTGTACAATCCATGTTTGGTTAACTGTGAATGAAAGCCAGTGGGCATAACACAACTCAGCCAGCAAAGAATGCCGGGCCAACGTCGGGTCGATAGCGGTGCGACGTGGTACGTCGTACCGCTATCGGCCCGACGTTGGCCTGTAGTTTGTGCTGGCAGGGAATTAAGTAACAATTCTGAATATCTCAAACTTGCCATGTTTTGTTTGTTTGTGTGTTTAATGGTTTATTCAACACTGTTTAGGTCATATCCAGGCGATCAGTTTACCTATGCACACTTTGCCTGGGCAGTTAGCCTGTACAGTTCATATTCTTTCTCCAGAAACTGACAGCTGTCCTTCTTGAATCAGCAAAAGGGAAAGAACGATCTTTTCTAGCTCAATCTTTATGAAAGAATATTGCCGACCCGGCAGGTATCGAACCCGCGGCCTCCTAACCACCAATCAGACGTGCACGCGACTGAGCTACCAAAGCCGGCATCTTGCAATGAAAACTACAACAACAACAACAACACAAATCACTATCTCATACGGTTGCGTTTTCTAGCGTAGGCAGCTGTGAGTAATTTGGTTATTCTATCAGCTAGACAAAATGAGATCTATAATTATCAGAAATAGTCAGAGAAAATCTAGTGAGCAATAAGTATCGTCTTACCTTGAAGAAAAGAAAAAAAACACACACATGGTGACATGACGTCATCGGTATCCAATGGGAGCTTATTTTAATGGGTAATTATTCTCCAATTTAGCTAGGAACTGACCGAATGAACCATTCTATCAGCCATACATTGGTAAAGAAGCCAGTTTAAATAGGATTAGAAATGCTTTACGAAAGATTGTAGGCGCCTATTAGAACCGATTCAATGAGGCGCTTCTAATGAGTACCCACGATGCATTTTAAGGGGAATGGAAACATCTGGCAGATCGTTTTTCCATTTTTCAAAGGGAGACAACTTTCAGGACTTCTTGTTCGCTTTTCTATAAGCTCTGTCTCACTGAACTTTGGGTCTACTTTTAAAGGACAACTCTTAAAGGAAGGAATTTACTCCTCAGGAGCAAATTCCTTCCTTTATGAGTTGACAAATATTGACATGGGAGACACAAATACTTTTGCAGGAGTTGCCTCCCCTGAAGGTGTATGAAAGAAAACGAGAAAAGGCTGAATGATTTGTTGACCCTATTTTTCTATACAAAAAAGTTTAAAAGGGTATTATGTGTACGGACTTAATAACGCGATGATAGATGACCTCGGATATCTTTTACAGAACTCGCATCTACCCTGGGTCTTGGACTCGCGTCTCTGTTTCCGGGGTAAATAGCAAATCTTGCAGAGCCAGATCCGAATCCGCTGGACTGAACCTGATCCAGAATCGCATGACTGTTTGATTTTAACCGAAGGCCAACGGGGCTTATTTTAAGGCCCAGTGTCCGTCGTACATCTGTGCGGTCATGCGGACGTGCGTCAGTGCGTTAACGTTCGTTTAAAAACCTTTTCTTCTCCTAAACTACACGGCTGATTATAACCAAACTTCACAGGAATATTCTTTACGTCGTTATCTTCTAAATTCCTTCATTTTTTTTGTTACATAGATAACTCCGGTTGCTAAGGCAACAAATCCACAGAAAATTAAAACAAAATCTTTAATAATCGCCTTCTCCAAACCGCTTATTGGATTTTATTCTTATTTCGCACGAATGTTTCTTGGGTGGACCTCTGTCCTCCGTCCTTGAAAAAATTCTGATCAAACAAAAAACATTGTCGCCATGTGCGGGGCTTATATTCACTTTATAAAATGTAGCGTAATGTTGAACAATCTGCTTATCCTAAAATGCTTGTTGGATATTGTTGTAGTTTGGCATGAATGTTCAGTGGGTGGATCTCTGTCAGATTTCTTGAAGAAATTTCGATTAAACACAACAATGGCCGCCATTGGCAGAGCTTATTTTCACTATATGACATATAGTGTAATTTTTAAAAATCTTCTTCTTAATCACTTATGGATGTCATTGTGAATTGGTATGTATGTTCCTCGCCTAGATCCTTCAAGAAATTTGGTCTTAAAGACTACCTTTGCCGACTGCTAAAAAGTGGTCTTAAAAGACTGTTCAAAAGCGGTCTTTTAGAGCACTTTTGAACAGTGGCAAAGGTGGTCGCTTATTACAAGACGAGTGAGCAGCTTTTGCATTGCAAAAAATGCTCATATTTTTTATAATAAAAAGCATCAACAAATTTACACATATAGATGGTCACCGCAGGCTCTTAACAAGCTTGTTATGAACAACTGAGCCTATATAGTCGTGTCCAAATTGTTTATTCAAGAATACAAGAACTGGAAGGAACCGGTTTTTATTTGAGATGTCTGTTTGTTTGTTTGATATGAGGTTTAACGTCCCCGTCAACACTGTAGAGGTCATTTTGGAGACGTTGCTTCCAATTTTGTTGGACCTCAAAACATAGATTGTGGATACTCGTTAGAACCGCCTCAACGAGGCGGTTCTAACGAGTACCCACAACCTATGTTTTTGAGCAGAAATATAATGTATACCCCTGCAAACCCGAGTTTAACTATATAAAAGTGGGGTATAAGGGGTTCAAATTTATATAGGCGTGTTTTCGTGATATTAGAGAAGAAATGGTTAATAGGATGGTTTCTTTTGTAATTTAGCATGCATATTCCTTGGGTGGATCACTTTTCCTTTTTCAATGCAGTATATATTACAATGTAGCAAGTAGAGCAACAGGTCTTGTTATATAACCGGCAGTATCTGCGCTGAATCAGAATCGCTACAATTGGAAATCGGCTTGGTCCCAATCGATGGGGTAGTCGATTCTATTAGTCGTCCTTTAAAGAGGGTCAATTGTCAGCGCTAGTTTCGCATGACTTATTTGAAAGTATAGGAAATATCCAACAATTATGCTTAAAGTTTGCCTGGATACATACCCAGTTTCACAAGTTCGCTTTCCGATTCACCGGGCCCTCTGGAACAAAAAAGCCTGGTCTTAATACTTAGCGCGGCTTTCAAGTTTTTACGGCGTAGCCGTTATGGTTTTGCTTTTGTCCTACATTTTTCGTTACTCCATTGGTCAATAAAACCACATGTCCAAGGAGATGACCATTTCATTGGTCAATGATTTGCATAAATAAATCTACTCAAAAAATACGACAGTTTACCGAAGTTGTTTCATTTTTTATGTGAGACATGAATGAAAAATATATACAGTTTCGGCTTGCTCACCGTCTTGTCCTTTGATGACCATACTTCATATGTGTTATTGTGATTCTAGTGAATTCTGTAACTGCTGCGGTGAATAGCTATTTTGACCTTATTTCACGTGGTTGGTCTATATAGCGAAAGGAACCAGCGAAAGGAAGACTTTTCTGCGAAAGGAATTGTTTGTTTGATTTGAGGTTTGACGTCCCCATCAACACTGTGTAGGTAATTTTCGAGACGTTGCTTCCAAGTTTGTGGGACTTTTACCCGACATTGAGATGAAAGGCACCTCAAGCCCTGTTGCCCAATGAAACCAATAAAGAGATATAGCATTACAAAAACATGTAATAATCGCATTACAAATTGACAGATGTTTAATTTACAATATATGCTAAATAAAAGTTGCAGTGTATCATTTGTCTTCAGCATACTTTATGTCCTCCATTTTAACACAAAATGGACATTTTCGAATATCATTAATGTTATATAAATTCTGAAAAGGAATAAGTGTAATTTGAGTTTTAGTTAGGTGCACATAAGATCAAGTTTCCGTCCGTTTGTCTGCTCGTCCGTTTGTTCGTCCGTCTATGCGTTTACGTTCACCATAGCGACAACCCTAAATGCTAACCCTAGAATTTGTGTTCAAAAACAGTGAATGATAAAGTTTTCTTATTTGTTGTGCATATGTACTTGAGATCATATGCTCTTGAAATGAGGTCATGTTTTTAACCTTGACCTTTTACATTGACCTTAGCTCAAACAGGCGGGACACCGCCCTCTGCAAAGCTATTTTTCCTCGCGTGACATCTGAATTGTTTGACTACAGTAAACCATTTCATAGCTAGACAATTTTTGCTGTCACTATTGTAGCTCATATTGCACGACCCGCAGATAAAAGCGACCGACTGAAGTCGGTTGATTTTCTAAGAGTGCCCTAAAATCACCGTGTCATTCTGTCAGTCTGTCTGTCCGTCCGTAACCCGTTTGTGAAAATTGGTGATAGTGACTTAACCGCTTGGAATATTTAAACATTTTTTGGCATATTGATAGATATCAATGAGATCTAACCAATGAACTTGCGAAATATTACATTCCATTTAGTAAAGCCTCGCCGAGGCGAAAAAATGTGAAAATTTTCGAACAGCTTCTCCTCGGAAACCGTTGGGCCAATTGAAGTCAAATTTCATATGGAGGCTCTATGGGATGGGGGAAACCAAAATTTGCTCATGGGGTCCAGGTCACATGACCAAAATGGCCACCAAGCCATATATGGTCTGTCTGTCTGTCCGTCCGTAACCCGTTTGTGAAAATTGGTGATAGTGACTTAACCCCTTGGAATATTTAAACAATTTTTGGCATACTGATAGATATCAATGAGATCTAACCAATGAACTTGCGAAATATTACATTCCATTTAGTATAGCCTCGCCGAGGCGAAAAATGTGAAAATTTTCGAACTGCTTCTCCTCGGAAACCGTTGGGCCGATTAAGGTCAAATTTCATATGGAGCCTCTATGGGATGGGGGAAACCAAAATTTGCTCATGGGGTCCAGGTCACATGACCAAAATGGCCGCCAAGCCATGTATAGTAAAAACCCTTCAAAAATAGTCTTCTCCAGAACCACTGGGCAGATTTCCACGAAACTTGATAAATAGCATCTGGGACGTACGCCCATCATAAATTGCTAAAATGGTGACCCTTGGTTGACCTTGACCTTCTTTGTGCCTAGCTCAAACTTTGACACATATGCTTTTGTATTGGAAAAGTGAGAATTCATTTTATCCTGAAAACGATTCAGAATACAGTACTAAAGTATAAGATATATTTTTGCTCCTTACGATAAGGCGCATTTATTGGGGGAACCGTTTTAGGTCCAGGTCACATGACCATATATGGTAACACTCATAAAGCTAAAAGCATCCGGTGGGTCGTGCAATTCAGCTGAAGCACTGGTTTCTAAACAACCTTCCAATTAAATCTACGCCGCATATCTTTTTTAAAGATATTTCTTGTTATAGTTGTCACTACACAGATTTGTTAACGATAGATGTGAAGCTAATATTAACGGGTGGTTAAGCTGATTTTTTTCTAGATTTGATGTACTTATTGCCGGTCGACTCACGCAAATTAATGTTTGGAAAGCACCGAATAAATAAACAAACAAACAAACAAATAAATAAATACATAAATAAATAAATAAATAAATAAATAAAACATCACGAAAACAGGCCTATATAAATTTGACCCCCTTGAACCCCACTTTTATATAGTAAAACTGGGGTTTACAGGGGTAAACCTTATTTTTCTTATTTCTGCTCTAAAAATTAGATTGTGGGTACTCGTTAGAACCGCCTCAATGAGGTGGTTCTAACGAATACCCACAAACTATTTTTGAGCAGAAATCAGAAAAGTAACAAAAATTTTCGATTTTTCGGCGATAAAGCTTACACTGTATTTGTAATGCGTGTTTTCGTAATGGATACAAGAATGGTCTTTTCATACCAGAAATGTAAACGAAAGAAAGAGAAGAAAACACCATTTGCATTAAGATTTCATCTTTGATTTTCAGCTCTAAAACAATAGCTCTGTATCAGAGAATCATTACGAAAGCACGCCTATACAAATACATTTCAAACTTTACCGCCGGAAAAAAGAAAATTTTAAGATGAAAAATTGTGATAGTTTTCTTATTTTTGCTCAAAATATGGATTGTGGGTAATCGTTAGAACCGCCTAATCAAGGCGGTTCTGACGAGTACCCACAATCTATATTTTAGAGCAGAAATAAGAAAAAAAGAGGTATATAAAAGTGGGGTTCAAGGGGGTAAAAATTATATAGGCGTGTTTTCGTGATGAAAACGTCCATTGACAATTTTCAGGCAACCGAGAATATGATGACTGTGCTCCTCTGTTGACTTTTCTTCGATTCATGAATTGTAAATAAATTTATGTGTGCACCATGCGAAAGTGCGAACTCTATTCTACAGAAATGATATAGCCTCATCTTTAAAACGAGCCACCTTTGTGGCGTTTGTGGCCCGACACTTCCCGTGTATGCCATCTTTTACCAAGTATGTGACCTTTCAATCTCGACATCACCAAAACTTGCCTATATAATTTTGACCCCATTGAACCCCACTTTTATGTAAAACAACTGGGTTTACAGGAGTAAACCTTATTTTTCTAATTTCTGCTCTGAAATATAGACTGTAGGTTCTCGACGAGGCGGTTCTAACGTGTACCCACAATCTATATTTTGAGCAGAAATAAGAAAAATATCACAATTTTTCATCTCAAGATTTTAGGGGTTTTTTAGGTAAAGTTTGCAATGTATTTGTATAGTTATGTTTATCCGTGTGATGAACACTAATTTTGTGAAAATCCAGCAACTTCGGTTTACCAGGGCAAACGTTGTTTTATATGAATACAGTGCAACGAACACCCCTCTGAACCCCACTCTGTTTAGAGAAAATTGGGGTTTGCGACAGTTTTCATTATGTTCCTTGTCTTTGCTCAAGACATTGGTTGTAGGCACTCATTGAGGCGGTTCTGACGAGCACTCGCGAGATATATTTGAAAATGCTAAACATTTTCTTATAAATGTTGGTTTTGGCGTTAAGGCTTGAAATGTAATTTCATCTCAATGTCGGTAAAACTCCCATAAAATTGGAAGCAACGTCTTCAAAATGACCTAAATAGTGTTGGCGGGCACGTAAAACCCCAATCAAACAAGCAATTATAATGCATTTGCGTATGTAACGCGACGTCTGACTGGATAACGTCGAAATTTGCGACGGTATATTTAGGGGATAACTGTATTCAAAATTGTTATTTGGGGAGGTAAATCGGAGGTTTTACGGTCGGAAATTTCGTTTTACGGCGACGCGTCAGCGGAGCCGTAAAACGTAATTTGCGACCGTAAAACCGACGATTTACCTCCCCAAATGACAATTTTCATTACAGTTATCCCCATTCTAATGCACTTATTCACTTGTTTTGTTAAAACTTGTACTATTTTGCACATACCCGCAACCGCTGTGAGCTGCGTAAAACCAAATGGCAGCCAATGAAAAGCGACGTTACGTGATGACGTCGGGTTTCCGACAGTATATCGTAGAATATACTGTCGCAAATTTTTGACGTTATCCAATCAGACGTCGCGTAACATACGACTGTGCATTAGAATCTGCGATATATGCATACTGTCGGAAACTTGAAGTCATCAAGAAACGTCATTTTTCATTCGTTAGTGTTTGGTTTTACGCAGCTCACAGCGCTTGCCAGTTTTAGCAAAATAGTACAATTTTTAACAAAACAATTGAATAAGTGTATTAGGCGGGTGATAACTGAATTTAAAATTGTCATTTGGGGAAGTAAATCGTCGGTCTTACAGTCGGAAATTCTGTTTTACGGCTCCGCTGACGCGTCGCCGTAAAACAAAATTTCCGACCGTAAAACCGCCGATTTACCTCCTCAAATGACAATTTTGAATACAGTTATCTCCTAATTCATCTAAAATGCTAGTTTTAGAGATATGATAGGCGCTATTTTAACACATGAGGCGGCTCTAACGCGTACCCACTATCTATATTTTAGCTTGAAATAATGAATACTGTATAAAAATGGGGTTAAGGGATGGAGTCAGAATTATATAGGCGTGTTTTCGTGATGTTTGTTTGATTTGAGGTTTAACGTCCCCCTCAACACTGTAAAGGTCATTTTGGAGACGTTGCTTCCAATTTTGTGGGACTTTTACCCGACATTGAGATGAAATGACATCTCAAGCCCTGTCGCCCAATGAAACCACTTTTCGTGATGTATTGAGCACCAACTTTCTATCATCGGAATACAAATGGAGAAAGTATAGTAGTCGCAGATAAGATTGACTAGGCGGAGCTATTCGGGTGTTGTCAATATATGTCAAATTCGCTGAGTCCACCAGATGATTCGGTAGAGTGCCTCTCGCATGCTTTCTGCAAGCGGACCAAAAGGTCATATACGCCACAGCTTTGTTTGTGTTACAATTTGTTTCAATCAATCGGGTGACTTGCTTTACCTTTTTGTTAACAGATCATTCCAAAGGCAGGTGCAAATAATAGCTCCGCCTAGTCAATTTAATCTGCGACTGATATATCAATAATTAAATTGACGGGCCTCCGTGGCCTAGTGGATAAGAGCGCTGACTCTTAATCATTAGGTCTCTCACCCCTGTGGGTTCGAACCTCGCTCGGGTCACATGTGATGCGCCAAGTTCTGCAACGGAAGGTCAGGTGGTTTTTCTACGGGTACCCCAGTTTTCGCCAACCTCTGATTAACGATCGGCTCGATATGAGTGAAAAAATCTTGAAAGAGCCGTAAAACCAAAACCAATCAATAATTAAATAAGAATTATGCTAGTTTCAGAACCTTGTACCACGGCGTTCACACACGATTGGTTTGTGTGTCCTAATGCAGATGAATCTTGGCTTATCTAATTGTATGCATACCAATACAGACTAAAAAGTCTTTTCCGACGCGTCAAAATATGAAGGGACAGACTAAACTTCAGATAAAACAACATGGTTTGGAAGACGAGGCGTTATCATTAAATTGAATCTTGCAGTTTGATGCTGGGAAACAGAGAACTTTCACGACATATTGACACACTGGTCTTATTTTAGTTTTGAACTGCAATAAATCACGTGGAAGGACATAAAAAACGACATCACCGAGGTGATTTGCTATCATAGGTCGTTAGCTTTTGGATCTTTGCATGCTTTTCTGAAGACCCAACAGGGACTTCAAAATAATATTCATTTAGTCGTTTGTTCATTACGAAAACACGCCTATACAAATACATTGTAAACTTTACCTCCGAAAAACCGATTTTTTAGATGTAAAAATCGTGAACATTTTCTTATTTCTCTTCCAAATAAAGATTGTGGGTACTCGTTAGAACCGCCTCATCGAGGCGGTTCTAACGAGTACCCACAATCTATATTTTAGAGCAGAAAAATGAAAAATAATAAAAGTGGGGTTCGAGGGGGGTCAGAATTATATAGGCGTGTTTTCGTGATGTCACGCTATCTGTATCGACTACTAGACCGTAAATGAAGCTAGCCTGCATAACATAACATAAACATAACATATCACAACATAACATAACATAACGTAACGTAACGTAACGCAACGTAATGTAACGTTTTAGAGGAAATATATGACAAGATAAAAAGGACCTTACACGAGGAGTCATTTTGTATGTGGCCTTCGGCTAGTTTAATAAATTCCATATAAAAATGACCACAAGTGTTTGAATGTATTATTATATGTATTTCCTCCGCCGGACAGCATGATAACATATGCGGTGTTTCTCAAGATAAAGAGGACCTTACACGAGGAGTCATTTCGTACGTGGCCTTCGGCTAGTTTAATAAATTCCAATTAAAATGACCACAAGTGTTAGAATCGATTATTCTTTGTATTTTCTGATTTTTCTCCGTCGGACAGCATGGTAACATATGCGGTGTTGCTCATTACGAAAACATATCCATGTGAAATAGTGCATTTTTTATAACCTCAAAAAAGGTAATCTTTCTGATGAAAATCTGTGATATTTTTCTTATTTATACTCCAAACATAGGATGTGGGTACTCGTTAGAACCGCCTCATTGAGGCGATTCTAACGAGTACCCACAACCTGTGTATTGCAGCAGAAATAAAAATAATAATGTATTCCCCCTGAACCCCAGGTTTCTCTATATAAAGTGGGGTTTAGGGGGGGGGGGTCTTTGTTTCACGGACTTGTCTCGTGATGTACATGTACGTGATATTATACACGCTGCATTATGACGTTGCTCCGTTAATGACTTACAAATAATAACTCGTACCCTTCTAAATAGAAATGGAGGCAATGATCAGGAATCGATACAATTAACCTACAGCTCCCATCAAAGACACCAAAGGGAAAGAAACACAAACATGAAGCAACAGACCCCAACGGAAATACCAACAGCGGAAAGCCAAAAGGACAGTTACTTTCTCACAAAATGGCCAATAGGCTATCCAAAATAAAATAACATAAGCCACAATCCTCGCCCTTACTTCCGTCGCGATTAAGACAAATAATTTGTTCAGTCCGCATCAAGCCTCCTAACTCATCAGTGCAACATCTCCATGAACACAAAAATCAAACAACCACAGAGGTGAAACAACGATGAGGACTCGACAGCAAGAAACAACTGAAATGCTGGAGCAAACGAAAACCAACAGTTAGACTCCGACTCTTCTCTGTTTAAAATGGGGTTGACAAGGGCGTTCAATGCATGGGTTTCATGGGGTTCATTCTTCGATATAAAAAGATTGGGTACAACATGGATATTATACGACAGACTGCAAGCATGGTAGTTAACCCAATCACGGTTGGCAACTTTGCTTCCCTCTTTAATTGCACGCCGGTGGGTCAGGCCTCAGATTCTATGACGTCTCCAACGTAAAGGCTTATTGAAAATTAAAGAGATAATGTTGGTTGGTGCCTGATGCTCTGTCTCTGGTCGGGCTCATCGGAGTCTAACTGTTGGTTTTCTTTTGCTCCAGCATTTCAGTGGTTTCTTGCTGTCGAGTCCTCACCGTTGTCTCACCTCAGTGGTTCTTTGATTTCTGTGTTCACGGAGATGTTGCACTGATGAGTTAGGAGGCCTTCATGCGGACTGAACAAATTTTTTGTCTAAATCGCGACGGAAGTAAGGGCGAGGATTGTGGCCACGTAAAATCGATTTAAGCCCCCCCCCCCCCCCCCCCCCCCCCCCCAGTGGAAATCTTCCACTGACCGTTCCAAGGCGGCTCTTCTGTGGCGATTTATTTATGTTGTTGTTTGTTACTTACTGTGTGTATCACTTGTGTCTTTTAATTTTGGATGGCCATATGGCCATTTTGTGGGAAAGTAACTGTCCATATGGCCTTCCTTTGTTTAGGTTTCCATTATGGTCTGGTCGCTTAATGTTTGTATTTCTTTCCCTTTGGTGTCTTTTATGGATGGAGTAAGTTAATTGTATCAATTCCTGATCTTTGTTTTACTTCTACTTTGTCTGCATTCACTGACATGCAGGTCAAAAATCAATACCATCACGCAAACACGCATATATAAGTTTGAATCCCTTAAACTCCACTTTTATATATAGCAAAACTGGGGTTTACAGGTGAATGAATTATTTTTCTTATTTGTGCTCGAAAACATAGATAGTGGGTATTCGTTAGAACCACCTCGTCGTACAGACATGAGGAAAAATATCAGGATTTTTTATTTGAAAATTTTCACATTTTGCTAGTACGATTTTCAATATATTTGAAAAGGCGTGTTTTCTTAATTCAAAGTTGCATAATGTCTATGCCCCAGTTCTAGTCTGTTCGACACAAAATGTAAGTAGAAGATGTGTATAATTGAATCATTGCAAAGCAGACAGACATGGGAAAATAAGCTGTCATTTATAAAACAACCAAGAGCCCCTGGTGAATAGTCAATGTTTACACCCTTTGCCGTAGTTGATTAGTAAATGTTTAACTCGTTCAACCCTGTAGACCGTACAAATATTGGCCCCCGCCAATCGGGGCTTGGATAAATTGACTGGGCTGCATGTTCACGATGATGCTTCCACGAAGAGCTGAAACTGACCGCATATGAGTACTGGTAAACCGCTAAGAAGGTCTAAGCCTATGGGTTTCATTGGGTGGCAGGGCTTGAGATGACATTTCAAATCAATGTCGGGTAAAAGTTCCACAATATTGGAAACAACGTCTCCAAAATGACCTGGACTGGGTTCATGTGCAATGTGTTACACTGGCAAGAATTTATAGGTTAACCCTTATCTTGCTGTTCACGACAACCCCTATCTTTGCAAACAGTGTAGATCCAGATCAGATGGCTTCTGAAGAAGCCATCTGATCAGGATCTACACTGTTTGGCATTCAGTTTATGAATTTGAGGCAATAAATTACATCAAGTAATTTGATTGGTTGATAGACAGAAATGGGTGTGGCTTAAATGAATATTCAGCAAGATAAGGGTTAACGAAATGGTCTAAGTCTCTGTTCAGGATCATTTTCCCAGCCATCAACCAGTGGTCTGGTAAAAGTACTGTCAGTGCACGGGCCTACCAAAAACCCGAAAGATAGGGGCTGAAATGTTACCCATGCCAATTCTTGAAATCCATCTATTTGGCCCCATCCATCGGGGTTTGAAGGCATCGATTGAATTGCATGTTGCTTCCAAGCAGAGCTACAACCGACCGTACACGAGTACTGGTAAACCGCTTAGAAGGCCCAAACCTTCCCTGACAAAAAAGATGCGAGTCGGACCATCCCTGCATATAAGCCCAATTGGTTTCTTGTTTGGGCGGTATGGCTTGATATGCCATTTCATCTCAGTGCCTGGTAAAACTCCCAGAAAATTGGAAGCAACGCCTCCAAAATGACCTACATGTAAATAGTTTTGTCGGGGATGCAAAACCCAATTAAAAAAAATAAAATCCATCTATTTGTGAGTTCAGATGACACTTTCCTCTGAGGCCTGACCAAACGTATCTAAAAAGTTCATGGCAGTTCAATGTAATAAAGCTAATAAAGGAATAAGTAGACCAGACAGACGTGTATGAGAAAATTAACTTTAAGAAAACTGGACAGCTGGTCCAATATGTCTTGAAGGCTGAATTCATTTCTCTCAGAATGACAATATTCAAGACTCATTCTATTTCGGCTGAATCATCGCGTCCTGATAGAGTGATAGTGAAAATTGTTATCCTTAGGAATATGAAATATCAACCGAGGCGCAGCCGAGGTTGATAGTCATAATCTCAAGGGTGACATTTTACTTTCCCGTTTCAGGAACGTAATATCATTACTAAAACACGTCTATACAAATACATTGTAAACTTTATCGCCGAAAATACGAAAATTTTAAGATGAAAAAGTATGATATATTTCTTATTTCTGCTCGAAATATAGATTGTGGGTACCCGTTAGAACCGCCTCATCGAGGCGGTTCTAACGAGTACCCACAATCTATATTTTAGAGCATGGGAATAAGACAAATAAGGTTTACCCCTGTAAACCCCCGTTTTACTATATAAAAGTGGGGTTCAGTGGCATCAAAATTATATAGGCCTGTTTTCCTGATGTATTTCATAATACTGAAAAAAGAGGACCATGGACACCCGATGCTTATGGTAGTTTATAAAAGGTGGAGTAGAGGGTTTGAGCTCTTTGGCTTAAAGTGACCCAAAGAACATTTCTGTGCAATTATTTCAAAAACAATCTAGCTATTTAGGAACTTAGTCATTATAAGGGTTCTGGTTTTCTGGTGGCTATCGTGTCCAGTAGAAAATTGCCAGAGTGTCACTTATCGAACATTCCTTCAAAATTGTTTTCCTTTTTGAGGAAGAAGACTTTCCTTTGGTGTCTCTGATGGGGGCTGTTGGTTAATTGTATCGATTCCTGATCATTGCCTCTACTTCTATTTTCCAAAGTTTCCTTTGACAACACAGAGCTGACTGGAGGTATCCATCAAATCAGATATCCAAGTTTGTCTATGATGGAGGTCGATAGCAGAGAGCTTCCACTCTATGCGATCTCTATGTCAGCTGCTCCCAGGTCATCTTGGGTCTCCAAGACCCTTGCTTTCCATCTGCTTTTATCAGTTACCCTGTATATTAATTGCATTGCAACACATTGACCTGATAAAGATATGCTATCTCAGGACAAGTGAGCTTTATCAGGTCAACGTGACATTGCACTTTTATGAATGAACCGGAAAACTATAAAAATGGAAAGAAATATTATAATTGGACAAAATGGGAAAATTACTTGAAAAAAAGTGATAGGAAAACAAAAAGCTCAGCTGATACAAAATATATCGACCTGCGGAATGTTCTGACGCACTGAGAACCATCGATAACTGATCGTAAATTGCTAATTTAAGAGTGTACAAGGGGGTAAACTGATAAATATAATACCAAATTCGTATCAATTGATATCAAGTTTATCAGGCTCGCGATTCTACAAGCGCTCTCGAAGCCTTGCCTGATAAACTTGATATCTAAAGACACTCACCTGGTATTCTCTATGTATGTCACAGGTAGTCTTTAATGCACCGTTGGAGTGCTCCACTGGTCCATACCAGCCTTCTCTCCTTCAAGATAAGGTCCAAGTCCTCAATGGCAGGCTGTGCAACTTGCTCACTGGACCTGATGGTGACAGTGTCTTGTGGCTTGACATTGCAGGTCTATCTCATCATTGCCGTGTCATTCCGCTGCAGATGCTGGAGGTTTGGCTTTGCCAATGGCCAAGTGTCACTGGCATGGAACATCGCACTTCGCACACAAGAACTGTACACACGGCCATGTGTCTTGAACGAGAGGTTTTGGGACAGAGAACTGGTAGAACTTGCTTGAATTTATTCCAGGCATTTTTCACATGTGATCTGATCGATAGAACACAGCCATCCGTTGCTAAGAACATGTCAACTAGGTAGCAAAAGAGAGCTACCCCATCTCCAGCTTGTCAGGCCCACCTTGGATTTCCCTCTATGATCAGCCATATCAGGGGGGTGGGTACTCTGAATTATGCCTGCTACATAGGTAGGGAACCAGCATTTGTTTTTTGTTTGTTTTGTTTGATTTGAGGTTTAACGTCCCCCTCAACACTGTAAAGGTCATTTTGGAGACGTTGCTTCCAATTTTGTGGGACTTTCACCCGACATTGAGATGAAATGACATCTCAAGCCCTGCCGCCCAATGCAACCAATAGGATTTATTAGCATGGACGGTCCGCCTCGCACCGCGGTTCCTGGACAGGCTTAGATCCTCCAAGCGGTTTACCAGTACTAGTGTGCGGGCCGGATTCAGCTCTGCGTGGAAGCATCATGCAGCCCATATATTTCTTCAAGCCCCTATGGGAGGGGGCTTAGGAACCTGCATTTAGTGCTCAACCCAAAGTTACCAAGATTGACAGGGAAACAAAATAAAATATCCAGTATACCATCAGACCCCCAAAAATATCTGAAAATTTTAGCATACTCCACACCCCCCCCCCCCCCCCGCCAAAATAATCCCAAATTATATAGGTTTGCCTTCTGCAAGGAAAACACGTGTTTTAACTAATTTCTGCCTATATAATTTGTGAACCCCCCTATGTAACAGGCAAAGTTCAGAGTACCTACCTGGGTCTGCCGTCTAAGGGGCGTGTAGTTCCTTGCAAAATTATCCTGGGGCCAGTTGTTCAAAGCATCGTTAGCTTAACGAGCTTGTTAGTGGTCATATTGTTCGACCAAGTCTGTCTTCCCAGACGTCCGATGGGCGGGGATGAAGATACCGGTTGTGTAGATATGAAGAAGTGCACTTTGTCTCACGGGTGTGTTGTCCAAATGATATGTGATTGGTTGTTAAGTGCTTTGATTCCCAACCTATCTTTGTATGGCGTAAGTTTGTGCCTAGTGTTAGAGATAAGTCATACCGTACTGTCGCAATAATTTTCGACTGTGGACCCATATAGGCGTTTTTGACGGGCACCCAGTAACTAGGGTCTACGGCGTAGACAGGAAAAATTACCATATGTGTATCCACAAACAAAAAATGCTAGATGAATGCACTTTGTCTCAGGGACGAGTTATCCCATTGTTTTTGCATAAATGTACATAGCGTATGATAACACTATGTCCAACACTATACTGTTATAAACCGACATCCTCGTAAAATACATGCAAACAAAAAGGATTTACGGCCATGCCCCACTCTTTAATGATTTTTACTGTATCGGCTAGCAGCCAAGTTGAATACAATATTTTGCACTGTCATTTGCCAATTCATGTGTACTAGATGGGTGGAGCATGTCCGTAATATCCTGCTACACAGTCATGTAGACTTGTTCTTACTATGGTATATTCCACACATTTCCAAGCTGGAGTTTTAATCCATTCATAATCATAACGATGTCACAAATTTAATACTGAGGTGCGGCCCGTCTACCACGTGAGCGCACGAGTTTGTATACAGTTCATTGATTACAACAATTCCTGACCTTGTAGTATTGTATAGTAAACGTACTTTTTATGCGTTTACTGTTGTCGGATGAGGAGTTGAGGGTGACGTCGGCGATTTTTTTTTTTTTATCGTCAAAGGTGACGACGCTTTGGCAATGATTATTATAACGGTATGGTGTGCCCTGCCAGCCAACTTGGGGGTGGTGGTGATAACGGTGCAGCCTGTCAAACCTACCTATGGTGGTGTTTTCTCTTACGCCACTGTCTGCTTATCATCCGACAACAGTAAGATGTGAAACTGGCATTCTATCATTGATGTTGCTGTTGTTGTTTTTGGTACAGGGAGCAGATCCGGACATGTTCGTTGCATTTATTTACTTATCCTAGGTATGAAGAACAAGCCTACGGCTATTATTTGAAGTTGCTACGTACTTAAATAGAATGTGGGAGAAGAACTTTATTGCACCATCGCACTTTACTAAGCCCGGTACCTACATGTTACTCTTATGCAGAATGCAGACGGTGATGACCTGGATTCGACTGTACAGCTGCTCAAGCGGGACTAGGCCATCGCTGTCTCCATGTACGATAAGGGCCATTTTATAATGATCACGCAGCATATAAGTTGCATATTCTCCCTCATACTATTAATAGTTTATAACCTTGTACCACCTTAGCTACCATATATCTGTATTAATATGTCATTCCTTATATGTCATGTAAATGACTGAAGAGAATAAAGTTTTGTCTGTCTGTCTGTCTGTCTGTCTGTTAACTCTTCTAGCAAATACAATAAAGTAAATTTTGGTATTTTTGCTGAAAAAATGTGAGCAGCTTTTGCGTCCGCAAAAGCTGCTCACATTTTTTCAGCAAAATTTTCAACATATTTGCCATATTTAATGATCAAAGTTTTAACGATACGTTAACTAACGATGTCGTTAGTTTTGAACAACTGGCCCCTGATTCAGCAGGGTAATGATTAACGATACGTAACGTCATTTTCAGCTTTGAACAACTAGGCGTATTCCAGTTTCCTCTAAAGAAATGATGTGTGCTATGCTGTTCTTTGCGTGGGCACATTAATGCATTGAACAGTGTAAATAATCCAAACCATTGTTTCATTTCATCTATTAAAACCAAAATATTGCTATTTATCATATGACGTCGAGTCTTGAGAATGCAATAACGCAATGTTGTAAATTTGATAATCCGCTAGTGGATAGTAGATACGCCCCGTAACGTTACATGATCGGCGTCCTTAATGACGTCGCGTTTATTAATAATGGCAGAATATTGACATTTTTAGTAACACAATCGTGAATAAAATGCATTTCTAATGTCATATGATAAATAAAATCTTGCATTCGCGCTCATGTATTATTGAATTTATTAAACGAGTTGAGTAAAAGGTATAAAATGCTTGCCAAAGCCTCGCATTTTTCCCTTTCCCTCAACTCGTTTAATAAATTCAACTAGATCAGCAGTCGATGGTAAACCATCGCAAATACCCGTTTTTTCTATGAGTAACACTAATGACTATGTATTAGCTAGCCAAAACTACATGTAACTTAAGTTAAAAAAAGTTGTAAAGAACATTCTAAGTGATAAGGAACATTTCAGAAGTGTAACTCTTATAGTTTAGAAGTTATGGCAAAGTCATACTTTTTGACCTTTAACCTTAGGGTTATGTTGAGGTCCACCCAAAGTATCCAAATTTATTCTATATTCCAACAGCCATCAAATAACCAAGTTTCAGAAGTGTAACTCTAATAGTTTAGAAGATATGGCAAAGTCATACTTTTTGACCTTTGACCTTGGGTCGAGGTCACACCAAAAGTAGCCGAACATATTCTATATTCCAAGGACCATCCGATAAGGAAAGTTTCAGAAGTGTAACTCCAATAGTTTAGGAGATATGGCAAATCATAATTTTTGACCTTTGACCTTGGGGTCATGTTGAGGTCAAGGTCACACCAAAAGTATCCAGATTTGTTCTATATTCCAAGGGCCAGCCAATAACCAAAGTTTCAGAAGTATAACTCCAATAGTTTAGAAGATATGGCAAAATCATACATTTTGATCTTTGACCTTGGGGTCAAGGTCACACCAAAAGTAGCCCGACATATTCTATATTCCAAAGACCATCCAATAAGCAAAGTGTCAGAAGTGTATCTCCAATAGTTAAGGAGTTATGGCAAATCATAATTTTTGACCATTGACCTTGGGGTCATGTTGAGGTCAAGGTCACCAAAAAGTTGCCCACTGCCATCTACATTCCATGTACTATCCACATGCAAAGTTTCAAAAGTGTAACTTCAAGGGTCGCAGAGGAGATACATTTACAAGAAACGTGACGGACAGACGGACGGACGGACGGACGGACAGACGGACTGACGCCGGACTCAATTGTGGTACGAAAACAATATACCCGATTTTTCTTCGAAAAAGCGGGTATAATAATACATGAACACTCATGTAAGATCCTCTGTATAGTACCCATCGTGATAGGCTATGCGTATAATTTCTCAAATTTCTTGGACTATTCAGCCGCTTAGCTGATAAGCTGATAAATTATGGATCACACGCGTGAGAAATAAGTTCCACAGTGACTATAATATATAGAGGATCTTACATGAGTGTTCATGTATTATTGAATTTATTAAACGAGTTGAGGAAAAGGGATAAAATGCGAGGCTGTGCCGAGCATTTTATCCCTTTTTCTCAACGAGTTTAATAAATTCAATAATATATGAGCACGAATGCAAGATTTTATTTATCATATGACATTTAAAACGCATTTTATTCACGATTTCTTTACAAAAATGTCAATATTCCGCCGTTAGTAAACGCGACGTCGTTAAGGACGTCGTACATGTAACGTTACGGGACGTATCTAGCTAATTTGCATATTTAATCCACTAGTGGATTATCGAAAATAATACATGACGTTCTTACACTCTCAGGCGCGACGTCATATGATAAAAGTGTAATAATGTATGGCTGCAACTCTGTCTGCTAGCAAACTATTAATTAGATTAAATCTTCATGAACCTCATGGCAGCGCGCCTGATACGTCTTATTATTAACCTTTAACCTGCTGAATATTCAATTAAGCCACACTCATTTCTGACTTTGAACCAATCAGATTACTTGATGCAGCTTATTTCTACATATTCATAAACTGAATGTCAAACTGTGTAGATCCTGATCAGATGGCTTCTTCAGAAGCCATCTGATCTGGATCTACACTGTTTGCAAAGGTAGGGCTTGTCGCCTACAGCAGGGTAAAGGTTAATACAGTATCCATATGGCAAAAGAGGTCCGAGCGTCAAAATGGGCCGATAAAGAGCAACTCGGACAATACAGACGCAACTCGGCCAATACAGACATAACTCAACCGATACGACTCGACCGATAACTATGACGTCATCTCCTGTTTCTTTTCATGACGAACTTGTTTTAATAGACAGTTCCAAATAAAGTTTTTTTTTGCAGTTTTTCATGCCTCAAATTACATGTATTATTATATAATTAAACATGTGTGCATCAATGTGACCTCCCCGCCACCACCACCAAGAAAAAAAAGGTTCGATTCATAAATTTCAGATGAAAAGACCATGATAATTTCTTATTGGATGTATGAAACTCGGCGAGGGTTCGTTTAATAAATTTCCTATGAAATGACCATGTTTGAGATCGTGAGACACATTACGAAAACACGTCTATACAAATACATTGTAAACTTTACCGCCAAACCCCTCCCCCCCCACCCCCACCCCCAACCCCCAAAAAAATGAAAACTTGTGATCTGCTCAAAATGTAGATTGTGGGTACTCGTTAGAACCGCCTCATCGAGGCGGTTCTAATGAGTACCCAAAATCTATATTTTAGAGTAGAAATTAGACAAATAAGGTTTACCCCTGTAAACCCCAGTTTCACTACAATAAAAGTAGGGTTCAAGGGGGGTCAAAATTATATAGACTTGTTTTCAAGATGGCTGGTTACTACGTGTTTTCTTTCTCTTTCAGGGTAAAATGAGTGGTAGCACAGTAGTAGAAGATCCAGGCATACCTTTAGTGAGCAGAATGAATGGCGGCTATTCGAAATACATGGAGGAAGACGAAAATACGAGTTCCGTCACCACCCCAAGCCCCACCCATGGTTCATTAGGAATCCCCAGCCCCTTTGATAATATCGGCTATAAACTTAGGAGGAGGAAGCAATTAATCAACAGACGCAGAGTTATAGTAAATATTGAATTCGCTTTAGCTTTGATCGGTATTGTTATAATGCTTATTGAAACTGAATTGTTCTTCAGAGGAGTGATCACCAAGACGGATCCGACGTCAATCATTCTTAAGTCATTAGTATCAGTTTCTACTATACTCCTACTGATGGCAGTCTGTTGCTACCATATCACCGGGGTCTGTATTCAAATGACCGATAATAGCTGGGAGGATTGGAGACTAGCCATGAACTTTCCATGGACCTACCTTAAAATCAGTCTAGAGCTGTTAGTTTGTGCAATACACCCTTTACCTGGAAATATACTTATACCGTCATTCGGCGTTAACGGCTCCAACCATTGGGTCTCATTGGATTCTGTATTTTCAATTTTAATGCTTCTTAGGCTGTATATTGTCGGAAAATTTACTGTCGTCCATAGCCATCTACTGACGGATACTTCCACCCAGAGTTTGGGAGCGTTGAATAAAGTCCGTATCAATACTGTGTTTGTATTTAAAGCCCTTATGTCCACGATGCCGGGAACCATGCTGGTTAGCTTGATGGTCGCTACGTTAGTGATTAACAGCTGGGCGCTGAGGACATGTGAAGTTTACTACGACAAAGACTCTATAGAGTCCGGCTATTTTAATTCCATGTGGCTTGTGGCGATCTCGTTCCTAACTATTGGCTATGGTGATTTTGTTCCTGCTACATATTGTGGAAGATTTATATCTGTTCTTTCGGGATTAATGGGAGTCGGTACAACTGCTTTACTGGTGGCCGTACTGGCATCAAAACTAGAGCAAACTAGACCGGAAAAGTACGTACATAATTTTGTGTCACGCATTAAACTGGATAAAATTAGAAAGAATGCAGCTTCTGATGTTATTAAATATGCTCTTCAGCTTTGGAGAATGAAAAGACAAGGCTCATTAAACGCGAATCTGAGAACACACGTTTATGGGAAACTTTTACAAGCGATTTACACAATGAGGGAGGCAAAAACGGAGAAAATGACTATTGGCGAAAGTGCTATTGGTATCATTGAACTATCTAAAGGAATAAATGATGTAATTGATGTTGTAGAAAATATGCAACAAGAGCAAGTTACTGTTCAGACGAAAATTCTGAGCATTGAGGAGAAAATGACCGTGATTGACCGAAAACTTGATAGACTTTTATCTGACCGGTAGTCATTTGAAGAATAAAAGTCAAGAAAGGCAGAAATATATTATTAAGAAAACAAGAGAAGATTGAGTTGACAGCAATTGATTAGTTTAAAAGTGATCTTTAACAAGTGTGGCATTTGTTGCAATTCATTATTGAGACTGTCTGTGTTAAAGTGGTGGTTCTTAAGAACAAATTTGATTAATTGACGGTGTCTCGCAGGGACACTGTCAGGCAGATGAATATGCGGAAAATTAAGTTTCCAAATAAAGATGCTTATTGAAGCTATTATCCTTATTTTCTGCATTCAAGGCCGTAAATGAATAAAGCAAACAGTGACATTCTTCACGTAGATACAGAAATAAATGCTTGCATATCAGTCTACCTATGCGCAATACAATGTAATGCACCAGTCATTTGTAACCACTGCCCCCCCCACCCCTTCCACCCACACACATACGGGGAATAGCGGGGACAACGACTTTCCACCACAGCCCTGCTAAAACCCCGGCACTGCGGGGACAAATGGATGGTAAAAGCACTGCCGCTTATCCCCCACCCCAGGGGACAAGGAATTTTTGGTTAGTTCATAAACAAATGTTTAACAATTCATTGTTTCAACTGTTGTTTCCTCCATCTTCTCGAACAAAATGGTTCTCGCGAGATCTCGCTGGTGCCCGGCTAAAAATCGGGTTAATCACCGGTACGACACAGGTAAAATACTGCGGTTCCTTCGGGTAATTCCATCGCTATAATCCCAGCTGTTCAGAGTCTCCGCACTAACATGGCACTGCAGGGACATTCAAAGGGTAAAAGCACCGCACATTAGCCCCTTCCCCGTAGATGGGGTGGGGGGTGGGGGTGGGGGGGGGCAGTGGTTACAAATGACTGGTGCATAATCGCAAATGGGGAATATATTTTAGTTATTTCATGGCTATTTGGGGAATATTCTAAACTATTGCTCTGAGGCGTCGAGGACGACCCCGTACATTATTGCCCGAGGCCTGCCTTTGGCCTCGGGCAATAGTGCACGGGGTCGTCATCGCCACAGCCTCGGGCAATAGTGCATGGGGTCGTCCTCGCCACAGCCTCGGGCAATAGTGCATGGGGTCGTCCCCGGCACCTGTTATGACTATTCCCCAAACATCAATGAAATAACTGTTTTATTACCGACTAGTGTACGAATATCATCGATTGAAGAAAACAAAAACATGTAACCAACCAGTTTAATAAATACAATATTAAGTTTAAGTTAAAACTTTGCATTATGTAGCCACGGGGAAGGCAATCCAAATACGATGCTTCAATAACCAGAACGTTTCCCAGGTGTTTAACACTAAAGCCGGACTTTCTAAAGGCAAACTCGTGCTGTTCTATGCAGTTATTTCGTGGCTGTTTGGAGCATAGTCAAATTTTTACTCCGAGGCGCCGAGGACGACTCCAACACTATGAAGTTTGAGTAAAACAGTGTAGACAACAATGTTAAACATTGTAGATCATGATGAGACTGCTCATTCAAAGCGGTCTGAACTGGGTCTACATTGTTTAATTTTATAGCTGCGTCGCCAGACGCTGTATTGTGTTGTTGTTTTTGCAGAAAATACTGGTTCCCGTTTCAGCTCCTTACTACCATACTTGCTCTATAATTTGAACACGAGCACAGGGGAGGCAATAAACCAAAATCCAAGCATTATCACCGGTCAATATCCAGAACTATTTCCAGGTGATTATCACTAAAACGGCAAACTCGTGCAGTAGCCAAACATTTCTCTTTCATTTTATATAGTACATGTAGGTTGGTTGGGGTGGTTGGAAACTCCTAAAAATGTTACTGAAATCAATCCCCCTCCCCCCCCCCTCCCCCACCACCACAAAAAAAAATGGAATATAGTTCTCTACAATACATCAACATGTCCAAAGCATTCAGATGGAATGGCAAAAAGTGAAGACCCTGATCAATCTGCTCTTCTAACGCTGTTTCGAAGGTTGACTGTATCCAATCAAATATTATAATTGAATTGTGTTATCAATTAAAACGTTGGTAATTTCAAGGGAGACAACAAAAAACTTTAAATAAGTCAATGTCACTAGGCGTTTGCAATGCGTTCAAATAATATGGAAACCGAAAGTTGAACTTCATTTGTCTTTTCACCATAATACACGTAAATCCTTCTTCATTCAAATAAAGGTAGATTAAAATACTAAAAAAATCTGTCTCTGTTACACACATAAAAAATGAGAAATTTCCAAGGTTAAAACTTCGGTAAACTGTCGTGAGTGAGTGTTTCAGTTTTACGTCCCACCAACAGATAAGGTCATACGGAGACGGCACCTCGGTTTAAAGACTCATTCGAAAGTCTGGAGAAGCCCGGGATCGAACCTGCGATCCCTGGTTTACAAGGCGAGTAGCGTAACCACTCGACCACGGAGGCTTCTAGGTAAACTGTCGTAGTTGTTGAATGGAACTATTTAATATGCAAATTATTGACCAATGAAATGGTCATCTCCTCGAACATGTGGTTTTATTGATCAATGGAATAACTACAAATGTAGGTCAAACCCCAAAACATAACGGCTAAGCCGAAAAATTGCTTATTTCTTCCAATTGTAGATTTTTTCCATAAGGGAATAATAACAACCAACCACTTGTTTTACTTCAACTCTTTACCAAATTTTCGAGGGTCTCCCCTCTTCATCAGGATTATATTGACACTGCACTCTACATTTTACATGGCTTTCCAATTAACAGTGTTTGGAGCTCCAGTATGGAGCTTATTTCTTGTTATAATAATTATGTGTAATACATATAAGCAGACAGTCAGGTAATGGGTGTGAATGTATAATAAGACCTTTCCTTCCCTCAAATATGCAGATGCCGATTATGGAAGCTGTCAGTCACAGTATATGTATTATGGCAGCATATTCATACAAGACTATTAGAATCTGGCGACAAAGTTTAAGGCATTTCCAAGGGAAATCCATTACGAACACACGCCTATTCAAATATATTGGAAAAAGGAAAATTTTCAAATAAACATTTCTGATACTTTTTATATTTCTGCTCAAAAGATAGATTGTGGGAACTCGTTAGAATCGCCTCGACGAGGCGGTTCTAACGAGTACCCACACGCTATGTTTTTAAGCAGAAATAAAAAAAAATGTTCACCCCTGTAAATCCCAGTTTTACTGTATAAAAGTGGGTCAAAATTATATAGGTGGGTTTTCGTGATGGTAACTGAGGCTAAGCCGAGGTTCCGTTAGCTCGGCCATCAAAAGGGTTGGAAATACCTCTTATGAGAGATTTTTATTCTTGCATACTAGAAAGAAAATGGCACACAGGAAAGGCCACAATCTAAGAACGCAGCCGTCTCAAGTCATCTATAGAAAGTGATACAGAGGCACACACAAAACAGACGAAACATGTACTAACGGCACAATAAGACACTGCAAAAGAACGACCGCCTTGGGACGGCCAGTAGTAAAACTACATCGGGCTCCAACTCCGGAGTTTATGAAATTTCAACCCTCGCCCTCAGTTCCCTATGAGGAATGTTTTCCCTGTCACCACACCTACTTTGAACCAATGAAATCTTATTGCTTTATGAAATATAAATAAAACAGCTTACATTTCCATTGCAGAACATTGTTTTCCGATTGAATATTCGTGTTAGAGTTGCATGTGGGTGGTTGGGTGAGGCAGACGTGACGTGGATCTTGCATCACTGGGGCGTCCAATAGGTTTCATTGGGCGGCAGGGATATCGGGTAAGAGTCCCACAAAATTGGAAGCAACGTCTCCAAAATAACCCAGATAGTGTTCACGGAGACGTTAAACCGCAAACCAAACAAACAAACACACGCTGGCTACGGAACCCGGGAAGGGAATGCTTTTTTTAATATGTTGTGCGAACAAGATATAAAGTTGTGCAAACACACAAGTTGTGCACATGCGCACAAGATATTATCTTGTGCAGACAACATAATTTATCTTGTGCGGACTAATATCTTATGCGCACAAGATACTATCTTGTTCGCACTTGTTCGCACAACTTAATATCTTGTGCGCACAAGATATTATCTTGTTGGCACAACATATCATCTTGATTGCACAACATAAATCTTGGGATGTTGTGTGAACAAGATATTATCTTGTGCGCACAACATATTAAAAAAATAATGTCCCTTCCCGGGTTTCGTAGCAGACAGCTCATAAACGTTTTCTGTTGACATGATGAAGCATTCGTTTTAACAATGGCGGCCATAGTAGATTGCATTCTGTGTGGCATGTTTATTGACTTTAAACTGAAAATATGAAAAATAACCGAGTGAAACATTACTAATGCGAAACAAGCTTTTGTTTGTTTGTATTGGAGTTTAACACTATTTTAGCTCATTTTTGAGTCGATCAGGTTACCTAACCACACTTCCTGGGCAGGCTTATACGTAAGCGGTTAACCAGTACAAAGCACATTCTTTCACCAGAAACTGACAACTGCCCTTCTTGAATCAGCCGAAGGGAGAGAATGACCGTAGAAAAGATTTCATGATCAATCCCAACGAAAACGAAACAAGCTATCTTTGCAATGGAAATGTAAGCTGTTTTATTTATATTTCATAAAGCAAATAAAGCAATAAGGTGTTCATTGTATCCAAGTAGGTGCGGTTACAGTGAAAACATTCCTCAGTGGAAATAGCACCACACTCCAAACGGGAAATCGATAGCTCTTCTACTACAAAAACCAAAACAACAACCAAAAAACAAAACAACAAAAAAAAACAAAAAAAAAAACGATCAGCTCTAGCTGTGATTTGTTGAGTAATAAACCACAGTATGGAGGTCAGTTGTAAAGTAGATCAAATCAAGAGCGCGAAGCGCGAGCGACTTGTCTTCTTACAACAGACCGACAAACTGTGATTCATACACACTAGAACCGGTCCATTTCGATTCTAACCCACTGAATATCGACATTTTTTTTTCCAGCAAATTCACCCAACCTTTGATCGGTGTTAAAAGAAACCCCGCCGAAATTATTGACTTTAACAAGAATTTCTATACACAAGGCCTGTAGAAATATCGGATATTCTTATGTGAAGGGATAAAAAATCTATGATGGGGTTGAGGCAGAGACAAGGGGATCTCGGGCAAGTTTTCAGTTTATTTCAGTCTCATGGGACTTAAATAAACTGAAAATCAGCCTTAGATTTCCTTTTCTAGATTTCGACGCCATCATTGATTATTTTTGTCGCCAACTAACTTAAAGACAGTGCTTTGAATGATGATTTATTTCAGAAGCCAAAGGCCACCAGACTGCCCAAGAATACAGAAAAGCGAATTGCAATACCATCGTTTAATTTAACCCTTATCTTGCTGAATATTCATCTTAGCCAAACCCATTTCTGCTCATCAACCAATCAAATTTCTTGAATAATTTATTGCTACAAATTCTTCAGAAGCCATCTGATCTGGATCTACACTGTTTGCAAAGATAGGGGTTGTCGTGAACAGCAAGATAAGGGTTAAATGAAATGGAGCAAAACGATAAAGCCTTTATAATTCTTACCACCTAAAGAAAAATGTTTGAATGTTTTTTTTCCAGTGAGTTTCAATATTCATTTAATAGCAAACAGAGGTTTGATTTCCAAAAACTGCAATGTGTATGCACTTGACAATTGGAAGTAATTTTGGTGATATTGAATGCCCGTTTGAAGGTCATGGCATTCTGGCATTTAAAGATGTACATTTAGCACATGAAAACAAAATGTGTTGTCCAGTTTGTTATTCATTCTCTTTGTAACGGTAAAAAGACATGAAGCAAAAACCAGTTTAGGGGAAAATAGTACCAGTCTTCACGTGAACAAGTCCGTGAAATGAACACCACTCTAAACCCAATTTATGTACAGAAAACTGGGGTTAACGGGGGTATACCGCATTTTTGTTATTTCTGCTCCAAGACATAGGTTGTGGGTACTCCTTAGAACCGCCTCAATGAGGCGGTTCTAACGAGCACCCACAACCTATGTTTGCAGTATAAATAAGAAAAAATATCACGGAATTTCATCAGAAAAGTAGCCATTTTGTAGATATGAAAAATGCACTATGTCGCCCTGGTGTTTTATCGTAATACTGCACACGTTTATTTGTTACCATAGTAAGCAAAGCTAGTGTTGAGACAGCAGTTTGAGACGAAGAAATCTTAAATGACCATATGAAGTGTTATCTTTGTCCAGTGTGTGAGAATACCGATTCTTTTATAGCTCTAAAATGCATTTTGTCTGATGTAAATGTGTGATAATCTTCTTATGTTGGAACGAAACATAGATTATTGTAATTCATTGAGCCGTATCTGACGAGTATCCACAATTTATGTTCTTGGCCCAATAATAAAGGAAAATATATACCCAACGAAATAATCACATGACCTATTAACGAGATGCGGACCTGTGTTTCGCTATTTTTGGGTTGATTGTTTGTCAATCGACCTAAAGCCACTAAGCGCAGTTCCTAGCTTTACGTTGTTGATATCCATGTGGCTATCTTTGATTTAAAGGGTTATTTATCATATGACGTCGCGTTTGAGAATGTAATAACGCCATGTACTAAATTAGGTAATCCACTAGTGAATTAAATATGCAAATTAGTTAGACACGTCCCGTAACGTTACACGTACGAAGTCCTTAACGGCGTCGCGTTTACTAATGGCGGAATATTTTTGTACAAAAACCGCGAATTAACTCCGTTTTAAATGTCATATGATAAATAGAAACTTACCTTCGTGCTCCTGTATTATTGAATTTATAAAGCTCATTGAGGAAAAGGCATGAAATGCTCGGCTAAGCCTCGCATTTTATCTCTTTTCCTTAACTCGTTTAATGAATTCAATTAAGAAATGAAATTTATTTTTCTGCAGTTCATGGAAGTATGAACGCAGTGGGTCGCGTGCAAAGTAACTGAACCCCGAAGGGGTTCATGTAAACTTTGCTAGCGACGCACTGTCGTTCATACTTTCATGAAAAGCAGAAAAATTAAGTTTATTTTTTCTATTTACATTATTTGCCCCAAATCACTGGGCGAAAAAAAATGCTTAAAGGGCAAACTTTTAAAGCTGAAAAACATTTACACGCTGTTTTTCTACAAAGAGCGGAGCAGCGTTGACGTCATCAACGCCCGTAGAGAACAAGGGTTTAGAATGACGTCACTTAACGTCACTGAAAATCATGTGATTCAATGCGTTCATGGAAGTACGATCGCAATTGTTTTCTATAGGTTTACATTAGACTTTACACTGGAAATGTAAATATTAATACAATGTACATGAACGTTCATGGAAGAACCTCTTTGTTACGCTCCGCTAATCAATCCACCGTTGTCATAGCACTGAGCCAGCAAAATGGTGTTGAAATGGAACTTAGATTATTTCGTCCAGTTGTTCAATTACTGTACTTTAAGCAAACATTGTAGACCCTGATCAAACGCCGCGTTCTACGGCGTCTGATAAGGGTCTACACTGTTTTCCAATGTCGCCGCTTTGGGACCCTTGGCAAATATGCACTAACCAATTCAGTATTAAAAAAAACAACATTTTCCAGTATTTTGGGTATAATTAGATTTTTATTGTAGTTTGTGGCTATTAACTCTAATCATGTTGTTCACGACAACCTCTTTCTTTGGAAACAGTGTAGATCCAGATCAGATGGCTTTTGAAGAAGCCATCTGATCAGGATCTACACTGTTCGACATTTAGTTTATGGCTTTGTAAGCATAAATTACATCAAGCAATCTGATTGGTTCAAAGTCAGAAATGGGTGTGGCTAAACTGATTATTCAGCAAGAGAAGGGTTAAATAGTATACAAAACCTTACATTAACGCACAGTTTAACTTGTTTGGCTCGTAATACATCTAATTACTTGGACAACAGCAATGAGGCCTTCAATAGTATAGTAAACTGTGGTTCGATTGACACAAATCGATCCGACTGACGTGGTCGATCCAAAATGAACAATATGGCAAATAACAGTATATCTGATAATAGGAAGATACTGAGTAGAGCGTACGCCCGCATAATACGTAAAGAGAATAGATACATGGTCACAGTCGGGGTCAACTCTTAAATAAGGAAAAAAATCTTTCCGTTAAAAGAAGCCCTATTTTGTGAGAAGATCAGAAAACAAACAAGAATTGAAATGCACTTTCGTATGTAACGCGTCGTCTGATTGGATAACGTCAAAAATTTGCGACAGCATATTCTGCGATATACTGTCGGAATTTCGCCCCCGCCCACCGGGGCTTGAAGAAATAGATGGGCTGCATGGTGCTTCTACGCAGAGCTGAAACCGGCCGCATACGAGTATTGGTAAACCGCTTAGAGGATCTAAGCCTGTCCAGGCAAAGCGGTGCGACTCGGTCCGCTCATGCTTACAGACCCTATTGGTTTCATTGGTCTACAGGGCTTGAGATGTCATTTCATCTCAATGTCGGGTTTAAGTCCCACAGAATTGGCAGCAACGTCTCCAAAATGACCTATACAGTGTTGACGGGGGTTTAAACCGTTAATCAAACAAACAAAAACTGTCGAAATCCCGACGTCATTACGTCAGCACTTGACGTTACTTTTCATTGGCTGGCATTTGTATAAGTCAACTCACGACGCTTGCCGCCTTGTGCAAAATAGTGCAATTTTATTTTAAAAACCGAATAAGCGCATTTTTATGGGGATAACCGTTTTGAAAATTATCATTTTGGGAGTCATGCCCGCTAACGCGTTACGAAAACACGCCTATACAAATACATTGTAACCTTTATCGCAGAAAAAAATGAAAAAATTAAGATGAAAAATTGTGAGAAAAATAAAGTTTACTCCTGTAAACCCCAGTTTTACTATATAAAAGAGAGGTTCAAAGGGGACAAAATTATATACTAGGCGTGTTTTCGTGATGGCGGCGCCGTAAAAGGAATTTCCGACCGTAACACCGCCGATTTATCTCTCTAAATGACAATTTTGAATACAATTATCCACTAAGTAACCAAATTATCTCCCGTGTAAAGCAAAGCACTGACAGCACCCGTGGGTCGATTGTCTCCATCATGAAAACACGCCTATATAATTCTGACCCCCTTCATCCCTACTTTTATATAGTAAAACAGGGGTTTACAGGGGGTAAACCTTATTTTTCTTATTTCTGCTCTAAAATATAGATTGTGGGTATTCGTTAGAACCGCCCCGATGAGGCGGTTCTAACGAGTACCCACAATTTATATTTTGAGCAGAAATAAGAAAATTATAAACAATTTTTCAACTAATATTTTTCGTTTTTTCGGTGATAAAGGTTACAATGTATTTGTAGAGACGTGTCTTCGTAATGCTGTGATGGTTGGATTTATGGGGCGCCGTTTTACTATTTAATCCGTATTAATAGATATCCATAAATCGAATTATGGATACCCATAATTCGATTTATGGATATCCATAAATCAGCCGAATAATGGATATCCATAATTCGAATTATGGATATCCATAATTCGAATTATGGATATCCATTATTCGGCTGATTTATGGATATCTATAAATCGATTTATGGATATCTATAAATCGAATTATGGATATCCATAAATCACCGCCAAAGCTTTTGGTTTAATGATTTCTCCCTAAGACACGTGGTTGTTTATTGTAAAAATCTTCAAGATCTTCAAGGTCTTCATCATCGCTGGGAGATGATAGCCAGTCAAAGGGGCCTCTCTTCAGCCCATAAGGCTTCAAAAGCAACGGGCGCCTTACGCTGATCGCCCGACATGTGTGCAGTTAAATATCGGAACCAGCCGTAAGATCTGGAAATTCCGACAACGCATCCGGTCCCTTTGGAATCACATCTATGAGGACTCCGCATCTAAGGACACTGACAGTCGGACGTAAGATTATAATGATCCAAACAAGCAATCCGTGCATGCTTTCTGGAGAAAAATGCTCATGGTAGTTATATATAGTCTTAACATATATCCATTGGCCCCCGCCCATCGGGGCTTGAAGCAATATATGGGCTGCATGATGCTTCCACGCAGAGCAAAATCCGACCCGCACACGAGTACTGGTAAACCGCTTAGAGGATCTAAGCCTGCCCAGGCAAAGCGGTGCGAGTCGGACCGTCCATGCTTATAAACCCTTTTGGTTTCATTGGGCGACAGGGCTTGAAATGTCTTTTCAACGTCGGGTAAAAGTCCAACAAAATTGGAAGCAACGTCTCCAAAATGACCTGTACAGTGTTGACGGGGACGTTAAACCTCAAATCAAACAAACAAACAAATCATATATCCATATAATACTCTACTTGAGATGTATGAAGTACCAGGCAGATTCAGATATATCTCCTGGCTTGGAGAAATAGATTTGGCTGCATGAGCTGAGAGTACTGGTAAACCGTTTAGAAGGTCCAAGCCTGTCCAGACAAAGTCGTGTGAGTCAATAGGCGACAGGGATTGAGATGTTTGTTTGTATTTGAGTTTAACGGCCCAGTCAACACTATTTAAGGTCATTTGAGCCGGTCAGTTTACCTATCCACACTTTTCCTGGGCAGGCTTATACGTAAGAAACTGACAACTGCCCTCCTTGAATCAGCGGAAGGGAGAGAATGACCGTAGAAAATATTTCTTGATCTATCTCTACTAGTCTGATAATTAAAGTTTGATCAATTTTAGTATTTTTTAATATATTAAAAAATTATCATCTTTTTGGTAATGGCAAGTCTATTAGGTAGAATCCCCAAACTTAGTAATCTTAAAATTAAGCCAGAGAAACTAGACTAGCTAAACGTTTATACACTATTCATTTTAATGCAAAATATGATTTTAATTCATATTATCCATTTTAACGCCTAGTGGCTAGGCCATAAGTGTAAGTGGGTATTCATTTCACGGACTTGTGAAAGTGATGTGTAAATTGTTTGATGACTCCAAACCAAAATTGCCCTTCTTGAATCAGCGGAAGGGAGAGAATGGCCGTAGAAAAGATTGCATGATCAATCTCCACGAAAGAATGTTGCCAACCCTGACAGGTATCGAACCCGCGTCCTCCTGATCACCAGTCAGACGCGCACCCGACTTAGCTGGTATTGAGATGTCATATCATCTCAATGAAGGCTTAATGCCCAACATAATTGGAAGCAACATCCCCAAAATGACCGAAATAGTATTGAGGGGGACGTTACACCTCAAATCAAACAAAACATATCTCTCCCATACCATAGGCCACCACTAAGCCTACCCTATATTACCTCAACCACCATCCCGGCTTTATTTCACACCTAAATCGGAAACATGTTTTTTTTTTTTTTGCAAAGGGAGCAGTCATTATTCATTAGGTTTATTTGCGGAGGAGAATTATGGATATCCATAATTCGATTTATGGATATCCATAAATCAGCCGAATAATGGATATCCATAATTCGAATTAAGGATATCCATAATTCGATTTATGGATATCCATATTTCGATCTAAATGATATCCATAAAAACGATTTATGGATATCCATAATTCGATTTATGGATATCTATAATTTGATTTATGGATATCCATAAATCAGCCGAATAATGGATATCCATAATTCGATTTATGGATATCAATAAATCGAATAATGGATATCCATTATTCGATCTATGGATATCATTAATTCAGTTCGATTTATGGATATCCATAATTCGATTTATGGATATCCATAATTATCGAATAATGGATATCCATAAATAATTATGGTTATCCACAAATAATAATGGATACCCATAATTCGAATTATGGATATCCATAATTTGAATTATGAATATCCATAAATCGAATTATGGATATCTATAAATACGGATTAAATAGTAAAACGGCTCCCCATATGGATTATGGTGCTGAACAGGGATCTAGACTGTTTCGGTTCCTATTGGTTTCATTGGGCGACAGGGCTTGAGATGTCTTTTAATCTCAGTGTCGGGTAAAAGTCCAACAGAATTGGAAGCAACGTCTCCAAAATGACCTATAAAGTGTTGACGGGGACGTTAAACCTCAAATCAATCAAATCCAACAAAAGACTGTTTCGGTTCGCCTTTACATTTCTGTACTTTGAGCAAACATTGTAGGATTGTGATAACACACACGTGTGACGTAATGCAGTCATCGGAAACATTACTTTTCTGATGAAAATTTGTAACATTTTTCCTATTTATTTACTCGGCCCCCGCCAAGCGGGGCTTGAAGAAACCGACGGGCTTCATGATGCTTCCACGCAGAGCTGAAACCGACTGCACACGAGTTCTGGTAAACTACTAAGACGATCCAATCCTGCCCAGGCAAAGCGGTGCGAGTCGGAAATTCCATGCTTATAAACCCTATTGGTTTCATTGGGCGACAGGGCTTGAGATATCATTTCATCTCAATGTCGGGTAAACGTCCCACAAAATTGGAAGCAACGTCTCCAAAACGGCGTATACAGAGTTGATGGGGACGATAAACCTCAAATCAATCAAACAAACAAACATATATATTTACTCCAAACATTGAGGCGGTTCTAACGAGTACCCACAACCTATGTTTTGGAACAAAAATAAGACGAATAATGTATACTCCTGTAAACCCCATTTCTTCTCTATATAAAGTTGGGTATAGAGGGGTACTCATGACACGGACTTATAAACGTGATGCCCAGACCAGACGCCGTGTTCCGTGGCGTCTGATATGGGTCTACCCTGTTTGTTAATCTCCCAGTACATGAGCCGAGTCAATCTTTTACAACAAGTTTTCTAACTAGTACCCACAACCTATGTCTTGGAGCAGAAATAATAAAAATAATGTATACCCCCATAAACCAAAGCTTGCGGGGTGCGGAGCTGTTTATTTCACGGATTTGTTCACATTATGGCGAGAGACCTAATGATTAAGAGTCAGCTCAGTTACCCATTAGATAACGGGGGCCCTTGCCCGGCTCAATACAGCCTAAATAGTGTAAAGTCCGAAACCAAAACATAGCTCGAGAGCTCAGTGGTTAGCGCGTTCGACTTATGATCAAGAGATTGTTGGTTCGAATCCGGCCATCGGAGCCGAGATGTGTCCTTGGGCAAGACACGTTATGACAACGCCCCACTCGACCCAGGTGTAAATTGGTAGCAGTGGTGTTAAAAGTCAATGCCTCTCTCTCGCGCGCGTGATTACATCCGGAATGAGTGTTCGAGAGCGATTTAATAAGCTTGGAGCTTTCATCGCAATCGAACTAAAATAAATTAGTATAAACTAAACCAAAACACCGGCCCCCGCCAATCGGGGCTTGAAGAAATAGATGGGCTGCATGCTGCTTCCACGCAGAGCTGAAACTGACCGGACACGAGACCTGGTAAACCGCTCAGAGGATATAAGCCTACCCTGGGCGATAGGGCTTGGGATGTCATTTCATCTCAATGTCGGGTAAAAGCCCCACAAAATTGGAAGCAACGTCTCCAAAATGACCTATACAGTGTTGACGGGGACATTAAACCTCAAATCGAACAAAACAAAAAAAAAAAAAAAAAAACATGGTGAATGTGAGAATACAAACAGAGTAGACATAACAAGAGTAAAGAGAGATAGAAAAGTAAGCTGTATGAGTTTCGACCTCCAGTGTTCCGTCTCTAGTGACATAGCGGAGTAAGAATAACGCACTCGTGCGACTTAAGGTCGATTTTCATTACGTAACACGCCCGTGCGACATAGTGCATTTTTTCGCATCTCCAAAATGATATTTTTTTTCTGATGAAAATCCGTGATATTTTTCTTATAAATACTGCAAACATAGGTTGTGGGTGCTCGTTAGAACCGCCTCATTGAGGCGGTTCTAACGAGTACCCACAACCTATGTCTTGGAGCAAAAATAAGAAAAATAATATATACCCCCGTAAACCCGGACTTGTTCGCGTGATGTTATCTTTTTGGTCGCGTTTTTCGGTTTTGATCGATACTTTGTTTTGTTTGATTTGAGGTTTAACGTCCCCGTCAACACTGTAAACGTCATTTTGGAGACGTTGCTTCCAATTTTGTGGGACTTTTACCCGACATTGAGACGAAATGACATCTCAAGCCCTGAAACAAATAGGGTTTATAAGTATGGACGGGCCGACTCGCACCGCTTTGCCTGGGCAGGCTTAGATACTCGGTTTACTCGTGTGTGTGGCTCGGTTTTACCTCTGCGTGGAAGTATCATGCAGCCCATATATTCATTCAAGCCCCGATGGGCGGGGACCGTTTTTGATCGATACATTCAGCTCGAAAGTTGCATAGGAAAAGCTCCGGCAATTTATCAAAAGGGTTTCATGATCCTGAGTTATCTAAGGCTGAATATTTATGAGACTTCAACATCCATAAGTCCCGCAATGATGGTGTGGTTTAGCGATTTGTCGCCTGTTCAGTGCTTGACTGATGGAAAATACTGAGGGTCATTCATCTTTATCTTTATCTTTATCTTTATCTTTATTCAAATACCATGCAGGTTTACAATGTGCACATTTGAGATTGAAACACAAATTCGCAATTACTAGCATAGTAGTTTTAATATTTAAACAGAATAGATCAAATTCACAAGGATCTTTATAGTCTCTACTTCGGGTGTTCTGACTAAAACCACGTATTTCATGTTATTGACTGTCTACACTCTGAAGCTTTGTACAATGGCCATATTCGACTGGGAAGTTTCGTGAAATTTTCGTGAAATTCCACGCAGGAGTGTGGTGTTATCTTGTAATAGCCGATCACATGGTCCAATCAAATATGAGTTATTTTTCAAATACATAAGCGATCGTTGAGCACGATTCTATTCGAAGGAAAAGTCGAACCTTTCGTGCACCACGGTCGCTTATGAGCTATACGCAAATAAAATATTTGATTGGACCATGTGACCAGCAATTACAACTAGGAATCACACTCCTACGTGGAAGTTCACGGAAATTTCACGAAACCTACCAGTCGAATACTGTCATTGTCCCTTCAGTTGGACGCTTCGTTGGCTGCACGAGATTTATCGAAGTAGTTCGATCACGAACCGTGGTTAACCATGGGCAGTGGTTAACCAAAGTGTGATCGAACTCAGTCTGGTAGCATGGCGGGAAAGTCGTGACGTCACTCTGGTCCAACCCGACTAAAGCGTTGGTTTCTCTGGTAAACCGGATACAAGATGGCGGCGAAAAGTAAAAAAATATGTTGACCAAAGGAAAATACACATTTTAAGTGTTGTTAAAGCATGTTTATTAATAAAAATATGCACAAATATGCACAATATGAAAGATAGAATCGGCACTGCTATTTCTGCAGTGTTCTTCCTCGTCGTCCAAAAAAAATTCAATCGCGACATGGGGGCTGCCATATTTGTTTACCAAAGGTCTACCAGAGGTCGTTCGATCACACCGGTGAAAGAACAAGTGCTGTTTGATTTCCGCTACCATAATATGGTCGATGATTGAACTGCCTCATCGTTTCAATAGGCCAGCTTTACATTTCGATAGTATTTTGATATCTCATTGTTTTGTTTGTTTGATTTGAGGTTTAACGTCCCGTCAACAATGTAAAGGTCATTTTGGGGACGTTGCTTCCAATTTTGTAGGACTTTTATCCGACATTGAGATGAAATGACATCTCAAGCCCTAAAGCCCAATGAAACCAATAGGGTTTATTAGCATGGACGGTCCGCCTCGCACCGCGTTCCTGGACAGGCTTAGATCCTCTAAGCGGTTTACCAGTACTAGTGTGCGGGCCGGATTCAGCTCTGCGTGGAAGCATCATGCAGCCCATATATTTATTCAAGCCCCTATGGGCAGGGGCCGTTGATATCTCATTCCATTTAGGATAAAATTAAACTTTTGTTCAATTTTTCATTCCAGAAAATAAAAATTGCAAAATCTTTCTTTTGAACAAGTTTAGAATATTGTTGTAGCGCATCTATTTGTGATGCCAATCCAAGGAAAATGTTTATTTTAAGCAATTGTTTAAACAAGATCATCATTATAACAAGTTCGTGAAAGGAAGACCCCCCTTAGCCCACTTTATATAGAGAAAAGTAGTGTTTACGGGGGTATACATTATCTGCCTTATTTTTGCTTAAAAACATAGATTGTGGGTATTCGTTAGAACCGCGTCATTGAAGCGGTTCTAACGAGCACCAATAGTCTATGATGAAAGCAGAAATAATAAAGATGTTATAACTTTTACCTAATATTTATCATTTTCTGACACCATGTTGGACGCCATTATTTCTTACGGACATGTTTTCCTAATGGTTTTTGTGAAACACGAACATGTCATTTTTTCAAAGTTGGTCACAGTTCAAGGCCATCGGTCAATTTTTTTTTGTATGAGTGCAAAGTCCTAGGCACAAGGAACATGCCAGACATGAAGACCATATCGGTTCAAAAGTTATGACCAATGTTATTTTTTGTTAGTAGTTCAAAGGTTAAGGTCACGGGTGAAAATTTTGTATTGTTGTGAAGTCCTTGGTATACGGAACCTACATGCAAAATATGAACGCTCTATCTCTAAAGGTTCAAAAGTGATTACCAATGTTTTTTTTCAGTTCGCCTCGATGAAACGGTTCTAACGATTAGCCACAACCTTTGGTTTTGAGGAGGAATAAGTGAAACCTTTTGTACCCCTGTAAACCCCAGTTTTACAATATGAAAGTGGTGTTTAAGAGGTGGGGCGGGTGGGGGGATAAAATTATATAGGCGTGTTCTCGTGATGGATCAGGAGGTCGCGGAAGACTCCTGCGGGCTGTGCAACATCATGAAACTTTCCCTACGGTCATCATTACAAAAACACACCCGTGGGAAATCGGCGAAGGACATTCGAGCGGATTGACAGGACATTCGAGCGAAAATAAATGGACAATCGAGCGGCAAAAATGTGGACACTCGAGCGATATGAAAAAAAGGACATTAGAGCGGATAACCTGTGCCCCTTCCATTTACTAAATCAAAGATTGCTCGGTTCAAGAACGAATCAACCTTAGCCTGTTGCCCCATACTCAACACGGGGAGGTGGAAGTAGGACTTGAGAAGGATTTGTTGTTTTAGCACTTAAATCATAAAACATTGGAGACTGTTAAAAGCACTATTTAAAATCTGTTCAAAGCACTGAAGTCTGTTAGAACAATATGAAGCAGGGTAGACGTCTGCTCGGTACCCAAAGTCATTTACACATCGGTACGGACTCTGTATCTGTTAGCCCAGAGTTCTGACATATTCCTTTCTAGTGATTTCCCCATCTGCATTTGTATAGGTGAACATTATTTACCTGTCCAATTTACCTGTAATATGTTGAATTATTTTCCGCTCGATAGTCCATTTAAAAACCGTTCGATTGTCCACTATGACCTTTTGATTTTTCCGCTCGATTGTCCATCGCCCTGGGAAATAGTGCATTTTTCACACCTCCAAAATGGCTACTTTTTGATGAACATCCGTGATATTTGTTCTTATTTATACCGCAAACATAGGTTGTGGGTGCTCGTTAGAACCGCCTCATCGAGGCGGTTCTAACGCGTACCCACAATCTATTTCTTTGAACGGAAATAATTAAACTTATGTCTTCCCCCGTCAACTCTAGTTTTTTCTATATAAAGTGTAATTTTGGGGGGTGGGGTTCGTTTCACGGACTTGTTCACGTGACCATTCACTTCCTTCCGCCTCGGTCCGAACCTCCGCTGGTTGTCAGTTTCTGGTGAAATTCTACCCAAACAAAAAGGTGCTATTCGGGCCGCCCCTGCATTATAAACCCTTGTGTTTTATAGGCTTGAGATGTCATCGGGTAAATGTCCCATAACATTGGAAGCAACGTCTCCAAAATGACTTTTATTATTGTCGACGGGGACGTAAATCCTCAACACAAAACAAACAACTAAAACTGATTATTTATGTGTCCAGGTCGATATGCCCTAAAATGGGTCGTTATAAACTCCAATGAGGTCGTTGCCCTGCGTGAAAAAAAATGTTGAACGGTTCGGATTATATAACGTTACGGTGGGTGCACACTCAAATAATAACCTTTTAACCCATTCTAGACGGAAAACACCTAAATGTTATGTTTGTTTGATTTGAGGTTTGACGTCCCCATCAAAACGGTAAAGGTAATTTTGGAGACGTTGCTTCCAATTTTGTGGGACTTTTACCCGACATTGAGATGAAATGACATCTCAAGCCCTGTAGCCCGATGAAACCAAAAGGGTTTAAAAGCATGGACGATCCGACTCATGCCCACAGCTTTGCCTGGGCAGGCTTAGATCCTCTAAGCGTTTTACCAGCACTCGTGTGCGGGTCGGATTCAGCTCTGCGTGGAAGCATCATGCAGCCCATATATTTCTTCAAGCCCCGATGGGCGTGGGCTGGAAACACCAAAGGGTACACCAGCAAACAGAAACAGTGCATGCCCAGACCAGACGTCAGTGTATTCCGACGGGCTTGTTCCTGGGAGTTGGGTAAATGTCATGGTATGGAAGGCGGGGTCGGGCATGGAAAGGGGTGGTGGTGTAAATCAGCCTCGTTGTTTAAAACTATGACTTTTCTGTCCCGAATAACGTCTTACGCATTAGACCTAGCAGGATTACTTTTCAAAATTTAGTTGTATATGATTCAGGTTGAGATAATATGTCAAATTAATGACATTAGGTAAAATTCCGCTATTAAGACCACTTTAAATTAAAACTAATTCTTCTTTAGAATTAAGAACACGTTTCAGTTATACTTTCCCTGTGTTTACTACACCCTTTGTTCTCTTGTAAGAGACCAGCTTTGGAAACGAAACAAATCTGGTCTTAAATATCACTTTTGAACAGTCCCAAGGATGGTCTTAATACAGGAATTCTACCTTTTTTTTACATTACGATAACACACCCGTGCGAATTTGTGCACTTTTACCCATCTCCAAAATGACTATTTTTGTGATGCAAATCCGTGATATTTTTCTTATAAATACTGTAAACATAGGTTGTGAGTACTCGTTAGAACCGCCTCATTGAGGCGGTTCTAACGAGTACCCACAACCTATGTCTTGGAGCAAGAATAAGAAAAATAATGTATACCCCCTAAACCCCAGTTTTCTCTATTTAAAGTGTGGTATAGGGGGTCTTTAATTCACGGACTTGTTCACGTGATGGAAAATAGTTGAACTTTTTACAAACGGCGCAGGCCCTGATTTGACGCCGTGGAACTATTGTGTCCAGGCTAGGGTTCCCTTATTACATGGGTTGGAAGAAGTTATAGCTACTGGGTCTAAGGCCCCGCACTAGAAACCAAGTGTTTTGTCAATTTCATTAAGAAAGCGCCTTTTAAGGCTCTTTGGATGTCCCATCCCGCTACGAAATCTTTAGAGGGAAAATCATGAAGAAAACACGCCTGTGTAATGTTACCCTCCCCCCACACACACACTCTCTCCCTACAAACTATAGTATATAGTAAAATCGGAGTCTACGAGGGTGTACATGTTTTTTTCTTATTTCTACTCAAAAACATAGATTTGTGTACTCCTTAGAACCACCTCGCCGAGGCGCTTCTAACGAGTTCCCACAATTTATGTTTTGAGCAGAAAATATGAAACATATTAGAATTTTTCATCTGAAAATGTTCATGTTTCGGTGGAAAATTTTAATACATATTAATAGGCATGATTTCGTAGTGCATTGTTAGTAGACTGATTCATAAATACCTCTTCGCTCCCTTTTTAGTGGCAGCGGAATATATCCTACTTCAAGCCAAAGTAAAACTGAAAATAAGTGAGCCAGCGCATGACAAAATCTACAATAAGACATGTGCGCCCAACGAAGACTCAGATCAGCCTGCGCATCCGCAGTGTCTGATCAGAGTCTTCATTGTGCGCTGTAAGGATAGCTAAGGACCCAATGCGCCTTCATGCAGCAAGAGGAGTCTCTGGTTAGACTATATGGCTGCGCAGGCTGATCTGAGTCTTCGCTGGGCGCACATGTCTGATTGTAGGTCTTGTCATGCGCTGGCTCAAGTAAGACTTGAAAGGAGAGACCGAAGAAAAGAGAAAATAAAAGTATGAGGCTTGTACAACTCTACAATGCCAGACACGTAAAGAAACGATTCAAATGAGCTGTTTGATTTTGGAAAGATGGCTTGAGATGTCATTCCATTACCCCATTACGCTAACATATCCGTGTGATATAGTGCATTTTTCAAAACTCAAAAAAAGGTATTTTTTTCTGATGAAAATTTGTGATATTTTCCTTATTTCTGCTCCAAACATAGGTTTTGGGTGCTCGTTAGAACCGCCTCATTGAGGCGGTTCTAACGAGCACCCACAACCTATGTCTTGGAGCAGAAATAAGGAACGTGAAACGTGAAACTTGGTTTACAGGGGTATACACGGCCCCCGCCCATCGGGGCTGAAAGAAATAGATGGGCTGCATGATGCTTCCACGCACGGCTGAAACTGATCGCAAACATGTACTGGTAAACCGCTTAGAGGATTAAGATAGCTAAGCCTGCCCAAGTAAAGCAGTGCGAGGTGGACCGTCCATGCTTATTTACCCTATTGGTTTCATCGGGCGGTAGGGCTTGTGATGTCATTTCATCTCAATGTCGGGTAAAAGTCCCACAAAATTGGAAGCAACGTGCCCAAAATGACCTATACAGTGTTGACGGGGACGTTAAACCTCGATTAAAAAATGCTCATAAACAGATTGTGGGTACTCGATAGAACCGCCTCGTCTAGGCGGTTCTAACGAGTACCTGCAATCTATTGAGTTAGCAGAAAAATGAAAAACATCAAAATTTTGAATAGGCGTGTTTACGTAATGTATTATGGGTATAACGGGTTGTAAGACTCGCCTTTCAAAAAAAAAAGAGTTACGTGATCGTTCTGTTAATTTTAAACTCAACCTTTTTGCACGTAGGGCGCCTTTAGTTGGTATTTTATATGGTCTATAGGTTGAAACTCTATTCTCATTATTTAATCCATGTCACAAAATATACACGTAGCCGTACCAGTCTGTAATATACGGAACACGACAAGGGACATGATTTTTTTTTTATTTTCTACATGTAAGTTGTGCGCACAAGATCGGACAACATATTTTCTAGTGCGCACAACATATTATCTTGTGCGCACAAAATATTTAGTTGTGCGAACAAGATTTTATCTTGTCCGCACAAGATAATATCTTGTCCGCACAACATAGATCTTGTACCGACAAGATAATATATTGTGCACACAAGATATTATCTTGTGCGCACAAATTAAGATATTATATTGTTCGCAAAACTTAGTATCTTGTGCGCACAAGATAATGTCTTGTGCGCACAAGATAATATCTTGTTCGCACAACTTCCCAAGATCTATGTTGTGCAAACAAGATACTATGTTGTGCGAACAAGATAATATCTTGTGCGTACAAGATATTACGTTGTGCGAACAAGATAGTATTTTGTGCGCACAATATAATATGTTGTCCGCACAAGAAAAATTATGTTGTCCGCACAAGATTATATCGTGTGCGCACAACACATTATCTTGTCCGCACAAGTTAATATTGTTCGCATAACTTAATGTCTTGTTCGCACAACATATTAAAAAAAATTCATGTCAATTCTCGGGTTCCGTATCCGAAACTTAACTATCCAAAAATGGAATAGTCTCGTCAAGTTTGAATTTTGACGCTCAAAGGTCATTGATTTTGATACTATACATGCGAAGGTATTGTGCAGACGTACTAACGTACTTAGGTAAGACATTTTTGGTTTAAACCTTTGACTATTATATAATTTTTTTATCATGATTACGAAAACACACCTATTCAAATAAATTGAAAATTTTCCACGAAAATGAAAAAAAAAAATATAAATACAAAATTTCATCTTGAAAAAAAAACAACAAAAAACAAACAACAAAAAACAAAACAAAAATAAAAACAACAACAAAAAAATCTGATATGTTTCATATTTCAAATCAAAACATAGATTTAGGGTACTCATTCGAACAGCCTCGGCGTCTTGGTTCTAATGAGTACCCTCAATGTACGTTTTTAAACAGAAATAACGTGGCCCCCGCCCAAAGGGGCTTGAAGAAATATATGGGCTGCATGCTGCTTCCACGCAGAGCTGAATCCGGCCCGAACACTAGTACTGGTAAACCGTTTAGAGGATCTAAGCCTGTCCAGGAACCGCGGTGCGAGGCGGACCGTCCATGCTTATAAACCCTATTGGTTTCATTGGGCGACAGGGCTTGAGATGTCATTTCATCTCAATGTCGGGTAAAAGTCCCACAAAACTGGAAGCAACGTCTCCAAAATGACCTTTACAGTGTTGACGGGGACGTTAAACTTCAAATCAAACAAACACTATAAAAGCGGGGTATAAGTAGATCAAACCTATATAGAGTTGTTTTCGTGATGTTTTCCATATAGCTTATCAAACTGTCAGTCAACATCACGTGAACAAGTCCGTGAAATGAACACCCCCTTACACCCCACTTTATATAGAGAAAACTGGGGTTTACGGGGGTAAACAATATTTTCCTTATTTCTGCTCCAAGACATAGGTTGTGGGTACTCGTTAGAACCGCCTCCATGAGGCGGTTCTAACGAGTACCCATAACCTATGTTTGCAGTATAAAAAAGAAAAATATCACAGATTTTCGTCAGAAAAGTAGCCATTTTGGAGGTGTAAAAATTACACTATATCAAACGGTTGTGTTATCGTGATGAAAAAGGCTTATAAATTATGCCACATTCTGAATAGAAACACAAACGAAAACAATATCGTACAAACATTAAAAGCTGACCTTTGTCTTAGATTGTATCTTTGTATTTTCTATCTGTAAAATAATTCGAAACACGTATCAGCCATTCAACTAGATATGACAGCTCTACGGCTAAATATGTGAATGTGTGCATGCGTTTTTACGTTCCACGAACAACAAAGGTCTTTTGACTCATATAAAAATCTTGGGAAGCCAGGAACTGAAGCCACGGCCAAAAGTAGCTTAGTCATTACATCACGGAGGATTCTAGCTAATTGTGTATACTGCCCAAGTAATTGCGACATCACGTTAACAAGTCCGGATTACCCTCCCAGCAAAACCAACTTTATATAGGTAAACTGAGCGAGTGAGTGTTTGAATTTTACGTCTCACCAACAGCTAAGGTCAAAGGTCATATGGAAACGTGACCTCGGTTTAAAGCCTCATTCGAAAGTCTGGAGAAGCCCGGGATCGATGCTGCGATCCCTGTTTTACAAGGCGAGTAGCATAACCACTACACCACAGAGGCTTCTATAGGTAAACTGAACCTTTAATAATCATGATAATAATAATAATAATAAACACGCATTTTGTACCTCTGAAGTCTGAAGTGCATAAAAAACACTCTTTATGGTCATGTCAAAAAGGTTGTGATGCCCTAACATACCTTTTGGATAATATACCAGATTTTGAAATAAAACCTATAAACAAATTGGGGGGGGGGGGGTATTCACCGGATAGGAACTAACTCAGCACCTCTTGTTGCAGGTCTGTACATATTTTTTCGGGAGATATTTCATGCTGTCACTCTCTGATACATTACGATAACACAGTCGTACGACATGGTGCATTTTTTCACATCACCAAAATGGCTTTTTTCTGATGAGAATCTGTGATATTTGTCTTATTTATACTGCAAACATAGGTTGTGGGTGCTCGTTAGAACCGCCTCGTTGAGGCGGTTCTAACGAGTACCCACAACCTATGTCTTGGAGCAGAAATAAGAAAAATAATGTATACCCCCGTATATCCCAGTTTTCTCTATATAAAGTGAGGTTTGAGGGTTGTTTATTTCACGGACTTGTTCATGTGATGGCTGATGTAATTGAGGCTTTTAATTCATCGTCTAGATATATGGATGATTTATTTAATACTGATACTTTATATTTTGAGCAAATGGTTGACAAGATTTATCCCCCCCCCCCCTGTACTAAAACTGAATAGGGCTAATGTTTTTTTTTTTTTTTTTTTTTTTCTTCTTTTTTTATATTTGGATCTGTCGGTCTCAAATGGTATAATCTCATCTAAGATAATATTATACGACAAACGGAATGATTTTGATTTTAATATTGTAAATTGGCGTTCTTGGACGGGGATGTCCCCCGTTATCCTTCATATGGATTATATATTTCTCAACGTATTCGTTTTGCTACAGTTGTATCTCATGTTGACGATTTAATAATCTGAATAAACTTCTCACCGCTGAGCTTCTTAAGGACATTCAACATGGCCGCCTGGACAAATGAGCAAGAATGACAGTGGTGCTGAATATGCAAGAAATTGAATGCAACCCTTTTGTTTTAGCCAACTAATATAATTGGAACATAAACTAGATTTCTTAAAGTTATTTAAATACCTGTTAGAAAAGTAAAATACTGTTCAGAGTTTTTTCTTCACTCACCTGAAAAATGCCAAACTTTGTGTATCAAAACTGGAAAATTCCCACAAGTAACAATGACAAAAAGAAATCACTGAGTAGTTACATGTTTCCTTAAGGTGCACCAGGAATCTAAATTTTGATTAGCTGCACTAAATTCAAATAAACTGTTTTCAACCAAGGCATGTTTTGTGTTCAGGAAAAAAATCTTGTCTTTTTATTTTACACATTTCTTGACACAATAAAAGAAGTCCTTTCTGTGTATGGAGAGACAAACTTGCATTCATTGGAATAAATATGCAGATAAGTTTATTGTTGTGGCTGACTGAACACACCTGTGTAATGTTTACAGGTAGAAAAAAAGAAAGGGAACAAATTAAGACCAATCTTTAACACTAGCTACTGTGATTTTAAAGTTGTTATTAAATTTTCTTTCGCCTAAAATCTCCATTAACTTTATATAATTTGTCAAACATATCATTTATATCTAAAAAAAATGCAATACAATCATGATAATGCTGTGTAACTATTTTGAAAAACTAGGTGGTGAAGTATACTTCTCACACGTGTCTAATGTTTACATTTGTAACCAACGACTTACACGAGGATTCTCATAAAATACTGACGGATCGATATGTATGCATTATATTGTCCAGGGGGTGTAAAATAACTTACTTAATATGTAAAGGCGAAAGATACGACAAATGGTTGCGGTTTAAACAGAAATATTTATAAAATCATTGGAAACTCGTCGCTGCGACCATTATTTTCCTCCATGAAAAATTGACAGTTTGTGACATCAATCTGGTTAGCGGCTTCATATCTGGTTCAAGATTCTTTGACTACGTTTTTGGGCGTTTACAACATCACTCTTCTCTAACGACCGGTCTGTGCCGTTTTAGGTCGGGTATAAAAGCCAAGGCCGCGCCGGGCCGGGCCGAGCCGCCGAGCCAAAAATGCCAATCCGTAGATTTTATATTTCGTCTCTTGTTATAATTATGATATATATTGTAGTTAGTTGGGTATCAAATTATTATAAATAAAATATTTGATAACTGCACGAAGGTTTATCTCTCTATTTTATTTAAATGTCTTGTAATAGACGTTTTTCCGAAATCGAGGGGTATAAAAGCCAAGGCCGAGAAAAATGATAATATTTCTTAATTTCTTGCAAATGTACCGGCTAAAGTACTTCTTTTGCCCTGAAAGTATTTGTATTTGATTATTGTCATCATTTGTCAATAGAAAAAAATATAACAATCATATAAGACTACCATAAATTATCAATTTTCTTATTTTCTACTTCTAATTGTGTCTATTTTTAGATTGACTTAATTAAAGAAAACGACCGAAACGGACCGAAAGGGAATAAAGTTTGTTTACTGCTAGCTGGAATTAAAGAAAAATAAAAATTAACATTTTTTTCTTTATCAGTTTAATATACACATACATGTTAACAAATATAACAATCGATTTTTATATTACTTTAATTCCAGCTGGCAGTAACAATACTTTTTTTCCTTTTCGGTACATTTCGGTCGTTTCCTTTAGTAGTATAGTTAATCTAAAAATAGAAATCATTAGAAAATGAGAAATTTAATCATTTAAGATGATTTTGATATGATTATTATATTTTCAATGTACACATGATAAAAATAATCAAATTTAAATATCATCAGGGCAAAAAGATTTCCTTTAACCGATAAAAGCGGTTCTAACGAGTACCCACAACCTATGTCTTGGAGCAGAAATAAGAAAAATAATGTATACCCCCGTATATCCCAGTTTTCTCTATATAAAGTGAGGTTTGAGGGTTGTTTATTTCACGGACTTGTTCATGTGATGGCTGATGTAATTGAGGCTTTTAATTCATCGTCTAGATATATGGATGATTTATTTAATACTGATACTTTATATTTTGAGCAAATGGTTGACAAGATTTATCCCCCCCCCCCTGTACTTAAACTGAATAGGACTAATGCTTTTTTTTTTTTCTTCTTTTTTTATATTTGGATCTGTCGGTCTCAAATGGTATAATCTCATCTAAGATAATATTATACGACAAACGGAATGATTTTGATTTTAATATTGTAAATTGGCGTTCTTGGACGGGGATGTCCCCCGTTATCCTTCATATGGATTATATATTTCTCAACGTATTCGTTTTGCTACAGTTGTATCTCATGTTGACGATTTAATAATCTGAATAAACTTCTCACTGCTGAGCTTCTTAAGGACATTCAACATGGCCGCCTGGACAAATGAGCAAGAATGACAGTGGTGCTGAATATGCAAGAAATTGAATGCAACCCTTTTGTTTTAGCCAACTAATATAATTGGAACATAAACTAGATTTCTTAAAGTTATTTAAATACCTGTTAGAAAAGTAAAATACTGTTCAGAGTTTTTTCTTCACTCACCTGAAAAATGCCAAACTTTGTGTATCAAAACTGGAAAATTCCCACAAGTAACAATGACAAAAAGAAATCACTGAGTAGTTACATGTTTCCTTAAGGTGCACCAGGAATCTAAATTTTGATTAGCTGCACTAAATTCAAATAAACTGTTTTCAACCAAGGCATGTTTTGTGTTCAGGAAAAAAATCTTGTCTTTTTATTTTACACATTTCTTGACACAATAAAAGAAGTCCTTTCTGTGTATGGAGAGATAAACTTGCATTCATTGGAATAAATATGCAGATAAGTTTATTGTTGTGGCTGACTGAACACACCTGTGTAATGTTTACAGGTAGAAAAAAAGAAAGGGAACAAATTAAGACCAATCTTTAACACTAGCTACTGTGATTTTAAAGTTGTTATTAAATTTTCTTTCGCCTAAAATCTCCATTAACTTTATATAATTTGTCAAACATATCATTTATATCTAAAAAAATGCAATACAATCATGATAATGCTGTGTAACTATTTTGAAAAACTAGGTGGTGAAGTATACTTCTCACACGTGTCTAATGTTTACATTTGTAACCAACGACTTACACGAGGATTCTCATAAAATACTGACGGATCGATATGCATGCATTATATTGTCCAGGGGGTGTAAAATAACTTACTTAATATGTAAAGGCGAAAGATACGACAAATGGTTGCGGTTTAAACAGAAATATTTATAAAATCATTGGAAACTCGTCGCTGCGACCATTATTTTCCTCCATGAAAAATTGACAGTTTGTGACATCAATCTGGTTAGCGGCTTCATATCTGGTTCAAGATTCTTTGACTACGTTTTTGGGCGTTTACAACATCACTCTTCTCTAACGACCGGTCTGTGCCGTTTTAGGTCGGGTATAAAAGCCAAGGCCGCGCCGGGCCGGGCCGAGCCGCCGAGCCAAAAATGCCAATCCGTAGATTTTATATTTCGTCTCTTGTTATAATTATGATATATATTGTAGTTAGTTGGGTATCAAATTATTATAAATAAAATATTTGATAACTGCACGAAGGTTTATCTCTCTATTTTATTTAAATGCCTTGTAATAGACGTTTTTCCGAAATCGAGGGGTATAAAAGCCAAGGCCGAGAAAAATGATAATATTTCTTAATTTCTTGCAAATGTACCGGCTAAAGTACTTCTTTTGCCCTGAAAGTATTTGTATTTGATTATTGTCATCATTTGTCAATAGAAAAAAATATAACAATCATATAAGACTACCATAAATTATCAATTTTCTTATTTTCTACTTCTAATTGTGTCTATTTTTAGATTGACTTAATTAAAGAAAACGACCGAAACGGACCGAAAGGGAATAAAGTTTGTTTACTGCTAGCTGGAATTAAAGAAAAATAAAAATTAACATTTTTTTCTTTATCAGTTTAATATACACATACATGTTAACAAATATAACAATCGATTTTTATATTACTTTAATTCCAGCTGGCAGTAACAATACTTTTTTTCCTTTTCGGTACATTTCGGTCGTTTCCTTTAGTAGTATAGTTAATCTAAAAATAGAAATCATTAGAAAATGAGAAATTTAATCATTTAAGATGATTTTGATATGATTATTATATTTTCAATGTACACATGATAAAAATAATCAAATTTAAATATCATCAGGGCAAAAAGATTTCCTTTAACCGAAAATAAAACAATGTAGAGAGATGAACCTTCGTGCAGTTATCAAATATGTTATTCATAATAATTTTATACCAAAATGACTACAATATATATCTTCATTGTGACAAGAGACGAAATATAAAATGTTTGGATCGGCAGTTTTGGCTCGGCGGCTCGGCCCGGCCCGGAGCGGCCTTGGCTTTTATACCCGGCCGCCGTTTTATAAGTGTTCGTGAGCAAGATTGAGCTGGTCTGGACATAAATTTAGCTTGAAAATGCTGCCAAAGTAAATGTAGGCTACACTGAACCACATTTCCTCGATACATTTCTCTCGTTTTGAGCGATGACAAAATTCTTATAAAAGCCAAACTTGTTTAAAAATTAAAGTACTCGTCTCCATCCGGAAACCAGCATTTCTATAACAGTGGTCTCCCTTCAGAAAAATCGCGGATGAAAAGTAGTTTCAAAAGTATTTATTGAATAAATGTATATAATTTTTCTTTGCCGGTGACATCCCCTGGAATCCTAACAGAAGATTTTATAACGTACATACACTTATTACAATAATGTAAACATGACGAAAAATAACTCGATCTTTCGCTGATAAAAAAGTGCATTGGCGTATTAATCTAATGTTTTAGCCAGGGTGTTGTTCGGCTCCTTGTCGAAAAACTTTACACAAAGTAACACAACAAATGTATTGTCTAAATGTTAGTATTTCATAGTTCCTATGTGAAAATCGAATGGTGCGGTTTTAAAGATGTATGTTTGGGGTTCAGATTATATCAAGTACCTTGACGATCCCGTCATGGTTACGTAATACGAACGTGTGAACTTGCGTGTAAACACATCCCCAGATGTTCGGCCATGATGAATTTTGTTTCGAAATTTTCTACACACCACGTGAACGAAAATTAATTTTTCGCTTTTGGAGCTGTATTATGAAAAAATATGTCCCGGTGCACCTTCCCTGTGCAATTAATCATACACAAGTGGCAATGTATTTTATATTTATTCATAAACAATTTGGTTCTAAGTCTAAAACAAACGAGCATATTTTGCAAGATTGATTTTTCATTTCTCTCGTTATAGTAATTCAGATATTTAAGTGGTTTTGGCTTGAGTAAACTTTGCCCTGTTATTTTTTACACTAATTAGAAAAAAAATTCGGAGACCTTTGCTTAATGCTCAAATTCATAATTTCTTTTTTCAAGTGCATATTGTGCTATTTCAGCCAAGTTGGTCGCAGAATATCCTTAAACAGGACTATCGGTATCATAAACTTTGTAAAGTATTTCCTTAATTTTATCGACAGCACGCTGAACTAGTTGATAAATATAAAAAAAAGAGAAGTGAAGGCAATTATCAGGAATCGATATAATCAACCCACAGCTCCCATCAGAGACACCAAGGGAAAGAAACATAAACATGAAACAACTAGACCCTAATGGAAACATCACTAGCGGAAAGCAAAAAGGACAGTTAATTTCGCACAAAATGGCCAATTGGCTATCCAAAACAAAATAATATAAGCGATTCACACACTCAAAGACAAGCAAGAACAAAAATAAACCATGACAGAAGAACTGCCTTGGAACGCTCTTACTTCTGTCGCGATTTAGACAAATAATTTGTTCAGTCCGCATGAAGGCCTCCTATCTGATTACTGCAACATCTCCGTGAAAACAAACATCAATCAACCACAGAGATGAAACAAGGGTGAGGACTCCGCAGCAAGAAACCACTAAAATGCTGGAGCAAAAGAAAACCAACAGTTAGACTCCGATGGGCCCAACCAGAGACGGAGCATCAGGCACCAACCAACATTACATAAAATGAGATTACACCTGTGGACACAAAAGCGTTCAAACTTTGATGAGCTTCATTTCATTCTGACTTGAAACATCATTCAATATATCCTAACATTCTATCCGTAGCTGCCAGACAGAAATAAATTCAAAACACAGGGTGGTGTACATTTCATTGCAGACTCTTGCACTGTCCAATCAAAATACATCTCAAATGTCAATCAGGAAGTGTTTTCCAAAATGAGACCAATCAATTGCTTGATCTAGTTTTAGAATTCTTTGATGAATGACATTTGCTTGTCAAACTAACTTGATGCAAAGGGATTCATTGAAAATTATTTCAAAGGAGTTTGAACGCTTTAGTGTCCACAGGTGTATCTCTAATTCTCCGTAAGCCTTTACGCTGGAACCGTCATAGAAACTGCGGCCTGACCCACCGGCGTGCAATTAAAGAGGGCAATAAAGGTGTCAACTGTGTTTGGGTTAACAACCATGCATGCAGTCTGTCGTATAACTTGTATGTTGTACCCTACCTTTTTATATCGAAGAATGATTTTACGAAATTGGGTGCTGTATTCGTTGCATTTATATATTTTTCTGAATTTATATACTAAGTCACCATAAAATTCCGATAGACCTTGTTGCAGAAAAGATTAAAGTCCAACATTGGATTTTGAAATTAAACCGGAATGATGTCTATAAAATTTTGAAAAGGCTTTGCGTAGTTTATGATACCGATAACCCTGATTAAGAAGTTTAGCAGTTAACAATTTATTACGCGTGTTAAAGTCAGTTACATGACTTGACACTCTGGCAAATCGAATTAATTGCGAAATATTAACGTCATAGGATGCCGCACGAGGAACATCACCATCCAAGAATCGGAATGACGTCTATAAATTTTTGAAAAAGCTTTGCGTAGTTTATGATACCGATAACACTGATTAAGCAGTTTAGCAGTTAACAATTTATTACGAGTGTTGAAGCCAGCTACATGTAATATAAACGGAAAATTTACAATCTCAAAATCATCGCGTTTATCATCAAATTTGCAAGAAACAACTCCATCTCGCTATCAGAAGCATTTGCTTTATTTAACTGAAGTTCTGGAGGGGTGGGGGGTGTAAATTTGGGCTGATATAACCCTCGAAAGAGGTATTGTCAATATTTAATAAATCATCCAAATATCTAGACGTGGAGCTAAAGACTTTAATGATTTCAGATTGGCTTTCAACGGAAAGGGACATCATGATGACTGTTTCATAACAAAACAAGAACAAATCAGCCACAAGGGGTGCGCCATATGTACCCATCGGAATACCCACAACTTGTTTGAATAACTTAGTACCAAATCGTATGTAAATGTTGTCAAGTAGAAAGGTGAAAGCGTCACACACTTTCTGACATGACCATAAAGTATAATTTTTATGCTCTTCATAAGTGAAAAAAGCATTTCTTACATTACACGCAAGATAGAGAGAGCACGGAAACGTCTGGATTTCAGTTTATTTAAATCATTATAAGCATTTTTTATAGACCAAAACAGATTTCTCCCTGATCTTTCAAAGACTTTGTCGCAATATTTAATCACATGTTTTTGATAGAAGTAAAACATGAAGTTAACAATATGAAGAGTTCAGTGGTCGTACAAGAGCTCGAATTTGCAATAAACCGTGCCTTGTATGGTCTTTGAAACAATATTAAGTTAATTTTAAAACACTTCTGTAACATGGATATCAGAACCAAAGTTTTCTGGAGATTTGGTTTATAAATTTTGAAAAAATACGAAGAAATCTGATGTTCAGAATCAATTCAAAAATATTATTACAATATAAATGTTATGCGACAGACAGCATGCCCAGATTTTAACCTAGTCATGGTACCCGCTTGTTTTGGTGTGTGTGTGTGTGTGGCGGGGGTGGGGGGGTCATGTCTCTGACTCGATAGCAGCCTCAACTTAAAACTTTAAAAGTTTTATTATATTAGTGGCTGGTGCTTCACGCTAACAAGTCCGTGAAATAAACACCCCCTTACACCCCACTTTATATAGAGAAAACTGGGGTTTACGGGGGAATTCATTATTTTTCTTATTTCTGATCCTAGACATAGGTTGTGGGTACTCGTTAGAACCGCCTCATTGAGGCGGTTCTAACGAGTACCCACAACCTTTGTTTTGACTTTAAATAAGAATAATATCATAAATTTTTCTTCCGATAATTTACCGTTTTGGAGATGTAAAAAATGCACTATGACGCACGGGTATGTTATCGTAATGGTCTGATGATTTATCTTTGGCTTGACTCGCCATGGTCTACCTAGTGGCTTTCTTTAGCTCCATCTTATAGTGTGTGGAACAAGCTTCGAGCGCTCATCGTTAATTCATCACAGTTATTCAATTTGATTTGTATTTCAGTTTGCTTTAATGTGTATATTATTCTCTGATGATCTTTTGATTTTGTTAGTTTACCTTCACTTTGTGTGTTTTAAATACTATTAGAACCTAGAGTTAAGGTTTGATGGGTCGGGCTTAAGATTATATGACGGTTCCAGCGTAAAAACATAAATGGAATTTATTTTATTTTAATATTCTTTATGTTCGTTGGCGCCTGATGCTCCGTATTTAGTCGGGCCCTTCGGCGTCTATCAGTTGGTTTTATTTTGCTCCAGCAATTCTGTTGTTGTAAGCTGTCAAGTCCTGAAACTTGTTTCATCTCTGTAGTTTTTTTATTTGTATATTCTCGGAGATATTACACTGATGAGTTAGGAAGCCTTCGTGCGGACTAAACAAAATTAGTGTATACCGCGACAGAGGCAAGGACGAGGATTATGGCCATGTAAAATCGATTTAAGCACCCCCCCCCCCCAGTGCAATTCTTTCCACTGACCGTTCAAAGGCGGTTCTTCTGTGGCGGTTTATTTATATTGTTGTTTGTTACTTACTGTGTGTATCACTTGTGTCTTTTTATTTTGGATGGCCATTTGGCCATTTTTAGGGAAAGTAACTGTCCTTATGGTCTTCCTTTGTTTAGGTTTCCGTTATGGTCTGGTCGCTTCATGTTTGTGTGTCTTCCCCTTTGGTGTCTTTGATGGGTGGAGTAAGTTAATTGTATCGATTCCTGATCTTTGTTTTACTTCTACCTTGGCCCATAGAATTGATTTAAACCCCCAAATGGTCCTCGCTACTGACCGTTCTAATGAGGTTGTTCTAATGTTGTTTATTTTAAATGAGGCTTTGTCGGATTTTCCGACGGGGCTGTTCATGTTGTATGTGCTTATGATTGTGCATTATTATTACTTATTTATTTAATTTTCATTAATTGTGCCTGTTGCTCCTTGAACACCCCTTGTGGGGAGAGGGAGCTGGTTGCTCTGCTCTTTGTACTTTCGTTTTTTTTTTTCCTTTTTTGTTACCTCATTGTTTGTCTTCTTCCTCTTGTTGTCGTTGGTAGTCGGTAATCTTTGATTGTGGCTTTCCCTGGGCATCTCATTACGAAAACACGCCTATACAAATACACTGTAAATTTTACCGCCGTAAAAAATGAAAAATTAAGATGAAAAAAATGTGCTATTTTTCTTATTTCTGCTCAAAAATTTAGATTGTGGGTACTCGTTAGAACCACCTCCGCACGGCGGTTCTAACGGGTACCCAGAATCAATATTTTAGAGCAGAAATAAGAAAAATAAGGTTTACCCCTATAAACCCCAGTTTTACTACATAAGAGTGGGTTTCAAGGGGGTCAATATTATATAGGCGTGTTTTCTTGATGATTTCTTTAATATTTTCTACTCCAAGACAAAAGGCTTGAGATGTCATTTCATCTCAATGTCGGGTAAAAGTCCCACAAAATCGGAAGCAACGTCTCCACAATCACCTTAATAGTTTTGACGGGGACTTAAAACCTCCCCTTAAACAAACAAACAAATACTACAAGACAAAGGTTGTCGAAACTCGTAAGAACCACAAAGCACCCACAATCAATGTTTGGCGTATACTAGTTAACAAGAGGGCCATGATGGCCCTGTATCGCTCACATGAGTTTCAAAACATTTTAGGATACATCAAGAGAACTCTGGCAAAGTCTCACCTAGAAATCATCAATATAAACATTGTAAACAAGATTCATAGTCACTTCAAAAATATAATGTCTAGAGCGTTAGCAAGGATTTATTTTGATTTGGCCTGGTGACCTAGTTTCTCACTGAAGTGATCCAGTTTCGAACCAGACCTAGAAATCATGAAGTTAAACATCTTGAGCAATATTCATGAGTTTTACTTAAGGATGTAACCTCTTGAGTGTTAACAAGATTTTCTTTTGATCTGGTCTGGTAACCTAGTTTTTAAACCAAGGTGACCTTGTGTAAAACGTGACATAGAAATCATCAAGACAAACATTTAGAGCAATCATCATGACAAAGCTTTATCACAATTTGACCTAGTGACCTAGTTTTTGACCTGGCACAACCAATATTTGACTCAACCCAGATATCATCCAACCAAATATCCTAGTGTATTTTCATGAAGATTGAAGGAAACTTATAGCCCCTACAGTGTGAAAAAGTTTTAACGCAATTTGACCTGGTGCCCTAGCATGACCAATATTCGAATGCGACCAGATATTATCAAGGCAAACATTCTGGTAAAGTTTCATGAAGATTAAATCAAAATTATGGCCTCTAGAGGATGAACAAGGTTTTAAACAAATTTGATCTAGTGACTTATTTTTTTCACATGATATGATCCATATTCGAGCTTCATCTAGATAGTATCAAGGCAAACATTCTGGTATAGTTTCATGCAGATTGAAGCAAATTTATGGCCTCTGGAAAGTGGACAAGGTTTTAAAGAAATTTGACCTAGTGACATAGTTTCCGACCCGACATGACCCAACGCAAATATTATGGTAAAGATTGAAGCAAAGGTATGGCCTCCAAAGGGTGAACAATGTTTCATTGAAATTTGAGATAGTGACCTAGTTTCTGACGTTACATAATTCATATTCGAACTTTACCTAGTTATCATCAAGACAAACATTCTGGTAAAGTTTCATGGCGATTGGTTTTGTTTTTGTTTGTTTGTTTGATTTGAGGTTTAACGTCCCCGTCGACACTGTATAGGTCATTTTGAGAATGTTGCTTCCAATGTTGTGGGACTTTTACCCGATATTTAGATGAAATGACATCTCAAGCCATGTCGCACAATGAAACAAATAGGTGTTATTAGCATGGCCGGTCCGACTCGCACCGCTTTGCCTAGGCAGGCTTAGGTCCTCAAAGCGGTATACTAGTATTCGTGTGCGGTCGGTTTCAGCTCTGCGTGGAAGCATCACGCAGCCCATCTATTTCTTCAAGCCCCGATGGAAGATTGAAACAAAATTATGGCCTCTAGCGAGTGAACACGGTTTTAATGCAAGATGACCGAGTTACCTAGTTTTTACCCGACATAATCCATATTCGAACTTTACCAAGATATTATCAAGGCAAGAATTCTGGCATTGTTTATCGAGGATTGAAGCCTCTAACGGGAGAACAAGGTTTAAATGCAATTTGGCCTAGTGACCTAGTTTTTGACCTGACATTATCCATATTCAAACTGGACCTAGATAGCATCAAGTTAAACATTCTGGTAAAGTTTCATGACAACAGAAGTTAAACTGTTGCCTCTAGAGGATGAACAACGACGGAGGTACGACGGACATAGAGTGACACAATAGCTTACTTCGTGCTCAAGTGAGCTTATAATTTTCATAAGAACTAAATGTTTTTGTGAGACACGAGCATGTCCCCGGCTGTGGTGGAAGATGACTGTATTATCCACACAACACTTAGGACCACTTTCATATTTAAACTTTAAGCCTAGTACATGACTGAATGTGTGGTTTTAGATGCCTCGCTTGCATAAAGGTAGTATAGTAACGGTATCTGGTATGAGACTGGTGACGTCGATTGTCAAGTTTTCCCTGCAGGACACGAGGTTAATTAGCCCCAGACTGACCAATAAATTGAATCAGCTTACATAGTCGAAAATAAATCTGGGCTAACAAAGTTCCGTCTATTGAAGCTTTAAATATAAGTGAAGGTAATGATCAGGAATCGATACAATTAGTCCACAGCTCTCATCAGAGACACCAAAGGGAAAGAAACACAAACATAAAATATCTAGACCCTAATGGAAACATCAAACGCGGACAGCAAAAAGATAGTTACTTTCCCACAAAATGGCAAATTCGCTATCCAAAACAAAAAAATATATAAGATATACACACACTCAATAGACAATCCATAACAAAATAATCCGCGACAGACGAACCGCCTTGGATCCGCCAGTGAAACGAATTCCATCGATTTACGCGGCCGGATTCCCCGCGCTTACTTCCATCGCGATTTCGACAAATAATTTGTTCAGTTCGCATGAAGGTCTCCTAACTCATCAGTGCAACATCGCCGAGAACACAAAAATCAAACAAAATAGAAGTGAAGGCAATAATCAGGAACCGATACAATTAACCCACACCTCCCATCAGAGACACCAAAGAGAAAGAAAGACAAACATGAAACAACTAGACCCTAATGGAAAAAAATATTCGCAGAAAGCCAAAAGGACAGTTATTTTCCCACAAAATGATTGTTTTTATTTGTTTGATTTGAGGTTAAATGTCCCCGTCAACAATGTAAAGGTCATTTTGGAGACGTTGCTTCCAATTTTGTGGGACTTTTACCCAACATTGAGATGAAATGACATCTAAATCTCTGCCGCCCAATTAAACCAATAGGGTTTATAAGCATGGACCGGCCGACTCGCACCGCTTTGCCTGGACAAGCTTAGATCCTCTAAGCGGTTTACCAGTACTCGTGTGCGCGTTGATTTCAGCTCTGCGTGGAAGCATCATGCAGTCCATCTATTTCTTCTTTGTGGGCCGTTGCCACAAAATGAGCATTTAGTTCGACTTTTAGATAATTTGATGATTTATTAAATATTAACAATACCAATTTCGATGGTTTGATCAGTCAAATCCCCCCTCAAACACACACACAGAACTTCAATTCTTCTGATAGCGAGGCCCCGTTTTTGGATTTACATCTATGTATTGTAGATGGGTTTGTTTCCTGCAACATTTATAATGAACACAATGATTTTGATTTTGAGATCATAAATTTTCCTTTCTTGGATGGTGATGTTCCTCGTGCGACATCCTATGACGTATATATTTCGCAATTACATTGTAGTGCCAGAGGGTCTAATCATGTAACTGACTTCAACACTCGTAATAAATTATCAACTGCTAAATGTCTTAACCAGGGTTATCGGTATCGTAAACTACACAAAGCCTTTTCAAAAATTCACAGACGTCATTCCGATTTAATTTCAAAATTCAATGATAGACTTAAATCTCTTTTGCAACAAGGTCTATCGATAACTGCATTTTATGGTGGTTTAGTATTATATAAAGTCAGAAAAATATATACTCGCGATGACTTCAGTACCCAATTTAGTAAAATCATTCTTCAATATAAAAAGATTGGGTACAGCATAAATATTATACGACAGACTGCATGCATGGTTGTTAACCCAATCACGGCTGAAAACTTTGCTTCCGTCTTTAACTGCACACCGGTGGGTCAGGCCTCAGATTCTTTGATGGTTCTAGCTTGCTGTCTTATTACCGAGAATTAAAATTTAATTTTATGTGATATTCGTTGGTGCTTAATGCTCTGTCTGTGGTTGGGCCACGGGAGTCTATCTGTTAGTTTCCTTTTGCTCCAGCATTCCAGGGTTTTCTTGTGTCGATTTCATCTCTGTGGTTGTTTGATTTTTGTGTTCTCGAATATGTTGCACTAATGAGTTAGGAGGCCTTCATGCGGGCTGAAAAAGATATTTGTCTTAATCACGACGGAAGTAAGGGCGAGGATTGCGGTCGCGAACTGTCGATTAAAGCCCCCTCCCCACCCCACCCCACGCCCCACACACACACTCACACACGCAGTGGAATTCGTTTCATTGACCGTTCCAAGGCGGTTCTTCTGTCGCGGTTTATTTTTGTTATGGGTTGTCCTTGAGTGTGTATATCGTTTATATTTTTGTTTTGGATGGACAATTGTCCATCCTGTGGGAAAGTAGCTGCCCTTTTGACTTTCCGCTATTGATTTGTCCATTAGGGTCTAGGTATTTCATGTTTGTGTTTCTTTCCCTTTGGTGTCTCTGATGGGAGTTGTGGGTTAACGTATCGACTCATGACCATTGCCTTCACTTCTGTTTTTATACATAGTAACATACCACACTGCGAAATAGGTCAAGTAGATGTTTCCAAAGGTGGCAGGTCTCAGGACATATTTGTCAATAATGGTCTTCTGAAAGATATCCTCTTTATCCTCATCCATGGTACTGATGACTGAGAGTGGCATTAGGAAGATCCCCCCAGTTCTGAGGTAGATCAGCTGGTACCAAAACTGTCCTAAAGCTGCACTTGAAGAGTGGGAAGCTCAAAAGTCGGAAGACTACCTCCTGGGTACTGGTTTCTCGGGAGTTGAGGAATGCCTTGGCACAATTATTCATGTTCTGCTTGAAACCCAGTTCTGATCTATCTTTGGACACAGACTGTGGGATCGGGCTCATTTCCCTCTCATCATTGAAGATGTATGTAATCGTGGGGTTCCAAGCAAAACTATACATCAATGTTGGCATCCCAAGCTTGCAACATGTGTTCATTTTTGTATTTGGTATGTATTTTAGCTGGTGTACGCTGTAGGACGACAGTAGATCATCTGCTGAACATTTACAGCGCACTTATGTAGTCGTCAGTAGTACTTCTACTACTGCTGCTACTGACTGAACGGCTGTGGTGTTGGCTTCAAGTGCTTCATGAACTTTTGTTAAAAAGGTTTCGCTTTTCTATTCTAGGTTTTGCCTCTTCATTGTCATCCATATCCTGGCAATAACAGTCGTTTCTGAAGGTACAATAGACAAACTGAATCTACAAGGGTTATATGTTTCCTACAGGATATTTTGGACAGTTGTAACTAGCTTGAACAAGTCAGGTTTCAACTCAGCATCTTGAATTTTTCATATGACATAGCGGTCTTTGAAGTCACAAATGGCATTATCGTTCTCATAAGGAGACGGTGCATTTTTGTTCTATAATACAATGTGCGCATGAGAAGAACCTCCCTGTTGAAATTCGATACCATATGAGTAGTTGTTGATTTTCCATAAAAGCTCTGCATGTGACAGAAGGAAAAACATGAAGCTTTGAAGTCTGTGGTAAAAATGGTGTTACTGGGTTGTACCTCAAAAGAGATGTGCTGTCCATAGTTTTCACTTCTGTGGTGTATTCCTTGCTTCCAAAGGATAACCCTTTTAGAACATATTTATTTAACTTCATTACAGCTGGTGTGTGGGAATGTGTGGCGGCGGTACAAAGTCTCCCTGCCCTACATCATAGTGTAGATTATATTTTCTTGTCCTTTGGGATCATTGATTCCATTGTGGAATTTTGAAAATATCTGAGGATCACTGATAAGGCCTAATTGGCCGAAACTAGCTTGTCTGGCCCAGAAAACATGTACACTCCATATTTTTCACTTCTGTGGTGTATTCCTTGCTTCCAACGGATAACCCTTTTAGAACATATGTCTTTCCATCATAGGTCATGTTGTCCACTTGGTCATCTGTCAGAGGCATGCCCTGTTGTCTGTAGATTGCTTGAAGGGTATCATGCCATTTCAAGTCTGCTGATGAAAATGTAACCGAGAAAGTGAAAGTTTTAAATTGTTTAACAGCAGCAAGAAATTAAAATGCCTTCAGCCAATAAAGTGGTGATTCTCTCCCTATCTGCCAGAAATGATAAGCATGTCCTTTGCTAATAATAGATGCCACTGATTCTGCATTTCAAACTGTTCTTGATGTAAGACATTGACCCGAGTTAGAACGGTTTCATGTTTTTTCTGAGAGCATGTAGAGACGTTGTCAATTCTTTTTTTTTTTGTACTCTTTTATGTACTAGGCTTAGCGTGAATATTCTGAGAAATCGGAAATAATTATTGGTTTGGACTCATATTCTAGACATGTTTTTAATTATTTGGACCCCATTTTGATTTATATCAGTCTTTGAATCGACTGCCTATTCGAAATTCGCAAAATTGCAGTATGTTTCCTCTGGCTTTCTTTGCCGGATCATTACAGAGTCACTGATGAGGCTTTATTAGCCGAAACTACGTAGTATGTCCCATCTTCTTTCTTATGAATGTTTCCATTGCTCTTAAAGGAACTCATTTTTGATTTTTATTAGAACAGGTACTCTGTGTTTCTTGCAAACATTTCAGTTTGAGTCAAGCCTTTCTGTCCTGTCAAAGCCAAATTAACCAATGGAAAAGAAATTGGAAAAGCCAATTCTTTACACCCAGAATCTATCATCAGCTCCACGGGTGTCTTCCTTTCACCTGGGGAGATACTGATGGCCATATTGACATCCAAAACAATATCGCTGGTATGTATGGTGTCTAGATGATGGTCTGTGTCTGCTACACGTTGTTGTTGATGCTCATTTGTGGATACCGTCATCATAATCTGCATTTGAAGCCGTTTCTGATACTTCAACTTCAGGTTCATGGTTTCATATGTCGCAGTCCTCCGCTGCGAAGGTTTCCATCCACATGTAAGATGTACCAATCACTTCTCCATAGTGACAATTGTTTGCTTTCAACCATTGGAAAGTTTCTAGAACTAAATCTGGTCGAACATGGTAATAAAACACATTTTTTTAAACTCTCGTTTTGACTTAAACTTCACGAGGATGACTCCAGCTGATGTTGGAGTTTTTGAAAGAATGGTGCATGTCTCATTGCCATCAGAGTGAACGTTGATAACCGGCCCAATTATATCTCACTGACTCTCCCTTGGCAATACCGTGAACTTCTTACAGGGTATTCTGTTGGCATTTGGCAACAAATCTAGATTCAAAGTCTGTAAGCTCATGCGGAATTGAGGGTGCCTCAGGTAATGTTATTATTCATTTTTGTCTGCGATGGCGTGGTTCACTATTTTAAGTGTCTCTGACAAGTTGAGCGTATCCATTCTTTATCTGACACTGTCTAGATGTGAGTTCTACAGGAAGCTGCTATAGCAGTATGTCTGAAACTTCCTAAACTGAATTGGGTGACATTAGCCTTATACAAAGTTCTATGACATACATAGTAAACATACTCAGGGCTTTTAAGTGTCTTCTGCAAAAAAAGCTTCATACTCCTTTTAATTGAATTTGGAAGCCTTGAAAAGTCATGTAATTTCTTATCAACAAAATGTGCTTTTAAATTTGTTGGTCTGATTTGTGTTCTCTACTCTATCTGCTTTTCCTTTCGAGCTTATAGACGCTGCTTCTTATCAATGCTGGGTTCCTGAACTGTACACTCTTTTTGTCTTTTCCTTTGAGCTTGTAAACTGTGCATCTAAGTCGTGCTTAACTCCTGATCTCTATTCTCTCTGAGTCTTTCCTCTTCAACGTTCCTTCTCTGCTTCTTTTCAATGACATATTTCCCCTCTCTGTCTTTCAATTGCCGTTTTGTTTTAAGCTTTTACTCTGTCTCTGCTTCTTAGCAATGCTTGATTCTTGATCTCTACTTGTGTTTTCCTTCCTATACAGCTTGTAGTCTCTGCATCTTAGCTGTGCTTGACTCCTAGTCTCTACTATTTTTAGTCTTTCCTAATTAACGTTCCTTCCCTGCTTCTTTTCAATATCAGATTTTCTCTCTCTGATTTTGTCTTGTCGTTTCTTTTGAGCTTGTAGTCTCGCCTTCTTAGCAATGTATGAATCCTGATTTCTACTCTCTCTTTTCCTTTCCTTTAAAATATATTTTGATGTGTATACAGCCACAAAATAAATTGTTCGTGGAATAGGCATTAGACTAATTACACGATTGCTTTTTTGTTAGTGATTATCCAGGTAGTGAATATTTACTGCATGTCTATTCACAAGAACTAATAGCAAAGAGTCTGTTAAAGATATTTGTCTTCTTAAGACCTCAGTCTCAGATGGCAATCGAAATCCGACGTCAATCTCTGGCCATTGCCGAACCATTCATAGCAGCACTCTGTTTACAACTTCATCAATGGATTCAGTCCGCATGAAGGCCTCCTGGCTTCCCTAATTCTTGAATATCGTAATCCACTCTCTGTTAATTTCTTTTTTACAGCGATGTACTTGCAATTGCAGCATTCACACATATACGTGTATGTCCACTGAGTTTTTGATATTGATATGTGCTGAATATGTTTTTCACACTGGACACAATAATTAAATTTGTGATTAAACAGCTTCTCTGTTACACAGGTGGCTTGGTACCCCATGTTGCCGTGGTTGTTTGATTTTTGTGTTGACGGGGATGTTGCGCTGATGGGTTGGGGCCTTCGTGGGGGCTTGGCATATTATTTGTCTAAATCGCGACGGAAGTGGGGGCGGGGATTGTGGCCGCGTAGAGTCGATTTAATCCCCCGATGGAGCTCGTTTCATTGACGGTTCCAAGGCGGTTCTTCTGTCGTGGTTTATTTTTGTTATGGTTTGTCTTGGAGTGTTTGTATCGTTTATATAATTTTGTTTTAGATAGCCAATTGGCCATTTTGTTGGAAAGTAACTGTCCTTCTGGCTTTCCGCTATTGATATTTCCATTAGGGTCTGTTGTTTCATGTTTGTGTTTCTTTCTCTTTGGTGTCTCTGGTGGGATCTGTGGGTTAATTGTATCGATTCCTGATCATTGCATTCACTTCTATTTTGAGCGTCTTAATTAACTAGCAGGAAGTAGAGATGTATCGTCTTGTCTGCAATATATCAAAACTGACATGTAGAACATATAAAAATGTTTGCTGCATATACAGATGAATCCTTTGCTTAGTGACCACAATAAAAGTATCATATATGCAATATGCTTGGTCAGGCGTCCTTTCACAGCCCAAGCTGTTTGACTTTCAAATGTTTCTGCAAGCAAGTGGTTCATAATGTCTGTAATATCAAATCCACTACTTACTTAGAGGGATAAGTGTAATGCTAAATGCAAGGTAGAGTTATGGTATATCTTCATGATAATCTTGTATTGTTGAATATGTGTGTCAACTCAATGGATGTATGTTGACAGGCAGATTAAAAAGTAACAGATAGACTAACACTTGTTTAAGACCTACATCTCCTGATGGAGTGAAGTCTCTATTAATCGTTAATATTGTGATAATTTATTAGCCGTTAAGACATGCGCGTTTTAATGAAGTCCCTTTTAGTTTTTTATTTTGTGATACTTTGAACGCGATAATGTTTCGTGTGTGGCAATTTTGGCTTAATTTGCGGACGGACGAATTTGCGAAATCATCCACAAGCAGCTTTTTCAACTTCCTGTTAAAGATAAGCTCAACCATGCACACGCTCCGTTTCGACTCTAATCAGAATTTTCTTTTACATGTCTACTGAAGAATTTAGAATAGTGTTTAAATGAAGAAGAACCTTATTAGTTGGAAAGTCAAGCGAGTTTACATTTTAAAACTGATTTAATCCCGTTTTGGATTTACGATTTACATCTTTCTGTTGCAGATGGTTTGTTTCTTGCAAAATTTATGACGAATGCCAAGATTTTGATATTGGGATTGAAAGTTTCCTTTCTTGCACACAATTTCGCAAAATCATTCTTCGATATAAAAAAGATTGGGTACAACATTAATGTTATACGACAGACTGCATGCATGGTAGTTAACCCAATCCCGGTTGACAACTTTGCTTCCCTTTTTAATTGCACGCCGGTGAGCAAGGCCTTAGATTCCATGACTGTTCTAGCGTAAAGGCTTACTAGGAATTAGAGAGAATTTAATTTTATGTAATCTCTGGTTGGACCAATCGGAGTCTAACTGTTGGTTTTCATTTGCACCAGAATTTCAGTGGTTTCTTGCTGTTGAGTTCTCAACGTTGTTTCATCTATGTGGTTGTTTAATTTTTGTGTTCACCGAGGTGTTTGACTGATGAGTTAGGAGGCTTTCGTGCGGACTGAATAAATTATTTGTCTAAATGGCGACGGAAGTAAGGGCGAGGATTGTGGCCACGTAAAATCGATTAAGCTAACCCCACCAGTGGAATTCGTTTCACTGACCGTTCCAAGGCGGTTCTTCTGTCGCGGTTTATTTTTGCTTTGGCTTGTCTTTGAGTGTTTGTATCTCTTATACTATTTTGTTTTGGAAAGCCAATTGGCCATTTTGTGGGAAAGTAACTGTCTTTTTGGCTTTCCGCTTAGGGTCTAGTTGTTTCATTTTTGTGTTTCTTACCCTTTTGTGTCTCTGATGGAAGCTGTTGGTTAATTGTATTGATTCCTGATCATTGCCTTCACATCTATTAAAAGTCAAATGTCAACCAATAAATTCTCAAATCAAACCATACAGGAACTTATGCGTTTTTGTAAATTAGCGAAATTTAACCCGCCTTCACATCTATTAAAAATCAAATCTCAACCAATAAATTCTCAAATTAAACCACACAGGAACTTATACGTTTTTGTTAATTAGCGAAATTTAACCCGCTGTGGGTTAATTGTATCGATTCCTGATCATTGCCTTCACATCTATTAAAATCAAATTTCAACCAATAAATTCTCGAATTAAACCACACTGGAACCTATGCGTTTTTGTAAATTAGTGAAATATAACCCCCGAATTTCACATGTTCACAGTACTTTATAATTCATTAAGGCAGGCGCATTTTGTCAAAACTATACCTAAAACTCATTAAAATTTACCCCAAAAGTATGAAAATGTAATTATACAATCTCTAGTGCATGGGAAAGCGTCAATCTCCCCAATCCGTAAATTTATTAAACACAATTTAAGCATTCCTGGTGTAGGAAAGCAGTTGAAGTTTCCTGGCTGATATAATAACGCGCATATTGAAGCGTTAACATGCCTGTCTGAAACCTATATACAGTCGAACTTCAATGGCTCGAACACCTTTGGGACCTCGAAAATCTGTTCGAGACAGGGTAGTTCGAGCCACTGAGGTTACTCTCAGGAGGCATAACGAGATACTTTTAGACATCTTTTCGGTGTTCTATAATGAAAATGTATACTGTGTGAACTCATTAGAATCGCCTCATCGAGGCGATTCTAATTAGCACACACAGCATACATATGTATACTGTGTGGACTCATTAGAATTGCCTCATCGGGGCGATTCTAATGAGCACACACAGCATACATTTGCAAGATAAAAGACTAAAATCTCCTTAATTATCCCCCACTATTTCTTATGTAGTGAATTTCGCTAGGGACTCAAGAATGGGTTCGACACATCCGTGGTAAACGAACCATCGCTGTCCGAGCCATCGAACTTCTACTGTAAAAGTATAGTAATGTAGAAACTGTAAGACTGATTCTTTTAAATGACATTAACTATATGAATGATGCAGGGATTTTTTTAAGCGTATGCTTGACCTAATTTACCCCTAATAGGAACACTCCATTACTTTTAAGGAAAGAAGCAAAACATCTACAAAATTTTAAAGGGTTCTTTTAATGAACATAATAATGAATCAAACGCTGAAAATATTTTTTTGTAGAATGCTAGTTTTGCTCATAAGGCTGTTGGATGCAATAGATACTTGTTAGCAACAATAAAAATAAGGAATGCACTTCTATCAGTTGCATCGTTTTTAATTATCTAAGAAAGGGATTTTCCAACATTAGCATTCTACATAAAATGAAACAACCAACCAAAACTGCATGCGCACGTGCCTGCCGAAATGAATCAAAAATGTTAAGTAATGACTCAATGGGTATTGAATTAAATAATAATATGAAGAATCGGTGCATGTGTAGATGCAGAATTAAATTGAAGTCTTCAGTGGCTGCAAGGTTGTAAGCGACGTACAATTTGACCTGAAAACTGAAGTCCGTATCTTCCGGGGCTACAAAGTTATAGGCGTGGATGAATTTGACTTTTTATTGAACTTTGACCTTGATATGTGACCTTGACCTTCATGAGTCAAAATGTATTTATGGGAGGAAACCATTATGCCGAATATGAAGGCTCAAGGTACCAAGATTGAAAAGCAAAAGTATTTTTCTTTAAACACGGCCATAGGTCACAGTCACAGTTCGAAAATTATTTTTACGCTTGAGAAGCCCATGTTACTTGCACCATACTTGCTAATATGAAGGCTCTATGTGCAACGATTGAAAACTTAAAGCCGGTGTCAGTCTTTTCTTTCAAGTAGCCTCTTTCAAATAACGCTGCACACTAAAGTTGAAGACTTAATCATCACAGCGAGGTTATGGACGAGGTTCAATTTTACCTGTAATTGACCTTTGACCTCGACAGGTTACCTTGACCTTTAAGAGTCATCCATGAGAATGTTTGACTTTTCACTAGATATACGTACAGGTGAAAGTTGAAGTTTGTATCTGCAGGGGCTGCATTGTCATAGGCGTTGGCCAGTTTGACCTGCAATTGCTCTTTGGCCTTAACAGGGGACACTGACATTCATGAGTCCAAAACCGTTTAAAAGTTATGATGAAGTAGGTCACAGGCCAAGATTACAGGTAACACTTTTAGATGAATGGGAAGCCCTTATCCAAAAAAAGCCTTTATCACAAGGAACCTACATGCCAAATATGAAGGTTGTATCTCAAACGGTTCGAAAGGTATGATACAGTAGGTCACTGACCAAGTTCTTGGGTTAAAATTTTGTATGAGTGGGAAGCCCTTGTCACACGGAACCTACATGTCAGATCTGAAGGCTCTATCTCAAACGGTACAAAAGTTATCATAAAATAGGTCACAGGTCAAGGTCATAGGAAAAAATGTATGAGTGGGGAAACTCGAGCCACAAGCAATTACATGCCAAATAAGATGGTTCTATCTCAGGGCTGCATGATCATGAGCGCGGGTCAAGGTATGCCATACATACCCATTTGGAGTTTGTGGGAAAAGACAACCAGACCCGTCTGTTGAAAGCATCGTCAGCGTAACGATCTTAAGTGGTCAGATTGTTACCTTTTCTATTTTGTTTGATTTGAAGTTTAATGTCCCCGTCAACACTGTAAAGGTCATTTGGCAAACTTTGCTTCCAATTTTATGGGACTTTTACCCGACATTGAGATGAAATGACATCTCAAGCCCTGCCGCCCAATGAAACCAATAGGGTTTAAAAGCATGGACGGGCCGACACGAACCGCTTTGCCTGGGCAAACTCTGCTCCTCTGAACGGTAAACCAGTGCTCGTGCGCGGGTCGTTTTCAGCTCTGCATGGAAGCATCATGCAGCACATCTGTTTCGTCAAGCTCCGATGGGCGGGGACGGGTTACCTTTTCTAACAATACTTGATTACTGTGTCTGAAAATTGTGAGTACCTTTTGCATGAAGTAAAAATATTAGAATTTATTTTATACATAGCAGTGAAATCAATGCATATCTGAAACAAATAAAAGTGTATTTTCACAGTGTGAAGATATAAATGATATTTTCACAGTGTGATAAATAACATGACCGTGTTATTTCACAGTAGCAGCCCGGACTCTTTTTCTCGCCAACATTCATATTATCTATAAAATAATTCTGTTAAATACCTTGTAAAATCATTCTTTGAACTGTAAAACTGCTGTATTAAAATGGCGGTCTGTTTATGTTTTGCTACTGACGGTTGTGACGTCATAGCCAAGTCCAAAATTGTGACGTAATACCCGATTGATCAATTACAGTAAGTGTCCTAAAATATTATAAATTTAAAAAGAAAATTTACTTTTTTTTCAATAACTATCAAAAATATTTCATCCCGTGAGTTGAAAATATCAGTATTTTCACTCGTGCTTCGCACTAGTGAAAAGTCTGATATTTTCAACACACTCGATGAAATATTTTTGATATTCATCTCAAAAAAGTAAATATCCTCTATTTATATTCGTTTGTGATGTTTTATTACGTTTGAGGTTTCATAACGACATTTGCGATATTTAAAGATTTAATGCAAGGATTTTTTTTTTGTTTTCTATTAAATTCAATGAAAGTAAATGCCTTGTTTCAAAGAATATGGCCATGAAAACCGCGTTGAAAAACAAAGACACAAAGTTTTGAAAATGGCCTTTTGTCATCAACTTCCCGAAAGGTTTTGCATTGCTCATTAATATTCATAAGGGAATTTATGGCGTAATATGAGGCTTATGAATCATTTAAAAATGTTGAAAAAAAAAAGGAAATTCTACTTACAAAGGACCTACTGACAAATTCTACTGGTATTACATTTGAATAATTGAACTTAAGTATATCTATTGTTAATGTAAACTTAAAAATGTGATGTGTATGATGATTTTGTTTAGATTTAAATTTCACTTTAAAATAATAATTTCATTTATAAATTAGGTAAAGTTGACATTTATTGCTTGCGGTTCCTTTTTTGGTTTGTTCTAATAAGAAGAAATAAAATAATTTCTTCATTTCATGACATGTTATCATTTTATGATATATTTTTGAATTCTTTAAAATCTTTTTTTAAATCTTAATTCAAATGGTTTAATAGATAAATGTTAATTTATTGCTTTTGACTGCATTAATGTATTGTAAATATAAGGGGTTTTATTCAGAAAGTAATTGCTATGACTTCAGTACCCAATTTCGTAAAATCATTCTTCGATATAAAAATATTGGAGAAAACATAAATTTTATACGACAGACTGCATGCGTTGTAGTTAACCCAATCACGGTTGACAACATTGCTTCCCTCTTTAAATGCACGCCGGTGGACCAGGCCTCTGATTCTATGACGGTTCCAGCGTAAAGGCTTACTGAGAATTAGAGATAATCTAATTTTATGTAATGTTGGTTGGTGCTTGATGCTCTGTCTCTTGTTGGCATCACGTGAACAAGTACGTGAAATGAAGACCCCGTCCCCCCACCCTAAACCGCATTTTATATAGAGAAAACTGGGATTTACGTGGGTATTCATTATTTTTCTTATTTCGACTCCAAGACATAGGTTGTGGGTATTCGTTAGAACCGCCTCACTGAGGTGCAAGAGAACTGGACTTCGAATGAGTTCAAATTCTGTTGGATGTTTTAGGGCCCCGTACTGAAAGTGTGGGTGCCCTATAGTAATCACTCTGTCTGTCTGTCCGTCTGTCCGTCCACAAATTTTCCTACTCCTCTGATAGCGCTGCCGGGGCCCTAGTCAGTTTCACTGACAGCTCTAGTTCTTTCTTTTATTCTTGCTTTTCTTTTCTGTCTTTTTTTTTTCGTTTTATTTATTCTTTTTTTATTTTTAATTTTTTTTTGTTTTTATTTCTTCACAATAATAATTAATGCACACAAAACAGTTATTTTTATTTGCGAGGTTGTAGAGTGTTTAAGTCAGAGATGTATATTTTTAAGGCGAAGGCCTAAAAACAAGATTCCTTGTTCTTTATGTTCTTATGTATACTTTTTGGTTCTCTTTCAAATGCTGCGGTCTGTTTGGTTCTTTCACATTAGCAAATGACTTTTTTGTCAGAACAGCAAAATTTAGTTATTTTTTATTTATTTTTTTTTTGTAACAGAAACACTTAAAATGAGATTTCATGTTCACTCAGTTCTTATAGGTACTGTCTGTTTCTCTCCGAATTTCTGCAGTCTGTTGGGTTCTTTTACAAAGGAGAATGTCACTTTGGAGAAAAAACTGCATAATTGAAATTACATTTTTGATGCCTTGTCCTCGTAGGACCCTATAGGCGAGATATGTTGTCTTCTGATAATTCCTATTACATAGGCAGGCTGTAACTTTGCCGGCTCCATTGAGCTGTATTGAAAAACCGTCCAAAATGTCATTGGGCATTTTTCTTGTAGTGATCTTTACTGTGGCATTCGCGTTTCTTTTCCTTTAATGTCTTGGATGTGAGGTAATAGTATCGATTCCTAAAAATTACCTTTTCTACGAGTAGTTTAGAATGCGTCGTTTAACCCTTAAAATCCCGTCATTTATCCCAATCTTCACGAAAACACGCCTATACAATTCCCCACTTTTATATAGCAAACCTGGTGTTTATGGGGGTAAACCATATTTTTCTTATTTCTGCACTAAAATATAGATTGTGGGTACTCGTTAGAACCGCCTCGATGAGGCGGTTCTTACGAGTACCACAATCTATATTTTGGGCAAAAAAAGAGAAAAATATCACAATTTTTCATCTTTAAGTTACAATCTTCATATTTTCGGCGATAAAATGTACTATGTATTTTTAAAGGCGTGTTTTCGAAATTGATGAAGCCACCTAGGGCGTTTGATCTTGGTTTACAATGTTGGTCATGTAACCCTTAAATCTATTCTTTCTATGCATCCGATAGGTATATACTTCAAGAATGGGAATTGCTAAAATAGTTTCTTGTTTGATTTGAGGTTTAACGTCCCCGTCACCACCGTATACATTAGGTCAATCAAAATAGTGTCACTTGGTGACAATACTTCTATCAACTGTGTGAACCTTCATTCAGTTATTCCCTATAATAAATGAAAAACAAGCCAATACCATTTATCGGGAAATGACAAAGGCCATAGATGACGGAGACGTCCTACTCGTATTTACAACCCCATATCACACATCCTCGATACAAATATGTTTGCAAACTTCGGACGGATGGAGGGGAATTTCGGACGGATAAACGGAAGGTCGAACAGACAGACGTACACCATAGGGCATAAGATAATACGCCACCATTATCTTGGTATGAAAATAAAATGGAAGAGTTTTGATGAATATCGAAAAAATAAAATAAATAAATACATGTAAATAAATAAAAACACATTTGACCACAGATTTATATCACCTTATTTTATAATTAATATATTGACAGGCATGGTTTCGATTTTCAACGTACTCCTGAGTGTATGTATTGCCGTATGTCTGCAGCGGATTGTATCCTTCCTGTACAGATGGATCAAGGCCTGGTCGGCGGCAAGGAAATTCCCAGGGCTACCTGGCACCAAACTCCTTGTAGGGGATCTGCAGGTATATTCAACCAGTCCCAGCAGGAACATGATGCAATTGGGACGTCATATCAACGTCAGTAAAACGTCATGACTTTTATGCAACGTCACATCTACGTCGGTGCAACATCATGACGTTGCACCGACGTTGATTTGACGTTGCCCTAGCGACGTGTACCTGCTGGGAATTACCTTAGTTTAAGTTGCAGAAACTGTAGTGACTGTAGTCTTAGCGCTTTCTTGTTGTAAACGTTGTGGTTATTGTTTAAGAAAATGGTTACCAGTACCAAAGGTAGTTTGAGTACTAAATCACATTTTGAATGTCTGTAGTAGATAGATAAAGAAGATCAGATCTCGAGCGCGTAGGCGTAGGATAAATTCTGATTCTAATGCACCCACGTATGTAACGCGACGTCTGATTGGATAACGTCAAAACTTTGTGACAGTATATACTGCGATATACTGTCGGAAACCCGACGTCATCACGTAACGTCACTTGTCATTGGCTGGCATTTGGTTTTATGCAGCTCACAACGCTTGCCGCTTTGTGCAAAATAGTACAGGTTTTATCAAAACAGCCAAATAATTGCAATAGAATGGGGATAACTGTATAGAAAATTGTTAAGCGCCAAGTGTTGTTTCCTTGAGCAAGATACTTTATCCTCGTTGCTTTGTCCTTGTTTTACCAAGAAAGAGTAAATAAAGAAGTTCTATAAAAGGGTTATCTTTTGGAAGCAAGGAATTCACCACATAACTAGAAAACATGAAGTGTACATTTTTTCTGGGCCAGACTAGCTAGTTTCGGCCAATTAGGCCTCATCAGTGACCCTCAAATATTTTCAAAATACCAGAATGGAATCAATGATCCCAAAGGACAAGAAAATATAAACTGCAATATGGTGTAGGGCCGGGAGACTGTTTACGGCCGCCACACATTCCCAGACACCAGCTGTAGTGGCGTTAAATATGTTCTATAAAAGGGTTATCTTTTGGAAGCAAGGAATACACCACAGAACTAGAGTCCAAAGATATGTACTAGTTTACTAAACGTGTTACCCTCTTTAGATAAAGTCGATTGTTTGTATTATTATTATGGCGAACTTTGATATTTTCATCAAATCTGTTTTTCGCCTTCATTAAAAATCCTGATAGATCTTGCCACGAAATAAAGATACTGTTTCTTTGTCTATTAAAGTCTATTTAAAAAGGCGGACGAATCATACAAACAAAAACCAGCTAGCATTTATCATTTTTTTAAATCCTATCGCTTTTCGAATGTACAGTATAGGCAAACGTACATAAAGACATTTTTCAATTTCATATTATTATTAGGGTTGGTTGAAAATTTATTCTGCCCTTTTTATGATATATAAGCATGCCTTTGATTCATTCAACATCAACAGTAGGTAAAACCTAAAAATGAACTAGAAATGGTGTTCATCATACTAAACACTATGCCCCAACCATATGCTTGCCCTTAAATGCCCAAATTTTCAAAAGGCCATTACCGAAGAAACTTTTCAGATTTGTTTTCCAAATGTTAATCGGGACATGCACTAGTCATTCCCTATCAGCCTCTCAAATTTCTAGGCAACAGTTTAAATGTTTTAAAATATCTTGCTTCAAGAAAGAAACACAATTAAATAGCCAGAAGTTGCAAAGGACTAGAACTCCAACAACATTTCATTTCATTGGTTGAGAATTTAATCAGGTAATGTTATCCTCAGACTATTCAGAAAGAAACACAATTAAATAGCCAGAAATTGCAAAGGACTAGAACCCCAACAAAATTTTATTTCATTGGATGAGAATTTAATCAGGTAATGTCATCCTCAACGAAATTTCAATGTTATTTAATTGAAAGGGAAATAACTGAAAAATAAGAGACAATTCGGATAAGAAAATCAACTGTTTTATAATAAATCCAGGTAAGAAATTTCAAAACACCAGCATATATGGTTCTAAAGCCATGCGTTGCACAAGAAAGCAAACCCTTAAATGATCTGGAATCGCAAAGAGCGATCACTCCAACAAATTGTCATTAAATTAGTTGAAAATTAATCAGGTGATTTTCTCCTCCATTGTTTAAAGAATCCCGCCAATAAAAATAGTGATATTTTGAGTGATAAATCACTTAAGGAAGTGCGCGACGCGAAGAGCCGCCGTTTGTTTCGTTCGCTCAGGTCATTCATTGTTACTTTGACGTTTAATGGTGTCACGTCGTTTTCTTGTATCCTATACGCTATGAAAACAAGTAAACGCATGTGATTCGTTCAGTTTGAATGGCGGGGTTCCTTTAAACAATGGCGGAAGATAGGGAGAATCTGAAGGAATCAACAGCATATTCGTCACATTTTAGTGTAATAAAATCGAAATTGATCAGCTCCAGTGCCGTGATTTACTGAAACAAATACCTCGCAAGACGCGTTGATTATTTGATCTATTTTACAACTTGCCTCCAAATGTTGATTTATCACTCAATAAATCACTGCTAGAGCTGATCTATTCCTTAAAGAAAGTTCGGAGACGTTCGTTACGATAGCCAATTAAACGGAATAACAAAGTATTTAAATACGCAGTCGGAAAGATAAAATACTCCAAATACATCAAGAACAGAGAAAACCTAACCCTCGTGTCCATGGATTATGTCAGAAAAAAAATACAACTTTTCGACAAATCCGCTCTGGTTCATATGTTTCAGTCTACATCGTCGCCGGCTGTTAGATTTATTTTTATATATATTATCGCTAATCAGATGTGGACACAAACCGGAGTTCCCGGACAAAAACCATCTAGCCGTCCGTTGCAGAACTTGGCACCACACATATGATCCGAGCGAGGCTCGAATGAGTTATGCCCCAACTCCGAAGAAGTTGGATGAAGTTGGATGGTCATAATGCTTCTGGGGCGTTCGAGCGTGCGCCTGTCCGTGCGTGCGTTCGTCCATGCGTTGAAATATTATCAGCAAAAAGTTCCAAACACTGTTAAAGTTAGAGCCTTGAAGCCTGTTGAGTAGATGACCTGATCAACTTTTCATTGAATTTTTAAATTCTCCGTGAGTTATGGCCCTGTGTAACTTAAGGCATTTGTACATTGCATGATTTTGGATGCATTCCAACTTTTGAACCGTGTATTTTCCGAAATTTCAGATACACATTCCTTATGAAGAAATAGCTGACTTGATTTTTTTTCTCATTAGGATTATGCCTCTTGTCCTTTTTATTGTCATTTGAAAGAAAATCTTGTCAGCAAAATATCTTAAAAACTTTGGAAGCTAGAGACTTGAAAGTTATTGACCAGATTAGCATTGATAAGTAGCTGACCTAATTAACTTTTGAATAAATTTAAAAAATACTTTGGGTTGTGGACTTTTCTAACTGGGCATTTGTACATTTTATACTTTTTATGCATAGCGAAATGTTTAAACAGTGTATGCTTGGAATTTGATATATAGATATTTCATGTAAAAATAGCGAACACGTATTTTTCGCATCAGGATTATGCTCTTTTGACGGATTATTGCCCTTTAAAAAATGGACGGAATCTTGTCAACATAATTTCCCAGAAATCTAGTGAATCTAGACCCTTGAATGTTAGTGAATACCTTGCTAGTGATGAGTAGATGACCTGTTTAACGTTTGAGTAAATTCTGAAAAATACCTCACGAGGTATGGCCCTCTGTAAATTTGGGCAATTTTACATTGCATGCTTTTTATGCAACACATAACTTTAGAACCATGTATACAAGGGATTTGAAACGCCATACATGGATTCCTAATGAAAAAAAAAACGAAAAAAAAAAAAAAAAAAAGGAAAAAAATAAACTTGTCAGCAAATTCCCGAAACCTACTGAGGCTAGAACCTTGGCCGTTGAGTAATGGAGTAGACGAGATGACTAACTTTTGAGTAAATTTTGAAAAATACTTAATTTGTTTTGGTCCTTTGTAAAATTGGGCATTTGAACACTGCAGGCTTCGGGATGAATAGCATAAGTTTAGAGTAATGTATGCTTGGGTTTTAAAATTTCATAGGTGGATTCCCCATGAAAAAGCTGATATGTGCGTTTTTTTTTTTCTCATTTGGATTTTTCTAGTTTCCTGAGATATTGCACTTTGAAAAACAAAATGACGAAAACTTTTCAGCAAAATATCTCAAAATCTATTGAAGTTAGAGCCTTGAAAGTCGATTGGTTAAGTAGAAAACCCGATTAACTTCTGAATAAATTCCGAAAAAATACTTCATGAGTTGTGGCTCTTTGTAAATTTCGGCGATTATTGCATGCTTTGTGTTGCAGAGCTGAAATCGACCGAACTTGGGTACTGGTAAACCTCTTATAAGATCTTAGACTGCTGAGGACATATGGTGCAAATCGAGCAGTTTCTTAAACCATAGCGTTTTCTTTTAGCATAAAACGATCGATGAATACTTAGAAAAGGCTCTCAAACATGTGCAAACAACGGGTGTTAAGATCAACACACAATGGATATTCTGTCTGTGGCCAGTCTACTCCATATCACATCCAGACTTTGCAAAAGTTCTTCTAAAGTCGAACGCCCCGAAAGACAACTTCGTCGGCGCAGCTTATACTATGCTAAGACCATGGATAGGTAAGTTTAATGAGACTTGCATGTTAAAGAGCATGGACATGTAGCCGTTTTGGCCATTTTAGGGGAATGTTTCATGTACTGTCATTTTGCATTACGAAAACACGCCTATACAAATACATCGTAAACTTTACCTCCGAAAAATCAAATTTTTTTTAGATGAAAAATTGTGATATTTTTCTTATTTCTGCTCAAAATATAGATTGTGGATACTCGTTAGAACCGCCTCATCTTATTTCTGCTCAAAATATAGATTGTGGATACTCGTTAGAACCGCCTCATCGAGGCGGTTCTAACGAGTACCAACAATCTATATTTTAGAGCAGAAATAAGAATGAGGCGGTTCTAACGAGTATCCACAATCTATATTTTGAGCAGAAATAAGAATAATAAGGTTTACCCCTGTAAACCCCAGTTTTACCATATAAAAGTTCAAGGGGATCCAAATTATAGATGTGGTTTTCGTGATGGTCTTTCGTTTGTGACGTTTTCATTAAAGTAACATTATTTTTACCTTGATATCTTAGTCCGACTTCATCTGGAGCCAATGGCTCCATTTTCCTATATGACACCTGCGGCAATGGTAAATGTTGGGCAAATCCATAAACAGCCAATCAGAAACAAAAACTGCCACCTCCATTTTAAAGAGTGCTTATGGGAGCGCATGCGTGAAAAACCGGACTAACAATTCCTCAAGGCACTGTATCATCGGTTTTATTGGCATGCCCAGATACTGATCACATGACCTGCCAATAATACTAGCCGTCTATGTTCAACTGATAACGTAGTTTGTTTTTTTACCTACTGTAGTTCGAGTAGAAATTGGCTTTGGATGGGAGGTGTGAGGTTATTGTATCGATTCTTGACCATTGCCTTTTGGTGAGTAAATCCGTTTGGTGGATTAAAGAAAAATGGATGCAAACTTGTCAGCAAATATTGCAAAGACTTTTGAAGTAAGAGTCTTGAAAGTTAAGAGCATCGCTAGATATGTTTTAAGAATTAAAATGCATGGATAAGAATGTTTCTACGGAACCCTGGAAGGGACATGCAATTTATTTTAATATGCTGTGCGAAAAAGATATTATCTTGTGCGCGCAAGATAATATCTTGTGCGAACAACATAATATCTTGTGCACACAAATTGTTATCTTGTACACACAAGATAATATCTTGTACGCCCAATTTTATATATTGTGCGCAAAAATATTATCTTGTTTGCACAACATAGATCTTGTGCGGACAACATAATATCTTGTGCACACGACTTTCTATCTTGTTCGCACAACATAATATCTTGTGCGCACAAGATATTATCTTATGTGCACAAGTTATTATCTTGTTCGCACAACATATTATCTTGTTTGCACAACATCTTGTGCGTACAAGATATTATTTTGTTCGCACAACTTAATATCTTGTGCGGACAACATAATATCTTGTTCGCACAGTTTAATCAAACGCATAAGATATTATGCTGTCCCCTCAAGATCTATGTTATGCAAACAAGATAATATGTTGTGCAAACAAGATAGTATCATGTGCGCACACGATATTAAGTTGTGCGAACCAGATATTATCTTGTGGGCCATATATAATATCTTGTTCGCACAACTTAATAAATATCTTGTTCGCACAACATAATAAAAAAAATGCATGTCCCTTCCCGGATTCCGTAGGTTTCCGATTTAGTTTCTAAATTCAATGTTTGACTCAAACCTCTTCTACAACACAGTCTATCGAAACCCGAGTTCTATGGGTACTTAGTGATTAAATTCAGAATAATATATACTGACAATGTCTTCGGGACCATATTTCGTAAAATCATTCTTCGACAGACAGCATGCTTGGAAATTAACCCAGTAACTGTTGGTAACTTTGCTTCCCTCTTTAATTGCATGCCGACGGTTCGGGCCTCAGATTCTCTGAGCTCCAGCGCAAAGGCTTAGAAAAATTTTAGGTAATGTCGGTTGGTACCTGATGCTCTGTCTCTGGCCCTGGGCCGTTTAACTTTCGATTTTCTTTTGTTCCAGCATGTCAGTAGTTTCAGCCTGTCGAGTCATCATCTTTGTTTCATTTCTGTAGCTCATCGCGAAGATATAGCACTGATACGTTAGAAATCAGAGAACTTTAATTTTATGCAATGTTTGTTGGTGCCTGATGCTCTGTCTCCGGTCGGGCCCATCGGAGCCTAACTGTTAGTTTTCTTTTGCTCAAACATTTCAGTGGTTTCTTGCTGTCGAGTCCTCACCGTTGTTTCATCTCTGTGGTTGTTTGAGTTTTGTGTTCTCGGAGATGTAGCACTGATGAGTTAGGAGGCCTTCATGCGGACTGAACAAATTACTGTAAAATTCCTATATTAAGACAACCTTTGGGATTGTTCAAAAGTGGTCTGTCTTAAAGACCACTTTTGAACAGTCCCAAAGGTGGTGTCTGACAAGAGGACACTGTGTGCAGAAAACACAAAGAAAGAATAACTGCAACCGGCTAAATAAGCCGTTTAAAGCAAAATTAGTTTGAATTTTACGTGGTCTTAACAGCGAGAGTTCACTGTATTTGACTAAATCGCGACGGAAGTAAGGGCGATGCAGCTGCGTAAAATTAATTTAAGCGCCCCCCCCCCCCCCCCGCACACACACACACCAGTGGAATTCGTTTCACTGACCGTTCCAAGGCGGTTCTTCTATCGCGGTTTATTTTTGTCTTTGAGGGTGTGTATCGCTTATATTATTTTGTTTTTGGATAGCCAATTGGCCATTTTGTTGGAAAGTAACTGTCCTTTTGGCTTTCCGCTATTGATGTTTCCATTAGGGTCTAGATGAGAGGCCTCTCGTCTTGGCCTGCACTGTTTGCCAAGGTACCCTTTACAAAATGGGCCTTATATATGCTGCTAAAGTATGTTGCTTTCTCTTTTTGATAGGCAACGGTCTTGCTTCGCATCAGGGTGGGAAAGGCTGGGAAAGAAACCGGCATTTGTTAACACCAGCATTTCATTTTGACAATCTGCGAGACTATCTCAGCGTGTTTAACGACGTGGCTGATAATTTATTGGTACGTAAGTTTCTTTGATACAATACGAAAACACCCCTATTCAAATACAGTCAAACTTCTATGGCTCGCACACCTTTGGGACCACGAAAATCTGTTCGAGACAGGGGTAGTTCGAGCCACTGAGGTTACTGTCAGGAGGCATAACGAGATACTTTTAGACATCTTTTCGGTGTTCTATAATGAAAATGTATGCTGTGTGTACTCATTAGTATCGCCTCATCGAGGCGATAAGTACACGCAGCATACATCTGCAAGATAAAAGACGAAAATCTCCTAAATTATCAACCACATTTTCTTATGTAGAGGAATTTCCTAGGGGCTCAAGAACGGATTCGACTCAGCCATGGTAAACGAGCCATCGGTGTTCGAGCCATCGAAGTTCTACTGTATATTGAAAATTTAATCAGCGAAAATTGAAAATATTCCGATAACAAATTCTGATACTTGAGTTATTTCTGCTAAAAAACATGGATCGTAGGTTCTTGTTAGAACCGACTTGTCGAGCGGCTCTAACAGGTACCTACAATCTATGTTTTTGAGCAATATTAAGAGAAATAATATATACCCCTGTAAGCCCCGGTTTTACTATAAAAAAGTGAGGTTTTAGGGTTCGAAATTATAATGGCATATTTTCGTAATGATAAAGCTATCACGCATGAGGTACGACTACACCATGATTTGTCAGTTTTGTTTATTTTATTTTTTTTTTTCAAAACATGCATACTCATTACCTAGAGTTAAACTGAAATTTCAAAATTTTGGCAGTGTAGAAATATTATTGAGCGAGCATTCTGAAGAAATATAAAATTTTAGTTATAGTTGAAGACGGTTTTGCTATTGTTTTACCGAGCATTATGTTCAACGACCATATAATTTTCATGGTCAACAAAGCTTTTTCTCAGCACCATATGTCTCGGGTCATGAATCGTATCCTACTTCAATCTGTATGCATTTCTTTGACCTGAGTAAGAACTGTTACGTGCAAGGTTACTGTTACCCGTAAACCCACATGCCGTCAGAACAACGGCAGATGAGCCGTGGCCGTTTTTAAGTTCATTCTTAGGCTTTCAAAATAATTCCTGAAAAATTACAATTTTGGTGGCATTTTTAATATTTCGATTACAAAGTTGGAATTATAAGGAATTAATATCATTTGTGTGGATTTTATCGATGGGTAAACACCGGCGAATCACTCACAGACATTACGCAAACACGCCTATACAAATACATTGCCACCTTTATCGCCGAAAAAAATGAAAATTTTGTGATGAAAAATTGTGTTAGAACCGCCTCATCGAGGCGGTTCTAATGAATACCAACAATCTATATTTTAGAGCAGAAATAAGAAAAATAAAGTATACCCCCGGAAACCCCAGATTTACTATATAAAAGTGGGGTTCGAGGGGGTCAAAATTATATAGGCGTGTTGTCGTGATGCATAGCATGAAAAATAGAAGTGGAGGCAATGATCAGGAATCGATACAATAAACCTACAGCTCCCATCAGAGACACCAAAGTGAAAGAAACACAAACATGAAACAACAGACCTTAATGAAAACATCAATAGCGGAAAGCAAAAAGGACAGTTACTTTCCAACAGAATGGCCAATAGGCTATCCAAAAAAAAAATAATATAAACGACACAAACACACAAAGACAAACCATAATTAAAATAAATCGCGACAGAAGAACCGCCTTGGAACCGTCAGCGGAAACGAATTTCACTGGTTGGGGTGGGAGGGGGAGGGGGAGGGGCTTAAATCGATTTTTACGTGGCCACAGGCCACAATCTTCGCCCTTACTTCCGTCGCGATTAAGACAAATCGGTTCAGTTCGCATGAAGGCCTCCTAACTCATCAGTGCAACAACTCCGTGAACACAAAAATCAAACAACCACAGAGATGAAACAACGATGAGGACTCGACAGCAAGAAATCACCGAAATGCTGGAGCAAAAGAAAACCAACAGTTAGACTCCGATGAAGCCCGCTGTGCAAACTCCGGCGAATCACTCATAAACTTAACATGAAGCTTCGCGCGCTTCGGGTTTCATCGAATTTGTGAGTAATAATAAAATCTACAAAAATAAAATTTCATATCTATATTAAACCCATCGGTTTTTAATGATCGTGGTTGATGGTGACATTTTGACTCCATGTAGGACACTTTGTCTCATATAACCTTGCCTATGAGACTTTAACGCTGACTATTGGCGAAATTTGTCCCACATAAGCACTCTAACGGACACTAAGACATTTGATGACATGACGTTCCAAAAAATCAGATAGCATCAGTTTTCTGCACTAGCGACGTTAGCTGATGAAACAACAGTTAAGAAGTTCAAACGTCTAAAACGTTGTTATTTCTGAATAAGCCTCATGTGTGGGTTCGCGTTTTTTTATTGTAAATCAAAAGAGAAATTTCTAGACTATATGTTTTGTTTTGGCTCATTTTCTCAAGCATCACGTGAACATGTCCGTGAAATGAACACCCCCCTAAACCCCACTTTATATAGAGAAAACTGGGATTTACGGGGGTATACATTATTTTTCATATTTTTGCTCCAAGACATAGGTTGTGGGTACTCGTAAGAACCGCCTCAATGAGGCGGTTCTAACGAGCACTCACAACCTATGTTTTCAGTAACAATAAGAAAAATATCGAGGATTTTCATCAGAAAAGTAGCCATTTTGGAGATGTGAAAAAATGCGCTATGTCGCACGGGTGTGTTATCGTAATGAAAAAGGCTGCAATGAAATCGTCATATTCAGGTAGTATGTGAGAAAAAGAATCAGTCGTGGTCCGAACACTGCCTTGTTTCCCAAATGACCGCTGTACCCCCGGGTTGGGATTTCTCTGTCCCCAACCTCGTCCACAGTCGAACTTCGATGGCTCGAACCCTTCGGAAAATTTGTTCAAAACAGCGGTAGTTCGAGTCACGGAGGGTTACTATTAGTGCTATATCAGGAGGCATAATGGAGAAAATTGTAAGATATCTTTTCGGAGTTGTATATTATAAATGTATGTTGTGTGTCCTCATTTGAATCGCCTCGACATACATTTGCAAGATAAAAGAAGATATTCTCCCTAAATTATACCCCATATCCTATTTCGAGGAATTCCCTGTGGACTAAAGAAAGGGTTTGACTCATGCCTGGTAAACGAGCAAATTAGAGCTCAAGACATTGAAGTTCTACTGTAATCTATAAATGCCATTTTCTCTCTTCAGACACAGCTCTCACGTACAAGTCCGGGCAAAAGTATTGAGATTTCAAAACCGATTACTGTAGCGACACTGGATTCCCTTATGAGATGTGCATTGTCATACTGTAATATTCAAGATGCAGGGTATTGGGATCTTGGACTCCATTCACCTTATTTGCATTATCTGCTGGTTCCTAGTCTGAAGGTTATCAGCGTTGGAAAAACATGTAACCAGACCCCCCTGACCTTAAAAGGTCAGGGGGTCTGGTTACCTGTTTTTCCAATATTGACAATGTGCAAGCTGGGAGCCAGCAAATAATGCAAATATGATGAATATTTCCGCGATATTCATTCTCTCGCGGTCCTTCCGAAATAGAATAGCTCTTGCAATGATCTGTGGAGTAATAAATCACAGTTTGGATGTCAGTTGTAACATACAGGTAGATGATATATCGAGCACACAGCGCGGGTTTTTTGTCTCCTTATACTGGCCGACAAACGTTGATTTATTTTCTTAATAAATCACACACTAAAGCTTATCTATTTCCAGTCTAACAATAAAAGGCGACAATAGGTTTGTTGTTCCCTTAAAATTCTTCCAATCTTTTGCCATTGTTAGAAGAAAGCCGTCAACATTATTGACTTTATCAAACACAGTTATATCCCTTTGTAAAGTTTTTTTTTATTTGCGAGAAAATAACTTTTCGCCCTCTAAAATGAAAGAGTCTACAAACCGAGGCTTTTTATGACGAAAGTCGTCACGCTCTTCGGACCTATGATACTCTACACAATAATTCTTTAAACCACGGTTTCAACTTTAAAACTCGGGTTTAAATCTATTTACATTTATCTATTGTAGATGGATTGGTTTCTTGCAAAATTTATGATAAACGTGATGATTTTGATTTCGAGATTGTAAATTTTCCTTTTTTGGACGGCGATGTTCCCCGTGCGACATCGTACGGGGTTTATATTTCGCAATAAATTCGATTCGCTAGAGTGTCTAGTTATGTATCCGACTTCAACACTCGTAATAAATTATTAACCGCTAAACGTCTTAATCAGGGGTATCGGTATCATAAACTACATAAAGCCTTTTCTAAGTTTTATAGACGTCATTCTGATTTGGTTTCAAAATTCAATGTTGGACTTAAAACACTTCTGCAACAAGGCCTATAGGAACCCGTAGTCTATGGTGACTTAGTATATAAAATTAGAAATATACATTGTAATGACCTTAGTACCCAATTTCGTAAAATCGTTCGTCGATATATAAAGATTGGGTACAACATAAATGTTATAAAACAGACTGCATGCATGGTGGTTAACCCAATCACGTTTGGCAACTTTAAATTTGCTTCTCTCTTTGATTGCACACCGGTAGGTGGAGCTTAAAATTATATGACGGTTCCAGCGTAAAAACATAAATGGAATTTTATTTTATTTTAGTATTCTATATGTTGGTTGGCGCCTGATACTCCGTCTTTGGTCGGGCCCCTCGGAGTCTAACTGTTGGTTTTCTTTTGCTCCAGCAATTCTGTTGTTGTATGCTGTCGAGTCCTAAACCTTGTTTGAATTTTTGATTTGTATGTTCTCGGAGATGTTACACTGATGAGTAAGGAAGCATTCAAGGAGCCAAGGCGGCTCTTCTGTGGCGATTTATTTATGTTGTTGTTTGTTACTTACTGTGTGTATCACTTGTGTCTTTTAATTTTGGATGGCCATATGACCATTTTGTGGGAAAGTAACTGTTCATATGGCCTTCCTTTGTTTAGGTTTCCATTATGGTCTGGTCGCTTAATGTTTGTATTTCTTTCCCTTTGGTGTCTTTTATTGGTGGAGTAAGTTAATTGTATCAATTCCTGATCTTTGTTTTACTTCTACTTTTCATGCGGACTTAACAAAATTAGTGTATACCGCGACAGAGGTAAGGGCGAGGATTATGGCCAAGTAAAATCGATTTAAGCCCCCCAGTGGAATTCTTTTCACTGACCGTTCCGATGCGGTTCTTCTGTGGCGGTTTATTTATGTTGTTGTTTGCTACTTACTGTGTGTATCACTTGTGTCTTTTAATTTTGGATGGCCATTTGGCCATTTTATGGGAAAGAAACTGTCCTTATCGCCTTCCTTTGTTTAGGTTTCCATTATGGTCTGGTCGCTTCATGTTTGTGTTTCTTTCCCTTTTGTGTATTTGATGTGTTCGGGTAACTTAATTGTATCGATTCCTGATGTTTGTTTTACTTCTACTTTAATTTATGTTCTAATACCTTTACCTCAATTCTTAATTTAAAAACTTCAAACCCCAGTTTCAACGCCAAATGTACAATAAATCTTCAAGCCACTGTTTGAAGTTTAAAGCTCGGATTCTGCACGATAAATATTTCAAAATCGTTTACTATGGCAAAGCAAGGCAAGACCACAGGTAATCTTCAAACCACAGTTTGAACTTGAAAGCCCGGTTGGTTTAAAGTTTTCAAACTAAGGTTTGAAAACTTGATACCACAGTTTCAAATTTATACCATAGTTTCAACTTTTATACAAGGTTTTGTTGCCTTCAAACCACCGTTTTAACGCCTGATGCACAATGAATGCTTAAACCCTAGTTTGGGTTTAAAGAATTATTGGGCATTTTTTCTTTGAAACCATGGTTTGAAGTTTTCAAACTGTGGTTCTTAGATTTAATGTGCAATTGGCTTGCTTATAATCGTAAATAAATTTATTACCCATTCAACAGTTAATTGGTCATATGAAGATTTTACTACTCATCAACATTATTTCAATCATTCATGCAACATGCCTGTGTAGTAAAAGTGCATCATATTAAGATCATACGCCTTCACTTCTATTTTGTAACTATGTTACACTTACATTGCATCTAAAAGAATTCAAATCACAGACAGCACTGTTTGTGAGCCAGGAAAAGGGTCATGAACTAAGAATTTGGATGTTGTGTTCGGGAACACCTGACAGATTCTTTCCGCCATTTGTCAAAGGGAGACAACTTTCGGGACTTATAAATAGAAGTGAAGGCAATGATCAGGAATCGATACAGTTAACCCACAGCTCCCACCAAAGACACAAAAGGGAAAGAAACACAAACATGAAACAACAGACCCTTATGGAAACATCAATAGCGGAAAGCCAAAAGGAGAGTTACTGTCCGACAAAATGGCCAATTGGCTATCCAAAACGAAATAATATAAGCGATACAAACACTCAAAGACAAATCATAACAAAAAAAAACATGACAGAGGAACCACCTTGGAAGGGTGAGTGAAACGAATTTCACCGGGTGTGTGTTTGGGGGGGGGGGGGGCTTAAATCAATTTTACGTGGCCACAACCCTCGCCCTTACTTCCGTCGCGATTTAGCTAAATAATTTGTTCAGTCGTCATGAAGGCCTCCGAACTCATCAGTGCAACATCCCCGTGAACACACAAAAAACAAACAATCACAGAGATGAAACAACGGTGAGGACTCGACAGCAAGAAACCACTGAAATGCTAGAGCAAAAGAAAACGAACAGTTAGACTCCGATGGGCCCGACCAAAGACGGAGCATCAGGTACCAACCAACATTACAAAGAATTAGATTCTCTCTAATTCTCAGTAAGATTTTACGCTGGCCCCGTCATAGGATCTGAGGCCTGACCCACCGGCGTGCAATGAAAGAGGAAAGCAAATTTGTCAACCGCGATTGGGTTAAATACCATGTATGCAGTCTGTCGTATAACATTTATGTTGCACCCAAACTTTTTATATCGAAAAATGATTTTACAAAATTGGGTGCTGGAGTCATTGCGGTTATATATTTTTCTGAATTTATATACTCAGTCACCATAAAATTCGGGTTCCGGTAGACCTTGTTGCAGAAGAGATTTAAGTTCAATATTGAATTTTGAAATTAAATCAGAACGACGTCTATAAAATTTTGAAAAAGCTTTATGGTACCGATAAATAAAAATCAAAAATGAGTTCCTTTAAGAGCAATGAAAACATTCATAAGAAAGAAGATGGGTCATACTACGTAGTTTCGGCTAATAAAGCCTCATCAGTGACCCTGTAATGATCCGGCAAAGAAAGCCAGAGGAAACATACTACATTTTTGCGAATTTTGAATAGGCAGTCGATTCAAAGACTGATATAAATCAAAATGGGGTCCAAATAAATAAAAACCTGTCTAGAATATGAGTCTAAACCATTAATTTATTTCCGATATCTCAGAATAATCACGCTAATCTCAAAGGACCAAAAGTAAAATATAAACTACACTATGGTTGATGTACGGGAAGACGTTTTACGGCCGCCACACGGCACAACACCAGCTGTAGTGAAGGCAAATACAAATAAAAAATGAGTTCCTTTAAGAGCAATGAAAACATTCATAAGAAAGAAGATGGGTCATACTACGTAGTTTCGGCTAATAAAGCCTCATCAGTGACCCTGTAATGATCCGGCAAAGAAAGCCAGAGGAAACATACTACAATTTTGCGAATTTTGAATAGGCAGTCGATTCAAAGACTGATATAAATCAAAATGGGGTCCAAATAAATAAAAACCTGTCTAGAATATGAGTCTAAACCAATAATTTATTTCCGATTTCTCAGAATATTCACGCTGATCTCAAAGGACCAAAAGTAAAATATAAACTACACTATGGTTGAGGTACGGGGACGCGTTTTAACCCTGATTAAGAAGTTTAGCAGTTAACAATTTATTACGAGCGTTGAAGTCAGTTACATGACTACACACTCTGGCAAATCGAATTAATTGCGAAATATAAACGCCATAGGATGGCGCACGAGGAACATCACTATCCAAATCAAAGTGCCAAAGGCACTGAAATGACAGATTCTATGAGAAAATCATAACACTGTGAAAACTTACAGTAAACCTTTCTATTAAGAAAGGTAGTTCTGCAAATTCCAATATATGATATGTTTGCAGATGTCTATAGACCGGTGGTATTATGAAACGCCATTCGATGTTTCAAATTTTTGAAAAAAAAACTATTACCGTTTTCAAAACCAAACATTAAAATTCAAGTTTTAACAATGCTACGGTCCATAAGTAACCGTTTTTGTCTGGTCGGTTGTGGATACCTCTCCCAAAAGATACTCTATGGGAAAGAAATCGGAGGAGAAAGGTTGGCTAGTCCAGTACCTGAATTCCATTTGCTTGAGGACATTTTTGAGTAAGAACAGCACTATGAGCCCGCTCGTAATCCTGCTGGATAAGTTATCTCGGATTCTTAACGTAAACAAATAAATGGAACCACGCGAGGCCGAAGCACTTGATTGTCTCGCTGTTTAGTTCACGTCTCAGCCATGATCTTGAATGTTCTTAATGACACTAAGCTGCGTTCGCTAACTACATGCAATAGCTCGCCGCACAATTACGCTTATTTCACTCGATATGTTGTGCTCTATTACGCACGCGTCGCCTCGGCACACTTTACATCAATACGTCGAAATACCCGGAAACGACAATCGGCGTGATTCACGCTGAAGTGCGATGTGTCACTGAAACGCATATGTCAGTCGCTTAGACGCCAATTTACGTATTTCATGCACTAGCGTAAGTGTTCCGTACTGTGTCGACGCGTTAACTTTGGTCACGACAGGGACGTCTAGCTCTCAAATGTGCATCGCATAAGGGCGACGAACAGTGTCAGTGCTTATAGGTCGGTAGTTGAGACCCATTATTTATCTACAGGTACAGTGTAGCAGCTGCCGGTTGAAATCTGATTCGCATATGCGTCTGACGGTTGAAACGATCTTGGTGTACTGACGTCGGTCTTCCGCTACGTCGACGTCCACTAGCGTCTTCTGTATATAGTACGATGTCGCTCCAATAGACGATAGATCACACACATGTGGCACCCAAAAGCAGAGTCAACGTCATCCGCTTTCCGACCAGCTTCTAATTGTCCAGGGGCACGCTTACGATCCTTTAATGAAAAATGTTGCAATACCCTCTCACTTGATCCTTTTTTGAGAACAAATTTCAGTTTCTTCTTTTCTGGTACGACCTTACATTACACATCAAAAGTTTGATCCTGAACATGTGGTTTCAATCCGTACTAGTGTGAAGGTGGTGCATAGGATCGACGTGGCCGGATTGGTATCCAGACGTCAAGGTTGATTGATTTAACCTTTTTAGCTTAAGGGCATGGTGCATAAGCGTGTTGTAATCATGCAATCGTTTGGTTTTAGAATCAAAGCACTGAGAGTGTGGGCTGTAGGTTAGAGTAACAGTCCTGGGCTGAGATTTAAACTGTTCCATTTAACTCTGAAATTCCAAAACAAATAGGGAATATTTTGATAAGAAGACGCGTTCTGCAGCGTCTGATCTTGGTCTACACTGTTTGCCAAGCTCACCCTATGATTCCAGGATAATCCTCTTAAGTCTTATGGAATACCCTGATCTCACTGCGGCTATTTTCTACAAGACAAATGGTTTTTCTGACAAGTCAGTGATAGTCACGTAGACGTTAGCACTGAAGCGCTTTTCTTATTAGCAACTTCGGGTCGAATGCCAAACATAGCCGCGTCGCTTGTCAGTGTTGGGTACATGTAAGTGCTATCTGTAAAATCTGCGCATGAATCAAATGTTGGCTCTGGCAAACAATGTAAACTCAGACCGAACGCCACAGAACACGTGCTGATCTTGTTCTACACTTTTTTGCATTGGTTACTAACATCTTAAGTTTAAACGAATCAGTCCAAGTCCCCGTTCATGACCAGCCTGCATTCAGAGACAGTCGGCATGAGTGTTGTCAGTGCTTTGATTTATTCACTGACTTGAGTTTCTGGAGTGCACTCTTCCATCACTGAAGTTGGGCTCGTCCATTCTGCTAAATATGGCACCTAGATTTACACTATGTATCTGTACCATATTCCAGGGTCGAAAAGGACAGCCTGTCTTTCCAATTTCTACACGCAAAGTCAATATACACCTGAGTTGTAACTGACCTAAACTTGACCTCGAACGTCAGAAAGAAATCCCATTAATATTTTTGTCTGCAGCTTGTACAATTTTGATTACTGCACCAAACCGGACTACATTTTGTGCGGATTCATATTTCTATGGAGGTCAAAGCCGGAAGAAAGTAGAAGTAAAACAAAGATCTGGAATCGATACAATTAACTTACTCCACCCATCAAAGACAACAAAGGGAAAGGAACACAAACATTTAGCGACTAGACCATAATGGAAACCTAAACAAAGGAAGGCCATAAGGACAGTTACATTCCCACAAAATGGCCATATGGCCATCCAAAATAAAAAGGCACAAGTGATACACACAGTAAGTAACAAACAACAACATAAATAAATCGCCACAAAAGAACCGCCTTAGAACGGTCAGTGGAAAGATTTCCACTGGGGGGGGGGGGGGGGGGGCTTAAATCGATTTTACGTGGCCACAATCCTCGCACTTACCTCCGTCGCGATTTAGAAAATAATTTGTTCAGTACGCATGAAGGCCTCCTAACTCATCAGTGCAACATCTCCGTGAACACAAATAATCAAAGAACCACAGAGGTGTGACAACGTTGAGGATACGACAGCAAGAAACCACTGAAATGCTGGAGCAAAAGAAAACAAACAGTTAGACTCCGATGGGCCCGACCAGAGACAGAGCATCAGGCACCAACCAACATTACCTTGAATTAGATCTCTCTAATTCTCAATAAGCCTTTACGTTGGAACCGTCATAGAATATGAGGCCTGACCCACCGGCGTGCAATTAAAGAGGGAAGCAAAGTTGCCAACCGTGATTGGGTTAACTACCATGCATGCAGTCTGTCGTATCATATCCATGCTGTACCCAATCTTTTTATATCGAAGAATGATTTTACGAAATTGGGTGCTAAAGTCATTGCGGTTATATATTTTTCTGGATTTATATACTTAGTCACCATAAAATTCGGGTTCCTATAGACCTTGTTGCAGAAGAGATTTAAGTCCAATATTGAATTTTGAAATTAAATCAGAATGACGTCTATTAAATTTTGAAAAGGCTTTGCGTAGTTTATGGTACTGATAACCCTGATTAAGAAGTTTAACCGTTAATAATTTATTACGAGTGTTGAAGTCAGTTACATGACAACACACTCTAGCAAATCGAATTAACTGCGAAATATAAACGCCATAGGATGGCGCACGAGGAACATCACCATCCAAAAAAGGAAAATTTACAATCTCAAAATCAAAGTCATCGCGTTTATCATAAATTTTGCACGAAACTAACCCATCTACAATAGACAGATGTAAATCCAAAAACGGGGCCTCGGTATGAGAAGAATTTGCTTTATTTAACTGAAGTTCTGGGGGTAAATCTGACTGATCAAACCATCGAAATAGGTATTATCAATATTTAATAAATCATCTAAATATCGAGAAGTGGAGCTAAAAGCTTCAATAATTTCAGATTGGTTATCAATGGAAAGCGACAGAATGAAGTCTCTTTCAAAACAATACAAGAATAAGTCAGCCACAAGAGGTGCGCAATTCGTACCCATCGGAATGCCCACAATTTGTCTAAATAACCTAGTACCGAATCTAATATAAATATTGTCAAGTAAAAAGGTGAGGGCATCACACACTTTCTGACATGACCAAAGTGTATAATTCTTATGCTCTTTAGAAGTGAAAAATGCATTTCTGACATTACATGCAAGATAGAGAGAATCTTCTCTGTGAAAAGCCCATTCAATTAAATCATTAAGTTTTTCTTTTATAAGATTATGAGGAAGTGTAGTGTAAAGAGTGGAAAAATCGTAAGTAGACAGTCTTGAAGCACGAAGATGTCTGGATTTCAATTTATTTAAAACCTCATTCGAATTTTTTATAGACCAAAAGAGATTTCTTCCTGATCTTTCAAAGACTTTATCACAATATTTAATCACACGCGTTTTAATAGCAGTAAGACAGGAAGTTAATAATTTAGAAAGTTCAGTGGTAGTACAAGAGCTAGAATTTGCAAAAAAAAAACGTGCTTTGTAAGGTCTTTTATGAAGTTTTGTTATCCAGAATAGCGTAGGAAGCTTGTCTTGGTCTTCGGTAACAAACACAGCAAACTTGGTGGCTGAATGACAAATATGTTTATCTACTATAACTCTCTCTTCAGCTAAAGGCTGAAGTTCATAGGCCTTAGTACCACCAAGCTCCTGCTTAAGCGTGTTAACAAAGTGGAGCCGTCACACAACGACGACGTTGTTAGCGGCCTTGTCTGCAGGGGCCAAAACAAACTTCTTATGAAATTCTTGAATACCTAGTTTAAGATGAAGTAAAAACGTCTTAGGCGTAGGAGGTAATAAGTTAGTATTTTGAGAATAGAAAGAAAAGCGTTTATTCACTAGTTTTAAAATGCTAAGTTTCCAGTCCTTAACGGCTTTATGCTCACATACTCTCGCTTACACCATCGATTACCGAATTCATTCAAGGAAGCAGCTATTTCATCTCTACATTTACTGAAATCAATTTTAGAAGGAAACCGATATTTCGGTCCTTCAGAAATTATATTCCTTATCCTAGAATCAGGAATAATTTTCAAATTGCCAGTAATTACATGACCAGCAGCAGGATAGCAATACACCGAGTTTTTACAATCACATGAATCAGGAGTATTAGTATCAATATCAAGATCTTAAACAAGTTAATTGAAATTAAAAATGATATGTCTAACAGGTTTGTTATATTTATAGCAAATTATAGGTGTTTCAGTATTTTGAAAATAAGCAGGAATGGGTGAAAGCACCGAGCTCTCACGGAAGATACTGGGCAAATCTATGAAATCCATACCCTTATTAATGAAGGATATTTTGAAGAAATGGCGTTTATGATTAATTTCAGAATCAATGTAAGGACGGAGAGTATGCTGAGTATAGCCTCTAGTTAAGAGAGCCGCATCATATAACTGATTAGAACTATAGTAGAATTTATTCGCCTCGGTGTCCAGAAGACGTAAAACAGAAACGGGTAATGAACTTAAAAATGAAAGCATAGAGTGGCGTCAATGATTTAATAATATAATTGACAGTCACTTCAGTCTAGTATTGTTTCGTTTAAACGCACGTAATTAGGGCCCCGCACTGAAAGTGTGGGTGCCCTATAGTAATCATTCTGTCTGTCTGTCTGTCCGTCCGTCTGTCCGTCCACAAATTTTTTTATCCTCCATAACTTTCTTATTCCTGGATGGATTTAAATATTACTTGGCAGAAATGTTCACCATAATGTGATGGAGTGTTGCGCGCAAGACTGAGGTCCGTACCTCAAAGGTCAAGGTCATACTTAGAGGTTAAAGGTCAAAAAAGGGTCTTTCCTGTGTCCAATTAATAACTTTGTTATTATTCCTGGATGGATTTAACTATTACTTAGCAGAAATGTTAACCATAATGTGACGAAGTGTCACACGCAAGACCCACAGCCGTACCTCAAAGGTCAAGGTCATACTTAGAGATAAAAGGTAAAAAAGCGTCTTTTTTATTGTGTCCAATCTATAACTTTCTTATACCTGGATGGATTTAAATATTACTTAGCAGAAATATTAACCATAATGTGACAGTGTGTCACGCGCAAGACCCAGGACACGCGAGTGTGGGTGCCCTATAGTAATCACTCTGTCCGTCCGTCTGTCTGTCTGTCAGTCCGTCTGTCCGTCCACAATTTTTTTTATCCTCCATAACTTTCTTATTAGGGCCCCGCACTAAAAGTGTGGGTGCCCTATAGTAATCACTCTGTCCGTCCGTCTGTCTGTCTGTCCGTCCGTCTGTCCGTCCACAAATTTCTGATAGCGCTGCCGGGGCCCTAGTCAGTTTCACTGAGAGCTCTAGTTTACGTTTAAATTTACCATTTTTCCTGGTGCCGTGAGATCTAGTTCTGCGTTTTCGACATTCCAGGAGCGAGAAAATATCAAAGTCCTGACTTACTTTAAAACATGCAGGATAGCTAGAAGTGACAGATTGAATCTGTCATTAAAAATGAAAATTTACAATCTAAAGCAAAATCATCGCCGTTATCATAAAGGGGGAGTTCCAAATCTGCCCACGCACAGATTTTCTTGAAACTTCAGTTGTTGTTTACTTTAGGTCTATCAACTATATATATAACTTTGTTTTATTTGATTAATTACTATAGTTCTCAGGACAGCTCCCTGAGGTAATCCCCTGTAGAGGTCATACACACCTGTGAACTTTTCATTCTTAAATCAGCAAGCTCGATTGTTTTCAAATTTTGTTGCTTTGATTGGCAACAGAACTCTTTAAGGATTCATATAATACCAAAAATATAAATGTGTCTAGGTCTTTTAATTTTTCTTATGAATTTATTTACGAAATTTCTTAAAATTTTCATGAAAATTTATAAAAAGTAAAATGTTTATCCCAAGTGTTAGATGTGTTACTGATCTTGTCACCCCAAGATATTACACATAAAATTGGCCACATATATCCTCTTTACAGCAAACAAATTTAAAAAAAAAATCAGAAACCGGTAACATTGTTTTTGATTGCCAGATATGTGTTTTGGTATATTTTTGTGATGAAGTCATTTGCAAAATCAGGGGACAAGATTTTCTTTAAGTATATTTTTATTGTATTATATGACCATATAGTGTCACCTTATAATGCAAAGCTTAGCATATGTATTTACGTAATTCTGCCCCTGTACCCCAACCCCCTCCCCCCCCCCCCCCCACACACACACACAAACAAAAACACACTGTTCGACAGAGAATGATTTCTAGTTTGGGTCTTAAATAGTAGATGAGAACATACATTAGCAGAAGAGAGAAAAATATAATGCACTCATGCAGTGATCACGATGAGTGTTAGTGTTTACAGCATTGCAAAAGCTGTTATGCTGAAAAAATGTATTTTGACACAATAGGAATAAGACAAGGTGGATATTTTTTACCCTATTTTATTTGGTCATTTTAAACCCGCAATACAAAGATATTAATGTCAGTAATACACAATGGTGTATTGAGTTTGCTTAATAAATAATCCTGTTGTTTCCTTAATTGTTTTTATTTTTGACAGTTCCCTCTTTAAAATAAAACAGCAGTCAATAATTTACCATCTGTGAAAGGATAGGCTGATTTTTCTGATTTGTTCTTATTATTAATCAGTCCATGTATTGGTATTTCTTACATCACTTGGTCAAAGAGACTCTCACGTCGCCCCCCCCCCCCCCCCCCCCCACACACACACTCACACACATCAGAGGTTTTGTGAGACCATTAAAATCATTTTCTGCATTTTTCTAGGTTCATTATAGCATAGGCAAAAGTGCTTGCTGCAATGTTTTAGTCTTCAAAATAAATGCATAACTAGTCACACTGAAACTATTTGCACATTTATCATCTTGCATACACTTCCAAAAATGATATAGATGGAAGGCAAGTTGCTGTAAAACATTTATTTGATAGCTGATGTTGTATTTAGATGCTGAAATGCCATATGCATATGTAGCCTTATGTATGCAATACTTATCATCTATGTTAAGTTTTCTGGCTCTGTATTCATCGGTTTTACAAATGGTTTGTTTGTTTGTTTGTATTGAGGTTTAACATCCCCGTTAACTCTATTTAGGTCATTTTGGAGATGTTGCTTCCAATGTTGTGGGACTTGTTCCCGACATTGAGATGAAATGATATCTCAAGCCCTGCCACCATATAAAACTACAAGGCTTATATACATTTGACGGCCTGACTCACACCACTTTGCATGGGCAAGCTTAGTCCTTCTAAGCGGTTTACCAGTACTGGTGTTTGGTTAGATTTAGCTCAGTGTGGAAGCAACATGTAGCCAAATCAATATCTTCAAGCCCCAATTGACGGGGGCGAAGATTTACAAATGGCATGAATCACTTGTTTGCTGTACCACTAGCACATTGGCTGAATCAAAATCAGTGCAGCTGGCTTCACATTTTTCTAAAGTACTGCTAGCACATGTACTATTTGCTATATTAAATTGTGAAAGTGTTTGAAAGTTGAATTAAGTCTTCTCTAATTAAGTCTTCTCTATTATATTAATTAATGCTTTCCAAAAATAACTGCTTGTTTTCTGTATCATATTTTAGAACATAGATGATCATATTTAAGAATATAACTTTCTTACAAGGTGACAGTTAGTGCGATTGAAGTAGACTGAAGGGGCATTGTCAGAGTAAGCCAAAAACAACAGTACCATTTTGTCTACAGTAATCTGTGTATACAGTGGGCCAAAGGATCAGAAAATATTGTCTGTGTTATAGTGACCTACCTGGCTGAAACATAATACAAACATCATTATTCTTGGCCATTCAAGCAACCTGTGTCATTCCAGTATGACAATCAGACTTTTCAAACTTTTTAAGATCACTGCATCAGTTAAATACATACTTATTAGAGTCAAGTAAAATTGTCTGATTTACAGAACCATCCAGTTTACTTGCCATTTCAAAAATCTTTGTCATACTAAGCTTCAGCATTGCCTCCACTACTATTTAGAATTACATTAATGCAAAAACGCTTGTTCTAAAATGAATTTTTTTTTTAAATAAGATCTGATTGAATTGTTATCGAAAGCTCGAAATGAATTGTGTTTTTGGTGTTCATCAGGGCATCTTAATTGATACAAATGCTGATTATATATGAGCTCATACTATACACCATCATATAAACATACATATATTCATGTTTATTATATATTGGCGAGCAATTTTTCGATTAAAATGTCGCACCATATGATATCTACAAATGGTTTGAAACAATTCAAAACTCTGACCATTACTATTCAATGTTCAAATGCGGTATGTTACCGGTCTCAGATTTTCAAGAAAGGTTGATAAAATGTTCTTCATATATATGGTCAATTTTCATAGTAAAATGATGGGGTGACAAGAACTGCAACAGTGTGAAATCAAACATCAAACATACTCCAAAAGATTTTATGGTTGTGAATTCTGGGGTCTGCTCCTTATGAAATTGAGCATGGTGTATCGAACTTTGCCTAAACAATGCTAAATATGATACAAAGATAATCACAGATGACTACAGTGATGCCTGAGAACAAAATAACTCCAAAACATCAAAAGGTGGAATGTATATATACACTAGTTTGGGGGTACCCCTAATTTAAGATGTGGATATAAACAAAACATTGTAGATTTATAACCAAAACAGATATAAGAGTGAAATAGCTAAATATTGAATAGTCATTTACCAAGCAGTAATTATGCGCAATATCATGAAAATCTGTGCGTGGGCAGAACCCTATGGAAATTTACTATAGGCTGGAACTCCCCCTTTTGCAAGAAACAATTCCATCTACAATAGACAGATGTAAATCCAAAAAACGGGGCCTCGGTATCAAAACAACTTGCTTTATTTAACTGAAGTTCTGGGGGGTAAATTTGACTGATCAAACCATCGAAATAGGTATTGTCAATATTTGATAAATCAGCCAAATATCCTGAAGTCGAGCTAAAAGCTTCAATGATTTCAGATTCATTTTCAGCAGAAACGGACATCATGAAGTCTCTCTCATTACAAAACAAAAACAGCAGACACATGTGGTGCGCAATTAGTACCCATCGTACGTATTACCCACAACTTGTCTAAATAACTTAGTGCCAAATCTTATGTAAATATTGTCAGGTAGAAAGGTGAGAGCTTCACACTCTTTCTGACATTACCACCATTAAGTATAATTTTTATGCTCTACAGAAGTGAAAAAAGCATTTCTTTCATTACATGCAAGGTAGAGGGAGTCTTCCTTATGAAATGTCCATTCAGTTAAAGCCCTGTCTTTAAGCCTATAAGCCCTGTCCTACTGAAAAGGGGGTCTACTCTTAAAGGAAAGAATAAGCTCCTCATGAGCCAATTCTTTCCTTTACATGTAAGAGTTGACCCTTACTGATATGGGAGACAAAACTTCGTTTGCAGAAGTTGCCTCTGTCTTTAAGCCTATAAGCCCTGCCTTTAAGCCTATAAGCCCTGTCCTACTGAAAAGGGGGTCTACTCTTAAAGGAAGAATATGCTTCTCAGGAGCAATTGCTTTCCTTTACATTTAAAAGTTGACCCTTACTGATATGGGAGACAAAACTATGTTTGCAGAAGTTGCCTCTCCTGAAGGTGTATCCATTCCTTCTTAAAATTCCCGTACTTTAAGCAAACAGTTCAGATTCTGATCGGACGCCGCATTATTTTGGGGTCTGAACTGGCACTTAAGTGTTTGTCAATGTCCTAGCAGTATAGACGCCGGGTCGATGGTTGACAATAAGCTTACTCGATGAGGCGGTTCTAACGAGTACCCACAATCTATATTTTGAGCAATAATAAAATAAATATCACAAGTTTTCATAAAAAAATGAGTTTTTTCAGTGGTGAAGTTTCAGTGTTTTTGTATAGGCGTGTTTTCGTGATGTATAAAGTATATTAAAATCATTGGCTTCATAATCAACTGTATCAACAACTACATCAACCAATAAATCCACAGTATCAAAATTCAAAACCACGTCATCAAACCACTAAAATCTTCACGGTTATAATTCCACATAATGTCAATTCACAAAACAACCGACATCTGCATGATTTCAGATTAATTTTCAGCAGAAACGGACATCATGCAGTCTCTCTCATAACAAAACAAAAACAGATCAGCCACAAGGGGTGCGCAATTACTACCCATCCTACGTATTACCCACAACTTGTCTAAATGATCGGACGCCGCATTATTTTTGGGGTCTGAACTGACACTTAAAAATTTGTCAATGTCCTAGCAATACATAGGCCTAGTCTATGGTTGACAATAAGCTTACTTTTACACAGCAACATGACGGCACAACGACAAGAATAGCACAGCTATGTTCAAAAAATTACGTTGCCTGGAATTCTTTAAAATCAGTTTTCTGGAGGCTGTGACTTTTTAAAAAGGCAAAGATGACCCCAATCTAATTACATATTTGGTAGATTGTATAGTAGTCACAGATAAAATAGACTAGGCGGAGTTATCGTTTGGACCTGCCTTTGGAACGTTCTATTAACAAAAAGGTAAATCAAGTAACCCGATTGTACGAATTCACCTGTGACACAAACAAAGCTATGGCGAATATTGCCATTTGGTCCGCTTGCAGAAAGCATGCGAAAGGCATTCTACCGAATCTTCTGGTGGACCAAGCGAATTTGACATATATTGACAACACCCGAATAGCTCCGCCTAGTCAATCTTTTCTGCAATTACTATACACTAATGATATATTGTACCAAGTGTGACCAATGAGGCGGTTTTAACGAGCCCTCGCAACATAGGATTTCAAAAGAAATTAGAAAAAATATCAAGATTTTCACCAGAAAAGTAGCCATTTTGGAGATCTGAACACATGTACTTTTATGAAAAGATGTGTTATCGTAATGAAAAACAAAGCATGCATTCCAAGTTTAACCCTTGACCTGCTGAATATTTGAATATGTCACACCCACAACTGATTATCAACCAATCAAATTACTTGATGCAAATTATTGTAACAAATTCATAAACTGAATGGCAAACAATGAAGATCCTGATCAGATGGCTTCTTCAGAAGCCACCTGATCTGGATCTACATTGTTTGAAAGATAAGACATATCCGGGCTCAGCAGGTCAAGGGTTAAGAGCACGTTTGTAGTTTTGTTTGAAAAGTTTATGGCAAATGTTTCCGAAAATAAAAAAATAAAACGCACAAACGCAACATATACCGGTCATATACCATTGGTCCAAGCTTTGATATTCATATAGATAATGTTCATTGGCCCAAGTTATGGTACGAGTATTCAAATAGATAAAGTTCAAACGTTTATGTTTTATTTCCAGAAATGATCATCCCTACGTAGATGCTGTTCTGAGACTCGCGAAGTACTTCAATGAGCGCCTTACGTGAGTATAAAGAATTTCGAAAACACGCCTATACTATACATCGTAAATTTACCGCCGAAAAAAACGAAATTATTATGATGAACAAATGTGATATTTTTCTCATTTCTGCAGAAAATATACATTGTCGTACACGTCAGAACCGCTTCATGGAGGCGGTTAAAACGAGTATAAGCAATCTATATTTTGGAGCAGAAGTAAGAAAAATAAGGTTTACACATGTAACCCCCAGTTTTACTATATAAAATGAGGTTCAAGGGGTCAAAACTATAAAGGCGGGTTTTCATGATGGTAACTTCATTCATTTTTCAAAGATTTAGACATAATTAACAAGAGTAAGGCAAAATTAGAAATGATCATTATTCTTGATGAAATATAATTAAATAGAAAAGATAACTGAGTCTTATAAATTTTTATTGGCTTTTATTGGCTTGGCCATGACGGACAATTTGAATACTAGATTTCATCACGAAAACACATCCATATAATTGTGACCCCTTTGAACCCCACTTTTATATAGTAAAACTGGGGTTTACAGGGGTTAACCTTATTTTTCTTATTTTAGCTCTAAACTATAGGTTGTGAGTTCTCGTTAGAACCGCCTCGATGAGGCTTTTCTAACGAGTACCCACAATCTATACTTTGAGCAGAAATAACATAAATATCAGAATTGTTAATAAAAATGAGTTTTTTTTTCAGTGGTAAAGTTTACAATGTATTTGGATAGGCGTGTTTTCGTAATCTATAAAGTATATTAAAATGTTTGGCTTCATAATCAACTGTATCAACAACTACATCAACCTATAAGTCCACAGTATCAACTTCAAAACCACGTCATCCAACAACTTAAATCTTCACTGTGACAATTCCACATAATGTCAATTCACAAAACAACCGACATCTGCATGATTTCAGATTGATTTTCAGCAGAAACGGACATGATGAAGTCTCTCCCATAACAAAACAAAAACAGATCAGCCACAAGGGGTGCGCAATTAGTACCCATCGTACGTATTACCCACAACTTGTCTTAATAACTTTGTACCAAATCTTATGTAAATATTGTCAGGTAGAAAGGTGAGAGCGTCACACTCTTTCTGACATTACCATGAAGTATAATTTTTATGCTCTTCAGAAGTGTTAAAAGCATTTCTTACATTACATGCAACTACATCAACAAATAAATCCACAGTATCAACTTCAGAACCAAGTCATCAAACAACTAAAATCGCCACTGTAACAATTCCACATAATGTCAATTCACAAAACAACCGACATCTGCATGACCAGCTTCACATTATGTCCTGCCACAAATAATCAAAAACTTCAAATCAACGTCTCATGATGTCATATCATAATTTTACTGTACAAATTTTTCCGAAATAAATGATATGGAGGAAAACCTCCATCACGAAAACACACCTATATAATTTTGACCCCCTTGAACCCCACTTTTATATAGTAAAACTGGGGTTTACAGGGGTATACCTTATTTGTCTTATTTCTGCTCTAAAATATAGATTGTGGATACTCGCTAGATCCGCCTCGATGAGGCGGTTCTAACGAGTGCCCGCAATCTATATTTGGAGCAGAAATAAGAAAAATATCACAATTTGTCATTATAAAATTTTCATTTTTTTTTCGGCGATAAAAGTGGAAATGTATTTGTATAGGCGTGTTTGCGTAATAATTTCTAAATGGGCGGTCGAATGCTGCAGGAGGATTCAACGTGCACGATTCTAATAGCAATTAACTTTGGAGCGAACGAAGCACAACAAAGAGCAGATTAACTGTAAAACAGATCATCTGCGCATGCGCAGACTGACCCAGAAGTGGACAGGACATTTTGATTATCCCCCGTTTCGATTCCATTACGCAAACACTCCTATACAAATACATTGCCACCTTTATCGCCAAAAAAAAATGAAAATTTTATGATGAAAAATTGTGATATTTTTCTTATTTCTGCTCAAAAATATAGATTGTGGGCACTCGATAGAACCGCCTCATCGAGACGGTTCTAACGAGTACCCACAATCTATATTTTAGAGCAGAAATAAGAAAAATAAGGTATACCCGCGGAAACCCCAGTTTTACTTTATAAAGTTGGGGTTCAAGGGGATCAGAATTATATAGGCGTGTTTTCGTGATGCACACATAGCTAACTTAGCTAACTTAGCCCAAGTTTGTTGAAAGAAAAAATCAAACCAATGACAGCTCTGGTCGGTCGATTGTAGCGTAGAGGCTTTGAAAATATCCTGAACTGAGAATTAGACTGTTCCAAATATCCCTTAAATTATAATACATTTAGCAAACAATGTGGATCCAGATCAGACGCCGTGTTCTTTGGCATCTGATCTGGATCTACGCTATTTGCGAATATTCCATAACACCATTTCAGATTTTACACAAAACCATCACAAAAACACCCCTATATAAATGCATTGTAAACTTGAACGCCGAAAAAAAAAATCCTTAAGAAGAAAAATTCTGATATTTTTCTTATTTCTGCACAATATTTAGATTGTGGGTACACGGTAGAACCGCCTCATCGAGGCGGCTATAACGAGTTCCAAAAATCTTTTTTTAGAGCAGAAATAAGAAAAATAAGGTTGACCACAGGGCCTGTAAATCCCAGTTTTACTAAACAAGTTGGCTTCCTTCAAAAAAGGAATCCAATACGTGGGCTGGCAATTTTTCTAAACTTTGGGTTTTGGATTATTTTTAAAACACATAAGATCATCAGTTCACCAGCAGTTTATTTGTTGAAAAAATAAATAAATACAAAAATATTGAAACTATTTGTTGTCTAAAGTATTTTAATTGTCTGCAATTAAAAGAAAAACAAAGCATTTTTAGAATAGCTTATTGGTACTCTTATTTAGCAATAATAATCACATTGTTACAAAATCAATAATAAAGCATGTTTCGGTGAGAGATGCGCAGTCATATACAATTTAAAAATGTTTTAGAAGTTGCTTCTAGATAATTCTTTAAACTGAATGACTTATTACATGCGAAGGTATTTTGATTTGATTTTAATGTTATAGACTAGATTTTGTCTTTACACAAAAGTATCTTTAGGCTAGATTTAACGTAATGTAAATACTTATCAAAACTGGATCTGCCACGAAAAATGATTTACTTAAGTGGTTATAATAATGGCGGATAGGATTCTCGCGAAGATTAATATAAAAAAATAGCCACCATTTTTTTCTGTAATTTATGAAAAAAAAAGACACAAACAAATGACAGGAATATCTGCACATTATAAAATGCTAAAACTTGCTTAAATCAATGAAAACATTTCAATCGTTTAAACATTCATGTATTCGAAAGTGTTTCAAATTAAACTTAACTGCTCTGTACCGTTCAGTCCATTATATGACTTATTTTGTGCATCGTTTGAGAGCTGTTTCAAAGTCTGACTTAGGCTAAACTAATGTAAATGTTTATTTTACGTCAGTTTTCCTATGTGGTTGAATAGTCTCAATGTATTAGTAGTATTAGTGCCTACGAATTCCCAAACCTTTTCTGCCCATTGCTAAATGAATACTACATGTATCCAGCTTCAATCTCCATTTGTCTATTACATTATATTTATATACAGACGTCTCAAATCCGAAGATTTGGTTTCATATTTACCAAAAGCGTAGAACGGCGTCTCGGGTTAGAAGTCTTAGTTACATGTTTTACCTGAAGTTTTACATACAGTTACATGTTTTATTTACCCAAAGAAGTAGAAAGCTACACAGACTTCTATTTTAAAAACGGACGATTGTAGTTGATGGCTGATTACGTGATTTGGTCGAGCGCTACTGTAGGTCAATGAATATACGTCACCGAATTGTAAAGCTGTCAGAAGGTTTCTCTTCGTTTGTTTATATAGAAGCCTCCGTGGTCGAGTGGTTACGCTTCTCGCCTTGTAAACCAGGGGTCGCAGGTTCGATACCGGGCTTCTCCAGACTTTCGGATGAGTCTATAAACCGAGGTCCCGTCTCCGTATGAACTTAGCTGTTGGTGGGACGTAAAACTGAAACACTCACTCACTCACTCGTTTGTTTATAGAAAATTACTCTGCAACACCGACAGGGATAAGAATCCAAATACCTACATGAATCTACTTTCACCTAATATGTAAATCATCGTAATAAATGCAGCTTATAATAAAGGAATGAAGTTTAACCGCATTCTGCTTTTTCTGATCGGTTTTATGCAGACCTTGTATTTTTCTGAAAAACAAAAAAGTTTATTCCTTGACTTTCCCATCACGTTACAAAGTTAAAGTAATATACACCCCTGCAAACATTACTTTATTGAGAGAAAATGTGGAGTGGGCAAGGGGTATTATTCCTCAAAACATTACGATAATACACCTGTGCGACACAGTGCATTCTTTCTTATTTATATTGAAAAAACATTGGTTGTAGGCACTCGTTAGGTCCACCTCTGCTAGGCGATTCTTACACACAACCTATGTCTTGGAGCAGAAATAAGAAAATAATTTGTACCCCTATAACCCCAGTTTTCTGTATATAAAGTGGGCTTGATGGAGTGTTCATTTCACGGACTTTTCATTTTTGTTATAGTGCGTACATTACACTAACACCCTTGCAGTGAGCACTGCTGTTAAGTAGAAGAGAAGGCAATGATTTATATAATAAAAAGTGGGGATTGCAGAGATAAGGATTAGTATTGTAACTCTACTAAAAAGAAAGTTTAGAATGGCTTCACTGAGGCGGTTCTAGCGGACCTCCAATGATCGAGAATAAGGCAAAGAAGACGAATTCTAAAACATGCCACTACATGTAGTTTTAAACCTGTATCAGAAATGTAAAGATTCAACACCTGTTTTTGGGTCGATTGTTTTACAATCGACCCAAAGTTACTAAGAGGCAAATCAAAAAATAATGCTGTTGCCCACGTGACAATCACTGATTTGGGGAAACCAATATTATCATTATAAATAGAAAACGTCGCGCTATTTTTGTCGATGTTACATGTAAGTCAGAGCTATCTATAGAGTCTGGTAAGGAATCGTGTGCTGGGTTCCGCAAACACTGAATACCCAGATCAGAATGTGGCGCGGAATGTGGCGTCTGCTCAGCCGGCTGCTCAGGACTACACTGTTTGCTTAAATACTGGCATTTAAGGATCAAACGAAATAGGTCAGGCCAATGCCAGGCTGCCTCCGTCATGAAAGGAAAACAAAAACAGTATCTTAATATAGCCCGCGCTCTCACGCGACGACTTTCGGAAAATACTATTAATAAAATTGTTAGAAAGAAATGGACGTTTGCACATATGTATGCTAAGCCGACCAAAAAAAAAAAGACAATATAACGTTACTTTTCACACTTCTGCTTATAACATATCTAAGAACCTAGGAATATTTTAGAGCAAAACTTTTAAAGGTGGTATCGTTATTAGACATACAGCATAGACCCAAATCGGACGACAGTACATCGCGTCTGATCAGGACCAGCACTGTTCGCCATACATACAGCAACATTTTCATTTTAGAACATGATTTAGGTCCGTACGCAGACTATAAAATGTGGGGAGGGTGCGAATTCCGGGTAATTTGCAGAATGCGAAATACTGCATGAATTTGAGATAATTTTCCAAATTAGGAGGGGTGGGTGGGGGTTGTCACTCCTGCGTACGGCCTACATTAACAGGTAGAATGAACAAATTACTTTGTTTAAAAACATTGCACTGAATCACTGTTATTCAGTAGCTGGGATGCAGTGGTGGGACTGAGCGAGAAAATGCCAGAGAGGAGAAACTATGGCAGTGTGGATCCTGATCAGCAGAAGCATTCGATGGATCTACACTGTTTGCAAAGGAGAAGTTGGATAAAATGTTATATTACATGCATAACAGAGAAATACTATGATTTCTACCAGACATAATCTTGGTATTTTCCTTTTTGCTGAGAAGAAATATTTCCTCTTATCCGGAGAATTAAATCTGATTCTCTTTAGCTGGAACTACTTTATGTACAAGATACAAGATACCGCTTTTGCAGTAAAACCGTATATTCAAATGCGGGAAAGTTTCAGTCTCGTCGACGTCATTCATGACGTAATTGCAATGGTGTCTGGGAAGACATCAACAGACGTTCAGAATGAGTGACGTTTGGGTCGGATGCAACTCTTAAACAAAAGAAAACATGGACATGCGTTTTATCACTGAAACACGTTGTTTCTTCTGTTTATGTTCAAAACTGTAGAAAGCGCTTTCAAAATGGCGGCCATCCAGTTTTTCTTCCACCCAGCTTCTGTAACACTACGCTGATTGAACCGTTAACATGAGCTGTAAACAGTCAACTGAACGGAAATTCAGACCCCAAATTCAAGATCCATTCGGTCCTTAAAGTCTATGGAAGTGCATGTAATATAGAGTATAGAGATTATTCATTTCTTCTATTTGAAATGTGGTATTAATAAACATCGGGGGGGGGGGGGGGATAAACATCCGTTATCGGATTGTTCTACATGTACCTCCCTCGGTATTTCAAACAGGAGATATACGTGTACCTGTAATAACTTTTCAAGCACATATCAGTGTATATTGTCTTGCATATGAGGCTAAGCATTATCAAGGAAATATTATAAATCTGTTGAGATGATTGGATATATGTGTATACAGAAGGCGAATAAACACATTAACAAATGATACGTTAATAATTTGGAAAATATCACGAAAACACGCCTATATAATTTTAACCCCCTTGAACCCCACTTTTATATAGTAAAACTGGGGTTTCAGGGGGTTTTACCTTATTTTTCTTATTTCAGCTTTAAAATATAGATTGTAGGTACTCGTTAGAACCGCCTCAATGAGGCGGTTTTAACGAGTGCCCACAATCTATATTTGTGGCGGTTCTAACGAGTGCCCACAATCTATATTTTGAGCAGAAATAAGAAAAATATCACAATTTTTCATCTTAAAGCCTTCATTTTTTCGATAAAAGTGGCAATGTATTTGTATAGGCGTGTTTGCGTAATGTCTTGAAGGAAAATGCTTCCAGTACAACACCAAGAACGTCATTTATTTTTCTTTTTTTTTTTCACTGAATACTTTTCTTATAAAGAAGCGATTTAACGAGTACCCACAATCTACGTTATAAAGCAGTGTTGCTGTTGGTTGTTTTTATCCGCGTGACTATTGCTGGCGATGAACAAAACGCAGGCAGCAGTGTTTAGTCTTCTCCCTGTGCCATCAGAGGGCTGTGTAAAACGTAAAATCTAGACTGGACTCATGTACGGGGTATTGACTTATCAATCGACACAAAGAAAATCTACACTGGGCTCGTGTACGAGGCATTCTCTAATACAGAAACTTCACGCCTGCTGTTTATTGTTGCTGACAATTAACAAAATCGCGGAACTGGTTGTTTATAGCACCTAAGAGGTGCAGTGTAAAAAGTAAATTCTGGGCTGTGCTCGTGCAGTTGGGCTTTGGTAAATAGTGTATACCTGATCAGATGCCACATAACGCGGTGTCTGATCAGGTCTACTCCTACTCTGCTTGCTTTAAATACTGGAATTTAATGGTTCAACGAACAGATCAATTCTCAGTTCAGGATATATTTTCCCAACCTACACTCAGAGACGATCGACCCACCGGTACTCACAGTGCTTTGACTTAATATTTCCCCAACTAAGCTGTTACTGTTACGCAAACAATTCTGCAAATCAACCCAATACATCTTAAACAATTATGTAGACATAACTCTACATGGAAATGTACCTAGCTATATAAAAGCGGTTAGTTCAGTCCTTATTAGTTTCTCTGTGTGTTCTTACGTTAGAAAGTCTTGCAAACTAATGTGATTTTTCAGGGCCATAAAAGAGTTGAAACCGACCCGCACACGAGTACTGGTAAACAGCTTAGAGAATCTAATCCTGCCCAGGCAAAGCGGTGGGAGTCGGCCCATCCATGCTAATAAACTCTATTGGTTTCATTGGACGGCAGGGATTGAGATGAAGGTAAAAGTCCCGCAAATTGGAAGCAACGTCTCCAAAATGACCTTTATAGTGTTGACGGGAACGCTAAACCTTAAATCAACCAATCAATCATTCAATCAATCAATCAGGGCCATAAAATACTGTTGCTAAAATATTCCTTCTTTTCAGACCAAACATAGATTTAGATAATATGGATACTCGTTAGAATCGCCTCGACGAGGCAGTTTTAACAAATACATATCGATCTACTCAGTGCTATAGCAGTAGTAAAGAAGTTGCATTCACCCTTGCGAAACCTTGCATTTTTGAAAAGCCCCATGGATAAATTCAACGTATGTGCACTGAACTAATATTTTCAGGTTATTAACCCCAAAACGTTTCTGGAAATGACTACCCCAAATTGCCTAGCGTTCCATAAAGGGCACAAAGAAATATTGAACTAATTTTGCGAAAAGTAGAGACAGAAATCAGAAAAGTAGAGACAGAAATCAGCCTGCGCATATGCACAGTCCGGTCAGGGGTTTTGCTGCTTTTATCAAAATACATGCAGCGAGCAGACGACAATTGTTCCGACTGCCAGTGAAGCGCTTGGCATTAATGGGTTATTTACAGTTCAATGGGAAACCCGTTTTATTTATTAACACATTTACGCAGCTGGTCCCTGCTAATGATTTAGCAGACTACCAAAGAAGAAGTAGCCATCTAGCGGAGATAACGACGAGGGAACCAGGTATGACTGACTCAGCAGTTTACCTTGCTGAACTCGGGTATTTCCAATACCGCGTCAGTGCTTATGCTATAAATAGACGTAATGGCTTCTGCTAGCTACCAATCGTTATGTTGTAGCCACCTAGCGGAGACATTTACGACAAGGGAACCAATCTAGTGGAGGTAATAACGAAGGGGAACCAATCTAATAGGGAACCAATCTATTGATCCACGTGAAGCAAACGCTTGATTTCGTGCTTGATTTCGTGGCTGAGAAGCGTCTCGCAAACGTTGATGTTTTACCATAGACAATTTTCAATCTCGTCCATATTCTTACTGCGTGGGCCTAATAGGCCCACGCAATAAAAGTTGGGTTCAAGGGGGTCAAAATTATATAGGCGTGTTTTCGTGATGCAACCCTTTTTACACAGCGCTCTGCCGTCACAGGAAGCTGCTATAGATAATCGTTACCTGGATTCTGTCCATGTTCAGCGATAGTCACGTGGACAATAGCTGGCGGGAAGTTTCTGAAGTAAGAACCTTTGGTTCGATTGATAAACAATCGACCCAAAAATCATGGCGCCCAGGAATACCCAAGATCAAAGTTCCACAAAAGCAAACCAAGAGCAAGATGAACAAGAGAAATATCTAACGGGTCAGGTTACAACAATAAATAAATAAACAAAACAGAAATTCTGAAAGTTACAACAATAAATAAACAAACAAAATAAAAATTCTGATACAGCAAGAAATCACAGGAACATCACGAAAACACGCCTATATAAATCTGATCCCCTTAAACCACACTTTTATATTGTAAAACTGGGGTTTACAGAGGTATATATTATTTTTCTCATTTCTTGCTCTACGATATAGATTGTTGATACTCGTTAGAACCGCCTTGTCGAGGCGGTTCTAACGAGTATCCACAAACTATGTTTTGAGCAGAAATAAAAAAAAATATCAAAATTTTTCATCTGGAATTTTTCATTTCTGGGTGGTAAAATTTACAATGTATTTGTACAGGCACGTTTTCGTAATGGGAGATTAAGACGGAAAATCCCGCCGTTTTATGACGTCCCCCTTAGATTTATTTGACTTGAGATGATGAAGCATCATTTGCTCTCATCGAAAACGTTTCAAAACGACTCAAATACATGTATTTCTTCGTAAAATGGCGAAAGTTGGTCACAATTTGTATCAAACAACATAATTATTGGCGGTTTTCAGTGTGTTAGAATTGAAATAGTTCAGCTATCATGTGTGCTTTGTTGAGTAATAAATCACAGTTTATCGGTCAGTTGTAAATAGACAAATCACGAGCCCAAAGCGCTCTTGATTTGATCAGCTTATAACTGGCCTCCAATCTTTGACTTATTACTCATCAATTCAAGGACAGAACTGATCTCTTAGGTATAGTCACTAACCCCTTTCCACCCAAATCCACACCTTACTCGTATGACATTAGATAAAGTATTCTGTTCAGGAGATGACGTCTATAAGCCACAAGGCTTACTGTCAGATCCTTTAGCCACATCGTTCTTATATATGTGTATTGTAAATGTATCAAAGCTCGAAATAAAATAGTGTTTAAACCAAGTATTCTGTTGTAGGAATCCCGTATTATATCCCGACTTCATTTACTACAGAACCAAGTCTGGGCGACATTTCAAAGAACTGTGTGATTATGTCCATAAATTTGCAGAGGATATCATTATAAAAAGAAGGCAGGTCAGTGATTCTCTCCCTTAACCCATTTAGGACCGGAAACCACTAAAGGGGTACTTGGCAAACAGTGTAGGCACAGATCAGACGCCACAGAACGCGGCGTGTGATCAGGACCGCCACTGTTTGCTACAAAGTTCAGTCATTTTACAAATAGATTTTGATGAAAACAGAACCTGGCACCCCTAAATTTTGAAATGGACTCCTGCTCTATATAAGGAGGAAGATTCCATTTGGTACAAAAAGGGTTAAAGTTTTCAAGCAACTGTGACGAGGGCTTATAATTTTAGAATAACTAAAGTCGAATTTTTATCTTTTTGTTTTGTTTTTCGACGATATCTTATAACCCTGATGAAAAGGGAGACCCTCGAAAATTGTGTAAAGAGTTGAAGTAAAACAAGTGGTTGGTTATTTTTATTCCCTTATGGAAAAAAATCTACAATTGGATATCTTTTTCGATTACTTTTTTATAATTTTTCGTCAATATGTCCAGCGACAAAGTTGAGAACATAAGCTCCGCCAACTTCTCGAAAAGGGGTCAGCCTCTAGAATTGTATATATTTTGCTCTAATCGGATTTTTTTTTTTTTTACATTTGTTTAATTTTTCGATGAAAACTCAGTCCAATTCTGACATTCACACTATCGAAATGTGAACAAATGTTCACCCTATTTGAAATGATATCTAAACAAGGATAAATCCCGTGCAGCCACCCAAGCGTCCATCCCGATTTTGGCAAATTTGAATCTCCTCTCATAAAATTTTGTCTCAATTCGACCTTTGATTCCGGAGGCGATGTCGTTTGAAGAACTTCAAGATGGCTAAAACAAACTCTAACAAAAATATATAAGTTTATGAGCTTGGGTGTGGAAAAGCTGAATAAAATTTATGGACGAATTCGACGAATAGTTGCAAAACAACTACCTGTTTGAAAATATACTTTTACTCAGGATGTATATGTTTTGGTTTAACAACCCGGTTAATAGCCAAGGTAATAAACATTTAACAAATTGCAAAGTCTTTGCTTTTAATGAGTTTGCTATATTTATTTTAACTTTACAAAGCCCTTAGAAAAAGGCCAGCGATGGTCTGACTTCTGTCGACTGGTCAACAAGCAACAAAACCATGTGATTTGTTGTAAAACCTTAGTGGATATTCTAGTAAGTTTATTAAGTCATTATGAAAACACCTGTACCCAAATACATTGAAAATTTTACCACCCTAATGACAATTTTTGATAAAAGAAAATGATATTTTTCATACGTCCTCCTGCAGAAACTCGTGAGAACCGCCTCGGCGAAGCGACTCTAACACGAGCACCTACCGTTCGTATGTCCGAACTGAGATAAAAAAAAAACTAATGTATACCCCTGTATTTACCACCAAATAATGACAATTTTCAGATAGAAATCTGACTTTTTTCTGCAACGTCCCTAAAGAATACTTGCAACGCGAAGAAAGCAACGCAACATCATCGTCGATGCAGCGACAAAACGCTTTATCGACGCCGCTGCGACGCCGCCCAACAGCATGGGATAAGTCGTTTATGTTCTTGTCTTTTTTAAACAACAACAACAAAACATGTTGATTATTTAAGAGAGAGAGAGAGAGAGAGAGAGAGAGCGAGAGAGAGAGAGAGAGAGCATATGTATGATCGGTCCCACTTTAGTGCAAAGTAATAGCTATCGAAGGAACTGTTTCATTTCATCATCCAAATATGCATGAATCGCTATATTGCCATCTTTTATACAACTCTGTATTGAAATAATGGGGAGTATCGGCCAGCGCATCCGCGCAGTCTGATCAGCACCTTTATTTTAGACGTATGAATAATTAAGTATATATCTGTAGTTTCCACGAGGCTAAGCCCTGACGAGGCATCTTCATATACCATAACGGTTCAAGTTAATTTATCAGTTGTACGGTCAAAGTATCTTGTATCATTACGTTTGTTTGAATTGAGGTTTACAATATTTTTGTCGTTTTGGAGGCTTTACTTCCGGCTTTGTAGGACTTTTGCCAGACACTGAAATGTAGAGGCGTCTTAATGCCTGCCGCTAGGTGGAACCATGGGGTTGATATGCACGGACGGTCCCATTCGCACCGCTTTGCCTGGGCGGGCTTGGGCCTTCTAAGCGGTTTGACGCATCTCATGTGCGGTCGGTTTCGGCTGTGCTTGCTGGCGCCATGCGGCCCAGTCTGTTTCTACCAGCCCCGGTGATTATCAATAAACTTTCATTTAAGATGTAATAAAATACAAAATAACAAATGTCGGGCATAAAACTTGCAATTTCGTTTCGGTCCTCAACTTAAACTGGCTCTCCTCCGATTAGCAATTTAGGCCCAAATATTTTTATTATGAAAAGAAATATTTTCAAAGGCAAGGTGCTGCTCACGAAATTAGTTACTCATTTATATGATTTCTGACAGATAAGGGAGTTAATATGTGAGGTGAATAAGTCGGGAATGAGTAAACTTTATTTTTGTTTGAAACTTAAATTAAATGCATGGCCAGGTACCAGATTGCATCACGAAAACACGCCTATATAATTTTGACCCCCTTGAACCCCACTTTTATATAGTAAATCTGGGGTTTCCGGGGGTATACCTTATTTTTCTTATTTCTGCTCTAAAATATAGATTGTGGGTACTCGTTAGAACCGCCTCGATGAGGCGGTTCTAACGAGTGCCCACAATCTACATTTTGAGCAGAAATAAGAAAAATATCACAATTTTTCATCCTAATATTTTCACTTTTTCGGCGATAAAGGTGACAATGTATTTGTATAGGCGTGTTTGCGTAATGAGCAAAACCTTTAATCCTTAGATTGGCTTCCGTCTTACTGACAATTTTATTTAGGCACCAAATAGTCTATATTGTTGTAAGAAATTGTTTCAGTAGCAAGGTGCTGCTCATTGATTTGGTTGCTGAGTTATATGAGTTTCGAAAGATAAAGAAGTTAATATGTATGAGTGGTAAAATAGTCTGTGAATTAACATAATCTTTGTTTGGAATTATAGAATCGCAGATGTCGAGTTGATTAATTATCAAGTTATTATAAATGATTTCATTACAGCGGATGAAGCATTTATGAAATATACTAGTTAACGCACATTTACAGTTTAACAAAAGACGAATTCAAAGAAAAACCTCCTGATAAGGCAAAACAATTAACTATCGTTCAATTCCGAATTATGACTTTCTATATAAGATAACGAGATAGGAAAATTTAGAAAAAAAAACAAAGCAGGAAGTTGATGGTATAAAGTTTAAACAACAAGAAGTAAAGCGAATAACATGAAAATTGCAAAAGAAAAGTCCTTAAAGTATACTGAAGATTCCTGTAAAACTTTTTGGCAGGTTATGGGGCGGTTATTCGGAAAAGGGGCTCATCACTTATCATACCTCCTATAGAAGAGCAAGACAGTACATATGGATTTACAGATCAAGAAAAAGCAACTGAATTGCATTGCGATAACACGCTCGTATGGCATAGTATTTTCTTTCATTTCTCGAAAATGGCTAGTTTTTTCGACAGTTGTTACTAATATTTTTCTTATTTATACTTAAATCATAGGTTGTGGGGGCTCGTTAGAAACGGCGGCTTCAAGGACTACCCACAACCTATGACTTGGAGAAAAAATAGCGTAAACCCCAGATTTTTTTTTATAAAAAAGTATTTTACTCACTTGTTAACATGGTGAATGACATTTTTTTCTGCTTCAAGCCTGAATGATACCATGTCGAATTACAACATTTGATACACATACGCGATCAGAAATAACAGATACGAGAATTATCGAATCGGAAGTTCAAGCTATTCTAAAAATACTCAAGGTTAATAAAGCTGCCGGTCCGGTCCAGACGGAATTAGCACTAGACTGTTGAAGCTTACTAGTCACTTTATAAGTACAAATCGGGACTTCTCCTCGGTCGGTCTACGGTCACCATTTCATAGAACTAATTTTAGCACTCGCTTGTCTCTAGAAAATTACGCAAACAATAGTCAAATACTGTCTAAAGCGTTCGATCGTGTCTGGCATAGGGGTTCACTATTAAACTAGAAAAGTACGGGAAACTTGGGACCTCTTGCTACGGCTTGAAATTTTCTTAACAAACAGAATGCAACAGGTTTTTATTGTAAATGGCATTCTGTAATCCGACAAACGTATGTCTGCTTGCGTTCCTCAAGGATCAGTCCTCGGTCGATTACTATTTTTGATTTACGTAAGCGATATAGCGGACAATTTAGCAGGTAAAGCAAGGTTATATGCAAATAATACCTCGCTTAGTTTGTTTTCGGCACACAGATTGAAACTGTCTTAGATAATGATTTAAAGAAATTAAACGAGTGGACAGATAAATAGATGACGACTTTCAATCCATTAAAAACAGAAATGATGGTCATCTCTAATATTTTAATGACTATAATTTCCCACTGAAATTTGATAACACGTCCTTAAATCTTGTTGTAACTTATCGACATTTTGGCTTAAATTTATCCTCAAACAGCAAATAGGAAACACATATTAATTGTATAATAGATTAAGCTTCCAATCAACGGTCATGTTTGAGTAAATTAAAATAAAAATTATCTAAAAGCACTCCTAGTAGACTATATTGTACCTATATAATACCGTTATTGGAATACACACCTAAAGTATTGGACGGTTGTAATTTTAGCGATTTAAACCGCTTAGAACAGTTTCAGATGAATGCAGCTCGAATCGAAACGGATTTACATGTTTTCGATTCTATTAGTTGTCTCTACTCTGAAACTGGATGGGAAACACTTTCAACGAAAACGAAGCAATGCAAACTAATTCTTATGTTTAAAATTATTAATGACGACGTATCATCTTATATTAAAGATATTTTTATCAGATAGAAGAAACGAAACAACTTTATACAACCTTAGAAATAGTAATGATTACCAAAACACCATTTGCAAAGAAGAAGTGAAGGCAATGATCAGGAATCAATACAATTAACCCACAGCTTCATCAGAGACACCAAAAGGAAAGAAACACAAACATGAAATAGCTAAACCTTAATGGAAACACAAATAGCGGCAAGCCAAAAGAAATGTAACTTTCCCGTAAAATGGCCAATTGGCTATCCAAACTAAAAAACAAAGCGATACACACACAAGCAAAGTTGTCTACCGTGATTGGGTAAACTACCAGGGGTTACACAGTGTTATTGCTTACTTTGCATCCCTCTTTAATTGCACGCCGGTGGGTCAGGCCTCAGATTCTATGACGGTTCCAAGGTTAAAGGCTTATTGAGAATTAGAGAGATCTAATTCAAGGTAATGTTGGTTGGTGCCTGATGCTCTGTCTCTGGTCGGGCCCATCGGAGTCTAACTGTTGGTTTTCTTTTGCTCCAGCATTTCAGCGGTTTCTTGCTGTCGAGTCCTCACCGTTGTTTCATCTCTGTGGTTGTTTGATTATTTGTGTTCACGGAGATGTGGGTTGATTGTATCGATTCCTGATCATTGCCTCCACTTCTATTTTGCTTGCCTCAGTTCGGTTGCAGTTTCTATTAAATCGTAGTGTAGTGTTATCTTAAAATAGAAGTGAAGTTAATGATCAGACAGCGATACAATTAACCCACATCTCCCATCAGGGATACCAAAGGGAAAAAAACACAAACATGAAATAATCAGACCCTAATGGAAACACCAACAGCGGAAAGCCAAAAGGACAGTTGCTTTCCCACAAGATGACCAAGTGGCGATCCAAAACAAAAAGAAATCAAGCGATTCACACATTCAAAGACATACCACAACAACAACAACAACAACAACAAAACCGACAGAAGAACTGCCTTGGAACGGTTAAATCGATTTTACGCAGACGCACTTCTTAAGCCTTTGAACTATGTAGCCCGGTACAGATACCTTTGCAAACAGTGTAGATCATGATGAAATGGCTTCTCTAATTCGAATCTACATGAATTGCCCTGCTGTTGACGATTTCTGCCTCTCAGTTATATTTACATGGGTAGAATGGACGTGTCCAAATTTGGTGAATGAAAACTGACACTTGAACGATATCCATTTTTCATTTTCCAAAAAGCATGTTTTGTCTGATCATTCATGGATTTTTTCAACTTAGACCAATGCATGTATTACAAAATGCGCGAGAAAAAGTTCAGAAGTATCAGTTTTGTGAAACTGCATTTTAAACTAAGTATAAGCCGGACTACATTTCGTGCGGACTCACAATTCTGTTGCGGTGAAAGTCAGAGGTATTTTGAAAATGCGTATGCTAGCATAGAATGACAGATGGTATATAGAATCATTGATTAAAATTGAAAAAAAAAACAGTCCCACCAACAGCTAAGGTCAAACGGAGACGGAACCTCAGTTTAAAGACTCATCCGAAAGTCTGGAGAAGCCCGGAATGGAACCCGCGAACCCTGGTTTAAGAGGCGAATAGCTTATCCACTATACCACGGAGGCCTCCGAAATAATATTACGAAAATACGCCTATACTATTACATTGTAACCATTATCGCTGACAAAAATGAAACTTTTAAGATGAAAAATTGTGATATTTTCCTCATTTATGCTCAAAATAATCTATGCTTTAGAGCAGAAATAAGAAAAATAAGATTTACCCCTGTAAACCCCAGTTTTATCACATAAAAGTGGGGTTCAAGGGGGTCGAAATATATAGGCGTGTTTTCTTGGTGTCTTGGAAAGGCCGTAGAATAATAATAATAATAATAATAATAATAATAATAATAATAATAATAATAATAATAATAATAATAATAATAAATGAGCACGAATGCAAGCTTCAATTTTTCATATGAAGTTTTATTCACGATCATTTTTACAAAAATGACATTATTTTGCCATTAGTAAACGCAGATTGTAGAAAGAAAATTTAGGCAGATATCATTGGCTAAGACCGAGTCTGGTCAAATTAATTGAATTAGTTAGTTCCAAAATGAAATTACAGTAGAACAGCGATGGCTCGTTTACCATGGCTGATTCGAACCCGTTCTGGCGTCCCTACGGAATTCCACTTCATATGAAAAAGTGCGGGATAATTGAGTAGATGTTCGACTTTTATCTTGCCAGTGTATGCTGTGTCTACTCATTAGAATCGCCTCGATGAGGCGATTCTAATTAGTACACACAGCATACATTTTTATTATAGAACTTAAAAGGCTGTCCCAAAATTAACCCCTTAATATCTCCTGGCAGTAACCGTCAGTGGCTTGAAGTACCTTTGTCTCGAACAGATTTTACGGGTCCAAAAGGTGTTCGAGCCATTGAAGTTCGACTGTATACTGAAAAAAAAACATAGCACATACCTAAACAAAGCATTCAAACTAAGGAACGATTTATATTCATAAACAGGAAACTTATTGTTGCTGACTAAAGCGATGTATGTCTCAGAACAGGGCTACTTAGAGACTGCGAACAGGGATATAAAGCATGCCTGTGTGCACTGGAAAATTAGTCTCTAGAATCGCTCTAAGTCTATGCACCTAAAAGTCGTTTAATGAATTAATATTTTGCATTGTGCCAGTTGGTATCCTGTACATTTACATATACATGTATGTGACCTGTCACGCGATAAGGGACCTTCTGGGAAGTTACGTCATTTAGCGTAAATGACGTTCGAAAATAATGTTCACGTTTACGTCATTTGCTGATAATTTGATTACGCTCTCTCTTAATTGGCCGACACTTCACCTTGCAGAGAAAGAAATGGCCCTTTTTCAAGATCTTTAAACTGTTCTGTTTTTTCACTGTTCCTATTCGAGTTTCGTCCCTTGATTGCGAGAATGAAAATAAACCGTATACGTCACAGTTGACTTCCGCACAAGTGACAGCTATTACCTGATTTTTTTTCTAAATCTTTACGCAGATGATGGACGGACTGAATACAACAGCGTTTACAAGTACATGATTGTCTGATCCGGTCAACGATTTTTTTTTAATCAGCTGGGTAAGGTCAGCCAATGCCAGGTCCAGTAGGTATAATTCTCTTCGATATTCCAGACAGGGCAATAAGGTCAACCAGTTCACAAAACGTCGGCGTTGATGACGTATATCTGCTACGTCATAAGTTAATCAATATAAAATTAGAAATGGCATTTTAGGATTTATAGTAAAAAGTTAGTACAAGCTACTGAAAACAGCACCAGACGATCGGTAAATTGTCTGTTAGTGCCTGTTTCCACCCAAGCAATTCGGAACTATATATTTCAAAACTACCCTCCCTCCGCTTATAAAGCCTGTTTGAAATTTGCTCAACCACGTTGAATCTCAACTTGATGAGGCTGAGCTACCGGCGAATGAGACTGAGTAATCAAATCTGACAATCGACGGGGCCAAAAAAATCAAGAAAAGAAAAGGAAAGGAATAATGCTGTTGTCCAGTAGCATTGTTAGATAACAATGTAGGGTTTAAATCCAGACACTGAGCTGTATACCATACGATATTTGGTCAAGGTTGGTTTGTGTGTGTGGGTGGGGTCAACGTCCCACCAACACCTAAGGTCTTACTGCGACAGGAGTTATCCAAAATCTGGAGATGAGATCCAAATTGGTGTAGTGAAATACAAACATAGCTATATTTTATAGTTCTATTAGTCAGTTAGCGGAAGTGATTTTATTTTCTACAGCCAATGAGATTAAAACAAAACCTGGAAAGGACATGCAATTTATTTTAAATTGTTGTGCGAACAAGAAAATATCTTTTGCGCACAAGATATTGTGTACAAAATAATTTCTTGTACACACAAGTTATTAGCTTGTGCACAACATAGATCTTGTGCAGACAACATAATATCTCTGTGCACAAGATATTATCTTGTTCGCACAACTCATTATCTTGTGAAGACAACATAATATCTTGTGCGTACAACATATTATCTTGTCCGAACAATGTTCGCACAACTTACTATCTTTTTCGCACAACATATTAAAAAAATCATGTCCCTTCCCGGGTTCCGTACTTCCCGGGTTCCGTAGATTTTAATACTTAAATCTTTGAAATATAGCCTTCCGTACATGTGTTTAGATTTATTTTCATTTCATTTTCATGTCTCTTTTTTATAGGATGATGAAGTTTTACCCCATGTTCCCCACTTCAAAGAATTTTAGCCATTAAATTTGCTTACATAGACTTGAAGTTTTCTGCATGAAAGGCAAATTAATCCTGATGTGCGCACCATGTGTTTGTTTGTATTGTAGTTTAACGACCAAGTCAACACTATTAAGGTCATTTTTGAGCCGGTCAGTTTACTTTTCCTGGGTAGGCTTATACGTAAGTGGTTAATTAGTGAAGTGCACATTCGTTCGTCAGAAACTGACAGCTGCCTTTCTTGAATCAGCAGAAGGGAGAGAATGACCGAGGCCGGCGCGCATCGTATGAAACTTAGTTGAATCGCTGAAAATGAACTTGTGTTTGTTTGTTTCTTTGGATTGAGGTTTAACGTCCCCGTCAACACTATTTAGGTCATTTGTGAGACATTGCTTCCAATTTTGTGGGACTTCTACCCGACATTGATATGAAATGACACCCAATGTCGCCCAATGAAAAAGCCTCCGTGGTGTAGTGGTTACGCTACTCGCCTTGTAAATCTGGGGTCGCAGGATCGATCCCGGGCATCTCCAGACTTTCGGATGAGTCTTTAAACCGAGGTCCCGTCTCCATATGACCTTAGCTGTTGATGGTACGTAAAACTCAAATACTCACTCACTCATATGCATCGGACGGTCTGACTCACACCACTTTGCCTGGGCAGGCTTAATTTTTGATTTTTATTTGCCTTCACTGCAGCTGGTGTTGTGCCGTGTGGCGGCCGTAAAACGTCTCCCCGTACATTAACCATAGTGCAGTTTATATTTTACTTTTGGTCCTTTGAGATCAGCGTGAATATTCTGAGAAATCGGAAATAAATTATTGGTTTAGACTCATATTCTAGACAGGTTTTTAATTATTTGGCCCCATTTTGATTTATATCAGTCTTTGAATCGACTGCCTATTCGAAATTCGCAAAATTGCAGTATGTTTCCTCTGGCTTTCTTTGCCCGATCATTACAGGGTCACTGATGAGGCTTTATTAGCCGAAACTACGTAGTATGACCCATCTTCTTTCTTAAGAATGTTTTCATTGCTCTTAAAGGAACTCAATTTTTGATTTTTATTAGTCCTTCTAAGCGGTTTACCAGTAGTCATGTGTGGTCAGGTTCAGCTCTGCGTCGAAGCACCATACAGTCCATCTATTTCTCCAAGCCCCAATGGGTGGGGGCGATCCATGTATTGCGTATGTGACGCCGGATTTTATTACGACCCTTTCAATATTTTTTCACTTATTTCAAGCCGAATGTTGATGAGATGTGGGCGAAAAACAGAGCACCGAGATAAAAATGACCTTCCGTTGCAGAACATGGCGTTTCACTTTTGTCCCAAGCAAGGCTCGAACCAGGACCGTGAATAGTGGGTTCTTCATACTTTTTATTTCGTATCTTATATGAGCCCCATCGCGAGGAATTCGGTCTTTGGCGTTTCCAACCAGATGGGATAACAAACCAGTCTGTTGTGGGGCGTGGCCGGTATTGCGCGTTTCGGTGCTTGTCATGAGCGGGCTCGGTGAAGCCGAGTCTGCTAGTTTCGTTTATTTGGTGTGTTCTTTGCTTCTAAATGATCCAACTTTTCAGAATTTATTTAAGCTACATGGTTTGAAGCATTAACCTTTTGTATTCGCTGTCAATCACTTAACAGCTATATGACCAGCGTTCCAATAATGAAATATATGAAGACCCAGATCGCAGGTAGAAAAGTTACAACGAATAACAAAAACCTGACCAAAGCTCCTAGGCTTTTTGACTGTTTGCCATTTAAGTGTAAAATATGAATTCCATATTATCTATTATTGCAGCAACAGGGGGATACCAATCTAAATCTTGACAACAAAGAGGGTTTAAGAAAGAGGAGATTAGATTTCCTAGACATCTTACTCACAGCTAAAGATGAACAAGGTCAAGGATTAACAGATCTTGAGATACGTTCGGAAATCGACACTTTCATGTTTGCAGGTCAGTAGAGTGCACAGAAATCATTGTTATGTAGAGATACTCTTTCTGCCAGGCTTTAAGAAGACTCATTGTTCCAACAGCATCTTATTTCGGATTTGACAGTTCTACGCCGGACATACGTTTAGGTTTTGGGTTCTCATAATAATTATGCGTCAATGAGGCGATTCTTAGGAATAACTAGGTTTTTTCGTGGTTACGAACGGGCATTTTCAATCTAATTTAAAAGGCCAGGCAGAAAAAGAAAACGAAATAGCAATCCCATACCATTTCCTGTGTTACATAAGGTTTGTCTTTGGGTGTTTGTGTCGCTTATGTTATTTGATTTTGGATAGCGTATGGGCCATTTTGTGGGACAGTAACTGTCCTTTTGGCTTTCCGCTGTCGGTGTTTCCATAAGGGTCTGTTGTTTCATGCTTGTGTGTCTTTCCCTTTGGTGTCTCTGATGGGAGCTGTGTGTTGATTGTATCGATTCCTGATCATTGCCTCCACTTCTATTTTGGAAAGGTGTTTAGCTTTATATCCCATTAACTTGATGAAGATACGGGAAGTGTCATACTTTCCTTGATTTTCCATAAAGCCTTTGAAGTTATGATACAACAGCGTTTTATCTAATGGTTATGGCGTACATGTAATACATGGTTACGAACACATACTTTAGTGAGACGTCCTCCATGACAATCCTGTTTTTTCCTTTTGATTTTGTTTTAATTTCTTTAGTAATAAAATCAAATTTAAAATCATAATAGAAAAAGAACCTGATCCACGTGGTCATTTCGTATAAAGTCAGTGACTCGAGCCTAGTGGTCAAGTCACATAAAATGAATTTATTATTTCGCGTCGCGTCTGAGAATGTAATAATTTGGTAATGCACTAGTGGATTAAATATGCAAATTAGTTAGAAATGCACCGTGTCGTTACACGATCGACGTCCTTAACGACGTTGAGTTTACTAATGGCGTAATATTGACATTTTGTAAAACAATCGTGAATAAAATGCACTTTGAATGTTATATGATATATATAAAGTAGAAGTAAAACAAAGATCAGGAATTGATACAATTAACTTACTCCACCCATAAAAGACACCAAAGGGAAAGAAATACAAACATTAAGCGACAAGACCATAATGGAAACCTAAACAAAGGAAGGCCATAAGGACAGTTACTTTCCCACAAAATGGCCATATGGCCATCCAAAATAAAAAGACAAAAGTGATACACACAGTAAGTAACAAACAACAACATAAATAAATCGCCACAGAAGAGCCGCCTTGGAACGGTCAGTGGAAGATTTCCACTGGGGGGCTTAAATCGATTTTACGTGGCCACAATCCTCGCCCTTACCTCCGTCGCGATTTAGACAAATAATTTGTTCAGTCCACATGAAGGCCTCCTAACTCATCAGTGCAACATCTCCGTGAACACAAAAATCAAAGAACCACAGAGGTGAGACAACGGTGAGGACTCGACAGCAAGAAACCACTGAAATGCTGGAGCAAAAGAAAACCAACAGTTAGACTCCGATGGGCCCGACCAGAGACAGAGCATCAGGCACCAACCGACATTACCTTGAATTAGATCACTCTAATTCTCAATAAGCCTTTACGTTGGAGCCGTCATAGAATCTGAGGCCTGACCCACCGGCGTGCAATTAAAGAGGGAAGCAAAGTTGCCAACCGTGATTGGGTTAACTACCATGCATGCAGTGTGTCGTATAATATCCATGTTGTACCCAGTCTTTTTATATCGAAGAATGATTTTACGAAATTGGGTGCTGAAGTGATTGCGGTTATATATTTATCTGAATTTATATACTAAGTCACCATAAAATTCGGGTTCCGATAGACCTTGTTGCAGAATAGATTTAAGTCCAATATTGAATTTTTAAATTAAATCAGAATGGCGTCTATAAAATTTTGAAAAGGCTTTGCGTAGTTTATGGTACCGATAACCCTGATTAAGGAGTTTAGCCGTTAATAATTTATTACGAGTGTTGAAGTCAGTTACAAGACTACACACTCTAGCAAATCGAATTAATTGTGAAATATAAACGCCATAGGATGGCGCACGAGGAACATCACCATCCAAAAAAGGAAAATTTACAATCTCAAAATCAAAGTCATCGCGTTTATCATAAATTTTGCACGAAACAAATCCATCTACAATAGATAGATGTAAATCCAAAAATGGGGCCTCGGTATCAGAAGAATTTGCTTTATTTAACTGAAGTTCTGGGGGGTAAATCTGACTGATCAAACCATCAAAATAGGTATTATCAATATTTAATAAATCATCTAAATATCTAGAAGTGGAGCTAAAAGCTTCAATAATTTCAGATTGGTTATCAATGGCAACAAAATGAAGTCTCTTTCATAACAATACAAGAACAGATCAGACACAAGAGGTGCGCAATTAGTACCCATCGGAATACCCACAATTTGTCTAAATAACTTAGTACCGAATCTAATATAAATATAGTCAAGTAGAAAGGTGAGGGCATCACACACTTTCTGACATGACCAAAGTGTATAATTCTTATGCTCTTTAGAAGTGAAAAATGCATTTCTGACATTACAGGCAAGATAGAGAGAATCTTCTCTATGAATAGCCCATTCAATTAAATCATTAAGCTTTTCTTTTATAAGATTATGAGGAAGTGTAGTGTAAAGAGTGGAAAAATCGTAAGTAGACAGACTAGAAGCACGAAAGTGTCTGGATTTCAATTTATTTAAAACCTCATTCGAATTTTTTATAGACCAAAACAGATTTCCTCCTGATCTTTCAAAGACTTTATCACAATATTTAATTACATGCGTTTTAATAGCAGTAAGACAGGAAGTTAATAATTTAGAAAGTTCAGTGGTAGTGCAAGAGCTAGAATTTGCAATAAACCGTGCTTTGTATGGTCTTTTATGAAGTTTTGGTAACCAGTATAGCGTAGGAAGCTTGTCTTGGCCTTCGTTAACACACACAGCAAACTTGGTGGCTGAAAGACAAACATGTTTATCTACTATAGCTCTCTCTTCAGCTAAAGGCTGAAGTTCATAGGCCTTAGTACCACCAAGCTCCTGCTTAAGCGTGTTAACATAATGGAGCCGTCACACAAGACGACGTTGTTAGCGGCCATGTCTGCAGGGGCCAAAACAAACTTCTTATGAAATTCTTGAATACCTAGTTTAAGATGACGTAAAGACGTCTTGGGCTTAGGAGGTAATAAGTTAGTATTTTAGAATAGAAAGAAATGCGTTTATTCACTAATTTTAAAATGCTAAGTTTCCAGTCCTTAAGGGCTTTATGCTCAACATACTCTCGCTTACACCATCGATTACCGAATTCATTCAAGGAAGCAGCGATTTCATCTCTACATTTACTGAAATCAATTTCAGAAGGAAACCGATATTTCGGTCCTTTAGAAATTATATTCCTTATCCTAGAATCAGGAATAATTTTCAAATTGCCAGTAATTACATGACCAGCAGCAGGACAGCAATACTTTGAGTTTTTACAATCACATGAATCAGGAGTATTAGTATCAATATCAAGATCTGAAACAAGTTTATTGAAATTAAAAATGATAGATCTAACAGGTTTGTTATATTTATAGCAAATTATAGGTGTTTCAGTATTTTGAAAATAAGCAGGAATGGAAGAAAGCACCGATCTCTCACGGAAGATACTGGGCAAATCTATAAAATCCATACCCTTATTAATGAAGGATATTTTGAAGAAATGGCGTTTATGATTAATTTCAGAATCAATGTAAGGACGGAGAGAATGCTGAGTATAGCCTCTAGTTAAGAGAGCCGCATCATATAACTGATGAGAACTATCGTAGAATTTATTCGCCTCGGTGTCCAGAAGACGTAAAACAGAAACGGGTAATGAACTTAAAAATGAAAGCATAGAGTGGCGTCCATGATTTAATAATATAATTGACAGTCACTTCTGTCTAGTATTGTTTCGTTTAAACGCACGTGATTTACGTTTAACGTTACCATTTTTCCTGGTGCCGTGTGATCTAGTTCTGCGTTTTCAAAATTCCAGGAGTGAGAAAATATCAAAGTCCGGCATTCTGGAAATATTACCCTCATGATAAATGTTGTCATTAAATCCCAGTGGAAAAGGGGTCTGTAAAAATTTAATCCATTTCAGTTCAGCTTCATGTCTTTTGATTATTTTGAATCTAGATGTAGAATTTGCATCGTAATAAAGTTTTTCCACTGGTTGTATAACAATGTTATTTACAGAATGACCTGTACGTCGAAAGTGACGGTACAAGAAAGTGTCAGTTTTCTTAGGCTTACTCATTCTACGATAATGCTCATTCAATCTAGTTTTAAGCATGCGGTTAGTTTGACCGACGTACTGCATATTACAGTTTGCAGCACGTCAAGTAATTAGATAAATTAAATCTGTAGACTGTCATGTCAAATCAGACATGTTAACTACAGAGAAGCGTCTACCGTTTACAGATGAAGTAACGGTAGACGCAGTGCTTAAATGCGAACAACATCTGCACCTCTTGGCATTGCACTTAGAAATATTAGGATACATTCCACTTCTTTTCCACGGATTAGTATATTTTCGAAGGATGGGCGATTTGAGAGGAGATAGTCTTATACGAAGACTACTCCCAAAAACATTGGTATTGCCTGCTCCTTTGAGATTAACTGAAGTTACAGAAGACAAATTTAAGGGTCTAACCAATACCGAAGGCAATATAGTATTAAAGTTCTTAATAGAATGGGGAATCCGTACAGAAGAAGCAGAGTGTAACCTAAGGGGTGATATTGATATTTTAAATGTATTAGTGATACTCATTTGGGTTAATAAGGTTGTGATACCGTCAAAACCAAAGCGATGTTCATACCGGTTACTAAATAAATAAATAAAACAGCAAATAAAATTACTGAAGAAGATAAGCATTCATTCGTGCTCATGTGTTATAACATTTATTAAACTCGTTAAGAGAAAGGCAAACAATGCTCGGCGAAGCCTCGCATTTAATCCTTTTCCTCAACGAGTTAAATAAATTTAATAATATACGAGCACTCATGTAAGATCCTCGGACGAGTTTCATAAGTTCCATATGAATGTTCAATCGGGACAAAACAAGGTCACGAGGTCAAATTGCTTTAAATTCTTGTTCTCCTTTACAGGCCATAGTTAAGCTTCAGTCTTCACGAAATTTAATCAAAATATAATACATTAGGTCATCTTGGTTAAGTTGTAATATATTTTACGTGAGATTAAGCACAAGGTCACCAGGCAAAATTTCACAAAATCCTTGTTCAACCTCTAGAGGTAACAGTTTTGCTTCGGTCGCCATGAAAAAATTAAAGTGAAGGCAATAATCAGAAATCAATACAATTAACCCGCAGCCCCCACCAGTGACACCAAAGGGAAAGAAACACAAACATGAAACAACCAGACGCTAATGGAAACATCAATAACATAAGCCAAAAGGACAGTTACTTTCCCCCAAAATGGCCAATTGGCTATCCAAAACAAAATAATATAAGCGATACGAACACTCAAAGGCAAACCATAACAAAAATAAACTGCGACAGAAGAACTGCCTTGGTACGATTAGTGAAACGAATTGTTCAGCCCGCATGAAGGCATCCTAACTGAAATAAACCGCGGCAGAAGAACCGCCTTGGAACGGCCAGAGAAATAAATTCCACTGGGGCTCTTTAAATCGATTTTACGTGGCCACAATCCTCGCCCCTTCTTTGTCGCGATTTAGACAAGTTATTTGTTTAGTCCGCATGAATGCCTCACTAAAGTTAATGATATCTCGGTGAAGTTTGAACATTGGTCATGTTACTAGGTCAAATTGCTTTGAAACCTTCTTCATCCTCTAGAGGCCACAGTTTGCCTTCAATTTTCAAGAAACTTTATCAGAACGTTTGTCTTAACGACATCTCTGACAAGTTCGAAAATGGGTTTTGTCGAAAAAACTACGTCACTTGGTCTACATTATTTTTTTTGTTAATTCCCCGCCACTGGGAAAAATTGTGTGTCCCTTCCATATCTCCTTTACTCCTGGAAGGATGTTGCATTAAACTTTGGTCAAATATCCCTCTCAGTGAGCTGATATGCAGAACCCATAAACACAAATACCGACTCAAGGTCAAGGTCACAGTCGAAGGTCACGAGTTTGAAACTTTGAATTGTGTGTCCGTTCTATATCTCCTTTACCCCTGGAAGGATTTTGCATTAAACTTTGGTCAAATATCCCACTCAGTGAGCTGATATGCAGAACCCCTAAACACAAATACCGACACAAGGTCAAGGTCACAGTCGAAGGTCACGAGTTTGAAACTTTGAATTTTGTGTCCGTTTCATATCTCCTTTAACCCTGGAAGAATTTCATTAAACTTTGGTCAAATATCCCCTTACTTAGCCGATATGCACAACCCATGAATAAACCATACCGACACAAGGTCACAGTCGAAGGTCACGAGTTTGAAACTTTGAATTGTGTGTCTGTTTCATATCTCCTTTAACCCTGAGAGGATTTTCATTAAACTTTGGTCAAATATCCCCTTAGCGAGCTGATGTGCAGGACCCATAAATAAATCATGCCGACACAAGGTCAAGGTCACAGTCGAAGGTCACGAGTGTGAAACGTTGAATTGTGTGTCCGTTCTATATCTTCTTCACCCCTGGAAGACTTTTGCATTAAACTTTGGTCAAATACCCCCCTCAGTGGGCTGATAAGCAGAACCCATAATCACAAATACCGACTCAAGGTCAAGGACACAGTTGAATGTCACGAGTTTGAATCTTTGAATTTTGTGTCCGTTCCATATCTCCTTTATCCCTTGAAGGGTTTTCATTTACCTTTGGTCAAATATCACCATTAGTGAGCTGATGTGCAGAACCCATAGCTAAACCATGCCGACCAGGATCAAGGTCAAAGTCTAAGGTCACGTGTTTGAAATTTTGAATTGTGTGTCCGTTCCATATCAGCTTTACCCCTGGAAGGATTTTGCATTACACTTTGGTCAAATATCCCCCTTAGTGAGCTGATATGCAGAACCCATAAACACAAATACAGACACAAGTTCAAGGTCACAATCGAAGGTCACGAGTTTGAAACTTTGAATTGTGTGTTCGATCCATATCTCTTTTACCCCTGGAAGGATTTTCATTAAACTTTCATCACGAAAATGCGCCTATATAATTTTGACCCCCCCCCCCCTTTTAACCCCACTTTTATATGGTAAAACTGGGGTTCCCGGGGGTATACCTTTTTTTTCTTATTTCTGCTCTGAAATATAGATTGTGGGTACACGTTAGAACCGCCTCGATGAGGCGGTTTTAACGAGTACCCTCAATCTAAATTTTGAGCAGAAATAAGAAAAATACCACAATTTTTCATCATAAAATTTTCATTTTTTCGGTGATAAAGGTGGCAATGTATTTGTATAGGCGTGTTTGCGTAATGTGGTCCAATATCCCCTCAGGTAGCTGATATGCAGAACCTATAAATAAACCATGCGGACTCAAGGTATTACTCGTATTGTATTATGAATCACTGTAGAGCTCGGAAGCCTCCATGCTACATCAAAATGTTATTCTTATTATATTTGATACTACACTGGAACTGAGGGCGAGGGTTGAAATTTTATAAACTCCAGAGTTTCAGCCACGAGTAGTTTTACTACTGACCGTCACAATGCGGTCGTTCTTTTCCAGTGTCTCAATTGTTTACGTGGGTTCATGCTTGGCCGATGATTTTGTGTGCGCCTCCATGTCGATTGTTTTCTCTATGTGACTTTAACTTTAGATAGTTGCAGTCTATGATTGTGGCCTTTCCCGAATGACCTTCTCTTACTACAGTCGAACGTCGATGGCTCGAACCCCTTAAGGACCATGAAAATCTGTTCGAGACAGGGGTAGTTCGAGCCACTGAGATTAACTGCCTGGAGGCATAACGAGACACTTTTGGACATCTTTTCGATGTTCTTTCATAAAATGCATGTTGTGTGTACTCATTAGAATCGCCTCGCGATTCTAATGAGTACACACAGCATACATTTGCAAGATAAAAGCCGCCTAAAATCTCCTTTATTACCCCCAATTTTTTTTATGTAGAGGATTTCCCAAGGGTCTCAAGAACGGGTTCGACTCAGCTATGGTAAACGAGCCATCGTGTTTCAAGCCATTGAAGTTCTATTGTAGTTTTCATACCACACTGTTTGTCTTGATGATATCTGAGTCAATATGTTCTATAAAAGGGTTATCCTTTGTAGGCAAGGAATACTACACAGAAATGGAAAATATTAAGTGTAAATGTTTTCTGGGCCAGACTAGCTAGTTTCGGACATTTAGGCCTCATCATTGACCCTCAATATGGGTCAAGCTTTACTATAGGTCATACTGGATCAAATACTTATTTGTAGCGACAACACAAACAATTTTCATACTTCATACATAATTTGAAACAATGGGAGCATTGATTTAGTCACAGGGATATATTGGCCTAATGTATCTATTTTAGGTGTTGATACAACTAGTTCAGCAATTATCTGGGCAATACATGCCTTAGGATTGTACCCCCCTATCCAGGACAAGGTACATGACGAAATAGGAGAAGTTATTGGAGATCGACCTATTGAATGGTAGAGTATTAGCATTGATCAGTGTTATAGTAGTCGCAAATAAGATTGACTAGGCGGAACTATTCAGGTGTTGTCAATATATGTCAATTTGGCTGAGTCCACCAGAAGATTCGGTAGAGTGCCTTTCGCAGGCTTTCTACAAGCGGACGAAATGGCCATATACGCAACAGCTATGCTTGTGTTACAGTTGAATTCACACAATCGGCTGACTTGGTTTACCTTTCTGTTAATGGAATATTCCTAAGGCAGGTACAAACGATAGCTCCTCCTAGTCAATCTTATCTGCGACTACTATACCAGTCAATTGTTGAGTATTTACTAACTGGTTAGATGTCAGTTGTAAAAAAGATCAAATCACGAGCGCGTAATTTGTCTTCTTACAACTGACCGACAAACTGTGATTTCATTACTCAACAAATCGCACACTAGAGCTGATCCGTCTCGATTCTTACATGCAAAAAATCGACACTAATTGTGTTGTTTTCTTCAAGTTATCCAAACTTAATGCCGTTGCTAGAAGAAAACATACCAACATGGCCCGCTCTCTGCTGACTTTGTTGAGACGTGGTTTACCAATACCACACAAAATTTTAAATATACTTGTTTTCTTGATACTGGCAAGGTGTAAAACAGACTCACGTTGAAAGAAAAACGTATTCTGATTTTATCGTGCGAAAGAAAAACGAACAACTTGATTTCAGAAAGTCAAGAGCGCAACCCACTGGTTTAACCCTTTTTGTACCAAATGGAATCTTCCTCCTTATATATAGCAAGAGTCCATTTCTAAGTTTAGGTGTGTCACGTTGTGTGTTCATGAAAATTTATTTGGTAAATGACTGAACCTTTAGCAAACAGTGGAGGCCCTGATCAGACGCCGCGTTCTGCGGCGTCTGATCTGGGCCTGCACTGTTTGCCAGGATACCCGTTTTGGGGTTTCTGGTACCAAATGGGTTAATGTAAGGGCTGGGCAGGTTGAACAAATCTACCAGATTTTACTGTAAAATCTTGGACTTGCGAATCTCACGCACTGATAGGGTGTTCTACGTTTGTTTTTAATATAATCTTCCAATCCCACTGAGTCGTGATGGGTCCTAGCGGTCTGGGCCTGCACTGTTTGCCAAGGTACCCCTTTAGGGGTTTCCGGTATTCAATGGGTTAAACATACAAGTTCAGAATCACCTCGTATGTGGAGCGCTGTGGTGCAGTGGTGAAGCATCGGATTTGAGATCTAGATGTGGCAGGTTCTATACCTGCACGCTGAAGTGTTATTTCTTTGAGCAAGAGACTATATCCATATTTCTTAGTACTGGAGAGGAAGAAAGGAAGGACACATGGAAGATAAATACTAGTTTACTCAATGTGTTACCCTCAATAAATAAAATCGATACTTATTATTATTGTATTGCAAGTGAGAGCACATCTGGGACAACAATATAAATTTTGCTACTTTTCTTTACTTTTGTAAAATTCAAAGTCAAAAGTTTGTAGGGTTTCTTTTGTCAGTCTGTATAGAAGGACAAGAAAATACAAAATGTTGTTTTTGGCATTTTAAACAAGTCCGTTTACGGGGGTATACATTATTTCTCTGTTCCAAGACACAGGTTATGGGTACTCGTTAGAGCCGCCTCAATGAGGCGTTAAAACCGCTGTGCTTACTTGCAACAATCTATGTTTGAGATATGAATAAGAAAAATGTCTCGGATTTTCTCATCACGAAAACACGCCTATATAATTTTGACCCCCTTGAACCCCACTTTTTTATAGTAAAACTTGGGTTTCCGGGGGTATACCTTATTTTTCTTATGTCTGCTCTAAAATATGGATCGTGGGTACTCGTTAAAACCGCCTCGATGAGGCGGTTCTAACGAGTGCCCACAATCGAGGCGGTTCTAACGAGTGCCAACAAACTATATTTTGAGCAGAAATAAGAAAAACATCGTTATTTTTCATCATAAAATTTTCATTTGTTCGGCGATAAAGGTGGCAATGTAGTTGTATAGGCGAGTTTGCGGAATGTTAGAAAAGTAGTTAGTTTGGAGATTTAAAATGCACTACGTCTCACAGATGTCTGTTATCGTAATGGAGAGCTGCAACCCTGAGCGTCATTACGCAAACATGCCTATACAAATACATTGCCACCTTTATCGCCGAAAAAATGAAATTTTTATGATGAAAAATTGTGATATTTTTCTCATTTCTGCTCAAAATATAGATTATGGGCACTCGTTGGAACCGCCTCATCGTATCCACAATCTATAGTTTAGAGCAGAAATAACAAAAATAAGATATACCCCAAGAAACCCCAGTTTTACAACATAAAAGAGGGGTTCAAGGGGGTCACAATTATATAGGCGTGTTTCACGCAGAGCTGAAACAGACCGCACATGAATACTGGTAAACCGCTTAGGTTCTAAGCCTGCCCAGGAGAAGTAGCGCGAGTCGGAACGTCCATGCTTATAAATATGTTCTAGAAAGGGAAAATATGGAGTGTACATGTTTTCTGGGCCAGACTTGCTAGTTTCGGCCAATCAGGCCCCATCAGTGACCCTCAGATATTTTCAAAATTCAACATTGGAATCAATGATCCCAAAGGACAGGAACATATAAATACACTATAATGTAGGGCAAGGTGACTTTTTACGGCCGCCACACATTCCCAGACACCAGCTGTAGTGACGTTAAATGTGTTCAAGAAAGGGTTATCCTTTGAAAGCAAGGAATACACCACAGAACCGGAAAATATGGAGTGTACATGTTTTCTGGGCCAGACTAGCAGGTTTCGGCCAATTAGGCCTCATCAGTGACCCTCAGATATTTTCAAAATTCAACCCTATTGGTTTCAATGGGGCGATAGGTGTTGAGATGTCATTTCATCTCAATGTCGGGTAAATCCCCACAACACTGGAAGCAACGTCTCCAAAATGACTTATGAAGTGTTGACGGGGACGATACATTTCAAACCAAACAAACAAAACAGTTGTTTTGCTGTTTCAGTTTGAGCCCTGAAAAAAGATAATTTCTTCACATAATGGATTATAACAATGAAAATACAAAAGTAAAGGTAATGTATTTAACGTTCATTGCAGTATGATTTACATTGGGTTTTAAGCAAAGTTCACTAATTTTGCCCGTTGAATAAAACGGGTCTCGAGCAAAATTTCAGTAAACCTTCAATTTATAGTCATTTCTTAAATTTAATTCTAAAACAGCGCGCCTATATAGGCAATGGAAAATAACTGTGTTTTATTCTGCAATAAATCACAGCTCGGAAGAGCGTGACGAGTGACGTCATTAAAACCGCCGATTTATGACGTCACTTGTCGATTTCCCTGACGTTAGACGGTGTAACGTCATTTTCTCGCATCGAAAACGTAAGAAAAGGACATAAATGCATGTGTTTCAGTCGATAATTTTAGCGGAATTGCTTCTAACAATGGCGAAAGGTTGTGAGATTTTGAAGGAAACAACAACACTTTTGCCGATTTTCAGCTAGTTAGAATCGAAATAGATCAGCTCTTGTCTGTGATTTATTGAGTAATAAATCACAGTTTGTCGGCCAGTTGTAAGTAGACAAATCACGCGCGCTACGCGCTCGTTATTTGATCTACTTTACAACTGACCTCCAAACTGTGATTTATTACTCAACAAATCACAGTTAGAGATGATATATTTCTTAAATAAAGAATGTAATTGTTTTAACATTCACTTTCTGTTCCCGTTTAATAACGTCGGGACAAGAGCAATATTTAAAACAAACCGGGGTTCAGTTTGTCGTGGTTTCCATACTTTGCACTTTAAAGCAATTACAATCATGTTTTAAATGTACACTTCACTGTTCCTTACATGAAGTGTCATTATCAATGGGATTCGATACACCAACATGACAGTTTCTGTTGTTCCCAATTTTACAGGGATGATATGTCCAGTCTGAAATATTTCGCATTATTCATCAAGGAAGTGATGCGAATGTACAGTATAGTGCCTTTGATTGCACGTCTGATTGACGAACCGATGAGGTTAGACGACTATACTATTCCTGCCAATTCTTTCGTTGAACTCAACATCCATGCTATCAACCATAGACCAGATGTTTGGGCAGACCATGATGTAAGTCTGTTTAATTTTAGAGGTTTAAAAGCACTGACAGAAAAATTAGATTTTCGGTTTCACTGTTTGACACTACGAATCTATGCGAAATAATCCATGCTTGACATAAAATGAAATTCGCTTTTATAAACCCATCTCTTTTAATGATACCAGTGATTTTAATTTAGTTTCTTTGGAAAGGATTTAACATGGGCCGCATTATTTAGTCCTTAAGTTGCCCTGGCAACGACGTTTTATTTGCCGTAAAACATATTTATCATATGACGTCGAGTCTGAGAGTGTAATGACGCCATGTAATGAATTCAATAATCCAGTAGTGGATTAAATATGCAAATAAGTTAGACACACTCCGTAACGTTACAAGTACGGCGACCATAATGACGTCGCGTTTACTAATGGCAGAATATTAACATTTTTGTTAAACAATCGTGAATAAAATGCGTTTTAAATGTCATGTGATAAATAGAATCTTGCATTCGTGCTCACGTATTATTGAATTTATTAAACTCGTTGAGGAAAAGGCACAAATGCTCAGCAAAGCCTCGCATTTTCCCTTTTCCTCAACTCGTTTAATTAATTCAATAATACATGAACACTCATGTAAGATCCTTTATGTCACTATGTTACTAAAGTTCATTGCCATTTTAACCAATATTTGAATTGTACCACTGCACCACCGGATTATATGCTTTCCCTTGACCGTAATTTAATATCAAATATCAAAGTGACTGTCAATGTAGTTGTTAACCTCCGGAGACGCAGTAAAGATAAAGGCCAGAGAAATGACCGTTCCAATGGGGCTCTTCTGTCGCGGCTTATTTTGTTATGGTTTGTCTTTGAGTGTGTGTATCGCTTGTAATTTTTTTTATTTTGGGTAGGCAGTTGGTCATTTTGTGGGAAAGTAACTGTCCTGTTGTCTTTCCGCTATTGATGTTTCCATTACGCTCTAGCTCTTTCATGTTTGTGTTTATTTCCATTGGTGTCTCTGATGGGAGCTGTCGGTTAATTTGATGTTTCCATTGGGGTCTGTTGTTTCATGTTTGTGTTTCTGTCCGTTTGATGTCTCTGATGGGAACTGTGTGTTAATTGTATCGATTCCTGATCATTGCCTCCACCCCTATTTTTCATGATGTCCCTTTCCTTTGAATACCAATGTGAAATCATTGAAACCTTTAGCTCGACTTCTAGATAATACGATGATTTATTAAATATTGACAATACCTATTTTGATGGTTTGATCAGTTAAATTAACCTCCATGAACTTCTGTTAAATAAAACCGATTCTTCTTATACCGAGGCCCCGTTTTTGGATTTTACATATATCTATTGCAGATTAGTGTGTTTTCTGCAACAATTTATGATAAACGCCATGATTCAATTTTGAGATTGCTAATTTTCCTTTCTTGGGTGGTGATACTGCGTTTATATTTCATGTGATGCTCCTATGACGTTTATATTTAAAAATTAATTCGATCTGCCAGAGTGTCTAGTCATGTAACTGACTTCAACTCTTTTATTGAATTGTTTACTTCAAAACTTCTTAATCAGATATATCGGTATCATAAACTACGCAAAGCCGTTTTCAAAATTTTATAGAGGTCATTCCGATTTAATTTCAAAATTCAATGTTGGACTTCAATCTCTTCTGCAACAAGTTCTATCGGAACCCGAACTTTATGGTGACTTAGTAAATGAAATTGAGAAAAATATATAATTGCAATGACTTCAGCACCAAATTACGTAAAGGCATTCTTAGATATAAAAAGATTGGGTCAACATTAGTGTTATACAACAGACTGCATGAATGGTAGGTAACCCAGTCACAGTGGCCAATTTTGCTTTCCTCTTTAATTGCACGCTGGTTGGCCAGGCCTCAGATTCTATGGCGGTTCCAGCGTAAAGGCTTACGGAGAATTAGAGATATCTAATTATATGTTATGTTGGTTGGTACTTGGCGCCCTGTCTCTGGTTGGACCTATTGGAGTCTAACTGTTGGTTTTCTTTTGCTCCAGCATTTCAGTGGTTCTTTGCTGTCGAGTCCTCCTCACCGTTGTTTCATCTTTGTGGTTATTTGATTTTTGTGTTCTCGGAGATGTTGCAATGATGAGTTAAGAGGCCTTCATGCAGACTGAACAAATAGTTTGTCTATATCGCGACGGAAGTAAGCGCGAGGATTGCGACCGCGTAAAATCGATTTAAGCTTCCCAGTGGAATTCTTTTTTAACTGACCATTCCAAGGCGGTTCTTCTGTCACGATTTATTTTTGTCATGGTTTACCTTTAAGTATGTGTATCGCTTATATATTGTTTTATTTTAGATAGCCACTCGGTCGTTTTTTTTGGGGAAAAAGACTGTCCTTTTGGCTTTCCGATATTGGTGTTCCCATTAGGGTCTAGTTATTTCATGTTTGTGTTTCTTTCCCTTTGGTGTCCATAATGGGAGCTGTGGGTTAACTGTATTGATTTTTTATCATTGTCGCTACTTCTATTCACCAGAATGTATGTCTTGATAATATCTTCATCGAGTTTGAATATCGTTTATATCAGGTCAAAAACTAGGTTACTAGGTTAAATTTCTTTATAAACATGTCCATCCTATTTGTCGTTTTCCTTTACCTTGGGCCAAAGTCTTGGATCAGTAAGGGCGAGGATTGTGGCCACGTAAAATCGATTGAAGCCCCCCAGTGGAAATCTTCCACTGACCGTTCCAAGGCGGCTCTTCTGTGGCGATTTATTTATGTTGTTGTTTGTTACTTACTGTGTGTATCACTTGTGTCTTTTAATTTTGGATGGCCATATGACCATTTTGTGGGAAAGTAACTGTCCTTATGGCCTTCCTTTGTTTAGGTTTCCATTATGGTCTGGTCGCTTAATGTTTGTATTTCTTTCCCTTTGGTGTCTTTTATGGGTGGAGTAAGTTAATTGTATCAATTTCTGATCTTTGTTTTACTTCTACTTTAAAGAAAATGAGGGCGGGATATATAGAGAGCAAATTGTAGTTTCTTTATCCAAAGAAACCGATACTGCTACAGGTTGTAGGTCTGTTTTTAATTTGATCTCTCTTTGTGGTAAACATGATTTCACAAAAATTGAACTGCCACCAGATGGTTTGTTACCGTCAGAAAAGATATAGTTGTATGTATTGAAACCCTTGACATCAATGTTGTCATCAGTTTTTACAAAAGTTTCTCGCAAACAAAAAACCGATGGGTTTAATAACGAAATAAGTGGTGGGGGTTCATTGTGGTTTGGTTTGGGACCTCGACGGTTCCGTTGTATTGTTTTCTGTTTTAAATCCATTTTTTGAAGAGATTAAGACTAGAAACTATTTTGGAGCTGCGGTTGGTGATATGGGTCTGCTGCCGCCGGCTCGTGGTGTTGCTGGCCTCGATCTGTTTTTGCCGCTTGGTGATGATGGAGTTTCATTGAACTCCATATCACTGTCACTCAAAGATCCGAATCTGTTCTGGAATTTTATATTGTCTCTTTCCATTTTGCGTTGTCTGTCTGTTTGTTTTTGAGACAAGTGTTGTTTCTTTGGATCTTCTGATCCCTTATTAGTTCGACCTGAGTCGAGTTTCTCTTTTGCATGCGGCGCTGGCTTCGATTTAAGCCCCCCAGTGGAAATCTTCCACTGACCGTTCCAAGGCGGCGCTTCTGTGGCGATTTATTTATGTTGTTGTTTGTTACTTACTGTGTGTATCACTTGTGTCTTTTGGTTTTGGATGGCCATATGGCCATTTTGTGGGAAAGTAACTGTCCTTATGGCCTTCCTTTGTTTAGGTTTCCATTATGGTCTGGTCGCTTAATGTTTGTATTTCTTTCCCTTTGGTGTCTTTTATGGGTGGAGTAAGTTAATTGTATCAATTCCTGATCTTTGTTTTACTTCTACTTTGTGAACTTTACACAAATGTTTGACTTGATAAGACCAAAGTAAAGCTTGAACATGTTGAAGATTGGTCAAATTGGAATATAGGTCATATAAGGTCAAAATCTAGGCCAGGGGATTCTATTTATGTTAAACGTTTTGCTCACTAAGGAGGCTAAAGTTGAGCGATTAAGTGCCATTTTGGGCCTTTTTTGTTTTTTACCATTTTAGCAAGAAAATATGCTTTGCTGTGTTGTAATTGATACTATTATACATTCATGGTTACTAGTTTGATTATAAGTGTTTGAGTATATTCTATCGTCAGAAATTTCGACCAGAAAGATTTGAAGAAACTTCAACAATCGACCGAGATCCATTCAGCTTCATACCTTTCTCAGCGGGACCAAGGTAAGTGTCTGTCATGAAACACCGGCGTGTTAGTTATTTGTTTTAACTTAGATCATGTTTTTTTCTTATCAAAATGCGACTCACATAGCAAATTTATTCAAAAACTCAAGAAAGTTGTTAAAGAACAACATTGTTTATGGCACACAAAATGCATTCTTCGCTTATAAATGTTTGTCACAATGGGGTCACTTTAGATTTCTGACCACTGGCAAATATCTTGTTTAAGGACGCTTTTTTCGCATGAAACTTTTCTAAACGGGAATATGTGAATTTTGTTAGATTTAATTAGGTCATCCAAACAATATATAATGCTCCCAAATATTAGATGCCTTAATCAAGTAGTTTTCCGGAGGTGTTCCCAAAAATGCCCTCTAGAGTAACAGTGACAAAGTCAAGAAACAGACATAGAATTAGAAGTGAAGGCAATGATCAGGAATCGATACAATTAACCAACAGCTCCCATCAGAGACACCAAATGGAAAGAAACACAAACATGAAATAACCAGCCCCTAATGAAATCCCCAATAGCGGAAAGCCAAAAGGACAAATTCTTTCCCACAAATTGACACCAAAGGGAAAGAAATACAAACATTAAATAACTAGAACCTAATGGCAACACCCATAGCGGAAAGCCAAAATGGCAGTTACTTTCCCACAAAATGGCCAATGTGCTGCCCAAAACAAGAAGGTATAAGCGATACACACAATCAAAGTCAAACCATAACAAAAATAAACTGCGATAGCATAACAACCTTGGAACGGTCAGAGAAACAAATGTCACTGAGGTGGAGTTGCTTAAATCGATATGACGCGCCCTCAGTCCTTGCCCTTACTTCGGTTTCAATTAAAACAAATACAGCACCAAACAACTGAAATATAAACCAACAGACGGACTCGGGCTGGCCCGCCATGAACAAGGCAAACCAGCCATCCAAAACAAAGAACCCTCGCCCTTACTTCCTTTGCGATTTAGACAAACAGTTTATCAGTCCGCACGAAGGCCTCATAACCAATCAGTGCAACAACTCCGAGAAAACAAAATTCAAACAACCAGAGAGATGAAACAATGGTAAGGAACCACTGAAATGTTGGAGCAAAAGAAAACCAACAGTTAAACAGTTAGGGCTTTAATATTGGTTGGTACCTGAAGCTCTGTCTTTTTTTGACCCATGGGAGACAAACTGTTGGTTTTCTTTTGCTCCAGCATTTAAGTGGTTTGTTACTATCGAGTCCTCACCGTTGTTTCATCTCTGTTTTTATTTATTTTTGTGCTCCCGGAGATGTTGCACTGATGGGCTAGAAGCCTTCATGCGGACTGAATGAATTATTTTTTGTCTAAATCGCGACGGAATCAAGGGCGAGAATTGCGACCGCGTGAAATCGATTTTAGCCCACCACTCCCATCAGTAAAAATTCTTTCACTGGCCGTTCCAAAGCGGTTCTTCTGTCGCGTTTCATTTTTGTTATGGTTTATCTTTTGGTGTGTGTATCGCTTATATATTCTTGTTTTGGGCAGCAAATAGGCAATTTTGTTATTTAATATTTGTGTATCTTTCCCTTTGGTGTCTCTGATGGTAGTTGTGTGTTAATTGTACTCGTATCCATTCCTGATCATTGCGTTCACTTCTATCTTTTATGCATTGTGAGAGTGCTTCGCCAGAGTTTACACATTGGTAAAATCCACAAAAATGAAATACATTCCTTAAATAACAAACAGTTTCCAATGAAAGAATACAACCATCTGAAGCTAAATCAAGCCAATACCCGCACCGACAACAGAACGCTTTATTTTGAAACATAACAAAGAGACCCATGATTAAAATTTGTCAGTCACAAATAACAGCGAAATTAATCGTGTAACATATCACAGAGATTAAAAATTACCTTTCACAAACAATTTATGTTAAGCATGAGTAAAATGAAGATTTAATATATAGGACACCGTTTTTGTTCTTGTGTGAATATATTGTGGATTGGTGGAAATAGTTTAGTGGAAAATGTAAAAACGCACTGAAAATCAGGCAAAAGAAAAGGTAAGCATAGGGAATAATATCTAGTTCAATAGATGGGTACAATTTTGTAAGTCAATCTGTTATCTCTTTTTTATTCGGCACATTGACTGAATGACATACACCTAACCACAGGCGGCAATATTATTTTTGCAAATCAGAAATAAAATGATTAGGACATAATTGAAAAGAAGCATATGTGCCATCTCTTTTCCCCAGTCATTTTCAAGTCATTTCTTTCATTTTTTCGGTTTTTATTTTTATCATACGCTATTTAACATGTTCTTTATAATCCGTCATATACAGTATATTTGTATGTTTGCAAAGGAGAACAACAATATAAGCTCAGCTGCTTCCTTTCTGATCCTTTTCTTTTGTTCTCACACTTAATTATCTGTAGTGAATATCATTTTATTTATCTTTTTGAATAAAATATGTTTAAACTAAAAGAAGTATAAACAACAACAGACGGACAGAAAGATACATAGTGTCAGCAAGGAGGTCTTGAGCCAAAGTTTTGTCACATTTTTATGTCTCCGGAACCGAAGATTAGGGGGGGGGCATATAGTTTTTGGTCTGTCTGTCTGTCCGTCTGTCCGTCTGTTTGTCTGTTTGTCTGTTTGTTTGTCCACAAAAAACTTAATATTGGGCATAACTTTTGAATGCTTACTGCTAGGGCTTTAATATTTCACATGTGCATTCCTTGTCACAAGACCTTTCCAGTGTGACCGTAATTTATGACCTCGTTTTTGTAATTAACTTCATTAATATAATGTGATTAATTAGCCGCGGACAAATACAGTTGACCGAGGACCTGTAAATGACCAATACGAAAAACGCAATTAATAACAATTTTATTAATTCACACAATGTTAAGAGTTACTGTAACGCATAAGCGCCGGGAGTCTGTAGTAATCAGTCAAGTGGTAGCGTTGACTGTGGTAGCGACCGAGATCTGGGTTGATCACATGGACAACAGCAATAAAATCTGCTGTTGTATTGTTATCTCTGTGGTAAAGCGACCGAGGTCTGCGATGATCACATGGACAACAGCAATAAAGCCTGCTGTTGTATTGTTATCTCTGTGGTAAAGCGACCGAGGTCTGCGATGATCACATGGACAACAGCAATAAAGTCTGCTGTTGTATTGTTATCTCTGTGGTAAAGCGACCGAGGTCTGCGATGATCACATGGACAACAGCAATAAAGCCTGCTGTTGTATTGTTATCTCTGTGGTAAAGCGACCGAGGTCTGCGATGATCACATGGACAACAGCAATAAAGCCTGCTGTTGTTTTGTTATCTCTGTGGTAAAGCAACCGAGTTCTGTGATGATCACACGCACAACAGCAATGAAGCCTGCTGTTGTATTATTATCTCTGTGGGTAAGCGACTGGGTTCTGTGATGATCACATGCACAACAGCAATAAAGCCTGCTGTTGTATTATTACTTTGAGTCCGTTGTTGACCCAGAAGAAATGTTCAGCTAATACATATATATTCGAAATTAAATGGTTGCAATCAGGCAACCGAAACTATAACCACTGAGCTAGTTTGCTGGTATCTCAATAGGGCAATGGGGGACTGCACCAATGGAGCCGGTATTAACACAATCTTTAATTTAACTAAAGGAAAGAAATGAATACTAAGAGTTGATCTTAAATTTCAACCATTTTTAATGTTTAAAACTTAAAAGGAAATAAATTAACTTTCATATTATGACTAGACTATTCAGACAAGTAAAGGTGGGCTGTACAGCAGCTAGTGTATTTGAGCTGCATATACAATGGCAATTACACCAACATTTCTCTCAAGTTATCTTTGGGTCAACAACAACAACAAGTGTATAAATAAAAGAAAAAAAAATAAGAAAATCTGCTTTTGGAAAGAATTAATGTAATCAAATTCCAGAAAATGCCCAGAATTTAGCCTGAAGAAATAAATTCCAGTTTTCTTAACTAAAGTCTAAACTGAATTAAAATATAAATAAATTTAAATAAAATTTCAGGAGCACCTCCAAAACAGGTCTGCTCTCAATGGATGTCAGATCTCAGGCTCCCCCATGAAAGTTTGGAGGAACTTATATATCCCCAGCCTCTCCACAATCCCACAAGAGTTCCATGTAGGACTCCCCACTCCCTTCTCTGGTGGAAATGTGGGAAGCAACTGTGAAATTCAGTATACCACTTCACTTTGACCCCAAAATAAACATTATCCCTGAATGAAAGACATAAACATTTTTATATCAGATTAAAGAGAAATGATTGCTTTATCTTATGATGAAAAGGATTTTCCAATCAAAGATGATACCTAAAAGTGCCAGAAGTAAATGTAATATTTTCTTAAGTTGGTATTGATTTTTTCCCTTTAAGCGCCTGCCAAAATCTAATTTTAGTAACATCCTTTACCTAGACACCGGTCACCTGATATAAATACATAATGGCTGCTGTAGGTAAAAGATGGTGCAATTTAGCTTCAGAAGAAAGAGGCAAATTTTACCCTGTAATAGCAATAACATCTCTTAAACCTGATTGAGGTTGATTTGGAACCACTTTTTACAGATGAATGAGTAAGTGTCCAAATCATACTTTGGGTATTACAACAGAAAATCTTGATTGAAAAGTCAGAGCACATGGCATCATTTTCTACACTATACATGTAGATCAGACCTCTGAACAGGGTAAACACAATAAATCAGCCTATCTCCAAGGTCACATCCCAGGACCAGGCCAGGTGGCGACCTAGCCCTAGCATGCACCCCTTGTATATCCCCTAAGTGGAGCAGCATCCCTCAGAATAGAGAATTTCAGAGATCTTGTCTGTGTACATGTACATTATGACTCACATCAACAAGTCCATGCAATGAACACCCTCCAAACCCCACCTCATACAGAGAAAACTGGGGCTTACTGGGATATACATTATTCTTCCCATCTCCGCCCCTAGACACAGGCCATGGTCACCCGTCAAAACTGCACCAATGAGGCGGTTCTAATGAGCACCCACAACCTATGCTCAAAGCAGATTTAAGAAACATTGACAAAATTTCATCAGAGAAATAACCGTTTTCGGAATATGAAAGAGTTTACTATGTCATACGGGTGTGTCACCACAATGATAGGTTCCTGAGAAACAAAAATGTTTAACAGGGACCAAGGCTAGGCCTTAGACCTTACATTACTTCCCGTAATCGCTTCTTGACCGCCTGGGGCGCCACAAATGAGTAGTTTCGGTTTTTAAGCATAACGCGGAAGCAATAGCTTCGGTGCCTCTTTTAAATCAGCCAGAAATATCGACAGTGCCCAATACTGTTCCTCGTGCTAGAATTTCCCGCCATTCAGACCGTGATTTATATTCTCTGTGCGCTTATTGCATAAAACAGATACAGCATTCCTTGTTCCAAGACCATTCCAGTGTGACCATCATTTATGACCTCGTTTTTTTATTTTACTTCAATAGTATAATATTGTTAATTAGCCGCGGACCAATACAGTTGACCGAGGACCTGTAAATGGTCAATACGAAAAACGTAATTAATAACAATTCTATTAATTCACATAATGTTAAGAGTTACTTCCCATTATCGCTTCTTGACCGCCTGCGGCGCCACAAATGAGTAGTTTCGGTTTTTAAGCATAACGCGGAAGCAAAAGCTTCGGTGCCTCTTTTAAATCAGCCAGAAATATCGACAGTGCCCAATACTGTTCCTCGTGCTAGAATTTCCCGCAATTCAGACCGTGATTTATATTCAGCATGTTCGCTTATTTGAATAAAACAGATACAGCAAACTCGTTTCCTGGTACTTTTTCCTTTCAATGTCTCTGCAAGCAACACTGACCAAGAGGCACCCCCAAAAAGGCACTAGCAAACAACGCAGACCAGCACACAAAAGACGGCGCCTGATCATGTTTTTCTCTTTTCTAAAATTTACACAGTATTCTGCAAATTCATAAGATAAATCGTACGTCCTTTACATTGAAAATGGAATGACGTATCACTGTTGTGCCTTTAGCGGCACATCACTTTCCTCAATTGCGGGTAATAGAATATTTTCACAAGAGACAAATTAACAGACCGGTTTCGGTCTATGTGTTATGCAAATCAACGGTGTCAGGTTCACCATTGCGGTAATTCTACATGTATTTGAACCAAGTTTGTTCGCTGATCGTATATCTGCTAGCGCACGGCAAAACGTATCATAGAGCCGGATCAACAAAGACTCAGGTCAAAATGCACTGCGAGACAAGATATTTCGCTTGTCTAACTTTACCGTGGCTACAGACGGGGCAGTTGATCGGCTAATACTGAGCAAACTGCACGGATGCGCATGCCGATCTACGTCTTCGTTGGTCGTTATACGGCCTACGCAGACTCAAATCAACATACGCAACCAGTATTTCGCTTATCGGTGTTGTAATATTCAAGCAGTTATGTAAGACTCTGATTAGACTGCTCAGAGGCACAGGTTAAGCTTGTGGTTTGGTTGGTCGTTTACAGAGACATGCAATGACTCAGAATCTAACATGCACTACGGCAAATATTTTCGCTTATCTAAATTTGAATTGCACTGTTTGATAAAGCTGGCGCACATGATCATACTGCATGGATGTGCAGGCTGAACTGCGTATTCACTGGGCGTCCAATAAATGCGTAGACTAATATCAACATGGGCAAGAGGAGTTTGCTTAGCTCTGTTACGATACACATTATCCGTATCTATGGGCTTTTTATAGACAAAGCTGTTTGGTGGGCTTTTGTTATACTCCCCTTCTACTTGATGGATCATGTCCTTCCGTATAACTTAATGACCGGTATGAATATCGATTTAGTTTTGACGGTATCACCCCTTTAAACACACATACAATATCTCCCCTTAGGTTACATTCTGCTTCTTCTGTACGGATTCCCCATTCTATGAATAATTTTAGAGCTATGTTGCCGTCGATATTGGTGAGGCCCATTAATTTGTTTTCTGCCGCTACCGTTAATTTATGTGGAGCAGGTAGTACTGGTTTATTTGCAAATAATCTGAGTGTTAGTAATCTCCTATCAAATCGCCCATTCTTCGGAAATATACCAATCATTTCAAAAGAAGTGGAATATATCCTACTATTTCCAAGTGCAATGCTAAGAGGTGCAGGTGCTGTTCCCATTTATGCACTGCGTCTACCGTTTCTTCGTCTGTAAACGGTAGACGTTTTTCTATTGTTAACATGTCCACATTGACACGTAAGTCTATGGATTAGATATGTGTGATAGCCTGACATACAGCAAACCAAACGCATGTAAAAATAAGATTACACGAACACTATCGTACAATGAGTAAGCCTAAAAAACTGACACTTTCTTGTACCGTCATTTCAAACATACCGCTCATTCTATTAAATATATTTCTATACGGCCAGTGGAAAAAATTGCTATGATGTAAATTCTACAGCTATGTTTAAATTATTAAACGGCAAGGAACTGAATTCGATGGATGCAATTATTACAGACACCTTTTCCATTGGGCTTTAATGACAACATTTATCATGAGGGTAATATATCTAAAATGCCTGGTTTTGATATATTCTGTCGAAAGCGTAAAACTAGATCGCACGGCTACAGAAAAATGGCAATAAAACGTAAATTACGCGCTTTTAAAAGAAACAATACCAGGTTGAAGTGACTGTCCATAATATTATTGAGTCATGGACGCCACTCAATGCTTGCTTTTCTAAGTTCATTACCCATTTCTGTACGGATTCAAGACACCGAGGCGAATAAATTCTACAATATTTCTCATCAGTTATACGATGCTGCTTTTTTAACTACTAGAGATTATACTCAGCATGCTCTTCGCCCTTTCATCGATTCTGAAATTAATCACAAACGTCATTTCATCAAAATATCCTACATTAAGAAGGGTTTGGATTTTAAAGAAAATCATAGTGTTTTCCGGGACAGTTCGGTGATTTCATCCATATCTACTTATTTTCAAAATACTGAAACACCCATAATTTGCTATAAATGTTAGATCTATTATTTTTATTTTTAATAAACTTGTTTCTGATCTTGTTATTGACACTAACATTCCTGATACCTGTGATTTAAAAAGTTCAGTGTATTGCTATCCTGCTGCTGGTCATATTATCACAGACAATTTGAAAATTATCTCTGATTCTAGGATACGTATATAATTTCTAAATGACTGAAATATCGATTTCCTTCTAAACTTGATTTCAATAAATGTAAATGAAATCGATGCTGCCTTGAATGAATTTGGTAATCGATGGTGTAAACGAGAGTATGTTGAGCATAAAGCTCTTAAAGAATGGAAATTTAGCATTCTGAAATTAGTAAACAAACGCATTTCTTTTTATTCTCAAAATACGAACGTATTACCTCCTAAACCTAAGACGTCTTTTCGTTACCTTAAACTAGGTATTCTTGCATAAATATCCATGCGCATTGCGATGAAGCCATTGTCAAATGGACCGAAAGCCGTGCTCAAACAGCTAAAACCATGTTCAAATCATGGAATTCGCGTGCTGTTTGAACATGGATTTTGAGCTTTTGATATCACAAGACGGGCCTTGCTTTGTTTACGTTACGTTGAGCGACGTAATATTATCGCCCTGAACGTAGCGTTTTAGGGTTTTATGATGACGTCGGATGGTTACTGCGTAACAACGTCATTGTAAACAACATTCTGAACTGGCCGCCATGTTGGTTCGCCGGTCGCATTTGAAGAGTTTACATGGAGTTTATATGGAGCTTTGGGGCGTTTTTGTTAAAAATTTGCTGTCGGAATCGTAAGTTATGCAAGAACAACGATCATCCATGTTTATTCCATTGCATTAACATTTGCCGGATCCCTCTGAAGATATTTGAACATTCGGCCTAGCGGCCTCATGTTCAAACAGCTTCCTCGGGACCCGGCGAATGGTTAATGCATGAAAAACCATGGTTGATCCCTATATTCAAGAATTTTCATAAAATTTTGATTTGGCTCCAGCAGAAAAGGCCGCTAACAATGTGGCCGTTGTTTGACGGCATCACTATGTTAATACGACTTTTGAGTTACTTAGGCCTATGAACTGCAGTCTTTAGCTGTAGAGAGGGCTTTAGTTGATGACCACATTTGTCATTCAGTCGCCAAGTTTGTTGACTGTGTTATAGAAGTCCAAGACAAGCTTCCTAAGTTATACTGGTTATCTAAACTTCATGAAACACCATACAAAGCACGTTTTATTGCAAATTCAAGCTCTTGTACCACCACTGAACTTTTCAAATTATCAACTGATGTTTAACTGCCAAAAATAACGTGATAAACAATTTCGACAAAAAAGAAGTGGAGGCAATTATCAGGAATCGATAAATTAACCCACAGCTCCCAACAGAGATACAAAAGGGAACGCACACAAACATGAAACAACAGACCATGATGGAAACACCAATAGCGGAAAGCCAAAAGGACAGTTACTTTCCCACAAAATGGCCAATAGGCTATCCAAAATAATAAAAAATATAAGCGACACAAACACACAAAGACAAACCATAACAAAAATAAACCGCGACAGAAGAATCGCCTTGGAACGGTTAGCGGTAACGAATTCCACTGGGGGGGGGGGGCACATTATTTGGCCACAATCTTCGCCCTTACTCCCGTCGCGATTCAGACAAATAATGTGTTCAGTCCGCATGAAGGCCTCTAACTCATCAGTGCAACATCTCCGTGAACATAAAACATCAAACAGTCAGAGATGAAACAACGGTGAGGACTCGACAGCAAGAAACCACTGAAATGCTGGACCAAAAGAAAACCAACAGCTAGACTCCGATGGGCCCGATCAGAGACAGAGCATCAAGCACCAACCAACATTACATAGAATTAGATTCTCATTAAAACCTCAGTAAAATAGAAGTGGAGGCAATGATCAGAAACCGACACAACCAACCCACAGCTCACATCAGAGACACCAAAGGGAAAAAACACAAACATGAAACAACAAACCCCAATGGAAACTCCAACAGCGGAAAGCCAAAAGGACAGCCACGTAAAACCGATTTAAGTACCCCCCCCCCCCCCCCCCCCGGAAATCGTTTCAGTGACCGTTCCAAGGCGGTTCTTCTGTCGCGGTTTATTTTTGTTATGGTTTGTCTTTGAGTGTTTGTATCGCTTATATTATTTTGTTTTGGATAGCCAATTGACCATTTTGTGGGAAAGTAACTCCTTTTGGCTTTCCGCTATTGATGTTTCCGTTAGTGTCTGTTGTTTCATGTTTGTGTTTCTGTCCCTTTGGTGTCTCTGATGAGAGTTGTGGGTTAATTATATCGATTCCTGATCATTGCCTTCACTTCTATTTTGTAAGTTTGTAAGGCTCATGCTAGACTTGCCCAAGTCCCTACATTTACATTTTTTATTTTTAAATGAAAGTCCCTTTAAACAAAAAATATGTAAAAGTCTCTTTGGTCTTCATCTATGAATGTAGGGACTTGTATACTCTGCAAATTGTCCGACCAGCAACTAGCTTGATGTAATAAGATCTCCCACTTGGTGATAAGAGCATTTAGCCTCTGCAGTTAATAACACCCACCTGTGTCTGTCAGTGAAAGGAAGGAAAATTCTAGTATTTTGGAGATTTTTGTCATGATTTGTTTGATTTGAGGTTTAATGCACCTGTCAACACTGTATAGGTCATTTTGGGAATGTTCCTTCCTTTGTGTTGGGACCTAAAAATTGTTGGAGATAGTGGTAGGGTTGAATTTAATAAGGATTATTTCGACATTACTTTCAGACCTCTATTTAATTAATATATTTTGTGTGTGCTCATTAGAATCAACTCACAATATAATTTTTCCAGATAAAATACGCAAAATCCCCATAACTATTACTTTATATTTGTCATATGGATATATGTGAAGAATTTCTCAGGTTCGAAAACAGTCATAGAAAACGAGCTATCGGTGTCCGACCCATTGAGGTATCATACAGTCAAACCGGTCATAGTGGCCACCTCTTTTAAGCAAGCAACCTGTTTTAAGCAAGCAATCATTCAAATCCCGTAAAAGGCAAATACATTAATATCCACCTGTATAAAGCAAGCACCTGTCTTAAGCAGGCACATTTTGATCATCCCTGAGGTTTTTTTTTTTTTTGGTTTTGGTTTTACAGCCCTTTCAAGATTATTTCACTCATATCGAGCCGATCGTTATTCATAGGTGGGCGAAATAGGAGTACCCGGAGAAAAACCACCTGACCTTCCGTTGCAGAGCTTGGCGTCTCACATGTGACCCGAGCGAGGCTCAAACCACAGCAGTGAGAGACCTAATGATTAAGAGTCAGCACTCTTAACCACTAGGCCACGGAGGCCTGTTTCATCACTGAGGTGCTTGCTTAACGCAAGTGGGACTGTGATTGTTTTTACTCTGGTTTTTATAGAAAAAAGGCAAGCAGGCAGCATAATATCATTATCCTTGCATAATTACTTAATTAATAAGATGTGTAATTGCAAAATCTTTTCAAAATTATCTTAACAGGAGAAACCATATAGAAAAGTGGCGTTTACAAGGGGTTACATAATGTTCTTATTTCAGCTCAGTAGTATAGATAGTGGATACTCTTTAGAACCGCCTCTAACAAGCACCCACAATCTATGTTTGAAGCAGAAATAAAGAAAAATGATGCGAGGGCTACTAACTTCTGAACTTAATCTCTTCATCAGCGACACTAGTTTTCACAATTACCTTGATAATCCCCTAAACATGGCCATGCAATGAAAACCCTTGTTAACCCCACTTTATATGGAGTAAAGCAGGGTTTACCAGGCTAGTCATTTTGTAATTTCTGCTCAAAAACACAGATTTTGGGTACCCAATAGAGGCGGTTACTCATAGATTGTGGGTACGCATTAGAACCGCCTCATTGAATCGGTTGTAACGAGTACTCACAAATAAGAAAAAATCCGGGGTTAACCAGGCTAGTCATTTTGTAATTTCTGCTCAAAAACACAGATTTTGGGTACCTCATTGAGGCGGTTACACATAGATTGTGGGTACGCATTAGAACCGCCTCACTGAATCGGTTGAAACGAGTACTCACAATCTATGTATTGAGCAGAAATAAGAAAAAATCCGATTAACGCGTTATAATTGGAGCCTTCTTATATAGCATAGGCATGTTATCGTAATAAAAGATTAAAATTGAAACTTCTTTTTTTGAAACCTTTTGCCATCAAGTGGTTTTCCCCCACTAATGTAAATAAATCATGATAACAGGCTCTGGAGCTGTCAGCGAAAAGTTATCTAAACAAACTTCTCACCCCTATCTGACAATCATCTACAGGAAAGGTGAATGAGTTCTTTCAATATTTACAAGTCTGTTAATTTCACAATTTTCATAAAAGACTGTATTCATTTACAATGTATTTATTTTCTATTTTTTGTAAACAATTATTTCTACAATGGACACCTAATTAACAGACTTGGGCAAGTCTAGGCTCATGCGATCATCGAATGTTCTGATTAGACTGGCTGAGCAGCGTCTTCGTTGGTCGCAAACAACCGTACCTGCAATGACTCTGGTCAAAATGCGCAACCTATTTTGCTTTTATCTGACGGCAACGTAAGGCTCATGCGATCAATGAAGACAGTTCGCGCTGCACGGACGCGTAGGCTAATCTCATCACCCTGATAACAAAACGATCTACATGTATAAAGACTCAATTCAATGTTTGTTTACCCAAAACAATATGAAACCGGAACCTCTGAATATAAGCGCCACCTAGCGGACAAGGGAAATAAACGGGTAGATAACTCCGTATTGCGGTAATCGCCGATTGAAAAAAAAGCATGATTATTGATTTTGACCCCAACCTAATATCACTTGACATCCAATTAATACTGGATGACATTGTGTTAATACGGATGACTCCCGATAAAATTGTTTTAATATTGTTCTCAGTTTACGGTCGTTATACAGTTAAGTACTATAATACATAAATCATGTGAACAGTGATGACCATTCCTTACAGATTTCGAAAAGATTGTTTAGCTGTTCTTTTGTGTATGGCTCAAAATGAGAAATATTTTAGCTTTATTTATCAGTTAAAAGTGTGCGTGGCTATGATTGATGTCCCCAGAATCGACAATTCGATGGCATATATTTTTGTCCGTCTGTCCAAATGGCTGCGATGTAAGACACTTTAAGTTTGGACAATTTGCCTTTAGGTTACAGCTTTCATATTTGGCATGTGTCGCTTGTATTAAGACCATTCTGTCGGTACCTATGCCTATACTAGTTTTATTTAATTTAAAAGTTTGACATTGGCCGCAACCTTTTAACCAGTTGGCATACACTGTTATACACGTAGTTTTAAAAACATTGAAATTTACACCGTATCCTTGTTAACCAGTTGCCATGCACTGTTATATTTGGCATGCCTATTGCTTGTGCCAGCTCTTAAAATGGTTACGGTGTTCAGACCATGTAGCTTTCGTGTGTATTTGAGAAGCGTTGTCGATGTAAATCATATTTCAAGAGCACATTTTGTTCTTTTTTTAACAGAAATTGCATCGGACAGCATTTTGCGACGAATGAAATGAAGGTGTTCATATCAAGACTTGTTCAGAAGTAAGTATTCAATTTACTTGATTCCTTCAAAGATCAAACACGAAGGAGTCTCTAATTCATATGACATTATGTTAACAAGTCCGTGAAATGAGCACCCTTGTAAACAACACTTTATAAAGAACAAACTGGAGTATACATTGGCATATTCATTACTCTTCTTATTACTGCTCCAAGACATACGTTGTTGGGACAGTTCTAACGAGCACCCATAGCCTATGTTTTGGGCTGAAATAAGAAACATTATCATAAAGTTTCGTAAGAAAATTAACCGTTCTGTGGGTAATTAAGAATGCACTATGTTACATGAATGATTCATCATATTGAAAAGATTTCAAAGGAAATTGTCCGCATCCTTAGAAATGTAACAAAATGGCATGTCTTTTCTGCACATATTTAAGGCATGATTTGACCAAACTCTTCTTCAAACACGGAAGGAAAAAGAGCAAAAATATAATATCACGAAAACACGCCTATATAATTTTGATCCCATTGAACCCAACTTTTATATTGTAAAACTTGGTTTTACAGGAGTATACACATTTTTTCTCATTTCTGCTTAAAATATTGATTATTGGTATTCGTTAGAAATGTTAGAAAATACCTTTTTTTCATGGGAAAATTTTCTTGTTTCGTGTCGGTAAAATATACAATGTATTTGTATTGGTGCGTTTTTCTAAGCTAGAGTGAAACTAAATATGTCCATCACGATAACACGTCCGTGTAAAAGACCCCCATAAACCCACTTTATATTGAGGAAACGAGTATATGGGGGTATACATTATTTTGTGTTTTATTTCTGCTCCAAAACAAAGGTTGTGTGCACTCGTTAGAACCGCCTCAATGAGGTTCTATCGAGCACCCACAACCTACGTTTGCAGTATAAATAAGAAAAATTTTCACTGATTTTCATGAGAAAAGTAGTCATTTTTGAGATGTCAAAATGCACTATTTCGCACGTTAATGTTTTCGTAATGCGAACATCAATAGCTCATTTACCATAGTTATTGTTTATCTGTAAATCTGTCACAGCTTAGGCTGGCCATTTCTCATTACGATAACACGCCCGTGTGACATAGTGCATTTTTTTAACATCTCCAAAATAGCTACTTTTCTGGTGAAAATCTGTGATATTTTCCTTATAAATACTGCAAACATAGGTTGTGGGTGCTCGTTAGAACCGCCTCATTGATGCGGTTCTAACGAGTACCTACAACCTATGTCTTGGAGCAAAAATAAGAAAAATAATGTATAGCCCCGTAAACCCCAGTTTTCTCTATATAAAGTGGGGTGTAGAGGGGTCTTCATTTCACGGACTTGTTCACGTGATGTTAAGGAAATGTTCAACTGTTGCAGCATTTCAGTTATTTTATGCTGTTGAGTCCTCATCGTTGTTTCATATCTGTATTCATTTGTTTTCAGCTCCTTTGAAAAGTCCCCGCCCAACGGGGCTTAGAGAAAGAAATGGGGCTGCATGATGCGTCCACGCAGAGAAGAAATCGGTCGCACTTGTACTGGTTAACGCTTAGAAGGTCTAAGCCTGTCCTTGCAAAGTGGTGCAAGTCGGACCGTCCATGCATAATTATAAACCCAGGCAAGGACTGAGATGCCATATCATCTCAATGTCGGGTAAAGGTATCGAAAAATTGGAAGCCACGTCTCCAAAATGACCTTAACAGTGTTGATCGATACGTAAAACCTCAAATCAAACAAACAAACAAAAGCTCCCCCGAAGGTGAGCCTTTTGACCGCTCGATGTAAGTCGTCCGTCGTTCGTCGTCAGTCGTACATCGTCAATCGTGTGCCTGTCAACAGTGTGCTTAAAAGACATCTCCTCCTTAACAGGGAAACGGAGTTTGAAATAATTTCACATGAATGTTTCTTGGGTGACCCAAGGAGTATTCCTGTGAAATAACTTTGAAATTCGGCCAGTTGCCTAGGCGTTTATAGGGTTTGCTTTATTTTTTTCTGTTGTTAGCTCTGACAGCCATGTTGTTTGTCCGAGCGGAACAATTTAGGTAATTTTGGTAAAGGATATCACCAAAGGAATATATCTGTGGCATTATTTTGGAATCGGGCAGCCATGTTGTTTGTCCGAGCGGAACAATTTAGGTAATTTTGGTAAAGGGTCACCCAAGGAACATATCTGTGACATTATTTTGGAATCGGGCCAGTGAGCTTGGAGGAGATGTCGTATACTTTGAAGTTTTCTTCTATTTTTAGCTCTGTCGTCCATTTTGTTTAACGGAACGGAACCATTTTAGCAATTTTGGTATCCAAAGTACCTGCTATGAAATTATTTCAAAATCCATTCATGGTTTAGGAGGAGATGTCATTTAAGTATATCGTTGACGATGCAGAGATGCAGGACGCACGACGGGCGCCGGACAAAGGGCGATCACAATAGGTCGCATTGAGCAGCTTAAATCCTAAGGTTCAAGGGCTTTATGCTCAACTTACTCTCGTATACACCACCGATTACGGAATGAATTCAAGGCACTTATTGAAATCGATATTAGAAGGGAAACGGTATTTTGGTCCTATAGAAATTATATTTTGTATTCCAGAATCAGGCATTATTTTTTAAATTCCAAGTAATTGTGTGACCACTTGCTTGATAGCAAAACACTGAGTTTTTAAAATCACTGGTAACAAAAGTGTTAAAATTAATATCAAGATATGAAAGAAGTTTTAAATTGAAATGGGTTCAGCAGTTTCAGGGAAAATTTCCTTTGACTTATTGATGAACACGCATTCCAAATGACCAGGGACAAAGGACACTGAATGACTTTACCTTTGCCAATATAGATAATACATACCTTGATGTCTCAGGCTACAATAGGCTCCGAAAATGCATTGTTTACCTCTTTCCCATTCAATTCAAACTAAGGCACCAAATTGGACTTTGGCATAAAATAGGCCAAGGCCCACCTAGGGATATCATTTGAACAGATCTAGTAGACCTGAGCTACCTTTATACTAACTGTTAAGGCAATTTGCCTAACAGTTCTGAAGAATAGGAGCTTTTAAAGGATATACCATACAATATCATTGTGTGGTGAAATAGGGGCTGCATATTAAATTGTATTGACACTGGCCCAATAGTTTCAATTAAAATATCCTTGAAAAGTTGTGGGACCTGCTATCTGTGTGACCTTCGCTCGAGATCATCGAATAATCTTTACCTGTAGCATTTATAGACATTCCTACAGTAATGTTTCGCCTGCCATCGACTAATATAGTTATTAAAATGCATTGTTTTACCTTTTTCTTATTCGAAAGCCTAAGAGATCAAATATGACCTTGCTTTAAAGAAGGTCAAGGCCAATCTTTGTGTGATAATTTGAACACATTTGGTAGTACTCTGCCACCTGCTACGTTCTAAATGTACACTTAATTGGACCAGAGATTCTGGAGAAGATTTCAGAGCTTTTGTCGCACCTGCTTCAGCAGGAAGACAGGCATTTAAGTATCGTCCTTTCGTCTGTCTGTCATGAGGTCCGTTCGGCCGTCCATCCGTCAACATTTTACCCTGGGTGTAGTTTTAGTCTTCTTGCAGTTTGTTACCGCTCCTTTTGAAATTTTGCAGGATTTTGTTTGGCATGCTCTATAGATATGTTTATGGTTTTGGTGTTATGCTGGCTATACTTTAATTTTATCACTTTTTTTACAACTTTCAAAACTTTCCAGGTCCAGTTACTATTAGAATAGATACTTGTATGCGAAACTCCTCTTACACTTTTTTACCGATCTTTTTGAAACGTTATAGGTGTTTTTGTCATGGTTTGCAAATTTACAAAAGGTTTGGGTTTTTCGTCCATTAATTTTTCATATATTCGTACACATCCAACTTAATTTTTCCAGGTCCACATCACGAAAACATACCTTTATAACTTTGACCCCCTCAAACCCCACTTTTATATAGTAAAACTGGGGTTCGAGGGGGTAAACCTTATTTTTCTTATTTCTGATCTTAGATATAGATTGTGGGTACTCGTTAGAACCGCCTCGATGAGGCGGTTATTACGAGTACCCACAATCTATATTTTGAGCAGAAATAAGAAAAATATCACAATATTTCATCTGAAAATTTTCATTTTTTCGGCGATAAATGTGTCAATGTATTTGTATAGGCGTGTTTTCGTAATGAATTACTGTAAGAATAGATAATCTGTGAACGCAATTCCTCCTACAGTTTATTTATTCAACCTTTTCAAACTATGCAAGTGTTTTTATCATTTTCTGTAGATGCGCATGTGATTTTGGGGTTCTCCTCCGATTTTTATCAACTTTTTCTATTTTCACAACTTAGCTTTTCTCCAGGTCAAGTTTCCATAAGAATAGGTACCTTGTGAGCGCTACAACATTACGATAACACACCCGTGCGTCATAATGCATTTGTTTACATCTCAAAAACGGTCAAGTTTCTGATGAAAATGTGTGATAATATTCTTATTTATACTCAAAACATAGATTGTGGGTGCTCGTTAGAATCGCCTCATTGAGGCGGTTCTAACGAGTACCCACAACCTATGTATATGAGCAGAAAAAAGAAAAAAATAATGTATACCCTCCTAAACCCCAGTTTTTTTTTGTTCATAAAGTGGGGTGTAAGAGGTTGATCATTTCATGGACTTGTTAGCGTGATGCAGCTTACTGTTGTTACCGATCTTTTTGAAACTTTGCTGGTGTTTTTGTCAGTTTTTGCAGATGTGCATGTGCTTTTGGGTTATTTTTATCAACATTTTACTTTTTCAATATAGCTTTTTCCAGGTTCATTTAGTTCTTTAGAATAGATACCCTATGAGCACAACTCCTCTTACTGTTTTGTACTAATCGTTTTCAGTCTTTGCATGCGTTTCTGCATGGTATTTGAGTGTTAATATACGTTTGATGTAATTTTTAGATCATTTCTTGTCATTTGTTTCACACAATGAACTTAGTCTTTTGTCTGACCTCAGATATATAGACTGTGGGTACCTCTTTAATAGTCTTTTTTCTGACCTCAGTTTTATAGACTGTGTGTACCTCTTATATTCCTTCATGTATTTCTTCTTCCTGAAAAATAATTTCTTTTTTTTTTTGGTGGGGCAGATGGGTGGCAGGAGCGTCATCAACTTTACCCAAGTTTAATCTATTTTCTTCATATTTCGCCTTAATGACCATCTTAGTCAATACATTTTCACCTAACTGGGTGAATGACTGAGGAAACGGGATGTGTATCTTGTACCATTGAAGCGTGCAACTGGTATTGGCTTACAGTTGGACAAGGTATGTTGTTCTTGCAACAGGTAAGGGGAGAGGACGAATTGGAATTGGTGTATTTCCTGTTTCTCCTCTATCTTTCTTTCATCTGCTCTACTATCTCTTCTGTCTCTTTTTAGCTCACCTTTCACGTTGATGATTTTTTCATGATCAGTTTTGTCCGTCGTCCGTCGTGGGTGCGTGCGTGCGTCCGTCCGTACGTGCGTAAACAATTTAACAAACAAAATCTCCTTCTAAGTCACTGATTTGATTTTGACAAATCTTCACAGGAATGATCTTTAGTTGGTCCTCTATCAAAGTTGTTCAAATGATTCCGGTCCTTTGCACATCTAGGTCACAGGAGCCAAAATATATTTTAATTGAAAATTTAACAAAAATAACCTACTTTGAAACTGCAAGGCTCAGGACTTTGATGTTTAGTGTGAAGCTTCATCTTGTGGACCTCCACCAAGATTGTTCAAATTATAGCCGCAACTGGCTGCGCTAGGGGCCCACATATTTTACATAGAATTATATTGGGCAAAAACTTGAAAACAATCTTCTTTTCTGAAACCAGAAGGCCCAGGTCTTTGAAAGTTTTTGTATGAAGTCCCTTCTAGTGGACCTCCACGAAGATCGTTCGAATTTTAGCCTTTGGGGCAAAATGAACCCACCACGTGTGCCATATGTTTTATATTAACTTTATAGGGTAAACCTTTAAAAATCGTCTTGTATGAAACCATAAGGCACAGCTCTTTGCTTTGATATTTGGTATGAAGTTTCATCTAGTGGACCACAACCAAGATTGTTCAAATTATAGACTTAGGAGAAGCCTCCGTGGTGTAGTGTTTATGCTTCTCGTCTTGTAAACCAGGTGTCGCAGGATCGATCCGGGCTTCTCCAGACCTTCAGATGAGTCTTTAAACCTAGGTCCCGTCTCCGTATGACCTTAGCTATTGGTGAGACGTAAATCTTAAACACTCACACACTCATAGACTTAGGGCCGAAAATTGCCCCGCCCGTGTATATAGGGAAAATCTTTAAAATGTATTTTCTGAAACCAGAACGCCTAGGTCTTCGATACCCGGTATGACGCTTCATCTGACGGACCTTAACAAGATTGTTCAAATTATAGCCGTTGGGCCAGAAATGGCTCCGCCCAATGACCTACAAGTTTTACATAGACTTATATAGAGAAAGCATTTTAAAATCTTCTTGTCTGAAACCAGAAGGCCGAAGTGTTTGATATTCGTATGAAGTTTCATCTAGTTGACTTCTTCCAAGATTATTTTACATAATAGCATCGAGGCCAAAACTGGCCTCGCCCAGGGGCCCACATGTTTTACATAGACTTATATAGGGAAAACATTTAAATGTCTTCTTCTCTGAAACAAGAAAGCCAATGTCTTTAATATTTAGTATGAAGCTTTATCTAGTCGACTTCTGCCAAGATTGTTCAAATTATAGACCCGGGGCCAAAAATGGTCTTCCCCTGGGGCCAAAATGTTTAACATGGACTTATACAGGGAAAGCCTTTAAAATCTTCTTATCAGAAACCAGAACGCCCATGTCTTCGAAATTAGGTATGAAGCTTTATCTACTGGACCTCTACCACGATTGTTCAGATTATAGCATAGGGATTAAAGTAGAAGTAAAACAAAGATCAGGAATCGATACAATTATCTTATTCCATCCATCAAAGATACCAAAGGGAAAGAAACACAAACATGATGCGACCAGACCATAATGGAAACCTAAACAAAGGAAGGCCATAGGGACAGTTACTTTCACACAAAATGGCCAAATGGCCATGCAAAATAAAGAGGCACAATTAACCGCCCTGGAACGGTCAGTGGAAAGAATTCCACTGGGGGCTTAAATCGATTTTACATGGCCATAATCCTCGCCCTTACCTCTGTCGCGGTATACACTAATTTTGTTTAGTCCACACGAAGGCTTTTGATGGTTTGATCAATAAGATTTACCCCTCAGAACTTCAGTTAAATAAAGCAAATTCTTCTGATACCGAGGCCCCGTTTTTGGAATTACATCTATCTATTATAGATGGACTTGTTTCGTGCAAAATTTATGATAAACGCGATGACTTTGATTTTGAGATTGTAAAATTTCCTTTTTTGGATGGTGATGTTCCTCGTGCGCCATCCTATGGCGTTTATATTTCGCCATTAATTCGATTTGCTAGAGTGTGTAGTCATGTAACTGACTTCAACACTCGTAATAAATTATTAACAGCTAAACTCCTTAATCAGGGTTATCGGTACCATAAACTACGCAAAGCCTTTTCAAAATTTTATAGACGCCATTCTGATTTAATTTCAAAATTCAATATTGGACTTAAATCTCTTCTGCCAACAAGGTCTATCGGAACCCGAATTTTATGGTGACTTAGTATATAAATTCAGAAAAATATATAACCGCAATGACTTCAGCACCCTATTTCGTAAAATCATTCTTCGATATAAAAAGATTGGGTACAACATGGATGTTATACGACAGCCTGCATGCATGGTAGTTAACCAAATCACGGTTGGCAACTTTGCTTCCCTCTTTAATTGCACGCCGGTGGGTCAGGCCTCAGATTCTATGACGGCTCCAACGTAAAGACTTATTGAGAATTAGAGAGATTTAATTCATGGTAATGTTGGTTGGTGCCTGATGCTCTGTCTCTGGTCGGGCCCATCGGAGTCTAACTGTTGGTTTTCTTTTGCTCCAGCATTTCAGTGGTTTCTTGCTGTCGAGTCCTCACCGTTGTCTCACCTCTGTGGTTCTTTGATTTTTGAGTTCACGGAGATGTTGCACTGATGAGTTAGGAGGCCTTCATGCGGACTGAACAAATTATTTGTCTAAATCGCGACGGAAGTAAGGGCGAGGATTGTGGCCACGTAAAATCGATTTAAGCCCCCCAGTGGAAATCTTTCCACTGACCGTTCCAAGGCGGTTCTTCTGTGGCGGTTTATTTATGGTGTTGTTTGTTACTTAATGTGTGTATCACTTGTGTCTTTTTATTTTGGATGGCCATATGGCCATTTTGTGGGAAAGTAACTGTCCTTATGGCCTTCCTTTGTTTAGGTTTCCATTATGGTCTGGTCGCTTAATGTTTGTGTTTCTTTCCCTTTGGTGTCTTTGATGGGTGGAGTAAGTTAATTGTATCGATTCCTGATCTTTGTTTTACTTCTACTTTCCTAACTCATCTCCGAGAACATACACATCAAAAAACTACAGAGATGAAACAAGGTTGAGGACTCGACAGCATACAACAACAGAATTGCTGGAGAAAAAGGAAACCAACAGTTAGACTCCGAGGGGCCCGACCAAAGACAGAGCATCAGGCGCCAACCAACACAAAGAATACTAAAATAAAATAATTCCATGTATGTTTTTACGCTGCAACCGTCATATAATCTTAAGCCCGACCCATCGGTGTGCAATAAAGAGGGAAGCAAAGTTGCCAACCGTGACTGGGTTAACCACCATGCATGCAGTCTGTTTTATAATATTTATGTTGTACCCAATCTTTATATATCGACGAACTATTTTACGAAATTTGGTACTAAAGTCATTACAGGCATGCATTTTTCTAAATTTATATACTTAGTCACCATAGAATTCGGGTTCCGATAGGCCTTGTTGCAGAAGTGTTTTAAGTCCAACATTTTATTTCGAAACCAAATCAGAATGACGTCTATAAAACCTAGAAAGGGCTTTACGTAGTTTATGATATCGATACCCCTGATTAAGAATTTTAGCGGTTAATAATTTATTACGAGTGTTGAAGTCGGAAACATGACTAGACACTCTAGCGAATCTAATTAACTGCGAAATATAAACCCCGTACGATGTCGCACGAGGAACATCACCGTCCAAAAGGAAAATTTACAATCTCGAAATCAAAATCATCACGTTTATCATAAATTTTGCAAGAAACAAATCCATCTACAATAGATAAATGTAAATCCAAAAAGGGGGCCTCGGTATCAGAGGAATTTGAATTTTTAACTGAAGTTCTAGGGGAATAAATCTGACTGATCAATCCATCAAAGTAAGTATTGTCAATATTTAATAAATCATCTAAATATCTAGAAGTAGAACTAAAAGCTTCAATAATTTCAGATTGGTTATCAATGGAAAGCGACAACATGAAGTCTCTTTCATAAAAATGCAAGAACAGATCAGCCACAAGAGGTGCGCAATTCGTACCCATCGGAATACCCACAATTTGTCTAAATAACTTAGTACCGAATCTCATATAAATATTGTCAAGTAGAAAGGTGAGGGCATCACACACTTTCTGACATGACCAAAGTGTATAATTCTTATGCTCTTTAGAAGTTAAAAAATGCATTTCTGACATTACATGCAAGATAGAGAGAATCTTTTCTGTGAAAAGGCCATTCAATTAAATCATCAAGTTTTTCTTTTATAAGGTTATGAAAATGGTCCCGACCCACATGTTACATATGGACATGTACAGTAAAACTTCGATGGCTCGAACACCGATGGCTCGTTTACAATGGCTGAGTCGAAACCATTTTTGAGTCCCTAGGGAATTCCTCAACATTAGAAGTAGTGTGGGATAATTAAGGATATTTTCGACTTTTATCTTGCAAATGTATGCTGTGTGTGCTCATTAGAATCGCCTCGTCGAGGCGATTCTAATAAGTACACACAACATACATTTTTTATTATGGAACACCGAAAAGATGTCCCAAAATTATCCCCGTTATGCCTCCTGAAGTAACCCTCAGTGGCTCGAACTACCCCTGTCTCGAACAGATTTTTATGGTCCCAAAGGTGTTCGAGCCATTGATCTTTATTCAAGTTGCTTTGTGCTGGTTTCTGCCCAGGAAGAGGAAGAAAAGAAGGCCACATGGAAGATAAGTATTAGTTTACTCAATGTATTACCCTGTTTAGATAAAGTTGATTATTATTATTTTTAATTATTACTATCAAGCAATCTGCTTCCAGGTATCGGATCGAACTCGACAAGAACCATCAAGCTATCCCATGTGCACAAGTGGTTATGAGGCCAAAAGATGGAATGAAGGTGTTTTTACATCCGAGATAAGATGTATTGGACTATTGGACTTTTTATTTCCCATCTGGAGGCAGTTGTGTAAAACTAACGTTGTCACTGGTTAACATACTTTTGAAACTCTGATCATTTAATATGGCAAATTCGCAAACATTTTGCTGAAAAAAAAGTTCTAAATCATTAGCATACTGTTAAAATTTTGATCATTTTTAAAATGATCAATATGCTAATATGTTTGCATGAAAATGTGAGTAGCTTTTTCATTTATATACTTTATTTAACATTTTTCAGCAAAAAAAAAAAATATTGGATATTGGACGTGTTAGAACAGTCAACATTTTCGACCCCTCCTTACGAAAACGCGCTTCTATAATTTTGACCCTCATGAAACCTCAATTTTATATAGTAAAATTGAGGTTTACAGGGGTATACATTATTTTACTTATTTTTGCTCAAAACATAGATTGTGGGTTATCGATAGGAGCGCCCCCAGAGCCAATACTAACAGGTCCCCACAGTCTTTATTTGAGCAGAAATATGATAAATATTAGATATTTTAATCTGATTTTTAGTCTGTGAATTTATGCACAAGACTTAAGTCATCGTCCGATGACACTTTTCAGCTTCCTTCTATTCAAATGCTTTGAAGGGAGCTTCCCAGCAGGCAATAATCAGTTGATTCAACGTTGATTCAACGTTGAAGGCAAACGTTGACTAAACGGTGACAACGTTGCACAGTCAACGCTGACTCAAAGTTGACCATCCAACAGTGAATCGACGTTTATATTTCACTGTTGATTCAACGTTAATATATTAATGTTGAATAAACGTTGATATTCGGTTGAATATGAAAGTTGAATCAACGTTGAGCAGTCATCGTTGAACCATAGCTTAATTTTCAACCTTGCATCAATGTTGAAATATCAACCATTAAACCAAACTGATATAACTACAGAAATAGCGTTTAAGAAACCATGATTTTTTAAAGAAACGAAACTAACATATAAATTTGCAAACTGTAAATAATTCATATGCACGCAAGGGCGCCCACTGTTTCACTTAAATTTTCTTTTAAGATATGTTATTACGAGCCACAAACACTGTTGTACTTCAAGTTTGTAGAACTGAGCACTGTTTTTTTTTGTTTGTTTTTTTTTACATTAGCTACCGCCTCTTCTGCAAGCTGTCTGTTTTAGTCGGACGCTAATTTCTTTTCTTTTCTTTTTTAATTCTGTCGGAGTCAAGGCTCTGATGTTTTTCATAACACTATCTGAAAAACAAGAAAGGCAATTCTTCAAATTACACCAAAGATTTATTTTCTCCTATAGATGCATGTTTAGTTTCTGGAAGGAATGATTGTGTATTGTGTAGAAAATCCGTACACTTTTGAAATGCATTTTATCTTTCTGCTGTTTATGTAAGTATGAACGCTGTGGGTTGCATGCAAATTTAAAGAACCCCGAAGGGATTCGTGTAAACTTTGCAAGCGATCCGCTGTCGTTCAAATTTTCAGGAAAAGTATGTATGTGTAAGTGCTGTATGCTCTGAAGTATCGATACCACCTCACCATGAATGCAAGGCATGAGGATCGTTTTCTATAAAGCCACCTCTCCTCGACAGACTGGTATGAGGATCGATCGAAAATTGAAGAAAAAAGCATGAGCATAGAGAAGTTTAAATTATAAGTTAGTATTTCCTTACTTCATGTGCTAATAACGTGAATAATGAAATCATGCTTGTAACCCGAAAGTATGTATGTGCCGAAAGTCTGTATGTGTAAGTGCTGTATGCTTTGAAGTATCGATACCACCTCACCGTGTTCCGGCCTCCGTGGCCTAGTGGATAAGAGCGCTGACTCTTAGTCATTAGGTCTCTCACCGCCGTAGGTTCGAGCCTCGCTCGGGCCACGTGTGAGACGCCAAGTTCTGCAACGGAAGGTCAGGTGGTTTTTCTCCGGGTACTCCGGTTTTCGCCCACCTCTGATTAACGATCGGCTCGATATGAGTGAAATAATCTTGAAAGGGCCGTAAAACCCAAAACCAAAAAAAAACACCTCACCGTGAATGCAGGGCATGAGGATCGTTTTCTAAAAAGCCACCTCTCCTCAACAGACTGGCAAAAAATATGTTTTCGATCGAAAATTGAAAAAAGCATGACCATAGAGAAGTTTAAATTCTGAATTAGGGTTTCCTTACTTCATGTGCTCATTACGTGAATAATGAAATCATGCTTGTAAACCGAAAGTAAGTATGTGTAAGTGCTGTATGCTTTGAAGTATCGATACCACCTCACCGTGAATGCAGGGCATTAAGATCGTTTTCTAAAAAGCCACCTCTCCTCAACAGACTTGTACGAGGATCGATCGAATATTGAAAAAGCATGACCATAGAGAAGTTTAAATTCTGAATTAGGGTATCCTAACTTCATATGCTAATTACGTAAATAATGAAATCATTCTTGTAAACCGAAAATATGTATGTGTAAGTGATGTATGCTTTGAAATATCGATACCACCTCACCATGAATGCAAGGCATGAGGATCGTTTTCTAAAAAAAAAACATCTCCTCAACAGACTGGTATGAGGATCGATCGAAAATTGAAAAAAAAAAAACAATAGAGAAGTTTAAATTCTGAATTAGAATTGCCTTACTTCATGTGCTAAGTACGTAAATAATCAAATCATGCATGTAAACCAAAAGTATGTATGTGTAAACTTGTGCTGTATGCTTTGAAGTACCACCTCACCATGAATGCAAGGCATGAGGATCGTTTTCTAAAAAGCCACCTCTCCTCAACAGACTGGATGAGGATCGATCGAAAATTAAAAAAAAAATAACAAAAAAAAAAAACATGAGCATAGAGTTTAAATTCTGAATTATTTATTTTCTGTGTTTAATTCTTTACTTTATGTGCTACTTAAATAGTGAAATCATGAGTGCTGTATGCTTTGCAGTATCGATAACACCTCACCATAACCGCTAGGTATGAGGATCGTTTTCTATGTTGTAAGCCACCTCTCCACAACAGACTGGCCTGAGGATCGACCGATAATATAAATATATATGCAGCAAGAGTTTTAATTATGAATTAGTAATGTAAATCGCACATCAGGATAAGTTCTTATTTATGAACAATTTACACTTGATCCTCAATTTTACACGAAAACATGCGGAAAATAACGTTTAATCTTGAAAATGCCATAACCAAAAATAAGATTGAACCAAAAATCTGAGTTAAGTAACCTTACAATGACCAAACAGTTTTTCGGTTTTACTTATCGTGGCAGCAGGGAATCAGTCCAAATGTTAGCTCATTCACTCTAGACCCTATAAATGTCTATCTGATTACCTATCCTATCCCTCTCTGAAACCTGTTCATTCATCTTCAAAATTTCATTCATTAAAGAAGTCATTATTTATGAGAGGAGAGAAAGATAAATATGCTTATGAACAAAGCAGCTAACTAAATGTAGTGTATCCAGTCGATTACCATGGCTGCATGCAGGTAGTGTTTGTTAATGTCATACGCTTTGCTGCGTCTATACCACCTGACCATGAATGCTGAATATACTGTTATTGCTATTATGTATGACACTGCATCGGAATCGGGGGCAAGGGTGAAAATTTCGTAAACTTCGGATTTGAAACCCCATCAGTAGTTTAACTACTGGTGGTCACGTCATGTTAACAAGTCCATGCAATAATTAACCCTGTAAACACTATTTTATATAGAAAAAGTGGGGTTTAATTTATTTTACTTACTTCTGCTCTAAAACATAAATGCGCTGTGGTGCAGTGGTAAAGCATCGGGTTTGAGATCGAGAGGTCGATTATTAGTATTAATAATAATTGTGGATACGCGTTAGAACCGATTCTAGCCAGCATCTACAATCTATGTTTGTAGCAGAAATAAGAGCAAATCACCAATTATCATCTCTGGATATTGCCCTGCATTACATAGGCATGTGGTCTTAATGATTCCGTTGTAGTTTCTGGTTTTGTACTATTGGTGCACACACATTTCGATTGTGTATGTGACGTCATCTCATCATTTCTAACTGTTATTTTGGTGGCTTGTGGTGGCTGTTGTCTTTGATTGTGGCTTTTCCTGAGTAACCTTTTCTTACTAAATAAAATTAACGTCTCACATGTTCCATGCATACGTACCTGTAGCTTGTTTTTGCTTGTTGGAACCGCCTTCTAACGGGTACCCACGACCTATGTTTTGAGAAGAAATAAGAAAAGTAAAATAATAATAATAATAATTATGCAGGGGTAGGCCTATGCTCCTGTTTATTTTACTATTTAAGTTTTTTTTTTCTAGATAAAGTGATATGATTTTAGTTTTCACGTAACCTTGTTTTGTTTGTTTTATTTGAGGTTTAACGTCCCCATCATCACTGGAGTCGTTGCTTCCAATTTTGTAGGTTTTTCCCCGACATGGAGATGAAATGACATCTCAAACCCTGTCGCCCAATGAAACCAATAGGGTTTATAAGCTTGGACAGTCCAACTCGCACCGCTTTGTCTGGGCAGGCTTAGATTATATGAGCGGTTTACAAGTACTCTTGTGCGGTCGGTTTCAGCTCTGCGTTGAATCATCATGCAGCCCATTTATTTCTGCAAGCCCCAATGGGCGGGTGCCGCACATGTCTTGTAACAAACGTTTAAATATGCATTTTTTATTGTAAACACTGTTGGATTACATTTGCACATTATAATGCATATATAATGTACAATGGATGAGATTTGGGCAAAAAGTGTAGACCCATGTACAACGTACACCCAGGGCATCTTACACTATTTGCATAAAATATAATAACAGTAACATATAATAGGGAACGGAATCGTCCAAACTAACCATGTACAGGCATAAAACATATGGACCTCCTTGGCTCAGTGGATAAGAGCGCTGACTCTTAATCATTAGATCCCTCACCGCTGTGGTTCGAGCCTGACTCGGGTCACATGTCAGACGCCAGGTTCTGCAACGGAAGGTCAGGTAATTTTTTCTCCGGTTTTCGCCAACCTCTGATTAACGATCGGCTCGATATGAGTGAAATAATCTTGAAAGGGCCGTACAATCCATCACGTGAACACGTCCGTGAAAATTAACACCCCCTAAACATCGATTTATGGATATCCATAATTCGAATTATGGATATCCATAATTCGAATTATGGATATCCATAAATATTTATGGATATCAATAAATACGGAATAAATAGTTAAACGGCGCCCCATAAACACGCCTCTCAATATGAAACTTTTCGCATGAAAATACTGAATTTTGCTTATTTCTGCTCTAAACATAGATTGAGGGCACTCGTTAGAATAGCCTCGACGAGGCGGCCCACAATCTGTTTTTGCTGAAATTAGAAAAATAATATATACGCCTGTAAACCCCCAGTTTTACTATATAAAAGTGGGGTTTACGGGGGTCAATATTACATAGGCGTGTTTTCGTGACGGTTGAAATGTTTGCAGAATGTGAACGGATGACGACTGATGCCGGGGCATGAGTATACTCACTTGCTGAGCTTGCGGCTAGGGTGAGATAAAAACCTAATGACCAATCTCTTTGGTGACGGGCCTCCGTGGCCTAGTGGTTAAGAGCGCTGACTCATGATCATTAGGTCCCCCACCGCTGTGGTTCGATTTGTCTAAATCGCGACGGAAGTAAGGGCGAGGATTGTGGCCACGTAAAATCGATTTAAGCCCCCCCAGTGGAAATCATTCCACTGACCGTTCAGAGGCGGTTCTTCTGTGGCGGTTTATTTAAGGTGTTGTTTGTTACTTACTGTGTGTATCACTTGTGTCTTTTTATTTTGGATGGCTATATGGCCATTTTGTGGGAAAGTAACTGTCCTTATGGCCTTCCTTTGTTTAGGTTTCCATTATGGTCTGGTCGCTTAATGTTTGTGTTTCTTTCCCTTTGGTGTCTTTGATGGGTGGAGTAAGTTAATTGTATCGATTCCTGATCTTTGTTTTACTTCTACTTTGCAAATGCAGCTTTTGTTATTTACCGACTTTGAGGCTTCTCAAGCCTTTGCTTCTAACAAGCGTGTTTTCGTAATGAATAATATTGTGTGGAGGTATAACATGCCCGTCAAGACTATTTGGTCATTTTGGTGACGGTGTTTCCGTTTCAATGGGACATTGATATTGTCATCTGAAACCCTATCGTTACTGGCCTGATATTGACATCTGAAACCCTATCGTTAAAACAACCACCAGAGTTTGAGAAACTTACACGTAGGCCCATCTCGCATCACTTTGCCTGGACATGATCGACCTTCTATGGGGTTTATAAGTACTTAAAACTTCGACGTCTCGAACACCGGTGGCTCGTTTACCATGTCTGTGTCGAACCCGTTCATGAGCCCCTAGGGAAGTCCTTTACGTAAGAAATGGTGCGAGATAATTTAGGAGACTTTTTTCTTGTATCTTGCAAATGTATGCTGTGTGTACTCATTAGAATCGCCTCATCGAGGCGATTCTAATGAGTACACACAGCATACATTTTCATTACAGGACACTGAAAATATGTCAAAAAGTACCTCGTTATACCTCCTGGCAGTAAGCCTCTGTGGCTCGAACTACCCCTGACTCGAACAGATTTTCGAGGTCCCAAAGGTGTTCGAGCCATTGAAGTTCGACTGTACTTAAAAATTCAGTGACTTTGAGCTGTGCCTGGGTAGCACCATACAGCCCAATCTGTTTCGCAAAGCCCCGATGAACGTGAGCTCGGATACGTTTACCTTGGATATTAGGAACCAGAGGCCCCTGGTCCGCTGATTTTCAGGCAAAACTTGTGGAATGACTAAAAATGTAAAGTTATGAGTGAAAAATTCAGATTATTTTTATGCCTCCGGAATCGAGATTCGTGGGGAGTGGGGGGGGGGCATATAGTTTGTGGTCTTTTTGTCCGTTTGTCTGTCAACAAAAACCTTAACATTCGGCATAACCTTTGAATGGTAATAGATATAGCTTTTATATTTCACATGTGTATACCTTGTCACAAGACCTTTCCAGTGGTATCATAAGTTTTGATCTTTTGACTTTGACCTTGACCTTTGACCTACTTTTTCAAAATTTTAACATTGGCAACATTGGGCATAACTTGTGAATGGCGCTGTTACGGGGCATCTGTGTTTCACAAACACACCTTGTTCATACTGGTATAGAAACCTAGACAAGCCCCTCAACAAACCAGTGTCATTTTTCTCGGTACACATTAAATGACAATTGGCACAGACGCATTTTCTGACAAAGGAAGATATATTTTGTATGAACTTCAAACTAAGGCATGTAGAATTTCAACTAAAATAATGCAGAACACCTAAGACTATTGTGATCTACGCGTCAAATTTCCTCGGATAGACATTAGTACGACAACTAACTGTCACACCCACTTAATGGTTTTTCACTGCTCTCCCGCGATTTCCTGTGGAACTCCAATAACGTCAGCACAAAGGCCAACATACCTATAAATTTTACCGGCCCAGATAGCTCAGTTGGTAGAGTGTCCGCTCCGGGGAACGGGAGGTCACGGGTTCGATCCCGGGCCGCGACATACCAAAGTCGTTAAGAATGGTACTAGCTGCTCCTCGCTTGGCACTCAGATTTTCGGGGTAGAGTTAGGACTGGTCGACCCAGTGTCAGGATAATGTGACTGGGTGTGGTATCATGTAATGTGTCTGGGACATGATACTTCAGTGAGGCAGCACTATAAAAGTGAGCATTGAGCTCCCTGTCGCAACCAGACACCGTCTTGATATGACTGAAAAATTGTTGAAAGCGACGTTAAACCCGAATTCACACACACACACACACACACACACACACACACACACACACACACACACACACACACACACACACACACACACACACACACACACACACACACACACACACACACCTATAAATATCAATGAATATGCTCTCACCTAATGCAAATGTTTTCCACAGTTAACAGTTTCACATTTTTTTTGTGTGCGTGCAGGCATTTCTCATAGCAATATTGTTTTCAGTCTTTTCAGGCTGCAAGCATCCATATTTCACCTTAATCTACATGTCATGGGTCACTGATTTTGTAAACATTTGCGTTTACCTTATCATTCACCTTAATCTAAGAGTCCATTGCTGAAGAACAATAAGAGGCGCAGTCATAATACTGGGTACAAACTTGCGTTTTGGGATACTAACTTCAATGCAGCACCCTTGACCTTGACCTACATTCATTGATCACTGACTTTGTAAACGTTTGCGTTCCCCTAGCATTCACCCTAATGTAAGATTCAATTTCTGAATAATTATAAGAGCTTACACATGATACAGGGTACAACTTGCATTCTTGGATGGCAACTTTAATGCAAGCATCCATATTTAACCATTGTTTGCTTGTTTGTATTTGAGTTTAACGGCCCAGCCAACACTGTATAGGTCATTTTTGGGCCGGTCAGTTTACCTATCCACACTTTTCCTGGGCAAGCTTATACGTAAACGGTTAACCAGTACAGTGCACATTCTTTCGCCAGAAACTGACAACTGCCCGTCTTGACTTTAGAAAAGATTTCATGATCCATCTCGCCGACCCCGGCATGTAGCGAACCCGGATCCTCCTGATCACAAGTCAGACGCGCATCCGACTGAGCTACCGAGGCCGGCCATATATGACCATGGTTCAATGACTTTGTTCACGTTTGCGACCACCATACCATTCATCCAAATGGTTAAGTTAATTTCTCGAGAACGATACGAGCCTCATTAATGATAACTGGTAAAAGCCTGCATCTAGGAATGACAACTATAATGCAAGCATCCTTTTTTGACCTTGAACTACATTACATAGTTCACTGACTCAGTGAGCTATTGTCGCTATCACCCTAATCTCAAGAAATATACAGTCGAACTTCAATGGCTCGAACACCTTTGGGACCACGAAAATCTGTTCGAGACAGGGCTAGTTCGAGCCACAGAGGCTTACTACCAGGAGGCATAACGAGGTACTTTTGACATATTTTTCGTGTTCTGTAATGAAAATGTATGCTGTGTGTACTCATTAGAATTGCCTCACCGAGGCAGTTCTAATGAGTACACATAGCATACATTTGCAAGATAAAAGACGAAAATCTCCTAAATTATCTCGCACCATTTCTTATGTAGAGGACTTCCCTAGGGGCTCAAGAACGTGTTCGACTCAGCCATGGTAAACGAGCCATCGGTGTTCGAGCCATCAAAGTTCTACTGTAGAAGCTTCATTAATGATTCTTTGTATAACCTTGCATCTAGTAATAACAACTTTTTCCAAGCACTCATGTTTTACACATGTACTTTTTTTCCGTAACTAATTGAACATGCGCCCCGAAGGCGAGATATCACATTCGGCTGAATTCTTGTTTTATTTCTATTCCAATACATGTGTTGTAGAACCCGTTAGAATTGCCTCAGTGAGACGGTTCTAATGACTAGTGACCTATGTTTGAAGTATAAATAAGAAGATAATTAACAAAATTTAATCAGAAAATTAACTGTTTTGGATGTATGAAAGAATATGTCATACAGATGGGTTAACATTTCTTTGTTGGTGTTGGGGTTAACGCCCGTTTCAACGCCATTTAAGTCATTTGGCAGACATTGCTTTTTATTTTGTTGGACTTTTCCTCACCGTTGTCTCACCTCTGTGGTTCTTTGATTATTTGTGTTCACGGAGATGTTGCACTGATGAGTTAGGAGGCCTTCATGCGGACTGAACAAATTATTTGTCTAAATCGCGACGGAAGTAAGGGCGAGGATTGTGGCCACGTAAAATCGATTTAAGCCCCCCAGTGGAAATCTTTCCACTGACCGTTCCAAGGCGGTTCTTCTGTGGCGATTTATTTATGTTGTTGTTTGTTACTTACTGGGTGTATCACTTGTGTCTTTTTATTTTGGATGGCCATATGGCCATTTTGTGGGAAAGTAACTGTCCTTATGGCCTTCCTTTGTTTAGGTTTCCATTATGGTCTGGTCGCTTAATGTTTGTGTTTCTTTCCCTTTGGTGTCTTTGATGGGTGGAGTAAGTCAATTGTATCGATTCCTGATCTTTGTTTTACTTACAATTGTGACCCACTTAAACCCCACTTTCGTGAAGTAAAACTGGGGTTTACAGGGGGGTAAACATATTTTTTCTCATTTCTACTCAAAAGCATAGATTATGGGAATTCGTTAGAACCGCCTCGTCCAGGCAGTTCTAACAAGTACCTACAATCTAGGTTTTCTGCAGAATTGTAAGAATATCAGAATTTTATCTGAAACTTTTCATTTTCTTCGGTGCTAAAAAATTCAATACATTTGAATAGGCGTGTTTTCGTTATGTATTTCTCCAGGCCCCGAAGGGCGGGGGCACAATGCGTTATCCTAATGTGTTTATTAAATCATGCAAGCTGACAAGAACCACCAGCAAAGAACGCTAACCGAAGTCTTTACAAGCACACAAAAGATTTTTTGGGTCGATTGTTTATCAATCGACCCAAAGGTATAAAGGACAAAACCTATATTAGTGCTGGAGTCCACGTGACTATCACTGATTTGTAGGAATCCACGCAGATTATTTATAGAATTTTATCGCAGTGAGGTCAGCGTGTTTACTTGAAAAGGTTAACTGTAAAATCTGGGCTGGAATCATGGAATAGGCTAGGCAAACAGTGTAAACCCAGATCAGACGTCGCAGAACGCGGCATCTAATCAGGGTCTTCACTGCTTGTTTAGAGTATAGATATTTAAGGGTCAGGCGCCGAAAAACGCAGCGTCTGATCAGGGTCTACACGGTTTGCTTTCAGTAAAGGAGTTAAAGGGTTAAACGAAACAGCCCACGCTCAGGCCCATTTTTCCTAACTACACCAAAAGACAATCGACCCACCAGTACTCTCAGTGCTTTGATTGGATCCTGTGAACATTGCGATAAGCATCACAAAAACACGCCTATATAATTCTGACCCCACTGAACCCCACATTTATATAGTAAAACTGGGGTTTGCAGGAGTAAATCTTACTCAGTCTCTCATTTCTGCTCTGAAATATAGATTGTGGATACTCGCAAGGCTGTGGGCGCTCGTAAGAACCTCCTCAATGCGGCGATTCTAACAAGTACCTACAGCCTATGTCTTGGAGCAGAAATAAGCAAAACAATGTATACCCTCCTAAACCCAAATTTTCTCTTTATTAACCCTTATCTTGCTGTTCACGACAGCCCCTATCTTTACCAACAGTGTAGATCCAGATCAGATGGCTTCTGAAGAAGCCATCTGATCAGGATCTACACTCTTTGGCATTCAGTTTATGAATTTGTAGCAATAAATTACATCATGTAATTTGATTGGTTGATAGACAGAAATGGGTGTGGTTTAAATGAATATTCAGCAAGATAAGGGTTAAGAGTGTATAAGAGGGGTGTTCATTTTACGGATTGGTTAAAATGATAGATGCAGATGTGGCAGCATGGTCATTCAGGCTGTTTCAAATCCCCACTGTTTGCATATATCAAGATGTACCTTTTCGTGTTCCGGCCCCGATAGCTCAGTTGGTAGAAGGTCCGCTCCGGGGAACGGGAGGTCACGGGTTCGATCCCGGGCCGCGACATACCAAAGACGTTAAGAATGATACTAGCTGCTCCTCGCTTGGCACTCAGATTTACGGGGTAGAGCTAGGACTGGTCTACCCAGTGTCAGGATAATGTGACTGGGTGTGGTATCATGTTATGTGTCTGGGACATGATACCTCAGTGAGAAGCACTATAAAAGTAAGCATTGAGCTCCCTATCGCAACCAGGCACCGTCGTAAAATTGTTGAAAGCGACGTTAAACCCGAATTCACACACACACACACACACACACACACACACACACACACACACACACACACACACACACACACACACACACACACACACACACACACACACACACACACACACACACACACACACTTCAAGTGCTTTGTAAATTCCAGGGCAGATTGCAGTCAACTTTATTTTACACAGAAAAAAGATCTTGTCATTTAATCTGTATCGTGTGCTCAGCGGATGATTTTTATGTAATATATACCCAGAATACTACAGTAACTTAATCTGCCGCATTACGCAAACACGCCTATACAAATACATTGGCACCTTTATCGCCGAAAAAATGAAAATTTTATGATGAAAAATTGTGATATTTTTCTTATTTCTGCTCAAAATATAGATTGTGGGCACTCGTTAGAACCGCCTCATCGAGGTGATCCACTGGCTTCGGAGAAAAATAATTTTGAATGACCTTGGGTCAAGGAAAAGGAATGACCCGAACCTGACTACTCATCGGCCCCCGCCCATCGGAGCTTGAAGAAATAGATGTGCTGCATGGTGCTTCCGCGCAGAGCTGAAACCGATCGCACACGAGTACTGGCAAACCGCTTAGAGGATCTAAGCCTGTCCAGGTAGAGGGTGCGAGTCGGACCGTCCATGCTTAAAACCCAATTGGCTTCATTGGGCGACAGGGCTTGAGATGTCAATGATCTCAATGTCGGGAAAACGTCCTACAAAATGGGAAGCAACGTCTCCAAAATGACCTATACAACCAACCGACCTTGAATACCATTACGCAAACACGCCTATACAAATACATTGCCACCTTTATCGCCGAAAAAATGAAAAGTTTATGATGAAAAATTGTGATATTTTTCTTATTTCTGCTCAAAATATAGATTGTGGGCACTCGTTAGAACCGCCTCATCGAGGCGGTTCTAACGAGTACCCACAATCTATATTTCAGAGCAGAAACAAGAAAATTAAGGTATACCCCCGGAAACCCCAGTTTTGCTATATAAAAGTGGGGTTCAAGGGGGTCAAAATTATATAGGCGTGTTTTCGTGATGGGAATGAAATATTCATTTACTCATTTGGCTCACTGCATCTACCAATGTTCAGATCACAGGCTGCAGTTACTTCCTAAAATTACACAATGTCTTTTCCAGATTAGCCCCGCCAAGCGAATTTGTGTCTTCGAGCAATCCGTCATGACAAATATTAACTGCGCATGCCCAGCCATTCAGAGGGGCCAGGGATATGGCTTTCTGTCTGAAGGTTCCTCTTGAGTCACTGCTTGTATGAGCGAGCAGCGAAGGTTCTGGCGAGACTGCGCGGATGCGCAGGCTCGCCTGAACCTTCGCTGCTCGCATAGGCGATAAGTACCAAAATCGCTTGACGGGGCCCATATACAACATGATGTGTAACCAAACTTGATTTTGGCAGAAGAAAGGTCAGGTTCACCTCGGGCTCATATTTTGGACAATCTATAATGTGCTCAGGTCCCCGATGCTACATAACAAGTTTCATTTAGGTGACCTTGACCTGTTTCACGTCAAGGTCAAATTTGGTCATTTGAGCATTTATATGGGGAAAGGGCAAAACAATGGATTTGCTTTTGATCCTGGTGTTGCCTGTTGCATCAGAATTGAAATTTCCATCGGCTAAAGGGAAACTATTAATTCCAAAGGTCAAGGTCATTAACTGACGTTTGTCCCTGATGGCTCATATTCAGTATTCCAGTAAACTCCCAGACTGTTTGAAACCAAATTACATGTAAATCCTAAATCGGATACGGCAACGGAAACTAATTCATGGCATTGGGGTCATTTTAACCTTTTATCATCCGAAAGGCAGATTACCTTGAAACTTAGCAACCAGTATCGGGGACTCAGGGCCCTACTAATTTTATTCAGATGATGACCTTTACGTGACCTTGACATATTTTACGCCAAGGTCAAATTAGGCCGCTTAAGCATTTGTATGGGAAAACGGCAAATTCTAACACAGCGCGCCTATAAAGGCAATGGAAAGTAACTGTGTTTTAGTCTACAACAAATCACGGCAAGGAAGAGCGTGACGAGTGACGTCATTTCAAACTGCCAATTCATGACGTCACTAGTCGATTACCTTGACGTTAGACGGTGTAACGTCATTTTCTCGCATCGAAAACATTTGAAAGGGGTATAAATGCGTATGTTTCAGTCGATAATTTGAGCGGGATTTCTTCTAACAATGGCGAAAAGTTGTGAGATTTTGAAGGAAACAACAACATTATTGCCGATTTTAAGCGTGTTAGAATCGAAATAGATCAGCTCTAGTCAGTGATTTGTTGGGTAATAAATCACAGTTTGTCGGTCAGTTGTAAGTAGACAAATCACGCGCGCTACGCGCTCGTGATTTGTCTACTTTACAACTGACCTCCAAACTGTGATTTGTTTCTCAACAAATCACAGCTAGAGCTGATATATTTCTTAAACAAATCGATTTTTTTTTATTCAATTGTAGCCTGTGGCCTCAGAATTGATATGTGCAATAGGCTAAAAGGACGTTCATTGATTCCAAAGGTCAAGATGATTTACTGACTTTTTCTTGGCTGGCTCAGATTCAGTATTTTTATCTTTTTCTTCACTTTAACTGCTATGGTGTTTGAAATCAAATTATACCAGATTCTATTGGATAAGGCAGTGAAAATTTATTTGTGAGTTTGAAGTTATATAACCAAGATGGCTGCCTTGCCCTTATATGGTACAAGCGTTTGGAAATCTTCTTTTCAGGAACCAAATTGCGGATAGCCTTGACACTTGGTATGTAGCATTGGGGACTTGTTGACCATGATCTGTTTTACGACAAGGTACACTTTGATCACTTAGATCTTTGCATGTGAAACAGGCAAAATCGTGGATTTTTCTGATTATTTTGTATTCGATGGAATCGAAATTGATATTCATAGCAAGTTTGCTCAAATGGTGACCTTTGGTTGACCTTGGCTTGGCATTTCTAAAGGAAAAGGGCAAAACAGGGGACTATTTTTGTGGTTCTCTAGTTGCCTATGGCATCAAAATTATTATTTGCAGTCAGCTAAATTGAAGATGATTATGGACAATATAGCTGTCATGCCCATATATGGCAAAAAAGACTGACAGCCTCATTTCAAGAAATGAAAAAGGCTAAATATTTCAAGCCAACAACGTTTGTTGAAAAATAAGGCTGCCAGGGGCCGGGCATGCTTTTCACTGTTGACCTCTGGTGAGCGTAGTGGTCAATGGGTCTCTTCTTTAAAATTACTAATTCAAAGACATCCTACTTACAGCGTTCATGTTTTTTTTTTTCTGTGCATTTTTCTTCATATATGTACATAGGCAATGAAGGCATCTTCACGGCAATTATATACTATTCCAAACTAAATTCGTAAAAGCATTAAAAAAATCAAATGTATTACGAAAAGGAAAACTAAAAACATCCATGAGCATAATGTGCGAGCAGCGAAATGTCAGATTAACCTGCACATATGACGTTAAGTAATTGAAATAACATCACGAAAACACGCCTATATAATTTTGACCCCCTTAAACCCCACTTTTATATAGTAAAACTGGGGTTTCCGGGGGTATACCTTATTTTTCTTATTTCTGCTCTAAAATATAGATTGTGGGTACTCGTTAGAACCACCTCGATGCCGAGGCGGTTCTAACGAGTGCCCACAATCTTTATTTGGAACAGATATAAGAAAAATATCACAATTTTTCATCATAAAATTTTCATTTTTTGGGCAATAAAGGTGGCAATGTATTTGTATAGACGTTTTTGCGTAATGAGATACACGTACATTATAAGAAAGATAATTTTTATCTTTTTATAAAATGATGAAATTACATGCCTTTCTTTCTTTCTTTCTTTCTTTCTTTCTTTCTTTCTTTCTTTCTTTTGTAAACATAATTCTTATTACTAGCAATGTTTCTTTAGCTTGGCTAAGTATTGGTAAAAAGAACTTACAGACACCTAATGAAAAGTTAACAACATTCCAGGCAACTGTTTAGCCATTCTATATTTTGGTGTGCGTTTGTGAGTGTGTGTGTGTGTGTGTGTGTGTGTGTGTGTGTGTGTGTGTGTGTGTGTCTGTGTGTGTGTGTGTTTTTTGGTTTGGGTTTTACGGCCCTTTCAAGATTATTTCACTCATATCGAGTCGATCGTTAATCAGACGAGAACCCAGAAAAAAAACAGCTCACCTTCCGTTGCAGAACTTGGCATCTCACATGTAATCCGAGCCAGGCTCGAACCACAGCCGTGAGACACCTAATGATTAAGAGTCAGCGCTCTTACCCATTAGGCCACGGAGGCCCGTTTTTGTGTGGGGTGGCCATGCATTTGTGTTTCATTCCTTGTGTGTACGTTCATTTGTTTGATCATTCATCAATTTGTTGACATCATATATATTTGATGACTCACTCACTCACTCACTCACTCACTCACTCACTCACTCACTCACTCACTCACTCAAACAAACCCACCCACCCACCCACTCACTCACTCACTCAGCCGCTCACTCAATCGCCCTCATTCATTCATTTTATTAATATTTCTACTGTGGTGTGTATGCAGTTATGGTATGACTGTCATTTATGTTTGTATACGAGTACTTTGCAAAAAAGGAAGATTAGTTTTATACTAACTGTGTTACCCACTTGAAATAAGCGGACTTTACTATTATTATGATTATTATTGTTGTTGTTGTTGTTATTACCGTTGAAGGTCAACAAAAATTCTATCACGTGAACAAGTCCGTGAAATGAGCACCCCTTTTTACCCCACTTTATATAAGATGAAACATTATTTTTGCTTATTTCTGCTCCTAGACATAGGTTGTGGGTATTCGTTAGAACCGGCGGGGCTTGAAGAAATAGATGGGCTGCATGATGCTTCCACGCAGAGCTGAAATCCGACCGCACACGAGTACTACTGGTAAACCGCTTAGAGAATATAAAGTAGAAGTAAAACAAAGATCAGGAATTGATACAATTAACTTACTCCACCCATAAAAGACACCAAAGGGAAAGAAATACAAACATTAAGCGACAAGACCATAATGGAAACCTAAACAAAGGAAGGCCATAAGGACAGTTACTTTCCCACAAAATGGCCATATGGCCATCCAAAACCAAAAGACACAAGTGATACACACAGTAAGTAACAAACAACAACATAAATAAATCGCCACAGACTGAGAGCCGCCTTGGAACGGTCAATGGAAGATTTCCACTGGGGGGCTTAAATCGATTTTACGTGGCCACAATCCTCGCCCTTACTTCCGTCGCGATTTAGACAAATAATTTGTTCAGTCCGCATGAAGGCCTCCTAACTCATCAGTGCAACATCTCCGTGAACACAAAAATCAAAGAACCACAGAGGTGAGACAACGGTGAGGACTCGACAGCAAGAAACCACTGAAATGCTGGAGCAAAAGAAAACCAACAGTTAGACTCCGATGAGCCCGACCAGAGACAGAGCATCAGGCACCAACCAACATTATCTCTCTAATTTTCAATAAGCCTTTACGTTGGAGCCGTCATAGAATCTGAGGCCTGACCCACCGGCGTGCAATTAAAGAGGGAAGCAAAGTTGCCAACCGTGAATGGGTTAACTACCATGCATGCAGTCTGTCGTATAATATCCATGTTGTACCCAATCTTTTTATATCGAAGAATGATTTTACGAAATTGGGTGCTGAAGTCATTGCGGTTATATATTTTTCTGAATTTATATACTAAGTCACCATAAAAGTCGGGTTCCGATAGACCTTCTTGCAGAAGAGATTTAAGTCCAATATTGAATTTTGAAATTAAATCAGAATGGCGTCTATAAAATTTTGAAAAGGCTTTGCGTAGTTTATGGTACCGATAACCCTGATTAAGGAGTTTAGCCGTTAATAATTTATTACGAGTGTTGAAGTCAGTTACATGACTACACACTCGAGAAATCGAATTAATTGCGAAATATAAACGCCATAGGATGGCGCACGAGGCGCCCAGGCAAAGCGGTGCGAATCGGACCGTCCATGCTTATAAACCCTATTGTTTACATTGGGCGACAGGGCTTGAGATGTCATTTCATCTCAATGTCGGGTAAAATTCCCACAAAATTGGAAGCAAAGTCTCCAAAGTGGCCTATACAGTGTTGACGGGGACGTTAAACCTGAAATAAAACAAAAATCTAACAAGCTTCCACATCCTATGTTTAGAGTAAAAATAAGAAAAATTTCACAAATTTTCTTTGGAAAAGTAGCCATTTTGGAGATATTTTAGAAAAGAAATTTATTTTTCTGCAGTTCATGGAAGTATGAACGCAGTGGGTAGCGTGCAAAGTAAATGAACCCCGAAGGGGTTCATGTAAACTTTGCTAGCGACCTACTGTCGTTCATATTTTCATGAAAAGCAGAAAAAATAATTTTATTTATTATATTTACATTATTTGCCCCTCATCACTGGGCGAAAAAAAAATGCTTGTATGGCAAACTTTTAAAGCTGAAAAACATTTACACGCTGTTTTTCTACAAAGAGCGGAGCAGCGTTGACTTCATCAACGCCCGTAGAGAACAATGGTTTAGAATGACGTCACTTAACGTCAGTGAAAATCATGTGATTCGATGCGTTCATGGAAGTATGAACGCAATTGTTTTAAATAGGTTAACATGAGACTTTACACTGGAAATGTAAACACAAAAGAATGTACTATGTCACACGGCTGTGTTATCGTAATGTTCGAAATGAGCAGCACATCCGTGTGCCAAAATGTTATCTTTTGTTTTTTCTCTAAAACAAACTTTTTTCCTGACATTACGGAAACATGTCTATACTAATACATTGCAATCGTTATCGCCGAAAAAATGAAACCTTAATGATGAAAAACTGTGATATTTTTCTTATTTCTGCAAAAAATATAGATTCTGGGTACTCGTTAGAACCGCCTCATCGAGGCGGTTCTAACGAGTACCCACAATCTATATTTTAGAGCAGAAATAAGAAAAATAAGGTTTACCCCTGGAAACCCCAGTTTTACTATATAAAAGTGGGGTTCGAGAGGGTCAAAATTATATAGGCGTGTTTTCGTGATGTTCAGATATTTGACACTTGATTTCCAGTCAAAATAATGAGTGTTGGTGTTTATTAGACCCGCCCGATTAGGGTGATTCTAACGAGTAGTATTTCAGCTAAAATAAGAAAAATGATGCATATCCCCGTATACCCCAATTTTCTCTATAAAAGTGGGGTTTAGAATGTCATTAGAGTGACTTGTTAACCTGGTTTCGGTAGCTGAGTCGGGCGCCTGATTGGTGATCAGGAGGTCGCGGGTTCAACACCTGCCGGGTCTGCAGCATTCCTTCGTGTAAATAGACCATAAGACATTTCTACGAGCGCTCGACATATCATCTCGAACGCTCGACTTATTACCTCGACCGCTCGATTTATTATCTCGAGCACTCGACTTATTATCTCGAGCGCTCTACATATTATCTCGAGCGCTTTACATAATATCTCGAGCGCTCTATATAATATCTCGAGCGCACTACAAAGTACCTCGAGCGCTCGACTTATTATCTCGAGCGCTCTACATATTATCTCGAGCGCTCTACATAATATCTCGAGCACTCGATTTGTTATCTCAAGCACTCTACATAATATTCCGAGCGTTCTATATAATATCTCGTGCGCTCTACATATTATCTCGGGCGCTCGACATAATATCTCGAGCGCTCGACATAATACCTCGAGCGCTCCATATGTTATCTCGAGCGCTCGACATGCTATCGCGAGCGATGGAGGTGTCATCTCGAGCCTCGAAATGTGCGAAGACTTAAATAAGCCCGTGCATTCTGATCCGAGTTCTTCAGTATACCGAAGCATCCCGTCCATCGGGGCTTCGAGAAATAGACTGGGCTGTAGGATGCTTCCATGCGGAGCTGAAACTTACTACACATGTGTACTGGTGCCTAAGCTTGCCCATGAAAAGTAGTGCGAGGCGGATCGTGAAAGCACATAAAACCATTGGGTGCAATTGGCGGCGGGGCTTGAAATGTTATTTCATCTCAATGTCGGATAAAAGTCCAACAGCATTGGAAGCAACGTCTCCAAAATGACATTGATAGTGTTGACGGTGACGTTAAGCCTCAATTCAAACAAAATGTTTCATGAACATACAAATATTGCTAAATGGGCGAAACGGTCTGGGGAGAACAATCAGGCTTTGGACGAAAAAAACTGAGGACGTTGAAACTATGGAGGAAACGTCTATTGACGAACGCGTCAATACATCAGGTTTAATAGAGAAAACTGGGGTTTGCAGGGGCACACATTATTCTTATTATTTCTGCTCCAAGAGATAGGTTGTGGGTACTAGTTGGAACCGCTTCATTGTGGCGGTTCTAACGAGTACCCACAACATATATTTGGAATATAAATACGATTAAAATAACAAATTGTGCCAGACAAATAACCGTCTCTCTTTCTCTCTCTCTCTCTCTCTCTCTCTCTCTCTCTCTCTCTCTCTCTCTCTCTCTCTCTCTCTCTCTCTCTCTCTCTCTCTGTGTTTTAATGACCAGTGGAATAACAAGAAATTGGGCCCAACACGGGAAAATGATGTTTTGTATATCGCAGTTCAAAGACTGGACTGTGGGTTCTAGTTAGCCCCCCTATTTGAGAAGGTTCTAACGGGCAGAAATAAGATGATTTTATACCCCTGTAAACCCAGTTTAACCGTGCTATTTTAATTGTTTGATTTGCGGTTTAACGTACCTGTCAACACTGTACAGGTCATTTTGGAGACGTTACTTGCAATTTTGTGGGACTTTTACCCGACATTGAGATATAATGAAATCTCAGTTCTTGCCGCCCATTGAAACCAATAGGGTTTATATGCATGGACGGTCCGACTCAAACCACTTTGCCGGGGCAGGCTTTGATGCTCTTAGCGGGTTACTAGTACTCATGTGCGCTCGGTTTTATCTCTGCGTGGAAGCATCATACAACCCTATCTATTTCTTCAAGCGCTCGAGATAATATGTCGAGCGCTCGAGGTAATAAGTCGAGCGCTCGAGATAAAAAATTTATCGATATTTCTCCCTTTGATTTAGAAATATAGCGAATTTTGAATGGCGAATATTGCATACACATGTGTAAAGTTTTTGGGGAAATCCTTTATCAAATCGATATTTTTAACCTAAATTATAATAAAAAGGTCGATTTTTTTTATCTTTTTTTTTTCGCGTTTTTTTGGCGATAAGTTTATTTATATATTGATTTTTGAACAACACATCCCCTAACCGCTCGTAAAGAAGTCAACCTCTAGAATTGTATACATCAGGAAAACACGCCTATATAATTTTGACCCTCTTAAACCCCACTTTTATAAAATAAAACTGGGGTTTACAGGGATGTACATAATTTTTCTATTTTTTGTATGTCTGCATAGATTATGGGTACTCGCTAGAACCGCCTCGCTGAGGCGGTTCTAAATAGTTCCCACAAACTATGTTTTGGGCAGAAATATGAAAAATATCAGATTTTTTTAACGGAATTTTCATTTTTTTGGAGGTAAAATTATCAATATATTTGAATAGGCGTGTTTTCGTAATAATTTTGCATAATTTTTTTAGAAGGGACTTTTTTTACAATTTCTGATTTTTCAGTAGAAATAAGTCCATATCTGTCACTCACACAATCGTAATATAAACGAATGACTAGCTTATTTGAAACGATATAAAGAAGCGTCAAACTGAAGGAACGTTATACAATTCAGTGCAGTTTAGACAGTCAAAATGGCCCCGTCCATCGGGGCTAGAAGAAATAGATGGGCTGCATGATGCTTCCACGCAGAGCTGAAACCGACCGCACACGAGTTCTGGTAAACCGCTTAGAGGACCTAAGCCTGCCCAGGCAAAGCGGTGTGAGTCAGACCGTCCATGCTTATAAACCCTATTGGCTTAACTGGCTTAAAATGTCATTTCATCTCAATGTTGGGTAAATGTCCCACAAAATTAGAAACACCGTCTCCAAAATGACCTATACGGCGTTGACGTTAAACCTAAATAGTACAAAAACAGTTATTACGCGGTTAATGTCCGCAAATCCCTATACACATAATATAGGTCCTACGCCTTCGATCTATACTGTTAAAATATTTAAAAAAAACTACACTGGCCATTGTGACTTTTTTATATTTCGCAATTAATTCGATTTGCCGGAGTGTCTAGCCATGTAACTGACTTCAACACCCGTAATAAACTGTTAACTGCTAAACTTCTTAATCAGGGTTATTGGTAAAATAAACTACACAAAGATTTTCAAAATTTTATAGACGTCATTCCGATTTGGTTTCAAAATGCAATGATGAACTGAAATCTCTTATGCAACAAGGTCTGTCGGAACCCGAATTTTATGGTGACTTAGTATATAAATTCAGAAAAATATATAATCGCAATGACTTCAGCACCCAAACTCGTAAAATCATTATTCGATATGAAAAGATTGGGCACAACATAAATGTTATACGACAGACTGCATGCGTGGTAGTTAACCCAATCAAGGTTGACAACTTTGCATTCCTCTGTAATTGCACGCCGAAGGGTCAGATCTCAGATTCTATGATGGTTCCAGCGTAAAGGCTTACTGGGAATTAGAATTTAATTCTTGGTAATGTCGGTTGGTGCCTGCTGTTCTGTCTCTGTTTGGGCCCATCGGAGTCTAACTGTTGGTTTTCTTTTGCTCCAGCATTTCAGTGGCTTCTTGCTGTCGAGTCCTCGCCGTTGTTTCATCTCTGTGATTGTTTCATTTTTGTGTTCTCGGCGATGTTGCACTGATGAGTTAGGAGGCCTTCATGCGGACTGAACAAATTATTTGTCTAAATAGCGACGGAAGTAAGGGCGAGGATTGTGAGGGCGACGTAAAACCGATTTAAGCCAACCGTTCCAAGGCGTGTCTTCTGTGGCGTTTTTTTTTTTTTTTTTTTTTGTTATGGTTTGTCTTGGCGTGTTTATATCGCTTATATCATTTTGTTTTGGATAGACAATTGGCTATTTTGTGGGAAAGTAACAGTCCTTTTCGCTTTTCGCTATTGATGTTTCCATAAGTGTCTGGTTGTTTTCTTTTTGTGTTTCTTTCCCTTTGCCCTTTGGTGTCTCTGATGGGAGCTGTGGGTCCTGATCATTGCCTTCACTTCTATTTTCAACATTTGGTATTGCAGAATGAGCCACTAAATTTTCCATCAGTCAAACACCGAACAGACGAAAACTCGTCAAACCACACCATCAATGCGGGACTTGTGGAAACAAACTTGAAACAGCAGAAATCTCCATCCGATTATAGCTTTGTTCAGATAACGTTTTTTTTAGAAGTTTCTACAACTGTCTCGTATGAGGGGTTGATAAAAATATAGAAAATAAAGAAGTTATCACCGAAAAACGCGGCAGAAGAGATAAATAAAATCGACTTGTTTTAATACCAATGAAAATTCATGCCACAGACATGCAAGATGATTTTAATTTATAATGGAGTGTCGAAAAAGTGTTTTTCAAATATAGGGATCAACCATGGTTTTTCATCCATTAACATTCGCCGTGTCCCGAGGAAGCTGTTTGAACATGAGGCCGCCAGTCCGAATGTTCAAATATCTTCCGAGGGATCCGACAAGTGTTAATGCAATGAAATAACCGAGGATGATCGTTGTTCTTGCCTAACTTATGATTCCGACAGCAACTTTGGGTGAAAACGCCCAAAAACTCCATACAAACTCCATATAAACTCTTCAAATGCGACCGGCGAACCAACATGGCGGCCAGTTCAGAATGTTGGTTACGCAGTAACCATCTGACGTCATCCTAGAACCCTAAAACACCAGTTCGGGGCGATAACGTTACGTCGCTCAATGTAACGTAAACAAAGCAAGGCCAGTCTTGTGATATCAAAAGCTCAAAATCCATGTTCAAACAGCACGCGAATTTCATGATTTGAACATGGTTTTTGCTGTTTAAGCACGGCTTTCGGTTCATTTAAGAAATGAAATTTATTTTTCTGCAGTTCATGGAAGTATGAACGCAGTGGGTCGCGTGCAAAGTAAATGAACCCCGAAGGGGTTCATGTAAACTTTGCTCGCGACCCACTGTCGTTCATACTTTCATGAAAAGCAGAAAAATTAAGTTTATTTTTTATATTTACGTTATTTGCCCCTCATCAATGGGCGAAAAAATGCTTATAGGGCAAACTTTTAAAGCTGAAAAACATTTACACGCTGTTTTTCTACAAAGAGCGGAGCAGCGTTGACGTCATCAACGCCCGTAGAGAACAATGGTTTAGAATGACGTCACTTAACGTCACTAAAAATCATGTGATTCGATGCGTTCATGGGCGTATGAACGCAATTGTTTTCTATAGGTTTACATTAGACTTTACACTGGAAATGTAAATATTTGACAATGGCTTCAAACAGACATGCGCATAGATATTAATGCAATCACCCTAGGTGGAAAGCTTTTCAATTCAACCGGCTAAACGGATGTCTGTAAAATAAAGATTGTGGGTACTCGTTAGAACCCCTCAACGAGGCGGTTCTAACGAGTACCCACAACCCATATTTTGAGCAGATATAAGAAAAGTATCACAATTTTGCATCTTAAAATTCGATTTTTAGCTCGGCTGTTTTCGAAGAAAACGACGAGGTATTGTCATAGCTCTGGCGTCGTAGTCGTCGTTCAAAAACTTGGACATTTTCTAATATCTCTGTCATTACTGAACATATTTACTTGAAACTCGGACTAGTTGTTCATTATGAGAAGGGGAATTCATACCAATAGGTGAGGTAACCCTCAAAATATTTTTGGCACAGTTATGCCCCTTTTTCGACTTAGAATTTTTGTTTTCTAAAAGAAACTGCAGCCGAGCGTTGGCATCCGCATGCGTTGCTCTTGTTAGATTTAAAATTTACAATGTATTTGTATAGGCGAGTTTTCATAATATGAATAAGATAATTTTAATGCAGTGAAATGCAGTATTTCAAAACACTTTCTATGCAAAAATGACATTTCGACCCCTTGGCTGTTCGAGCAATACAGAACAGTGACATGATGCTACACAAAAATCGATGATTATCAACAAAAAAATATATAACTTGGATTACGATCATATAGGAATTTTAGGAGTGGAGTTAGCAGGAGTCAGTATATATAGAGAATACCCGGCTCGGCTTCGAGAACGCATGTAGAATCGCTCGGCAAGCCTCGCGATTCTACAAGCGTTCTCGAAGCCTTGCCTGATAAACTTGATATCAAATGACACGAACCTGGTATTCTATTTATCAGTTTATCCCCTTATACACTCTTAAATTAGCAATTTACGATCAGTCCTCTGGTGGCCGATATATTTAGTATCAGCTAACCATGTTTTTCCTATGATATTTTTTTTTTCAAGTAATTTTGACATATTTCCCAGTTACAATAATATTTTTGTCATTTTTCCAGTAGTCCGGTTCATTCATAAAAGTGCAATGTCACGTTGACGTGATAAAACTCTCTTGTCCTGAGATAGCATGTCTTTATCAGGTCAGTGCGTTACAATGCAATATATATAGGGAGTAACTGATAAAGTCCATGTAATGACCACAAACGTAAACCCTGATTTGAATAGAGACAACTAGGGTTAACAGGGGTATACATTATTTTTGTTATTGCTGGTTTTGTTGGTACTCATTAGAATCGCCTCAATGAGGCGCTTCAACCTATGTCTGGTCTAGAAATGAGGAAAATAAGGAACCTTTTCACCTGAAAACGGTAGTTCTTGAGAAATAAGGAACGTTATTTGAGCGCGCGGATGTGTTTGCTTAATAGTGTACGAGTATTAAATGGACTATAAACGTATCGTGTTAACCCATATATGCATAGCGTCCTTTTTTGAGACGTTAGCAAACAGTGAAGACCCGGATCAGACGACGCTAAACGCGGCGTCTGATCTGGGTCTACACTGTTTTTTCAAAGAACATACACATCTGTACAACTTACCCCTATAATTGAAAATGGACCACTCCAAACTTATAAGGTGAAAGATTCCATTGTCACATATGGGTTAATCGTTATCGTTAACTTGTGTTGCATCAAAGTGCATAACGGTGGTGAAATAATACTGAAGTGATAACATACTTAGGTAAGCATATTTTTTTTTCGTTTTATATTCGGTCTTTTAGTCCGCAATATTCTTTCGTGGGGATTGATCATGAAATCATTTCTACAGTCATTCTCTCCCTTCCGCCGGTTCGAAAAGGGCAGTTGTCAGTTTCTGGCAAAAGAATGTGCACTGTACTGATTAACCGCTTACGTAACAGCATGCCCTGGAAAGTGTGGATATATAAACAGACCGGCTCAAAAATTATCAAATAGTGTTGTTGGGCCGTTAAACTCCAATACAAACAAACAAACAAACAAACTCTGTCTTTTTGAAGAGGTTATTTCTATGGGGCGCCGTTTTACTATTTAATCCGTATTGATAGATATCCATAAATCGAATTATGGATATCCATAATTCGATTAATGGACATCATTAATTCAGATCGATTTATGGATATCCATAAATCGATTTATGGATATCCATAATTCGAATTATGGATATCCTTAATTCGATTTATGGATATCCATTATTCCTCTGATTTATGGATATCCATAATTCGAATTATGGATATCCATAATTCGATTTATGGATATCCATAATTCATATCGATTTATGGATATCCATAATTCGAATTATGGATATCCATAAATCACCGCCAAAGCTTTTGGTTTAATGATTTCTCCCTAAAACACGTGACTGTTTATTGTAAAATCTTCAAAATCTTCAAGGTCTTCATCATCGCTGGAAGATGATGGCCGGTCCAAGGGACCTATCTGCCGTTCAGCCTTTTCAGCCCGTAAGGCTTCATAAGCAAGGGACGGCATACGCTGAACGCCCGCCTTGTGTGCAGTTAAATGTCGGAACCAGCCGTAAGATCTTGAAATTCCGGCCAACACATCCGGTACCTCTGGAATCACCTCTATGAAGACTGCACACCTAATCGGACTTAAGATTATAATGATCCAAACAGGCAATCCGTGCATGCTTTCTGGAGAAAAATGCACATGGTCGTTACATATAGTATTAACATATGTCCATATAATACTCTACTTGACGGCCCCGCCCATCGAGGCTTGAAGAAATAGATGGGCTGCATGATGTTTCCACGCAGAGCTGAAACCGACCCGCACACGAGTACTGGTAAACCGCTTAGAGGATCTAAGCCTGCCCAGGCAAAGCGATACGAGTCGGCCCGTCCATGTTAATAAACCCTATTGGTGCATTGAGCGGCAGGGCTTGAGATGTCATTTCATCTCAAGGTCGGGTAAAAGTCCCAGAAAATTGGAAGCAACGTCTCCAAAATGACCTTTACAGTGTTGCCGGGGACGTTAAACCTCAAATCAAACAAACACTCTACTTGAGATGTATCGCCCATAGGGGCTTGAAGAAATATATTGGCTGCATGATGCTTCCACGCAGAGCTGAATCGGGCCCGCACACGAGTACTGGTAAACCGCTTAGAGGTTCTAAGCCTGTCCAGGAACCATGGTGCGAGGCGGACAGTCCATGCTAATAAACCCTATTGGTTTCATTGGGCGACAGGGCTTGAGATGTCATTTCATCTCTGTGTCGGGTAAAAGTCCCTCAAAATTGGAAGCAACGTCTCCAAAATGACCTTTACAGTGTTGACGGGGACGCTAAACCTAAAATCAATCAATCAATTACTTGAGATGTATGGAGTACCAGGCAGATTCAGATATAGCTCCTGACCCCCGCCCATTGGGGCTTGGAGAAATAGATTTGGCTGCATGAGCTGAGAGTACTGGTGAACCGTTTAGAAGGTCTAAGTCTGTCCAAACAAAGTCGTGCGAGTCAATGGGCGACAGGAATTGAGATGTTTGTTTGTTTGTTTGTATTTGAGTTTAACGGCACAGTCAACACTAATTTAGGTCATTTTTTAGCCGGTCAGTTTACCTATCCACACTTTTCCTCGGCAGGCTTATACGTAAGCAGTTATCCAGTACAGTGCACATTCTTTCGCCAGAAACTGACAACTGCCCTTCTTGAATCAGCGGAAGGAAGAGAGTGACTGTAGAAAAGAGTTCATAGAATGTGGCCGGCCCCGGCAGGTATCGAACCCGCGTCCTCCCATCACCAGTCAGACGCGCATCCGACTGAGCTACCGAAGCCGGCGGGATTGAGATGTCATTTAATCTCAGTGAATGCTTAATGACCAACATAATTGGAAGCAACGTCTCCAAAACGACCTAAATAATACTGAATGAGACGTTAAACCTCAAATCAAACAAAACATATATCTCCCACACCATAGGCCACCACTAAGCCTACCCGACATTACCTCCTGCTCTATCCCGGCTTTTATTACACACCTTATCCGAAATCTGACGCTAATAGTCGATTTTTTTGTGTTTTTTTTTGTTTTTGTTTTTTTGTGTAAAGGGAGAAGTCATTATTCATTAGGTTTATTTGCTGAGGAGAACTATGGATATCCATAATTCGATTTATGGATATCCATAATTCAGCCGCATAATGGATATCCATAATTCGAATTAAGGATATCCATCATTCGATTTATGGATATCCATATTTCGATCTAAATTAATGATATCCATAAATCGATTTATGGATATCCATAATTCGATTTATGGATGTCCATAATTTGATTTATTGATATCCATAAATCAGCCGAATAATGGATATCCATAATTCGATTTATGGATATCAATAAATCGAATAATGGATATCCATTATTCGATTTATGGATATCATTAATTCAGTTTGATTTATGGATTATGGATATCCATAATTCGAATTATGGATATCCATAAATAATTATGGATATCCATAAATAATAATGGATATCCATGATTCGAATTATGGATATCCATAAATACGGATTAAATAGTAAAACGGCGCCCCATATATTTCAACTCATCGATAGACTTCTATTTATAATACCCCATTTCTAAATATATAGTATAGTATGCCAAATATCATTTAAAACTTGACCTAGTTGGCAATATGCATATGCACTGTAAATCAAATCAACTAGATATACATATAACAACTTTTCATCTCTCTCTCGCGTGCGCGCGTGTGCGTGCGTATGTGTGTATGTGTGTGTTTAACGTCCCGCCAACAACTAAGGTCATGTCATCAAGAAAACAGGCCCATATAATTATGACCTCCTTGAACGCTTTCTGTTCTAAAATATAGACTGTGGGTACATGTACTCATTGAACCATCTCGATGAGGCGGTTCCTACGTGTACCCACAATCTATATTTTGAGCAGAAATGAGAAAAATATCATAAAATCTTCATATTTTTGGGCGATAAAATTTACTATGTGTTTGCATAGGCGTGTGTCGTAATGTTGAGACAGAGCCGCGTTCGAAAGATCGGAGAAGCCAGGAATTGAATCTACGACCCCTGGTTTTCGAGACAAGTTGTTTTACCACTTCACCCTTTGAGTCTCCTACTTATATATGCATACCACCCAGGTAGTTCCGACTTCACATTAATCAACTGTGTGTAATAACCGCCCTGTAAATCCCTCTTTATAGAGATAAAATTGGAGTTTAAAGAGAAATGCACTATTATATAGAGGATCTTACACGAGTGGTCATTTCATATGATTATCAGATATTTATGAAACGAGCCTTCGACAAGTTCATAAATTTTGTATGAAATGATCACGAGTGTAAGATTTTGTTTATCATATAACCACTTTAAATTGGATTTTATCGCCTTTAAATTTGACATTTTTTCCACAAAAAAATGCATGGTTGACATGGACGTAGTCATGACGTTACTTAATCCCGCCAAAGTGTAATTACACGTGCGGCCGTACGATTTTTATTACACGACGTTATCCACTGCTTAGCAACGACTTCATGTGATAACCTTATTTCTAGTCCAAGAAATAGACTGTGGGTACTCGTTAGAACCGCTCGTAATGAAGAAAAACAACAGCAAAATACCCATAGTGATAGCGCCTTTAGATTTGAATTACGAAAACACGCCTATATAAATACAATGTAAATTTTACCACCGAAAAAAATACACAAAAATTTTTAGAATAAAAAATTGAGATATTTTTCTTATTTCTGCTCACAACATAGATTGCGGGGCGGTTCTAACGATTACCCACAATTTATATTTTAGAGCAGAAATAAGAAAAATAAGGTTTACCCCTGTCAACCCAAGTTTTACTATATGAAAGTGGGGTTCAAGGGGGTCAAAATTATATAGGCGTGTTTTCGTGATGGGATAAGCGCAGGAATTCGACAAAATAATATGGTTCTGGGTCTTCTTTAAAGAGGATATACAAACATTGTAACATTTTAAAGGCGAAACGTCAAACGTGGACACTAGCAAACATTGATGGTCCAGATTAGACGTCGCATTGTGGCATTTGATCGCAAAAGGCTCAGCCAGTTTTGAAATAATAACTCAACGGTATGATCCTTATATTTGGAAACAGACAATATATTGATAAATTATACATGTATAGAAGGAATATTCAGCTATGGATAAGATGGGTCAAATGTCCATCCAGGGGATTTTCAACACACAAATAATGACTCAAGGGAGTTGTTTTGACTAAAACATTTGAAATTTAACTTAATCCCCGGGGCAAGCCCACCATCCCCGCACCCTATTCCCTATACCCAACCCCAAACAAACACGAACTTGGGTTAGTATTGACGGGAGCATAATAGACAAACATAATCTATGTTTGACTTTGCAAACGCCATTTATGCAAATTAACTTATTTTAGCGGGAAAACCCCAACCTCAATTCCACCTTTGGTACGGGAGGATATGTCTTTTGAAGAAATTCAAGATGACCACCATGGCGGCTGTTTTGGACATTAGAATGGAACTCTTTTACCAAATCGGAATTCCTATGTCACACCAATGCCTCCCATCAAGTTTCAGCTCGATCTGACCTTTGGTTCGGGTGGATATGTCGTTTGCAGAATTTCAAGATGGCCGCCATTGCAGCCATCTTTGATATCCGAACGGAACGATATTAACACATCTGACTCTCCATGCTGCCCCGATACCTCCCACCGAGTTTCAGCTAGATCCAACCAGATGTCCTTAGACGAATTTAAAGATGGTCATTATGACAGTCTTGGATATAGAGGATCTTACATGAGTGTTCATGTATTATCGAATTTATTAAACGAGATGAGGAAAAGGGATAAAATGCGAGGCTTTGCCGAGCATTTTATCCCTTTTTCTCAACGAGTTTAATAAATTCGATAATACATGAGCACGAATGCAAGATTCTATTTATCATATGGCATTTAAAACGTATTTTATTCACGACTGTTTAATAAAAATGTCAATATTCCGCCATTAGTAAACGCGACGTCGTTAAGTACGTCGTACATGTAACGTTACGGGGCGTATCTAGCTAATTTGCATATTTAATCCACAAGTGCATTATCGGAAATATTACATGGCGTTATTACACTCTCAGACGCGACGTCATATGATAAAATGGAACAACATTACTTCAGCAATTCTGAATCTCCATGTCGCAATGATGCCCCACATCAAGTTTCAGCCCGATCCAACATTTGGTTCGGGAGGATTTGTTATTTAAAGGATTTCAATATGGTCGCAATGGCTCAATCCGACCTTTTGGCCCGTGGAGATGTTTGGAGAATTTAAAGATGGCTGCCATGGCGACCATCTTGGCTAATTTCCATGTCGCCCCGATGGCTTCCATTAAGTTTCAGCTTGATCCGACTTTCGTTCGGGAGGAGATGTCGGTTGAATAATGTCAAGATGTGTCCCAACGGAACAATTCTGACGCGCAAAGTGGCCCAAATGCCTCCCAACAACTGTCAGCTCAAGCCATCCTGTAGTTCTTGAGATGCCGAAAAAGTGAAAGTTAACTAAGATCGGACGACGGACGACGGACAACAGGCCATGGCATAAGCTGACATGGATGCTGCAGGTGAGCTAGTAAAAGCACTGACAGGACTGGTGGGTCGATTGTCTCTGAGCGTATGCTAAGAAATTGTTCAGAATGCGGGTTTGAAGATGGCGAATAAAATGTAATTACATTCCTGTGCATTAAACATATGGTGAAGATCTGATGCCTGATCTAACGCCACGTTCTATGGCGCCTGATCTTGGTCAACACTATTTGCCAAACCCAACATTACGACAACACACCCGTGCGTCATTGTGCATTTTTTCACATCTCCAAAATGGCTACTTTTCTGATGAAAATCAATGATATTTTTCTTATTTAGGTTGTGGGTACCCACAACCTATGTCTCGGAGCAGAAATAAGAAAAAATAATGTATACCCCCGTCTCTATAAAAAGTGGGGTTTAAAGGGGGGGGTGTTTATTTTACGGACTTGTTCACATGATGACATGGGTCGAGACAAGTCCAGATTGGTTTTATAGGTCACCCTCTTCACAAAACTCACTTGGACATCAGCGAAGTAAAGCTACCGCGCTTTAGTAACTGTTGGCGATCGACAAACAATCGAACCAAAATAGGACAACCAGGATACCATCTGAAACAACAGCAATCCTTATTTCCTAGTATTCAAAAACAGTTATTTTGTGTTGTTTATGGGAAAGTAAAATATATTGCTCCCGATGCACCGTGGACGACCTCGTGCAGTATTTCCCGAGGCTTTAGGCCGAGGACGATTTAGCATGGAGTAATGAATAACAAGCCATATTCGCGGCGCCTCGGGGCAAACGTTTTCACTATCCACAAAACCGCCATGAAATAAACTAGTGTACGAAAAAAACCTATTGAAGACAACACATGACCAAATAAAAGCCTAATGATGTTTGAGTTAAACAGTGCGGGCCATGATACGACTGATCCTTCAAGGACTTCGGAAACTATGGGGGGTTGTATGCCTCAATTTTGAAAGCTTCTGCAAGCGTCTGTAGTGTGTATATATGGAATTGACCTAATGTATACTAAAAACTGACGTATGTCGAACATCATGGCATTTACCAAATGTAGAAGGATGGCACACTAGTAGAAAAATTCCACATTGAAGTGGGCGGGGGTGATAATTTTTGAAAAAAATATAAGGTAAAAAAATGACAATTCCATGTTTCATTTTCAAGTTGATATCAAGTTAGGGCTATTACAACTCAAAATTTTAACATATAGTGCTATGCACACATAAAACGCAGGTGCACTACTTCAATGCATTTTACACCAGGAGGTACAGTGCTCATCACAAATGGACACATCTGTACATAAATAATAATATTAGATATACACCTGTTATTTATAGAAGACAGGTAGCCTGCTCATTCAGGTATAACATACCTGTATTCTGTATGTACACTATATATGCTCAGCCAGGCATAAATATGTCCTTAGTTTAAAAATAAACCCTACAGTATAGTTCCAAATCCTGTGAAGTTTTTCAATGATAGCGCTAAGCATGCATGTTGGTTTTTAGGATTTTTCACAGCCTCCCCCCCCCCCCCCCCCTTGCCCAAACACGACAGTTGGTCAGAGGATGTATAAGTTAAAAATACAAATGTATGCCAAATTGTTTTATTGGGCAAGGGGGGGGGGGGAACATATACTTATTTAAAAGTTTCTGTTTCCTATGCAACTTTATAGAAACTTGACTCAATTAAGCCAAAAATCAACAAAATTAATATTTGAGCTGTAGACCAAAATGCATATCATAATAGAACAAAGTGTTACCTTTAAGTTGCCTCTGTGATGAGTTCGTTTGGTTAAATTTGAGAATTTTATAATTTCCGGGGCAAATGTCTTAACAAAGTTTCCGAAGTCTTTTGAAAGCGGTCTAATCTGGGACTGCAATGAATGACTTTAGAGATGCGTCTCGCTATATGTTTTGTTTGGCAGAAATAACTGGTTTCCATTTAATCTGGACATAAACATTGTGCATTGCGCAAGCACGGTGGTTGGTCGGTGTGAGGCAATACATATTCGAAGCTGGAAACCCAAATCATGGCATTATCAGCGGTCAGTATCCAGAACTGTTGCCGGCAAACTCGTGTTGTAGCCAAAACAGCTCATTCCATTATATGGTATGTTGGGCAATAAAAACAGATAATTCCTACTGGCACAGACAGTATTTAAGAAACATCAAAGGCTGATAATTCAGGACCTTAAATGGTTAGAGTAGCGGGCCTTGGCCGTAATATGCAACTTTTAGTATTTCATACGTCTGTAAAGTTTCATCACTACTTTTCAATTGATTTGTTTGATTTGATGTTTCACGTCCCCGTCAACACTGTAAAGGTCATTTTGAGACGTTGCTTCCAGTTTTGTGGGACGTTTACCCGATATTAAGATTAAATGACTTTTCAAGCCCTGCCGCCCAATGAAACCAATAGGGTTTATAAGCATGGACGTTCCGACACTCGCACTGCTTTACCTGGGCAGGCTTAGATCCTCTAAGCGGTTTACCAGTACTCGTTTGCGGATCGGTTACATCTCTGCGTGGAAGCATCATGCAGTCCATCTATTTCTTCAAGCCCCGATGGGCGGGGGCGCACTTTTCAATTGACATGTAGTACAGAACTATTATTCAGACTCATTAAGAGCATATAACTCAAACAGAATGGCCAGAGTAGCAGTCCTTAACAACACTATGATACTTTTGTGCTTTATTTATATGTGAAGCCCATATAGTAAAGGTGCTACGGGAATGTAAAAAAGCATTTTCCCATATAACAATGATTTGTTTGTTTGAATTGAGGTTTAACGTCCCCGTCAACACTGTAAAGGTCATTTTGGAGACGTTGCTTCCAATTTTGTGGGACTTTTACCCGACATTAAGATGAAATGACATCTCAAGCCCTGTCGCCCAATGAAACCAATAGGGTTTATTAGCATGGACGGTCCGCCTCGCACCGCGGTTCCTGGAAAGGCTTAGATCCTCTAAGCGGTTTACCAGTACTAGTGTGCGGGCCGGATTCAGCTCTGCGTGGAAGCATCATGCAGCCCATATATTTCTTAAAGCCCCTATGGGCGGGGGCTGCATATAACAATGACAATCAAAGGAATAGATTTTGGCCTTGAAGTACACATGCAAACTTTACCGATGTAACGAATAATAGAGGAACCATATTGCGGCCATGAATCGCCACTCTGGCGCCCGGTGCTTGAGTTTCGTATCATGCAACTCAAGAACCGGGCTCCAGAGTGGCGATTCATGGCCGCAATATGGTTCCTCTAGTAGGGAGCTTTCCACTAAATGTTTTCCATAGGCGACAATAGTAACCTTATACCTGCTCCCACAAAAACTACACATAAAAAACTTTTCAAACCTTACTTGTTTATAGAGCCATCCTAGCCCAACAAGTTAATGAGAAAAAAATCCACATGTTGAACTGCTCCTTTTCAAATCAGCAAAATTTTCTTTGAGCTTGCAGATATATTTATAAAACATGCATCATTTTAGTCCCTTATACCTATCATTTTCTCACATTGAAATAAAACATGGGATATATATCCAATGGAAGCAAGTCTGATATTTAGAACGCAACTAAAAGCTCTGTCCCAAAGTGATAAAACCCGGCACCTCCCAGTATTTAGTGGAATGCTACCAGTATTCTTTACATCGGTAAAGTTTGCATGTGTACTTCAAGGCCAAAATCTATTCCTTTGATTGAATAGGTGCAGATAATACAAGAATTGGCATTGCCAAAAAGTGATGTTTGGTCGAAATATGCTACTTTCAGTGGTCTGTTACATCATGAAAAACACACCTATATGATTTTGACACCATTAAACCCCTTTTATAAAGAAAAACTGGGGTTTACAGGGCTATACATCATTGTTCTTATTTCTGCTGAAAAACATTGAGGGTACTCGTCAGAACCTCCTCGCTGGGGCGGTTCTTAAGAGTACCCACAACTTAGTCTGTTTTTGAGCAGATATATGAAGTTTTCATTTTAAATGACTCAGTCAAAAGGTGTCGGCGTTTGCCGATTAACAATGTTCTCATTTCACACATTCTCGACTCGTACAAATATGTATGCAGACTTTTAAGAAAATCCGTAAATTACTCAAGTTATCTCCCGACCGGAAATGCCGTGTGGACGGACGGAATGACATAGGATGGACAAACAGACGGACGCGGACAGACCGACGGACATGGTATGGTATAATGTAATACCCCACTACTATCTGTGTATGAAATTAAAATGGAGACATCACGAAAACACGCCTATATAATTTTGAACCCCTTGAACCCAACTTTTATATAGTAAAACTGGGGTTTCCGGGGGTATACCTTATTTTACTTATTTCTGCTCAAAATATAGATTGTGGGCACTCGTTAGAACCGCCCGATCACAATTTTTCATCATAAAATTTTCATTTTTTCGGCGATAAAGGTGGCAATGTATTTGTATAGGCGTGTTTGCGTAATGATTTCATAATCGATAGATTTACAGGCATGATTTCAATCTACAACGTACTCCTGAGTGTGTTAATAGCCGTATGTCTGCAGCAGATCGTATCGTTGCTCTACAGATGGACCCAGGCCTTGTTGGCGGCAAGAAAATTCCCAGGACTACCTGGCACCAAACTCCTTGTAGGGGATCTACAGGTATATTCAACCAGTTTAATCCAGTGTGTCGCAAAGATTGTAGTCTCAGACTTTTCTTGTTGTTAACGTTGTTGTTATTGTTTAAGAAATAGATCAGCTCTAGCTGTGATTTGTTGAGTGATAAATCACAGTTTGGAGGCCAGTTGTAAAATAGACAAATCACGAGCGCGTAGCGCGCGTGATTTGTCTACTTACAACTGACCGACAAACTGCGATTTATTACCTAACAAATCACTGGCTAGAGTTGATCTATTTCGATTCTAACACGCTGAAACTCGGCAATAATACTGTTGTTTCCTTCAAATTCTCACAACTTTTCGCCATTGTTAGAAGAAATCCCGCTAAAATTATCGACTGAAACACATGCATTTATATCCTTTTCTAATGTTTTCGATACGAGAAAATGACGTAACACCGTCTAACGTCAAGGAAATCGACTAGTGACGTCATAAATTAGCAGTTTTTAGTGACGTCACTCTTCACACTCTTCCGATCTGTGATTTGTTTCAGAATAAAACACAATTATTTTCCATTGCCTATATAGGCGCGCTGTGTTAGAATTGAAGTTAAAATACCTTGTAACAGCGATGAAGCTCACAGAAGTTTGTGTTATGGACGTTTTATATAGGTGTGCAAATATACTGCGAATGAACCCGTCAGAAAATGAGCCCATGCTGATAATTTTTAACATTAGATATTACAGCTCTAATCAAGAACAAGACAATGGACAGGTTGAAAATGAATTGGATGTGCAATGGTTTGGTGTTATTTAACCTTTGTAAGCCCGTCGTGATTCAGATATGGTTGAAAAGTACCCGGAGAGAAACACCAGAACTTGACGTCTTACCTGTGACCCGAGGGAGGCTCGAAATTGTTCATTGCGAATACACGCCTATACAAATACATTGTAAACTCTACGGCCGAAAAAAAGGAAAATTTTAATGAAAAATTGTGAATATTTTTCTTATTTCTGCTCAAAATATAGATTGTGCGTGCTCGTTTGAAACACCTCATGGAGGCGGTTCAAACGAGCACGCACAATCTATATTTTCGAGGCTGTTCAAACGATCACGCACAATCTATATTTTCGAGGTGGTTCAGACGAGCACGCACAATCTATATTTTGAGCAGCGGTTCAAACGAGCACGCACAATCTATATTTTGAGCAGAAATAAGACAAATAAGGTATACCCCTGTAAATCCCAGTTTTACTATAAAATGTGGGGTTCAATTGGGTCAAAATTATAGAGGTGTGTTTTCGTGATGTTCATTTTTATATCAAGATTTAAACGTGTACATCTAGCATCAGCTGGTAACCGCTTTATGTTTTTGAACCCCACCACAGAACAGTTAAAAATGAACAAGTCCGTTAAATGAACCCTCTTAAACCCTCATTTTTATAGTGAAAGCCTGGAGATACATTATTTTCTATATTTCGCCCAAAAATATAGGTTGTGCGTTCTCGTTATAACCACCGTGATGGGGCGGTTCTAACTAGCACCCGCAAGTTATGTTTGAAGCAGAAATAAGAAGAAGAAAAAAAAAAAAAAGATTTTCGGCTGAAAAAAATGTTAGTTTTCGCAGCCATGATATAATACAAGACATGTACTTTATACGGATGTGTTCATCACTTTTACGAAGACACACCTATTCCACTATACTGACAAATTTACCGCCAACAATTGACAATATGAAGACAAAAACTTCTAATATTTTTCATATTTTTGCTCAAAACATTGATTGTGGGTACTCATTAGAACCGCCCCAACGAAGCGGTTCGAACGAGTACCCACAATCTATAGTCCAGAAAAATAATGTACACCCCTGTGAACCACAAATTTACTAAATAAAATGGTGTTTATGGGGGTGATGACGAAAACACGCCTGCATAATTTTGACCCCCTTAAACCCCATTTTATACAGTAATCCTGGGGATTACAGGGATGTTCATTATTTCCCCTCCCTAATTCCGCTTAAAACATAAAATATGGGTACTCTTAAGAACCGACTCGCCAAGGCGGTTCTAATGAGTACCCACAATCTATACCAAGGTGGTTCTATCGAGTACCCACAATCTATGTTTCGAACAGAAAAATGAAACTATCAGAATTGTGTATCCAGAAATTGTCAGTTTTTTGGTGGTAAAATTTAAATATATTTGAATAGGAGTGTTTTCTCAATGTTAACCTCGTGCATCTTAATTTATTTTTTTCAGCATGAAACGGTCGATGAATACTTAGAGAAGGCTCTCAGAAATGTGCAAACAACGGGTGTTAAGATCAACACACTATGGGTATACTTTTTATTCCCAATCTACTCTATATCTCATCCAGACTTTGCTAAAGTACTCCTCAAGTCGAACACTACGAAAGACAACAACGTAGGCGCAGCTTATACTATGCTTAGACCATGGATAGGTAGGTTTAACTAGGGCTGGCTAATCGGAGCTGAAAAGATGATCGATTGTCAGTCCCGTCATTGCGATCGATAATCGATAAGTAATCGCTAAGGTTTTTGTCATAATTTTACCTGTCTGGCTTTCTTCTGAGCATGACTCTTACCATATGTTGCACTTTACCATATGTATATTTGTACAGACAGGCCTGAGCAAACAGTGTAGACCCAGATCAGACGCTGCAGAATGCGGCGTCTCATCAGGGTCTGCACTGTTTGCCACTCATCCAGCTATTTTAGACATACTTTGGGTAGTAAATTGTAACTATCAAGTAATCGATTAAAAGCAAATCAGAAATGATAATCATTTTTGTTGAACTTATCGATCGATTAATCGATTATACGATTAATAGTGTCACCCTTAGATTTAACCCATTGTATACTGGTGGACTCTTCCATAGCTATATGTTGGACAAGTCCATTTGTCATATAAGGGGTGGTAGGCCTATTTTGCTTTCGTTCTGATTCTATTTTGATGGAAAATTCTGTTAGCAAATAGTGTAGGCCCTGATCAGACGACGCGTCTGATCTGGGTCTGCACTGTTTGCCAAGATATCCCTTTAGGGGTTTGCCGCCTACAATGGGTCAATGAATAAAAGAATATGGCCAGCTAAGTTTTAATGAGTTTAAGACTGTAATGGATTAAATAGGACATGGGTAGGTAGGTTCAATTAAATAGAGAGCATGGATCGGTTTAACAAAACAGTAACAAAACAACAGAGGCAAGCAGGCTTAATAAAATCAAAGAGCATATGTAGGTAGGTTTCATGAATTCAAGAGCACGCATAGGTAAATGTAATGAATAAAAGAGCATGGATATGTAGGTTTGGTGAAATAAAGAGCAAGGATAACAAGAAAAGATATAATAATAAAAGAGCATGGATATGTAGGTTTGGTGAAATAAAGAGCAAGGATAACAAGAAAAGATATGATAATAAAAGAGCATGGATATGTAGGTTTGGTGAAATAAAGAGCAAGGATAACAAGAAAAGATATAATAATAAAAGAGCATGGATATGTAGGTTTGGTGAAATAAAGAGCAAGGATAACAAGAAAAGATATGATAATAAAAGAGCATGGATATGTAGGTTTGGTGAAATAAAGAGCAAGGATAACAAGAAAAGATATGACACAAAGTGCAATATCAAGTGACTCGATTGTGAAAGATTCCACTATTTGGAGTGGAGCGCTGTGTTGCAGTGGTAAAGCATCGAATTTGAGATCGAGAGGAAGTCGGCTCGATCCCCGCAAGCGCCAGGCGTTGTTTCCTTGAGCAAGAGACTTTATCCACATTGCTTAGTACTGGTTCCTACCCAGGAAAAGAGGGCCACATGAAAGATTAGTTCTAGTACTAAATGTGTTACGCTCTATAAATAAGGTCGATTATTATTATTATTATCATTATTATTATCATTGTTTTGGAAAGGAAAGGCAATGAAATCTTATTATTCAACCGTTCAGTTATATACTTATAAACTAGAATTATTTGACCGTGTCGACATTAAAACAGAATTTGCAGTATCATATTCAACATGACCGGTTGTCTTGTCGGTTTGATCCTGTTTGTGGAAAACTGTGTTGAATTTACTACTCCCTCTACCTCTGTGTGTAACAGAGTTGAATTCGACAATGACTGATCAATGGGCCCAGCCTCGACAAGCGCAATCAACAAGAGACTGGTCTTCTTTATACATGTACTTAGCACCCTCCTTTTCAACACCAAGAACATCCCGGGGTCCATTAATTCCGTGCGTGTTTATATATTATTATTATTACTATTATTATTATTATTATTATTATTATTATTATTATTATCAACTCAATCATTGTTTTCTATATTTATTATTATTATTGATGAATTTTAAGCAAGTGTTTATTCATTTTTTCCTACACATATATTACAATAATAATAATAATAATAATAATAATAATAATAATAATAATAATAATAATAAATTATTATAATAATCAAAATCAAAATACCTGATTTAAAAGTAGCAGTAGCAGTTGAAGTTATGGTGAAAATAGTAGTAAGTATAATTATTATCATCATCGTTTGGATTATTGAAATTATTTATTATCATTATTATTATTGTAGTAGCAGTAGTAGTAGAAGTAGAGGGAGTAGTAAAAAGTTTAGTATTGTTTGTTTGATATGAGATTTAACGTCCCCGACAACACTATTGAGACGTTGCTTCCAATTTTGTGGGAGTTTTACTCTACATTGAGAATCTCAAGTCCTGCCGCCCAATGAAACCAATACATGAATAGGGTCTATATGCATGGACGGTCCGACTCGCGCCACTCTGCCAGAGCAGGCTAGTAGTAAGAGTTGTAGTTACTAAGAGTATAATTATTATTATAATCGTTTTTAGTATTAAAATTATCATTATTATACGTAGCAGAATTATTATTAGTAGTTTGTTTGAATCCCCGTCAACTGTATTTGGGTCATTTTGGAGACGTTGCTTCCAATTTTGTGGAGCTTTAATCCCGCATTGAGATGAAATGTCATCCCAAGCGCTGACGCCCAAACATATGAAAGGGCTGTCCGACTCGCACTGTTTTGCCTGGGCAGGCTTAGACCTTTTGGGCGGTTTACCAGTACTCATGTGCGGTCGGTTTCAGCTCTGCGTGGAAACATTATGAAGCACAATTATTTGTAGTAGTAGTAGTAGTAGTAGTAGTAGTAGTAGTAGTAGTAGTAGTAGTTTTGTTTGTTTGATTTGAGGTTTAACGTCCCCGTCAACACTGTAAAGGTCATTTTGGAGACGTTGCTTCCAATTTTGTGGGACTTTTACCCGACATTGAGATGAAATGACATCTCAAGCCCTGTCGCCCAATGAAACTAATAGGGTTTATTAGCATGGCCGGTCCGCCTCGCACCGCGGTTCCTGGACAGGCTTAGATCCTCCAAGCGGTTTACCAGTACTAGTGTGCGGGCCGGATTCAGCTCTGCGTGGAAGCATCGTGCAGCCCATATATTTCTTCAAGCCCCTATGGGCTAGTAGTAGTAGTAGTAGTAGTAGAAGTAGTAGTAGTAGTAGTAGTAGTAGTAGTAGCAGAAGTAGTTAGGATATTCATTTAAAACCGGCATCTTATACCGTCACAGTACAAGTTGTTTTCTTTTTTCGACAGGCAACGGTCTTCTCGCTCACCAGGGTGGAAAAGTCTGGGAGAGAAACCGGCATTTGTTGACACCAGCATTTCATTTTGACATTCTGCGAGACTATGTCAGCGTGTTTAATGACGTGGCAGATGATTTATTGGTAAGCTTCTTTGATGATAAAGCTAGCAACCATCCATCATTTTACTTAAGGAAAAGTGCATATGCATTGACAATTTAACCATCATAGTTTTATAAAGAACTTTTGAGAGTGTTTATATTTATAAGCGAGAATTTGAAGAAATAGAAATATAAATAGTAAAAAGTCGGAGAGGTGAGTTTGATGTTTAACCCTTATCTTGCTGTTCACGACAACCCATATCTTTGGAAACAGTGTAGATCCAGATCAGATGGCTTCTGAAGAAGCCATCTGATCAGGATCTACAATGTTTTACATTCAGTTTATGAATTTGTAGGAATAAATTACATCAGGTAATCTGATTGGTTCAAAGTCACAAATGGGTGTGGCTAAAATGAATATTCAGCAAGAGAAGGGTTAATGGCCATAAATTGTTCTCAGTCAATAGACAATATTCTGTGCTTCTATTAATAGCACAGCTGCCTTGCACTAGCAATCAGCTGATCGGCTGGGGGTAGTAAATGTAAACAAAGCACTGATAAGCCTTAGAGTTTACATAAAACAGCAGCTTTTTCTGTCAAAATTAATGTGTTACATTAAGAATCAATTTCATTTTTTATATAAATTTAATTCAAGCATTGTTGATGGTGTAGATTTTTTTTTAAAATCAATTGTTACTAGTAGGTATTATTGACATATCATATTATGTTTTGGTTCTCATGACATAATGAAAAAATCAGACTATGCATGAGGACCTAGCTATCTGACAGAGTTTCTTAACCCATTGCATGTAGGAAAAGGGTACCCTAGCAAACAGTGCTGACCCAGACCAGACGCCGCAGAACAGGGCGTCTGATCAGGGCCTGCACTATTTGCTAGCAAACTTTTCGGTCAAAATAGAATAAGAACGAAAACATAGGCCTTACACGCCTTAAATGACAAATGAAGCTGTCCAACATATAGCAATGGAAGAGTCCACTAGTATACAATGGGTTAAGTGTAAGAAATGGTGAACATTGAATATTTAAATAGAACACAATGGCTGAGTAATCGGAAACCTTTGCCAGGCGTTGGCTGTCCTGACATATAGCTATTTTGCTAACGGTAGAAGATTAAATAAATTCAAATCTTACAAGGGGATCCCGCTTATCTGGACTTAGAGAAATAGTTTGGGCTGCATGGTGCTTTCACGCAGACCTGAAACCGAAATCACACAAGTAGTGGTAAACCGCTTAAGCCTGCGTTAGCCCAGGCCAAGTGATGTGAGTCGGACCGTCCCCACATATAATTGGTTATCCTTTGGAAGCAAGGAGTGCACACAACAGAACTGAAAAGTATACAACATGCAAGAATTTCTGGGCCAGACTAGCTAGTTTTGGTCAGTTTGACCTCATAAGTGATCCTCAGATATTTTCAAAATTCAAAATGGAACCAATGGTCCCAAAGGGCAAGAAAATATACACCACACTATGATGATGGACAGGTAGACTTTACGGCCGCTGCTTAAACCGTATTGGCTTGCTCGGGTAGAGGAACTTGAGATGTCATTTCATCTCAGTTGGAAGTAATTAAGTCTCCAAAATGACCTAAATAGTGTTCACAGGGATGTAAAACCCCACAACAAACAAAATCTTGTAAGTCTTTTGATTTGTTTGTATTGGATTTTAATGGCCCAGTCAACACTATTTAGGTTATTTTTATTCGATCAGTTTACCTATCCACACTTTTTCCTGGGCAGGCTTTTACGTAAGCGGTTAGCCTGTACAGTGAACATTCTTTCGGCAGAAACTGACAACTGTCCTTCTTGAATCAGCGGGAGGGAAAGTATGACCGTAGAAAAGATTTCATTATCAGTCTCCACGAAAGAATGTTGCCGACTCCGTCAGGTGTCGAACCCGCGTCCTCCTGATCAACAGTCAGGCGTACATCCGACTGAGCTACCGAGCCGGTCTGTTAGTCTTTGGAAGGCCAAGAGTATTTTATAGACCAACATGTACATGACCTGCGATAAGTGGAGGACTATGTTAACTTGCAGTCGGGGACAGAGTGGAAAGAACCGAGTTTTGACCACAAATTCTATCGTTCACAAAACTGGAAAAATTATACATTTGAGCGTTCATAATGCCTTTCTGTTAACGGTATCAAGCTTGATACTGACCTAGCTCTTCCATGCCTGAAATACCTGATTTTGCAGACTTAACCCTAACCTCCTCAACCTTTGCAAACAGTGTTGATCTAGATCAGATGGGTTCTGAATCTACATTGTTTGTGATGCAGATGGCTTCTAAAGAATCCGTCTGATCAGGATCTACAATTTAATGCAGTTTGTGAACTGACTGACTGCATAATATCAAGTAATTTTCTTGACTGATAGTCAGAAATGGACGTGGTTAAATAAATTAATTCAGCAGGATAAGTCAACGGAGGAAAACCCAATATTTAAATTCTGAAATCAAGAAAAGAAATTAACCTTTAAAAGCCCGAAATCCTGCAAATGGCTGAAAACTATGAGGCCTGTATGAGGCCTGACATGCAATAGTAAAGAAACATTGCATCGGCATTGATGACTGATACCCAGCAGGCACATTGTGAATAAGCAACATCGTATGCGCATCGATACAATGTCCTTACGTTGCATTGACGGTGTGGCAATGTTGTTTAAGCGTCATGTGTCCGATGGTATGTACTGTCTTTGGAACAAGATTACAGCAAAACCATTTGGACAGAAAGCCTAATGTAGAAGAACATGCATTTTATATGAAATCATGCGAGCTCTTAATTAGACTTGCCCAAGTCTGTTAATTAAGTGTCCATTGTAAAATTATACAAAAAAATAAAGAAAATAATAAAAAAAAAATACCAATACAATCTTTTTGAAAATCGTGAAATTAACAATTCAGAGATGAAGTCTAAAGAGACTTTTACATATTTTATTTGCTTATAGGGATATTTTGTAAATCATTGCAGAGATATTCTTCTTTCTTGTTTTGATGCTAATGCAATAGCGGCTGACATGCATTCATAACTCACTCATCTGCTGCAATTTTACTCTAATTCTTTATCTGGAGTAGACCTTTTTTGACCCCCACGTAATTATTCATGAGAAACAGCTGCGTTTACCTGTTCAGTAGAATGTATTCTTCTCAGCACCACATTTCTCAGTCCATAAATCTTTTCTAATAGCTGTGTTTCTGACGTTCTTTTTATCAAAAGAGGATAATAATTATTGCTGTCGTTCTAATCTCTCCAAGAGTAAAGACGGGCGATATAACTGGTGTGAAAGGATACCATTGGTTGAAATGCATGTTTCCTTAATTTTCTCAAAGTCTGTTTACTTACAGCCAATAAAGATGCAAATTGTGGGACATGAGTAGAGACTAGGGGTCTTATTACTCTCATTCACAAGACAAAGCAGCGTTTATTTGTTGCTCCTATTTTCAGCCTTTCTGGAAGGTGGCGAGGTGTGTCCTTGGGCAAGACACGTAATGAGACTGCCCCACTCCACCAAGTTGTAATGGGTAGCAGTGGTGTAAAAGCCACTGCCTCCCTCTCTCGCGTGCATGATAACATCCGGAATGAGTGTTCGAGAGCGATTCAAATAAGCTTGAAGCTTTCATAGCAATCGAAATAAAATACATTAGTATAAACTAAAGTGAGCTTTTGATACCCACTATTATATTTGAAGTCCCAGCAGGCACATAAGGCAATTGTGACGTCACATCAAAGTAGAAGTAAACCAAAGATCAGGAATTGATACAATTAACTTACTCCACCCATAAAAGACACCAAAGGGAAAGAAATACAAACATTAAGCGGCCAGACCATAATGGAAACCTAAACAAAGGAAGGCCATAAGGACAGTTACTTTCCCACAAAATGGCCATATGGCTATCCAAAACCAAAAGACACAAGTGATACACACAGTAAGTAACAAACAACAACATAAATAAATCGCCACAGAAGAGCCGCCTTGGAACGGTCAGTGGAAGATTTCCACTGGGGGGCTTAATTCGATTTTACGTGGCCACAATCCTCGCCCTTACTTCCGTCGCGATTTAGACAAATTATTTGTTCAGTCCACATGAAGGCCTCCAAATCATCAGTGCAACATCTCCGTGAACACAAAAATCAAAGAACCACAGAGGTGAGACAACGGTGAGGACTCGACAGCAAGAAACCACTAAAATGCTGGAGCAAAAGAAAACCAACAGTTAGACTCCGATGAGCCCGACCAGAGACAGAGCATCAGGCATCAACCAACATTATCTCTCTCATTTTCAATAAGTCAGTTTAACGTCATGACGTTTATGCAACGTCACATCTATGTCGGTGCAACGTCATGACGTTGCACCGACGTTGATTTGACGTTGCCTTAACGACCTGTGCCTGCTGGGGTGATTTATCTCCTTTATATATAATGGTCATTTTTTTCTCTTCAGATACAGCTGTCTCGTGCAGGTTCAGGCAAAAGTATAGAGATTTCAAACCCGATTACTGTAGCGACACTGGATTCTCTTCTCAGATGTGCATTGTCCTACCATTGTAATATTCAAGATGCAGGGTAATTTTTATTCACACTTCAGATTTCAGCGGTATTAAGGAAGAAGAAGTAGTAGTAAAGCTCTAGCAGTGATGTGTTGAGTGAAAAATCCCAATTTGGAGGTCAGTTGTAAAGTACATGTAGATCAAATCACGAGCGAGAGTAACTTGTCTCCTTACAACTGACCTCCAAATTAGGATTTATTACTCAACAATCACACATTAGAGCTGATCTGTTAAAGACATGATTGATTACTCAACAAATCACACACTAGAGCTGTTCCTTTTACAGAAACAGATCAGCTCTTGCTGTGATTGGTTGTGTAACAAATCGCTGATTGGATGTCATTTGTAAAGTAGATCAAATCACGAGTGTGAGTGAAATGAGAGTGATTTTATACATACAACTGACCGACAAACCGAGATTTATAACTGAACAAATCAAATATTAGAGCTGATCTATTTCGATTTCAATAAACTTATTATCGACAATAATTTTGTTGATTCCTTCAAATTCTCCCAACCTGTCGCAATTGGCAGAAGAAATTCCACAATATTATTCACTGCATCACACACATTATATTTATATCCTTCTGTAATGCTTTGATGCGGTGAAAATAACACCTCACCGTCTAACGTCGAATAATCTACGACTGACTTCATGAAACAGTGGCATTTTATGACGTCACGCCCTTCCACCCAGTGAGTTTTCCAGATTTCCCCCTGTGGAATAAGTTTCACTGACCGTCCTTCTGTCGCGGTTTATTTTTGTTATGTTTTGTCTTTTAGTGTGTGTATCGCTTATATTTTTTGTTATATTTTTTTTGTTTTTGGACAGCCGATTGTTCCTTGTGATAAGACACATATTGATGTTTTCATTATGTTCTAGTTATTTCATATTTGTGTTTCTTGCCCTTTAGTGTCTCTGGTGGGAGCTGTGGGATAATTGGGATAAGTGGGATAAGTGGGATACTTGATCATTGCCTTCACTTTTATTGTTATCACTGTACCTTCCCATGTATGCGCATTATAAGAATCTTATAAGGATTTGACGGGAGGATGGAAAAATCCGTCCCGAGGGTCACTGTCCAGCATCACGAGGCTTCCCGAGTGATGTCGGACAGTGAACCAGGGGGACGAAATTTTCTATCTACCCCGCACACCCATATAGGATTCTTTTTCTTGCATACCTTCCATTTCTCATCGCGGATTTTTAATGATGTAGTCACTTAGGTTACAAAAGTCCGCCATATTGAGTTGACACTGCAGGAATTTTAGTGACGTCACGTAACGTGATGTGACGTCAACCTTAACGACGGCGTATACGAGGTTGTGATCAACCAGTACATTTATCAAACACGCGATTATATTCGATTTTGGGTCGGAACACCAGGGTCAGAACATAAACTATCCCTGGTGTGCAAGAATACATATTTCCTCATAAGATGACATGGAAGACCCCCCAATAAATAGAGGTTATTATATGGTAAAGGTGTGCCTCTAAGTCATATTGGCACCGGTATGTCATATTGGCCCGAGGGCTTTAGCCCGAGGGCCAATATGACTTCCGGTGCCAATATGACTTAGAGGCACACCTTCACCATATCATAACCTCTTTATTAGGCCTACATCATTTATATAGCAAAGTTATATTGTAACGTGAAGAAATGAAGGCAAAGAGAATATTTACTTTTAAAGGTTGATGCCGGGAACGTTTCATCGAGTGATATATTTTCGGTATCCGCCGAAAAAAAAAAAAGAAATTCCTTTTCAATTATGTAACTGATTAGTAGGCCTTCACTAACCATGCTCACGGTAACACAGTAACACAGTAGTGCGCAGCAAATTACGTCACAAGTGACGTCGCAACTGTAAGTGTCAAAACAAAAACAAATCGCCATTTTAAATACAGAATTTCTGCAGTTCAAAGTACTTTTTAAGGTATTTTTCAGAATGTTTTGTGCTTATTTGAAGACCATTTTAATTTTAAAGGCTCTTAGTGTCATTCATCAAGCTAATGCTTAATCGATTCCGTGTGTAGCAGTCGGTCGCGGTGGTTGTTCACGTTAAAATACAAGACAATTTTTAGGGACATTTTTCCCTCCCACAGATTTCTTCCGCACAATTTCCAGCTCCTCATAAGTGAAGGGATCTGTTCGTTTAAGGTTGTTGGCACGACCTTATTGTTTCAAATGTTGGGACATCCCTGCTGTGCTTGAAAGCAAAGTCCTTCACAATGCTTCCAAATCGTGAGTGAACTTCTTTTAAAAAATATTTTGTTTTTCATTTTTCATGCTTGCCACGAAATATCAGCCTTTGTTCAAAATCTATTGTTATCACTGTCTTCTATCGCTCTGTCTAGGTCCAGCAGTCGGGTTGACATTGCTTCAAGTGATTTTTCTGCGGCCATTTTGAAGCTTATGGAGTACTGCATTAACGTTCTATTGCTATAGTTACAGAGTGGAGCAGTGCCAATATGGAAAGGCAGTGCCAAAAATCCATATTATATGGATTTTTGGCCCCGTCACGTGACTGTGCCATCAAAATAGCGAAAAAATGAGCCTGTATTGAAAGATTCTAATGTAATTTTCCTATAGAAGGTATGTAATAAGCGCATTTACTACACAATCCCGTTCATTGAAAATAATCTCATTGTCAAAGCAAACATCTGTTAAATTTTGACCCCTTTCGGAGATACTCGGCCATTTGAGAATCAGCTTTAGGAAAATTTGCAAAAATGAGAACCAGCAAACTTATAATTTGATTACATCATCACGAAAACACGCCTAAACCAATATGCCCCCCTTCAACCCCAAATGTGTATAGTAAAACGTGGGTTTACAGGTGTATATATTATTTTTCCTATTTCTGCTCTAAAATATAGATTGTGGGTAATCGTTATTGTTGCACAATGAGGCGGTTCTAACGTTAACCCACACTCTATATTAAAAGCAGAAATAAGAAAAATATTACAATTTTTTACTTAAAGTATTCGTTTTTGTGTGTGTGTGTGTGTGTGTGTGTGTGTGTTTCTTTTGTTTGTTTTTTGCGGTAAATTTTACAATGTATTTGTACAGGCGTGTTTTCGCAATGCAAACATTATGAACCCGAACTGAACTTACATAAAAGTTGATCACCTTGTGTTTGCTGCTTGAATAGTACAATACCATCAGTTTATATGCAAGCCTAAACGACTCTTGCTGGTATGTGTAGTAAAGCAAATCGACTTGTGTCTTATCTGGTCGCAAATCCCGGAGAAAGGGACAATATATCTGTATGTGTATATACATAATACCGAATATATTATATCAGTTATTGAAAACAGTTCCATGTTACGACAAATAATTATAACTCACTTGCATATGTAACGCGACATTTGATTGGCTAACGTAAAAACTGCGACGGTATATTCTGCGTATACCGGACATATTTCATTTCATTGGATTGAGTGAGTGAGTGTTTCAGTTTTACGTATCACTAACAGCTAATGTCATACGGAGACGGGACCTCAGTTTAAAGACTCATCCGAAAGTCTGGAGAAGCCCGGGATCGATCCTGCGACTCCTGGTTTACAAGGCGACTAGCGTAACCACTACACCACGGAGGCTTCATATTTCATTGGAAACGAGCATATTCCAAAAAACTAAATAAATAGAGGATGTTTGATTTTTTTCAGTGTTTGATTTTTTGTTCGGTGCAAGGTCGATTATTATTTCACAAAAATAATATTTTTCACGAGTGGCGAAGCCATGAGTGAAAATACTTCTTTTGTTATTCATGGGTGAAGTCTTACCCTGAAAAAAATATTATTTTCTGTTTCTTGTATGCTTCAAACTATAATTATTAGAGCAATTTTAAAGTGTCAGCCGTCACCATGCTGCGAGTAACAAAGTTCATCTTCCGTCGCGTGCATTAGTTACGTTGCGTAGGTGCTAAAAGTTATGCCATCAACGTCCGTATAACGTGAAAACGTGCGTGCCGTAACTTCTGACACCCGTTTATAACGTTCTTGACATCTAGCAAACAGAAATCAAAGCGCCAAAGGCACTGAAATGACAGATTCTATGAGAAAATCAAAACACTGTGAAAACTTACACACAACCTTTCTAAAAAGATCTTAAAATTTAGAAAAGTAGTTCTGCAAATTCCATTGTATGATATGTTTGCACCGGTGGTATCATGAAATACCATTCGATGTTTCAAATTTTGGAAAGAAACTTTACGTTTTCAAAACCAAACATTAACATTCAAGCTTTAACAATGCTACTGTAAATTAGTAACATTTTTGTCTGGTCGGTTGTGGATACCTCCCCCCCCCCCACCCCCCACCCCCCCAAAAAAAATACTCTATTTTTCACAAAGAGATCGGGGGAGAAAGGCTGGTCAGTCCAGTACATGAATTCCATTGGCTTGAAGACATTTTTGAGTAAGAACAGCACTATAAACCCGCGCGTAAACCTGCTGGATTAGATATCCCGGATTCTGAGCCTAAACAAATAAATGGAACCACGTGAGGCCGACGCACTTGATTGATGTAATGTCTCGCTGTTTAGTTAACGTCTCAGCCATGATCTTGAATGCTCTTAATGTCGCTAGCTACATGCAATAGCTCGACATACCATTTCGCTTATTCCATCCGATATGTCATGCTCTATTACGCACGCCTCGCCTCGGCATACCTTACACCTATATGTCGAAACATCCCGAAACGACAATCGGCGTGTTTCACGCTGAAGTGCGATGTGTCACGCATATCACGCGAGTCGCTTAGACGCCAATATACATGTACGTATTTCATGCACCAGCGTAAGTGTTCCGTACTGTGTCGACGTCTTAATTTTGGTCACGACAGGGACGTCTAGCTCTCAAAAGTGCATCGCATAAGGGCGACGAACAGTGTCAGTGCTTATTAGTCGGCAGTTGAAACCCTTTGTTTATCTACAGGTACAGTGTAGCAGATGCCGGCGGAAATCTGCTTCGCATATGCGTCTGTCGGATGAATCGATCTTGACGTACTGACGTCGGTCTTCCGCTACATCGACGTCCACTAGCGTCTTCTGTTGATAGTAAGATTTCGTTCCAACAGAAAATAGATCACACACATGTGGCACCCAAAATCAGAGTCAACGCCATCCGCTTTCCGACCAGCTTCTAACTGTCCATTAGAAGCCTCCGTGGTGTAGTGGTTATGCTACTCGCCTTGTAAACAAGGGATCGCATGATCGATCCCGGACTTCTCCAGACTTTCGGATGTGTCTTTAAACCGACGTATCGTCTCCGTATGACCTTAGCTGTTGGTGGGACGTAAAACTCAGACACTCAATCACTCACTCTAACTGTCCAGGGTTTAATGAAAAATGTTGCAATACGTTCTCACTTGATGCTTTTTGAGAACAAAATTCAATTTCTTCTTTTCTAGGCACGACCTTACATCACACATCAAAAGTTTGATCCTGAACATGTGGTTTCTATCAGTGCTGGTGTGAAGGTGGTACACAGGATCGTTGGCCCCCGCCCATCGGGGCTTAAATAAATAGATTGGCTGCATGATGCTTCCACGCAGAGCTTATACCGACCCGCACACGAGTACTGGTAATCTGCTTAGAGGATCTAAGCCTGCCCAGGCAAAGAGGTGCGAGTCGGACCGTCCATGCATCTAAACCCTATTGGTTTCATTGGGCGGCAGGGCTTGAGATGTCATTTCATCTCGGTGTCGGGTAAAAGTCCCACAAAATTGGAAACAACGTCTCCAAAATGACCCATACAGTGTTGGCGGGACGCTAAACCTCAAATCAATCAAAACAAAACATAGGATCATGGCCGGACTGGTAACCATACGTCACGGTTGATTGATTTTACCTTTTTAGCTTAAGGGCATGGTGCCTAAGCGTGTTGTAATCATGCAATCGTTTGGTTTCAAAATCAAGCACCGAAAGTGTTGGTGGGATGTAGGTTGGGGTAAAAGTCCTGGGCTGAGATTAAACTGTTTAATTTAACTCTGAAATTCCAAACAAATAGTGAAGATTTTGATAAGAAGCGCGTTCTGCAGCGTCCGAACTTAGTCTACACTATTTGCCAAGCTCACCCTATGATTCCAGGATGACCCTCTTCAGTCTTATGGAATACCCTGATCCCACTGCGGCTATTTTCTGCAAGAAAAAGGTTATTCTGAGAAGTCAGTGATAGTCACGTAGACGTTAGCTCTGAATCGCTTTTTTTATTAGTAACTTCGGGTCGAATGCCAAACAAGCAACCCAAACATAGCCGGGTCGTTTGTCAGTCTTGGGTACATGTAAGTGTTATCTGTAAAATCTGCACTTGAATGAAAAGTTCGATCTGTCAAACAATGTAGACTAAGATCAAACGCCACAGAACACGGTGCTGATCTTGTTCTACATTTTTTGCATCAGTTACTAATATCCGTTACGTTTAAACGGATCAGTCCAAGTCCTCGTTCATGACCAGCCTGCATTTAGAGACAATCGGCATGAGTGTTGTCAGTGCTTTGATTTATTCACTGCTTTGAGTTTCTGGGGTGTACTCTTCCATCACTGAAGTTGGGCTCGTCCATTGTGCTAAATATGGTACCTAGAATTATATCACAGGACCTACACTGTTTGCATAGGTATCTGTACCATATTCCGGGGTTGAAAGGGACGGCCTTTCTCGCAAAGTCTGATATACACCTAGTTGTAACTGACCTAGACTTGACCTCGAATGTCGGAAAACCCATGAATATTCTGACCTGCAGCTGACCGGCTGGTCTTTAAGGATTAAATATTGACAGCACTGTTAGAAAACAGTGTAAAACCTGAGCAGACGTCTGAGCAGGTGCCGCACTGATCTGGGTATACAGTCTCGCATGATGCAGCTGATTCATATGAAATGCTGAATCTATTCTCTGAAAGGTAAGGTAAAATCATCAAGTCGTCTGCATCAAAAGTTTGTATTGCGATTATAGGATGTACAATTTTGATAACTGCGCCTAACCGGACTATATTTTTGTGCGGACTCATATTTCTTTGGCGGTCAAAGCCGGAAGAAAGTCGTAAGAAAGCCGGAACTACTTTACAACACGCAGGATAGCTAGAAAAGACAGATTGAATCTGTCATTAAATATATGCCAGTTAGCGATGATGCATCGAATTCACATACAGTGAAAATAAAAAATCGTATCCTCACTCTTTGAAACAGAGACAATATCGATTTCACTTAGGAATCACTATATTTCATTGTCAAGCATGTTAAAAAGTACGTAATTGTGTTGTATTTCCAGACATGATCATCCATATGTCGATGCTGTTCAGAGGCTCGCGAAGTACTTTAATGAGCGCCTTACGTGAGTATAAAGACTTTAACATACATAGCAGTAGAGTAGTAAATATAAGAAAACAACAGTTAAACTATGAACCCATATGTACCATACCGATAATGCTTGCATTAGCAGCAGGACAGGTCAAAGGAATTATAGGATTGATTGACAGAAATCTATCGGATTTTAGTGTGCATTACGAAAACACGCCTGTACAAATATATTGTTAAGTTTACCGCCGGAAAAAAACGTAAATTTAAGATAAAAAATTGTGATAATTTCTAATTTGTGCTCAAAATATAGATCGTGGGTACACGTTTGAACCGCCTCGTTGAGGCGGTTCTAACGAGTACCCATAACCTACATTTTAGAGCAGAAATAAGAATAATAAGGTTAACCCCATCTAAACCTCAGTTTTACTATATAAAAGTGGGGCTCAAGGGGGTCAGAATGGTATAGGCGTGTTTTCATGATGGTCGATTAAGACCGAATGAAATGTTCTGAAAAAAAATTAAAACGTTTGTTTGTTTGATTTGAGGTTTAATGTCAGCACTATTTAGGCCATTTTGGAGACGTTGCTTCCAATTCTGTGGGACATTTACCCGACATTTAGATGAAATGACATCTCGATCCCTGCCACCCAATGCAACCAATAGGGTTAACATGCGTCGACGTCCGACTTGCATCGCTCTGCCTTGACAAGCGTAGGCCTTCTTATCGGTTTACCAGTCGGTTTCTGCTCTGCGTAGAAGCACCATGCGGACAAGTCTATTTATCCCAGCCCCGTTAGGCGAGGCCAGACACTTCGATTGTCAGTCAAAAATATCTAATTGGTACAAACATATTTATTTCGAATCAAACTGCACAACATAAAACATGATAATAGTAATAATATAACAATACAGAATTTAAGAATTGGAAAGGAAGCACAAATTGCTTATTTATTTCTTCTTCTTAAAAAATAACAAAGTATTGCCTGATAAGGCCGGCCTCGGTAGATCAGTCGGCTGCGCGTCTGACTAGTGATCAGGAGGACGCGGGTTCGATACCTTTCGTGGAGACTGATCATGAAGAAACTTTTCTACGGTCTTTCTTTCCCTTCCGCTGATTCAAGAAGGGCAGTAGAATGCGCACTGTACTGGATAACCGCTCATGTATAAATAACTTCTGACATTAGATCCTTTGGAAGCAAGGAATACACACAAAAAAAAACGAAAATAGCAGACTCGGTTTTATTGAGTCTATTCATGACGTACATGTAACGTTACGAGGCGTTTCTAGCCAAGTTGCGTATTTAATCCACTGGTGGATTATCGAATTTATCACATGGCGTTATTACATTATCATACGCGACGTCATATAATAAAAAACGATTTAACCACAAAACAATTGATTAAGAATGTTATGGCTGCACATAATACGCTGACCCTTGTTAACGTTTATCCTGTTGAACACGACAATGCCTACCTTTGCAAACAGAATATCCGCGGATCAGATGGCTTCTGATCAGGATCTACACTCTTTGCAATTCAGCTTGTGAATTGAATGGATTCACAAGCTGCCCCACTCCAACCAGGTGTAAATGGGTAGCAGTGGTGTAAATGTCAGTGCCTCTCTCATACGCTCGCAATAACTTCCGGAATGAGTGTTTGATAGTGATTCAAATAAGCATGAAGCTTTCATCGCAATCGAACTAAAATAAATTAGTTTAAGCTAAACTAATTGAATGAATACATTATATCAAATAATTTGTTCGGTTGATAATCAATATTGGGTGTGACAAAATAAATCCATTCAGCAGGACAAGTGTTAAGGAATAATTATTTCCTCTATATCAGGGGTATGCATGTTGGCAGTTTGACGAGATATTTTGTGTCAGATAATTTGGGATTTATGTTAAAGACATTTTTTTCCTTATATAAAATGGGTAGCTTGTCCAATGATCTCCAAAAAAAACATGTCCTTCGAACCATAGTGCACATCAAAGGCATGTCTTACCTAAGGGATCATGAGGTGATTATGAACAGATTGATGTGTTTAATAGGGGGCTCAAAAAGGGTACTTGAGTGATAGTATAATTTACGGAGATTGTTTCCACCAAAATATTGTTTTAAATTACTTCGTTTTTATTTTTAAAATAAAGTGAAGAAAAACACTAATGTTCATTGTTTACTTTACTCAAAAGTGCAAAGAAGGAAGCAAACAAGGTAAATGAATTGATTAACCTCAGAGTTTAATCAACCAATTAACCTTTATTTATTTATTTATTTATTTATTTATTTATTTATTTATTTTATTTTATTTGGTTGAAAGTTTGTGACACACAAATCATATAATGTCAAAAACGTTAGAATTATATATTTTCAGTCAAAATGGAACTATAAAATGTTCCTTGTTTTAGACACAATAATAAAAGAAAAGAGAGAAAAATAAATATTTAAGATTTTATTTTTTCACCTTTTCAAGTTTAAAACTAAAATAACAAGCACATTTATTTTCGCTGCAAACATAGGTTGTGGGTGCTCGTTAAAACCGCCTCATGGAGGCAGTTCTTAGGCGCAGTCACTCTGTAAAACAAATTGTGGGTACTCGTCAGAACCGCTCCGACGAGGTGGTTCTAATGAGTATCAACAACATATGTTCTGAGCAGAAATAATAAAGCTATGAGGATTTTATCTGAAAAATAAAAATTCATTTTTGGTGGAAAAAATTACCAATATATTTGAATTGGCATTTTCTGTAATGATTATAAATAATGGCTACTAAATACAAATTCGGAAAAAGTGCTGTTGTTTCTTCCATGCAAATCAAAATAAGGATTTCGGTGTAAATGAATAGATGTCATTTGTCAAAGTCATATCCCTAGGTAATTTATTACACTCTCTTGGTCCACTACCTGTAATATATATATTTGAATAGGCATTTTCTGTGATGATTATAAATAATGGCTACTAAATACAAAATCGGAAAAAGTGCTGTTGTTTCTTCCATGCAAATCAAAATAAGGATTTCGGTGTAAATGTATAGATGTCATTTGTCAAAGTCATATCCCTAGGTAATTTATTACACTCTCTTTATGCCCCCAACTTCGAAGAAGTTGTGGGGGCATATTGGTTTTGCCCTGTTCGTCCGTCCGTCCTTCCGTCCTTCCGTCCTTCCGTCCTTACGTCCGTCCCACTTTTTACTGCATAGCATAACTTTAGAACCATGGGTGCTAGGTTTTTGAAATTTCATATATGGATTCCTCATGAAAAAATAATTGACCCGTGTTTTTTTTCTCGTCAGGATTATGCCCCTTTTTTGAGTTATGCCCCTTTGCAAAAAATACTATGAAATCTTGTAAGCAAGATATCTCAAAAACTGTTCGAGCTATTGCCCTGAAACTTTACATGCTGGTTTGGGATGATGAGTAGATGAACTGATTAACTTTTGAAAAAAATCCGAATTTTTTTTCTTGAGTTATGGCCCTTTGAAATTTTTCGCGTTTTAAGTTTGTAAGCAAGATATCTAAAAAAACTATTTGAGGTTTTTCCCCGAAACTTCACAGACTTGTCGGGGATGATGAGTAGATGAACTGATCAACTTTTGAAAAAAATCCGATTTTTTTTCTTGAGTTATGGCCCTTAGATTTTTTTCGTGTTTTCAGCTTGTAAGCAAGATATCTCAATAATTGTTTGAGCGATTGCCCTGCAACTTTACAAGCTGGTTTGGGATGATGTGTAGATGAACTGATTAACTGTTGAAAAAAAATCCTATATTTTTTTCTTGAGTTATGGCCCTTTGAAATTTTTCGCGTTTTAAGTTTGTAAGCAAGATATCTCAAAAACTATATGAGGTTTTTCCCCAAAACTTCACAGACTGGTTGGGTATGATGAGTAGATGAACTGATTAACTTTTGAAAAAAATCCAATTTTTTTTTCTTGAGTTATGGCCCTTTGATTTTTTTCGTGTTTTCAGCTTGTAAGCAAGATATCTCAAAAATTGTTTGAGCTATTGCCCTGAAACTTTACAGGCTGGTTGGGGATGATGAGTAGATGAACTGATTAACTTTTGAAAAAAATCCGAAATTTTTTTCTTGAGTTATGGCCCTTTGAAATTTTTCGCGTTTTGGCGTCCTTCCGTCCTTCCGTCCTTACGTCCGTCCCACTTTTTACTGCATAGCATAACTTTAGAACCATGGGTGCTAGGTTTTTGAAATTTCATATATGGATTCCTCATGAAAAAATAATTGACCCGTGTTTTTTTTCTCGTCAGGATTATGCCCCTTTTTTGAGTTATGCCCCTTTGCAAAAAATACTATGAAATCTTGTAAGCAAGATATCTCAAAAACTGTTTGAGCTATTGCCCTGAAACTTTACATGCTGGTTGGGGATGATGAGTAGATGAACTGATTAACTTTTGAAAAAAATCCGAAATTTTTTTCTTGAGTTATGGCCCTTTGAAATTTTTCGCGTTTTAAGTTTGTAAGCAAGATATCTAAAAAAACTATTTGAGGTTTTTCCCCGAAACTTCACAGACTTGTCGGGGATGATGAGTAGATGAACTGATCAACTTTTGAAAAAAATCCGATTTTTTTTTCTTGAGTTATGGCCCTTAGATTTTTTTCGTGTTTTCAGCTTGTAAGCAAGATATCTCAATAATTGTTTGAGCGATTGCCCTGCAACTTTACAAGCTGGTTTGGGATGATGTGTAGATGAACTGATTAACTGTTGAAAAAAAATCCTATATTTTTTTCTTGAGTTATGGCCCTTTGAAATTTTTCGCGTTTTAAGTTTGTAAGCAAGATATCTCAAAAACTATATGAGGTTTTTCCCCAAAACTTCACAGACTGGTTGGGTATGATGAGTAGATGAACTGATTAACTTTAGAAAAAAAATCCAATTTTTTTTTCTTGAGTTATGGCCCTTTGATTTTTTTCGTGTTTTCAGCTTGTAAGCAAGATATCTCAAAAATTGTTTGAGCTATTGCCCTGAAACTTTACAGGCTGGTTGGGGATGATGAGTAGATGAACTGATTAACTTTTGAAAAAAATCCGAAATTTTTTTCTTGAGTTATGGCCCTTTGAAATTTTTCGCGTTTTGGCATATTGGTTTTGCCCTGTTCGTCCGTCCGTCCTTCCGTCCTTCCGTCCTTACGTCCGTCCCACTTTTTACTGCATAGCATAACTTTAGAACCATGGGTGCTAGGTTTTTGAAATTTCATATATGGATTCCTCATGAAAAAATAATTGACCCGTGTTTTTTTTCTCGTCAGGATTATGCCCCTTTTTTGAGTTATGCCCCTTTGCAAAAAATACTATGAAATCTTGTAAGCAAGATATCTCAAAAACTGTTTGAGCTATTGCCCTGAAACTTTACATGCTGGTTGGGGATGATGAGTAGATGAACTGATTAACTTTTGAAAAAAATCCGAAATTTTTTTCTTGCGTTATGGCCCTTTGAAATTTTTCGCGTTTTAAGTTTGTAAGCAAGATATCTAAAAAACTATTTGAGGTTTTTCCCCGAAACTTCACAGACTTGTCGGGGATGATGAGTAGATGAACTGATCAACTTTTGAAAAAAATCCGATTTTTTTTCTTGAGTTATGGCCCTTAGATTTTTTTCGTGTTTTCAGCTTGTAAGCAAGATATCTCAATAATTGTTTGAGCGATTGCCCTGCAACTTTACAAGCTGGTTTGGGATGATGTGTAGATGAACTGATTAACTGTTGAAAAAAAATCCTATATTTTTTCTTGAGTTATGGCCCTTTGAAATTTTTCGCGTTTTAAGTTTGTAAGCAAGATATCTCAAAAACTATATGAGGTTTTTCCCCAAAACTTCACAGACTGGTTGGGTATGATGAGTAGATGAACTGATTAACTTTTGAAAAAAATCCAATTTTTTTTTCTTGAGTTATGGCCCTTTGATTTTTTTCGTGTTTTCAGCTTGTAAGCAAGATATCTCAAAAATTGTTTGAGCTATTGCCCTGAAACTTTACAGGCTGGTTGGGGATGATGAGTAGATAAACTGATTAACTTTTGAAAAAAATCCGAAATTTTTTTCTTGAGTTATGGCCCTTTGAAATTTTTCGCGTTTTAAGTTTGTAAGCAAGATATCTAAAAAACTATTTTAGGTTTTTCCCCGAAACTTCACAGACTGGTCAGGGATGATGAGTAGATGATTAACTACAGCTTTTCTTGTGTAATTTCAGCATTACAGCCACATAAAAACAAGATATCTCAATTACTGTTAGGGACAAGCAGTGTTAGGGTCAAGCAGTTGGGGGCATTGTGTTTCATAAACACTGGCTCTAGTTTTCCACTACCTGTAAGACAGCCAGAATACCGCAAGTGTATTTCATCTCAACACTGGATTTTTCAATAAACGGTCATTAGGGTGTTATGTAATCGAAAAATGTGTCTTTAAGGATACTCAAGTTGTATCTATTAAGCTTTGCCGTCTAGCCTTGAGAGGAATATGAAGCAATATATGTAATTATCATATGACGTCTGAGAGTGTACTAACACCATGTAATAAATTTCTTAATCCACTAGTAGATTAAGTTTGCAGCGTCCGTTTACTCATAACGGAACAGTGACATTTTTGTGGACCATTTGTAAATAAAATGCGTTTTAAATCATTTAAAATGTCATATGATAAATAGAACCTTGTTTTCGTAATCATGTATTATTAGATTTATTAAACTCGTTGAGGAAAAGGAAAAGGGATTAAGCGCTAGGCCGAGCCTCGCATTTTATACCTTTTTTCAGCACGTTTAATAAATATAATAATACATGAATTCTCATGTAAGATCCTCTATATATAAAGTTGTATACATATTGTTCTATCTTGTTATATCGTGTAGCTTGGCTCAAAATTAAGTATTCTGTTGTAGGAATCCCGTATTATATCCCGACTTCATTTACTACAGAACCAAGTCTGGGCGACATTTTAAAGAACTGTGTGATTATGTCCATAACTTTGCAGAGGACATCATTATGAAAAGAAGGCAAGCTTTGGTGAGTCGGTCATGTGGGAAAAGAATGAATAATTTTATAAAAGTCCGTCTGTCATTCATGACAATAACCATCCTTAATCAAATGCGAGAAATGCAACTGTTTGTCTGATCTAAGATGGCTCTGAATCTGAATCTGAATATGTGTACAATGTAGCAACCACTACTGGCGTTTACAAAACGGGTGTGGAGTGCGCGAAAATTTAATTAATCAAAATAGTGTCTCTGCCTTAGATTGTTTCTGAAACTGTTCACTGGTTTAGAACACACGGTGTCTTCGTCAAGTTTATTCCATTCAATCGGGGTCCTCACAAAAATGAGTTTCTGGACTGTTCTGTCTTAGTATGAATAGTCTTAAAGCACTTTGAGTTGTTGGTTGAGTATTTGTCAACAATGTTTGTTTGTTCGAAGTCACTGTATCTGGTTGCCCTAACTGTCCGCTTATTTCTCTGCCGCTGTAGGTAGTGCTCTGTCTGGATTGCCGGCACCTGTCCCTCCACCACCTTGTACAGTAGAGCCAATCTGTGGTGTTGGCGTCATTCTTGGAGGGTACGCAGTTCCAGTCGGTGTAGCATATTGGTTACACAACCTTCATGTCGCGAATGGTAGTCGCCACAGATGAACCTCGCGGCCGATCGTTGAATACTCTCGAGTTTGTCACTATCTGTCTTTAAGTATGCTTCCCAAACGGCACATCCATACTCTAATTTTGACCGAACCAGGTAAGGTACGCGTTTGTCCTGCACGATTCAGGAGTGTGTCTGAGGTTTCTCCTTAGAAATCCCAACATTGGTGATGCTTTCTTCCTAATCTGATCAGTATGGGTTTTCCAATTTTAAGTTTTCAGATAGATTTACACCTAAATACGGAGTGTCCTGCACCTGTGTAAGTATATGACCTTCAATAGTGTAAAAGTGTGTAGATTATTGCCTTGTACTGAGATGTTAGCACTGTTTCGCGTTGAATTTCATGCCCCAATCGCTGGCCCACTAATGGAGATTATCCAAGTCCATCTGTAGTTTAATATAATCACTATAATTCTTTATGGTGCGACAAAGTAAACAGTCATCCGCGAATAATCGGATCTAAGAGCCTGAGGACACTACTTCTGGCATATCATTGATGTGCAGTAGAAACAGGAGAGGCCCCAGGACAGTGGCCTGGGGTACTCCTAATTCTACTGCCACATCACGTGACGATTCGCCATCCACAACAACGCACATTTTCCTTCGAGTGAGAAAGTCACTGATCCAGGCATGTATGGGCCCTTCGATGCCATATGCCTTTAGTTTTGCCAATAATTTGTGATGCGGGACAGTGTCAAATGCCTTGCTAAAATCGAGCACGGTGATATCAGTTTGAGTATTGCTCATGAGACAAACCTAGCTCAAACTTGTCTCTTGCAGATAAAGCAAGTGAGGTCAGGGAATGATGACCTGTTGGTGGCGCTTTAGCTCTGGCTTCGGGCGGATCACATTTCTGCGTGACTTGCTGTTTCTTTTTACCTCATACTCACTAGCAGTCCTTCTGATGAGGTCTCGCGACTTTGCTCGAACTGTCCATTTTTTCCCACGAGTCTTTAGGTATATATGTTGGAGTCCTTGAGGGATGCATCGAATCGGTTCTTCTGACAACCAAGAGACTATTTTACCATACCTAGTTCTCCATAGAGTATTGTTTTAAGAAAACGTTCTTGGTAACATGGCTTGTCTATCTTGAAGGCATTTATTCTTGTCACAGTAGCACACACAGTATGTTCATAATTGTTTTATTGCCCCGTGTGGTATACTGTTTATAGCAGATCAAAGGTGCTTAACAGGGTGATTAGTAGCTCTTGTTGAATCCCCTGACTGAGGCACTTAACGGGAAAATTAATAATGTACACTCTCGTCAACAGTTAATAAACTATTAATTTTCCCAAAGGAGGCACCTGACCTGTTGAAGACAGAGGACTTTTCTTCAATCGGCACTGAGGGCTACATAATATTATGTAATTAAATGATAGTCTTCAACAATCAAGAATCATCATGAAGCTTACATCGCAATAGAACTACAATAAATTCGTACAAACAAAAAACTAACAATCAGGAATAAACGCCAGTTTTAGGAGAGTGTGTACACTCTGTATCCCCGCCCGTTTCAGGACTTCTGTGTCAGGAATCCTTGCCACTTGATCTTTGAATGTTTACTAAGACAGCTTGAAGGAGAGTGGTTCAGGCTTTTAGCTTGCCGTTTGTAAACTGCTCACGTTTTACATGCGCATAATAGTGTTATAATCACCATAGCCCTGTTAACATCAAGCTTTTTTCAATGTTTAACTCCACTTTGATCGTAAACACTACCTTGTAGTCTAGGCTGCACATTCTTTGGCGACACTGACAGTGTCTACCCGAAATTTACACTTGGAATCTTTGACCTTTCATAGAGGTGGCGGGCTCCTTTGCTGCTTGATAAATCACCTCAGTTTTTTTCATCACGTGAACAAGTCCGTGAAATAAAGACCCCCTCCCCACATTAACGCAAATTTATATAGAGAAAATTGGGGTTTAGGGGATAAACAGTATTTTCATAATTTCTGCTCCAAGACATAGGTTGTGCGTACTCGTTAGAACCGCCTCAATAAGGCGGTTCTAACGAACAACCAAAAAACCTATGTTTGGAGTGTAAAGAAGAAAAATATTACAAATTTTTATCAGAAAAAAACACCTTTTTGGAGGTTTGAAAAATGTACTGTATCACACGGATGTGGTATCGTAATGTGATGCTGATTGTGAGGTAATGGCCGTCGCAGGATTCAGGTACTTGATCTACACCTTTTTGTATGAAATTAACCAAGACTAGATAAAATTAAACAATGTCAAAATGTCCGATGTTATTACATCTTTCGACCATCATTGACAAAAGTACCTTCTTAACGTCTGAACACGCTACTTGATAAACCATGAATTTAGAGAATTTTATGTAAAGATAGGTACTAGAGATAATTTGCACAAAAATGCACTCCACTCTCATACATTCAAACATATAAGTGAACTAGTGCAGAGTTAAGAATGAAAGTATAAATTCAAACATTACATTGCACTTGAATAGATTGAAGAAATAATTAAGCACAACGGAAGTTCCGCCTTTGAAGGGTAAATCTGTTGTACTGGGTAATGTGTGGGTGGCACTTAAATTGAGTTTACGTTGTCACTGCCCTTGCTCTTGGTTATGTCGCGGTTCAAACAATTATAATTCATTCCGACTGCATGAAAGATTCCTAACACCTCAGCTCCGAGAACATGAGAGAATATAAAAATAAACGAATACAGATAAGAAGCAAGAGGAAAATCGACAACATGAAATAAACAAATGTAGTTTAAATAGAAGTAAAGACTTGGTAGGTGATGTAAAGGCAAATCCTAGAGATTTCTATAGGTACGTCAACAGTAAGAAAAAGAAACAGGCAAGGTATTCCACACCTTAAAAAGGGATAGCAGAGATGTTGCGGAGTCAGATGCTGAACAGGCAGAAGAATTGATTGGTCAGTTCAATGATTCATTCAATAAAACTGAGTACAATTATTAACAGAGAGATTGGCTCCTTTCATGGATAAGATTGTACGTTTCATCCGAGGGAGTTTTATAGTTCTTAAGGGCTTAAATCCCTCTAAAGCTTTGGGGCCTGATGGACTTCATACTAGGGACCTTAAAGAACTAGCAAATATATCGGGTCTAGTGTTTTCACACCTGTTCCATCAATTCCTTGATACTGGTGAAATCCCAAAAGAATGACTTCTTGCAAACATTTGTCCCCTCTTTATAACGGAGCTAGAGATCTTGCTCGCAACTATCGTTCTATGTCACTGACATGCGTGCCATGTAAGTTGACTGAGCATATTGTTTGCTCAAATAATATGACTCACTTGGAGGAAGACAGACAATATGCATGTAGGAAAAACACAGTTGAGAAACTCAGCTGACCACAGTCATAAGTAATTGGGTAAAAATCTTGGACAAAGGAGGACATGTGGATACATTTATCCTGGATTTTGAAAACGTTTTTGAAACGCCCCATCATGAACTACAAAAAACTATATCGCTATGGCATTGGCGGAAATACCCTAAAATGGATAGATTTCTTCCTTTCGTGGTTTTGTTAATGGGGAAACTTCAGGGTGGGCTCCAAATTTGTTTGGTTTCCCACAAGGGACTGTCCTGGGTCCATTGTTGGTTTCTTTGTACATAAATGACATTTCATTTCTACCGATATTGAATCCGAAATAAGACTGCTTGCAGATGACTGTGTTTGCTATCGAGAATTTATAAACGCAGAAGACTCATTGAAACTTCGGAGGGATATAGATAGATCAGGATGTTGGGCTAGAAAATGGGATATGCTATTTCAGCCAGTTAAATGCAATATCATGCAGATAACTAGGATAAGAACAAACAAAACTGAGGCTTCTTACACTTTAGAGGGAGCGGTCCTCGAAAATTTGGATTCCATTAAATACCTGTGTGTGACCATCTCACATCACTTTAGATGGCATACTCATATTAGCAATATGTGCTTATAGAACACTTGGCTCCTTGAGGTGAAACATTTATCAATGCGCCAAAGAATTTAAAGAAGCAGCATATAAGAGACCCGTTCTCCCCAATCTGGAATATGGTAGTTGTGTCTGGGACCTCCATGGAATAGTCCTTCAGGAGGTGATTGAAAAAGTTCAGAATAAGACAGCCAGATTTGTTACGAGCCATTACAACCTTGGAACTGGAAGTATGACTGGAATACTGAAACGCATAGGGCGGGAGTCTCGCAAGAAAAGGAGGAGACACAGAAGGCTTATACTCTTGTGCAAATGTCTAAAGGGTGCTGCCAGCATACCAACAGACGATCTTATTCCCCCTTTCGAGTGGAAGAAAGCATCACTCTTTGGCATTTCAGGTGCCCTATGCAAGAACAGACATCTACAAGGGATCCTTCTTTCCTCAGACATTCAGAGATTGGAATGCCCTTCCAGATTCGGTTATTAAATCCGCGGAAGGTGTCTAAGTTTACTTCTTTGGCATGGGACTAACTTCTCTATTCACAGGTCCTGGTGAATGAATGTCATTTGACGTATCACAAGTAACGATTCGGATTCAGATGGCAATGATCAGATATCGATACATTTAACCCACTGCTTCCCATCAGAGAAACCAAATGAAAAGTAACCCAAACATTAAATAACTAGAAACATTAATAACAAAACACCAAAAGGACAGTTACTTGCCCACAAAATGGTTAATTTGCTATCCAAAATAAAAAGATAAAAGCGGTACACACATTCAAAGACAAACCATAACAAAAATAAACCGCGACAGAAGAACCGCACTGGAACGGTCAGTGAAAAGAATTTCACTGGAGGTTTAAATCGGTGTGACCTGGCCGCAATCGTCGCCCTTTATTCCGTCGCGACATAGATAAATAATTGGTTCAGTCCGCATGAAGTCTTCCTAACTCATCATCTCCGAGAACACAAAAATCAAACGACCACAGAAATGAAACAATGGTGAGGACTCGACAGCAAGAAACCACTGAAATTCTGGAGCAAAAGAAAACCAACAGTTAGACTCCGGGTCCAACCAGAGACAGAGCATCAAGTACCAACCAACACTACATAAGTAAGCCTTTACTCTAGAACCGTAATAGAATCTGAGGTTTGACCCACCGGCGTGCAATTAAAAAGGACAGCAAAGTTGTCAACCGTGATTGGGTTAGTTACCATGCATGCAGTCTGTCGTACAATATTTATGTTGTGTCAAATCTTTTTATATCGAAAAATGATTTTACAAAATTGGGTACCGGCCACCGCCCATCGGGGCTTGAAGAAATTGATGGGATGCATGATGCTTCCACACAGAGCTGAAACCGACAGCACATGAGTACTGGTAAACCGCTTGGAGCACTTTAGCCTGCCCAGGCAAAGCGGTGCGAGGCGGACCGCCCCTGCTTATAAACCATATTGGTTTAGTTGGGCGACATGGCTTGAGGTGTCATTTCATCTCAATGTCGGCTAAAAGTCCCATATAATTGGAAGCAACGTCTCCAAAACACCTATACAGTGTTGACGGGGGCGTTAAACCTCAAATCAAACAAAAATACAAACAAATGAAAGTGAGCACTGAAATCACTTTGTGGCATTACGTTGATAAACTGGTTCAAATAGTTATGGTTTATATGTTTACTATTAAACGGATCGTACACTGTTTAAGTATTTGTTTGCTTACAATTTAAAGCCACCGAAATGGGATTCCTTTAATGCAAGTATTTTCTTGACATAAAGGCCAACAATGGCTACCTTTGACTGAGTTTACTTCATTGCAGCTGTTATTAAATAATTCTATAAATAACTAGACCTGTCCAACGATTCCAGTTCGGATATTCTGTTTGTCATTAAAATGTAAAATGTAAATGGTATTCATATTACCTGTTATTGCAGCAACATGCGGATACAAATCTAAACCTTGAAAACAAAGAGGGTTATAGAAAGAGAAGATTAGATTTCCTAGACATCCTACTCACAGCTAAAGATGATCAAGGTGAAGGATTCACAGATCTTGAGATACGATCGGAAGTCGACACTTTCATGTTTGCAGGTCAGTAGAGTGCAAAGAAAAACATTTGTTTACAAAATCCAAGTAGTGATATGCTTTAGTTTAAGGGTTTTAGTAAACGCATTGTACAAATAGTATCTTATCGCTTGTCACTATTTTGCGCCCAACACCGATAGGGTTTTTGGTTCTCATAATAATTGTGCGTCAGTGATGCGGTTCGAACGAATACTCAAACAAGGTATCTCCAATTGTTTTTAAAACTTAAAACAGAAGAAGAAAAGAAAACATAACATTGTAACATAAGTGTTAGACGAGTATTCAGTTCATGTGGTATCATTTTGAAAATAGAGTTCTGCTTAAGCCGGTGCTAGAGGGCATGGCCGGTGATGCACATTTCAGTACTGGTTATGAACAGACTCGTTTATTCTGTGTATTCCTTGCTTCAAAAGGATCTAACTTCAGAACTTATTTATTTTCACTGTAGCTGCTGTTGTGCCGTGTGGCTGCCGTAAAACGTCTCCCCGTACATCATCATAGTTCAGATTATATTTTCTGGTTCTTTGAGATCACTGAGTTCATTTGGTATCATTTTGAAAATAGAGTTCAGCTTAAGCCGGTGCTAGATGGCGTGGCCGGTGTTGCACATTTCAGCACTGGTCATGAACAGACTCAATAAAACCGAGTCTGCGATTTTCGTTTATTTGGTGTGTTCCTTGCTTCCAAAGGATCTAACTTCAGAACTTATTTACATTGCATTAACTTGATAAATATTTTGTTTCTTTTATATGATGTTTAACGTCCACCTCAACATTATATTATTAGTCATTTTGAAGAAGTGCTTCCAATTTTGTGTGACTTTTAACCCGACATTGATATGTAATGACATATCCAGCCTTGCCCCCCCCCCCATGAAACCAATATGGTTTAGGCTTCAGGTTTCTCCGGAGTTGATGGCTTCCAGTATGTTTACTACTGACCGTCCTAAGGCGGTTGTTCCTTTTCAGTGTCTTACTTGTTTTAGTTGTTTATTGGCTTTGTTTCGTCTGACATTTTGTGTGTGCCTCCATGTTGCCTACTTACTATAGTGGCCTTGTGCTTTCATTGTGGTCTTTCATGAGTGAACTTTTCTTGCTAGTTTGTATGCCTGGACAGTTCGACTCGCACGACTTTGCTTGGGCATCTTTGACCCTCTCTTTACCAACACACATATGCGGTCGATTCAAGTTCTGAGTGGAAGCACCATGCAGTCCAATCCATTTCTCCAAGCCCCGATTGAAGGGGCCAACATTATATAGACACGGGAAGGTTTAAACTTTGCGTAAATTCCGATAAAAGACTTAAAGTTTCCATATAACAGTGTTATTATTTAATGGATAATCATACGTGTAATACATGGTCACAAGCGCATGCCGTCATGAGACGCCGTCTGTGACAAGCATGTGTATTATTTTGAAATTCAGGATAAAATACGTCGGTAATAAAATAAAATTTACAATCATTATAGAATAAAGAAAACCTTTCTCTTGTGGTCTTTTCATATAGAATTAATGAAACGAGCTTTCGGCGAGTTTCATAATGTTCATATAATACATTATTGGTGTACGATCCTCTGTTTAAGATGACTATTTGTTTGAAAGCACTTCATGATTCTGTTCATACTCCTAAATATTGATTGCTCTGAAGAATTTTGTGTTTGATCACATATCTTTAGTAAGGATGTTGATCGTTTTTGTTTAACATAAATCTGTAATCTATGTCCTATAAAAAGTAATGGCATTTGCTATACTTCAAAATGAACTGTTCTCCCTCGGCATGTTTCAGAAGCATATATCCATAAAACATACGTTTATGACGGTAACAGAGTATAGCGGCCAGGTAAACGGCTAACTGTGTTTGCTTACAGGCAATCTATGTCACACTATGTATATTCAGCAAACTCTTGTATCAGACGATGAATACATAAACATATCGCTAAGCATTAAGCATTGAACTTGAACCTATACCGTATCCGAAAGCTCACGACGTCTAGAACATACAGTGGAAATAACCACGAAGAAATACTAGAAAACATTCCAGAGGTTGGGTCAAGTCTGTCTTCACACAAGTATGATTTTAGAGAGAGTGGTCTTAAACAAATATGCAAAACAGTATAGACAGTATCAATATATAAGAATTGTCCCACCTTTCAATGCATAAACAAATCTTGCAAATGTATCTTTCCAAGCTGTTATGTGGACTTTTCGCATAATAGTTACTTAAGCTGAAGTTTTATTATCCATCCAAAAGCAAACATTTTAAGACAAACGTTTCTGGGTTGCAGCTAATACTTGCTCCGATGAACACCAGAGCTCCGGGCACCAGAGCTAGATTAAGAAAAATACTTGAACGACAACTCTCCTTACCACTTTGGTCCAGTTTTACTCAATCTTCACATGAAAGTCGCTTAGATGACACTCTATCTTAAACGGCTTTGCTCTAATGAACAAGGTTGCCACCAGAGCTAATTACCCTATAGTGACTTCTCCAGTTTCATTAAAAAATCACAAAAAGTTTGCTTTGATCCTCTACCAAACTAGCTATAATGATTCCGCTTATATGAAAAAATGACCACAAGAGCCAATATATACTGAGTTGGTCAAATCCACCCATTACCTAAGACGAAAAGGTTTGAATGTTATCTCCTCCTACACTTTTATTCAACTTTCTGTCCAATTTCCCCAGAGTGTTGTTAAAGTGATCTTCTACTAAAATAGCTAAAATATCTCCACTCCCGCGGACAAGATGGCTTTCAGACCTTAAAAACAGAAAGTAACCATTTAGATGCTAAGTTATCCTATACCTTTTTACCAATTTCATTCAAAATTCATAAGATTGTTGCATATTTGAGCCGCTACAAAATAGCTTATACTAATAGGGTCCTGTTCTAATTTACGAAATGGCTTGCAGAGCTGAAAAAAGAAAAACCTTAAAATGCGAATTTTTCCGAACCTTAGGTTCAGCATCATTCAAATTTCACAAGAATTTTTTTAGGTGACCCTCTATCAAAATTGCAAAACTTGGTTGAACTAGGAAGAGTAGGATGGCCGCAATAGCTTATTAAATATAGAAAAAAGATTTTGAATAATAACCCATGTACGTTTGGTCTAATTTAATTCAATTTTCACAGGAATGCTTCCAAACTATATAAAATAGTTCGCTCAAATAAACAAGATGACCACCAGAGCTAAAATAGAGAATAACATGTTCTATAAAAGGGTCATCCTTTGGAAGCAAGGAATACACCACAGAAGGAAAAATATGGAGTATACATGTTTTCTTCGCCAGACAAGCTAGTTTCGGCCAATTAGGCCTCATCAGTGACCCTCAGATATTTTCAAAATTCCACAATAGAATCAATGATCCCAAAGGACAAGAAAATATAATCTACACTATGATGTAGGGCAGGGAGACGTTTTACCGCTTTTGAATTATAATTACTGTACCTTTGGTCCAGATATATTCAGTTTTCACAGCAATGTTGCTAGAAGACCCTCTCCCAAACTATATACATGTAAAATGGTTCTTTCCATGAACAAGATGGCCGTAAGAGCTAAATTTTGAACGATTTTTAAACGACAACTCCTACTCTATCTTTCGTTCATTTTCATTGAAACATCATAAGAATGCTACATGGTTGACCCTTTACAGAAATAGCTAAGCTGTTTCGCTCGGTTGGACTAGATGACTGCCAAATTTAAATAAGAAATATCTTTAAATGAGAACCACCCCTATTACATTTGTTCAATGCCATTCAAACATCACAGGAATGTTGCTTAGGTGACCATCTACATAACTAGTTTTAGTCGTTTGATTTTTATGAACTTCGAGCTGTAGAACTGATAAGTAAAAAGGCCTTCATTAAGACTGAATGGATTTTTATCTATACCACGACAGAATCAATGGCGAGGACTGTGGCCATGTAAAATCAATTTAGGCTCCCGGTGGGATACTTTTTACTGACCATTCCAATGCGGTTCTTCTGTCGTGATTTATTTCTGAGACAGTTTGTCTTCGCGTGTAAGTATTGTTTATATCTTATTATTTTGGATCTAGCCGTTTGCCCTTTTTGTGGGAGAGTAGCTTTCATTTTGGCTTATCGCTTGTTATGTTTCCATTAGGGTTTAGGTATTTCAGGTTCTAGTTCCTTTTCCTTTGGTATCTCTGATGGGTGGTGTTGGGGAATTTTTTCGATTTCTCATCATTGCCTTTTCTTCTTTTTTGTTGTACTGAAGAAAATGGCTGACAGATTTTAAAGTAGAATTTTTTAAACATCGCGTTAACTCTTACGCTAGTTTCAAACATCGCAAGAATGTTTCTCATGTGACGATCTGTCTTAGTGCGACCCTTATGCGTCATGGAATGTGATGGCTGTAAGTTATCCACGTGGCCATCAGAAACTACATAGCGTCTTAAATCAGGTGATCAATTCAGGGTGTTTTTGGCCCTCTTGTTTTAGAGAAAAACTGAGATTCATAAGGTAATACATTAATTTCCTTATTTTTCTTCCCAAAGCGCCACAATGAGGCGATTCGAATAAGCACCCTACATGTATATTTGCATTGCAAAACGAAAACAATTCATCAGACAAATTTTATAATGGAGCCCAGCCAAGAAAACTATTGACGTCAGTTATTCGGATATGTAAAATCCTAATGTATTTATCTTATTAGCCTGTTATGCTGGAATTTTAGGTCATGATACAACTAGTGGAGCCATGACGTGGGCAATACATGCCTTAGGAAAGTATCCGGATATCCAGGAAAAAGTATATGATGAAATTGTGCAAGTTATTGGCGATCGACCTGTTGCATGGTAAGTTATATAGGACTTTTATTTAATAAATTGATGAGTTCTAACAGTGATTTGCTGGGTGATAAATAACAGTCTGAAGGTTCATGGCAAAGTAGATCGAATCATGAGCCCGTAGCGCGCTAGTACATTGCTTACTTACAAGTGACTGACAAAATGTGGTTTATTACTCAACAAACCACACTAGAGGTGAAATACTTCTATTCTAGAACTCCTGTTTGTTGTTTGCTTCAAATCCTCCAAGCCTTTCACCACTCCATGAAGAAATCTCGCCAAAATTATTGACTTATCACACACTTAAATGTCATTTGGTAATGTTTTTGATGCCAGCAAATAATGTTTCACCTTCTAATGTCAAAGAGACTACGAGTGACGCCATGAAAGGGTGGCTTTTCCTGACGTCACTTTCCATGATATGCCGCATAGTGATGTGTTCTAGACGTAATCACTCAACGTTACTATTGCTTATATACGCGCATTGTTTTAGAATATATTTAAGTTTGTTACAGTTTTATCGCATTTAAAATGTCTTGTTTATGCCCCCAAAATCAAAGAGATCTATTGGTTTAAACTTTGGCATTGAGACTTTAATCATTCAACTTTTATATTGACAATCGAAAAAAAAAAACACCAAGAAAATTAAAAAGAGAAACGATCAAGAACTGATACAATCAGATTCCAAATTCTTCCCACAATATTACTAAGAAAAGAAATTGGAACATTGAGTGACGACAGTAAACAAAACGGACCACAGGCACACCGAGTCAGCAGCTCTTTCCCAAACAGTTAATGACTCAGAATACACAAACCTTACTCAGAAGGAGCAGTATACATAATGGGTCTGAATCAGCAACATGACAAACATTAAACTGGAAGGACAAATGTAACTAAATTAACAACCAAAAAGGGGGAAGTATCAGAATATTCAACGTACGGAAAGATATAGGTAGGAAAAGACTCTGAACCACCGACAAAAAACATGAAGGATCCTCAGCATAAGCACAAACTTGGAACGCGCAGTAAAAATTACTGGTGGGTTTAAGTTAACTGTACGGGATCCCAACAATCACCCTCACTTTCACTGTGGTTCTTCCAAGTATTTGTTTGGTCCGCGTTAAGGTTTTGTAACCCATCAGTGAATGAACTCGGTAAACAAAGAAATCACAATTAAAGCCAAGTTGACACAAGGATGAGGGTCCGAGAGTATATCGCGCTGAGCCATCCGGCGCTGAACACAACACCACAGGAACACTGGGGCAACAGAAAACCAACAATAGAACCCTATTGGACAAAGCAACAGACAAAGGTTCCGGCTCCCACTAACTAATAAATAGATTTAAGCCAAAGCCATCATGGAGTCTAAGCCCCGATCCACTAGCGTGCAAGTAAAGAGGAAAACATAATGTCTGGCTCTGATTGGGTCAAACACAATACATGCAGACTGTTGAATAGCATTTACTCGGCTTTAATTCTGGGGTTTACGAAGATTCAACCCTCGACATCAATTCCAATATAGATTCCTGTAAAATAATATGCATAATTATATACAAACGAACAATAAGGAACACTAGCTCAACAGTAAAGGGTAAAGGGGCTCGTCATCAGTCTTATGTCAGAGCAGAGAAAAAAAAGGTATATCACCCAGGATAAAAAGCATCGATCGATCTTAAGGATGAAATCGTCACTGTATCCGATATCATGCAATCATAGAGGGCAACAGGAAACAGAGTTCCTCAATTTAAAAGTTTCTACAATCCAGAGTGCTATCAGTGTCATATCATCTTGGCTATATCCATTTGTTATGCTGTAATTTACCAGCCGGGGGTGGGTGACTTTTTTCTCACGGTTTAAAAACAAAATCCGAACCCTCTATCAAGTTAAGCGTCAACCAATGACCCCCCCCCCTTTGAGTATGGAAAATTAAATTAAAACTTACCTCCCCACCCGCCTTGGTCTACTCCAGCCTATTGTACTCACACCCCCTCGGTCTACCCCAGTCATTTGTATACTTAATAGAAATTCAATAGTAAATTTCAAAATACTTTCCTTAAACATGTTAAATAGGCAATAGGCATACAGCATGCACTAACTTTGTGCATACATTTTTATATCTTAGTCCATTACAAGGCTTGTTCTCCTCAAAACAAAGATTCAATACAGATATCCTGAATATGTTTGACCTTAGCTGTTGGTGGGACCTTAACACAAACGACTAACTCAACATTGTGTAAATTAGACTTTATGGTCATGTCAGGAGACGTGTGAAGCTCTCACCTTTCTACTTAACAATATTTACATAAGATTTGGTACTAAGTTATTTATGCAAGTTCTGGGTATTCCGATGGGTACTAATTGCGCACCACTTGTGGCTTATCTGCTTTTGTTTTGTTATGAGGGAGACTTCATGATGTCCCTTTCTGCTGATAACCAGTCTGAAACCATTGAAGCTTGTAGCTCCACTTCTCGATATTTGGATGATTTATTAAATATTGATAATACCTATTTCGATGGTTTGATTAGTCAAATTTACCCCCCAGAACTTCAGTTAAATAAAGCAAATTCGTCTGATGCCTAGGCCCCGTTTTTGGATTTACATCTCTCTATTGTGGATGGGTTTGTTTCTGGCAAAATTTATGATAAGCGCGATGATTTTGAGATTGTGGGCTTTCCTTTTTTGGATGGTGATGTTCCACGTGCGCCATCCTATGGCGATTATGTTTCGCAATTAATTAGATTTGCCAGAGTGTGTAGTCATGCAACTGCCTTCAGCACTCGTAATGGATTGTTAACGGCTGGGCTTCTTAATCAGGGTTACCGGTACCATAAACTACGCAAAGCCTTTTCAAAATTTTATGGACGTCATTCTGATTCAATTTCAAAATTAAATACTGGACTTAAATCTCCTCTGCAACAAGGTCTATCGGAACCCGAATTTTAGGGTGACTTAGTATATAAGTTTATAAAAATTTATAACCGCGGTGACTTCGGCGCCCGGTTTCGTGGGGTCATTCTTCGATATGCAAAGATTTGGTGCAGCGTAGGTGTTATACGACAGACTACATGCATGGTGGTTGGCCCAATCACGGTTGACAACTTTGCTTCCCTCTTTAATTGCACACCGGTTGGTCAGGCCTCAGATTCTATGACGGTTCCAACATAAAGACTTTTGTTGGTTGGTACCTGATGCTCTGTCTCTAGTCGGGCCCATCGTAAGTCGGGCCCATCGTAGTCTAACTGTTGGTTTTCTTTTGCTCCAGTTTTATCTCTGTTGGTGTTTGGTTTTTGTGTTCACGGAGATGTTGCACTAACGAGTTAGGCGGCCTTCATGCGGACTGAACAAATTATTTGTTTTAATCGCGACGGAAGTAATGGCGAGGATTGTGGCCACGTAAAATCGATTAAAGACCCCAGTGGAATTCTTTTCCGCAGACCGTTCCAAGGCGGTTCTTCTGCCGCGATATGGTTTGTCTTTGGGTGTTTGTGTTGCTTATATTATTGTACTTTGGATAGCCTTTTGGCCATTTTGTGGGGGAGTAACTGTCCTATTGGCTTTCCGCTGTTGGTGTTTCCGTTGGGGTCTGTTGCTTCATGCTTGTATTTTTTTCGCTTTGGTGTCTCTGATGGGAGCTGTGGGTTAATTGTATCGATTCCTCTATTTCTATTTTGTTGCTTCATCGCATATGACTATGGACATAGTCTGTGGGGATAGAGTTAATTATGATTTCATGACAGTTGACCTCCAACTGAAATACAAGAGGGCCATGATGGCCCTGGATCGCTCACCTGATCCACACTGAAGCAATGAAATGGTAGGTAATACAGTAAGGTGCCTTGTCAGAAGGAAAATACATGCCAAATATGAAGGCTTTATCTCAAATGGTTCAAAGTGTCGCTTATATTATTGTATTTTGGATAGCCTTTTGGCCATTTTGTGGGGGAGTAACTCTCCTATTGGCTTTCCGCTGTTGGTGTTTCCGTTGGAGTCTGTTGCTTCATGCTTGTATTTCTTTCGCTTTGGTGTCTCTGGTGGGAGCTGTGGGTTAATTGTATCGATTCCTGATCATTGCCTCTACTTCTATTTTGTTGCTTCATCGCATATGGCTATGGACATAGTCTGTGGGGATAGAGTTAATTATGATTTCATGACAGTTGACCTCCCACTGAAATACAAGAGGGCCATGATGGCCCTGGATCGCTCACCTGATCCACACTGAAGCAATGAAATGGTAGGTAATACAGTAAGGTGCCTTGTCAGCAGGAAAATACATGCCAAATATGAAGGCTTAATCTCAAATGGTTCAAAAGTTATGATAAAGTAGATCAAAGGTCAAGGTCACAGATAAAAGATTTTGTATGGATGTGAAGCCATTGTCACAAGGAATATTCATGCCAAATATGAAGGCTCCATCTCAAATGGTTCCAAAGGTATGATTAAGTAGATCACAGATCAAGGTCAAGGTCACAGCTCAATTTTTTTTGCATGAGTGGGAAGACCTTTTCAGAAAGGAACATACGTGCCAAATATGAAGGCTCTACCTTAAATGGGTCAAAATTTATGACAGATACGATCAAAGGTCAAGGTCACAGGTCACAAATTTTGCATGGTTAGGAAGTGCTTGTCACAAGGACCATACATGCAAAATATGAAGGCTCTATCTTATATGGTTCAAAAGTTATGAGAAAGCAGGTCAAAGGTCAAGGTCACAGGTAAAATTTTTTTGTATGGATGAAAGTCGTTGCCACAAGGAACATACATGCCAAATATGAAGGCTCTACCTCAAATGGTTCAAAAGTTATGATAAAGTAGTTATCATGTGAAGGTCAAGGTCACAAGTCATTTTTGTATGGCACAAGGGAACTACATGCCAAATATGAAGGCTCTATCTCAAATCCTTCAAAAATATGTCAAAGTAGGTCAAAGGTCAAGGTTATAAGACAAAATTTTTTGTTTGGTTGGGAAGACCTTTTCACATGGAACATACATGCCAAATATGAAGGCACTATATCAAATGGTTCAAAAGTTATGATAAAGTAGGTCAAATGTCAAGGTTAAGGTCACATTTTTTGTATGAATAGGAAACCCTTGTCGCAAGGAACCTACATGCCAAATATGAAGGCTGTATTTCAAATGCTTAAAAAGTTATGACAAAGTAGGTCAAAGGTCAAGGCGATGGGTAAAAAATTTGGAATGGTTGGGAAAACATTGTCACAAGGAACATACATGCCAAATATGAATTCTCTATCTCATACGATTCATAAGTTATGATAAAGTAGGTCACAGGTCAAATATTTTTTACATGAGTGGGAAGCCCTTGTCACAAGGAATCTACATGCCAAATCTGAAGGCTCTATCTCAAATGGTTATGACAAAATAACCTATTGATCTACTTTTTGATTTGACATGACCCATATTCGAACTTAACTGAGATATTGTCCAGATAATCATTCTGAACAAGATTTATGATGATTGGACTAAAACTATGGCCTCTTGGAGGGTTCCCAACGTTTTTCTTTTATTTGACCTGCCGACCTACTTTTTGAACCTACAGGACCCATATTCAAACTAGACACAGATGTTGTCAAAATGATCACTCTAAGCAAGTTTGATGACGATCTGTTCAAAACTGGGGCCTCTAGTGTGTTAATGAGGTTTTTCTATGATTTGACCTACTGACCTACTTTTTGACCCCACATGACCCAAATTCTAACTTAAAAGAGATATTGTCAGGATGATTATTCTGAGCAAGATTGAGGATGATTGGACCAAAACTGGGGCCTCTAGAATGTTAACAAGGTTTTTCTATGATTTGACCTACTTATTGACCAGACATTACCAATATTCGAAATAAACCGAGGTATTGTCAAATGATCATTTTAAGCAAGTTTGATCACAAACATACCAAAACTGTGGCCTCTAGAGTGTACACATTTTTCTATGATTTGACCTACTGACCTACTTTTTGACCCGACATGACCGGTATTCGAACTTGACTGAGATATTGTCAAGATGATCATTCTGAGCAAGTTTGATGATGATCGGACCAAAACTGTGGTCTGTAGTGTGTTCACAAGATTTTTCTTTGATTTGAACTACTGACCTACTTTCTGACCCTATATAACCCATACTCGAACCGTTCCTAGATATTGTCAAGATGATCATTCTGAGCAAGTTTGATGAAAATTAGACTAAAATTGCAGTCTCTAGTGTAAACAATGTTTTTCTATGATTTGACCTACTTTTTAACCCCACATGACTCATATTCAAACTTGACCTAGATATTGTAGAGATGATCATTGTGAGCAAGTTTGATGATGATTTGACCAAAACTGTGGCCTCTAGCGTGTTAATAAGGTTTTTCTATGATTTGACCTACTGACCTACTTTTTGACCTGACATGACACATATTCGAACTTGACCGAGATATTGTCAGGATGATCATTTTGAGCAAATTTGAGGATAATTGGACAAAAAATGTGGCCTCTTGAGTGTTAACAAGATTTTTCTATGATTTGACCTTCTGACCTAACTTTTTGGCCGATATGACCCATAATCGAACTTGACCATGATATTGTCATGATGATCATTCTGAGCAAGTTTGGGGATGATTGGACCAAAACTGTGGCCTGTAGATTGCTAACAAGGTTTTTCTGTGGTTTGACCTACTGACCTACTTTTGACCCGAACTGACCCATATTCAAACCTGACCGAGATATTGTCAGGATGAACATTCTGAGCAAGTTTGAGGATGACTGGACCAAAACTGTAGCCTCGACAGTGTAATCAAGGTTTTTCTATGATTTGACCTACTGACCTACTTTTTGACCCAACATGACCCATATTCGAAATTGACCGAAATATTGACAAGATGATCATTATGAGCAAGTTCGAGGATGATTGGACCAAAACTGTGGCCTCTAGAGTGTTAACAAGGTTTTCCTTAGATTTGACTTGGTGACCTACTTTTTGACCCGGCATGATCCATATTCAAACTTGACCGACATATTGTCATGATGATCATTCTGACCAAGTTTGATGATGATTGGATCAAAACTTTGGCCTCTAGAGTGTTAAAAAGGTTTTTCTATGATTTGACCTACTGACCTACTTTTTGACCCAACATGACCCATATTCGAACTTGACCGAGATATTGACAGGATAATCACTCTGAGCAAGATTGAGGATGATTAGACTATAACTTAGGCCTCTAGAGTGCTAACAAGGGTTTTCTGTGGTTTGACCTACTGACCTACTTTTTGACCCGAAATGACCCATATTCAATTTGACCGAGATATTATCAGTATGATCATTCTGAGCAAGTTTGAGGATGACTGGACCAAAACTGTGGCCTCTAGAGTGTTAACAAAGTTTTTCTGTGATTTGACCTGGTGACCTACTTTTTGACCCAACATGACGCATATTCGAACTTGACCGAGATATTGACAGGATGATCATTCTGAGCAAGTTAGAGGATGATTGGACCAAAACTGTAGCCTCTAGAGTGTTAACAAGGTTTCCCTTTGATTTGACCTGATGGCCTACTTTTTGACCCGGCATGATTCATATTCGAACTGGACCGACATTTTATCATGATGATCATTATGAGCAAGTTTGATGATGATTGGATCAAAACTGTGGCCTCTAGAGTGTTAACAAGGTTGTTCTATGATTTGACCTACTGACCTACTTTTTGACCCAACATGACCCATATTCGAACTTGACCGAGACACTGACAGGATGATCATTCTAAGCAAGATTGAGGATGATTGGACAAAAACTTACGCCTCTACAGTGCTCAAAAGGGTTTTCTGTGGTTTGACCTACTGACCTACTTTTTGACCCAACGTGACCCATATACGAACTTGACCAAGATATTATCAAGATGATCATCCTGAGCAAGTTTGAGGATGATTCGAGCAAAATTGTGGCCTCTAGAGTGTTAACAAGGTTTTCCTTTGATTTGACCTGTTGACCTACTTTTTGACCCGACATGACTCATATTCGAACTTGGCCGACATATTGTTATGATGATCATTCTGACCAAGTTTGATGATTTGGATCAAAACTGTGGCCTCTAGAGTGTTAACGAGAAAAGTTTACGGACGCACGACGAACGACGACGCCGGACATCTCATAGTCACAAAAGCTCACCATGACCTTCGGTCAGGTGAGCTAAAAAAGTAAATTTTGATGTGACTACCCCTCCAGCTGTATGAACATTGAATTTTCAACCCCGAAAGCAACCAAAATATTTATATCACACCCAACCCCCAAAACCAAATCACCCAACCCCTCCGGCTGGTAAATAATGACTGTTACCTTATAGGCTTTTGCTTGGACTACACAAGGACAATTATTTTCCATATACACCGTAATCAAAAATATTACCCTCTCGCGCTTGCCTTTCCTGATTTTCGGTGTCCGCCATTTTGGATTTACTGCATAGTTAAAGAAGAATGAAAGCAAAGTAATTAAGTTATTCGCAATAATAATTTCCAACTAGTAAATAAATCAAAACATGTGCTTGTATTTAATTCTCTCACACCTACATATCGTGTTCGGTTACCTACTGAGCACCGCAAGGAACGAAGTGCGCGCAGAAGAGCGGGCTTGATGACGTCACTTGTAAACATATTCTTCTCACGGCGTCGACTAAATAATAAAACTTTGGTTAACATTGCGACAAGGTAGAAATGTGAAAAAGCTATGCAGTATAAATAATTATTTTGATTCTGAACGGAAAAAAACGAAGCACATTCCCCGCCTGAAAGCGATATTTGCCCTCGCCTAACGACATATATCGCTCTTTGGCGGAATGTGATCCCATGTTCCCCGACAAGAATCCAAAACGACTTAAAATGTAGACTTCACTATTTCTATATGATTTGGGGGAAACAGTGATGTTCATTATATGTCCTTTAAATCTCAATATTACAGGGATGATCTGTCCAGTCTAAAATATTTCGCATTATTCACCAAGGAAGTACTGCGAATGTACAGTATAGTGCCTATGATTGGCCGTCTGACCGACGTACCATTAAAGTTAAATGGCTATACTATTCCTGTCAACTCTTTTGTTGAACTCAACATCCATGCTATGAACCACAGACCAGACGTTTGGACAGACCATGATGTAAGTCTCTTGAAGTTTATTGGTGTAAAGCACAGATTGAAAAATCCACCATTTGGTATCAATGTTGATTATCTTGTCATAGAATAAAATTCGGTATTATAAAACAAACTGGTTTGATGGTATCGGCAAATTGATTCGTAGTTGATATTCGGCAAGACTTCAACAAAAGAGAAGAATGATTTAGTCCTTATGGCAACGATGATTGGTTGTCATTATCGAAATGCATATGACACAAGAGATGCGCCTTGAAGCATATCTCTACCTACATTCCATTGACATTTTAGTCAGTATTTGAATTTCATAATCTGGAATCCCAACAACCCTATCTCATGGTATTTTAATATTAAAACGGCTGTCAATGAAATTGTTTACCGACGAAGACGAAATATGGTGGGCAACGATCCGGTGTGTAAAAAGGTGTCTTTGTGTGCCAAATCATGCTAGTACCAACTCTCCCTACATTAATAATCTATCACAGAGCTGAGTCTTTTTGAGCTGTACTTGTATTTTGATATCTAAAAAAATTGTCCGCAACTCTGGCGATGCGCTTTTCTGTAATTTCATACAATTTCACACGTTTTGTTCTTCCCTTTTAATAAGTTTTTATGCACTTATCCTTGAGGTAAATACAGTATTTTTACCTAAACTGGCTTGTTTGTAAATAGTATGTCCTAAACAAGGTTTGTATTTGTATTCAAGTTCTTTTAATGTTTGTTGGTTTTCATTCTCTGGTATAGTGTTCATTTGGTTTTTTGGATGTCCGATTTACTACTTTGTGCTGGGACAATGGCCTTTTTTAATTTTAAACATGCCTCGTGCATATCGTTTGCCTTCCCTAAATATATCAGTTTTATTTGCTGAAGGAGTTTTGGACAATGCCGGATTTTCTTGCTTTTATACGAAACGTACAGCTATTTTTGACACACCTACACCTATTTCACAAATTCTTGGTAAATTTTGATAGAGGGTTATCATAAATCTTACACACGCGTGATGTTTTTCATCCGAAGTGTGATTTACGATCATACAATACAATAACCGCTTCAGGAATCTAGGCGTGTACGATATCTCCTGTGTTGATTATAGATATGGTGATAACCCTGTTATAGAACATATTTAATGCTGCAATCTGAACGACTTCCGATGCACCTCATTGGTAATCTCTAACCTTGACCAGGTACATGCAAGTAAATATAATCTAGAAAGGGTTTTCCCTTTGAAGCAAAGAATACATCACAGAACTAGAAAATATTGAGTGTACATGTTTTCTGGACCAGACTAGCTAGTTTCGGCCATCAGTGACCCTCAAAAATTGGACAAATTCCACAATGGAATCAATGATCCCAAAGGACAAGAAAATATAAACTACACTATGATGTAAGAATTTTTTCTGTATCAAATTAGGTTTTTTCAGGTCCTTCATCTTAGTTGAATTGAGATTTTTGTTGTATTTTTAGAGACAAAGATGCTTTATTGTGATATGAGTGATACTCAACAAACTATACATTGAATAAGTAATCAACATGATATTAAAATACTAAATAATTATGTTTATAACTGCTTGAGTGTATTCTGTCGACAGGAATTTCGTCCAGAAAGGTTTGAAGAAACGTCTGCAAACGACCGAGATCCATTCAGCTTTGTACCTTTCTCGGCGGGACCGAGGTAAGTGTGTGTCATGAAAAATAGACGTCTCTGTTCTTTCTTTTCAACGTTTCGTTTTAACTTAGTGACTTATTTTCTACCAGTAACAGTCTTGCGTAGCAAGTTTGTTCAAACACACATGGAGAGTGGTCAACAGCACAGACTATGGCACACGAGATACCTACTGTGTTGGCAATCAAAACTGTGTTACTTGGTATTTGCGACTCAGGCCCGATTTAATTTTAGGATGTTTGTGAGGATGATCATATTCTAAACGGGAATACATGTATGTCAGATATATATCATAAAAATTAATCAGGTCATCAAAACATTCTTCATAGACTAGTCGCAGAATATCAAAAATAGAAGTGAAGACAATGATCAGGAATCGATACAATTGACCAACAGCTTCCACAAGCGAAACCAAAGGGAAAGAAACCCAAACATGAAACAACCAGAACCCAATGGAAACATCAACAGGGGAAAGCCAAAAGGATAGTCACTTTCCTCCCATAAAAAGCCTTGATCAAGCGGTTTTCCAAAGCTCGCTTATGTTGTTTTGTTTTGGATAGCCTTTTAGCCATTTTGTTGGAAAGTGGCTGTCTTTGGGCTTTTCGCTGTTGGTGTTTCCGTTTGGGTCTGTTGCTTCGTGTTTGTGTTTCTTTCCCTTTGGTGTCACTGGTGGGGGCTCTGGGTTAATTGTATCGATTCCTGATCATTGACTCTACTTCTGTTCTGTTATTCACAATGTCCTGTAGAGTTACGGAGACAAAATCAAGAAAAAGACAAGAAGTTGTCAAAATGTTTTGAGTGTCTTCAGAAGTAGTCCTTTAATGATTTCTAAATATTATGAGCCAAGTTCTCAGCACCACATTGACTTACAATGATGAAGTCCGAAGTTGACATAACTTAATAATTGGACACTGTATAAGAACTTAATCAGGTCATCGACTCCATGGTCCTGTGTGCCCAGAGCAGAAGCCCCTTCAGATAGTTTGTTCACAAGGTCTTAAAGACTTATTATTGTGTAAAATATTACTTATTATTGTGTAAAATATTATGTTGTGAATGAGGGGAAAATCGTGCAGATGCACATGGAGAATAGGCCACAAGTCAGTCACAACGCGACCGATGGAAACAATATTATGTCTGGTCATTTCTCATGACCGTTGAATATGTTAAGTGTTATGTGTATAGCACGTTAGTAACACAATTTAACCATAAAACAGGGTCACCAGTAATACTGCCAGGACACCGACTAATTTTATCCTTATTTCAACCTTAGTCTTCGATTCCAATGCAGTATCATACATAATAACAAAATGCATTCAGGCTTCCTTATTCAACAGAAATTGGAGATAAAAACTTCCAGAATAAACCAATTGTATATAAAGGGAAAGAAACACCAACATAAAACAACTTCACCATAATAAATAAGTCACAAGCGGAAAGCAACAAAGGACAGTTACTTTACCACAAAATGGCCAAACGGTTATCTAAGACAAAAAGATATTAGCAATACATACATAAATCCACTGAACACCAATTATGGAATGTCAAAAGTATATAAAGGATATTTACTGTTTTGAATTCCAAAACTATTTCATCGACTGGGTTAAAAACATAAGTTTTCACGAGTGTGCAACCCGAGAGAAAATTCTGATGTTTTCAAAACACGAGGTGAAACATGTTTGGTAGTTATCGAAAAATGTAAATATTCTTTTTATTTTATACGTGATTTTGGCGGTGTTCTGTAATTGAACAGCTGTTCGTAACATGCTTCGCACTCGTGACAATTTCTGGTGTTTAAAACGCACACGATGAAATATGTTTTCAAAACATTCGATGAAATAACGGTAATTGTATAAAAACATTTTCTTTTTATTTTATACGAAAAACAAACAAAAGGGTAGTCCGGACTGCTACTGTGAAAATAACATGATCATGTTATTTTTCACAGCGGGAAAATAGCAAACATATTTTCATAGTGTGTAAGCATCGTTATTATTTGCTTCAGATATGCACTTATTTCACTGCTAGGTATAAAACAAAATCGTTTTATTTTCACTTATTGCAGATTGTTTTAATATTTGACTTAAAACAGGTTTTGCAAAAAAAGCCATTCTTCATTAGAATAAAACAAAAGGGTGTTAACTGCACTGAATTTGCGACTTTAATTAAATTGAGTACCGCACGTATTTTACAAACTCTACGTAGTTATGTTCTATGTCAGGAAGTGTGGGACTGGTACTGGTGATGACTATTGCTTTGTAGTTGTGTATCTAATGAAAGATACAAAATGAGTAATGTTTGAGTTTTATTGGAACAAATCATATCAGTACAAAGTGTGCTCTATTATGTTTAATGTCCCGGAATCGAAAACGCGGCGGCGTATATTTTTTGCCAGTCGGTCTCTCTGTCTGTGACGCAAAAGACTTCATGTGTGGTTGCTGTTGTTTTACAGAAATTGCATTGGACAGAATTTTGCGACGAATGAAATCAAGGTGATAATAACAAGACTTGTACAGGCGTAAGTATTAGATTAATTTGATTCCTTTCGAAAATCAAACACGTCAATAGAGATTCTGTAATATCGTGTTAACAAATCCGTAACATGAACATCCCTCTAAATCCCATTTAATATAGAAAAAACTGTGCTTTGGGTGTGTGTAATGTTGTTTATTTTAAATGTAGCTTTGTCCGATTTTCCGATGGGGGTATTCATGTTGTTTGTGCTTATGGCTGTGTATTTTTATTATTATTTATTTATTTTTCATTAATTCTGCTTGTTGCACCTTGATCACCCCATGGGGAAGAAGGAGCTTGTTGCTGTGATGTTTGTTATTCGTTTTGTGTTCTTAGTTTGTTTTCCTCATCGTTAGTTACTCGTCCTCTTGGTGCCATTGGACTGTTCCCCATTGCCAGGGTGCTGTAACCGACTTTTAACTGAAATTGAATTTCCTTTTATCCCCATTCAAAATGGCAAGGGGCTAAATTCGACCTTGTAATAATAAAGGCGAAGGATCATCTAGTGTTTTCACTGTACTCAGTAGCAGATTGCTACATAGCAAGTTTGAAATCAATCGGCCCAGCAATTCTGAAGAAGATTTTTTCAGGCTTATATCGTCTGGGCATTACAGTAAACTTACCCACACTGTCGGAAAAAAAGTGTTCCCCGTCGTCAGAAAGATGCACAATTATAAAATTTAATTGAAGTCGGCCCAGTGGTTTCAGATAAGAAATCATTTGAAATTTATACCAACACTCAATACTGGGCCAAGATTATTAAACGGTTTTGACCTCTAAAATTTTTCACATATTCATGTAGTTCATACTCTCATAGACTTCAACTGAAAATACATTTTTTACGTTTTACCCGTCTTAGAAATCAAATTTGACGTTTCCAAAAACAGATCATGTTCAGCCTAAGGTCATCAGTTCATCCAACCTTATAGAAATCGTTTACTTAATGTTTTTACCATTGTTCACAGCAATCAGCTTAACGGTTCTGGAAAAGAGTTTAAGGGTTTAACCATTATGTTGCGTGGCAGTCGTCTCATTCAAGTGACCTGGACCATTCGTACGGTCATAAGGCTGCATATGTAGTTAAAATAACCCAATTGTTTAAGCTATTTAAGATAAGACGTCCTTTGAAAAGTTGATTGACATGCAATATTAGTGGCATTGGATCAGGTCACTGAATAACTTAACCTTTGGCATCCACAGACAGTCATGCAGTCGTTATTCATTATTGTTTTTAAAAACAAATGCACTTTCACGTTTATGCCGTTTATAAAGCTTAAGAGATCAAATTTTGCCTTGTCATAAAAGATTAGCGTCAACCTAGTGTCATAATTTGATCAAATTTTGTAGTACCCAGTCACCTTAGGCTACGTACCAAGTTTTAAGTCAATTTGCTCAGTGGGTGTTGGGAAGAAAACTTTTCACTATTTTGCCATATATGGCAACGGCGGCCTTCTTGGCTGTTCATATAAATTTTCTTACCCCATTTGCAGGTGAAAATAAATTGAAATGGGTTCAGCAGTTTCAGGGAAAATGTCCTTTGAAATGTTGGTTGATCATTCCGGTGAAGTTTGGTCAAATTCCGATCAGTGGTTTAGGAGGAGATGTCGTTTGAAGAAACTGTTTACGCACGGACGCACGAACGCACGGACGACGGCCAAAAAGTGATCCTAAAAGCTCACCTCGTCACTATGTGACGGTGAGCTGAAAAAGGGTCCATCTATTTTTAGAGAAAAATTCTTTGAAATTTTGATGGAAAAAAGAATGACGACAGACGATGGAGACCTATCATACTTTAATCTCCAGTCAGAGGAGCTACAAAATAGATTATTTACATAAGTATCAATACTGATTTATTTTTAAAACTGAATGTATTCATCCATCTGCTTACAGGTACCGGATCGAGCTCGACAAGAACCATAAAGTAACCCCATGTTCACAACTGATTATGAGACCAAAAGATGGAATCAAGGTGTTTTTGCACCCGAGATAAGATGTATTAGACTATTTATTACCCATCTAGAACTAGTTGTTTAAAACCTTTGGTGCATTTAGTTAACAGACTGTTGAAACGTTGATCATTTGATATGACAAATATGCTAAGGTTTTTGTTTCAAACTTTAACTACGAAAACACGCCTTTTCAAATATAGTAAAAACTGTGCAATTAAAAACTGAAAATGTTTAGATGAAAAAATCTGAAAATGTCATATTTCTGCTTCAAGCACATATTGTGGGAACGCAATAGAACCGCCTCGACATGACTGTTCTTACGAGTACTCAAAATCTGTTTTTAGCAGAAATAAGCAAAATCATGTATTTCCCTGTAAACCCCCATGACTGGTAAAATATCTTCTTTCAATGACTTTAGCACCCTATAACGTAAAATCATTCTTCTATATAAAAAGATTGGGTACAACATAAATGTTATGCGACAGCCAGTAGTTTCCCCAGTCACGGTTTGGCAACTTTGCTTGCATCTTTAATTGCACGCCGGTGGGTTAGGCATCAGATTCTATGGCGGTTCCAGCGTAAATGCTTATTGAGAAGAAAATTTAATTTTATGTAGTGTTGGTTGGTGCCTGAGGATCTGTCAATGGTTGGGCTCATTGAATTTCGTTTGTTCCAGCATTTCAGTGGTTTCTTGCTGTCAAGTCCTCACCGTTGTTTCATCTCTGTGGTTGTATGATTTTTGTGTTCTCTGAGATGTTGTTAAGCTAACGATGTTTATAACAACTGAGTCCTGAAGAGAAAATGAAATAACTCAAAAACGAATGACTTGTTTACCTGCTAGTAGGAACTCACTCTCAAGAGTCCCTAGTGAAGTTTTCCAATAGCTCGAGTTATCTTTGTATATGTGTGAACGCATTAGAATCGGCACATAACTTACTCTTATAAATAAAAGATCGTAAAGACATCCTTTAGTGATCCCCATTATGTCTCATGGCCTGCCACTATGATTAAACATATGCTATGCACAACCAACTGACATGGCCAATAAGGTATTCGGGTAATTGAAATTCGACTGAATATATTATTTTACTGTCTCTTGGTAAACAATTGTTGACACTTCATGAGTAGGTTAAATTCACTAAAGAAACCATAAAAAGTACTTCCATATTTAACATTGCAAGCTGACAATAATACCACCAGCAAAGACTTAGATCTGCCTGTTCAACCTGGCACGCTGATCAATTTCTTTACAAGTTGTACAAGTCACATTTGGATACTGTGAAGATGCAGACGTGGCTGCACTGTCATACAGGCCGATTCAATGTTCAACTGGTTGCAAATGCTATGATGTACTTTTCTGTGTGAAAACACACACAATACTTTACTGATCCCTTAATGCCATCACGAAAACAAGCCTATATAAATTTGACCCCTTGAACCCCACTTTTACATAGTTAAACTGGGGTTTACAGGCGTTAACCTTATTTTTCTTATTTGTACTCCAAAATATAGATTGTGGGTACGCGTTAGAACCGCCTCGATGAGGCGGTTCGAACGTGTACCCTCAATCCACATTTTGAGCAGAAATAAGAAAAATATCACGTCATCTTAAAAATTTTCCGGTATCACCCTACTCACGTTTTCAAATCTGTTTTACGAGGCTGCCTGGGAGTTCATAGTATTTGCTGCACATTAGAAAGCAGCCATGTGTAAGCGGAACCAGATAAATAAATATGATGACGTTACTCGCAGAACGTCTTGTAACATAAAAGTTCCCTCTTATTTCCATTTGAAAAGATCAAATCACTGAGAATCAAAATCAAAATCAGAATTGTTACTGGTGACACGTCAAATGACATTCATAAACCAGGACCTGATCTATGGGAAGTTAGTCCCTAGCTCTAACCAAAGAGGTAAACTTAGTTACACAATCCTCAGCACCTTCAGCTGTCGAGATAATCGAATCGGAAAGGGTATTCCAATCTCTAATGGCTCGGGGCAAGAAAGATTCTTCATAAATGTCAGTTCTTGCAGTAAGGGTCTGAAACGCCATTGAATGGTGCTTTCTACAATGCCTAGCAGGAGGAACAAGAACATCTGCTGGGATGCTGGCTGCACTCTTTAGACCTTTGTATAAGCGTATGGGCCTACTGTCTCTTCTCCTTTTCTTGAGAGACTCCAAACTTAATATTCCTAGAATTCCAGTCATGATCCCAGTTTCAAAGCAGTAATTGCTTGTTACAAATCTAGCAGCTCTAGTCTGAACTTTTTCAATTTCTACATAAAGGACCATTCCACTTGAGTCCCAGCAGCAAATACCATATTCCAAGACTGTCTCCTTCACATCTTGAGGACTCTGATGAAGATTTCGCCTCAGGGAGCCAAGTTTTCTATTCGCCTTAGTACACATGTTGCTAATGTGTGTATTTTCATACCAATGTATTTAATGGAATTCACATTTTCGAAGACCGTTCCGTCTAAGGTGTATGGGGCCTCAATTTTATTTGTTCTCTTCCTAGTTATCTGCATAATATTGCATTTAACGGGCTGAGATTTCATGCCCCATTTTCGTGCCCAACATTCTAATCACTCTATGTCCTTCTGAAGTTTCATTGAGTCTATATCGCTGATTTCCCGATGGCAAACACGGTCATCTGCGAACAGTGGAAATATCAGTGATAATATCATTAATGTACAGGGAGAAAAGCAGCGGACCAAGAACAGTATGGGACCCCAGATAAAACTGGTGCCCATACTGAAGATTCACCATTAACAACAACTAGCTGTTTTCTGTATCGAAGGAAGGAATTCATCCATTTGAGAGTCTTCCCCCCAGATCCATAACCAAATCATTAGGATTTAAGTAGTTCATGGACTGGGGTGTCAAAAGCCTTTTCGAAGTTCAGAATAAATGTCGTCACCTTGGTGCAAAAACGGGTTATCTGCATTTTTCAAAATTTACAGGACAGAGAAAAAACGTTCCATTATTTGTACCTTTTGCGAAAAGCAAACCATTTTAGGAATAAAAGCATTGACAATATGTTATTACTCAACTGTATAAGTAACAACGTTTCAACTTTGAAAATAAAAGAATAAATTGAAAAAAAAAAAGCATTTAACCTGAAATGGCTTCTGAAGTTTTTGGTGCAAAAACAGGACAAGTGCCCTTATCATATTCTAGCACACTATATGTTTGGTGCAAAAAGAGGATAAAAGCACATATTCTGTTTTTGCACCAATTTTTGTTGTATTAATGCACTAATAATATAAAGATAGTATTTAATTTAATGACTTTATTTTAGACACCGGCCCTGATAGCTCAGTTGGTAGAGTTTCCGGTGAACGGGAGGTCACGGGTTCGATCCCGGGCAGTGACATACCAAAGTCGTTAAAATTGGTACTAGCTGCTCCTCGCTTGGTACTCAGATTTACGGGGGAGAGCTAGGACTGGTCGACCCAGTGTCAGGATAATGTGACTGGGTGTGGTATCATGTAATGTGTCTGGGACATGATACTTCAGTGATGCAGCACTAAAAGTGAGCATTGAGCTCCCTGTCGCAACCAGACACCGTCGTGATATGACTGAAAAATTGTTGAAAGCGAAGTGAAACCCCGAATTCACACGCACACACACACACACACACTTTTTTTTTTTGGAAAGAGGCTTATGGTCAACAAAAAGTAAAGTCCATAGTGTCCTACCTTTTCCAGTACCTTTATAAATAAATTGATGAATATCCATGTAATCTCAAATTTTTACTTTGTTAAGTAAGGTTTTCAATGTTGTTTTTGGAAATGTGATGCACTTGAGCAATTCATAATGCATCATGTAAAGATTTTCATTTAACTTCAAATCATTCAAAAGCAGCAGAAAAAATAGCAGTCTAGTTTCCTACTATGGCCATTTATATTTATTTCTTAAGCAACAAGCTTAGATAGGCCCCCCGTCCTTTGGCGAATGTAGTAATAGATTGGGCTGCATGAAGCTTCCATGCAGAGCTGGAACTGACTGTACATGAGTACTGGTAACAGGCTGAGATCCTCTAAGCGGTTTACCAGTACTCGTGTAAAAAGCAGGCGGGAAGCTTCTGTGCTTAGTATCTTTGGGTCAATTGATAAGCGAATACCTCGTACACGAGCCCAGTCCAGATTTTCTTTGGGTCGATTGATAAGTCAATACCTCGTTCACAAGCCCAGTCCAGATTTTACTTTTTACAATGCTCTGATGTCACAGGGTGAAGACTAAACACTACTGTAAATAACTGGTACCTGGTATCATGCGGACAATAGCAAGCAACAGGAAAACTGCATTATGACGTAGATTGTGGGTACTCATTAAAAAGCTTCGATATAAGAAAAGTATTCAGTACATTTTTTGTCTGCAGAAAAATGACCTTCTTGTTGTTACACTTGTAGCTTTTTCCTTCAAGGTTTTCAAAATTATTTACTTATCATTTGTTAATTTGTTTATTTACCCTTCTGTATACACATATATTCACGTCTCCAAAATGACCTTTACAGTGTTGATGGGGACGTTAAATCTCAAATCAAACAAACAAATACACATATATTCAACCAGCACAACAGATTCACCTTTCTGAATTAACGACGTTTCATTGATAATACTTAACCTCATATGCAGGAAAATATGTGCTGGTAAAGTTATTACATGTATACCATTTTACTGCTCCTTTCAAAACAGGGTAGATCAGTCGATGTCTTCTGCAGATCAGAATCTACACTGTTATTGTTCCTCCTCGCTCAGTCCCACTACTGCATCCCAGCTAATGAATAACAGAGCCCCTTCAGCGGCAAGGTTTAAACAAAATAGCCATCACGGGAACAAGTCCGTGAAATGAAGACCCCCCTAAACCCCACTTTATATAAAGAAAACTGGGGTTTACGGGGGTATACATTATTTTTCTTATTTCTGCTACAAGACATAGGTTGTGGGTACTCGTTAGAACCGCCTCATGAACAGCCTCAATGAGGCGTTCTAAAGAGCACAAACAACCTATGTTCGGAGTAAAAATAAGAAAAATATCACAAATTTTCATGAGAAATTTCACCATTTTGGAGATATGAAAGAATGCACTATTTTGCACGGATGTGTTATCATAATGGCTAGTTCATTCTACCAGTCCCTTCTGCTGATTCGAGAAGGGCAGTTATCTGTTTCTTGCGAAAGAATGTGCACTGTACTGGTTATCCCCTTACGTATAAGCCTGCCCAGAAAAAGTGTGGATCAGTAAACTGACCTGCTCAAAAATGACCTAAATAGTGTTGCCTAGGCTGTTAAACTCCAATACAATCAAACAAACAAATCATTCTACCTGTTGATGCAGGTCCGTACACAGAGTGGGAAGGGGTGTAAACGCACCTTCCCCTCTTTTTTTTTTTAAATTATCTCAGATTCATTCAGTATTTCACCCTCTGCAAAACACTCGAAATTCACGACCCTCCTTCCTTTTTCAGAGTATGCGTACAGGCCTGAATCATGTTCTAAAATGTTGCTGTATGTAAGGCAAACAGTGCAGACCCTGACAAGACGAAATATACTGTCTATCCAATCTGCGTCTATGCTGTATGTCTAATAACGATATGGCCTTTAAAGGTGTTGTTCTAGGTTCTAAAATTTAAGCTCTAAGCAGAAGTGTGAAGAGTAACATTATATCGCAGAAAGAAATAACTTGGCAAACATATGTGTAAAAGTCCATTTCTAACAGTTTTATGAATGGAATGTTCCGAAAGTCGTCACTTGACAGCGAGTGACAGATACTGTTTTTTGATTTCCTTTCATGATGGCGGCAACCTGGCATTGGTTTAACCCTTGTCAGTATTTAAGCAAACAGTGTATTCCCGGAGCAGCCGGCTGAGTAGACGCCACATTCTGCGTCACAATCTGATCTTGGTATTCGGTGTTTGCAAAACTGACCAGACTCTATAGATAGCTCTGACCTACATGTTGCATAGTTGCTTCTATTATGAAAGCTTTGTCTTCTATCCTGTTCACAAGGTTCCGGACACACACACGGGACACAAGGCAGCGGTGCTATATTCCCATTACGACTTTCTTTCAAGGGGATAATGAAACAGATACCCCTTAACCCCTATCCTGCTTTTCACGACAACCCTTACCTTTGCAAGCAGTGTAGATCCTGATCAGATGGCTTCTGCCATCTGATCAGGATCCACACTGTTTGACATTCAGTTTTTGAATTTGCAGCAATAAATTACATCAAGTAATCTCATTGGTTCAAAGTAAGAAATGGGCATGGCTAACTTGAAAAGGGCTAAATATAATAGACGTTGCCGACGTCATAGGTGGAAGATTCTACAAAATCATGTCATTAATGGGTTATCCCATTTTATATGGGAAACCCCAAACAGTTGTTTGTGGAGCGCTGTGGTGCAGTGGTAAAGCATCGGATTTGAGATCGAGAGGTACCCGGTTCGATCCTCGCAAGAGCCACGTGTTGTTTCCTTGAGCAAGAAACTTTATCCACATTGCTTAGTACTGGTTCCTACCCAGGAAAAGAGGGCCTCATGGAAGATTAGTACTAGTACTAAATGTGTTACCTTCTATAAATAAGGTTGATTATTATTATTATTGTTAATTGGCAGACGGTGCAGGCCCAGATCAGATGCCACAGAGTGGCATCAGATTTAAATTGGACCTTCACTGTTTGCAGAAACTTCAACTATTTTCTGAATGAATTTCTGAAACTCACTTAACCCCTGAAAAAAAAAACACTTTGAAAACGCTGTCTGCTAAATAAGCATAGTGCTTAGAGGGTTTATCTGGGATTCAAGAATTTTCACATCCATTCTGTCAGAAATTTCAATAACCATTCTTGCTGAATATAATATCAAGTCTTACCTTTGAATAATATTTGTTGAATTGATTCTGTTGATGACAACAGTTTTTTTTTGCATTTTATGATGACATTAAATTTAAAATGATGTCACACTGTAAAGTACCCAGGGGTGTAGCTTCAATGTACGTATGTGTGTACACATTGGATCCGCAAGCATGAGCTAGTTAAAGGGAAAAAAGAGTAAAAAAAACTCGGAGAACTCGTTAATTGTTCTATTATTATTCGTGTTCGCCCGGGGTTGGGGGGGGGGGGTTTGGCTTTGTCCCCTGGTCCCCCATAAGGGGCACCGTTCCCTTAACCCCCCTTGGGGTGGAGCCCCAGACCCCCATTCTTAGGTGTGTTTCTTTATTTTGTTCCCAGCAACCTTCCTGGTTCGCGCTCTTCGCACCAAAATATTTCATTATCATAATGACAGGGTTTCAAATAAAAACACATCAGTTACAAATATTTGATTATGTTCAAAAGAAAGCTGTATTTTAAGATATAGTTTAAAAAAAAGAGCTTAAAAAAGGGTTTATTAATGCCTGTACTGTTTTTGCACCAAGATTTTTGTATTGCTATATAGAAATAACTTGGTGCAAAAAGGGGATAAGTGTACTTATCCCGTTTTTGCACCAAAAAAATATTAGCTTGTAGATAACCTTTTTTGCTTTTTTGCAAAAAAAATACAATTTCCAATTTAAGGTCAACTGAAATAATTCTTATACACATGTATCATGATATAGTACACCATTTTATCAAAAAAAGTGATTTTGTGAAAAAATGTCAGTTAACCCGTTTTTGCACTAAGGTGACGATGTGTTCACCTGTCCCCATTTGTCCAACCATTTGTCCAAGATTTTTGCCCAATCATTAATGGTGGGATATATTGCCTGTCTTTCTTCTGGTTATTGATATATCCGTAGAAGTCGCTTGGATTTGTCTTTACATCACCTACAAAGTTATTCACATACAGATCGTATTGATGGGGCGATTGTTTGAGAACGGATTGCGTCAGACAAATTTCGCACCTGGTTGGTAGTTTAAATCAGGCTTAAAGAATATACAGTCAAACCTCAATGGCTCGAACACCTTTGGGACCATGAAAATCTGTTCGAGACATGGGTAGTTCGAGCCACTGTGGGTTACTGCCAGGAGGCATAATGGGGCTAATTTTGGGACATCTTTTCGGTGTTCTATAAAAATGCATATTGTGTGTACTCATTAGAATCGCCTCGTCGAGGCGATTCTAATGAGTACACACAGCATACATCTGCAAGATAAAAGTCGAAAATCTCCTTAGTTATCTCACAGTACTTTGTATGTAGAGGCATTCTCTAGGGACTAAAAACGGGTTCGACTCAGCCATGGTAAACGAGCCATCGGTGTTCGAGACATCGGAGTTCTACTGTAGTAGTTAAAATCGACCTTGAATATACAGGAGGGTCCCTGCTAAGGCCGAATTTGCCGAAACAAGCTAATCTGGTACAGGCAATGTGTACACATGACAGTTATCATATCTTTGGTTTATAAGAACACCACGTTATTCGACTGGTAAGTTGCGTGAAATTCAATGTAGGAGTGTGGTGTGGCATCTTCTTGTAGTAGCCGGTCACATGGTTAAATCAAATCTTTTATTGTTTCAATCTCTTCAGCGACCGCAATGTACGGGAGATTCAGCGTTTCCATCGAAGAGAGTCGTGCCTCACGATCTCTTATGAACTTGAACAAGATGTGTTTGTGAAACACCGATGCCCCCGGACAGCGCATGTTAAATATGAAAGCAGTATCACTAAGCAATCGAAAGGTATGGCCAATGTTCAAGTCTTAGAAAGTAGGTCAAGGTCACAAGGTAAAAATAGTGGATTGTTTGAAAGGTCTTGTGACACGGAATGCACATGTGAAATACAAAAGCCCCAAGACTTACCAATCGAAAGTTATGGCCAAATTTAAAGTTTTTAAAAAGTAGGTCAAAGGTCAAGGTCACGAGGTCAAATTAATGGTACTACTGAAAAGGTATTGTGATAAAGAATGCATATGTGAAATATGAAAGCCCTATCACTTACCTATCGAAAGTTATAGACTTTGTTCAAGTTTTTAAAAAGTAGGTCAAACGTGAAGGCCACGAGGTAAAAAATGATGGTACCCCTAGAAAGGTCTTGGAACAGGAATGCACATGTGAAATATGAAAGCCCTAACACTTACCAATCAAAAAATATGACCAATGTTAAAGTTTTTAAAAAGTAGATCAAACGTCAAGATCAAGGTTACGAGGTCAAAAATTATGGTTCCGCTAGAAAGGTCTTGTGACAAGGAATGCACATTTGAAAAATGAAAGTTCTACCTATTAACAATCGAAAGTTATTACCAATGTTAGTGTTTCTTAAAATTTTGAAAAAAGTTGGTCAAAGGTCAAGGTCACGAGATCAAAACTTATGGTACCATTGGAAAGGTCTTGTGATAAGGTATATACATGTGAACTATGAAAGCTCTGTCCGTCACCTTTCAAAAGTTAGGCCCAATGTTAAGGTTTTTGTAGACAGACAAACAAACAGGCCAAAAACTATATGCCCCCGTATCTCTTAGATTCCGTGGGCATAAAAATAACTTGTATTTGATTGGACCATGTGACCGGCTTTTACAAGAGGGTAACACACCCCTTTACGAATTTTCAGATATTTCACGTTACCAGTCGAATAATGCTATACTGCAGCTGGTGTTAAGGGACTTTTTGGCCAACGTTTTTTTTATTGTTTATTTTTTGTTTGTTTGTTTTGTTTTGTTTTGTTTCTTCTTATTAATTTAGATTTTAGAAAAAGGATAATTATATTTCTTTATCATTTCCTGCAAGTATTTCGGCTTAATAAATTTCTTAACTAGATTTTTTTTTCTACAAAAACACAGATGTCTCCCCCGTTTTTGACCTCTAAGTGTAACCTTGACATTGGAGGTATTGAGCTGGGTCTTGTGTGCAACACATCATCTAATGAAGATGAACATTTCTGCAAAGTAACTTTAAAAATGTTTATAGAAAAAATAAAAAAGTTATTGGCCGAACACACAAAAAGCCCTTTTTTACCTTTGACCTCTAAGTATGGCCTTGACCTTTGAGGTACAACACATCGTCTCATGATGGTTAACATTTCTGCCAAGTAATTTCATAATCCATCAAAGAAAAAGGAAGTTATTGACTGTCCCTATTTTACTTTGACCTCTAGGTATGACCTTGACATTGGAGGTATGGACCTTGGTCTTGCACATGACTCATGGTCTAATGACGTTGAACATTTCTGCATGGTTACTTTATAAAGTCCATCCAGAAATAAAAAAAAAGTTACTGAATGGACACAAAAAAAATTTTTTTACCTCTGACCTCTTAGTATGACCTTGATCTTGGAGGTACCGACCTGGGTCTAGCGTTCACCACATCGTCTCATGATGGTTAACATTTCTGCCGAGTAATTTCACAATCTATCCAGGAATAAGAAAGTTATTGACTGATCACTAAAAAAGGGCCCTTTTTGTCCTTTGACCTCTTAGTACGACCTTGACATTTGAGGTACCAACTTGGGCCGTGCACGCCACACATCGCCTTATGGTGGTTAACATTTCTGCCAAGTAATTTCAAAATACATATAAAAATAAGAAAGTTATTGACAGAACACAAAAAGGCCCCTTTTTAACCTTTAACCTCTATGTATGACCTTGACCTTTCAGGTACCAAACTGGGTCATGCGTGCAACACATCATCTCATGTTGGTTAACATTTCAGCCAAGCAATTTAAAAATCGATCTAAAAATAAGAAAGTTATTGACCAAACACGAAAAAAGGCCCCTTTTTGCCCTTTGACCTCCATGTATGACCTTGACATTTTAGGTACCAAACAGAATCATGCATGCAACACATCGTCTCATGCTAGTTAACATTTTTGCCAAGCAACTTCAAATTCTATCTAAAAATAAGCAATTTATTGACAAAACCCGAAAAAGGCCCCTTTTTTACCTTTGACCTCTAAGAATGACCTTGACCTTTAAGGTACCAACCTGTGTCATGCAGGCAACACATCGTCTTATATTTGTTAACATTTCTGCCAAGTGATTTCAAAATCCATCTCAAAATAAGAAAGTAATTGACCAAACACGAAAAAAGGCCCCTCTTTTATCCTTGACCTCTAAGTATGACCTTGACCTTTGAGGTACCGACCTGCTGCATGCTCACCACACATCGTCTCATGGTTGTTAATATTTCTGCCAACTAATTTTAAAATCCATCACAAAATAGGAAAGTTATTGACCAAACACGAAAAAAGACCCCTTTTTGACATTTGACCTCTAAGTATGACCTTGACCTTTGAGGTACCGACCTGCCTCATTCGCACCACACATCGTCTTATAGTTGTTAATATTTATGCTAAGTAATTTTAAAATCCATCTCAAAATAAGAAAGTTATTGACCGGACACGATTTGCCCAAACATATATACATACCGACAAACTTCCAAGGGAGGTAATTCAAAAAGTATAAATGCGAGAGTTTTAGTTATTGCGCACTGCACGTCGTCTAATGCTGTTAAATATTTATGTGAAGATAGCTCGAACGGTCTTCAAGTTATAGAGCGGACACGAATGTGTGACAGACGGATAGACGGACAGACAGACGCCCGGGGGAAAAACAAAACACTTTCGGGGGAGACATAATAATACCTTTATGTTAAATATATCGTTTAGAAATAAAACAATCAGTATTTGTTGTTGTTTTACAAACTCCTTAACAATGTATCAATAAAACCGTTTCCGCTTGATTTTCCGTATCCTATCCCTACTTACAACACCTATTAAGAATAATTGCGGATGGGAAAAATTGATTTCTAGGACGAATCGTCCCGGTTTTGGACGAAATATCTCTTGCACGAAACGTCCCGTTACCGCAGTAGACATGGGTTTTACCCACTTCTTCATTTAGCACCCCTGCGCTATGCAAATAGTATTGATTTCATTATTAAAGAATCTTACTCCTATGCATGCCTCCCAAAGCACGTCTGTCATAAAATCTAGATCGGAGATCCAGTCAGATATATTCTATTATCTACGTAACTTTATTCATTTTTCTTGATATAAACAACTCAAGAATGACAAGAAAATGTATTCTTAACCAGGGCGACCTTATCCGATCCAATACCGTGTGCTATGAACAGATACAAGCGCCAGTATAGCAAACTTTATTTTCGTTCAAATATTTTTAAAGGTTTTCACTATATAAGCATGTGTAAAACCAGCGGGCCATGGCGCGGGGGCATTATTTGGAGCCAGGGCTATAATTTGAACAATCTCAGTAAAGGTCCACTAGATGAAGCTTTACGCCAAAGATCAAAGACCTGGGCCTTCTGGTTTCAGACAAGAAGATTTTTAAAGGTTTTTTTTTCGAAATAAATAAGTTCTGAAGTTAGATCCTTTGGAAGCAAAAAATTCACCAAATAAACGAAAATAGCAGACTCGGTTTTATTGAGTCTGTTCATGACCAGTACTGAATTGTGCAACACCGGCCACGCCCTCTAGCACCGGCTTAAGCAGAACTCTATTTTCAAAATGATACCAAATGAACGCAATGATCCCAAAGGACCAGAAAATATAATCTGCACTATGATAAGCCTATGTAAAACTAGTGGGTCAAAGCGCGGGGAAATATTTGGTCCCAAGGCTATTATTTGAAAAATCTTGGTAGAGGTCCATTAGATGAAGCTTCATGCCAAATAACAAATACCTGGGCTTTCTGGTTTCAGACAAGAAGATTTTTAAATATTTTCCCTATATACGTCTATGTGAAACCAGTGGGCCTAGGCGCGGGGGCAGTTTTGGCCACAGGGCTATAATTTAAACAATCTTGGTGGAGGTCCACTAGATAAAGCCTCATGCCAAATAACAAAGACCTTGTTTCAGACAAGAAGAGTTTTAAAGGTTTTCCCTTGATACGCCTATGTGAAACCAGTGGGCCCCGGCGCGGGGGGGGGGGGGGGGGGGGAGTTTTGGCATCAGGACTATATTTTGAACAATCCTTGTAGAGGTCCACTAGATGAAGCTTCAACCCAAATATCAAAGACCTGGGCCTTCTGGTTTAAGACAAGGAGATTTTTTAAAGGTTTTCCCTATATAAGTCTGTGTAAAACAAGTGGGCCAAGGCGGGGGGCCATTTTGGCCCCAGGGCTATAATTTGAACGATCTTGGTAGAGGTCCACTAGATGAAACAATACTGGACTGAAGTGACTGTCAATTATATTATTAAATCATGGACGCCACTCTATGCTTTCATTTTTAAGTTCATTACCCGTTTCTGTTTTACGTCTTCTGGACACCGAGGCGAATAAATTCTACAATAGTTCTCATCAGTTATATGATGCGGCTCCCTTAACTAGAGGCTATACTCAGCATACTCTCCGTCCTTACATTGATTCTGAAATTAATCATAAACGCCATTTCTTCTAAATATCCTTCATTAATAAGGGTATGGATTTTATAGATTTGCCCAGTATCTTCCGTGAGAGATCGGTACTTTCTTCCATTCCTGCTTATTTTCAAAATACTGAAACACCTATAATTTGCTATAAATATAACAAACCTGTTAGATCTATCATTTTTAATTTCAATAAACTTGTTTCAGATCTTGATATTGATACTAATACTCCTGATTCATGTGATTGTAAAAACTCAAAGTATTGCTATTCTGCTGCTGGTCATGTAATTACTGGCATTTTTGAAAATTATTCCTGATTCTAGGATAAGGAATATAATTTCTAAAGGACCGAAATATCGGTTTCCTTCTAAAATTGATTTCAGTAAATGTAGAGATGAAATCGCTGCTTCATTGAATGAATTCGGTAATCGATGGTGTAAGCGAGAGTATGTTGAGCATAAAGCCCTTAAGGACTGGAAACTTAGCATTTTAAAACTAGTGAATAAACGCATTTCTTTCTATTCTCAAAATACTAACTTATTACTTATTACCTTAATAAGCCCAAGACGTCTTTACGTCATCTTAAACTAGGTATTCGAGAATTTCATAAGAAGTTTGTTTTGGCCCCTGCAGACAAGGCCGCTAACAACGTCGTCGTTGTGTGACGGCTCCACTATGTTAACACGCTTAAGCAGGAGCTTGGTGGTACTAAGGCCTATGAACTTCAGCCTTTAGCTGAAGAGAGAGCTATAGTAGATAAACATGTTTGTCTTTCAGCCACCAAGTTTGCTGTGTGTGTTAACGAAGGCCAAGACAAGCTTCCGACGCTATACTGGTTACCAAAACTTCATAAAAAACCTTACAAAGCACGGTTTATTGCAAATTCTAGCTCTTGCACTACCACTGAACTTTCTAAATTATTAACTTCCTGTCTTACTGCTATTAAAACGCATGTAATTAAATATTGTGATAGTCTTTGAAAGATCAGGAAGAAATCTGTTTTGGTCTATAAAAAATTCGAATGAGGTTTTAAATAAATTGAAATCTGGGATTTTCGTGCTTCTAGTCTGTCTACCTACGATTTTTCCACTCTTTACACTACACTTCCTCATAATCTTATAAAAGAAAAGCTTAATGATTTAATTGAATGGGCTTTCCACAGAGAAAATTCTCTCTATCTTGCATGTAATGTCAGAAATGTATTTTTCACTTCTAAAGAGCATAAGAATTATACACTTTGGTCATGTCAGAAAGTGTGTGATGCCCTCACCTTTCTACTTGACAATATTCATATTAGATTCGGTACTAAGTTATTTAGACAAATTGTGGGTATTCCGATGGGTACTAATTGCGCACCTCTTGTGGCTGATCTGTTCTTGTATTGTTATGAAAGAGACTTCATTTTGTCGCTTTCCATTGATAACCATTCTGAAATTATTGATGCTTTTAGCTCTACTTCTAGATATTTAGATGATTTATTAAATATTGATAATACCTATTTTGATGGTTTGATCAGTCAGATTTACCCCCTAGAACTTCAGTTAAATAAAGCAAATTCTTCTGATACCGAGGCCCCGTTTTTGGATTTACATCTATCTATTGTAGATGGATTTGTTTCGTGCAAAATTTATGATAAACGCGATGACTTTGATTTTGGGATTGTGGATTTTCCTTTTTTGGATGGTGATGTTCCTCGTGCGCCATCCTATGGCGTTTATATTTCGCAACCAGTGCTTCAGCTGAAGTGCACGACCCGCCGGATTTTTTTAGCTTTATGAGTGTTACCATATATGGTAATGGCGGCCATTTTGGTCATGTGACCTGGACATAAAACGGTTCCCCCAATAAATGCGCCTTATCGTAAGGAGCAAAAATATATCTTATACTTTAGTATTGTATTCTGAATCGTTTGCGGGATAAAATGCATTCTCACTTTTCCAATACAAAAGCATATGTGTCAAAGTTTGACCTAGGCACAAAGAAGGTCAAGGTCAACCCAGGGTCACCATTTTAGCAATTTATGATGGGCCTACATCCCAGATGCTATTTATTAAGTTTCGTGGAAATCTGCCCAGTGGTTCTGGAGAAGACTATTTTTGAAGAGTTTTTACCATATATGGCTTGGTGGCCATTTTGGTCATGTGACCTGGACCCCATTAGCAAATTTTGGTTTCCCCCATCACATAGAGGCTCCATATGATATTTGACTTCAATCGGCCAAACGGTTTCCGAGGAGAAGCAGTTCGAAAATATTCACATATTTCGCCACGGCGAGGCTATACTAAATGGAATGTAATATTTTACAAGTTCATTGGTTAGATCTCATTGATATCTATCAGTATGCCGAAAATTGTTTAAATATTCCAAGCGGTTAAGTCACTATCACCAATTTTCACAAACGGGTTACGGACGGACAGACAGACAGACCATATATAGTATGGCTTGGCGGCCATTTTGGTCATGTGACCTGGACCCCATGAGCAAAGTATGGTTTCCCCCAACCCTTAGAGGCTCCATATGAAATTTGGCTTCAATCGGCCCAACGGTTTCCGAGGAGAAGCAGTTCGAAAATTTTCACATTTTTCGCCTCGGCGAGGCTATACTAAATGGAATGTAATATTTCGCAAGTTCATTGGTTAGATCTCATTGATATCTATCAGTATGCCAAAAATTGCTTAAATATTCCAAGCGGTTAAGTCACTATCACCAATTTTCACAAACGGGTTACGGATTTTTCGTCTCGGCGAGGCTATACTAAATGGAATGGATCTCATTGATATCTATCAGTATGCCAAAAATTGTTTAAATATTCCCAGCGGTTAAGTCACTATCACCAATTTTCTTTTAGGGTTACGGACGGACAGACAGACATACCATATATGGCTTGGCGGCCATTTTGGTCATGTGACCTGGACCCCATTAGCAAATTTTGGTTTCCCCCATCCCATAGAGGCTCCATATGAAATTTGACTTCAATCGGCCCAACGGTTACCGAGGAGAAGCAGTTCGAAAATTTTCACATTTTTCGCCTCGGCGAGGCTATACTAAATGGAATGTAATATTTCGCAAGTTCATTGGTTAGATTTTATTGATATCTATCAGTATGCCAAAAATTGTTTAAATATTCCAAGCGGTTAAGTCACTATCACCAATTTTTACAAACGGGTTACGGACGGACAGACAGACTGACAGAATGACAGACTGACAGAATGACATGGTGATTTTAGGGCACTCTTAGAAATCAATGAAGTCGGTCGCTTTTTCTACGGGTCGTGCAATTAATTCGATTTGCTAGAGTGTGTGGTCGTGTGGCTGGCTTCGTCACTCGTGGTGGATCATTAACGGCTGGACTCCTTGATCGGGGTTGTCGGTGCCGTAGGCTGCGCAAAGCCTTTTCAAAATTTTATAGACGCCATTCTGATTTAATTTCAAAATTCAATATTGGACTTAAATCTCTTCTGCAACAAGGTCTGTCGGGGCCCGAATTTTATGGTGACTTAGTATATAAATTCAGAAAAATATATGGCCGCAGTGACTTCGGCGCCCAATTTCGTAAAATCATTCTTCGATATAAAAAGATTGGGTACAACGTGGATATTATACGACAGACTGCATGCATGGTAGTTAACCCAATCACGGTTGGCAACTTTGCTTCCCTCTTTAATTGCACGCCGGTGGGTCAGGCCTCAGATTCTATGACGGCTCCAACGTAAAGGCTTATTGAGAATTAGAGAGATAATGCTGGTTGGTGCCTGATGCTCTGTCTCTGGTCGGGCTCATCAGAGTCTAACTGTTGGTTTTCTTTTGCTCCAGCATTTCAGTGGTTTCTTGCTGTTGAGTCCTCACCGTTGTCTCACTTCTGTGGTTCTTTGATTTTTGTGTTCACGGAGATGTTGCACTGATGAGTTAGGAGGCCTTCAAGCGGACTGAACAAATTATTTGTCTAACTCGCGACGGAAGTAAGGGCGAGGATTGTGGCCACGTAAAATCGATTTAAGCCCCCCAGTGGAAATCTTCCACTGACCGTTCCAAGGCGGCAATTCTGTGGCGATTTATTTATGTTGTTGTTTGTTACTTACTGTGTGTATCACTTGTGTCTTTTAATTTTGGATGGCCATATGGCCATTTTGTGGGAAAGTAACTGTCCTTATGGCCTTCCTTTGTTTAGGTTTCCATTATGGTCTGGTCGCTTAATGTTTGTATTTCTTTCCCTTTGGTGTCTTTTATGGGTGGAGTAAGTTAATTGTATCAATTCCTGATCTTTGTTTTACTTCTACTTTTCATACCAAATATCAAAGACCTGGACCATGCGGTTTCAGAGAAGAAGATTTTTAAGTTTTCAGAAAAAAAAATCTATTTTTAGCTCCTGTGACCTAGACGTGCAACAGACCGGTACCATTTGAGGACCACCCAAGGATCACTCCTGTGAAGCTTGGTCAAAATCCGATCAGTGGTTAAGGAGGAGATGATGTTTGCAGAAATTGTTTACGCACGGACGGACGAACGGACGCACGACGGACAAAAAGTAATTCCAAAAGCTCACCTTGTCACTACGTAACGAGCTTAAAATAGCCATCAGAGGAGATTGCAAATTCCCCGACCAAAAACATATGTGGCCTTCAGAAGACTGTTCACAAAAAGAAAGTGCAACAGAATTAAAACACACTGGTAAGCCCATAGTATATTTTGTATATGCAATGTTTATTGAGACTATCTTCGCCTAATGATACAAAGGATCGCATCTCAACATGATGAAGATCAAAGATTTCCAATGCACAAAGTACAGGTAAACTGAGTTGTGGTTCTTACACATGAAATAACTTTTCAACCTTGTATATACATGTGCAATTGTGACAAGTACCAGCAATATATCTCAAATGTATTGGAGTTATAGCCATCACAAGACTATAGTGTCAGGGTAGATAACTCAAACCAGGGCACTCAGAATTGTGTTTTTTGTGCACGACACGCCTGCTTTACCTCATGCATACCTGTACCAAGTACAATCAATATGTCTCAAAGGGTATTGGAGATATGGTGATCACAAGGTGGTTGTACTGTTATATTGAAAGGGGAAATAATTCAAATACCACAACACAAAGAGTTGTGGTGCTTTCGCATGATATGCATACAATTGTGCCACGTTTCTTCAATATATCTCAAAGGGTATTGAAGTTATGGCCATCACAAGGTTATATTGTCAGGGCAGATAACTAAAAAACCAGGGAACCCAGTTGTAATTCTTGCGCATGACACACCTGCTTAACTGCATGTACACCTCCACCAAGTCCCATCAATATGTCTGAAAGGGAATTGGAGGTTTAGTTTGTTTGATATGAGGTTTACGCTCCCTATCAACACTGTAAAGGTCATTTTGGAGACGTTGCTTCCAATTTTGTGGGACTTTTACCCGACATTGAGATGAAATGACATCTTAAGCCACCCAATGAAACCGATAGGGTTTATAAGCATGGACGGGCCGACACACATCGCTTTGGCTGGGTAGGCTTAGATCCTCTAAATCTTTCCACTGACCGTTCCAAGGCGGTTCTTCTGTGGCGATTTATTTATGTTGTTGTTTGTTACTTACTGTGTGTATCACTTGTGTCTTTTAATTTTGGATGGCCATATGGCCATTTTGTGGGAAAGTAACTGTCCTTATGGCCTTCCTTTATTTAGGTTTCCATTATGGTCTGGTCGCTTAACGTTTGTATTTCTTTCCCTTTGGTGTCTTTGGTGGGTGGAGTAAGTGAATTGTATCGATTCCTGATCTTTGTTTTACTTCTACTTTACCAGTACTAGTGTGCGGGTCGGTTTCAGCTCTGCGTGGAAGCATCATGCAGTCCATCTATTTTTTCAAGCCCCGATGGCTTGGGGGTGTGGGGGCGCCATGGGTATTGGAAGTATGGTGTTCACAAGGTGGTCATATTATTATATTGTAAGGGGAGATAACTCAAATACACTGGCACCAAGAGTTGTGGTTCCTAGGCATAACACGCCATCTCCACCTTGTCCACAATAATTATTGTGTCAAGTACCATCAATATATCTCAAAGGGAATTGGCGTTATGGTCATCACAAGGTTATATTATCAGGGGAGATAATTAAAAACATACGATACCAAGAGAAGTCGTTCTTGCACACGACATGCCTGCTTAACCTAATGTACAACTGTACCAAGTACCATCTATTTATCTCAAAAAGTATTTGAGAAAACGCCATCACAAGGTATGGTAGGGTGACAATGGGCCAAAAAGTCCACTATTTCTGGTAGTAACCCATACCCCCCCGTATAACAAAACATGTCATATACCAAAATGTTCGTCAGCCTCCGTAGTTTCTGAAACTGCCGGCATAAATTGGCATAAATGATGGCGAGCTGAGAAATCCAAGATGGCGTCCGAGATTGCCGCCATAGCTGTAAATTCCAGTTTTTCGTAAAATATGAATATAAATACCACAAATCATCTTACAAACTTATTTTAATTTATTTTTCTGGTGTAGAAGGAAGATTTGTGGTAGAATATAGATCATCTTTTTAGGTTTGACTTGAAAACTGGTAAAAAAAAAATATATTTTTTTGTTTTTGTGTCTAGTTTCATAGGTGGTACATAAAAGCAATTCTGATGTTTAAAAAATTAAACAGTTTTTACATATCTATTGTTTTAACTAAGACACTATTCTAAAATGCAATTAACACTATTCTTAAATACATTTATGGTTGGTTATGACTTTTTTACCATCAATTTAGCCCAAGTATTACCCCACCCACTCAGTTTACCAGTAAAAGTCATTCGCATAATATTGCCACAAATCATCTTACAAACTTATTTTAATTTATTTTTCTGGTATAGAAAGACGATTTGTGCTGGAATATTGATCAACATTTTAGGTTTGACTTGAAAACCGGTGAAATAAAAGACATTTCATCGTTTTTGTGTCTAGTTTCATAGGTGGTACATAAAGGCAATGCTGATGTTTCAAAATTTTAAAGATTTTATTTATCTATTGTTTTATTTTAAGTAAGGCACTATTCTAAAATACATTTAACACTATTCCCAAGTACATTTACGGTTTGTTATGATTTTTTTAACATAAATTTAACCCCAGGATTACCCCATCCACTCAGTTTACCAGTACAATTCATTCACATAATACTCACACTCAAGGGATTTGCAGGCGAGGGTTTCATTTTACATAACAAGTAGAAGAGGGCATTGAAACTAATGCTTAGTTCTGTTTTCATACTATATTATATGATCAGCAATAAGGAAACACCACCTCTTTATAACACTGTTTTCGGGATCTGAGCATTAACCGTCTCAATTAAGCAGTGCTACATCCAAACAAAATAGCAAAATAGTGTTTATGAAATTGATCTAAAATGACTTTTATTGTCATTTATGCTATGTAACTGTCTAGGTCTTGGGGGTTTTAAAGTGTTATATCCAAAACCGTGTTATGAAAACGTGTTATAAAGATGATATGCTATACAATTAGGTTATATTTTGTTTGCTTTGTGGTACAACGTCCCTGTCAACACTGTTTCAGTCATTTTGCATTTTGGAGACATTGCTTCCAATTTCTTGTGGGACTTTCCCCGACATTGAGATGAAATGATATCTCAAGCCCCACGACACATTTAAACCAAAAGGTTTTATATTCAAGGATGGTCCAACTCGCACCACTTTTCCTGGGCATGCTTAGAATCTCTAAGCGGTTTACTCTGTATACCCTAGGTCTACTGGGCTAGGTAAATTAATCTTAGATTTTATAGCTCCCCATCAAATCGGTAGCTGATATGCACACCTGTGCACTAAAAAGAAATTGCTGCTGCTTTAACTAGCCCTGAGACAATTGACTCAGTCCCAAGATCTGAAATCTCTTGAAGGTGGAATGTCTGGTTTAGGCAAAACATGAATTGCCTTCTTCTTGCCTGTACTATGTAAAGAAGAGCAGGTATCACAACCCATAAGGCAATGCAGACAGCATAATTGCCCTTTCATCTGGCTCTAGCTTCCTGAAAACAGTATGAACTTGATTATACCTGGTGCAGTCAGCATGAATACCTTTTCTGCCTGTCATCAGCATAAAGCAGGTTAAAGTGATGCACAAGTAGAAAGAAAACATCGGTATCAGAACTGACAACAAGGCTGCGTTAACTCCAAGAGAACCTGCAACGGCTAGTTGCAAATCATTCTACTATGAGGTTCTTCACGGTTGGAATAAAACTGATGCTAAACAGGAACAACATCAGCAGAAACTTCAGAGCCGTGTTCTCAAGTCAACCTGCATCAACAACAGTAGCATTCTTCTTAAGAAGCTCATGACAATTTTCGTTAAGGTATCTAGTGTAAAGTTCTGGCTTTTACTGCTTGAAAGTATCTATCAATCACCAGTTACTATATTTTTCCTCGTAGACACAGGCAAGTGTGAAGAAACGTTCTTTCCACACTTTTGTTGGGTCTGTGATTTGCGACTGTTTGCCTCATTCCTGTCAAAACCAATATGAATGGTAGCTACCCAAATTATGGTAAGGAGACTGTAAGACCAAAACATAGCAGCCATCTGTTGATATGTCAGGTTCAGACATGATGAATGCTGCAACGCTTTTTAGTACAGACATCCTGTCAAATACTATACAACCAGCAAGTCTTTCTAGTTTTTCAAGGAAATCCGACTTATTTGTAGACATCATACATTCTTCATCTGTAAACAAACTCGCGTGATCATGAGCAGTTTTTAAAAAGACAAGACTTTGAATGAATTAATTGATGTATAGAAAGCATATATCTCTTCACCGGTGGCAGTCAGTTCCTCAGACTGGTTTCCCCAGACACCTGTGCCATTGACCTGATATCACCAATAGTCTGGAGTTTTGACCCAGGCAAAGGCTCATAAGATTGTTCTTTGGACTGCCTAACAAGCTATGGGTATAAGCCTTTCCTGCATGAATGACTCAAATGGCTTTTGATCCATTTTATGGCAACTTATCAAACTTCTCTATCTCTTGAGGAACGTCATGTCCACCAAATGCCTTCGGCCCCCGCCCATCCGTGCTTGAAGAAATAGATGGGCTGCATAATGCTTCCACGCAGAGCTGAAACCGACCGCACATGTGTATTGGTATACCCCTTAGAGGAATTAAGCCTGTCAAGGCAAAGCGGTGCGAGTCGGACCGGCCATGCTTATAAGCTGTATTGGTTTCAGTGGGCGACAGGGCCTGAGATGTCATTTCATCTCAATAGCGGTAAAAGTCCCACAAAATTGGAAGCAACGTTTCTAAAATGACCTATACAGTGTTGATGGGGACGTTAAACTTCAAATAAAACAACAAACAAACAAAATTGTTCAAATGTCAGGGAAAACGGTTCAATAAATTTTGAAATAAATCCAGCATCTTGTTAATAGACTTATTATAAGCATGTGTATTGGTATGGTGTTTGATAGAGCTTGCAACTATGCAAGGCATACTTAGCAGTAATGGGTCGTGATAAAAACCATCTTATAAGGGCTTGTTCATAACTTCATTGTGGGTGTTTCCAATAATATATCTGGATAGCCTGTTTGCCATTTTGTGGGACAGTAACTGTCCTTTTGGCTTTCCTCTGTTGTTGTTTCCATTATGTTCTAGTTACTTCATGTTTGTGTTTCTTTCCCTTTAGAGTCATTGATGGGAGGTGTAAATTAATTGAAGGGGTTAGTGCAAGAAGGTACCTAAGTCCATTTTTGGAAAAATCTGAGATATTGTTATTTTCAGATATATCATACTAAGACCTACAATGTGCTATATAGTTTGATATGCTTTATTTCTTTATTGGCATTAAAAATGACAGTTACATTGAATCTTTGGAAGGGTCCTAAGTCCAAGGTCGTATCTTTGGTGCAAGAAGGGGCCTAAGTCCATTTTTACCACAAACAACTTCGAGTTATCGGTGTATGTGTTGTTCATTTGTTTCAGCTCTTTGTTTTAAGAAACTTATAAAGAGTCTACAAAGATAAAATATACATATTCAATAAAATGTAATAGGTTTCTGCTCTAAATAGAGAAAACTATGTCCTTTAAACAATGGACTTAGGCCCCTTCTTGCATAAACAACCATGGACTTAGGCCCCTTCTTGCATAAACACATTATTGAAATTAATGAATATCTGCAATATACTTCGGACTATTTATGCAATCTTTACACCATTTCATATCATAGATTATGTCAACAGAACTATTTATTTAAAATAAGAAACACAAAATATGAAATTTTTGCAAAATACTTTGTTTTTCGCGTTTTTCTCAAAATAATGAAAATGTGACTTAGGTACCTTCTTGCACTAACCCCTTCAATTGTATTGATTCTTGATCATTGCTTTACTTCTATTTTGAGATTAAATCTCTGAAGGTATCCAGTGAGGTTGTTGCTGGTCAGCATTAACTCGATTACAACTATGAAGAAGCCGATAGTAGAACGATTTGCACCTACAGTTTGCAGGTTCTCTGGGACATCACAGCTGTTCTGGTCAGTCCTGATATCCATGTTTTCGTTCTACTTCTGCTTCACTTTAGCCAGCTTAATGTTGATAACATATTCTTCAAGACAGACAGGAAGGGTATTCATGCTGACTGCACCAGGTATTCCAGTTCACTCTGTTTTCAGGAAGCTAGAGCCAGATGAAAGGGCAATTATGCTGTCTGTATTGCCTTACAGGATGTGATACCTGCTCTTCTTTACATAGTATAAGCAAGAAGAATGCCTAAATCAGACTTCAAGCTTCAAGAGATTTCAGATCTTGGTATTGAGTCAAATTTTTCAGGTCCAGTTAAGGCAACGGCAATTTTTCTGTAGGTTTGCTGTTCAGACAAACACATTAGACAACAATGGTGCTCCAAAAATCCAGAGTTAGACCTAGTCATATACCACCGTTTAATAGTTTTTTGCTCCATTTGTACAGATGTACATATCAGCTACTGATTTGATGGGGAACTATAAAATCTAAGATTAATTTGCCTAGCCTTGTAGACCTAGGGCATATGGTTGATCCTGAAACTGGGTTATTCATTCCACAGCTCATAACACAGACACAAACAGCCTCCCTCTATTAACTGATATTGTTATAAATAGCCTGATCAGTGTAGTGATGACTGCATGTGCTCATAGAAAGTACAACCATGTATTCAAGCTTGCAAGTAGTTAAGCATGTTTGAATAGGTCTTACATTTGTAAGTGACTAAATGGTGATCAGGACTCGGGTTCGATTCCTGCCGGAGTCGGTAACATTCTTTTATGGAGATTGATCATGAAATTTTTTCTACGGTCATTCTCTCCCTTCCGCTGATTCAAGAAGGGCAGTTGTCAGTTTCTGGCGAAAGAATGTGCACTGTACTGGTTAATCACTTACGTATAAGCCTGCCCAGGAAAAGTATGGATATGTAAACTGACAAGCTCAAAAATGATCTAAATAGTGTTGACTGGGCCGTTAAACCCCAATACAAACAAACAAACCAACATTTGTAAGTCGCCCCCGCCCATCAGGGCTTGGAGAAATAGATTGGGCTGCATGGTGCTTCCACGAAGAGGTGAATCTGACCACACACGAGTACTGGTAAACCGCTTTTAAGAAGGCCTAAGCCTGCCCAGGCAAAGCGGTGTGTGTCAGATCGTCCAATGCATATAAGCCTTCTGATTTCATTGGGCGGTAGGGCTTGAGATGTCATTTCATCTCAATGTCGGGTAAAAGTCCCACAAAATTGGAAGAAACGTCTCCAAAATGACCTTAATAGTGTCGACGGGGACGTTAAACCCCAATTCAAACAAACAAACAAACAAAAACTAACATTTGTAAGTACTTGTTTACAATACTAGCTCATGTTTATACCGAGGACTATGACAGTTTTAAAACATGTACTTGTAGTCTCATATGGCCTATTAGTACAGCACAATCATTTTAGAACACATTTTTATATAACACTGTTCAAAGCCCAAACCCCTAACTAGTTGCATAGAAAAATGACAAAAAAAAACATGCAAAGGAAGTTATTTTACACTATTCTACCTTTTTGTTTGGATATAACACTGTTTAACTAAGAGGTTTATGCTTGGATTCAGAAAACAGTATTATATAGAGGCGGTGTTTCAAATGGCTAAATGGCTAAATACAAAATATAACATTACAAAAACACGCATAGTTCAAATGCATTGGAAGATTTTACTACCAGCCCCTCATCCACTCACCCACCCCCCACCCCACCCAGATAAAATGATAGTTTTCTTATTTCTGTTCAAACCATAGATTGCGGGGACTCGTGAGAACCCTCTCAACGTGGCGATGCTGTCAAACACCCACAAGCTATGTCCTTAAGCATAAATTAGAAAAATAATGCTTACCCCTGAAACACCGTTTTTCTATATAAACGTGAGGTTCAAGGGGGTCAAAAACATATGGGCATGTTTTCTTGACAATATGAAAACTGAACTAAGCATTATTGTGAATGCCTTCTACTACTTAATTGTCTAAAATGAAGCACACGCCTACAAATCCCTTGTGTGTGAGCATTTATGTGAATGAATTTTACTTGTAAACTAAGTGGGTGGGGTTATGCTGGGGCTAAATTGATGGTAAAAAGTCATAATCAACCATAAATGTATTTTAGAATAGTGTTAAATGTATTCTAGAATAGTGTCTTAGTTAAATTAAAACAATAGATATGTAAAAACTGTTTAAATTTTTAAACATCAGAATTGATTTTCATGTACCACCTTTGAAACTAGACACAATGACAATAAAATATCATTTTTTCACCGGTTTTCAAGTCAAACCTAAAAAGTTGATCTATATTCTACCACAAAATCTTCTTTCTACACCAGAAAGATAAATTAAAATAAGTTTATAAGATGATTTGTTGTATTTATATTCATATTTTACGAAGAAAATTGGAATTTAGAGCTAAGGCGGCCATCTTTGATTTCTCAGCTCGCCATCATTTATGCCAATTTATGCCGGTAGTTTCAGATATTTTTGGTATATGACTTGTCTTGTTATACAGGGGGTATGGGTTCCCATTTTTTTGGTCCAGATTGTCACCCTACAGTAGTAATTCTAGTTTATTTGAAGGGCAGATATCTAAAAAAACATAGCAACTGGAGTTGTAGTTCTAGCGCATGACACGCCGTTTCAGCCTTGTGAACAATTGTGCCAGATGCCATCAATATATCTCAAAGGGTATTGGAGTTATGGCCATCACAAGGTAGTCATTCTATTTCATTAAAAGGGGAGATATTAACTCAAAAACTATGGCAGCCAGAGTTCTAGTTCTTGCGCATGACACGTCGTCTCAGCCTTGTGAACAATTGTACCAAGAACCATGAATGAATCTCAAAGGGTATTGGAGTTATGGCCATCACAAGATTGCGTCTACGGGCGTACGGACAGACTATATCCCTCGAACCTACTCGGTCGGGGGATAACATAACAAGTGGACAGTTGCATTTATGAAATAAATTGATTAAACACACACATCAGAATATTAAGTTCTATCTGCAGTTTCATTTTTTGACATGAGGGGGTTTTGAAACCGTTTTGCATATGGAGCAATACTTTCTTTCAAATGTCTCTTAGCGGTGATTAGGCAGTTTGCATTAAACCAAACTTTCAGTCTTCTGTTCACGTTGGGCTGGTTTTTATAACAATCACCCTAATGACTTTATTGGAAGGGAAATGTATATAACACATTATCATTAAAGTAACTTGGCCTGGTGCACAGTGTCTGGTCTTGTGGGTGTTTTCAGAACTTACACTTCACACATCACACGCTGTGTATCATGTGATACTTTGGCTCAGATAGTCTAAAACTCCTTTGAATATGTGAAATGCTAGTGGTGGTTAGCACTTCAAGTAGCAGTACTCAACATCATGATGATTTGAGAGTGAGCATGTCACTCATATGAAGCTTTGATGTCAGGATCTGGAACTAGAAGATTGCAGGTGAATGATCAGAAATAGAACAAACATGTATAGAAAATAATTTTCTTTATTTGCTATATTATAAATAGCTGCATGTTCATAAACAAAAAGTATGACATGCATGAAATAAAAACCCACAGCAAAATAACCGACCCTCCAAACGAAAGTTCATAGAGTGAAAAAAGTATGATAACTAGAACTCTCAGAGGATCTGACTAAAGCCCCGCTATAGTGTTATCAGAAAAGAAAAATACAAGAAAAAAATGTTTTTAGCTTTCAGCCTCTAATTAAAGGTGGTAAAAAGGCAATCCAGACTTATGGTTCATGTGATCTGCACATCGTCTCATGGTGCTTTACATTTGTGTGAAGATTCATGAAAATATCTAACGGTTTTTACGTTATGGAGCAGACAAGGTTAAAATTGCCATTTTTCAATGTTCAAAGGGCAACAACTCCAAAAGTAGGAATACAGAGTTATGGTTCATGCACTCTGAACATCGTCTCATAGTGCTTTACATTTGTGTGATGTTTCACAAAAATACCTCGAACGTTTTTTGATTTAACATGAATAACGGAATTACAGAAATACAGAATCACAGAAGGACAAGACAAATCCAATATAGCCCCACTTTTTCAAAGCAGTGCTATAAAAATATAACAAATTTCCACGTTATCTTCACCCTTACAAAATCCATTTTGTCATACAACATAGCTGTTATTAAGTGGATAACATAATGTCAAAAAATGATATGAAGATGTATGTAATAACACATTGTTGCTGGCATGTAACTTTATGGTGCCATCACTAACTCTGAACTTCTTTTAACTTCAGCAACAACACCTAGTTTAAAATCTTTACATAATAAACAGGATCTTTAACTCCTGGTCACCGGAGCTTCGTTTCACCAATTTTATATAAAACAATCACTTGTTCAAGACCCTCCATTCATTATTAAAACACACCTATTTAAATGCATGTATTTTGAAAATTTTACAACCCCAAAATGAAATCTTTAGATGAAAATTCTAAGATTTTTTCATATTTTTGTTCAAAACTTACATTGTGGGGACTCATTAGAGCCACCTCAATGAGGCTGTTCTAATGAGTACACACAATCTATGTTTTTGGGAAGAAATAAGAAAATAATGTATATACCTATAAACCCAAGTTTTATTTGATAAAAGTGAGGTTTCAAGGGGGTCAAAATTGGATAGGTGTGTTTTCATAATGCTATGCACAGAAAGTGCATTTGCAAGATTGTATTAACGTGGTAACTGACATGGTGTAAAGGTGCCCTGTAGCCTTTTAGGGGTACTGTGTCATCCAAATATGTAAGGCAGATTTCCAGCTGCCTTTAACATCCACTGAAATAAACCAGGTACCCATCTACAACTTTGTGAGTTTTTTTTTTCAGTCACTAGCTTGAGCAAAGCTCTAACCCGTGACCTCCAAAACCGAATTCAAATGCTTTAATCATCATGTTAGCAGGTCTGCCTATTGAAAATTTCTAAAAAAAAAAATAACACACTTTCTAAATGGTAAATCGGGGTTTACAGAAAGAATACATTTTCTTATTTCTGTTCCAAGAGGTAGGTTATGGGTACTTGTTAGAACCACCTCAATGAGGATGTTTTAAAGAGCACCAACAACCTATGTCTTGAGTAGAAGTAAAAAAAATCAGAAAATTAAGCACTCATAAAAAATTTACTGTTTTGGAGACTTGATGGAATGTGAAAGGCCCAATATGTCATTTCTGGAGCAACGTCTCCTAAACGACCAAAATAGTTCTGACTGGGACATAAAACATCAACACAAACAAATCTACAATACTTGGGCTCCTGTTTACAACATTAGCTCAGCTGTATACATGCCAAAAAATGTGATACAAACAAGCAGGCCCCCGCCCATCGGGGCTTGAAGAAATATATGGGCTGGATGATGCTTCCACACAAAGCTGAAACCGACCGGCAAATGAGTACTGGTAAACCGCTTAGAGGATCTAAGCCTGCCCAGGCAAAGCGGCGCGAGTCGGCCCAGCCATGCTTATAAACCCTAATGGTTTATTGGGTGGCAGGGCTTGAGATGTCATTTCATCTCAATGTCGGGTAAAAGTCCCACAAAATTGGAGGAAAATCTCAAATCAAACAAACACTCACTCAAAAGAGAAGTTTAAAACAGAAAACTCACATTTTGGGTGTCTTGCTTGACACAATGGTGTATTGTTAACACTCTGCATACTGGGTATATTTTGCATTAGATGACATTTTGAAATATTTTGGTAATTTTCCCAGAAAACCGGATTTGGTATCTCATGCAAATTGTCTCCTACCGGATTTGGCATCTCATGCAAATTGTCTCCTATCATGTGATGCCAAGTCCTGTTTTCTGGGAAAAATAAAACAAATGTCAACAATTTGTCATCTGCTGAATTTGCCTAGAGAGTGTGAAAGTTTAAACATTTCAAGACAAAGATTTTGATGTGAACTCTTCAATCAGTCAATTTGGACACATTCAGTCTTGTGCATAAGAAGTTTAGTCAAAATAATGAATGTCATATACTGTATTTACCCCAAAATTAAATATTCAGACACCCAAAAGCCTTACTTCCTTATTCTAAAATTCAAACAAGTACAATTTACTAGCTAAAGGTGTGTCTAAGAATAGCTTATGAGTGGCAAAGATGATGAGACACGGCATTCAGTGGCATCTCATCTGGGTCAACACAGTTGTCTTAGCCTGTCATTTTGAATATACAGTCAAACTTCAATGGCTCGAACATCTTTGGGACCTCGAAAATCTGTTCGAGACAGGGGTAGTTCGAGCCACTGAGGTTACAGTCAGAAGGTATAACGAGATACTTTTTGACATCTTTTCGGTGTTCTATAATGAATATGTATGGTGTGTGTACTCATTAGAATCGCCTCATCGAGGCGATCCTAATGAGTACACATAGCATACATGTGCAAGATAAAAGATAAAATCTCCTTAATTATCCTCCACTAATTCTTATGTAGAAGATTTCGCTAGGGGCTCAAGAATTTGTTCGACTCATCCATGGTGAACGAGTCATCGGTGTTCGAACCATCGAAGTTCTACTGTATATGGTAAATACACGAGTGATGATCCTGATAAGATCACATCACATGAACAAGTCCGTGAAATGTACACCCCACAAAATACCACTTTATATAGAGCAAAACTGGGGTTAATGGGGGTACACATTCTTTTCCTTACGGTGTCCAACTGATTTTGGCTTACAGCTGCACAAGTGTTGTCCTTGCAGCAGGTAAGGGTAGATGGGGAATGTCGTTATTTCTTAAGTTTCTACACTTCCGTTTATTTTCATCTTTTCCTCTGCCCCTTACTTTCATCTCCACTACCATCTCTTCTATCTCTTTTCTCCTTTTCTCTGGGAGACGTGGCCCCCGCCTAATGGGGCTTGGAGAAAAAGATTAGGCTGCCTGATGCTTCCAGGCAGAACTGAAACCAACAGCACATGAGTACTGGTAAACTGCTTAAAAGGTCTGAGCCTGCCCAGGCAAAATGGTGCAAGTCCTTGCAAATAAACCCTACTGATTTCATTGGGTGGCAGGGATTAAGATGTCATTCCATCTCAATGTCGGGTAAATGTCCAACAACATTGAAAGCAACATCTCCAAAATGACCTATATTGTGTTGGCCGGGACATTAAATCTAAAATCAAACAAAACAATTCTCTTGGTTATGCCCAAAATAATCAAAACAATCAAATAATGGATAAAATTATATTACATAAATGTTTTTATGTGGATTTCTGAGATCAATAACTGGGCCACAGCAAGCCAATATCTATGTTCAGTTCTGTGCCAGGCAAAGTATAAACAGACAGGAAGGGTCGGACCACTTTAAGGATAGCCATTTTATGGGCACTTCATGGACAGCTATTGGCCATGAGCTTTGTCAAACTGTTCTGCACCTTCACAAAGTGGCTAAGCAGGTTGTGATTTTGGTCTGTTTATCTTTTTTTTTCTTTTCCTTTTTTTCAAATTTTGGTTTCAAGGCCCATATATCAAGCTAATTATCAATCAGAGGTTGTCCAAAACTGGCCTTCTATTACAGAACATGGCTTCTTAAATATGCTGCATTGGAAAATCAGGTGTGTTTTCAGAGCTTACTCTGGCTTGGTCATCTCGAATTGTACATTTTCAACTGTCTGTTGGAATGTTATTGTCATTTTGTTTAATACATCTGACTAAATTATCATTATAGTATCATACTGAAATTAAGTATCATGTCCAGAAAACTGATCTTTGACCATACAGTGACTGTCCCTCGTAATGTGATGATGATGATTTCGTGTTTAACGACGCGTCAACCCTCTTTGTGGGTCACAAGCGTCAAACCCTCGTAATGTTATGTTCTAAACCAACTACACAATGATATCTACTTCAAGTCTTTAAAACTGAACCCACAAAATAGCCACATTGAAAATAATGTTATAAAGAATGGATATATCTTAAGGGCAGGCAACCCTTTGAAACTATCCTAGGGTTTTACTTTTAGAGTGATGTAATTTGCTCTTGGGGACATATTTTTTCCTTTAAAAAGGCCACTTTTATCAATAGGGTTCTACATTGTAAAGGGATAATTGAATTTTCTCTTCAGAAGCCAACTCTTTCCTTTAACGGATTTCATGAGGGACACCCCTAAAGGGGTACCTTGGCAAAAAGTGCAGGCCAAGATCAGACGCCGCAAAACGTGTGGCATCTAATCAGGGCCTGCACTATTTGCTAATAGAATTTTCCATCAAAAATAGAATAAGAACGAAACAAAAGGCCTAACACCCCTTATATGACAAATGGACTTGTCCAACATATAGCAATGGAAGAGTCCACCAGTATACAATGGGTTAAATGTAGCCCCTCATAAAGAGAAAAATATTGTTCACAGGGGTATATATCATCTTTCTAAATTTGGTTAAAACACAGATTATGGGTACTCATAAGGCAATTCTAAAGAGCACACACCATCTTTGTTTGAAACAGAAGCAGGGAAAACACTTAAACGTTTCTTATCATGCTGTTATTTAGTGGATAAAATCACTTAAACACGCCTATATAATTTTGACCCCCTTGAACCCCACTTTTATATAGTACCAGAAATTCAACTTCGGTGAAGTTGATGCCGCACCTGCTCCCCACCTGCCCAACAAAAAAAATAAAAGTTTATTTAAGGCAGAAGAGATGAATATTGGGCTTTGAGAAGAACCCATAGACTATATATGTGGGGTAAAAAACTGACTAATTTCACAATGTGATAAAATGAACTAAAATGATCCAAGAATTATATCCAAAGCATATGAAGTTGAACATCCTCAAAATGATTAGTATAAAACTGTAAGAGGAGTTGCGATGACAAGGTACCTATCATATATCAACTGAAGGTTAATAATGACTAAGTTCACAATGTGGAAAAAATGACAAAAATTGATCCGAAGATTAAGTCCAAACCACATGCAGGGCCTCAGGCAATGGCAAAAACACATGCAAAGTTTCAAAATGATTAGTATAAAACTGTAAGAGGAGTTTCAGTGACAAAGAGGTACCTCCTGTATATCAATTGAAGCTTAAAAATGACTAAGTTCACAATGCGCAAAAAGTGAAAAAAAATATTTTGAGAATTATGTCGAAATCACATGCACATCCTCATACCATGGTAAAAGCACATGCAAAGTTTCAAAATGATTGGTATAAAACTGTAAGAGGAGTTGCGATGACAAGACGTACCTATCATATATCAATTGAAGGTTAAAAATGACTAAGTTCACAATGTGGAAAAAGCGATAAAAATTAATCCGAAGTTAAAGTCCAAACCACATGCACATCCTCATACCATAGCAAAAACACACACAAAGTTTCAAAATGATCAATTTAAAACTGTAAGAGGAGTTGCGATGACAAGAGGTACCTATTGTATATCAACTAAAGCATAAAAAATGGCTAAGTTCATAATGTGCAAAAAGTGACAAAATATATTCTGAGAATTATGTCCAAACCACATGCACATCCTCAAACCATGGCGAAAGCACACGCAAAGTTTCAAAATGATTGGTATAAAAACTGTAAGAGGAGTTGCGATGACAAGAGGTACCTATTGTATATCAACTAAAGCATAAAAAATGGCTAAGTTCATAATGTGCAAAAAGTGAAAAAAAAAATTCTGAGAATTATGTCGAAAGCACATGCATATCCTCAAACCATGGGGAAAGCACACGCAAATTTTCAAAATGATTGGTATAAAACTGTAAGAGGAGTTGCGATGACAAGAGGTACCTATCATATATCAATTGTAGGTTAAAAATGACTAAGTTCACAATATGGAAAAAGTGACAAAAATTGATTCGAAGATTAAGTCCAAACCACATGCGCATCCTCATACCATGCCGAAAGCACATACAAATTTTCCAAATGATTGGTATAAAAGTGTAGGAGGAGTTGCGATGACAAGAGGTACCAACCCAATACCAATTGAAGGTTAAAAATGACTAAGTTCACAATCTGGAAAAAGTGACAAAAATTGATTCGAAGATCAAGTCCAAACCACATGTGCATCCTCATACCAAGGGGAAAGCACATGCAAAGTTTCCAAATGATCAGTATCAAGTCCAAACCACATGTGCATCCTCATACCAAGGGGAAAGCACATGCAAAGTTTCCAAATGATCAGTATAAACGTGTAAGAGGAGTTGCGATGACAAGAGGTACGTATCGCATACCTAAAAATGACTAAGTTCACAATATGTAAAAAATTACAAAAATTGATTCGAAGATTAAGTCCAAACCACATGCGCATCCTCATACCATGGCGAAAGCACATGCAAAGTTTCCAAATGATCGGTCTAAAAGTGTAGGAGGAGTTGCGATGACAAGACATCCAGTGTAAAATGTTGACGGAATGACGGACGGACGGACGGAAGGAAACTTGCACGCCTATGTCTTCCTGCTAAAGCAGGTGCGACAAAAACAGGGGTTTCCTGGGGTATAGCTTATTTTTCTTATTTCTGCTCTAAAACATAGATTGTGGGTACTTGTTAGAACCACCTCGATGATGCGGTTCTAACGAGTGCCCACAATCTATATTTTGAGCAGAAATAAGAAAAATATCACAATTTTTCATCTTAAAATTTTCATTTTTTCGGCGATATAGGTGGCAATGTATTTGTATAGGCATGTTTGGGTAATGAAATCATGGCATGAGAAGCATATGACGACAAGTATAATAACTCATGGTTACTGGCAAGTGACGTCATGACGCTGTCCCAGACAACCCTATGTTTTCTATGAAAGTTCTTCTTAACTATATGTTTAAAATTGTTATGCAATAAACAGAATCTTACACATGTGGTCATTTCATATTAAATTTATGAAACGCGCCTTGAGCAAGTTTTCATTTCTTTCCTGTTTCTCTCTTTCACCTCATTAACTATCTCTTCTATCTCTTTTCTCCCTTTCCATCACGAAAACACGCCTATATAATTTTGACCCACTTGAACCCCACTTTTATATAGTAAAACTGAGGTTTCCAGGGGTATTCCTTATTTTTCTTATTTCTGCTCTAAAATATAGATTGTGGGTACTCGTTAGAACTGCCTCGATCAGGCGGTTCTAAGGATTGCCCACAATCAAAAATTGTGATATGTTTCTTATTTCTGCTCTAAAATATAGATTGTGGGTACTCGTTAGAACCGCCTCGATCAGGCGGTTCTAAGATTGCCCACAATCAAAAATTGTGATATGTTTCTTATTTCTGCTCTAAAATATAGATTGTGGGTACTCGTTAGAACCGCCTCGATCAGGCGGTTCTAAGGAGTGCCCACAATAAAAAATTGTGATATGTTTCTTATTTCTGCTCTAAAATATAGATTGTGGGTACATGTTAGAACCGCCTCGATGAGGTGGTTCTAACGAGTGCCCACAATCTATATTTTGAGCAGAAATAAGAAAAATATCACAATTGTTCATCTTAAAATTTTCATTTTTTTGGCGATAAAGGTTACAATGTATTGGTATAGGCTTGTTTTCGTAATTAGAAGCATATGACGACAAAAGTAACTAGAGCTGCCGCCTAACGGGCGCCAATTATACCCCCGCTACCGACAAATTTTTACAAGTATTTGACCTTGAGGAAGGTCAACGTAAAGGTCAAGGTCAGGTTTGTGTATATCAATCTTAAGTACTAGTGGCAAGGTGTGTGGTGTGTGAATATTATAGAAATCGGTCAAAGAATAAGGAAGTTATGAGCAATGTTAAAGTTTTTTGTAACGGACCGACGACAGACGATTTGTAACGGACCGACGACAGACGACAAGCTGACTCCTATATACCCCCTTCAAACTTCGTTTGCGGGGGTATAATAACTCCTGGTGACTGGCATGTGATGTCATGACGCTGACCCAGACAACCCTATGTTTCTATGAATGTTCTTCTTAACTATATGTTTAAAATTGTTATGCAATAAACAGAATCTTACACTTGTGGTCATTTCATATTAAATTTATGAAACGTACCTTCGGCAAGTTTTCCTTTCTTTCCTGTTCCTCTCTTTCATCTTATTAAGTATCTCTTCTATCTCTTTTCTCCCTTTCTCTGGGAGACAACAGGCAATGACCCACAATGACCCACAAGGGCTGGTATGTCATTACACCCCAACGCAATCAAAATCATAAGAAATGACCTCAAGTCTAAGATCCTTTATATCTGTTAAATGTGAGGTTTACAGATAAGAAAAAACGGCCCCGATAGCTCAGTTGGTAGAGTGTCTGCTACGGGGAACGGGAGGTCACGTGTTCTATCCCGGGCCGTGACATACCAAATTCGTTAAAAATGGCACTACCTGCTCCTCGCTTGGCACTCAGATTTATGGGGTAGAGCTAGGACTGGTCAACCCAGTGTCAGGATAATGTGACTAGGTGTGGTATCATGTAATATGTCTGAGACATGATACCTCAGTGAGGCAGCACTATAAATGTGAGCATTGAGCTCCCTGTCGCAACCAGACACCGTCGTGATATGACTAAAAAATTGTTGGAAGAAACGTTAAACCCAAATTCACACACACACACATATCTCTTTTCTCCCTTTCTCTGGGAGACAACACACAATGACCCACAATGACCCACAAGGGCTGGTATGTCGTTAAACACCAACCCAATCAAAATCATAAGAAATGACCACAAGTCTAAGATCCTTTATATCTGTTAAATGTGAGGTTTACAGATAAGAAAAACGTCATAATAGCATGTGGTTGTGTTAACCCTTATCTTGCTGTTCACGTCAAACCCCTATCTTTGCAAACAGTGTAGATCCAGATCAGATGGCTTCTGAAGAAGCCATTTGATCAGGATCTACACTGTTTGGCATTCAGTTTATGACTTTGTAGCAATAAATTATATCAAGTAATTTGATTGGCTGATAGACAGAAATGGGTGTGGCTTAAACGAATATTCAGCAAGATAAGGGTTACAGTAAAGGTTATTGGAAAACAGGCAGAACACACATCAGGTATATCAATTTCCCTTGATAAAACAAGTACATGTATTTACATCACCTAGAATTAAAAAGCCCTCATGAAGTATTTTTGTACAAAAGTAGTATATGCATCCATTCATTTGTATATAGTGAGTGAGTTTTAGTTTTACGTCCCACCATCAGCTAAGGTCATACGGAGACTGGACATCTGTTTAAAGACTCATCCGAAAGTCTGGAGAAGCCCGGGATCGATCCTGCTATCCCTGGTTTACAAGGCGAGTAGCGTAACCACTGCACCACGGAGGCTTCTATATTTGTATATAACAGCTCCAGTTAAGAGAGGGTATCCATATATAATTTTTCTTATTTTGGCACAAAATGTATGATGTGAGTACTCATTGGAAGCCCCTTGCTTAGGTGCTTCTAATGAGTACCCACAATGTACGTTTTATGCAAAAGTAAGAAAAATGTCAATACTTTTCGGATGAAAAAAAAGCACCTTATCTGGATATAAGAAAGTTTCAGTTAAAATGTTGAGAAACACATTACACATACTTTCTCATTGACATCCTGTATTAAGCAAGCACCTATGAGATAATGAAAAAGTGCTTTCATAAGACAGGTGTTTGCTTAACACAAGTGAATTTTAATACATTTTTCTTTTATGGGAACTGAAATATGTTCTAGAAAGGGTTATCCTTTGGAAGCAAGGAATACACCACAGAACTGAAAAATACGGAGTGTTCATGTTTTCTGGGCCAGACTAGCTAGTTTCGGCCATTTAGGCCTCATCAGTGACCCTCGGATATTTTCAATATTCCACAATGGAATCAATGATCACAAAGGACAAGAAAATATAAACTACACTATGATGTAGGGCAGGGAGACTTTTTGCGGCCACCACACATTCCCAGACACCAGCTGTAGTGACGTCAAATATGTTCTAGAAAGGGTTATCCTTTGGAAGCAAGGAATACACCACAGAACTGAAAAATACGGAGTGTACATGTTTTCTGGGCCAGACTAGCTAGTCTGAAAGCCTGCTTGCTTAAGACAGATTGCTTGCTTTATACAGATGGCCACTAAGACAGGATTTAATGTATACTGAAGTAACCACATGCAGTGAAATGACGAAAACTTGAACATGCATAGCTCATTTATCATAGCTTATTTGAGCTCATTCATCCAATATCTCCTGATATCCATGTATTTAGATATTGTATGGAGGTTTTCCTGATTTAAACTGTAAAACGTATGTTGTGTGTACTCCTATCAATAAGTCTTTTTGTTTGCAAATTACAAAAACCAGGTTTTCCATGGCATGTATCAAATTTTAGCCGTTATCCTGCTGAATAAATTATTTTTGCAAAACCAACTAATACAACTAGAGCTGTCAGTGAAACTGACTAGGGCCCCGGCAGCGCTATCAGAAATTTGTGGACGGACAGACGGATGGACAGAGAGACAGTCAGACGGACGGACAGAGTGATTACTATAGGGCACCCACACTTTCAGTGCAGGGCCCTAATTATTTGATAAAATGTATTTTCTCAAATTCACAAACCAAATGAAAAACAGTGTAGATCCTGATCAGATGGCTTCTTCAGAAGCCATCTGATCTGGATCTACACTGTTTGCAAAGTTAGGGGTTGTCAGGTTCAGTGGGATCTGGGTGTAGACAATTTATTTCAAATATGTTAAGTTTCACAAGATATCAGCTGAATATACACACAGTGTCAAACCAGACAAACTTTTTGGATGTTTGAATCACGTCCAGCCTTTGATGAATATACTTGTTAGCCCCATAATGCTTATGAAAAGTATGGATTTTCAGGTCATATATTACTTTCATTATTTTTTCACAAAAGCATAGATTGTGGGTCTAGTCTTATGGAGATGGTTGTAACAAGAACCCTAAAACTGCAGATAAGGGGCTTTTTATTCGTTCAAAAGTACTGATATTTTTCTTTTTTCTGCACGAAAATGTATGTTGTTGGACTTTGCATATTCCTTAGAAGCCCCTTGGCAAGACACTTCTAATGAATACCCACAACATTTGTTTTTGTCCAGAAATAAGAAAAATAATATGTGGATACCCTGTCTTAATCAGTGGCTATGGTTCAACCCACAATCTGTATTTGAAGAAATTGGTTTTGGTTTGGTTTGGAGTTTAAAGGCCCAGTCAACACTATTTACGTCACGTCGAGCTAGTCAATTAACACAAACAACCTTTTTCTGGATAGGCTTATACGTAAGCGTTCATCAATACAAAGCATATTCTTTCACTAGAAACAGACACATGTATGCAGAAGAGGGAGAATGGCAATAGAAATTATTTATTTGTCAATCTCCATGACAGAACATTGCAAGACCTAGCAGGGATCAAACCTGCCATCTCTATCAACCATGCATATCCGACTAAGCCACCAATGCAGAGCCTTAACTCCAGATAAGGTGCTTTTTCTCATCTGTAAAGTACTGGTATTTTACTTATTTCTGAATGAAAACATCTGTTATGGGCTCAGAAAAGGCATTTTTTCATCCAAAAGGTAATGATATTTTTCTTATTTCTGCATGAAAACGTTTGTTTTGGGGATGCTATGAGTACTGCTTAGATTATCTCACATGTGTATCCTATTAGACCACTCATGTTGATTAATGGACAAATTACAGATAAACAAAACATTAAATGCACAATGGAATTCCTACTGTTTTAGCACAGTAGGTGCGACAAAAAATTGTACCCATTTTTTCTGTGATCCCACTGCCAGATTCAATTACTGTATATATATAATTACACTTCAATTATAAATAACATGTTTTTGAACAAAAATGGTCCAATGTGTAAATGTGCAATTCACAATATACAGTCGACGTCAATGGCTCGAACACCTTTGGAACAATGAAAATTTGTTTGAGACAGGGGTAGTTTGAGCCACTGAGGGTTAAATGATGATGATGATGATTTCGTGTTTAACGATCCACTGAGGGTTAATCATGGTGCCAGGTTAGGAGAAATAATAAAAATGTTCTTAAACAAGAATTCCGAAGAAGGCGGCGTCGCACCTGCTGGGGGCAAAAGTCATAGAAGTCACAATCAGAATGTTGTTATTAATTAAGTAAATTTCATAGCAGTTGATAGTTGATGTAAAATGTGTCAAAGTCACTGGACCAAAAATATAGGCCATGGTCACCAGGTCAAGGTACGTGCCAAATCGGTACAATGAGGAGAAGTACTATGCAAAGTTTGGTGGCTCTAGGTCATTTATTTTAGGACATATTGAACATTGACGTAAAAGTCGCTGGAGTGCATAATATAGGTTAAGGTCACCAGGTCAAGGTACCCACAGAGTAAGTAAATGTAGGAAAAGCCCTATGCAAGGTTTGGTGGTTGTAGGCCTTATAGTTAAGAAGATATGGAATGTCGACCTAAAATGTGTTAAAGTCAATGGAGTGCAAAAAAAAGGTCAAGGTCACCAAGTCAAGGTACCTGCATAGTCAGTACATCTAGGAGAACCACTATGCAAGATTTGGTGGTTGCAGGCCTTTTATTTGAGAAGATCTGGAACATTGAAACAAATTGTGTCAAAGTCAATGGAGTGTAAAATATAGGTCAAGGTCACCAGGTCAAGGTACCTGCAGAATCAGTACATCCAGGAGCAGCATTATGCAAGATTTGATGGTTGTAGGCCTTTTATTTGCAGAGATCTGGAACTTTGACATAAAAAATTGTCAAAGTCGCTGGAGCGTAAAATATAGGTCAAGGTTACCGGGTCAAGGTACCTGCAGAGTCAGTACATCTAAGAAAAGCACTATGCAAGATTAGATGGCTGTGGGCCGTTTATTTGAGGAGATCTGGAACTTTGACGTAAAATGTGTCAAAGTCAGTGGAGCGTAAAATATAGGTCAAGGTCACCATGTCAAGGTACCTGCAGAGTCAATACATATAGGAGAAACACTATTCAAGATTTTATTGTTGTAGGCCTTTTATTTGAGAAGATCTGGAACATTGACATAATTTGTGTCAAACTCATAGAAGCGTAAAATATAGGTCAAGGTCACCGGGTCAAGGTGCTTGCCTAGTCAGGAGCTCAGGGTGATGTTTCATGAAAGGTTTGATGGTTGTTTAGTCTTATAGTTGATTACAATACAAACTTCGACGTAAATGTCGAACTTCGACGTAATGGTAAAAGTCACTGAAGCGCAAAATATAGGTCAAATTCACCAGGTCAAGGTCTATTAGATGTTTCATGTAACGTTTGATGGTAGCTGAGGTTTGTAAAATAAAAATTTTGACGTAAATGTCGAACTTTGACGTAAATGTCGAACTTCGACGTAATGGTCAAAGTCACTAGTGCGCAAAATATAGGTCAAAGTCACCAGGTCAAGGTGCTTACAAAGTGAGAAGGTCTATGAGATGTTTCATGTAAGGTTTGATGGTAGCTGAGGTCTGTAAATAAAACTTTGACGTAAATGTCGAACTTCGATGTAAATGTCGAACTTCGACGTAATGGTCAAAGTCACTGGAGCGCAATATATAGGTCAAAGTCACAAGGTCAAGGTGCTTACCAAGTGAGAAGGTATATGAGATGTTTCAAGTAAGGTTTGATGGTAGCTGAGGTTTGTAAAATAAAAACTTTGACGTAAATGTCGAACTTCGGCGTAAATGTTAACAGGCGGACGGACAGACGCATGGACGAACGGACGCACGGACGGAAAATCGGACGCCTATGTCGCACCCTGCTACAAGCAGGTGGGACAAAAATAACGTTATGTTGTGTGTACTCATTAGAATCGCCTCGATGAGGCGATTCTAATGAGTACACACAACATACATTTTCAACATAAAATAATACATTCCTCTCTGAATTATCAGGAATGTATCAATATTTGCAGTTGCGGGCATTTTTTTCTAGGGACTCTGGCCGGCCTCATTAGCTTAGTCAATGGAGCAACTGACTGGTGATCAGGAGGATGCGGGTTCGATACCTGCCAGGGTCGGCAACATTCTTTCATGGAGATCGATCATGGAATCTTTTCTACTGTCATTCTCTCCCTTCCTCTGATTCAAGAAGGGCGGTTGTCAGCTTCTGGCGAAAGAATGTGCCGCTTATGTTTAAGCCTGCCCAGGAAAAGTGTGGATAGGTAAACAGTGTGTGTGTGAATTCGGGTTTAACGTCGCTTTCAACAATTTTTCAGTCATATCACGGGGGTGTCTGGTTGCGAAAGGGAGCTCAATGCTCACTTTTATAGTGCTGCCTCACTGAAGTATCATGTCCCAGACACATTACATGAAACCACACCCGTCACATTATCCGACACTGGGTCGACCAGTCCCAGCTCTAACCCGTAAATCTGAGTGCCAAGCGAGGAGCAGCTAGTACTATTTTTAACGACTTTGGTATGTCACGGCCCGGGATTGAACCTGTGACCTCCCGTTCCCTGGAGCGGACACTCTACCAAATGAGCGGGGCCGGTAGGATAGGTAAACGGACCAGCTCAAAAATGATCTAAACAGTGTTGACTGGGCCGTTAAACTCCAATACAAACAAATTTTCCAGGGACTCAAGAACAAGTTCAAAACAGCCGTGGTGAACTAGCCATGGTGTTAGAGCCATGGAACTATGAGAATATATACAAAAGTCAAGAAAATTAGGACAGATTAGGATAATTGAGATATTTTTTTTTTTCTCCATTTAACTGTATATTGTGGATACTTGTTAGAATCACCTAAATGGGGCAATTTCTAACTAGTACCTGCAACACATGTTCCTACGAGGACTGTTCAAATATGAATGCAACTAAGCACATAAAAATGATTCCGTGATAGATTTTGATGAAAAATTTATTTTGTCCCCTCAAAGTATTCCCCTTTAACAGATATACAAACTTTCAGTCTTCTGATCCAATCATTGAATGCATTTTGGTAGTCTTTTCTAGGTATACTATGAAGGCACTGGAATATTGCAGAACTGAGGTGTTTGCGCTGTACAAATTTTCGACCAGAAAGGTAGTTTTTCAGCCACGGGAACAAAAAAAAGTCACACAGGGCAAGGTCAGGGGAATACGGGGGGGGTGGGGGGGGGGGGGGTGGGTGAGGGAGTTCAACAACCTTTTCTTGCTTCAGATAGTCTTGCACAATGAACGCCTTGTGCGATGACGCATTGTCATGTAGCAATCTGACACTGGCCAAACCAGTTGCGGGTCTTCATTCTTTGAAATATTTCTTCAATTTTCGAAGAACATTATTCTTGTAAAACTTCGCATTTACAGATTTGCCTTTAGGCACAGCAACCTGAATAGCAGGGCCCTGATTTGAAAGAATATGGCATACATTACCTTTTTGACGCTCATGGTTCGCTTTGCAATGCATGGTCTTTTGCAATACTTTGTTGCCCATATTTTGTTCTGAATCTTTCGTTTTAGGGTCAAAAAAGTGAACCCATGTCTCGTCACCTGTGACGACATTAGCAAAAGACCGTGCATTTTAATTTGGAAACTTTTTAAGCAACTTCTTGGCGCACTGAAGGCGTGTCTTTTTCTGCTCATCTGTCAACAGATGGGGAATCCATCTAGCACAGATCTTTCTCATTTTCAAATCCCGTTTCAGAATTGTATGAGCTGCTCCTAATGAGATGCCAACCATACTAGCTATTTGCCTAGTGGTGTATCGTGCATCGGTAACAACTATTTCTTTCACTCTAGCAACCATCTTGGCCGACGATCATGTGGTGCATCTTCTGTTGAGCCTAGCCCACAGCTGAATTTCTTACACCAACGAAAAACTGTCGTTAAAGACATTTCATTATGCCCATAAACCAAACATATTTCATCCAAAATATCTTTGCACCGTATACCAAGAATACAATGATTCTTAATATAGGACCGTATTTCAAAGGCGTACTCTGACCTTCTTCCAACCATGTTTTGTATTAGTATACAAGAGTAGACAGTGTTTATCGAACGATATACATGGCTAAACTGTACGGATTTTAACAGGTTTGGTATCAATGTATAGGTAAAATGTTTTTCTTCGCTGTGATATTTATTTTCAGGTGATTTTCGCATTAGTGCATGAGAAAACGTTCTACTTGCATTCATATTTGAACAGTCCTCGTAATAAGAAATAAAGTTATAGCTTAATTATGATAGTCACCTCAATGAGGCAATTCTAACAAGTACCCACAACATACGTATCTTACAAGAAATATCCCTTAAGGGGAATGGGAAAACCTGTCAGATTTTTCCGCCATTTTTCAAAGGGATACTACTTTTGGGACTTCCTGTTTGCTTTTCTGTACGCTCTCTCCCACTAAAGAGGGGGTCTACTCTTAAATGTAAGAATTTGCTCTTTAGGAGCACTTTCTTTCCTTTGAGACTTGACCCCTATTGACATTGGAGACAAAAAAACTTTTCAAGGAGTTGCCTCCCCTGAAGGTGTATCCATTCCCCTAAATTAGCCTCAATGAACATCTATATCTGGATTTATGTACATGGCAAAGGACATGTAGCACATGACAATATTAATTAACTCATTTATTGCACACATTCTGAAGTAATCAAGCAATGAATACACAAAAGTGGTTTGAAATGTGGCTAAAACACATTAAAATACATGAACTGAAGAAGGTGTGCTATTATTTCATTTCATTAACACTTGATATGTCTTTTTTACTACAAAACATGTTTTTGTTTGATTTGAGGTTTAACGTCCCCGTCAACACTGTAAAGGTCATTTTGGAGATGTTGCTTCCAATTTTGTGGGACTTTTACCAGACATTGAGATGAAATGACATCTCAAGCCCTGTCGCCCAATGAAACCAATAGGGTTTATTAGCATGGACGGTCCGCCTCGCACCCTGGTTCCTGGTCAGGCTTAGATCCTCTAAGACTACAAAACATGAGTTTCCCTTTCAGACAATACCATGTTTACCCCCAAAAATTCAATTTTCAATGCAAAGCCATGCAATTCAGACTGTCCATGCTTATAAACCATATTGGTTTCATTGGGCGACAGGGCTTGAGATGTCATTTCATCTCAATGTCAGGAAAAGTCCAACAAAATTGGAAGCAGCATCTCCAAAATGACCTATACAGTGTTGATGGGGATGTTAAACCTCCAATCAAACAAAACAAGCCTTGCACTATAAAACTTATTCATTATATATTTTATTTATAACCAAACTGTGTAGACCCCAATGAGACCTCAGGATCAGTCCCATCTGGCTCTTCACTGTTTGCTCAGGATGATTTTATGCCATTCTGGGGACGGTTGTTCAAAAGCCATGATGTCCTTAATTAACTTCTCGTTAAAACTTTGATCATTTAATATGGCAAACATACTAATGTTTTTGCAGAAAAAAATATGAGCAGCTTTTGCAAAATGCAAAAGATGCTCACATTTATTTCAGCAAAAGAACCACTGTATTAGGTGTTTTGCTCACCAGAACAGTCAATGTTTTGACCATTAACAAGCTCGTCAAAATAATGAAGCTTTGAACATCTGGGCCCTGGTGTATGAATATTTAAGGTAAACAGGGTGACCAAGGGCCCTGGTGTATGAATATTTAGGGTAAACAGGGTGACCAAGGGCCCTGGTGTATGAATATTTAGGGTAAACAGGGTGACCAAGGGCCCTGGTGTATGAATATTTAGGGTAAACAGGATGACACCAAGGGCCCTGGTGTATGAATATTTAGGGTAAACAGGGTGACCAAGGGCCCTGGTGTATGAATATTTAGGGTAATCAGGATGACACCAAGGGCCCTGGTGTATGAATATTTAGGGTAAACAGGGTGACCAAGGGCCCTGGTGTATGAATATTTAGGGTAAACACGGTGACCAAGAAGAACAAAAAAATGTAAGGTGCTATACAAACAACATTTCAGAAATAAACAGCATTCTTGCATAAAATACTATGGACATAATCTTGAATGGACCAGAAGCCATGATCAAATCATGAAATTCATGTGCTGTTTGAACATTTGATATCACAGGATAGGCCTTGCTTTGTTTATGTTAGTATTACACTGAGCAACATGACATTGTCTTCCTGGAAGTAGCATTTTAAAATTTTATGATAACATCAGAAGGTCATTTTGGAACTGACCTCATTGTTAACTCTTGTCCTGCTGTTCACGACAACCCTTTTCTTTGCATACAGTGTAGATCCAGATCAGATGGCTTCTGAAGAAGCCATCTGATCAGGATCTACACTGTTTGACATTCAATTTATGAATTTGTAGGAATGAATTACATCAAGTAATCTGATTGGTTCAAAGTCAGACATGGGTGTGGCTAAACTGAATATTCAGCAAGAGAAGGGGTTATTAACATGTTTCTTTTACAGTTGTATTTCAAGAGTATATTTGGAGTTTTGTGGCGTTTAGGTCACACTTTGCCATATGCAAAGATAATGCAGATTCATGGTTATTTCATTGCAATTGCCTTTGCCCGGTTCTTCAGAATATATATGAACACTCCGACAAGTGACCTCGAGTTCAAACAGCTTCCTCGGGATCAGACATATGTTAATGCATAAAAACTATGGGCGATCCCAATATTATACGGTTGCCAGCTAGGCCATCTTAACAATCTATACAATAACAATAGCTGTCATCACGTTAACCAGTCCATGTCATGATTTAGTTTGATTGTTTGGAGCATGAGCAGCCCAGTCACATGTAGGCCATATCTAGCTTGTTGGTACACCTAACAACACTTATTACCTATAGAGGATCTTACATGAGTGTTCATGTTGAATTTATTAAACGAGTTGAGGAAAAGGGATAAAATGCGAGGCTTTGCCAAGCATTTTATCCCTTTTCTTCAACGAGTTTAATAAATTCAATAATACATGAGCACGAATGCAAGATTCTATTTATCATATGACATTTAAAACGCATTTTATTCACGAGTGTTTAACAAAAATGTCAATATTCTGCCATTTGTAAACGCGACGTCGTTAAGGATGTCGTACATGTAATGTTACGGGAGGTATCTAGCTAATTTGCGTATTTAATCCACTAGTGGATTATTGAATACACTCTCAGACGCAACTTCATATGGGCCCCGTCAAGCGATTTTGGTACTTATCGCCTTTGCGAGCTGCGAAGGTTCAGGCAAGCCTGCGCATTCGCGCAGTCTCGCCAGAACCTTCGCTGCTCGCTCATACAAGCAGTGAATCAAGAGGAACCTTCAGACAGAAAGCCATATCCCTGGCCCCTCTGAATGGCTGGGCATGTGCAGTTAAAATTTGTAGTGATGAAATGCTCGAAGACACAAATTCGCTTGGCGGCATACCTGCCAACTTTCACCCATTAGGAGTGAGTTTCACGATTTTTCCATGCATTTTGACCTCACGATCGTGTTGCGAAAATAAGGCAAAAATCACGATTTTTCCACCTCCTCACGCTTGGTATTTTTATCAGCCATATTGTTTGTGGATAGTCATTTGGAATATCTTGGATTTCTTCACTATCTATTTTGGAGAATGAAAAGCCTTGAGTATATTTTTAACTATATTGACTATTTTTAACCCAATGATAGATTACCGAGTACCTGCAAACAAATGCAAGTTGCCAACAGTTTTCTATCTGTATGAGCATGAACAGGGATGCCCTTTGCTGATCTTTTCATGTAAGTATGTTCTAACAATTATTTAATCTCTCCCAGATGTAATGAAAGTAAATATTTACCTATGAATGAGTATTGTCACATATTTTCGTGACTACGAAAATCATAGTTTTTATCTCTCAAACTAAGAATTTATTGTTATTTGGTAATGAGTGTTCTAACACTTCAGAAACAATTGTGTTGCAAAATAAAGGCTGTTATAGTCAGACATTAAGCACTCCTTGCAATTGCATGAAAACCGTTTCTGAGTAAAAGAACCTAATTTCAGACAGATCATATATTCAGACAACCTTTAGTTATTGCAAATACCGTTAATTATTGAAGCTTAAGTATTATACAAGTGATATATTGGATAATACATAAAATGTAAACATGTAATTTTTCTGATTGTTCTAGTGAACTGGAGTGAGTCTACTAGTTTGAAAAAAAATCTCCCCCCCATGGAAATTTTGGGGAAAGTATTCACCGCGCTTTATTCCATCGAAAAATGCCGTGACACGCAGAATCTCCCCCATGAAAAATTTGAAAAGTTGGCAGGTATGCTTGGTGGGGCTCATATGATAAAAGCAGTTAAACAGTACAGTACACATTCTTGTATCAGCTGAAGCAAGAGAATCATCACATGAACAAGTGCATGAAATGAACACCCTTTAAACCACACTTTATATGGAGAAAAATGGGGTTTACATGGATACACATTATTTTTCTTATTTATGCTTATGACACGGGTTGTGATGCGTGTCTAATGAGCACCAACAACCTATGTTTTGATTATAAATAAGAATGCTATCACAAATTTTCATCAGAAAAGTAGCCATATTGGAGAAGTATATATGGGCCCCGTCAAGCGATTTTTGTACTTATCGCCAATGCGAGCAGCGAAGGTTCAGGCGAGCCTGCGCATCCGCGCAGTCTCGCCAGAACCTTCGCTGCTCGCTCATACAAGCAGTGAATCAAGAGGAACCTTAAGACAGAAAGCCGTATCCCTGGCCCCTCTGAATGGCTGGGCTTGCGCAGTTAAAATTTGTCATGATGGAATGCTAGAAGACACAAATTTGCTTGGCGGGGCTCATATAAGACTGCCCTTAGTCAAATGGATTTGTTATTGTAATGGACGGTAAACCATGCCTTGAACACACTAGAAGATAACATTTTATACAGAGAACAAAGGCAATTACAAGTTTCGTTATTTTGGTGCAAAAGCAGACTGTACATACGTGTTTGAAGCACTGCACTTAGGTGGATCTTCCAGGCACCAATAATGTATGTTTGCAGCAGAAAAAAATCCAACAGTTAACATCATAAAAATCAGGTCTCATACTGACTAATCTTTCCTATGCCTGAAAGGCCTGATTTCGCAGCCTCAACCATTATCCTGTCGAACACATGCAACCATTACCTTTACTAATAGTGCTGATCCAGATCAGAAGGCTTCTGAAGAAGCCATCTGATCAGGATCTACACTGTTTGTAATGCAGTTTGTTAACTGAATGACTACATTTTATCAAGTAATTTGATTGACTGACAGTCAGAAATGGGTGTCACTCAATTCATTCATTATGCAGGATAAGGGTTAAATGGCAATTCTTAACAGAATAACGGAAGAAAAATCAAAATTTGAAGCCTGAAATCAAGAAAAATTCAAGCTCTAGAAGCCTGAAATCCTGCAAATGCCTGAAAAATATGAGGCCTGAAAAATGCAATTTTTGGAGTCATGCAAGAATTCGCTATGTCACATGGGTGTGTTATCTTAAGTATTTGTTTTTGTGCATATATAATAAAATTCTGCTATAAACCCTTATCCTGCTCAATAAACTGATTTAGTCACACCCATTTCTTACTATCAACCAATCAACTTACTTGATATAATGTATCTGTTCAATTCACAAACTGCATATGAAACAGTGTAGATCCTGAGCAGATGGCTTCAGAAGCCATCTGGTCTGGATCTATACTGTTTACAAAGTTAGGGGCTGCTGCGTTCAGCAGGAGAAGGGTTAAGACAATCAACCAGATACTAAGAACCCCATTTTCCAATGCCAAGTAAGGTGTTCTTTAACCCTTAAAGTACCAAGTAAAATTTTAGCAGATGACAATTTTATTTTCTAAATTATTTTTCGGGGGAATTTAGGCTCAACATTTTATGTGAATTGTCTGCCTGGCAAATGAACAAGACATCTGTAAATGTCATGATTGACAGTTTTAGTGTTAATATTTACACCCATTTTTAAGACTGCACCATTACCTCTGTGGCCTAGTGGATAAGAGCGCTGACTATTAATCATTCGTTCTCTCACTGCTGGGGTTCGAGCCTGGCTCGGTCACATGTGAGACTGCAAGGGAAGGTCAGGTGGTTTTTCTCAAGGTATTCCTGGTTTTCGCCCACTTCTGCTTAACGATCGGTAAAATATGAGTGAAAAAATCTCAAAAGGGCCGTAAAACCAAAACCCCCCAAAATAGCTGCAAGCACTGCATGATGGATGCCCTGCCACAACAAATACATCAAGCAAGTGCCATATCACAGTCAAGAAGGAATTCAAAGTAAGGATGCATTACTCATTCCCTTAATAAAGTTGACAGGAATATATGACTGAGATGACTATTGTCATTGTTCAAAGAGCCATGGCTCCAAAATAAAGTAAACCAGGATTAAAAATCTCATTTTCAGTTTGTGGGGGCATGTGCCCATTAAAATAAAGTCAAAATCTAATAACCCCAAAATAACGTTGACAAGAATACACGACTGAGATGACTGTTTTCAATTTTCAAAGAGCCATGGCTCCAAAAGAAAGTAAACCAGAATTACAGTTCTCATTTTCAGTTTTTGGGGGCCTGTGCCCTTTGAAGTAAAGTGAAGGTCTTCAAAATCGAATCAAATCTTTGGTCAACTGCAATGATATATTGTACCAAGTTAGACCACATTTCTATTATGTCTTCATGAGACTGTGTGCAGACAAGCCATATTTGGCAAAAAATAAGGTCAAGGTCATCAAAACCCAATGGCTGTTTTCCCCATTCTAGTGATGTAACAGTGCAGTACACATTCTTGTATCAGCTGAAGCAAGTTTGGTCAGAATCAATCATTAGGTTCAGGAGATATCGTACTTAAAAACAGACTACATGATAGAAATGGCTATGTTCAAGGGCTATAACTCCAAAAGTAGGAAAGTCAGAGTTATGGTTGATATGTTATGCATGTCGTCTTGGGGTGCTCTACATATCTGTGAAGTTTTGTGAAAATATCCCATATGGTAGCAGAGATATGGAGTGGGCACAAAACTGTCTCATGGTGATCTACATATCTGTGACGTTTCATGGTAAATATTTCAAGTGATATTGAAGTTATGGAGTGGACAAGAAACTATGTTAGAAATGGCTATGTTCAATGTTCAAAGGGCAAAAACTCCAAAAGTAGGAAAATCAGTGTTACAGTTCATATGTTCTGCCCGTCATCTCATGGTCTCTACTTATCTGTGAGGTTTCGTGAAAATATCTCAAACAGTATCAAGTTATGGAGCGGAAACAAAACTATGAGGCGCTGACAGACATACGGACACTCAAAACTTCGGAGGGTATAGTATATTATCCAGCCATTTTTTGAATGGCGGTGCAAAAATGGCAGTGGATAAAAAGACTGCACCATTAATAAGACCACACTTCTGGTCAGTCCGATAGGCAGCCTTAATATAGGAATTTTACTCTCCTCCCATAATTTTGTTTGATGTACTGCCACGGGCTACCTGTGTGATGATGGAGCTAATAATTCATATGAATTTTCAAGTTGTTTTTCATTTGTTTTGGTTTCATGGCGCTTTCAAGGTTGTTTCACTTATTTTGAGCCTATCCTTAACCAGAGGTGGGCAAAAACTGGAGTACCCAGAGAAAAATAACCTGACCTTCCAATGCAGAACTTGGCATATCACTTGACTTGAGCGAGGCTGGAACAACAGCTGTGAGGGACATAATGATAAAGAGTCAGCGCTCTTACCCACTAGGTCACAAAGGCCTGTCCAGTTTTATTTTATCTGGAAAATAGTGATAAAATAAAATAACATCTGCTGAATTTCACTAGGTGTCTTAGGATTGTAGAACGAGCAGTATAACCTTCAACAGGACATGTACAGCAAAACCACATAAACCCATGTCTTCTCACAATGAAGTACATTTCAATAAATTAGCCAGCTAATGAGAAAAGGGTCATTATCGCAATGGCGACCAGCAAAGGCTCAGGCGAGACTGTGCAGTCTCATCAGAGCCTTTGCCGCTCGCAGGCATGTGGAACAGATCTTGAAGTAGCTCTATGAAAAGATCATGTGTCTAACACTTATACACCATTAACACTATTAATGGGGTCAAAAGCAGAAACCGTGTTAGTTAAACAACCATGTTATATCCAAACAAAAATGTATAGATTATATAAAAAAATGACCATTTATGGTCATTTTTCCATCTAATCTATACAATTTTGGATCCATCTTGAAACCCTGTTATATACTACCCGTGTTATAATGAAGCATGTTATTATGAGGTTGTGGTGTAGATGGCTGAGCATGCATATTTGAGAAATGTAAATTGGAGAAGGTCCCTTTTCATATGTCTAGGTTCAAATGTCTATCACAGTTCATTTGAATGCCGATCTTGGCGTAAGATTCCGATAAATGAAAACTTGAATAAAAATTGAGATGTCTATTGATACTTGTAGCATTCCACATATCCAAAATTGGGCTGGTGCTGCGCGAAGAATAAAATAGCATGTTTTAAACACATCACCACAAGTCCACATGGCTACCATCTTCTTACTGAAAAAAAAAAGATTTATAGGCGAGATTTTATAGCTAAAATTGTTGCCATAGGCACACATCATCGTAAATCATGCAAGATATGTGAAGCACAATTTTAAAACCCTTAAAAATAACAATGAACAGCTTAATTGAAGAGAACTGCGTGACATAGATTAATAACAGTACTAGGCCAACCTATATTTTGCTGGTCTCGATTTTTCGCTGCAGCAATTTTATTTCTTTTCAGTGAACACAACAATCATGTAGGTTCCCTCAGGGATGAGTTGTTCAAGGTGTTCTCAGCTTAACAAGCTTGTTATTGAATGTTAACTGTTAAACAAGTATAGTTCGAACAAATTGACCTGGGACTGACCTTTATGCAAGGAATAAATTAGTCAATGTTATTGCCTAATACGTCAGTTTTCGTAAACTTCTCATGCATTTTCGGCATCCCATGAATTGTGACCCATTTACCGACCGCTATGCATTGAATAACAATATCGCCATTATTGGGAGACGGCGTAGATAAATACATGCATTCAGTCAGGTGTGAAATTATGTTAATAGAGTTCACCAGTCTCAGGTCATTTTGTTCGAACTATACAAAAATACCGTGCTTTTTTGCTGAAAAGTATCTTTTGCAGTGCCAGATGAAAACTACCTTTTTCATCACGATAACATATCTGTGAAATGAACACCCTATAAACCCCACTTTATACAGAGAAAACCTTGATATTCATGTGGGGACTATTTAGAACCACCTAACATTTTTCTGTCTAACAGCACTTGTGTATGATTAAAAACTAATAAGAAGCAGATACAAGCTTCTAGTTCTCTGCATATCATGTGATATTAATCCTCTGCATTTATGCAAATTTTAAGTGAGTGTTAGAGTTTCACGTCCCACCAACAGCTAAGGTCATACGGAGCCAGGACCTTGGTTTAAAGACTCATCCAAAAGTCTGGAGAAGCCAGGGATCGATCCTGCGATCCCTGGTTTACAAGGTGAGTAACGTAATCACTAAACCACGGAGGCTTCCACAAATTTTCAGTAAAAAGAAACCAAACAAGAGGGCCCAGAGGGCCCTGGTTCGCTCACCTGATCCAATGTATAACAAGTGGGCCCCGGGCAGGGTCAATTTTGGCCCCAGGGCTATAATTTGAACAATCTTGGTAGAGGTCCACAAGATGAAGCTTCATATCGAATATGAAAGACCTAGGCTTTCTGGTTTCAGAGAAGAAGATTTTAAAGGTTTACCCTGCATATAGAAGTCTATGTAAAACAAGATTTTACCTATATAAGTCTACCGGTATGTTAAACCGAAGGGCCCCGGAGCAGGGGCATTTTTGGCCCGAGGGCTATAATTTGAACAATCTTGGTAGAGGTCCACTAGCTGAAGCTTCATAACAAATATCAAAGACCTAAGCCTTGTGTTTCAGAGAAGATGATTTTTAAAGATTTTCCCTATATAAGTCTATGTAAAACCAAAGGGCCAAATGGCGGAGGCATTTTTGGTCTCAGGGCTATAATTTGAACAATCTTTATAGAGGTCCACTAGCTGAAGCTTCATAACAAATATCGAAGACCTAAGCCTTGTGGTTTCAAAGAAGAAGACTTTTCAAGATTTTCCCTATAGAAGTCTATGTAAAACCAAAGGGCCCCCGGAGCGGGGGCATTTTTGGCCCCAGGGCTATAATTTGAACAATCACAAGATGAAGCTTCATACCAAATATCAAAGACCTGGGGCTTGCAGTTGCAGAGAAGAAGATTTTTCAAGATTTTCCCTATATAAGCCTATGTAAAACAAAAGGGCCCTGGTTCGGGGGCATTTTTGGCCCCAGCACTATAATTTGAATAATCTTGGTAGGGGTCCACTAGATGACGCTTCATACCAAATATCAAAGACATATGCCTTGCGGTTTCAGAGAAGAAGATTTTTCAAGATTTTCCCTATATAAGCCCATGTAAAACCAAAGGGCCCCCGTGTGGGGGGCATTTTTAGCTCCAGCACTATAATTTGAACAATCTTGGTAGGGGTCCATTAGATGAAGCTTCATACCAAATATCAAAGACCTGGGCCTTGCGGTTTCAGAGAAGAAGATTTTTAAAGATTTTCCCTATATAAGCCCATGTAAAACAAAAGGGCCCTGGTGCGGAGGCATTTTTGGCCCCAGCACTATAATTTGAACAATCTTGGTAGGGGTCCACTAGATGAAGCTTCATACCAAATATCAAAGACCTGGGCCTTGTGGTTTCAGAGAAGAAGATTTTTCAAGATTTTCCCTATATAAGCCCATGTAAAACCAAAGGGCCCCCGTGCGGGGGCATTTTTAGCTCCAGCACTATAATTTGAACAATCTTGGTAGGGGTCCAATAGATGAAGCTTCATACCAAATATCAAAGACCTGGGCCTTGTGGTTTCAGAGAAGAAGATTTTTAAAGATTTTCCCTATATAAGCCCATGTAAAACCAAAGGGCCCTCGTGCGGGGGCATTTTTGGCCCCAGCACTATAATTTGAACAATCTTGGTAGGGGTCCACTAGATGAAGCTTCATACCAAATATCAAAGACCTGGGCCTTGCGGTTTCAGAGAAGAAGATTTTTTAAGTTTGCGGTGAAAAAAATCTATTTTTGGCTACTGTGACCTATATGTGCAACGGACTGGAACCATTTGAACAACTTTGAAAGGGGACCACCTAAGGATCATTCCTGTGAAGTTTGGTCAAAATACGATCAGTGGTTTAGGAGGAGATGTCGTTTGAAGAAAAGTTTACGGACGCACGCACGCACGGACGCACGCACGGACGCACGCACGACGGACAAAAAGTGATCCCAAAAGCTCACCTTGTCACTACGTGACAGGTGAGCTAAAAACAAGAGGACCATGATGGTCCTAAATCGCTCACCTGAGCTAAGAGATTTACATGTGGGTCCTTGGGCGGGACATTTTTTGGCCTCAGGGCTATAATTTGAACAATCTGGGTAGAGGTCCACTAAATGAAGCTTAATATCAAATATCATAAGCCTGGGCCTTCTGGTTTCAGATAAAAAAATTCTTTAAGGTTTTCCCTATATAGGCCTATGTAAAAGATGCGGGCCCTGTTGGGGGGGGGGCATTTTTGGCCCCTAGGCTAGAATTTGAACAATCTTGGAAGAACTCCACTAGATGAAGAAGCAAGCGTCATACCAAATATCCAAGATCTAGGCCTTTTGGTTTCATACAAGAATACTTTTAAAGGTATTCCCTATATTTGCCTACGTAAAACCTGGGACAGCGCAATTTTTGGCCCCAAGGCTATAATTGGAACAATCTTGGTAGAGGTCCATCAGTTGAAACTTCATACCATTTTCGGCCCCAGGGCTATAATTTGAACAAACATGGTAGAGGTCCACTAGACAAAGCTTCATACCAAATATCAAAGACCTGGGCCTTCTGGTTTCAGACAAGAAGATTTTTAAATGTTTTCCCTATATAAGCCTATGTAAAACAAGTGGGCCCCGGCGAGGGGACATTTTGGCCCCAGGGCTATAATCTGAACAATCTTTGTAGATGTCCACTAGACAAGCATCATACCAAATATCAAAGACCTGGGCCTTCTGGTTTCAGACAAGAAGATTTTTTTAAAGGTTTTCCCTATGTAAGCCTATATAAAACCAGTGGGCCCTAGCGCACGGGCAATTTTGGCCCTAGGGCTATAATTTGAACAATCTTGGTAGAGGTCCACTAGATGAAGCTTCATACCAAATACCAAAGACCTGGGCCTTCTGGTTTCAGACAAGAAGATTTTAAAGGTTTTTTTCTTATTTTCATTGCCATGGCAACCAGAGTTCTGCATAGAATGGAATTCTTTGAACAACTTTGAGAGAGGACCACCCACAGATCATTGCTGCTGAGTTAAGTGGTTTAGGAGATGTGATCTATAGAAATTGTGGACGGACATCCGGACGGACGACGACGACGATGGACAACAAGAGGCCCAAGAGGGCCTGTCGCTCCACCGGCTAACTTAAGACAATTGTCATATTTAGTACATTAACCAATTGTATACTAGTGGACTCTTCTATTGCTATATGCTGGACAAGTACATTTGTCATATAAGGGATGTCAGGCCTATTTTTTCTATTTTTGATGGAAAATTCTGTAAGCAAATAGTGCAGGCCCTGATCAGACATGGTGTTCTGCGGGGTCTGATTTGGGCCAGCACGGTTTGCCAAGGTACCCGTTTAGGGTTTTCTTGCATGCAATGGGTAAACAAGAGGGCCCAGAGGGCCCTGGTTCGCTCACCTGATCCAATGTATAACAAGTGGGCCCCGGGCAGGGTCAATTTTGGCCCCAGGGCTATAATTTGAACAATCTTGGTATAGGTCCACAAGATGAAGCTTCATATCGAATATGAAGACCTGGGCTTTGTCGTTTCAGAGAAGAAGATTTTAAAGGTTTACCCTGCATATAGAAGTCTATGTAAAACAAGATTTTCCCTATGTAAGTCTATGTAAAACCAAAGGGCCCCGGAGCGGGGACATTTTTGGCCCAAGGGCTATAATTTGAACAATCATGGTAGAGGTCCACTAGCTGAAGCTTCATAACAAATATCAAAGACCTACGCCTTGTGGTTTCAGAGAAGAAGATTTTTTAAAGATTTTCCCTATATAAGTCTATGTAAAACCAAAGGGCCACATGGCGGGGGCATTTTTGGTCTAAGGGCTATAATTTGAACAATCTTGTTAGAGGTCCACTAGCTGAAGCTTCATAACAAATATCAAAGACCTAAGCCTTGTGGTTTCAGAGAAGAAGATTTTTCAAGATTTTCCCTATATAAGTCTATGTAAAACCAAAGGGCCCTGGAGCGGGGGCATTTTTGGCCCCAGGGCTATAATTTGAACAATCTTGGTAGAGGTCCACAAGATGAAGCTTCATACCAAATATCAAAGACCTGGGCCTTGTGGTTTCAGAGGAGAAGATTTTTAAAGATTTTCCCTATATAAGCCTATGTAAACCAAAGGGCCCTGGGGCGGGGGCATTTTTGGCCCCAGGGCTATAATTTGAACAATCTTGGTAGGGGTCCACTAGATGAAGCTTCATACCAAATATCAATGTCCTGGGCCTTGCGGTTTCAGAGAAGAAGATTTTTTAAGTTTTCGGTGAAAAAAATCTATTTTTGGCTCCTGTGACCTATATGTGCAACGGACCGGAACTATTTGAACAACTTTGAAAGGGGACCACCTAAGGATCATTCCTGTGAAGTTTGGTCAAAATCCGATCAGTGGTTTAGGAGGAGATGTCGTTTGAAGAAAAAGTTTACGGACGCACACACGCATGCACGCACGCACGGACGCACGACGGACAAAAAGTGATCCCAAAAGCTCACCTTGTCACTACATGACAGGTGAGCTAAAAAAAAACAAGTGAATGTCCATTCTATATTTTTGGACCTCAGAGCCATGGTTGGCAGGCTTTATGTGAGTGACCATTTGGCATTGCTCCGTTCTAAATATCTAAAGCTCTGGGCCTTATGGTTTCAGAGAAGAAGACTTTTTTAAGTTTTTCCTATTATAAGTCTATGGGAACTAATAAGCCTCTGGGCGTGGCCATTTTTTACCCCAGGGGCATTGTTGGCAGGATTTATGTGAGTGAGCACTTGACGTTTCTGCATACTAAATATCTAAGCTCTGGGCACTGATGGTTTCAGAGAAGATTTTTGACAGTTTTTCCCAGTATAAGTCTATGGGAGCTTATGGGCCTCAGGGTGTGGCCAATTTGGACCCCAGGGGCATGGTTGGCAGGATTTATGCAGTTGAATACTTCAAGTTGCTACATACTAAGCTTTGGCCTTATGGTTTCAGAGGAGAAAAGTTTCAAGATTTTTTCATTATTTGTCTATGGGAGCTACTAAGCACCGGGGCGTTGCCAATTCGGACTCCAGAGGCATAGTTCGCAGGACTTAGTCAGTGACCACATAACTTTGCTACATACTAAATGTCTTAGCTTTAGGCCTTATGGTTTCAGAGAAGAAGATTGTTTAAGTTTTTCCCTTTAATTGGTCTATGGAAGCTAATGAGTCAAAGGTGATGGCCATGGCGGCCATGTTTTTTGTCTGATCAAAATTTCTTCAATGAATCTGACAATGGTCCACACAAGGAACATTCATGAAAATTAAGAACGAAATCCATTTAGCGGCTTTGGAGGAGAAGATTTAAAAAAAAAAGATCCCTTTATAAGTCTATGGAAGCTAATTAGCAAATGGGCGTGTCCATGGTGGCCATGTTTTTTGTCTGATCAAAATTGCTTCAAGCAATCTGACAAAGGTCCACTCAAGGAACATTCATGCAAAGTAAGAATTAAATCCATTGAGCTGAGCGGTTTTGGAGGAGAGGAGAAGATTTTTAAAACTTTTCCCCTTTCAAGTCTTTGAAAGCTAATGAGCCAAGGGGCATGGCCATGGCGGCCATGTGGGGCATGGCCATGGTGGCCATGTTTTTTGTCTGATCCAAATTACAATGAAATCCGACAAGTACTTTTGCAGAAGAAGATTTTTTAGCATTACACTATATGTTAAATAGTGAAAATAAGCCCCGCCCATGGCGGCCATGTTTTTTGTCGGATCAAAATTTCTCCAAGGAATCTGAAAGAGGTCTACCCAAGGAACATTCATGCAAAATAAAAATGAAATCCAACGGATAGTTTTGGAGGAGAAGATTTTTAATTTTTGTGTGCCATGGCAACCAGAGTTCTGGGTGTAACAAAATTCTTTGAAGGAATTTAGAAGAGGACTAAGTAAGGAACATTCCTGTGAAGTTTGGTTACAATTGGCCCAGTAGTTTAGGAGGAGATGTTTAAGCATTACACTATATGTTAAATAGTGAAAATAAGCCCCGCCCATGGTGGGCATGTTTTTTGTCGGATCAAAATTTCTCCAAGGAATCTGAAAGAGGTCCACCCAAGGAACATTCATGCAAAATAAAAATGAAATCCAACAGGTGGTTTTGGAGCAGATTTTTAAAGATTTTTAATTTGTGTGTTGTTTTGTTGCCATGGCAACCAGAATTCTGGGTTTAACAAAATTCTTTGAAGGAATTTAGAAGAGGACTAAGTAAGGAACATTCCTGTGAAGTTTGGTTATAATTGGCCCAGAAGTTTAGGAGGAGAAGATGTTTGAGCATTACACTATATGTTAAATAGTGAAAATAAGCCCCGCCCATGGCGGCCATGTTTTTTGTCGGATCAAAATTTCTTCAAGGAATCTGAAAGAGGTCCACCCAAGGAACATTCATGCAAAATAAAAATGAAATCCAACAGGTGGTTTTGGAGGAGAAGATTTTTAAAGATTTTTATTTTTTTGTGGTTTTGTCGCCATGGCAACCAGAGCTCTGGGTGTAACAAAATTCTTTGAAGGAATTTAGAAGAGGACTATGTAAGGAACATTCTTGTGAAGTTTGGTTACAATTGGCCCAGTAGTTTAGGAGAAGAAGACGTTTAAAGAAAACAGTTAACGCACGGACGCACGACGGACACAGGGCCATGACAATAGCCCCGCTGGCCTTCGGCCAGTGGAGCTAAAAACCGATCACAATAGCTCCTCTGGAGCCTTTGGCTCAGGTGAGCTAAAAAGCAATGTTTGTCAAGTCCATGAAATGAAAACTTCCGTAAACCCCACTTTATGTTGACTGAGGTTCACAGAAGTATACAATATTTTTTTTGCTTATTAATTTTGGTTTTATGGCCCTTTCAAGATTATTCCACCAATATCCAGCCGATCCTTAAATGTGAAAAACCACCTAACCATCGCGCTGCAGAACTTGGCGTGATCCACTCGAGGCTCAATCACAGACCTAATATTTAAGTCAGCACTCTTAACCACCAGGCTGCTGAGGCCTGTGCAATATTTTATTTTTGATAAAAAAAACCCACATATTTGTGGGTGCTTGTTAGAAATGCCTCATTTGCTTAACTGAATTTCAGGAATTTAACACTTTGCATGCGGGAAAACCATAACGGGGTACATTGGCATCACGAAAACAAGAGCTCCGCAAGCGGGGCATTATACGCCCGTGGCAAATTCGTATTTGGTAGACTGAAATCTGAAAACAGTATTCATTGCTTATTCATGGTGGAACTATTTTTCAAGTTTCAATGGGTGACAGCAAAATGCAAGAAGAGCATGCACAGTGCGAATCCAGAGCTAGGGCATCACAAACAGAGCTTTCTTCCTTTTCCCTGTATTGCTGCATCCACAGCAAACAGCTTAGAACTAGAATTAATCTGATTAGCAATTTAGAACACATAAAAAAGAGCACTTATAGCATTTGCTTAGCCTTTAACCTGCTGAATATTCAATTGATGATGCAAAATGCTGCAGTCAGTACGCACACAAAATAGAAGAAATGCAACTGATCTTTTAAGGCATGCAAAGAGTGCTTCTAAAAACAGTATTTGCAGATAATTTGAAGGTGCCACAAAACAATACTTACAGTTAGAAAATATGCAATGTAAAATCAATCTCAGAATAAGAGCCCATCTGAAAAAAAAAACCCCAAAAGATACAACTTCAAATATAAACACCACAGGAGTCTCATCTTGATCTAGGCTGAGTTATCTGGAAACCAAGCTGTTTACTGAAGGACGGATGGATGGACACAAACACCATAGCATTATGTTTGTTTTTTTCTTCTCTTTTTTTTAGAACAGGCATATCTACCTCAGAAAATCAGAAAAAAGGTACCTACAAACCCTGCCCAATGGCAGACAGACGCCAGCCCATAACAAATTCAGACTTTTTTTTTCAAACAGCAGTATTGACCTCAGAATAAGTACCCCCAAATGAAAATGTTTTTTACAGAAATTTTCAAAGGGTCATAACTCTATTAATATTTGGTGGACGGTTCACCTCGAAACCTCACACACATGTTCAGACCACAGTCTTGCTATCTACCAAGTGTCAGGTTGATCGAATGAAAACTGACAGAGGCGTTATCCTGAAAAGAAGAAGCTTATGGGCAGATGGGCGGAAAGGCGGACGGAGGCGGTCCTAATGGATGCCAACTCCATAACATAATGCGACGTTTTTTATCAAAATGGGCATATGTTTAGGTTAATCACTTGTTATCCATAAACAAAATTTTCAAGGGGTCATAATGTTATTAATATTTTGTGTATGGTTAACCTCAAAACTTAACGCACATTTCCAGCTCAGTCTTACTATCTACAAAGTATCGGGTTAATCAGAATAAAACTGTAGTACGAGATATGCGGAATGAGAATGTTTACTGAAAAAATTCAAAATTTATCTACCAATTGTCAGGTTGATCGAATGAAAACTGACAGAGGCGTTATCCTGAAAAGAAGAAGATTTTGGGCAGATGGGCGGAAAGGCGGACGGAAGCGGTCCTAACGGACGCCAACTCAATAACATAATGCGACGTTTTTTATCAAAATGTCCGGAAACGAAAATGTTTACAAAAAACTGACAGAGGCGTTATCCTGAAAAGAAGAAGATTTTGGGCGGATGGGCGGAAAGGCGGACGGAAGCGGTCCTAACGGACACGAAGTCAATAACATAATGCGACGTTTTTTATCAAAATGTCCGGAAACGAAAATGTTTACAAAAATTTCAAAGGGATATAACTGTTAATATTTGGCGGACGTTAATACTCGAAACTTTACGAACATCTATACATCAAGGTTTATCTACCTACAAAGTTTCAGCTTGATCTGATGAAAACTCTAGGAGTAATCCGGAAATGAAAATACTTACAAAAATTTCAAAGGGGCATAACTCTTTTAATATTTGAAGGATGTAAATTCTCGAAACTTTACCCACATATACACATCATGGTCTTACTACCTCCCAAGTTTCAGCTTGATCGGATGAAAACTGTAGGAGGAGTTATCCGGAAACGAAAATGTTTACAAAAATTTCAAAGGGGCATAACTCTGTTAATATTTGGCGGATGTTAATTCTCGAAACTTTACGCACATCTACACATCATGGTCTTACTACCTACCAAGTTTCAGCTTGATCGGATGAAAACTGTAGGAGGAGTTATATGGAAACGAAAATGTTTACAAAAATTTCAAAGGGACATAACTCTGTTAATATTAGGCGAACGTTAATTCTCGAAACTTTACGCACATCTACACATCATGGTCTTACTACCTACCAAGTTTCAGCTTGATCGGATGAAAACTGTAGGAGGAGTTATCCGGAAACGAAAATGTTTACAAAAATTTCAAAGGGGCATAACTCTGTTAATATTTGGCGGATGTTAATTCTCGAAACTTTACGCACATCTACACATCATGGTCTTACCACCTACCAAGTTTCAGCTTGATCGGATGAAAACTGTAGGAGGAGTTATCCGGAAACGAAAATGTTTACAAAAATTTCAAAGGGACATTACTCTGTTAATATTTGGCGAACGTTAATTCTCGAAACTTTACGCACATCTACACATCATGGTCTTACTACCTACCAAGTTTCAGCTTGATCGGATGAAAACTGTAGGAGGAGTTATCCGGAAACGAAAATGTTTACAAAATTTTCAAAGGGGCATAACTCTGTTAATATTTGGCGAACGTTAATACTCGAAACTTTACGCACATCTACACATCATGGTCTTACTACCTACCAAGTTTCAACTTGATCGGATGAAAACTGTAGGAGGAGTTATCCGGAAACGAAACTGTTTACAAAAATTTCAAAGGGACATAACTCTGTTAATATTTGGCGAACGTTAATTCTCGAAACTTTACGCACATCTACACATCATGGTCTTACTACCTACCAAGTTTCAGCTTGATCGGATGAAAACTGTAGGAGGAGTTATCCGGAAACGAAAATGTTTACAAAATTTTCAAAGGGGCATAACTCTGTTAATATTTGGCGAACGTTAATTCTCGAAACTTTACGCACATCTACACATCATGGTCTTACTACCTACCAAGTTTCAACTTGATCGGATGAAAACTGTAGGAGGAGTTATCCGGAAACGAAAAGTTTACGGACGGACGGACGGACGGACGGACAGACGCGGACCCCATAACATAATACGTCCCGTTTTTTCAAAACGGGCGTATAAAGACACCTATATTATTTTTACCCCTTGAACCCCACTTTTATATAGTAAAACAGGGGTTTGCAGGGGTAAACATTATTTTTCTTATTTCTGTTCTAAAATATAGATTGTGGGTACTCGTTAGAACCGCCTCATCGAGGCGGTTCTAACGAGTACCCACAATCTATATTCTGAGCAGAAATAAGAAAAATATTACAATTTTTCATCCTAAAAGTTAAATTTTTCCTGCGATAAAGTTTACAATGTATTTGTATAGGCGTGTTTTCGTAATGGCAAACAGTGAAGGCCCGGATCAGAGCCTGCACTATTTGCTAACAGAATTTTCTGTCAAAAATAGAATTAAAAAATGAAAATTAGGCCTGACACCCCTTATATGACAAATGGACTTGTCCAACATATAGCAATGGAAGAGTCCACTAGTATACAATTGGTTAAGTGTATTATTCTAGGTTCTGGACCATTTTCCAAGCCCACACTCAGACACGGTCAACCCACTAGGGCTGTCCGTGCTTTGATTTTCAACTTTGGAGCAATAATAAATGCATTCATCATTTTTGCATTATTTGCTGGCTCCCAGCTTACACATTATCAATATTGGAAAAACAGGTAACCAGCCCCTCCCCCCCCCCCACCCCCCCCACCTCCTGGCCCATCCTGACCTTAAAAGGTCAGGGGGGGGGTCTGGTTACCTGTTTTCCCAACACTGATAATCTTCAGACTAGGAACCAGCAGATAATGCAAATAAGGTTTATACCTGCAACAGCGAAAAACTTACCTCATTCCCTGGGTGGATTTATTTTGGAAATTCCTATAAAATTGTGGAGCACCAAGCATAGCTTCGGCAAATACGGCTAAAAATCCTAGCGTCTCTATAAACACCCAATTGTAAAGGAAAATATATGTCAATAAACCTATGATTCCAGTAAATGCTAAAGTAAACTCTATATAGCTGGAAAACTCAGTCCATCTCCAGAAGTAGTCCAAGTCAAAATCTGAAGAAAAAACAAACAGGACATTTGATAAGCTGGGAGCTAATATATATTTATAACTATATGAGATCAATTTCTTGCTCAGATCAACAGAAACTGTTATTTGTCCTGCTCATAAATGTTAAAATGCAAACTGTGTTGCCATTTCAAAATTAATGAGGACAAATTTTAGCTGAGTTGAGCATGAAAAAAAGTTGGTGATCTCAAGGCTGGGGCAGGTAAAAACCCACAAGAGGAACTGCAGCCGAGGTTGCAGATCTTTTTGTTTTTTGTAATGCTCAAAAATGCTAAAAAAATACACAAATTATTAATTTTCCTATTTATATAAACAATGTCATTTGTCCTGCTCATAAATTTTAAAATGCCAACAACTGTTGGCATTTTAAAATTTATGAGCAGGACAAACTGTATGCTCAAGTGAGCTAGGCATATTACTTATTTGACATCAATGTCTGTTACTAAGCTCATTTATGAGAAAAGGAACTTTATCTGCAGCCAGCCAATGCACTCAAAAATGACAGCCTCAAGGCCTCTTCTATATGATTGCGAGCCGCAAAGGTTTTGACAAGACTGCACTTCAACCTTGCCTGAGCCTTTGCTGCTTTCCTTTGTGGTATAATATGTACCCTTTTTACATGAACAGGCCCAATAACATCATTTTCTCCTTACACAACCACACACTCATTTTTTTATTATTATGAGCAAGACTTCCTTGGTAGAAACCAGTACTAAACAACTTCAATAAAGTGTCTTCCTCAGGGACACAACACATGGTGCCTGGCACGGGACTGGAACCCGGGACCCCTCGATCATGAATGAAGTGTTTTGCCATTGCACTAATGCGCTGCTGATAAACTGTGTCTTTTATATTTTTTTCAACTTCAAATATCATTTCTCTATTTAATTGTTTCACAAGAGTATGTTCCTATACTGCTGACGCTTGTCAGAACTGCACTAAACAATACTTCAATCATGTGACACGGGATCTGACATAATCAATTTCAAGTCATTATGATAACACGCTTGTGCGACATAGTGCATTTTTCACATCTCCAAAATGGCAACTTTTCTGACGAAAATCGGTAGTATTTTTCTTATTTATACTGCAAACATAGGTTGTTGGTGCTCGTTAGAACCGCCTCATTGAGGTGGTTCTAACGAGTACCCACAACCTATGTCTTGGAGCCGAAATAAGGAAAATTATGTATACCCACATAAACCCCAGTTTTCCCTATATAAAGTGGGGTTTAGAGGGGTGTTCATTTCACGGACTTGTTCACGTGATGAAAAATAAGAATTTCAAGTAAAAATAAGAACACAGGCATATATGTATGCGAACATGCTGGACTTTCTTTAGATAAAAGGTTTACATATCTGCATGGACCTGAAAACAGGTTACCATTGATTTAGCAGTAAAGTAGGGTAACCATAGTAGATCTTGTTAGAGATCTGCTTAATCTCAAGATCTATTGTTAGTTTTTTCTGGTTAGCTAAATGGTTCAGCAAGTTAATTCTAATGTTGTGAGACCCCAGATTATAATAGTGGTAATTTAGTGCTTCAATCCATCTAGTCTTCCGCCCCTGAGTTTCTGAAATGGACTTGTTCATCTTTGAATTTGGGCTGCCAATTCTTGTAAATAAGATGTTAGTCAACAATCATTAACCCATTGTATACTAGTGAAGTCTTCCATTGCTATATGTTGGACCAGTCCATTTGTCATATAAGGGGTGTCAGACCCATTTTTTCATTTTTATTCTATTTTTGACGTAAAATTCTGTTTGCAAATAATGCAGGCCCTGATCAGACGCCGCGTTGTTCAGTTGTTCAAAAGATCATAAATTCAACACATGCTCCGTTCAGTTGTTCAAAAGATCATAAATTCAACACATGCTGCCTTCAGTTGTTCAAAAGATCATAAATTCAACACATGCTCCGTTCAGTTGTTCAAAAGATCATAAATGCAACAAACTCTCTTTGTGTTGAGTTTTTACCTCCCAATCAACACATAAAATGCTGCATTTGGTGACATCTGATCTGGGTCTACACTGTTTGCCTAACAAGACTGGTCATCTAGGCTCTTTACACAACACTCTGTTATCACAAGATCAAGAATAGCATGACCATTGTAAACTGCAAATTGGATTGTGTAAACATCAGGAATAGTCACATGAACATCAGCAACATGTGGCTACTGTGCTTAGAAACTTTGAGCCAATTGACAATCGACCCCCAAAATTACTCAGGAACAGCCACAATCAAAGAACACAGCCAGCTGAAGCCACCAACAGAAAAGAAAGAGCCACAACATTAAGACACATACAACCACACATGCATCAACAATATACAGTCAATTAATATTTTAACATCAAGCCAATTAAATCCAATTCTTTAGGGTAAATATATATTCTAAGCTGACACTTTGTTGTTTATCCCACTATATACTGGTGGACTCTTCCATTACTATATGCTGGACAAGTCCATTTATCATATAAGGGGTGGTAGGCCTATTTTTTAGTTTTTATTCCGTTTTTGACGGAAAATACAGTTAGCAAAGTTAATAGTGCAGGCCTTGATCCGAAGCCGCGTTTTGCGGCATCTGATCTGGGCCTGCACTGTTTGCCAAGGTACCCCTTTAGGGGTTTCCCGCATACAATGGGTTATTTAAAAGCAACTGACAAGGCCTGAATCAGCCCTGTATGGATGTTCAAATTAAGCATATCTGGACCTTCAGTGTCTAAATATAATATGTCTAAAGATACATGTACATTCTGTTACATTGTGACTTACATTTACCAAATTTTCCATATTTAGTGCACATGCTTTAATAAGGGCAAACCTTTTTTTTTTCGAGAAGTAGAGTTAACACTAATTTAGAGAGCTAGATTTTGGCCTGCTGAAGTTGTCCCTGTGCTGAAAGATCACTCTAACATACATGTCAATATTATGCTTTTGTGATAAAGAGGGGAAAATTGCTGACTTGTGTTGTTTGCTGGAAACCCCTTAAGGGTGCCTTGGCAAACAATGCAGGCCCAGATCAAAGGCTGCAAACCGTGGCATTTGATCAGGGCCTGCCCTGTTTGCTTACAGAATTTTCCATCAAAAAAAGAGTAAAAATGAAGAAATAGGCCTGACACCCCTTATATGAGAAATGATCTTGTCCAGCATATAGCAATGGAAGAGTCCACTAGCATACAATGGGTTAAGAAGCTTATTGTATTTCCTTATGCCAACTTCAGACATATGTCTGGTGTAACAAAACATGTAGACATATGTTTGGTGTAACCAAACATGTCTAAAGTTGGCATAAGGTGCTTACAGTTTGACCTGACCATTCCCTTAATAGACAGACTTTCTAGGACTTGTTTTAGATTTTCTTTGTTTGTTTGTATTGGAGTTTAACCGCCCAGTCAACACTATTTTAGGTCATTTTTGAGCCAGTCAGTTTACCAATCCACCCTTTCCTGGGCAAGCTTATAATACATAAGCAGTTAACCAGTACAGTGCACATTCTTTTGTCAGAAACTGACAACTGCCCTTCTTGAATCAACGGAAGGGAGAGAATAACCATAGAAAAGATTTCATGATCAATCTCCACGAAAGAATATTTCCTACCCCGGCAGGTATTGAACCCGCATCCTGATCACCAGTCAGATGTGCATCCGACTGAGCTACCGAGGCCGGCAGACTTGTTTCAGAATGAAATGTCTGAGGGCATAGTGCTCTTATTAATGGAAATATGGTAGATATATTGCATCAAATGTCGCAAATTTGGTGATTACAAAAATATGAAACATTAAAAAAACTTGTGAAAATTACTGATTTACAGCACATTAAATACTGTTCTCAGAGTATTGCATCCAGTTAGTGAAATTCATTTTTCAAAATTAGCATTTAATTCTTCAACTGCTACATACAATCCTAAAGCAGACAAAAATCTAATTTTTGAAATATTCTTCATAGTAAATTAATAAGGCTTTACACTATGTGTGAATCTTCTGCTAAGCAATCTGATTTTTAAAATATTCTTCACAGTAAATAAGGCATGACATTATATGGAACTCTTCTGCTAAGAAGACGATTCACATATGACATCAGGCCTAAATTTTCATTGAAAAATAAAAAAAAAAGCACTTTTAAAATGCTGTCTTCTAGTCATATAAGCAGTCAAAGGATTAAAAATATTAATGAAAACAGCAGTGAGTTTTATTTTATGGTTAGAATCATTCGGGATAATTTTAATATGCAAAAGCATTTTTAATGTACAAATGTGCGTGCCAGATGGAAGGTGTGGAGTGAGGATGGTGTATCAATTTTACAGCTTGCAAGAGAAAAGTTGGGTTTATAAGGTACAGACTACGGCCCCCGCCCATCGGGGCTTGAAGAAATAAATGGGCTGAATGATACTTCGGAGAGCTGAAGTCAACCCGCACACGAGTACTGGTAAACCGCTTAGTCAGACCGTCCATGCTTATAAACCCTATTGGTTTCATTGGGCGGCAGGGCTTGAGATGTCATTTCATCTCAATGTCGGGTAAAAGTCCCACAAAACTGGAAGCAATGTCTCCAAAATGACCTTTACAGTGTTGACGAGGATGTTAAACCTCAAATCAAACAAACAAACAAGGTACAGACTAAAGATTTCTTTCCTTATATCTGCACAGAAGTTTAGATTGTGGGTACTCATTAGAGGCAGTTCTTGGCCCCCGCCCATAGGGGCTTGAAGAAATATATGGACTGCACGATGCTTCCACCCAGAGCTGAATCCGGCCGCACACTAGTACTGGTAAACCGCTTAGAGGATCTAAGCCTGTCCAGGAACCGTGGTGCGAGGCAGACCGTCCATACTAATAAACCCTATTGGTTTCATAGGGCGACAGGGCTTGAGATGTCATTTCATCTCAATGTCGGGTAAAAGTCCCACAAAATTGGAAGCAACGTCTCCAAAATGACCTTTATGGTGATGGCGGGGACGTTAAACCTCAAATCAAACAAACAAACAATGAGGCAGTTCTAACTAGTGCCCACAATCTATGTTTGAAGCAGAAATAAGAAAAATACCACTTTTTAACAATTAAATCCATGAAAGAAAACATTATCTCACATGAAGGTAAAAGAAAATATTTTCTTACATGGGTGTGCAGTCATAATATTGGGAATAAACAAGAAGTGGAAAGAAGCTGTGAACTGAAGATTAGATGGGCAAGATTTTAGTGCCAGTGTTTGAACCTCACTCATACACATGCTGACTATGCATCATATGCCAAAAAATTATGGAAGCTAAAACTAAGCTGTTTTGATCACTACTTATGACTAGAAATGTTCAAGAAGAAAACTATGCCCCACACCATAAACATGGCATAATGGGATATGTTGCCTTGAAAATGAAAATAGGGTCACCAAAGCAAGTTTTCAAGACATACTGTACCAAGTTCGGCCATAATTTTCAATCTGTCCAAAAGATATACAAACTGATAATTTTGGTTCCATCTGACCTTGAAACTTAGGTCAATGTCACCAAACTCTAATTAAGTTTTCTGTATTATTATACCAAACTGGGCTGGAAAGCATCAATGAGTGGGAGATCTAGTGCAGGCATGGTAATTTGACAATCTTTTCCTTCATGTGACCTTGAAAATGAGGTGAAGGTCACCAAAATCTAAACAAGTCCTTGGTTGAATGTAATAATAAATTATACATAGTTTGACCCAATTCCTAAATTCACCACAAGCTATTTAGTTCCAAAGTTGTGTCTGTGACCTTAAATTTGGGATCATGGTCATTAAAATCCAACCACAAATAATTGGTGGGTTGCAAGAGCATATTGTACCAAGTTTGACCTTTATTAGGAATTTGTTCAGGAGATAGAATGCAAAAAATCATTCTTTGGACTAATTTGAAAAGTAAGGTTTGAAAGTAAGGTTTAATATCACAAAATCTAATCTAGTCTTTAGTAGGTTGCAATAATGTTTTGACCACAAATCAGTAATTTGTTCAGGAGATAGGTTATAGACAAGCTATAATTAACCAAAACAAGAGGGCCCAGAGGGCCCTGAATCGCTCACCTGAGAATCAGTGTCTCTAGTACATTCTTGGCCCAAGGGCTATACTAGGTGAAGCTTCATACCAAATATCAAAGACCTGAGCCTTGTGGTTTCAGAGATGAAGATTTTTAAATATTTTCCCTATATAATTTGTTCTATAAAAGGGTTATCCTTTGGAAGCAAGGAATACACCACAGAAGTGAAACATATGGAGTGTACATGTTTTCTGGGCCAGACTAGCTAGTTTCGGCCAATTAGGCCTCATAAGTGACCCTCAGATATTTTCAAAATTCCACAATGGAATCAATGATCCCAAAGAACAAGAAAATATAATCTACACTATGATGTAGGGCAGGGAGACGTTTTACCGCCGCCACACATTCCCACACACCAGCTGTAGTGAAGTTAAATATGTTCTATAAAAGGGTTATCATTTGGAAGCAAGGAATACACTACAGAAGTGAAACATATGGAGTGTACAGTCATGTTTTCTGGGCCAGACTAGCTAGTTTAGGCCAATTAGACCTCATGAAAAACCAAAGGCCCCCGGGGATGGGGGCATTTTTGGCCCAAGGGCTATAATTTGAACAATCTTGGTAGAGGTTCATTAGATGAAGCTTCACGACAAATATAAAAGATCTGAGCCTTGTGGTTTCAGAGAGAAGAAGATTTTTAAAAATTTTCCCTGTATAAGCCTATGTGAAACCAAAGGCCTCCGGAGGGGGGGGGGGGGGGGGCATTTTTAGCCCCAGGGCTATAATTTGAACAATCTTGGTAGGGGTCCACTAGATGAAGCATCATACCAAATATCAAAGACCTGGGCCTTGTGGTTTCAGAGAAGAAGATTTTTCAAGATTTTCCCTATATAAGCCCATATAGAACCAAAGGGCCCCATAGCGGGGGCATCTTTGGCCCCAGCACTATAATTTGAACAATCTTGGTAGGGGTCCACTAGATGAAGCTCCACACCAAATATCACAGATCTGAGCCTTACGGTTTCAGAGAAGGAAGATTTTTAAAGATTTTCCCTGTATAAGCCTATGTAAAACCAAAGGCCCCCGGGGCGGGGGCAATTTTGGCCCCAGGGCTATAATTTGAACAATCTTGGTAGGGGTCCACTAGATGAAGCATCATACCAAATATCAAAGACCTGGGCCTTGTGGTTTCAGAGAAGAAGATTTTTAAAGATTTTCCCTATATAAGCCCATATAGAACCAAAGGGCCCCATAGCGGGGGCATCTTTGGCCCCAGCACTATAATTTGAACAATCTTGGTAGGGGTCCACTAGATGAAGCTCCACACCAAATATCACAGATCTGAGCCTTATGGTTTCAGAGAAGGAAGATTTTTAAAGATTTTCCCTGTATAAGCCTATGTAAAACCAAAGGCCCCCGGGGCGGGGGCAATTTTGGCCCTAGGGCTATAATTTGAACAATCTTGGTAGAGGTCCACTAGATGAAGCTTCATACCAAACAGCAAAGACCTGGGCCTTGCGGTTTCAGAGAAGAAGATTTTTAACGATTTTCCCTGTAAAAGCCTATGTAAAACCAAAGGCCCCCGGGGCGGGGGCATTTTTGGCCCTAGGGCTATAATTTTAACAATCTTGGTAGAGGTCTACTACGTGAAGCTTCACACCAAATACCAAAGACCTGGTCCTTGTGGTGTCAGAGAAGCAGATTTTTTAAAGATTTTCGGTATATAAGCCTATTTAAACCCAAAGGCCCCCAGGGTGGGGGCATTTTTGGCCCCAGGGCTATAATTTGAACAATCTTGGTAGAGGTCCACTAGGTGAAGCTTCACACCAAATATCAAAGACCTGGGTCTTGTGGTTTCAGAGAAGAAGATTTTTAAAGATTTTCCCTATATAAGCCTATGTAAACCCAAAGGCCCCCGGGGCGGGGGCATTTCTGGCCCAAGGGCCATAATTTGAACAATCTTGGTACAGGTCCACTAGATGAAGCTTCATACCAAATATCGAAGACCTGGGCCTTTCGGTTTCAGAGAAGAAGATTTTTCAAGATTTTCCCTATATAAGCCTTTGTAAACCCAAAGGCCCCCGGGGCGGGGGTATTTCTGGCCCAAGGGCCATAATTTGAACAATCTTGGTAAAGGTCTACTAGGTGAAGCTTCACACCAAATATCAAAGACCTGGGTCTTGTGGTTTCAGAGAAGAAGATTTTTAAAGATTTTCCCTATATAAGCCTATGTAAACCCAAAGGCCCCCGGGGCGGGGGCATTTCTGGCCCAAGGGCCATAATTTGAACAATCTTGGTACAGGTCCATTAGATGAAGCTTCATACCAAATATCGAAGACCTGGGCCTTTCGGTTTCAGAGAAGAAGATTTTTAAAGTTTTCATTTTAAAAATCTATTTTTAGCTCCTGTGACCTAGATGTGCAATGGACCGGAACCATTTGAACAACTTTGAAAGGGGACCACCTAAGGATCATTCCTGTGAAGTTTGGTTAGAATCTGATCAGTGGTTTAGGAGGAGATGTCGTTTGAAGAAAAAGTTTACGCATGCACACACGCACGCACGCACGCACGCACACACGCACGACGGACGACGGACAAAAAGTGATCCCAAAAGCTCACCTTGTCACTACGTGACAGGTGAGCTAAAAACCAAAACGGGTACCTTGGCAAACAGTGCAGGCCCAGATCAGACGCCACAGAATGCAGCCTCTGATTAGGGCCTACAATATTTGTGAAAAGTTCAGCTATTTCCTGATAACACAATCTGTCACTACTAAATTTCGAAATATACTACTCGTTTGATAGGGATCACTTTTTTAATGCAAAATAATTTTTGGATGAATTAATCAGCTGAATCCAAATTTGATACATAATGATAGAACACGTATCCTTCACAAAACCTAGTGAATAATTTTGTCAGCTGGTGCTGCATTCAAGCATGACAACAGCAACCGTCTTGGCACCCCCAAAATTTGCCGTAACACGAAGGGATTTTGACAACTGATTTTTCACAAATTTCCAAATGTGTTTAGACAAACGTGCCTAATAACGTGTATGGCATCCACGGGCATCAATTACAGTACGACATCGCCTGCGCATGCTCATAATCAGAGTCTGTATCCGGTTTTGTTGAATCAGCTTTCATTCAGCAACCAATGTATCTTTGAGCTCCTGTAAAGTCCTCGGATGCACAGGTCGGGTTGACATAGCACGCTGAAGCATGCCCTGCGCATGCTCAATCGGATTTAAGTCCGGTGACCGAGTAGGCCAGTCCATACGAACGATTGTCTAACGTTCCAGATAGGAATCAGTGACGTTGGCACGGTTTGGACGGGCATTTTCAGCCATCAGAATAAAGTCCCGGCCGATAGCATCTGCATATGGTCTCACAAAGTCATCAAGAATCTCATTACAGTACCTCACTGCCATTAACGTTCCTTTTTCAACGACGTTCAAGTCAGTGTTACCGTTCACGCTTATCCCAGCCCAAACCATGACTGACCCCTTTCCATAGCGATCATGCTCTGCCACATCCAAGTCATCGAACCGCTCTTTAGACATTCGCCACACTAATTGACGTTTATAAGTGAAGTTTAGACAGAATCTGGACTCCTCAGGAAACAGTACTGGCGTCAAGTCATGAACCGTCCACCTGACGTTAGTTCTGACAAAGTCCAACCGGTCTAGCACGTGCTGTCTTGTCAACGGAACACGTACAGCAGGCCTCATGGCATTAAGTCCGAACTCGTGGAGCCCGTTTCTGACAGTTTGTGCAGAAATTCGTACTCCAGTTCCGTTCCTAAGCTCGTTATACAAACACGTAGCGTTCAGGGACCGTCGACGTCGAGACTGAATATACAAGAAACGGCCCCGACGTTGAGTTGTAGCCCTTTCTCGACCCTTTCGTGTCTGTGTGAAGGATTTCCATGGGTAAGATGCCGACTCCACATTCGGGAAACCACGCTCTGAGACACATTCAGAATCCCAGCAACACGACGTTAAAAGACGCCAGATTCCAACATTCCGACGCAATGATTCATTTCTTCGGGGCTCAGACGGTTTCTTAATTGTCCTCTAGGCATTTTAGTGTTTCACAAACTCAAATGAAGTCCATTTTACGCTTGGTAAAGTAACACTGACAAGTTTGATTGGTCTGTTGGAAAGCAGTGCTACGCAAGATTTTGGGGGTGCATGAATTCATTTGCGAAGTGTGAGAAGTGTGCACTTTTATGAGTACTGAACTGCACATGAGTTTCCGTTTCAGATATTTACCAATATACCGAGTACAAATTCTGTCAAGAAATTTTAAATTTTCAGTGCAAAATTTGGTTTATAAAAAGTGATCCCTATCAAACTTTGAGTAGTATATATAAGGAGGAAGATTCCATTTGGTATAAAAATAGTTAATAACATAATATTATAGCCCTGTCGAATACAGTCAAACTTCAGTGGCTCAGCACTATATAGGTCATTTTGGAGACACTGGTTCCAAAATTGTGCGACTTTTACCCACCACTGAGATGAAATGACATCTCAAGCCCTGCCACCCAATGAGACCAATAGGGTTTATATGCATACCGGGTCGGCACGTACAGGGTTATTTTTGCCCGAAATGGTCATTGTGGGCAAAAATAACCATGTACATGCCGAACCCTAAGTTTATATTCATGGACAGTTCGACTCGCACCACTTTGCCTGGGAAGGTCTTAGATCCTCGAAACAGTCTACCGGTTGTCATGTGCAATTGAATTCAGCTCTGGGTTGAAGCACCATGCAGCCCAATTTGCAATCTAGTTCCGATGGATGTTGTATGTATAAAAATTTTCAAAATAAAGTAAGAAAAGAAACATAAATTATTCCTAACTATTCCTTATTTGAAGCTATTCTGAATCATTTCACTAGGGACTGAAGGATGAGTTTGAACCAAGCATGATAAATGAGCGGTCTGTTGTTTCACTATGTAAGAAATCACTAGAAATTACATGTGTGTGTATAGTTTAACCCTTCTCTTGCTGAATATTCATTTAAGCCACACCCATTTCTGTCTATCAAATTGCTTGATGTAATTTATTGCTACAAATTCATAAACTGAATGTCAAACAGTGTAGCTCCAGATCAGATGGCTTCTGAAGAAGCCATCTGATCTGGAGCTACACTGTTTCCAAAGATAGGTGTTGTCTTGAACAGCAAGATCAGGGTTAACACATGCATACAAATATATATGCACATACAGGTATGATAAAAGCATTCTTCTTTTTTTCGCAAATCAAAGCTCTTGATATGTTCATGTTGTCTCGGCACAGATATCTAAAATACATCGTCTGCTGAGTGCAATAACGATGTAAGTGCAAAATGGCAACTTTTCAGGAGAGACAAAAAACTGTTTAATTAAAGAATGGCATAGAAAACCATACTACAAGCTGGTTTCTTAACTTCATGGTGATTTCTTTCATTTGTGTGTGATGTTTATTGTTGAATAAATAACATTTGAAAAGAAATATTTAGCATTTAAGGGTTGATACATCATTTCTGCGCCGAGTGTTTTTTCAACTTTTTTGGTGCAAAAACGGTGTAAGTGCATCCAGCGCTAAAACGGTGTAAGTGTACAAACCTTATTTCTTTGCCTTTTACATGGTAAAGCAGTAAATTAAAGCCACTTGGTAGGTAATAGGTCACATTTTATACATTCTGCATGGTACTTACATGCTTATTCTGAAATATCAAGCAGCAGGATTCAATATTTTTGAGGTATTAAAAAACTTGGCGCAAAAATGGGGTAAGTGCACTTACACTGTTTTTGCGCCAACTTTTTTTCTAAAAGACAGCGCAAAAACGGTGTAACTGACAAAAAAAATTCCAAAATGCTGAAATAAATCATGATTCAGGCAGAATCCAGCTGTAGAACTTATTTGCCAAATGTGTCAAGTCCTAAGGCACCCATTTATGCAAAAAAACTATTTTGGCCAAAATGTCAGTTACATCGTTATTGCACTCAGCAGACGACATGTACTGAATATTCCATAACATAAGATCGAATCCTCAAACATGCTGAAGGAAACACATGGTCTGAAATCAGGATGTTATGTAAGTGGCTCTGCATAATGCAAAAAATTAACCCTCACCATGCTGAATATTTCAATATGCTACACTCCTCCCCAAATTTCAGCCATGTACAATACGAACACACGCCTATACAAATACATTGTAAATTTTACGGCCAAAAAAAAAAACTGTAATTTTAAGATGAAAAATTGTTCTTATTTCTGCTGTCCGCACACGTTAGAACCGTCTCATTTAGGTGGTTCTAACGAGTACCCACAATCTTAATTCTATATTTTAGAGCAAAAATAATAAAAATGAGTTTTACCCCTGTAAACCCCAGTTTTACAATATAAAAGTTGGATTCAAGGTGGTGAAAATTATAAAGCCGTGTTTTTGTGATGATGTGGCTTTATTTCAATTTTCACTATGGCTTCAGAAGCTAAATGGGAAAGTATAGATCCAGATCAGCTGGCTTCTGTGAAGCCAGCTGATCTGGATCAATGCTTTTTTTTTTCAAAATACCGTACATCCTAGTTCAGCATGATGAGGATTAATAATTGATCTACAGATAAGAGCATGGAGTCATCAGTTAAGTGATTGATCAGATGGAGTACTGAGGATAATTAAGGGGAATGGATACACCTTCAGGGGAGACAACTCCTGCAAAGGTATTTTTGTTTCCTGTGTCAATAGGGGTCAACTCTTAATGGAAAGAATTTGCTCCTAAGGAGCAAATTCTTTCCTTTAAGAGTAGACCCCCTTTTCCGTCAGACAGAGTTTATTGAAAAGGGAACAGAAAGTCCCGAAAGTTGTCTCTCTTTGAAAAATGGTGGAAAAAGTGCTAGGTGTTCCCACTCCCCTTAAGTGTCATGTTTATAACTCCAGATCAGATTGAGTGCTGTGCATAATTAAGAGATAATTTTCCTTATTCTATGTTAGAAACCGATGTTGTGGGTACTTGTTAGAATCATCATAATGAGACAATTCTAACAAGTACCCACAACATATCTTCTTTCAGAGAAATAAGTTTGTTTGTATTGGAGTTTAACGGCCAAGTCAACACTATTTTAGGTCATTTTTGAGCAGGTTTACCTACTATTCCTGGGCAGGCTTATTTGTAAGTGGTTAACATTTGTTCGCCAGAAACTGACTTCTTAAATCAGCAGAAGGGAGAGATTGACCGTAGAAAGGATTTCATGATCAATCTCTCCAAAAGAATGTTGCCAACCCTGGCAGGTATCGAACCCATGTCCTCCTGATCACCAGTCAGATGCGCTATCAGAGCTATTGAGGCTGGTTTCAGAGAAATAAGACAAATTATCATAATAATGCGAAGCCTTGATAGTTGAGACAATATTCATCTGAAGCAAATTTACATATTGAAAGAGATTATGATCCTTGATTTGGTACTTTCTGATGACTTCATGAAGCACTTTGTTTTAGGAACACATTCATGTATTAAACAAACACTTAAAGGGAGAGGAACTCGTTATTAAGCTCTCAAGCTATGACAAATAGCACATGCATGTTGTACTTTTAACCTACCAAGAAACCTATGTGGTGAATAACTTGGTGAACGTTTGAGTATTGTCGTTTCCTGAGAATCTGTAGCTAATAGAATTAAAAAGTTACATGATATACCAAATTTACAAAAAGTATTTGGACACTCAACGCCTAACCATGCTTATACTGTTTAATACAATTATACCAAATGTTGTGGTGAAAATAGCTTGCACACGTGGGTGAATGTCAAGCAATGTAGACCCTGATGAGACGCTGTGTTCCACAGCGTCTCATCTGGGTCTATATTGTTTATGTAGACCTGTCTGTCCAAACACATGCAGTAAACATGGTTTGTAAAACTAGAGCTATCACTAAAGGTGATGAATACCCCCACAAAAACTGCCTTGATAGTACATCAGCGCCATTTTGCAATTTTTTCACTTGAAAGGGGCCATAACTATGTCGAAAATTGACGAATTGTAGTGGAAATCGAACTTGACCTGTATTTTATGATGTTACATCAGTGTACCAAAAATTATAAAAATCGGTGAAGCGCTTTTTGAGTTATCGTCTGGAAACCAAGTCAACAGACCGACCGACAGACCGACCGACAGACCGACAAGCTCACTCTTATATACCCCCCCAAATTTCATTTGTGGGGGTATAAAAACACTTTCTAGATAAGCGAAAAACTTGGCCTGTAAAATGACTACGTTGATGTTATTATAAAGTTCAAAATAATAATCTGAACCTCCTTTTCTGAGCCAGCAGAGAAGCCTCCATGGTGTAGTGGCTACGCTACTCGCCTCGAAAACCAGGGCTTCTCCAGACTTTCGGATGAGTCTTTAAACCGAGGTCCCATCACCATATGACCTTAGCTGTTGGTGGGATATAACACTCACTCACTCTGCGCCAGCAGACAACAGCATAGATCTGAAATTTAAGGTCTATGAATTTTATTACCATGGCTAACATTTGAAAATTATTTAAACCATATCCTGCTGTTCATGACAGACCCTACCTTTGCAAACAGTAAATCCAGATCAGAGCCATCTGATAAGGATCTACGCTGTTATTCAGTTTGTGAATTTTAAGAAAATCATTAAATCATGTAATCTGATTGGCTCATCGTCAGAGATGGGTGTGGCTAATTCAAATATTCAGCAGACTAAGGTTAAAATATCTTTAAGGAGAATGGATGCATTATCAGGAAAGGCAACTCTTACAAACTGTTTTTCTCCTTAGTTTACCAACTGGCGTTAACTTTTCCTCAACTTCAAAACAAGAAGGCCCAATGGCCCTATATCGCTCATCTGTGTACCAGAAAAGTATTAGTGTAGGTGACCACCTGACATTGCTACATACTAAATATCAAAGCTCAGGGCCTTATGGTTTCGGAGAAGAAGATTTTTGAAGGTTTTTTTTCCAGTACAAGTCTATAGGAGCTAATGAGCCCTGGGGCATGGCCAATTTTGACCCAAAGGGCATGGTTGGCAGGATTTACTTAGGTGACTATTTTATGTTGCTATCTACTAAATATTTAACTTTTAAGGTCTGTACTTCATGGTTTCAAAAAAGATTTGTTTGTTTGTTTGATTTGAGGGTTAACATCCCCGTCAACACTGTATAGGTCATTTTGGAGATGTTGCTTCCAATTTTGTGGGACTTTTACCCAACATTGAGATGAAATGACATCTCAAGCCCTGTCGCCCAATGGAACCAATAGGGTTTATAAGCATGGACGGTCTGACACGCACCACTTTGCCTGTGCAGGCTTAGATACTCTAAGCGGTTTACCAGTACTCGTGTACGGTCGGTTTCAGCTCTGCGTGGAAGCATCATGCAGCCCAACTATTTCTTCAAGCCACGATGGACATGGCCGGTTTCAGAGAAGAAGATTTTTGAAGCTTTTTTTCCATTATAACTTTATTGGAGTTAAGGAGCCACATGATATGGCCAATTTGGAACCCTGGGGCATGCTTGGCAGGATTCATGTAGGCGACCACTCGACATTGCTACATGCTGAATACCTAAGGTCTGGGCCTGATGGTTTCAGAGAAGAAGGTTTTTGATGTTTTTTTTTCCATTTTAAGGTTTTTCTTTTTTCCATTTTAAGTCTATGGTAGCTGGGTCCATGGGTATGGCCAATTTTGGCCCAAGGGGCATGGTTGTCAGGATTTCTTATGATGACCATTTCATGTTGCTACATACTGAATATCTAAGCTCTTCAGAGGAGAAGATTTGTGAGTTTTTTTTTCCATTTTAAGTCTATGGGAGCTAATGGGCCCATGGGCGTGGCCAATTTTGATCCCAGGGGCATGGTTGGGAGGATTTATGTAGGTGACCACTTGACGTTGCTACATAATTAAGCTCTGGGCCCTGTGGTTTCAGAGAAGAAGATTTTGGAAGTATTTTCCAGCTGTAAGTCTATGGGAGCTAAAGAGCCCTGGGGTGTGGCCAATTTGGATCCCATGGGCATAATTGGCAGGATTTATGTAGGTGGCCACTTGGTGTTGCTATATACTAAATAGCTAAGCTTTGGGCCTTATGGTTTCAGAGAAGTGAGTTTTTATGTTTTTTCCATTATAAGTCAAATGGAGCTGATGAGCTCGGGCGTGGCCAATTTTGACTCCAGGGGCAGGGTTAACATGATTTATGGTGGTGACTATATTTTATGTTGCTAGAAACTAAATGTCCAAACTCTGTGCTTCACAGTATCTGAGAAGAAGAGTTTTGAAGTTTTTTTTTTCCGTTATGAGTCTATGGGAGCTAAGAAGCCTCGGGGCATGGCCAATTTGGACCCTAGGAGCATGATTGGCAGGATTTATGTAGGCGACCACCTGCTGTTGCTATATGCTAAATATCTAAGGTCTGGGCCCTGTGGTTTCAGAGAAGAAGATTTTTTAACTTTGTCCCCTTATAAATCTATGGGAGCTGATGAGCCCCTGGGTGTAGCCAATTTTGGCCCCAGGGGTATGGTTAGCAGGATTTATATAGGTGACTATTTTATGTTGCTACATACTAAATATCTAAGCACTGTGGTTCATGATTTCAGAAGAAAATTTTTTAAGCTTTTTCCCATTATAAGCCTATGGGAGCTAAGGGGCCCCGGGGTGTGTCCAATTTGGACCCCAGGGGCATGATTGGCTGGATTTATGTAGGTGACCACTTGATGTTGCTATAAGCTAAATATCTAAGCTCTGGGCCCTGTGGTTTCAGAGAAGATTTTTTAAATTTTCCCCATTGTAAGTCTATGGGAGCTATATGTTGCCATGGCAACCTGAATTCCAATCCAATCAGCCCCAAAACCATATGCAGCCTTTCCCCCTACCTGATGATGCGTCCCATGAAATTTGATCAAGATTGGCTATGGGGTATTAGAGATGTACTTATTTGAAATTGTTTTGTTTTTGCAATGTCTGGTGCATCCATCACCCTTGAACACTAAAACACTGAAAAACAAGAACACTAGAATTTGTTTTTCTACAAAAACACAAATGTCTCCCCCTTTTAGACCTCTAAGTATGATCTTGACATTGGAGGTATTGACCAGGGTCTTGGATGCAACACATCATCTAATGAAGATGAACATTTCTGCAAGATAACTTTAACAAGAGCACCACATGTGAGTGCCAATGCTCAGCTGCAAAAATTTTTAAGTCGTAAAAGGGGCATAACTGTGCCAAAAATATTTTGAGGGTTACCTCACCTATTGGTATGAAACCCCCTTTTCATAATGAACAACTTGTCCGAGTTTCAAGTAAATATGTTCAGTAATGACAGAGATTTTACAAAATGTCCAAGTTTTTGCACGACGACGACGCAGACGAAGAAGCAGACGACACCAGAGCTATGATAATACCTCATCGTTTTCTTCGAAAACAGCTGAGCTAAAAAGTACATCGATAAATAATTTCCCCCGCCCACCGGCGCTCGAAGAAATAGATTAGGCTGCTTGCACGCTGAGCTGAGTCTTGCATGCAACACATGGTCTCATGATGGTTAACATTTCTGCCTAGTAATTTCATAATCCATTCAGGAACAAGGACCATGATGGTCCTATATCCCGTACCTGAGCTAATAGCTGAGAGTTTTGCACGTGCCCAGTGTCCTGTTTGAGACAAGGCTTTAAAGGTTTTTCCCTAATATGTCTATGTAAAGCGAGTGGGCCCTGGCGCGGGGTCATTTTTGGTCCCAGGGCCATAATTTGAACAATCTTGGTAGAGGTCAACTAGATGAAGCTTCATACTAAATATCAAAGACCTGTGCCTTCTGGTTTCAGACAAGGAGATTTTTAAAGATTTCCCTATCATAAGCTTGCATAAAACCAGTGGGCCCAGGCATGGTGGCATTTTTGGCACCAGGGCTATAATTTGAAAAATCTTTGTAGAGGTCAACTAGATGAGGCTTCATATCAAATATCAAAAACCTGGGCCTTCTGGTTTCACATAAGACGATTTTTAATGGTTTTCGATCCCTATATGTAAAACCAGTGGGCCCCCGTGTGAGGCCATTTTTGGCCACACGGCTATAATTTGAACAATCTTCATAGCGGTCCACTAGATGAAGCTTCATACCAACTATCTAAGACCTGGGCCTTCTGCTTTCAGACAAAAAGATTTTCAAAGAATTTCCCTATATAAGCATATGTAAAACCAGTGGGCCCTGGCGCAGTGGCATTTTGGGCCCCAGGGCTATAATTTGAACAATCTTAGTAGAGATCAACTAGATGAAGCTTCATACCAAATATCAAAGTCCTGGGCCTTCTGGTTTCAGACAAGAAGATTTTTAAAGGTTTTCACCAACATAAGCTTGCATAAAATCAGTGCGCACAGGCGCGGGGCATTTTTGGCCCCAGGTCTATAATTTGAACAACCTTGGTAGAGGTCCTCTAGATGAAGCTTCATACCAAATATCAAAGACTTGGGCCTTCTGGTTTCAGATAAGAAGATTTTTAAAGGTTTAACACATATAAGCCTATGTAAAACCAGTGGGCCCCTGTGTGGGGCCATTTTTGGACCCAGGGCTATAATTTGAACAATCTTCGTAGCAGTCCACTAGATGAAGCTTCATACCAAATATCAAAGACCTGGGCCTCCTCAAGAAGATTTTCAAAGGATTTCTCTATAAAAGCCTATGTAAAACAAGTGGCCCCGCGCGGGGGCATTTTTGGCCCAAGGGCTATAATTTGAACAATCTTGGTAGAGGTCCACTAGATGAAGCTTCATACCAAATATCAAAGACGTGGGCCTTGCAGTTTCAGATAAGAAGATTTTTAAAGGTTTTCTTTATATAAGCCTATGTAAAACCAGTGGGCCCTGGCGCGGGACATTTCTTCAAACCAAATATCAAAGACCTGGGCCTTCTGGTTTCAGAGAAGAAGATTTTAAAGATTTGCCCTATATAAGCTTATGTAAAACCAAAGGGCCCCGGGGCGGGGACATTTCCGACCCCAGGGCTAAAATTTGAACAATCTTTGTAGAGGTCCCCTAGATGAAGCTTCATACCAAAAATCAAAGACCTGGGCCTTCTGGTTTCAAACAAGAAGATTTTTAAAGATTTTCCTTATATAAGCCTATGTAAAACCAGTGGGCTCTGGGGCAGATCATTTTTAGCCTCAAGGCAATAATCTGAACAATCTTGGAAGAGGTCCAATAGATGAAGCTTCATACCAAATATCAAAGACCTGGGCCTTGTGGTTTTAGAGAAGAAATTTTTTTTATGATTTTCTCTATATAAGCCTACGTAAAACCAAAGGGCCCGGGGGTGGGGGCATTTTCGGCCCCAGGGCTATAATTTGAACAATCTTGGTAGAGGTCCACTAGATGAAGCTTCATACCAAATAACAACGATCTGGGCCTCCTGGTTTCAGACAAGAAGATTTTCAAAGGATTTCCCTATATAAGCTTAACCTATGTAAAACCAGTGGGCCCTGGTGCGGGGACATTTTTGGCCCCAGGGCTATAATTTGAACAATCTTGGTAGAGGTCCACTAGATGAAGCTTTATACCAAATATCAAAGACCTGGACCTTGCTGTTTCAGAGAAGAAGATTATTAAAGATTTTCCCTATATAAGCCTATGTAAAACGAGTACGCCCTGGGGCGGGGACATTTTTGGCCCCAGGGCAATAATTTGAACAATCTTGGTAGAGGTCCACCAGATGAAGCTTCAAACCAAATATCAATGACCTCGGCCTTCTGCTTTAAGACAAGAAGATTTTTAAAGGTTTTTTCCTTATTTTCCCCTTTTGTTGCCATGGCAACCAGAGTTCTGCATAGAATGGAATTCTTTGAACAACTTTGAGAGAGGACCACCCAAAGATCATTTCTGCCAAGTTTGGTAAAAATCTGTTCAGTGGTTTAGGAGGAGATGTCATTTAAAGGAATTGTGGACGGTCATCCGGACGGACGACGACGACGACAGACGAATGACCGATCACAATAGCTCCCCCGGAGCCTTCGGCTCAGGTGAGCTAATAAGAAACTTACTGACCAAACATGAAAAAAGACCTTTTGTTGATCTTTGACCTCTAAGTATGACCTTGACCTTTGAGGTACTGACCTGGGTCATGAGCGCGCAACATAGCTCATGGTGGTTAACATTTCTGCCAAGTAATTTCAAAATCCATCTAAAAATAAGAAAGTTATTGGCCGGACATGATTTGCCCATACAAACATACATGATTTTGTGACTGACAAATTTCCAAGGGAAATAACTCAAAAAGTATAAATGCAAGAGTTATAGTTATTGGGCTCTGCACGTCGTCTAATGTTGATTAATACTTACATGAAGTTTCCTGATGATAGCTTGAATGGTTTTCAAGTTATAGAGTAGACACAATTTTGTGATGGATGGATGGACAGACAGACAGATGCCGGGGGAAAAACAATATGTCTCCCCGAAAAGGGGAGAGACATAATAAATCAAATAAATTTTAAAGCATGATTCTCAACTGTGAAGTCTTCCTCACTGATATAAAGCAGAAGTTAATTTTATTTAGGGGTTAAGGCAAGTCAGATTTAGTTATTTCAGAAATTCAAGCCTTTTGCAAACAGTTTTGCTCTGATCGGGCCCCACATTCTGTGGAATCTGATCTTGGCCTGCACAGTTTGCAAATGTCACATTTTACAGCTTCCCATCTGAAATGGGAGAACCAAACAAGAGCACCGCAAGCGGGTGCCAACGCTCGTCTGCAGTTTCTTTTAGAAAACAAAAGTTCTAAGTCAAATCAAATTGCAAGATGGAGTTATAAAACTTGTAGGGAATGTAGCTCTTGTGATGGTGAGTATGTGTATGAAGTTTCATGAAGGTAGGCCAAATACTTTTGGAAATATGGTCAAGGTTAAGTTTTTTGGTTAATTTTTCGAAAAAATAGGTCAAAGTTCAAAGGTCAAGGTCACAGGTCAAAAAGCGTGGTATGACTGAAAAGGTCTTGTCCCAAGGAACATTCATGTGAAGTTGGAAGGCTCTGTTGTGAATAGTATTGAAATAAGAGACAAAAACAATTTAAAAAAAACGGAGAGAAAAGGGGAGATAATTCAATCAAATTGCAAGATGGAGTTATAAAACTTGTAGGGTATGTAGCTCTTGTGATGGTGAGTATGTGTATGAAGTTTCATGAAGGTAGGCCAAATACTTTTGGAAATATGGTCAAGGTTAAGGTTTTCGGTTAAATTTTCGAAAAATAGGTCAAAGTTCAAAGGTCAAGGTCACAGATCAAAAAGTGTGGTATCACTGAAAAGGTCTTGTCCCAAGGAACATTCATGTGAAGTTTGAAGGCTCTGTTGTGAATAGTATTACAAGAGGGCCATAATGGCCCTGGATCGCTCAACTGATCCATAAAGTAACAAGTGGGCCACGGGGAGGGCCATTATTGACCCCAAGGTTATAATGTTCACAATGTTGAGGGAGGCCTAAAAAGGTGAAGCTTCATACCAAATACCAACAAAGGCTATAATTGTCCACTGGACGAAGCTCCATACCAATTATCAAAGACATGGGCCTTGCAGTTTCAGAGAAGAAGATTTTTAAAGATTTCCCTATATAAGTCTATGTAAAACCAAAGGGCCTCGGGGCGGGGGCATTTTTTGCCCTAGGGCTATAATTTGAACAATCTTGATAGAGGTCCACTAGATGAAATTTCACATCAAATATCAAAGACCTACCTGGAAAATCTTGGTAGGGGTCCACTAGATGAAGCTACATACCAAATATCAAAGACCTGGGCCTTGCGGTTTCAGTGAAGAAGATTTCTTAAAGATTTTCCCTATATAAGCCCATGTAAAACAAAGGGCCCCGGGGCGGGGGCATTTTTGGCCCCAGCACTATAATTTGAACAATCTTGGTAGGGGTCCACTAGATGAAGCTACATACCAAATATCAAAGACCTGGGCCTTGCGGTTTCAGAGAAGAAGATTTTTAAAAATTTTACCTATATAAGACCATGTCAAACCAAAGGGCCCCGGGGCGGTGGCATTTTTGGCCCCAGCACTATAATTTGAACAATCTTGGTAGGGGTCCACTAGATGAAGCTTCATACCAAACATCAAAGACCTGGGCCTTGCGGTTTCAGAGAAGAAGATTTTTAAAGATTTTCCCTATATAAGCCCATATAAAACCAAAGGGCCCCGGGGCGGGGGCATTTTTGGCCCCAGCACTATAATTTGAACAATCTTGGCTGTGGTCCACTAGATGAAGCTTCATACCAAATATCAAAGACCTGGGCCTTGGGGTTTTGGAGAAGAAGATTTTTTAAGTTTTCGGCGAAAATAATCTATTTTTGGCCCCTTTGACCTATATGTGCAACGGACCGGAACCATTTGAACAACTTTGAAAGGGGACCACCTAAGGATCATTCCTGTCAAAATCCGATCAGTGGTTTAGGAGGAGATGTCGTTTGAAGAAATTGTTTACGCACGGATGACAGACAAAAAGTGATCCTTATATAAAACACGAAAGGGCCATGATGGCCCTGAATCGCTCACCTGATCCATAGAGCAACAAGTGGGCTCCAGGGAGGGCCATTACTGACCCCAGGGCTATAATGTGCATAATGTTGTGGGAGGTCTAAAAAGGTGAAGCTTCATACCAAATATCAACAAAGGCTATAATTTGAACAATCTTGGCAAAGATCCACTAGATGGAGCTTCACACCAAATATCGAGGACCTGGGCCTTGCGGTTTCAGAGAAGAAGATTTTTAAAAGATATTTCCTACATAAGCCTATGTAAAACCAAATGGCCCTGGGGCAGCGGCATTTTTGGTCCCAGGGCTATTATTTAAACAATCTTGATAGAGGTCCACTAGCTGAAGCTTCCCAACAAATATCAAAGACCTGGGCCTTGCTGTTTCAGAGAAGAAGATTTTCAAAGATTATCTCTATATAAGTCTATGTTAAACCAAAGGGCCCTGGGGCGGGGGCATTCATGGCACGGGGGCTATAATGTGAACAATCTTGGTAGAGGTCCACTAGATGAAGCTCCATACCAAATATCAAAGACATGGGCCTTGTGGTTTCACTTAAGAAGATTTTTAAAGATTTTCCCTATATAAGTCTGTAAAACCCGAAGGCCCCGAGACGGGGACATTTTTGGTCTCAGGGCTATAATGTGAACAATCTTGGTAGAGGTCCACTAGATGAAGCTTCATACCAAATATCGAAGCCCTAGGCCTTGTGGTTCCAGAAGAAGATTTTTCAAGATTTTCTCGATATAAGTCTATGTAAAATCAAAGGGCCCCGGAGCGGGGGCATTTTTGGCAAAAGCGCTATAATTTGAACAATCTTGGTAGAGGTTTACAAGATGAAGCTTCATACCAAATATCAAAGACCTGGGCCTTGCGGTTTCAGAGAAGAAGATTTTTAAAGATTTTCCCTATATAAGCCCATGTGTAACCAAAGGGCCCCGGGCTGGGGCATTTTTGGCCCCAGCACTATAATTTGAACAACCTTGGTAGGGGTCCACTAGTTGAAGCTTCATATCAAATAGCAAAGACCTGGGCCTTTCGGTTTCAGAGAAGAAGATTTTTACAGATTTTCCCTATAATATGCCCATGTAAAACCAAAGGGCCCCAGGCCAGGGCATTTTTGGCCCCAGCACTATAATTTGAACAATCTTGGTAGGGGTCCACTGGATGAAGCTTCATACTAAATATCAAAGAACTGGGCCTTGCGGATTCAGAGAAGAAGATTTTTAAAGATTTTCTGTATAAGCCCATGCAAAACCAAAGGGCCCCGGGGCGGGGGCATTTTTGGCCCCAGCACTATAATTTGAACAATCTTGGTAGGGGTCCACTAGATAAAGCTTCATACCAACTATCAAAGATCTGGGTTTCAGAGAAGAAGATTTTTAAAGATTTTCCCTATAATATGCCCATGTAAAACCAAAGGGCCCCAGGCCGGGGCATTTTTGGCCCCAGCACTATAATTTGAACAATCTTGGTAGGGGTTCACTGGATGAAGCTTCACACCAAATATCAAAGACCTGGGCCTTGCGGATTCAGAGAAGAAGATTTTTAAAGATTTTCTGTATAAGCCCATGTAAAACCAAAGGGCCCCGGGGCGGGGGCATTTCTGGCCCCAGCACTATAATTTGAACAATCTTGGTAGGGGTCCACTAGATAAAGCTTCATACCAACTATCAAAGACCTGGGCCTTGCGGTTTCAGAGAAGAAGATTTTTAAAGAATTTTCCCTATTTAATCCTATGTAAAACCAAAGCGCCCCGGGGCGGGGGCATTTTTGGCCCCAGCACTATAATTTGAACAATCTTGGTAGGGGTCCACTAGATGAAGCTTCATACCAAATATCAAAGACCTGGGCCTTGTCGTTTCAGAGAAGAAGATTTTTTAAGTTTTCGGTGAAAAAAATCTATTTTTGGCTCCTGTGACCTAGATGTGCAACGGACTGGAACCTTTTGAACAACTTTCAATGGGGACAACCTAAGGATCAATCCTGTGAAGTTTGGTCAAAATCCGATCAGTGGTTTAGGAGAAGATGTTGTTTGAAGAAATTGTTTACGCACGGATGACAGACAAAAAGTGATCCTAATATAAAACACAAGAGGGCCATGATGGCCCTGGATCGCTCACCTGATCCATAGAATAACAAGTGGTTGCCATTATTAACCCCAGGGCTATAATGTGCATAATGTTGAGAGACGTCTAAAAAGGTGAAGCTGCATACCAAATATCAACAAAGGCTATAATTTGAACAATCTTGGCAAAGGTCCACTAGATGAAGCTACACACCAAATATCAAAGACCTGGGCCTTGCGGTTTCAGAGAAGAAGATTTTTATTAAGAAATGGCTCCGGGGTGGTGGCATTTTTGGCCTCAGGGCTATAATTTAAACAATCTTGATAGAGGTCCACTAGATGAAGCTTCCCACCAAATATCAAAGACCTGGGCCTTGCTGTTTCAGAAGAAGATTTTCAAAGATTATCTCTATATAAATCTATGTAAAACCAAAGGGCCCTGGAGCGGGGGCATTTGTGGCCCAAGGGCTATAATTTGAACAATCTTGGCAGAGGTCCACTAGATGAGATTTCACACCAAATATCAAAGACCTAGGCCTTGTGGTTTCACAGGAGAAGATTTTTAAAGATTTTCCCTATATAAGTCTACGTAAAACCAAAGGGCCCCAAGGCAGGGGCATTTTTGGTCTTCGGGCTATAATTTGAACAATCTTGGTAGAGGTCCACTAGATGAAGCTTCATACCAAATATCAAAGACCTGCGCCTTGCGGTTTCAGAGAAGAAGATTTTTAAAGATTTTCCCTATATAAGCCTTTGTTAAACCAAAGGGCCCCGGGGCGGGGGCATTTTTGGCCCCAGCACTATGGTTTGAACAATCTTGGAAGGGGTCCACCAGATGAAGCTTCATACCAAATATCAAAGACCTGGGCCTTGTGGTTTCAGAGAAGAAGATTTTTTAAGTTTTTGGTGAAAAAAAATCTATTTTTGGCTCCTGTGACCTATATGTGCCACGGACCCGAACCATTTGAACAACTTTGTAAGGGGTTCACCTAAGGATCATTCCTGTGAAGTTTGGTCAAAATCCGATCAGTGGTTTAGGAGGAGATGTCGTTTGAAGAAATTGTTTACGCACGGAATTGACAGACAAAAAGTGATCCTAATATAAAACACAAGAGGGCCATGATGGCCCTGGATCGCTCACCTGATCCATAGTGTAACAAGTTGGCCCCAGAGAGGGCCATTATTGAAGCTTCATACCAAATATCAAAGACCTGGGCTTTGCGGTTTCAGAGAAGAAGATTTTTAAAGATTTTCCCTATATAAGCCTATATTAAACCAAAGGGCCCCGGGGCGGGGGCATTTTTCGCCCCAGCAATATAATTTGAACATTCTTGGTAGGGGTCCACTAGATGAAGCTTCATACCAAATAGCAAAGACCTGGGCCTAGCGGTTTCAGAGAAGAAGATTTTTAAAGATTTTCCCTATATAAGCCTATGTAAAACCAAAGGGCCCCGGGGCGGGGGCATTTTGGGCCCCAACACTATAATTTGAACAATCTTGGTAGGGGTCAACTAGATGAAGCATCATATAAAATAACAAAGACATGGCCCTTGCGGTTTCAGAGAAGAAGATTTTTAAACACTTTCCCTCTATATAAGCCCATGTAAAACCAAAGGGCCCCAGCATTATAATTTGAACAACCTTGGTAGAGGTCCACTATATGAAGCTTCATACCAAATAGCAAAGACCTGGGCCTTAGGGTTTCAGAGAAGAAGATTTTTAAAGATTTTCCCTATATAAGCCCATGTAAAACCAAAGGGCCCCGGGGTGGGGGAATATTTTGCCCCTGCACTATAATTTGAACAATCTTGATAGGGGTCCACTAGATGCAGATTCATACCAAATATCAAAGACCTGGGCCTTGCAGTTTCAGAGAAGAAGATTTTTAAAGATTTTCCCTACACAAGCCTATATAAAACCAAAGGGCCCCGGGGCGGGGGCATTTTTGGCCCCAGCACTATAATTTGAACAATCTTGGTAGGGGTCCACTAGGTGAAGATTCAAATCAAATATCAAAGACCTGGGCCTTGCGGTTTCAGAGAAGATTTTTACAGATTTTCCTATATAAGCCCATGTAAAACCAAAGGGCTCCGGGGCGGGGGCATTTTTGGCCCCATCACTATAATTTGAACAATCTTGGTAGGGGTCCAGTAGATGAAGCTTCATATCAAATATCAAAGACCTGGGCCTTGGGGTTTCAGAGAAGAAGATTTTTAAAGGTTTTCCCTATATAATCCTATGTAAACCCAAAGGGTCTCGGTGCGGGGGCATTTTTGGCCCCAGCACTATAATTTGAACAATCTTGGTTGGGATCCACTAGATGAAGCTTCATATCAAATAGCAAAGACCTAGGCCATGCGGTTTTAGAGAAGAAGATTTTTAAAGAGTTTCTATATAGAAGCCCATGTAAAAGCCAAGGGCCCTGTGGCGGGGGCATTTTTGGCCCCAGCACTATAATTTGAACAATCTTGGTAGGGGTCCACTAGATGAAGCTTCATACCAAATATCAAAGACCTAGGCCTTGTGGTTTCAGAGAAGAAGATTTTTAAAGATTTTCCCTATATAAGCCCATGTAAAACCAAAGGGCCCCGGGGTGGGAGCAGTTTTGGCCCCAGCACTATAATTTGAACAATCTTGGTAGGGGTCCACTAGATGAAGCTTCATACCAAATATCAAAGACCTAGGCCTTGCGGTTTTAGAGAAGAAGATTTTTAAAGATTTTCCCTATATAATACTATGTAAACCCAAAGGGTCTCAGTGTGGGGGCATTTTGGGCCCCATCACTATAATTTGAACAATCTTGGTAGGGGTCCACTAGATGAAGCTTCATACCAAATATCAAAGACCTGGGCCTTGTGGTTTAAGAGAAGAAGATTTTTTAAGTTTTCGGTGAAAAAATCCATTTTTGGCTTCTTGGACCTAGATGCGCAACGGACCGGAACCATTTGAACAACTTTGAAAGGGGACCACCTAAGGATCATTCCTGTGAAGTTTGGTCAAAATCCGATCAGTGGTTTAGGAGGAGATGTCGTTTGAAGAAATTGTTTACGCACTGATGACAGACAAAAAGTGATCCTAATATAAAACACAAGAGGACCATGATGGCCCTGGATCGCTCACCTGATCCATAGAGTAACAAGTGGGCCCCGGGGAGGGCCATTACTGACCCCAGGGTTATAATGTGCATAATGTTGAGGGAGGTCTAAAAAGGTGAAGCTTCATACAAAATATCAACAAAGGCTATAATTTGAACAATCTTGGCAAAGGTTCACTAGATGAAGCTACACAACAAATATCAAAGACCTGGGCCTTGCGGTTTCAGAGAAGAAGATTTTTTTAAAGATTTTCCTTACATAAGCCTATGCAAAACCAAATGGCCCCGGGGAAGGGGCATTTTTGGCCTCAGGGCTATAATTTAAACAATCTTGATAGAGGTCCACTAGATGAAGCTTCACTCCAAATATCAAAGACCTGGGCCTTGTTGTTTCAGAGAAGAAGATTTTCAAAGATTATCTCTATTATAAGTCTATAAAAAACCAAAGGGCCCTGGGGCAGGGGCATTTGTGACCCCAGGACTATAATTTGAACAATCTTGGTAGAGGTCCACTAGCTGAAGCATCATACCAAATGTCAAAGACCTAGGCCTTGTGGTTTCAGAGTAGAAGATTTTTCAAGATTTTCTCTATATAAGTCTATGAAAAACCAAAGGGCCCAGGAGCGGGGACATTTTTGGCCCAATGGGCTATAATTTGAACAATCTTGATAGAGGTCCACAAGATGAAGCTTCATACCAAATATTAAAGACCTGGGCCTTGCAGTTTCAGAGAAGAAGATTTTTAAAGATTTTCCCTATATACGCCTATGTAAAACCAAAGGGCCCCGGGGCGGGGGCATCTTTGGCCCCAGCACTATAATTTGAACAATCTTGGTAGGGGTCCACCAGATGAAGATTCATACCAAATATCAAAGACCTGGGCCTTGCAGTTTCAGAGAAGAAGATTTTTTAAGATTTTCCTTATATTAGCCCATGTAAAACCAAAGGGCCCTGGGGCGGGGGCATTTTTGGCCCCAGCACTATAATTTGAACAATCTTGGTAGGGGTCCACTAGATGAAGCTTCATACCACATAGCAAAGACCTGGGCCCTGCAGTTTCAGAGAAAAAGTTTTTTTTTTTTAAGATTTTCCCAATATAAGCCTATGTAAAACCAAAGGGCCCTGGGGCGGGGGCATTTTTGGCCCCAGCACTATAATTTGAACAATCTTGGTAGGGGTCCACTAGTTGAAGCTTCATTCCAAATATCAAAGACCTGGACCTTCCGGTTTCAGAGAAGAAGATTTTTAAAGGTTTTCCCTATATAAGCCTATGTAATACCAAAGGGCCCCGGGGCGGGGGCATTTTTGGCCCCAGCACTATAATTTGAACAATCTTGGTAGGGGTCCATAAGATGAAGATTCATACCAAATATCAAAGACCTGGGCCTTGCAGTTTCAGAGAAAAAGATTTTCTCTATATAAGCCCATGTAAAACCAAAGGGCCCCGGGGCGGGGGCATCTTTGGCCCCAGCACTATAATTTGAACAATCTTGGTAGGGGTCCACCAGATGAAGATTCATACCAAATATCAAAGACCTGGGCCTTGCAGTTTCAGAGAAGAAGATTTTTTAAGATTTTCCTTATATTAGCCCATGTAAAACCAAAGGGCCCTGGGGCGGGGGCATTTTTGGCCCCAGCACTATAATTTGAACAATCTTTGTAGGGGTCCACTAGATGAAGCTTCATACCAAATATCAAAGACCTGGGCCTTGGGGTTTCAGAGAAGAAGATTTTTAAAGATTTTCCCTATATAAGCCTATGTAAAACCAAAGGGCCCCGGGGCGGGGGCATCTTTGGTCCAAGCACTATAATTTGAACCATCTTGGTAGGGGTCCACCAGATGAAGATTCATACCAAAGATCAAAGACCTGGGCCTTGCAGTTTCAGAGAAGAAGATTTTTTAAGATTTTCCCTATATTAGCCCATGTAAAACCAAAGGGCCCTGGGGCGGGGGCATTTTTGGCCCCAGCACTATAATTTGAACAATCTTGGTAGGGGTCCACTAGATGAAGCTTCATACCAAATATCAAAGACCTGGGCCTTGCAGTTTCAGAGAAGAAGATTTTTTAAGTTTTCGGTGAAAAAAATCTATTTTTGGCTCCTGTGACCTATATGTGCAATGGACTGGAACCATTTGAACAACTTTGAAAGGGGACCACCTAAGGATCATTCCTGTGAAGTTTGGTCAAAATCCGCTCAGTGGTTTAGGAGGAGATGTCGTTTGAAGAAATTGTTTACGGACGCACGGACGGACGCACGGACGGACGGACGCACGCACGACGGACGACGGACAAAAAGTGATCCCAAAAGCTCACCTCGTCACTACGTGACGGTGAGCTAACAAGAGGGCCATGATGGCCCTGGATCGCTCACCTGATCCATAGGGTATCAAGTGGGTCCCTGGGAGAGCCATTATTGGCCCGGGGCTATAATATGATTAATCTTGGTAGTGGTCTTAAAGGTGAAGCTTCATACCAAATATCAAAGAATGGAGACTTCTGGTTTCAGACAAAATTTCTAAACTTTTTCCTTATATAAGTCATTATAAACCTTGGGGTTCCCAGGTCAGGCCATTTTTGCCCCCAGGGCTATAATTTGAACCATCTTGGTAGAAATCCACAAGACAAAGCTTCATACCAAATATCAAAAACCTTGGCCTTCTGCTTTCAGACAAGAAGATTTTCAAAGGTTTTCATTGCCTTGACTTCTATTTCCTAGGGCTATGTAAAACCAAAGGGCCTGCAGGTGGGGGCATTTTTCGCCCTAGGCCTATAATTTGTACAATCTTGATAGAGGTCCACTAGATGAAGCTTCACACCAAATATCAAAGAACTGGGCCTTGAGGTTTCAGAGAAGAAGATTTTCCCTATATAAGTCTATGTAAAACCAAAGGCCCCAGGGTGGGGGCATTTTTGGCCCCAGGGCTATGATTTGAACAATCTTTGTAAAGGTCCACTAGATGAAGCTTCACACCAAATATCAAAGAACTGGGCCTTGCGGTTTCAGAGAAGAAGATTTTTAAAGATTTTCCCTATATAAGTCTATGTAAAACCAAAGGCCCCGGGGCGGGGGCATTTTTGGCCCCAGGGCTATAATTTGAACAATCTTGGTAAAGGTCCACTAGATGAAGCTTCATACCAAATATCAAAGACCTGGGTCTTGTGGTTTCAGAGAAGAAGATTTTTAAAGATTTTCCCTATATAAGCCTACGTAAAACCAAAGGCCCTCGGAGCAGGGGCATTTTTGGCCCCAGGGCTATAATTTGAACAATCTTGGTAGGGGTCCACTAGATGAAGCTTCATACCAAATATCAAAGACCTGGGCCTTGTAGTTTCAGAGAAGAAGATTTTTAAAGATTTTCCCAATATAAGCCCATGTAAAACCAAAGGACCCTGGGGAGGGGGCATTTTTGGCCCCAGCACTATAATTTGAACAATCTTGGTAGGGGTCCTCTAGATGAAGCTTCATACCAAATATCAAAGACCTGGGCCTTGCAGTTTCAGAGAAGAAGATTTTTAAAGTTTTCGGTGAAAAAAATCTATTTTTCACTCCTGTGACCTACATGTGCAACGGACCGGAACCATTTGAACAACTTTGAAAGGGGTCCACCTAAGGATCATTCCTGTGAAGTTTGGTCAAAATCCGATCAGTGGTTTAAGAGGAGATGTCGTTTGAAGAAATTGTTTACGCACGGATGACAGACAAAAAGTGATCCTAATATAAAACACAAGAGGGCCATGATGGCCCTGGATCGCTCACCTGATCCATAGTGTAACAAGTGGGCCCCAGAGAGGGCCATTATTGGCCCCAGGGCTTTAATGTGCATAATGTTTAGGGAGGTCTTAAAGGTGAAGCTTCATACCAAACATCAACAAAGGCTATAATTTGAACAATCTTGGCAAAGGTCCACTAGATGAAGCTACACATCAAATATCAAAGACCTGGGCCTAGCGGTTTCAGAGAAGAAGATTTTTAAAGATTTTGCCTATATAAGCCTGTGTAAAACCAAAGGGCACCGGGACGGGGGCATTTTTTGCCCCAGCACTATAATTTTGTCAATCTTGGTAGGGGTCCACTAGATGAAGCTTCATACCAAATATCAAAGTCCTGGGCCTTGTGGTTTCAGAGAAGAAGATTTTTAAAGATTTTCCCCATATAAGCCTATGTAAAACCAAAGGGCCCCGGGGCGGGGGCATTTTTGGCTCCAGCACTTTAATTTGAACAATCTTGGTAGGGGTCCACTAGATGAAGCTTCATACCAAATATCAAAGTCCTGGGCCTTGTGGTTTCAGAGAAGAAGATTTTTAAAGATTTTCCCCATATAAGCCTATGTAAAACCAAAGGGCCCCGGGGCGGGGGCATTTTTGGCCCCAGCACTATAATTTGAACAATCCTTGGTAGGGGTCCACTAGATGAAGCTTCATACCAAATATCAAAGACCTGGGCCTTGTGGTTTCAGAGAAGAAGATTTTTAAAGATTTTCCCTATATAAGCCAATGTAAAACCAAAGGGCCCCGGAGTGGAGGCATTTTTGGCCCGAGGGCGATAATTTGAACAATCTTGGTAGAGGTCCATTAGATGAAGCTTCATTCTAAATATCAAAGTTCTGGGCCTTGCGGTTTCGGAGAAGAAGATTTTTAAAGATTTTCCCTATATAAGGCCATGTAAAACCAAAGGGACCCCGGGACGGGGGCATTTTTTGCCCAAGCACTATAATTTGAACAATCTTGGTAGGGGTCCACTAGATGAAGCTTCATACCAAATATCAAAGTCCTGGGACTTGTGGTTTCAGAGAAGAAGATTTTTAAAGATTTTCCCTATATAAGCCAATGTAAAACCAAAGGGCCACTGGGCGGGGGCATTTTTGGTCCCAGCACTATAATTTGAACAATCTTGGTAGGGGTCCACTAGATGAAGCTTCATACCAAATATCAAAGACCTGGGCCTTGTTGTTTCAGAGAAGAAGATTTTTAAAGATTTTCCCCATAAAAGCAAATGTAAAACCAAAGGGCCCCGTGGTGGGGGCATTTTTTGTCCCAGCACAATAATTTGAACAATCTTGGTAGGGGTCCACTAGATGAAGCTTCATACCAAATATCAAAGTCCTGGGCCTTGTGGTTACAGAGAAGAATATTTTTAAAGATTTTCCCTATATAAGCCCATGTAAAACCAAAGGGCCCCCGGGCGGGGGCATTTTTGGCCCCAGCACTATAATTTGAACAATCTTGGTAGGGGTGCACTAGATGAAGCATCATACCAAATATCAAAGACCTGGGCCTTGTGGTTTCAGAGAAGAAGATTTTTAAAGATTTTCCCTATATAAGCCAATGTAAAACCAAAGGGCCCCGTGGTCGGGGCATTTTTTGTCCCAGCACTATAATTTGAACAATCTTGGTAGGGGTCCACTAGATGAAGCTTCATACCAAATATCAAAGTCCTGTGCCTTGTGGTTTCAGAGAAGAAGATTTTTAAAGATTTTCCCTATATAAGCCTATGTAAAACCAAAAGGGCCCCGGGGCGGGGGCATTTTTGGCCCCAGCACTATAATTTGAACAATCTTGGTAGGGGTCCACTAGATGAAGCTTCATACCAAATATCAAAGACCTGGGCCTTGTGGTTTCAGAGAAGAAGATTTTTTAAGTTTTTGGTGAAAAAAATCAATTTTTGGCTCCTGTGACCTAGATGTGCAACGGACCAGAACCATTTGAACAACTTTAAAAGGGGACCACCTAAGGATCATTCCTGTGAAGTTTGGTCAAAATCTGATCAGTGGTTTAGGAGGAGATGTCGTTTCAAGAAATTGTTTACGCATGCACGGACGCACGGACGGACGCACGACGGACGAGGGACAAAAATTGATCCCAAAATCTCACCTCGTCACTACGTGACGGTGAGCTAACAAGAGGGCCATGATGGCCCTGGATCGCTCACCTGATCCATAGTGTAACAAGTTGGCCCCAGAGAGGGCCATTATTGGCCCCAGGGCTTTAATGTGCATAATGTTGAGGGAGGTCTTAAAGGTGAAGCTTCATACCAAACATCGACAAAGGCTAAAATTTGAACAATCTTGGCAAAGGTCCACTAGATGAAGCTACACATCAAATATCAAAGACCTGGGCCTAGCGGTTTCAGAGAAGAAGATTTTTAAAGATTTTGCCTATATAAGCCTATGTAAAATCAAAGGGCCCCGGGACAGGGGCATTTTTTGCCCCAGCACTATAATTTGAACAATCTTGGTAGGGGTCCACTAGATGAAGCTTCATAACAAATACCAAAGTCCTGGGCCCTGTGGTTTACGAGAAGAAGATTTTTAAAGATTTTCCCTATATAAGCCTATGTAAAACCAAAGGGCCCCGTGGTGGGGGCATTTTTTGTCCCAGCACTATAATTTGAACAGTCTTGGTAGGGGTCCACTAGATGAAGCTTCATACCAAATATCAAAGTCCTGGGCCTTGTGGTTTCAGAGAAGAAGATTTTTAAAGATTTTCCCTATATAAGCCTATGTAAAACCAAAGGGCCCCGGGGCGGGGGCATTTTTGGCCCCAGCACTATAATTTGAACAATCTTGGTAGGGGTCCACTAGATGAAGCTTCATACCAAATATCAAAGTCCTGGGCCCTGTTGTTTCAGAGAAGAAGATTTTTAAAGATTTTCCCTATATAAGCTAATGTAAAACCAAAGGGCCCCGTGGCGGGGGCATTTTTTGTCCCAGCACTAAAATTGGAACAATCTTGGTAGGGGTCCACTAGATGAAGCTTCATACCAAATATCAAAGTCCTGGGCCTTGTGGTTTCAGAGAAGAAAATTTTTAAAGATTTTCCCTATATAAGCCTATGTAAAACCAAAGGGCCCCGTGGCGGGGGCATTTTTTGGCCCCAGCACTATAATTTGAACAATCTTGGTAGGGGTCCACTAGATGAAGCTTCATAACAAATATCAAAGACCTGGGCCTTGTGGTTTCAGAGAAGAAGATTTTTAAAGATTTTCCCTATATAAGCCTATGTAAAACCAAAGGGCCCCGGGGCGGGGGCATTTTTGGCCCCAGCACTATAATTTGAACAATCTTGGTAGGGGTCCACTAGATGAAGCTTCATACCAAATATCAAAGTCCTGGGCCGTGTGGTTTCAGAGAAGAAGATTTTTAAAGATTTTCCCTATATAAGCCAATGTAAAACCAAAGGGCCCCCGTGGCGGGGGCATTTTTTGTCCCAGCACTAAAATTGGTAACAATCTTGGTAGGGGTCCACTAGATGAAGCTTCATACCAAATATCAAAGTCCTGGGCCTTGTGGTTTCAGAGAAGAAAATTTTTAAAGATTTTCCCTATATAAGCCTATGTAAAACCAAAGGGCCCCGTGGCGGGGGCATTTTTTGGCCCCAGCACTATAATTTGAACAATCTTGGTAGGGGTCCACTAGATGAAGCTTCATACCAAATATCAAAGACCTGGGCCTTGCGGTTTCAGAGAAGAAGATTTTTAAAGATTTTCCCTATATAAGCCTATGTAAAACCAAAGGGCCCCGTGGCGGGGGCATTTTTTGTCCCAGCACTATAATTTGAATAGTCTTGGTAGGGGTCCACTAGATGAAGCTTCATACCAAATATCAAAGTCCTGGGCCTTGTGGTTTCAGAGAAGAAGATTTTTAAAGATTTTCCCTATATAAGCCTATGTAAAACCAAAGGGCCCGGGGCGGGGGCATTTTTGGCCCCAGCACTATAATTTGAACAATCTTGGTAGGGGTCCACTAGATGAAGCTTCATACCAAATATCAAAGTCCTGGGCCGTGTGGTTTCAGAGAAGAAGATTTTTAAAGATTTTCCCTATATAAGCCAATGTAAAACCAAAGGGCTCCGTGGCGGGGGCATTTTTTGTCCCAGCACTAAAATTGGAACAATCTTGGTAGGGGTCCACTAGATGAAGCTTCATACCAAATATCAAAGTCCTGGGCCTTGTGGTTTCAGAGAAGAAAATTTTTAAAGATTTTCCCTATATAAGCCTATGTAAAACCAAAGGGCCCCGTGGCGGGGGCATTTTTGGCCCCAGCACTATAATTTGAACAATCTTGGTAGGGGTCCACTAGATGAAGCTTCATACCAAATATCACAGACCTGGGCCTTGTGGTTTCAGAGAAGAAGATTTTTAAAGATTTTCCCTATATAAGCCAATGTAAAACCAAAGGGCCCCGTGGCGGTGGCATTTTTTGTCCCAGCACTAAAATTTGAACAATCTTGGTAGGGGTCCACTAGATGAAGCTTCATACCAAATATCAAAGTCCTGGGCCTTGTGGTTTCAGAGAAGAAATTTTTTTAAAGATTTTCCCTATATAAGCCTATGTAAAACCAAAGGGCCCCATGGCGGGGGCATTTTTGGCCCCAGCACTATAATTTGAACAATCTTGGTAGGGGTCCACTAGATGAAGCTTCATACCAAATATCAAAGACCTGGGCCTTGCAGTTTCAGAGAAGAAGATTTTTAAAGATTTTCCCTATATAAGCCTATGTAAAACCAAAAGGCCCCGGGGCGGGGGCATTTTTGGCCCCAGCACTGTAATTTGAACAATCTTGGTAGGGGTCAACTAGATGAAGCTTCATACCAAATATCAAAGACCTGGGCCTTGTGGTTTCAGAGAAGAAGATTTTTAAAGATTTTCCCTATATAAGCCAATGTAAAACCAAAGGGCCCCGTGGCAGGGGCATTTTTTGTCCCAGCACTAAAATTTGAACAATCTTGGTAGGGGTTCACTAGATGAAGCTTCATACCAAATATCAAAATCCTGGGCCTTGTGGTTTCAGAGAAGAAGATTTTTAAAGATTTTCCCTATATAAGCCTATGTTAAACCAAAGGGCCCCGGGGCGGGGGCATTTTTGGCCCCAGCACTATAATTTGAACAATCTTGGTAGGGGTCCACTAGATGAAGATTCATACCAAATATCAAAGACCTGGGCCTTGTGGTTTCAGAGAAGAAGATTTTTAAAGATTTTCCCTATATAAGCCTATGTAAAACCAAAGGGCCCCAGGGCGGGGGCATTTTTGGCCCCAGCATTAAAATTTGAACAATCTTGGTAGGGGTCCACTAGATAAAGCTTCATACCAAATATCAAAGACCTGGGCCTTGTGGTTTCAGAGAAGAAGAGTTTTTAAGTTTTTGGTGAAAAAAATCTATTTTTTGCTCCTGTGACCTAGATGTGCAACGGACCGGAACCATTTGAACAACTTTGAAAGGGGACCACCTAAGGATCATTCCTGTGAAGTTTTTTTCAAAATCCGATCAGTGGTTTAGGAGGAGATGTCGTTTAAAGAAATTGTTTACGCACGGACGCACGCACGACGGACAAAAAGTGATCCCAAAAGCTCACCTCGTCACTACGTGACGGTGAGCTAAAAATGAGAGCAAAAAATGTGTTTCAGAAAAAAATTGGAAAAGGGGAGATAATTCAGCCAAAATCAACAATGTTGTTATGGTCCTTGGTCAAAATGTAGCTCTTGTGATGATGAGTGTGTGTATGAAGTTTCATGAGGCTAGGTCTAATACTTTTTAACTTATAGCCAAGGTTAAGTTTTTTTGGAACGACGCAGGACGACAACGCAGACGCCGGAGTGATGACAATAGCTCGAAAGTTTTTTTTCAAAAAACAGACGAGCTAAAAATGAAAAGCAATAATTTTCTTGCACTATCACAATAGGCAACATGGCCAGTTGTTCAAAGCATGACAGTTGCTGAACAAGCTCATCCAATCAGTAATAAGCAAATTAGGGACACTGCCCAACAGGGAAGGCACAGAACAGATGGCCCAGCTAGCAGCAGGCCTTCTCAGCTTGCAAAACATAGTTTAGATTTACTATTTCTATAAATATATAATCATGTAACTCAAACTGAAACCCATAAAACTGGAAAAGGACTCTTTCACATTACAATAACACACCGGTGTACTATAATGGTGACTTTCGTACCTCTAGAACTAGCATTTTTCATATGAAAATGTTTGATACTTTCCTTATTTCTAGTCCAAATATAGATTGTTGGTGCTCGTTAGAACCGCCTCAATGAGGCGGTTCTAACGAGTACCCATAATCTATGTTTTTGAACAAAAAGAAGGTAATTAATGAAAACCGCCGTAAACTCCACTTTTCTCTATATAAAGTGGGGTATAATGATGACGGTATAGAGGCATGTTCATTGCACAGACATGTAAACCTGATGAATGTATACATGCACAAAGGAAGAGTTAATTCTGGATAAAATGAGTTAACCACATTTTTTGTTGATTATTTGTCAATCGACCAAGAATTACTAAGCACAGAAGCTCTTAAGTGCTGATGTCCACATGGCTATCACTGATTCGTAGGAAATCCAGGTTGCAGATATTTATAGAAAATAGCCGCATTATTCGTATCGCTGTGAGATCAGATTGTGTGTAAGAGTGTTATAAAATTACATATATAGAATCTGGGCTAGGGCAAACAGTGTAGACCCAGATCAGATGCCACATATTGTGGCATCTGATCAGGGTCTACACAGTTATATACAGTACAGGAAGAGTTAAAGAAATGTTAACAGCCTAAGTCACAGTTCAGGATCATTTTGCCAGCCTACACTCTGCAGAGACAATCGACCCAGCAACGCTGTCCGTGCTTTGATCTGGAAAGCGGCAAGTATTTTTCACTACAGCTTATGAAGCCTACACTAGAAATAAAAATAAGACAAAAGCTAAAGCTAGCATATATCATTATTTCATTACATGTACAGTACACATCAACCTCTTGATAACAATATTGTTGGGGTTCAGAGCAGACACCATGTTAGTTAATTTAAACAACCATAGTTTATCCAAACAACAAGAAAAACACCAAATGGCATTATTCCACCAAAATACACCAAAAGGTAAACCGGGACGCGGCCGCCCGCCCGCCCGCCCGCACGGACATCGCTATTCTAAAGGACGGAATTTTTCCTTGAAAAACCTGTCCAAAAACACCAGATGGCATTATGGATGGGTTTTTCAGGGTTAACCAAATGGTAAACTGGGATGCGGCCGCCCGCCTGCCCACACGGACATCGCTATTCTAAAGGACGGAATTTTTCCTTGAAAAACCCGTCCAAAAATGCATAGATTGTATGGAATAACAATTTATGTTCATTTTTCTATATAACCTACATGTACAGCGTATGTATAATTTTTTCGAATCCATCTTTAAACTGTGTTTTATCCTAAACTGTGTTGTAATGAACATTTGTTTAAAGAGGTTTTGGTGTATCTCCTCCATCTCTCCTAAATGAGGCGGTTCTAACGAGCACCCACATCCCATGTTTGCAGTATTTGTAAGGAAAATATCACGGATTTTCATCAGAAAAATTGCCATTTTGGAGATGTGAAAAATGCATTTATGTCGCATAAGTGTGTTATTGTAACGTTTAATATTTGGTGAACAATTATGCAACAGGTTTAATCTCTATTTAACACCAGAATACCAAATATCAATACTGTACAATTTTACGAGTATGTGGCAACTGCATTTGAAAGCTAAACTTTGTCCTGAACCATCTGTATCTGTACAACATCTGCATCGAACTTTTATGTTATTCAAGTTAAATGAATTGTGTTATATAATTGTGGTGTAACACTGTTTGCAAAAAGTTCAGCCATTTTCCAAATAAATTTTGAAGAAAACACCCTGTGCTGTCTCACTGAAGTATAATGTACCAGACACATTCCATGATACCACACCCAGTCACATTATCCTGACATTGGGTCGACCAGTCCTAGCTCTACCCCGTAAATCTGAGTGCCAAGGGAGGAGCAGCTAGTACCAATCTTAACGACTTTAGTATGTCGCGGCCCGGGATCGAACACGTGACCTCCTGTTCCCCGGAGCGGACACTCTACTAACTGAGCTATCAAGGCCGTTTAAAATTGGAAATAAACTCCTGCTATTTACAAGGTGGAAGATTCCATCTGGTACAAAATGGGTTACTAACACTGTGCATAACAATACTGATTTGCATATAACACACTTTAAAGATGGATACCAAATTTATACCTACCATACATGTAGGTACAATAAATGAGCCCCGCCAACCAATTTGTGTCTTCCAGCATTCCTTCATGACAAATTTTAACTCCGCATGCCCAGCCATTCAGAGGGGCCAGGGATATGGCTTTCTGTCTGAAGGTTCCTCTTGATTCACTGCTTGTATGAGCGAGCAGCGAAGGTTCTGGAGAGACTGCGCGGATGCGCATGCTCGCCTGAACCTTCGGTGCTCGCATAGGCGATAAGTACCAAAATCGCTTGACGGGGCCCAAATGGTCATTTTTCTTTATAATCCATACAATTTTTTTTTACCTGATATAGTTGGTAACTTTTTGGGGGGCTTTGGACCCTAACAATTATATTACAAAGAAGTTGTGGTGTCATATATTAAGCTGTGCCATAATTTGTTTGTTTAATTGGAGTTTAAAAGCCCAGTTAAAACTGTTTGGGACATACTGAGCCAGACATTTTACCTATAGAGGATCTTACACTCGTGGTCATTTCATATGAAATTTATGAAACGAGCCTTCGGCGAGTTTCATAAATTTCATATGAAATGACCACGAGTGTAAGATTCTGTTTATTATATGACCACTTTAAAATGGATTTTATCGACTTTTAATTTGACAGTTTTTGAAAGAAAACATGCATGGTTGACTTGGACGTCCTCATGACGTTACTTAATCCCGCCAATGTGTTATTACACGTGTGGTCATACGACTTTTATTACACGATGTTATCCACTGCTTATCAACGACGTCATGTGATAAAACCACATTTTTACTGGGAAGGCATTGATAAGTGGTTAACCAGTTCAGTGCATATTTCTTTGCCATAAACTGACACCTGTTTGTTTGTTTGTGTGGGGGGTTTACATACCCACCAACACTATTTAGGTCATTTTGGTTTGGAGATATTGCTTCGGATTTTGTGGGACTTTTACTCAAATGTTTGATCAGTTTCAGCTCTGCGCAGAAGCACCATGCAACCCAATCGTTTTCTCAAAGCTCTGATGGGCAGGTGCCCAACTGACCTCCTTGTATGGAAAATAAGCCTACCTGGCAGGTGTCAAACCCACAACCTGATCACTAGTGAGACACACATCCATTGAGCTACAAGCCAACTAATAGTACTAGGCCTAGTTGTGCAATGTGATTTTGTTTGACTTGAGGTTTAACGTCCCCGTCAACACTGTAAAGGTCATTTTGGAGACGTTGCTTCCAATTTTGTGGGACTTTTACCCGACATTGAGATTAAATGACATCTCAAGCCCTGTTGTCCAATGAAACCAATAGGGTTTATTAGCATGGATGGTCCGCCTCGCACTGCGGTTCCTATATCCTCTAAGCGGTTTACCAGTACTAGTGTGCGGGCCGGATTCAGCTCTGCGTGGAAGCATCATGCAGCCCTTATATTTCTTCAAGCCCCTATGGGCGGGGGCCTAATTGTGCAAAACTAAGGATGTTGTTAGTTAATGTATCGTTCAAACTTTAATCATTTTTTATTGCAAATATGCTAATATTTTTTGCTGAAAAAAAATGTGAGCAGTTTTTGCAAATGCAAAAGCTGCTCACATTTTTTCAGCAAAAATACCAAAATTTTAGATATTAAACTTGCTAGAATAGTTAACAATATGACCACTAATGAGCTCTTTAAACTTAAAAGGCTTTGAACAACTGGCCCCTGGACTCTACAGATCATATCCAGGTGTTATCTGCGTTATCTGACATCACTGATCAGAGGACCCCATAGGCATGTATTTTGTGTCTGAATCATGCAAAAGCTGACAGAATGACAAAACTATACAAAAGCTGAAAGAAAACTGAGATAATACAGAAAAACCACAAAGGTGACACAGTGTATTCAGAAAATGACATTTTCCTAATGAAAATATGTGATATTTATGAAAAAGATCAGCTTTAACTGTTTTGTTTGGTTGATTTAAGGTTTAATGTCTCCGTCAACACTAGATAGGTCATTTTGGAGACGTTGCTTCCAATTTTGTGGGACTTTTACCCCGACATCGAGATGAAATGACATCTCAAGCCCTGCCGCCAAATGATGCCAATAGGGTTTATAAGCATGGACGGGCCTACTCGCACCGCTTTGCCTGGGTAGGCTTAGATCCTCTAAGCGGTTTACCAGAACTCGTGTGTGGGTCGGTTTCAGCTCTGCGTGGAAGCCCATATATTTCTTCAAGCCCCGATGGGCTGGGGTCATCAGCTCTGTGATTTGTTGAGTTATAAATCACAGTTTGGAGGTAAGCTGTAAAGTATATCAAATCAAGAGCGCATATCGCATGTGATTTGTCTACTTACAATTGACCGACAAACTGTGATTTATTACTCAACAAATCACAGACCAGAGCTGATCTATTCGATTCAAACATTCTGAAAATCACAATAATGCTGTTGTTGCCTTCAAATTCTCACCATTGTTAAAAGAGATCCAGCAAATATTAGTGACTGTAACACATGCATTGATGTCCTTTTATAACGTTTTCGGTGCCAGAAAGTGAAGTTACACCTTCTAACGTCAAAGAATCTATGTGTGATGTCATAAATTGACAGCTTTTAATTACATCACTGAGCAGGCTCTTCCGCACCATGATTTGTTGCATAAAAATACACAATTTCTTCCCACTGCCTATATAGGCACGCTGTGTTAGAATTTTTTACTGCTGCAGTTAAAAAAGATTGTGTGTCCTCTAAGGCTGGCACAATTAATAAGACAATCAATTAATTGATAGATAAATTCCACAATAAAGATTATCATTACTGATTTGCTTGTAATCGATTATTTGGTAAGTTCAATTTACTAACCAAAGTTGTGCCTAAAATAGCTGGATGAGTGGCAAACAGTGCAGACCCTGATGAGACGCCGCGTTCTGCGGCAACTCATCTGGGTCTACACTGTTTGCTAAGGCCTGTATATTCAAATACATACGGTAAAGTACAACATATGGTAGAAGTCATGCTCAGATAGAAAGCCAGACCGGTAAAATTATGACCAAATTTTCAGTGATTACTAATTGATTACCGATCACAATGGCAGGACTGTTAATGGATTATCTTGTCAGCTTAGATTAGCCAGCCCTAGTGTTCTCGTTAGAACTGTCTCAAAGGCATTGTGTTCAGCAGGACAATGAAGTGAGCTAAATCAAGTTATTCTAGGATCAAATTTCATTCATAACAGAGTCCTAGTTGATCATTTTACATCATGTTGTTTTTAACTTACCATAGGTACAAACTTAACCCCTGGCATGTGGGAAACCCCTAAAGGGGTGCCTTGGTAGACCCAGATTGTCTCTGAGTTTAAGATAGGAAAATTATCTTGAACAGGTGCATAAACAATAATAATAATCAACTTTATTTATATATACATGTAGAGGGTAACACATTTAGAAAACTGGTACTAATCTTCCATGTGGCCCTTGTTTTTCCTGGATAGAAACCAGTACTAAGCAATGTGGACAATATCTCTTGCTCTAGGAAACAACACTTGATGATAGTGGGGATCAAACCTGGTACCTCACCATCTCGAGTCTGATGCTTACCACTGCACTAGAGGTACATGTTGTTGTTTTATTTAACCTTTTATTCCCTGTACTTCAAACAGTGTAGACCCTGATCTGGGGCCAGTTGTTCAAAACTGATGACGTCGTTAGTTAACATATTGTTAAAACTTTGATCATTTAATATGACAAATATACTTATATGAAAAAAAGAGAGCAGCTTTTGCAGATGCAAAAGCTGCTCTCATTTTTTCAGCAGAAATCACACTATATTAGATATCTTACTTGCTAGAAAGTTAACAATTTAACCACTAACGAGCTTGTTAAGCTAATGATGCTTTGAACAACTGGCCCCGGTCTCCGGACGTTAGCCCCCCCAGGACGTTTGCCCCCCAATGACTTAATCTAAAAATGGACATTTGCCCCCCAGTTGAAAATGGGAGCCGGACATTTGCCCCCCAGAGCTTATTTTTGGTATGGACATCTGCCCCCCCAGTGCTTATTTTACAGGTGGACAATTGCCCCCCACTGCTTATTTCAGAAAGGGACATTTGCCCCCCAACCTGGCTAGACATTGATATTCTTTACACAGACTTGTATATAGCTACATAATTTACATGACAACGTTTTGGTTAAAGTTTTACAGCCCATTCAAGATCATTTCAATTTCTTCAAGAATTAACCATCAGTGTATCCCGTGTAAAAACCACTTGAGTATAGGCGTCTGACACTGGACCCTCAGTGATGCACAAACTCAATATATGGTTCTGTAGCTGACTTGCTTAACCCTTATCCTGCTGAATTAATTAAGCGTCTCCAATTGTTGACTATTAACCATCACATTCTTGGTATATTTTTGTTAAGTAAACTTAACAAATTGCATGACAAACAGTATAGATCCCCATCAGATATGGCATCTGATCGGGATCCATACTGCTTTCTAACGTAGGGGTTGTCCATAACAGCAGGCTTTTATGGGATTCATATTTTATAGATAGAGTATTTTATTGCTTAACATTTTGTATTTCTGATGATAATAAACCAATAAATACATTGTTTTCCTCCTTTGTGTGAGCCCTGGTCTATCTGGGGGGCAAATGTCCCTTTCTGAAATAAGCAGTGGGGGGCAAATGTCCACCTGTAAAATAAGCACTGGGGGCAGATGTCCATACCAAAAATAAGCTCTGGGGGGCAAATGTCCGGGTCGCATTTTCAACTGGGGGGCAAATGTCCATTTTTAGATTAATCCAATGGGGGGCAAATGTCCTGGGGGGCAAATGTCCTGGAATCACTGGCCCCTGATGCTGCATTATGTGGCATATGATCTGGGTCTATACTGTTTGCTTAACCAGATGTGGCCAGTCTAGATTTTTCAGATAACCCTCTTTACACAACACTCTTGACATCACAAAGACAAGGACATTTTGACTAAAAATAACCCTTGCCTGGATTTCATGTAAATCAGTGATATCCATATAGAGGATCTTACATGAGTGTTCACGTATTATTGAATTTAATAAACAAGTTGAGGAGAAGGGACAAAATAGGAGGCATATAGAGGATCTTACATGAGTGCTCATGTATTATTGAATTCATTAAACGAGTTGAGGAAAAGGGATAAAATGCATGGCATATACAGGATCTTACATGAGTGTTCATGTATTATTGAATTTATTAAACAAGTTGAGAAGAAGGGATAAAATGTGAGGCATATAGAGTATCTTACATGAGGATCTTTAAATGTGAGGCATATAGAGGATCTTGCATGAGTGTTTATGTATTATTGAATTTATTAAACAAGTTGAGGAAAAGGGATAAAGTGCGAGGCATATACAGGATCTTACATGAGTGTTCATGTATAATTGAATTTATTAAAAGAGGTGAGGAAATGGGATAAAATGTGAAGCATATAGGGGATCTTACATGAGTGTTCATGTATTATTGACTTCATTAAACGAGTTAAGGAAAAGGGATAAAATGTGAGGCTGTGCCGAGCATTTTATTCCTTTTTCTCAACGAGTTTAATAAATTTAATAATACATGAGCACGAATGCAAGATTCTTTTTATCATATGACATTTAAAACGCATTTTATTCACGATTTGTTTACAAAAATGTCAATATTCCGCCATTAGTAAACGCCACGTCGTTAAGGACGACATACTGTAACGGTATGGGGTTTATCTAACTAATTTGCATCTTTAATCCACTAGTGGATTATAGATTTTATTACATGGCATTATTACACTCTCAGATGCGACGACGTATGATAAAATAACTTATTCAGATTCATTCATTAAGCAACTTTGGGTCGACTGACAAACAATTGACATAAGAAAATATCTCTTCACAAGTCTCATTACATCTCTTGGTCTGGAAATGTGCAATTTGTTTAAAAATTTTAAATTCTGTAATTGAAGTGTTGAACAATAATGATAAATTAATATATGTACGTGTATACAAACTACAAAGAATTATTTTCAAGATATAAACTAAGAAAAATATACACAGGAGAAGGCATAATTACCTGTAAATTTATGTTCTCTTGCCCTGATTATTTCTGTCTTTTGTTTCACGGTGACGCAAAGATGAACCATGATCAACATTATAAATGTCATAATAACACTCTGAGCTAGTAGTGGTAACTCATAGTGCTTTCCAAACCTGTAAAAAAGGGACGATTACTGTAACACATCTGTAACATACAGCATTCTTTCATATCCCCAAAGGGACATTTTTCTGATGACAATTTGTGATATTTTTCTTATTTATACTCCAAACATAGATTATGGGTGCTCTTTAGAACCACCTCAATAAGCTGTCTTGACTTTGTCAATGAGGCAGTTCTAACAAGTACCTACAATCTATGTGTTTGTACAAAAATGAAAATAAGAGGGGCAGTTATCAGTTTCTGGGGAGAGAATGTGCACTTCAAGATTATTTTACTCATATCAAGCCAATCATTAATCAGGGGTGGGCCAAAACCAGAGTACCCAGAGAAAAACCACCTGACCTTCCATTGCAAAACTTGGCGTATCACATGTGACCCAAGCTGGCCTCGAACCATAGCGGTGGGATACCTAATGATTAAAGGTCAGTGCTCTTATCCACTAGGCCACGCAGGCCCCAAAAAATGGAGTTTACATGATCATTACAGAGACTTGTTAATGTGATGTCTCATGAAAAGATTAAATCAAATATCCTTGCAAAAACACACCTATATAATTTTGACACCCTGTTAACCCCACTCACATGTGTATATATTGTAAAACTGGGGTTTCCAAGTGTATACATTATTTTTCTTATTTTGGGCTTGCTGAGGTTACAGGTTCCAATGAATACCCACAATCTATATTCTGAGCAGATACAAGTAACAATATGTCAATAATACAAGGATTTTTATCTCAAAATTTTCACTTTTTATGGTGGTACATTTTTCAATATATTTCAATAGGCATGTTTATGTAATGGCTAGCTGTTTTCAAAACTTACGTGTAGATGCTATGTGTATCTAAAATAAAAACAAAAGAGTTTGCTTTGTTGGCCTGTGTCTTCATTGTACTGCACAGACATTTGTGTATGTTTGAACGGAAGCCGTGAAGGGACATGCAATATCTTTTCAATATGTTGTTTGAACAAGATATTATGTTGTGGGAACAAGATATTATCTTGTGGGCACAATAAAATATGTTGTGCGCACAAGATATTCTCTTGTGTGCATGCGCACAAAATATTCTCTTGTGTGCACAAGATATGATCTTGTTCACTCAACATATCATCTTGTTTGCACTACAAAGATCTTGTGCGGACAACATAATAACCTATGCGTCTGATTAAATTGTGCTAAGTTAACAAGATAACATGTTATGCAAACATGATATTAAGTTGGGCAAACAGGTTATTATTTTGTGTGCACAAGATAATATGTGTGCACAAGATATTATGTTGTGCAAACAAGATATGCTGTGCAAACGCAAGCAAGATAATAAATTGTGTGCACAAGATATGTTGTGCAAACATGATAATAAGTTGTGCGCACACAAGATATTATGTTGTCCACACAAAATCTATATTGTGCTAACAAGAAAATATTCTTGTGTGCACAAGATATTAAGTTGTGCGAACAACATAATATCTTGTGCGTAAAAAATATTATTTTGTTTGCACATTTATCTTGTTTGCACAAAATAGAACTTGTGCAGACAACATAATATCTTGTGTGCACAAGATAATATCTTGTGTAAAAATTAATTGCATGTCCCTTCCAGGGTTCTGTAACGTTTGTGATGACTCATTTTAACCTTTACCCTGCTGTCCACAACCCCTCTCTTTGCAAACAGTGTAGATCTCCATCTGATCAGGATCTACATTGCCACTCAGTTTGTGAATTTGAAGAAAAAACACAACATTATATCATGTAATCTGACTGGCTGACAGCCAGAAACAGGTGTGGCCAATAAAATTATTCAGCAGGATAAAGGTTAAATTACCACATTCATCATAATTAGGACACACACTCTAATAAGTATACACCAACACTTTTAAAAACCCCACTTGAACCACACTTTTACATAGTTTTGCAATGGTAAAAATTACATTGTACATGGCTGTCCCTTTAGTACTCTACTACTTATAACATGGTTTTGGTTATAACCCCACAAGGTCTTGCCTCCCAGATTGTCATTTGGCTATAATTTCTATATAAAAGTATCCCTTTATAACACGATTCACTTATAACACGCTCCTGTTCTATGCATCCCAAACATAGCGTGATAAAGGGACTGCCCTGTATTTTAATAGGACTGTTTTCGTAATTTTAATTTATGTCACAGTACAAGCTCTTTATGCCATCTTAACATTGCACTGGACAGTGTCCTGAATATGAGGAGTTCCAATGGGCTTGTTTTGTTACTAGAATGAAATGGTAAAGCGTGCAAATCCCTTTTCATATAATTTTATACATACAGGATCTTACATGAGAGTTCATTCATGTGTTATTGAATTTATTAAACAAGTTGAGGAAAAAGGGATAAAATGCAAGACGTTGTCAAGCATTTTATCCCTTTTCCTCAACAAGTTTAATAAATTTAATAATACATGAACATGAATGCAAGATTCTATTTATCATATGACATTCAAAATGCATTTTATTCACGATTTTTAACATAAAAGTCAACATTCCGCCATTAGTAAACGTGACATCGTTAAGGACATCTTGCATATAACGTTACAGGGCGTATCTAACTGATTTGCATATTTAATCCACTAGTGGATTATCCAGTTTATTACATGGCGTTATTACATTCTCAGACGCGACCTCATATGATAAATGTAGTAATTTTTTTTCTTACCAAAATAAGATCCTAAGAATGTTGGCAATAAGCAAGTTAAGACACACAAATGTTGAAAACCCTTCCGCATTCTTCGTTCTGTAGATATCTCGATATTGTGGCATAAATGGAAACACACCTCCAAAGATCATTGCCCCTGCTGATCCTATTCTCACAACATTGGTGAAAGTAAGCTCCGGCATACCGATATGTGTGAGGACCGAGGAAGGTGCATCAACCGCCGACTGGATCATATGACCAACTGGCTCGTTTACGTCCACCATTGGTGGAATGGGTAGGAGTTCCTAGGCAACTAAAAATAACCAAAAAAGTAACTTTAACCCTTGTCCTGCTGAGCCCGGACATGTCTTATCTTTGAAACAATGTAGATCCAGATCAGATGGCTTCTTCAGAATCAGGATCTTCATTGTTTGTCATTCAGCCCATGAATTTGTTGCAATAATTTGCATCAAGTAATCTCATTGGCTGATAATCAGTAGTGGATGTGGCATATACAAATATTCAGCAGGTCAAGGGTTTACATTAATATTGAAGACATCACCAGGTAAGAAGATTTTACAGTTTGTCTCCCTCATCTCCCTTGTGGCCCTCATTTAACAGAGGATCTTATAAGTGTTCATGTATAATTGAATTTATTAAACGAGTTGAGGAAAGATGATAAAATGCACGGCTTTGCCAAGCATTTTATCCTTTTTCCTCAGTGAGTTTAATAAATTCAACTAGATCTGCAGTCGATGGTAAACCATTGCAAATACCCGCTTTTTCTATTAATAACATTAATGACTATGTATTAGCTAGCCAAAACTACATGTAAGCAAAAAAAGTTGCAAAGAACATTCTAACTGATAAGCAAAGTTTCAGAAGTGTAACTCTTATAGTTTAGAAGATATGGCAAAGTCATACTTTTTGACCTTTGACCTTGGGGTTATGTTGAGGTCCACCTAAAGTATCCCAATTTATTCTATATTCCAACAGCCATCCAATAACCAAGTTTCAGAAGTGTAACTACAATAGTTCAGAAGATATGGCAAAGTCATACTTTTTGACCTTTAACCTTGAGGTCGAGGTCACACCAAAAGGAGCCCAACATATTCTATATTCCAAGGGCCATCCAATAAGCAAAGTTTCAGAAGTGTAACTCTTATAGTTTAGAAGATATGGCAAAGTCATACTTTTTGACCTTTGACCTTGGGGTTATGTTGAGGTCCACCTAAAGTATCCCAATTTATTCTATATTCCAAATGCCATCCAATAACCAAAGTTTCAGAAGTGTAACTCTAATAGTTTAGAAGATATGGCAAAATCATACTTTTTGACCTTTGACCTTGGGGTCAAGGTCACACCAAAAGTAACCTGACATATTCTATATTCCAAGGACCATCCAATAAGCAAAGTTTCAGAAGTGTAACTCCAATAGTTTAGAAGATATGGCAAATCATAATTTTTGACCTTTGACCTTTGGGTCATGTTGAGGTCAAGGTCACACCAAAAGTATCCAAATTTATTCTACATTCCATGGCCATCCAATAACCAAAGTTTCAGAAGTGTAACTCTAATAGTTTAGAAGATATGGCAAAATCATACTTTTTGACCTTTGACCTTGGGGTCAAGGTCACACCAAAAGTAACCTGACATATTCTATATTCCAAGGACCATCCAATAAGCAAAGTTTCAGAAGTGTAACTCCAATAGTTTAGGAGATATGGCAAATCATAATTTTTGACCTTTGACCTTGGGGTCATGTTGAGGTCAAGGTCACAAAAAAGTTGCCCACTGCCATCTACATTCCATGTACTATCCACATGCAAAGTTTCAAAAGTGTAACTTCAGTGGTTGCAGAGGAGATCCAATCACAAGAAACGTGACGGACGGACATACGGACAGACAGACGGACGGACAGACAGACGGACTGACGCCGGATCGAACTGTGGTACGAAAACAATATACCCGATTTTTCTTCGAAAAAGCGGGTATAATAATACAAGAGCACCAATGTAAGATTCTATTTATCATATTACTTTTAAAACGATTTTTTTTCACGACTGTTTTACAAAATGCCAAGTATCCGCTATTAGTAAAGGTGAGGTCATTAAGGACTTCGTACATGTAACTTTACGGGACGTATCTAGCTAATTTGCATACTTAATCCACTAGTGGATTTTCGAAAATATTACATTGCGTTATTACACTCTCAGACACGACACTATATGATAAAGGGGTATAGATTCAACTGGCATATTTTACGTCTTTTTTGAAAGGGAGACAAAGTTGGGACTTCCTGTTTGCTTTTCTGCTAACTTACATTTAGATCTTCCATAATAAGGCAGGGCTGGAAAATTCCCCTTGTCTACTCTCTTCTTGCAGACAAACAAAACTTTTGGTTGACGAGTAAAATTTTGTCACTCCCCTATAGGCGGATCCAATGTTTTGATATGTGATGACTTTGTTTACCATCCATTGCACATGCGCAAAGGCCTTGCCAATAAGAGTAGTCCTTTCTCTGGTTGGCAGAATATCAGTGTTTCCATACAATATATAATGTATAATTAAACTTATTTCCTCTTTGCAAAATTATATTTATCTTTGATATTTCATGTTTATGAAGGATTAAATGATATAGAACCACTCTCATCTGACATTTTATCGCACATTTTGTTGTCTAAAAGCATTTTAAAACTAGCTACCCTTACAATGAAACAATGCTGATGCACCTCTTTTGATGAATGGAAATAAGATCAAAGCAGATATATTTTTCGCCTAAATTTATTTGCAAAAGAAAGTTGAATGTCTAAAATTGATCATTGTAAATAATTTTGATAGGCCGACTCTTAAAAGATAGAATGACAGAAAATAATAAGTGCAACATCTTCGATGGAGTATAGAACTGGAAGTGTTTTTCGCCAACCAGAGAAAACGTGGCTGTTGGTTTTTTATCCTGTGCGATGTAGACTTTGGATGCATCTTTAGGTTATTTAACAACTAGAAATGTGTCCAAAGTACACAGATGCCCCCGCTTAGCACATTAATCTTTAAGTGGTGCAAATATCAATCTGTGCGAGTTTCGGCGTTCCACCAATAGTGACCTTGACGTTAAAAGTCGAAATCGCTCGAGATATTGTCATAAGGAACATTTGTGTGAAGTTATTTTGAAATCGGTGAAGAAATGTAAGCGCTAGAGGGGTGACAAAGTTTTTCTAAAAATAGCCACAGTGACCTTGACCTTGAAAGTGGAACTCGCTAGAGATATTGTCATAAGGAACATTTGTGTGAAGTTATATTGAAATTAGTCAAGAAATGTAAGCGCTAGAGCGAAGACAAAGTTTTTCTAAAAATAGCCACAGTGACCTTGAACTTGAAAGTCAAAATAGCTTGAGATATTGTCATAAGGAACATTTGTATGAAGTTATATTGAAATTGGTGAAGAAATGTAGGCGCTAGAGCAATGACAAAGTTTTTCTAAAAATAGCCACTGTGACCTTGACCTTGAGGTGATGACCTTGAAAGTCGAACTCGCTCAAGATATTGTCATAAGGAACATTTGTGTGAACTTATATTGAAATCAGTGAAGAAATGTAGGCGCTAGAGCAATGACAAAGTTTTTCTAAAAATAACCTCTGTGACCTTGACCTTGAGGCCATGACCTTAAAAGTTGAACCTTTACGAGATATTTTTATAAGGAACATTTGTGTGAAGTTTATTGAAATTGGTGGTACAAATACCTTAACCAAAGTCTTAAACATCAAAAATTTTCTAATTCTATGACCTTGACCTTGAGGTCATGGGTATGGGTGGGGGTATTGCTGAATAAACCATTGGACCTATATGTATCATCATAGTAAATATAAACCAAATCCATTGTATGGTTATGAAAATATGAGCTCAAGTTCTACCTGGTACAAATACCTTAACCTAGGTCTTAAACATTAAAAATTTCAAGTCCATGACCTTGACCTTGAGGTCATGGGTATGGGTGGGGGTATTGCTGAATAAAACTTCAGTCCTATATCTATCATCACACCGAATATGAACCAAATTCATTACACGGTTTGGAAAATATGAGCTCAAGTTCTACCTGGTACAAATACCTTAACCTGGGTCTTAAACGTTAAAAATTTCAAAGTCCACGACCTTGACCTTGAGGTCTAGGGTATGGGTGAGGGTATTGCTGAATAAAACTTTGGACCTATACCTATCATCATGCTAAATATAAACCAAATCTATTGTATGGTTTGGAAAATATGAGCTCAAGTTCTACCTTGTACAAAAACCTTAACCTGAGTCTAACAGGATTACGTACGTACGTACACACTTTCGTACGTTCGGAAACCGTACGCACGTACCCACGGACGCACGTACGGAAAACCGAAAAACTATATGCCCCCGGCATCATACGATGCGGGGGCATAAAAACAAAAATAACAAACTCCTATAACATTTTGAGCCAGTTAAACCCCACTTTTATATATAAAACTAAAGCTGACAGAGGAGTACATTATTTTTCTTCTGCTCAAAATCATACTTTGTGGTTACACATTAGAACCGCCTCACCCAGTACCCAAAAATCTTTGTTTTGAGCAGTTTTATGAAAATTTTATAGAGTAAAACCACTAGGGTATCAATTACTTGTCTTATTTCTGCTGAAAATAATACATTATGGGTACACATTAGAACGAGTTGTCGAGGTGGTTCTAACGAGTATCCACAATCTATGTTTTGAGTAGTTTCATGAACAATCACAGAATGTTTTTGGTGTATTTTTGTCTAAAAGGCATGTTTTCGATTTGAAGATGGCTTTCATCTGAAGATACCTGAATTTGATAGCTAAGCAGTGCAATATAGATGTAGCTTCACTATGGTGAATTTTCATGTTAACCTTTGATGTTAAGTATTGTTTTCTCTGTTCCTTTTGTTGTGGCTTTTACTTCTTCATTTTTTTTGGGGGGGGGGGGGGGGGGGGGGGAATATGGTGAAATTGGGAAATTAGGCTATTTGGCATTGGGAATGGGGCCGAATTTCGGCCCAGCTGAACAAGCAGAAAATGCCCTGGATCATACGGCACTGACTTGCAGGATGATCAGTATTTACTAGTATCAATGACACGCACATTTTGAGAACAGCATGCGAAATATTTGCAAAATGTAGCCTTATTATTTTATATGAACAGCCTGCATCTGTTGTGTTGTGAAACATTCAAATATTTAATAACCTATAAATCTGTTCATAGTGATCAGAGTCTACACAGTTTGAAAAAAAAATCCCTCTGTTTTCTATGCCATTGATATCTGAACGCTGTAATTATTTAATATGATCAGCCTGCATCTGTCGTTGTAATACCTTCAAATATTTATTAATCTGTTCATTGTGATCAGTGTCTACGCAGTTTAAAAAAGCCTCAGGGCTCAGGGCAGAAACGACCCAGGGACCGAAATGACTCAGGACCGAAACGAAGCGTTTACTTAACGGAACGGACCAGAACGGACCCGCAATAACCAGAATGGACCTTTTGTTTCATCCCCCGTTCTATTTGCTATTAAAATGTTTATGGTAGCTCCCCAAAACACCATATATTACTTTTGGAATCTGTATTTGACATTTTTGTCAAGAAAATTAGCCCATGCTTTTATAGCAGAAAACGGTACCCCTATATATAGCGCAATAGGTCTCTTAAAAGCTTTATTTATCAAAAGAGATCTGAGAACAGTGCCTAACTATTATAGCACCAGACCAGACAGTGTATAAACTCTCAGCTAATTCTACTTGTGAGCATGTTAAACAAGAGGCTCAATGAGCCTAAACCGCTCACCTGAGGAACTTAAGTTTTAACAATTCACAGACTTGACTACTAAATCTGCTAATAGAATCCAGCCCATTGACCCTTACAGGATATAAGTCATGATTATTGCATTGCATTCCAAGTTTGAGACTTCTAGCTTCTATAGTTCCTGAGAAATCTCTGACGAAAATTTAACATTGGTCAAAATGGAGAGAAAGAAGAATGAAAGAACAGATGAACAAATAAGCTGAGAAAGCCCAATGTCTCTTACACAAAATAAGTCATCATTATTCTATTGAATACCAAATTTGATGCTTCTAGCTTTTATAGTTCCTGAGAAATCTTTGATTAAAAATTTAACATTGGTCTATTATCTCTATATGGAGAGAAAGAAGAATGAAGGAACAAATGAACCAGACTAGCTCCAAAACCTAATGCAGCCTTTCCCCTTGCCCAATGGTGCTACACATAAAATTTAAACAAGATTGGTCGACTGCCTTCTGAGATATGCTTCATTGAAAGTGTGGACGACGGATGGACGGACGACAGACGACGGACTCCGGAGCCTTGGTATACTATCGGCTCACTGGAGCCTTTGGCTCAGGTGAGCTAAAAATTCAAGTCGCTATTTCTGTCACAACATTTTCCCTACGTTAAGTCTATGAGCAAATTTTTTTGTCTCTCAAGGTCACGTAACTCCGAGGTCAATATTCCGATTCGGCCCAAAATCGAACTTAACCGAGATTTTATGCCTGTCCTCGTTACCTGCAAGTTTGAAGCTGATATGAATAAAAATAAAGTTGCTATCGTAGTCACAACGTATTTTTTTATGCTCAAGGGCAGGTAACTCCAAGGCAAATATTCCGATTCGGCCCAAAATCGAACTTAACCGAGATTTTATGTCTGTCCTCGTTACCTGCAAGTTTGAAGCTGATCTGAAAAAAATTCAGGCCGCTATCGTAGTCGCAACATTTTCCCTTATTAAGTCTATGGGCAAATTTTTTGCCGCTCAAGGTCACGTAACTCCAAGGTCAATATTCCGATTCGGCCCAAAATCGAACTTAACCGAGATTTTGTGCCTGTCCTCGTTACCTGCAAGTTTGAAGCTGATATGAATAAAAATAAAGTTGCTATCGTGGTCACAACGTATTTTTTTATGCTCAAGGGCAGGTAACTCCAAGGCAAATAATCCGATTCGGCCCAAAATCGAACTTAACCAAGATTTTATGTCTGTCCTCGTTACCTGCAAGTTTGAAGCTGATCTGAAAAAAATTCAAGTCGCTATCGTAGTCACAACATTTTCTTTATGTAAAGTCTATGGGCAAATTTTTTGTCGCTCAAGGTCATGTAACTCCGAGGTCAATATTCCGATTCGAACTTAACTGAGATTTTATGCCTGTCCACGTTACCTGCAAGTTTGAAGCTGATCTGAATAAAAATAAAGTTGCTATCGTGGTCACAACGTATTTTTTTATGCTCAAGGGCAGGTAACTCCAAGGCAAATATTCCGATTCGGCCCAAAATCGAACTTAACCGAGATTTAATGTCTGTCCTCGTTACCTGCAAGTTTGAAGCTGATCTGAAAAAAATTCAAGTCGCTATCGTAGTCACAACATTTTCCCTATGTTAAGTCTATGGGCAAATTTTTTGTCGCTCAAGGTCACGTAACTCCGAGGTCAATATTCCGATTCGGCCCAAAATCGAACTTAACCGGGATTTTATGCCTGTCCTCGTTACCTGCAAGTTTGAAGCTGATCTGAATAAAAATAAAGTTGCTATCGTGGTCACAACGTATTTTTTCATGCTCAAGGGCAGGTAACTCCAAGGCAAATAATCCGATTCGGCCCAAAATCGAACTTAACCGTGATTTTTTGTCTGTTCTCGTTACCTGCAAGTTTGAAGCTGATCTGAAAAAAATTCAAGTCGCTATTGTAGTCACAACATTTTCCCTATGTTAAGTCTATGGGCAAATTTTTTGTCGCTCAAGGTCACGTAACTCCGAGGTCAATATTCCAATTCTGCCCAAAATCGAACTTAACCGAGATTTTATGCAACATTTCCCCATGTTAAGTCGATAGGCAATTTTTCGGGCGCTCAAGGGGACGTAACGCTTGAGTGAATTATCTGATTCGGCCCAAAATCGAACTTTACCGAGATTTTATGCCTGTACTGGTTATCTGCAAGAATGAAGTCGATCAGACAAAAAATTGACGGAGCTAGAGTGGTGACAAGCTTTTTCCTATGTGAAGTCTATGGGAGCTAGATGTTGCCATGGCAACCAGAGTTCCACTCAGATCTGCCTGAAAACCTAATGAAGCCTTTCCACTTGCCCAATAATGCGACACATGAAATTTGATCAAAGTTGGCCAAGTAGTCTTTAAGATATACATTTTTGAAATTCCCATTAACCCTTATGCAAAAACACACAAGGGCAGGTAACTCCTAAGTGAATGATCCGATTCTGCCAGTTATCGAACTTGACCGAGATTTCATGGCTGTGCTGGTTATCTGCAAGAATAAAGCCAACCTGAAAATAATTGAAGCAGCTACGGTGATGACAACATTCTCCCCATGTTAAGTCAATAGGCAATTTTTTCAACGCTCAAGGGCACGTAACTCCTGAGTGAATAATCCGATTCAGCCCAAAATCGAACTTGATGGAGATTTTATGCCTGTCCTCGTTATCTGCAAGAATGAAGTCGATCAGAAAAAAACTGACGGAGCTAGAGTGATGACAAGCTTTTTCCTAACGCTCAAGGGCACGTAACTCCTGAGTGAATAATCCGATTCAGCCCAAAATCGAACTTGATCGAGATTTCATGCCTGTCCTCGTTATCTGCAAGAATGAAGTCGATCAGAAAAAAATTGACGAAGCTAGAGTGATGACAAGCTTTTTCCTATGTTAAGCCTATGGGAGCTCTTTGTTGCTGTGGCAACCAGAGTTCTCATCCGATCTGCACGAAAACCTCATACAGCCTTTCCCCCTACCTGATGATGGTTCATATGAAATTTGATCAAGGCCGGCCCACTGGTTCCAGAGATATACTTCGTTGAAAGTGTGGACGACGGACGACGGACGCCGGCTCGTGGTATACTAATACCTCACATGAGCCTTCGGCTCAGGTGAGCTAATAAAACTTTGGACCTATATCTATCATCATACCAAATATGGACCGATTCCATCCAATGGTTTGGAAAATATAACTTGTAGAAGTTCAGCCTCTACCTGTTACAAAAACCTTAACCCGAGGTTACAGGATGACGTACGTACGTACAAACACACCAACAAATGTACATTCGTACGCACGTACGGAAAACCTAAAAACTTAATGCCCCCGGCATCATCAGATGCGGGGGCATAAAAACAGCTACAGTGATGAATTGAAGCAGCTACAGTGATGACAAAATTCTCCCCATGTTAAGTCTATAGGCAAATTTTCAAACGCTCAAGGGCACTTAACTCCGCAATGAATTACCCGATTAAGCTCAAAATTGAACTTAATTGTATCGATTCCTGATCTTTGTTTTACTTCTACTTTGATCAAGATTTTATGTCTGTCCTTGTTATCTGCAAGAATGAAGCTGATCCGAAAAATATTGACAAAGCTAGAGTGATGACAAACTTTTTCCTATGTTAAGTCTATGGGAGCTATATGTTGCCATGGCAACCAGAGTTCCATTCAGATCTGCCTGAAACCGTATGCCGTTTTTGCACTTGCCCAATGATGCTACACATGAAATCTGGTCAAGATTGGCCAACTAGTATTAAGGATATACATTATTGAAATTCCATTAACCCCAATGCAAAATGCGCAAGGGCAGATAACTCCAAAGTGAATGATCTGATTCTGCCAAACTTGACCGAGATTTCATGGCTGTTCTGGTTATCTGTAAGAATAAACCCAATCTGAAAACATTTGAAGCAGCAACAGTGATGACAATATACTCCCCATGTTCAGTCTATAGGCAAATTTTCGAACGCTCAAGGGCACGTAACTCCTGAGCGAATAATCCGATTCGACCTAAAATCAAACTTAACCAAGATTTCATACCTGTACTCATTATCTGCAAGAATGAAGCTGATCAGCAAAAAATTGACGAAGCTAGAGTGATGACAAACTTTTTCCTATGTTAAGTCTATGGGAGCTATTTGTTGCCATGGCAACCTGAGTTCCAATCAGATCTGCCTGAAAACCTGATGCAGCCTTTCCACCTGCCCAAAGATGCTACAAAAGAAATTTGATCAAGATTGGCTGAGTAGTATTTGAGATCTACATCTTTGAAATTCCTATTGGCCCCAATGCAAAAACGCACAAGGGCAGGTAACTCCTACATGAATGATCCGATTCTGCCAGTAATCGAACTTGACCGAGATTTCATGGCTGTCCTGGTTATCTGTAAGAATAAACATAATCTGAAAACATTTGAAGCAGCTACAGTGATGACAATATTCTCCCCATGTTAAGTCTATTGGCAAATTTTCAAACGCTCAAGGGCACCTAACTCCTGAGCGAATAATCCGATTCAACCCAAAATCGAACTTAACAGAGATTTTATACCTGTCCTCATTGTCTGCAAGAATGAAGCCGATCCAAAAAAAATTGACGACGCTAGAGTGATGACAAACTTTTTCCTATGTTAAGTCTATGGGAGCTATTTGTTACCATGGCAACCAGAGTTCCAATCCGATCTGCCCGAAAACAGTATGCAGCCTTTCCCCCTACCTGATAATGCTTCACATGAAATTTGATCAAGATCGGCCCACTGGTTCCGGAGATATACTTCTTTGAAAGTGTGGACCACAACGGACGACAACGACGGACGCCGGCTCATGGTATACTAATACCTCACATGAGCCTTCGGCTCAGGTGAGCTAATAAGCCAAGAAAGCCCATTGTCTTGAAAACCTTATGCAGTCTTTCCACTTGCCCTATAATGCTACACATGAAATTTTATCTAAGTCGGCCAAGTAGTCTTCAAGATATACATTTTTGAAATTCACATTAACCCTTATGCAAAAATGCACAAGGGCAGGTAACTCCTAAGTGAATGATCAAATTCTGCCAATTATCGAACTTGACCGAGATTTCATGGCTGTGCTGGTTATCTGTAAGAATGAAGCCAATCCGAACAAAATTGAAGCAGCTACAGTGATGACAACATTTTCCCCATGTTAAGTCGATAGGCAATTTTTCGGGCGCTCAAGGGGACGTAACTCCTGAGTGAATTATCTGATTCGGCCCAAAATCGAACTTGACCGAGATTTTATGCCTGTACTGGCTATCTGCAAGAATGAAGTCGATCAGAAAAAAATTGGCGGAGCTAGAGTGATGACAAGCTTTTTCCTATGTGAAGTCTATGGGAGCTAGATGTTGCCATGACAACCAGAGTTCCACTCAGATCTGCCTGAAAACCTAATGAAGCCTTTCCGCTTGCCCAATAATGCGACACATGAAATTTGATCAAAGTTGGCCAAGTAGTCTTTAAGATATACATTTTTGAAATTCCCATTAACCCTAATGCAAAAACACACAAGGGCAGGTAACTCCTAAGTGAATGATCCGATTCTGCCAGTTATAGAACTTGACCCAGATTCCATGGCTGTGCTGGTTATCTGCAAGAATAAAGCCAATCTGAAAACAAGAGGCTCAATGAGCCTAAACCGCTCACCTGAGGAGCTTAAGTTTTAACAATTCACAGACTTGACTACTAAATCTGCTAATAGAATCCAGCCCATTGACCCTTACAGGATATAAGTCATCATTATTGCATTGCATTCCAAGTTTGAGACTTCTAGCTTCTATAGTTCCTGAGAAATCTTTGACGAAAATTTAACATTGGTCAAAATGGAGAGAAAGAAGAATGAAAGAACAGATGAACAAATAAGCTGAGAAAGCCCAATGTCTCTTACACAAAATAAGTCATCATTATTCTATTGAATACCAAATTTGATGCTTCTAGCTTTTATAGTTCCTGAGAAATCTTTGATTAAAAAATTAACATTGGTCTATTATCTCTATATGGAGAGAAAGAAGAATGAAGGAACAAATGAACCAGACTAGCTCCAAAACCTAATGCAGCCTTTCCCCTTGCCAAATGGTGCTACACATACAATTTAAACAAGATTGGTTGACTGCCTTCTGAGATATGCTTCATTGAAAGTGTGGACGACGGATGGACGGACGACAGACGACGGACTCCGGAGCCTTGGTATACTATCAGCTCACTGGAGCCTTTGGCTCAGGTGAGCTAAAAATTCAAGTCGATATTTCTGTCACAACATTTTCCCTACGTTAAGTCTATGGGCAAATTTTTTTGTCTCGCAAGGTCACGTAACTCCGAGGTCAATATTCTGTTTCGGCCCAAAATCGAACTTAACCGAGATTTTATGCCTGTCCTCGTTACCTGCAAGTTTGAAGCTGATATGAATAAAAATAAAGTTGCTATCGTGGTCACAACGTATTTTTTTATGCTCAAGGGCAGGTAACTCCAAGGCAAATATTCCGATTCGGCCCAAAATCGAACTTAACCGAGATTTTATGTCTGTCCTCGTTACCTGCAAGTTTGAAGCTGATCTGAAAAAAATTCAAGTTGCTATCGTAGTCGCAACATTTTCCCTAATTTAGTCTATGGGCAAATTTTTTGTCGCTCAAGGTCACGTAACTCCGAGGTCAATATTCCGATTCGGCCCAAAATTGAACTTAACCCAGATTTTATGCCTGTCCTCGTTACCTGCAAGTTTGAAGCTGATATGAATAAAAATAAAGTTGCTATCGTGGTCACAACGTATTTTTTATGCTCAAGGGCAGGTAACTCCAAGGCAAATAATCCGATTCGGCCCAAAATCGAACTTAACCGAGATTTTATGTCTGTCCTCGTTACCTGCAAGTTTGAAGCTGATCTGAAAAAAATTCAAGTCGCTATCGTAGTCACAACATTTTCCCTATGTAAAGTCTATGGGCAAATTTTTTGTCGCTCAAGGTCATGTAACTCCTAGGTCAATATTCCGATTCGAACTTAACTGAGATTTTATGCCTGTCCACGTTACCTGCAAGTTTGAAGCTGATCTGAATAAAAATAAAGTTGCTATCGTGGTCACAACGTATTTTTTTATGCTCAAGGGCAGGTAACTCCAAGGCAAATAATCCAATTCGGCCCAAAATCGAACTTGACCGAGATTTTATGCCTGTACTGGTTATCTGCAAGAATGAAGTCGATCAGAAAAAAATTGATGGAGCTAGAGTGATGACAATCTTTTTCCTATGTGAAGTCTATGGGAGCTAGATGTTGCCATGGCAACCAGAGTTCCACTCAGATCTGCCTGAAAACGTAATGAAGCCTTTCCACTTGCCCAATAATGCGACACATGAAATTTGATCAAAGTTGGCCAAGTAGTCTTTAAGATATAATTTTTGAAATTCCCATTAACCCTAATGCAAAAACACACAAGGGCAGGTAACTCCTAAGTGAATGATCCGATTCTGCCAGTTATCGAACTTGACCGAGATTTCATGGCTGTGCTGGTTATCTGCAAGAATAAAGCCAATCTGAAAATAATTGAAGCAGCTACGGTGATGACAACATTCTCCCCATGTTAAGTCAATAGGCAATTTTTTCAACGCTCAAGGGCACGTAACTCCTGAGTGAATAATCCGATTCAGCCCAAAATCGAACTTGATCGAGATTTCATGCCTGTCCTCATTATCTGCAAGAATGAAGTCGATCAGAAAAAAATTGACGGAGCTAGAGTGATGACAAACTTTTTCCTATGTTAAGAACGCTCAAGGGCACGTAACTCCTGAGTGAATAATCCGATTCAGCCCAAAATCGAACTTGATCGAGATTTCATGCCTGTCCTCGTTATCTGCAAGAATGAAGTCGATCAGAAAAAAATTGATGGAGCTAGAGTGATGACAAGCTTTTTCCTATGTGAAGTCTATGGGAGCTAGATGTTGCCATGGCAACCAGAGTTCCACTCAGATCTGCCTGAAAACCTAATGAAGCCTTTCCACTTGCCCAATAATGCGACACATGAAATTTGATCAAAGTTGGCCAAGTAGTCTTTAAGATATACATTTTTGAAATTCCCATTAACCCTAATGCAAAAACACACAAGGGCAGGTAACTCCTAAGTGAAAGATCCGATTCTGCCAGTTATCGAACTTGACCGAGATTTCATGGCTGTGCTGGTTATCTGCAAGAATAAAGCCAATCTGAAAATAATTGAAGCAGCTACGGTGATGACAACATTCTCCCCATGTTAAGTCAATAGGCAATTTTTTCAACGCTCAAGGGCACGTAACTCCTGAGTGAATAATCCGATTCAGCCCAAAATCGAACTTGATCGAGATTTCATGCCTGTCCTCATTATCTGCAAGAATGAAGTCGATCAGAAAAAAATTGACGGAGCTAGAGTGATGACAAGTTTTTTCCTATGTTAAGAACGCTCAAGGGCACGTAACTCCTGAGTGAATAATCCGATTCAGCCCAAAATCGAACTTGATCGAGATTTCATGCCTGTCCTCGTTATCTGCAAGAATGAAGTCGATCAGAAAAAAATTGACGACGCTAGAGTGATGACAAACTTTTTCCTATGTTAAGTCTATGGGAGCTATTTGTTGCCGTGGCAACCAGAGTTCCAATCCGATCTGCCCGAAAACAGTATGCAGCCTTTCCCCCTACCTGATAATGCTTCACATGAAATTTGATCAAGATTGGCCCACTGGTTCCGGAGATATACTTCTTTGAAAGTGCGGACGACGGACGACGACGACGGACGACGACGACGGACGACGACGACGACGGACGACGGCTCGTGGTATACTAATACCTCACATGAGCCTTCGGCTCAGGTGAGCTAATAATTGAAGCAGCTATGATGATGACAACATTCTCCCCATGTTAAGTCAATAGGCAATTTTTTTCAACGCTCAAGGGCACGTAACTCCCGAGTGAATAATCCGATTCAGCCCAAAATCGAACTTGATCGAGATTTCATGCCTGTCCTCGTTATCTGCAAGAATGAAGTCGATCAGAAAAAAATTGACGGAGCTAGAGTGATGACAAGCTTTTTCCTAATTCCCATTAACCCTAATGCAAAACACACAAGGGCAGGTAACTCCTAAGTGAATGATCCGATTCTGCCAGTCATCGAACTTGACCGAGATTATATGGCTGTGCTGGTTATCTGCAAGAATAAAGCCAATCTGAAAATAATTGAAGCAGCTACGGTGATGACAACATTCTCCCCATGTTAAGTCAATTGGCAATTTTTTCAACGCTCAAGGGCACGTAACTCCGGAGTGAATAATCCGATTCAGCCCAAAATCGAACTTGATCGAGATTTCATGCCTGTCCTCGTTATCTGCAAGAATGAAGACAATCAGAAAAAAATTGACGGAGCTAGAGTGATGACAAACTTTTTCCTATGTTAAGTCTATGGGAGCTATTTGTTGCCATGGCAACCAGAGTTCCAATCCGATCTGCCCGAAAACAGTATGCAGCCTTTCCCCCTACCTGATAATGCTTCACATGAAATTTGATCAAGATTGGCCCACTGGTTCCGGAGATATACTTCTTTGAAAGTGTGGACGACGGACGACGACGGACGACGGACGCCGGCTCGTGGTATACTAATACCTCACATGAGCCTTCGGCTCAGGTGAGCTAAAAAATGCATCCATTTATAATTTGCCATCCCATACTCACATTGTACAATAAATTGTAGAAAAAACATATCTTAAAGATGTGTTCTGTTGTCCTTTTCAAGCGTGTGAAGTTTCATCAATATTGAACAAGAAATAAAAAAGTTATGCGGAAAAAACTAGCGAAAAACCTAAGGAGTGTAACACTTTAAGTGCGACAGAATTTAGTCATATTAAATTTCAGAGAAATACAGCAGTGTAAAAGGTAAAACCATTTAGTAAAATCAGGCTAAATATGAATCATCCATATTTCAGCTATAAAATACTGAATACCTATGACAATATTACAATCAATTATGAATTTAGCATGGTAAATTGGAAACAGTCCCTTTAAAAATACCTTGTACAAAAAATCAATACCTTTACTGGTTGAAATGGCTGCTGAGTGCTATTTATAACTGGCATGTATGTGTAAAGATTTTTTGACTCTGACAACATGTTTTGGTCAAAGAAATGATGTGTTTTCATACCGGCTGCATTTGAACCTTTGTCAAGAAGCTTCAAAAGACCGCAACCCATAAATCTAAGGAGTGTAACATTTTGTGTTCAGCATGTGATATTTTTTTTCAGAAAGGTGGTATTAAAATGTTCTGTTTTGTTTTTCTGGAAGACATCCCCACACTAGATCTCCAGCAAAATTTACTGCAGTCTGGTGCAATACATGCTCTTTGCAGGGCAGAATATGTGTTCTAAGGAGTATATAACACCATTTCTAGGAACAAAATCATCAGTTTATTTTCTTTCACTATGCTTAAGGAATTTTATCTACGGTAAGTTGAATGTATCAACTTATTATATTAAAGTGAATATAAAAGCATGATTTAAAGTCATTTTAATTCAAGGGAATTCACTTAGTCAGCTGATTTTGCATGTTATGTGTCATTTTTGGCAAAAACAACAATAGTTGTTCTGCCAGATCTGAGTAAAATCCAATAGAAACTTAGATATTTTTTCTTAAGTTACTTTGTTTATAATTGGTTAAAACAGTAAATAACAAAACATATTATACCTAAAAGTACTGGTTAGCTTTGCTTTTTCAAGTTCAGTATAAAGTGTTACACTCCTTAGCAAATTGCAGTTTGGCAATGCATGTTATCAACTAACCATTTATTCTTAGCAGAGTGTGAATAACTGAAGACTACCATTGTGAAGTACTTAAGTAATGGCCAAATTTGTTGTTAAACTGCCTGGAATAAGGCAGTCTATGGGAAATAGGGGGCTAACAACACAAAGAGGATACATGTATTTGATTTTTACAGTGTAAGATTGAATTTTATTTCATAGAATGAACACCAAAACCAGTATTGTCACGAAAATACCAGTTTTGGTGTTCATGAGTGAAAATAAATTGGATCTTACACTGAAAAAATCAAATTTTCTGTTTCTTCAATGCTTCAAAACTGCAATATACAGCTTCACCAATCACGTCACTCACCCTCAGAGAAAACTAACTTTGTTCCTGGCCATTTCGCGTTAATTTAAAGGTGTCCAACGTATTTACTGGGTATAATATTGGGTGTAAACTAAAAGTTTGCACCTAAGAAATAGCCTGGGATGGCATTTTCATGAATGGTTACTGAATTAATTGAGATATTAGTTTCCCAAAGAAGGTGCTGACAGACTTAATGAATGTCCTTGTGACATGTGATCGGCTTAGCATCAATTTTATAAACAGTTCATTAATTTTCAATGATCTGACAATGGAAAAACTGACCACAGAATTAGATTTGGAGAAAAAAGTAGTCCCAAACAATGAAAAATAAAATTGATATCAGTCACTGTTTCAAACAGTGACAATATCGTTTTTTATTTCACTGAGAAATCTCTATATTTCATTGAAAAGCGTGTAAGAAACTGCAAAGACTCAGATCAGTCTGTACATCAGAGTTGTCTGCTATGTCTTTTCTGGTTCCATGAATTAATTTGTTTTGAGTGATTAGCTAGACACACTGTGCTCAGACAACAGATCAGACAACAGGGATGTCTAGGCTGATCTCAGTATTAGGTGGATACTCAAGTTTGTTAGTTGAAGGAATTGTTGTGCACCAGTTACTTCTTTAAATGTTTGTTCTGGTACTGCTTTCAAGCTGAAAAATGTTTTATACTGCAATCAGGCATACTAGTAACCTACTAAGGGGGTCGAATAACTGCAGCTACAATCGGTTGTGACCTATAACTTCTGGTGACCGTTCGTAGACCCGACCTACTTTTCAGGTCTCTATTTTACAAGTGTAATCAATAATATGCAACCTTTTATACATAGGAAAACAACGAAACTGCCAGTTAAAATCTTTGCAATATTTATTTAAACAGATTTTCAGATATTTCAGCTAAATTCTTACCTTCTCGGCTTTCCCTCGTTTGAATGGCCCGTTGGAATAACTGCGCACTGAAACCGCAGTTGCATCTCAACCTCAAAAATAATTTTAAAGCTAAAATAATTTTTTTTGCAGATTTTCACACAGAAAGTGAAGCGCTGAGAAACTTTTATTCGAGTGTCCGTGTTGTTTACTACGTCTTTTGGCGCGGTGACGTCAGAAACTTTGCAGTCGTTGATGTCGCGTTATACTACGTGTGTGCACCATGGCCTGAATGTTGTTTAACATGACACACAGTCTGCTGTCGTTTTTGCTAAAATTTGCTAAATTATTGAAAAATCCATTGATTGTTTTGAATAACGGTATAAACTAAATAAATGGATAGTATCTTTAATAATAATCAGTTCGCCCCGACAATTTTATAGGGGCTCGCTAAAGCTCACCCCTAAAAAATTGTCTAAGGCTCACCAATTATATTTTATCATTAACCACACTAACCATGTATTTACTATATTGAGTGAATGGCAGAACAAAGTATCATGGCATTGTGAGATGATAATGCTTATTTCTGATACCTAGATTTTGAAAAAAGCATGATAGTTCCTATAAAACTTGCTTTTGTATGTTTTATGATTACCACTAGCAATGCTAAGGAGTGTAACGAAGAAAGGCTTTATATGTATGTCAGCTTTTAGTGTTGTTTCTTCAAAACAGACTTTTTTGAACTATATATGCTTCTGTTTTATTGAAGTTACTTTCCTAATTTTTGTGATTTGATTCATTTAATACCAATCCTTCTGATCGGAAACTGCTCAGAATCTGCTAAATATACGAGCAAACATTTTGAAAAATTACTATGAAGATAACAAAATCAAGTCATTTTTGGTAGTTTTAGTAGATATTTGTAATCCTTAAATGAACACTTTTCAATTCAAATGAATTACTTCTTGATTACCATTGTATGTGTATAGGGAATGAATCTCGTGTTTAATGACTACCCAAAATGCTAAGGAGTGTAACAATGAAATTTTTGTTCTATATATGTGAATGTTCTAGTCATTTTACTTGCTTTTGTTGTAATTAAGAGTTGCATGTTTTATCATTTTCCATGCCTAAGTGACGTAAGGCAATTTTCTAGTAACTAGGTCACATTATGTCCAGAACACATCCAATTTACAATGTCAGGCATTATTTTCAACATCCTTCGAAAGAAAAATATGTTTTGCAGCATCCTCTTTATTTCCTGTTATCAAAATATCAAGTTTACATCATTACACAGCTTTGAGATAGTTCAGAGTTACATAGTTACTGTTTCAAATTAAGTAATGCTTCTTTTTATATAACTTTGTAATATACTAAGGAGTGTAACAGTTCATTACAAATACATGGCTTTTTTGACCATTTACCATCACTGAACCAACAGTGGAATTAATGTGGAATTTTCAGCATGGTTTTCAATGAAACCCAGCTTTATAAAAAAGCTAGTTTTACTAATATACTAAGGAGTGTAATAGTTCATTACAAATACATGGCTTTTTTGACCATTTACCATCACTGAACCAACAGTGGAATTAATGTGAAATTTTCAGCATGGTTTTCAATGAAACCCAGCTTTATAAAAAAGCTAGTTTTACTACTTTTGAGATGTTCAATTAGAGTTTTAAGAACTTTTCTGTATGCATGTTTCAAGAAAATAGCCAAACTGAGCTATAAAATGGTAAGTGGCAGCATCTTCATCATTTTTTTATTATCAAAACATCTGGTTTGCATCCTTACATAATTTGAGATAGTTCAGAGTTACAATTTTACTGTTTCAAGTTTATTAATGCTTCTTTTCTATAACAATTTAATATACTAAGGAGTGTAACGTTTTCATACGAAATACATGGCTTTTTTTACCATTTACCATCACTGAACCAATAATGGAATCAATGTGGAATTTACATCATGGTTTTCTATGAAATCCAGATTTATAAAAAAAAATAGTTTAACTACTTTGAGATGTTCAATTTCAAAGTTATGAAAACTTTTCTGTATGCATTCTTTAAAAAACAGCAAAAAACGATCTATAAAATGATAAAATTTGATAAAAAATTCAGAGCTCTCGGAAACGCAGGATTCTGCGTATTTTACGCCAACTTTTGCCGTTGTACGCGTAAATTTCACAACCGGCGATTCTTGTGTACGCCTGTTTTTATTGCTACACGCGTCCAAAATTACAGAAGCGGTAAATTCAGAAGCTAATTTAGGCCGCTTATGCAATACCAATAAAAGATCAAATGCGGCGCCGCTTTTTATGTTGAAAGCGCACGTGCCACAAACCAGTAGGCGTGACCTATATTGACAGGTATTTTTGCACCTGTCAGTGGGAGAGACGATATTGGAAAGTGGTCGGTTTGCGGCACGTGTTAAAAATGATTGTACCTGTTTAATCTCGTCGCGCTAATCCCCGTGTTATTACGATTACAATTAATTAGTTTACTAATTGATGTAAGCTCATATCATCAACGGATTAGCATGAGTCGGTAAAATATCACGTTTAGTTAAACCAGGGTTACAGCGAAGACGAAATAATTGACGAATTACCAATGCCACGTATTTGCGCGACTACACGATCGTACGTTTTATCGCTTGGTCATAGTGTGTTTCGACGTTTACTGGTGACAAAAATGTATGTAATTCTTCAAACTACAATCATTTTTAACAATTACAGGAAAGTAGAAGTAAAACAAAGATCAGGAATTGATACAATTAACTTACTCCATCCATAAAAGACACCAAAGGGAAAGAAATACAAACATTAAGCGACCAGACCATAATGGAAACCTAAACAAAGGAAGGCCATATGGACAGTTACTTTCCCACAAAATGGCCATATGGCCATCCAAAATTAAAAGACACAAGTGATACACACAGTAAGAAACAAACAACAACATAAATAAATCGCCACGGAAGAGCCGCCTTGGAACGGTCAGTGGAAGATTTCCACTGGGGGGCTTAAATCGATTTTACGTGGCCACAATCCTCGCCCTTACTTCCGTCGCGATTTAGACAAATAATTTGTTCAGTCCGCATGAAGGCCTCCAGGAAGTCAGACGTGGATAGGATGCTTCCCCTGCGTATTTGTTTTCACAAATTAAAATAATTGAGCTACGTTCACGTACATATACGTCCGAATTTGAAAGCACAAATATAGCTAAATAGAATGCTGCTTTTCTGATCTGGGTTTACATTATATCTGCTGTTATCCTAGTACTACCTTATTTTTATGTGGCACTATTTGACTAGAAGTGTGAGAATAAATCTGACCAACTGCATGGGGGGGGGGGGGGATAGACACATCAGTGAAATATTTCTAGCTAGTACCCACAATCTACATGTTTGGAACGAAGTTATTAAATGCATTTATCAGAAAAAAAGTTTGGGAGCCATGAAAGTATACAGTTTTTCATATGGACGTGTAGCCTGATAATAAGAAGTTTTTGTCTATGTTCTATGCGGAATCAGGATCAGAACTTCAACTTTTTTATGTGGGAATCCAACTTTTTATCTGTGAATCCAACTTTTACATGGAAGGATTCCTGGAATCCTGTTTTCAAAATCCTAGTGAGAGCTCTGAAATTGAAAAATTAAAAGGATTATAGCACAAAAGCTTTATTAGACATATATTACAATATTTCAAATGGAAAATTCATATTTTTGGTCTTAAATATCTTGATCTTCAACTCCTGAAAAGTTCAAGGATAGTTCAGAAAATCTTTGAAGCATATTAAATAAAATTGAAAAATAGAAAAAGAATGGGTTTGTTATTCATAAAAACCCCGACGGATAAGTGAAATTCAATGTGTGCGGAATATTTTCCAATAGAAATGAGACTCTGCAAAGGTGTTTTATTTTTGACCCTCCATGTCACACTTTGGATGTATTTATTTTGAACATACCCTTGTAACAGTTGAATAGTCTATACCATTTTTAAGCTTTTATGCTTAATTTATACGACACTATTATACCTGCTGCGATATTTACTCTATCAATGGTATGATATGTCGCATCATCACAAACACAAGCCTATGTAGTTTTTAACCACTTAAGCATCATGTTAACAAGTATGTGTAATGACTGCAACGCTAAACCCCACTTTATATAATGAAAACTGGTGTTTACTGGGGTATACATTACTTTTCTTTTCTTATTCCTGCACTGACTTGCAGAAACACATAGGTTGTGGGTACTCGTTAAAACCACCTCAATGGGGCGGTTCAAACGAGCTCAACAATTTATGTCTGGAGATCAATTAAGAATAATTATCACAAAGTGGGTTTTACTGGGGGATACATTCCTTTACTTATTTCTGCATAAACACATAGGTTGTGGGTACCCCTCGATGAGGCTGTTCTAACGAGCACAAGATTATGTCTGGAGAACAAATAAGAAAAAATATCACTAACACGATTTTACGAGGGTATACAATTCTTTACATATTTCTGCACTAACTCATAGGTTGTGGGTACCCGTTAAAACTGCCTCAATGAGGCGGTTCTAACGAGTACAACAATTTATGTCTGGAGAATAAATGATAAAAAATATCACATATTAACATCGGAAAAGTATTGATTTTGGGGATATGAAAAAAAAAATAAATAAATAAAAGCACCGCAGACACTGCATAATACCCCACCACTGCTAAGCAATGTAACTTATTTGAAAATATATCAAGGCTAAATAACTAGAAAGGGGATAGCAGAGATATGATCCGCAAGTGTAATGTCTTAATTTGAGTGGATGAAGTTGTTAGAAGATGTAGGAAGCATATGTAAAAATCCATTTTTCAGACATTTGATGGGAAGGCAACTCAATAAGTTGACATTATTAGAAAATTATGGAGGCAAGTATTTACCTTAAATGGCTGCGGAACATGTATCTTTATGTGGTACATGTAAGAATTTCATGGCCTTGGCCACAATATGTACCCTTTACTCCTCTATATGGTCCTTGGTCACAATATGTACCCTTTAGTCCTCTATACAGCTGTAAAGTTTAATCCAAATATTTCATATAGTAAGGGAACTAGAGGCCAAAAACTATTTTTCAGATACTGAAAAGGGACAGACAGACAGATGGACAGACATACAAATGGATGGACAGACAGACAGACAGACAGCAGAGGGTGTAGAAGTTTTATCCATATATTTCAAATAATAAATGAACTATAGGCCAAAATCCCTTTTTTTTATATACATGTATTTCAAGGGCAGATAACTCAATTGCTGGGAAAGCCAGAGTCATGTTCCTTTGCCACAGTATGTAACATTTAATCTACTACATATCTATGAAGTTTCATCAAGATATTGTAAATAATAAAGGAACTACAGTCTAAAATGCATTTTAAATACTTCAAGGGCAGATAACTCAAGAACTGGTATAGCTAGAGTAGCGGTCCTTGGCCACAATATAAACCATTAAGTCCTCTATATATCTGTGAAGTTTCATCGAGATATCCATATAGTAAGGGAACTAGAGGCCAAAAACCATTTTTCAGATATTTCAAAGGCAGATAACTCAATCGCTGGGAAAGCCACAGTCATGTTCCTTTGCCACAGTATATAACAATTCATCTACTACATACAGTACGGCTCAGGTATTTGAACCGTTTTTCTTTTTCATTCCGCGGACAACTTTTTAAATCCGCGTTTTTCCGCCGAATGGTTTGGAGTAAACCACTCCGAGTGAAAATATTTTACTCCAAGTTATGCGCTCGATATTCCGAGGAAATTCCGCGGACCTCAGAGCTTACCTGTGATATTTGGAGTGTTTGTGAGTATTTGCGAGTGGTGATTAATTTAATTAAACATGTGTCGCCGGTGCGACGTATCAGAGGCCAATAATGGCGGCCGAAACCCGTCAAAATTTTGCTGACAGTTGTCACTTTGATTATTTGTTTCTCACTTGTCCGATAATACTTCACATTAAAATTATTAAAGAATGAAAGACAAATGATTATATTATATCAAAATAATTTTCTTGTTTTGAAAATATCAAAATTACTTGGAGAAATTTTGAGTTCAAAATGACCGATTTTGCAGTTTTAAAGAAGCCAATAATGGCGGCCGAAACCGGTCAAAATTTCGCTGACAGTTATCACCTTTGATTATTTGTTTCTCATTTGTCCGATTATACTTCACATTGAAATTATTAAAGAATGAAAGACAAATGATTATATTATATCAAAATAATTTTCTTTTTTTTGAAAATCTTAAAATTACATGGAGAAATTTTGAGATCAAAATGACCGATTTTGCAGTTTAAAAGAAGCCAATAATCGCGGCCGAAATCCGTTAAAAATTCGCTGACAGTTATCACCTTTGATTATTTGTTTCTCATTTGTCCGATTATACTTCACATTAAAATTATTAAAGAATGAAAGACAAATGATTATATTATATCAAAATAATTTTCTTTTTTTGAAAATCTTAAAATTACATGGAGAAATTTTGAGTTCAAAATGACCGATTTTGCAGTTAAAAGAAGCCAATAATGGCGGCCGAAACCGGTCAAAATTTCGCAGACAGTTATCACCTTTGATTATTTGTTTCTCATTTGTCCGATTATACTTCACATTAAAATTATTAAAGAATGAAAGACAAATGATTATATTATATCAAAATAATTTTCTTTTTTTTTGAAAATATCAAAATTACATGGAGAAATTTTGAGTTCAAATTGACCGATTTTGCAGTTTAAAAGAAGCCAATAATGGCGGTCGAAATCCGTTGAAATTTCGCTGACAGTTATCACCTTTGATTATTTGTTTCTCATTTGTCCGATTATACTTCACATTAAAATTATTAAAGAATGAAAGACAAATGATTATATTATATCAAAATAATTTTCTTTTTTTGAAAATCTTAAAATTACATGGAGAAATTTTGAGTTCAAAATGACCAATTTTGCAGTTTAAAAGAAGCCAATAATGGCGGCCGAAACCGGTCAAAATTGCGCTGACAGTTATCACCTTTGATTATTTGTTTCTCAATTGTCCGATAATACTTCACATTAAAATTATTAAAGAATGAAAGACAAATGATTATATTATATCAAAATAATTTTCTTTTTTTGAAAACATCAAAATTACATGGAGAAATTTTGAGTTCAAAATGACCAATTTTCCTGTAATTTTATGATGTTCAACATGCTTTCAATTACGGACTTGAAAGAGTTGTATGTACTCGACATGCCCAACTGATTCCCTTGTTTGAAATCACTGTTCAGTTTCACACCCTGGGTAATTAATGATTACCTCTTTCTTGACTTTTGACATTGTTTACATTATAATAACTATCAGTGATAATTATTATCTTATAGGAGCTTTTTTCGTGACGTACTTCCGGTTTTAAAAATAGAACGGGAAAAGCCCTGGCCGTCATCCGTCGTTTTGCTTCAAAGGCAGTGGGACAGATAAAGTGTTAATTACAACGTAAAACAGTGGAATTCTTTTAAATTTCTAGGGAATTCTAATGTAAGATAATGGGAGAAACACCGTTATGCTGCCAGATGTGAAATTTCGCATTACGAAAATGATATATTGTACATACGACCCAACAGGGTCCTCTCTGCACCAACAATTTGCGAGCGCAGGCAAATGTAAATTACAGTCTGTCGTTAAATGACGCCACGTCAACCGACATGTAGCGTGTCAACAACGTCGTGTCTACATCACACAACTTCAAAGCGATGCATTGAATTTGACATTGCAACGTCGATGAAACGTCAGAACGTTGCCTTGGCGATAATACGGCGCTGCTTAATAAAATGTCATTTGTCCAGTGCTAGGACCCATCAAGACTCAGTGGGATTGGAACATTAAATTCAAAATAAACAGAGCATAAGAATGAAACACTCCTTCGCAAGTGCAAGATTTTACAGTAAAATCTGGTAGATTTGTAGATTGGTTCAACCTGCCCAGCCCTTAGGTCTACATAAACCCATTTGGTACCGGAAACCCCAAAAGGGGTAAGTGACAAACAGTGCCCGCCCAGATCAGACGCCGCAAAACGCGGCGTCTGATCAGGGCCTACACTGTTTGCAAAACGTTCGGCCATTTTCCAAATAAATTTTGAAGAAAACACAACCTGACACCCCTAAATTTTGAAAATGACTCCTGCTATATATAAAGAGGAAGATTCCATTTGGTACAAACGGGTTAGGGGCTTCTTGGATACAGGGATCAGTCAAACCTCTCTCTCATCTCAACGGTCACGTGCCATTGAAGTGTGTTGGAGTGGTTGTCGACGGCATGACGCCGAGCCAACGTTGACTCGACGCCCGTCTGTAAGTCCACTCATTGTTTTTTTTTTCGACTGTCAGTATGTTTATTTGTCTGTCTAACAGTCCGTCCGTTCGTCTGTTAGCCAGTAATTCAGTCAGTCGGTCTGTGTGTCGTCTGTCTGTCTACTGTCAGTTTGTCAGTCAAACCTCTCTCTCTGTCCCTCTCTCTCTCATGCCAACGGTCACGTGACAATGAAGTGAGTTGAAGTGGGTGTCGAGGGCATGACGTCGAACCAACATTGACTCAACGCCCCTCCGTCAGTCCACTCATTAGTTTATTACTGTCAGTATGGACATTTAAATTGCACATGTAGACAGATCGTTGGAACCAACATTGACTCAACGCCCCTCCGTCAGTCCACTCATTAGTTTATTACTGTCAGTATGGACATTTAAATTGCACATATAGACAGATCGTTGGACAGATTTCTCAAGAAAGAAAGAAAGAAAGAAAGATAGATAGATAGATAGATAGATAGATAGATAGATAGATAGATAGATAGATAGATAGATAGATAGAAGATAGATAGATAGATAGATAGCGAATAAAACGAAAGTTACGTAAAAACTTATTTCGTGAATAACGGTATCTCAAGCCATTGACATGGGTCATTCACGAAAAGATTTTCGTCAATTAAAAACGGATTTAGGATAAATTAATTTCGGTAATGAAAGCAAAATATCATTCTTTCCTTCTCGAGGCATTATTTCAATGAAAAAGGATATATTTTCTCTCAAAATGTCTGAATATTGTTAGCATTTTAAGTTCCGCCAATACATTTGAATAGCGATGGCCGTTTCAATTGACGGCCAGTACTTTGCACATGCGCAAGAATGACGTCATAAACGGAATTCCTGAAACCTCCTATAATGATATATAAATATATATGATGGTAAAAGAACATTAAATAAACAAAAAAAAATGCCCAGGTATTTCGTCAAATTCCTCTGAGTATTTCCGCACAACTTCGCGAGAAAATATTGCCTCCAGGTACGATATTACGACTCGGAATAATTTCGCGAAACTTCGCGTACCGCGGACCTTGCGAGTGTTTTCGAGGGGTGTCTGCCGAATATATACATATACTCGGAACAATTCCGAGTGTTTTTGAAAGTACTTGAAACGCCGAGATTCGGAATAAAGAGTTTTTTGGTTCTTATACCTGAGCCGTACTGTATCTATGAAGTTTCAGCAAGATATTGTAAATGATAAACGAACTACAGTCTAAAATGCATTTTTTAAATACGTCAAGGGCAGATAACTCAACAACTGGAACAGCCAGAGTAGCAGTCCTTGGCCACAATATGAACCGTTTAGTCCTCTATATACATGTATCTGTGAGGTTTCATCCAGATATTCCATATAGTAAGGGAATTAGAGGCCAAAAACCATTTTTCAGATACTGAAAAGGGCAATAACTCTGCTAAAAATTAACGGATTTTGCCCAAACCACTCATCCCCGATACCAATATGTGTGCAAAATTTGAACAAAATCCGTGAAAAAATACTCAAGTTATCAATCGGAAACGAAGTGCGGACGGACGGACGTTCTCACGAATGGATACTTCAGTGGCTAGGCGTCGGCATATTGACTACTTAAGCAGCAAATTCTCTTAAGCGGCAAGCCACCTAAGAGCGAATTTTTGCCACTTAAGTACCAAAATAAGGGAATAAAGTCCATTTGGACTCACGAATATATACTAAGTGATAAACTGTCCAAATTTTTTGCCCCCAAAATGTCGTTTCGTTGGTGTGGACAGACATACGGACGGACGGACACTGGAGGGTATAACATAATACCCCGCCACTATCGTGTGGCGGGGTATAAAAAACGCACTATGTCATTTCATGTAAAATGTGGGGATAATGTGGCTCGAAATTATACAGGCGTGTTTTCATGACACAAGTTTCTAAATTTAATATCTTTTTTTTTTTTCAAGATGTTAATATTTTATAGCATCTGTAAAAATATCTTATTGAATTACCAAAAATTGTTATCCGGTTATTTGAGCAATTAATACAGGTGTCAATAAAGAGCAACAGTAATTAAGGAACGTGTCAAAACGCCAGCGGTTAATCCCTTAATACACACACTAGGTGCGATAAATGAATGGGGCGATAAAAGAAAGCAATGTAAAGATATTTCATTGGGCGGCCGCGCTTGAGATGTCATTTCATCCAAATTAATGGTAAAAGTCCCACAAAATCGGAAGCAACGTCTCCAAAATGATCTAAATAGTGCTGATGGGGACGTTAAACCTGAAGTCAGGGATTTTCCTAGTGCAACTTTGGGGCCGGTAATCTGCCCCTATTTTTCCCAATTTAATGACAGATATTCCCAAATTTTATAACAAATTTCCCAATTTCAGAGGTTGGACTACATTTTGATAAAAAATTCATGAAAATTGAACCAAATTTGACAAAGTTACAGCTGATTTAAATTCCCAACTATAAATATTAGCGAGCTGTTTTTCCCAAACCCAGTGGCTCCTGGACCCTGATTCTGAAGGGTAGGAAAATCCCTGCAAATCAAACAAACAACAAATGAACATCGAAAGTAAATAGCTGGCAGGATAGACTACAGAATACAGCTATAATACTATTGTATTTCATTTAATTGATGTTATTAACATCTGGTTGTCCTGTTGCTGATGCTGTACGGGTATCTAATTTATTATTATTGTGGTCATGAATTGTGTCTTTTAACCTGAGCGGCCCAATCGGAATTGTCTAATATTTCCGTGAGAATAGAAAACAACGAAAAAATACTTAGAAAAATGAAAATTAGGCTGAAAAAAGACCTGTTCCGTTTATTGTAGGTCTGTTCCGGTTATTGGGTCCGTTCAGGTAATTCAACGCACCACCCGCGACCGACATTGATTGAGGGTCCATAGAAACACCAAAACGCACCTGTATTTACCAAAACGCACTGCTAATATTAGATTTTTCCATGCAGGGTAGGGTGAATTCAACATTTGTTAAGAGGATTAGACACCTAGAAAGTTAGAAACAATATATTGATAAATTAAAATACATCCTAACATTTCAGCCAGGGCACAGCATTACCTACAATTTACAAGTGCGCCCTGCGCATCTATAGATATAGAATACGTCTGACCAGAGACTTCTGCATGAAGGAGCATTTGACCCTTAGCTACCCAAGTTTAGCGTGCACAACGAAGACTGATCAGACTGCGCACATGCGCAGGCTTTTCTGAGTTTTTGCTGGGCGCACATGTAAATGGTAAGAAATGCTGTGCCCGGCTCATTTTTTATTCGTAAATGGCCATTATATATTAGAGGGTTATTGGTTTCCTTTAATAATGTGAACCTTTTATTTTGAACTTTGATACTCAGATGTTCATTTTGGGTTGTAGATAATGTATCTATAATGCATATAAACTGATATTTCTAGTGCGTTTTGGTAACTGTTTTTGTCGAGTTGCGTTCTCTTACTTGAATGGTGTAAAGATATCAGTGGAATAGCATCTGTATTTACTAAAACGCACTGCCAATATTGGGATTTGATGTGCATTTGTAAGCTTAACTTTTATCTTGAACTTTAATACTCAGATGCTCCTTATGGACTGTAGATATCCCTGCCAGCAAAGCATGTCGAGCCAACGTCGAGCCGACAGTGTCGTATCGCTGTCTGCCCGACGTTGGCCCGCTATTTTGTGCTAGCTGGGATAATGTATCTAAAATGCTCATCATTGTTTAGGCCGAGTTTTGTTCCGTTTAGCGCAATGTAACTAAGCAACATCGGACCTTCATTTTTTTTGTATTTTAATGGCCCAGTCAACACCATTTTAGGTCATTGTTGAGCCGGTCAGTTTACATAGCCACGCATTTACTCGCCAGATCGTCCTCCTGATTATCAGTCAGGCGCACATCAGAATGAGCCTTGAATTTTTGAACATGTTTTTTCTTATTTATACTCCAAATATAGATCGTTGGTGTTCGTTAAAACTGCTCGTTGAGTTGATTCTAACGAGATTGGCTCCAATATTGACTGCGTTTTGGTAGCGTTTTGGTAGGAACTGCTGAGCCCTGGCTCAAATGTATAATAGGTATAAACGCCTATATATTTATATCCTAAGTGTATATATATATACTGGGGTAATCGAATTTCGCCAACATAACCGTTAACACTGGTGCGGTATGCATGTACCCATATTTATCTGATAGAAAACCCTTTCATCAAAAAATACTAACCTGATCCAACACAAGAGAAGCTTTTACGGCATTAAAATAGCGATGTCTATCATCAAAACCTTCGCTATTTCAGACCACTAAAAATCCGCCATCTTGAAAAATAGTAAGCGAATTTCGCCAACTTTTGAAGTCCTAGTGAAAGAGGCACCCGAGGGGGGTAATATTATCCGCTATCAACATTATTATCATCGAAATGTGTTTCATGAGTGATATGAGCAACTTTGGTTTGCAAGACAAACAGAATGTAATGGATAACTACTCATTTTTATCAAATTATGTAAAAATTATCATCATGTAAATATCAATGGAATACCACCATCTTTGTTGTCATTAAAAGTTTGGAGTAAAATTCGAGCCAGGTGTTCCCTATGCAGGAGGTAACTTAAAAAAAATAAAGAAGAAGAAAGTACACACTTTCACACATATTTATTATTTTGGCCAAAAGTGGATTGGTACAATTAAGAGCAAATAATTAAATACACTCCTACATTCAAAACTATTGTGAAAATTTACAGTGTTTAATTAAACATCGATAAGAACCCCCCAAGTGTTGAATCATTAATTTCCCCTTCGAGAGCCCCAATACTAAAATACGGATATGTCAGCTCCATACTAGAAAGGTCAAAATGTAAACAGACGCCGGCGATTGTTTTGGCAGCTAACAAATCTCGTGAGAAAAAAATAAAAAAGTTTGATACGAAATGGCATAGCAAAATGGCGGGAAATTCATTGCTACAGGTAGGAAATTATGTATTACCTCTCGGATTGGCATTTCTTCTCAGTTTGACATGAGTGACAGATGGCGGTAAATTTGACCTTACGATTCCCTCAGTTGGTAATGTTCTGTGACGTCACGCATACGAAAATACCGATCTTAAGTACAATTGGCGAAATTCGATTATTGGCGAAATTCGCTTACGCTACTATACACTTATATATGTATATATGTGTGTTTCTGAGTGTCTAATCCTCCAATTGACCCTACCCTACATAGAAAAATCCATTATTGGCAGTGCGTTTTGGTAAATACAGGTGCGTTTTGGTGTTGGTGCGTTTTGGTATTTCTATGGACCGATTGATTGATCATGCAAAGTATATAAGGAAAAAGATTGCATTAGATGACCAACTCTGTACACAGGAGCTCGGTTGTAATTGTATGAGCTACATAAACTTTAGATTTCCCCACCCACATATCTCACACATTAAGTTCAATAAAATCCATTATATTCGTTGTTATAACTGTTTTATAAGCTCATTTTTACCTTTGTCCTATGAACAAACATAAAATCTGTTACACAATCACTACAGCTGATGTCTAACTCAATGTTTAACATTTATCAACAATGCGGCATATAGTAGAAAAAACACAAGGAAAGACAGTCGCCATCTTTTTCGCAACGTTTCCAGCCGCTCAAGTGCGTCACAATTTTCTTGGTACCCGGTCAACCTTACACCGCTTATGACTTCGGGTACCAGCAGGTAGTACGTATCGCGGTAAAAATTCAAATTCAAAAATTCAAAAGTCGCCATGACCGATAGATAATTGAATTCAATTGATTTGACAAGATCTAGGCTTTCATCCTGCAAACCTGGTGTGTATGTAATGTACACCTGCGAGTAACGGTCAAATGTGACCGATCGCAGTATAAGTAGAATGAAAAAAAAGAAAGGTATCAAGGCTGTAACGGTAACACGTACTACCTGTTGGAACCCGAAGTCATAAGCGGTGTAAGGTTGACCGGGTACCAAGAAATTTGTGACGCACTTGAGCGGCTGGAAACGTTGCGAAAAAGATGGCGACTGTCTTTCCTTGTGTTTTTTCTACTATAGTCGCGTGCTTTAACTTCGAGGGTTCAACAAGTTCGACGTCATCGTTTGTTTTCGTATAATCGGATTGTTTCTGTCGCTATCCTTTTGGAAGAAACAACACAGAAAAAGAAAGTAGAAAACTATCTGTTGCACTTCAAAGGTTCTAAAAATGCCGATCAGGGAGGTAAATATAGCATAAAAGTTTTTAAACTTACAAAATAACATCATTTCCCAAGCGACACTTCACCCCCAAATATTATTGTGTATTTTGTTCTTCAGTCTGACAGCCCATTCCTTTTTTTTGTCGTCTGGGTTTTTCACCGAGGTATTCCAAACAGAGCTAGGTCAAAGTCAGTTTCATATGAGGCGCCTAAGGGGAAATTATGTAGTACTGAAAATAGGCCTGTTCTTATGATCAATTAACAGTTTTATTGATTTTTTAATTTGCTTCACAGACAGAGGTAATACTCTGAATGGCATTACTACATAAACTACACCAAATCTGTTGATGTGACAAAGAATATTGAGCAGACATGTAATAAGCTGCCTCTCTAGGTACTAAAAAGTTGTTTTGCACATTTTAGTGGAACTGTCAACTGTAAGAAAAGCTTCAGTCACACACACAAATGTTTTTCATGTTAACTGTTATTTAATATGAATTTTTTATTTTGTGTTTAACATTTGAAAATTATATCATTTTCAAACAGTCTCTGATTGAAAAAACATATGATGTGAATTGAAATTATGTTGTCATTGATTATTTCCCTTTATTTCAAATTTCCCCGTATGGAGCCTCTCATTTCCGGGAAAGAAACAAAATCGTCGAACTTGTTGAACACTTCAAAAACTTCATGTTTTTACCGGTCCGTGAATCAAAGGTAAGAAATGTTCAGTTTTGTTGTTAATTCTTTGCATTTTTCTATGATATTTCATTGCAAAATAAGTAATTTGAATTTTCTTTGCAATTATTTAATTTTGTTACTATTTTTAGCCATGTTTCATTCATCCGTCGCTTACGTCGTCGAACTTAGGTTACGCCAGTATATATGGCTCTTTGTTGATAAATGTTAAACATTGAGTTAGACATCAGCTGTAGTGATTGTGTAACAGATTTTATGTTTGTTCATAGGACAAAGGTAAAAATGAGCTGATAAAACAGTTATAACAACGAATATAATGGATTTTATCGAACTTAATGTATGAGATATGTGGGTGCGGAAATCTAAAGTTTATGTAGCTCATACAATTACAACCGAGCTCCTGTGACTCTGTATGGACTCAGTATGATTAGAGAGACTGGATAGAAATCTGACTGACCGAATGGAAGAGGTTAGACACAGAACAACTCTGATAAATGCAATTGTATCATAAAATACCTGAATTTGAAGAAAATTTTGATTTTGTCCGAACACTAATGTGTGAAATTGACACCCGGTGTGAAGGTTGAATTGTATGCCTTATGTTGGTTGTTACTTCCCCTGTCTGAGGTGCACACTAATGTCCGGAAATTGTCCGGAGAAAAATGTGGATAGTTCTTTCTTTCTTTTTACTATCTATCTTCTGATACTGCGTCGGTCACATTTGACCATTACCGCAGGTGTATATTACATACACTCCGGGTTTTGCAGGATGAAGGCCTACACAGTAATCATGTAATTACGGTAGGGATCTTTAACCTGCACAGGGGATGGTTCTCCCTGCACAGGGGGCCTCCAGTTAACGTCCCGATCCGAAGGACGGTGCACTTTATGACATTCATCCCTGCAAATGATGCCAATGGAGCGTGTTCGGACACCGAAATTTTATCGCCGCTGCCGGGGATCGAACCCGGGACCTCTAGCATCAGAGGCAAGTGCACTAACCACTGAGCTATCACGCTCCACAAGGCCGTAGGAATAGGGGCAACTTGCAAGGCCGTAGGAATAGGGGCGGCAGGGGCGCAAGTCTTGTACTGCGATCGGTCCACTTTGACCATTACTCACAGGTGTACATTACATACACTCTATCTATCTATCTATCTACTAATACTGCGTCGGTCACATTTGACTATTACCGCAGGTGTATATTACATGCACTCCAGGTTTTGCAGGATGAAAGCATACACAGTAATCATGTATAATTACGGTTTAACCTGCACAGGGGATGGTTCTCCCTGCACAGGGGGCCTCCAGTTAACGTCCCGATCCGAAGGACGGTGCACTTTATGACATTCATCCCTGCAAATGATGCCAATGGAGCTTGTTCGGACACCGAAATTTTATCGCCGCTGCCGGGGATCCAACTCGGGACCTCTAGCATCAGAGGCAAGTGCACTAACCACTGAGCTATCACGCTCTCCAGGTTGCAGTATTGAAAGCCTACACAGTAATCATGTAATTACGGTAGGGGTCTTTAACCTGCATAGGAGATGACTCTTCCTGCACAGGGGGCCTCCAGTTAACGCCCCGATCAAAAGGAATGTGCCCCTTTTGGCATTTCATCCCTGCAAATGATGCCAACGGAGCGTGTTTGGACACCGAAATAACCACCACCGCCGGGGATCGAACCGGGGGCCTCTAGCATCAGAGGCAAGTGCACTAACCACTGAGCTATCACGCTCAATAGTAGACTGCTTCACAGACCATCTATTAATGAATAGAGGACTGTAGAGTATCGATTTTACCAGGGCGAAAAACGGCCTGGTAACTGTATTGCTCAAATGCTTTCAAAATCTTTTTGTTGTTGTTGTTGTATATCTATAAGGCATTTTATCGCTGCCTATAATCTCCTGGTACTTAAGTAAGTCACTTGTACATTTCAGTATGTGAAAAACACATGATACTTATGTTACAATGCACTTTAAAATCTTTTTGTGCTCCTGATGAATTCCATCAGTACATCTGTCAGTTCCTTCCTTCCTTGCTTACTAATGTCCTCAATCATGCCTGTCAACACTTTCAGGTTAATATCTGTTACCAATCTCACATCCTCCCTGCCCAGAATCTCTTCAACATTATGCTCTAAAGTATCCCTTTCTGATTTAAATCTGTGGCAGTGGAACAGAAAAATGATCTACATTCTCTTTCATGTTGCATGTCTCGCACCAACTTGACAGATCTTTGTTTAACTTTGCATGGTGATCATTTAAGATTGAATGTCCACACAGCAACTGATTTACTGCAGAGAAAGTCCTTCTGTCCCTATCTCCATGACAGATCCTTTTTTCCACTTCCCCAAATATTTCCTGCAATACGTTCACTTGCTCTGAGCACTTGTATCTTCTTTCCCATTTTTCCTTTCCCTGTGATTTACAATCCCGTACTGCTTCCTTCTTGTCCAGGGTCGGTTTTACATCATTGTTTTTTATCATTTCTGATGCTGCCGCCTTCGCCTGTTGATCTGCCAACTCATTCCCCTCAATATCTTTGTGTCCCGGCACCCAATGAACTTTGACAATATTCTCACTATACCTTACCTTTGCTAAACTCTCCTTGATACTGAGAACAAGCGCTTGAAATGTGTTTATAAATAAAACGGGTTTCCCAAGCAGGTGCGATCAGATTCCCTCACAAAAATTCTTCAGATAATCCATTTATGCCCAGCGCTTCACTGCCAATCGGATGTTGTCTGCACGCTGCATATATAAAACAGCAAAGACCCTGACCATATTGTGAATATGCACAGGCTGGTTTCTGTCTCTACTTTTCGCAATTTTCTGGAACGCTAGGCAAATGGGGGTAGTCATTTCCAGAAACGTTTTGGGATTAAATAACCTGAAAATATACGATCATTCAATGGGACTTTTCAAAAACAAAAATAAAAAAAAACAACAACAAAAAAAAAATGTATGGTTTTGCAAGGGTTAATGCAACTTCCTTACCACTGCTAAAGCACTGAGTATATGTACTCGTTAAGACTGCCTCGTCGAGGCGGTTCTAACAAGTACTCATATTATCTAAATCTATGTTTGCTCTGAAAAGAAGGAAGTGTATATTTAATCCTTAACCTGCTGACAACCCCTACTTTTGCAAACAGTGTAGATCCAGATCAGATGACTTTTGAAGAAGTAGTCTGGTCCTACATTGTTTGTCATATGTTAGGAAATTCGAATGCTTGATAGGGTGTAGCTAAGTTAATTTATTCAGCAGGATACGGGTTTAGTCTCCCAAAGGAGACAGTTTTTCTGGGTTTCTTCTCCTTTTTTGTTTTTCTTTCAGCGAATTAAAAGACTAATCTTTACCTCTGCAAACACTACTTCCGAATACGGTGAAATTTGCAAATTCTTTATAAAAAGCTGCATTTATTGAGGGGCGAAAGTAAATTTATGCAGGTATCAGAGTAATGTTCTATAAATAAACGAGAGAATCCATCAAACAGGTTTACACTCTGTGACGTATATTCATCGACCTACAGAAGCGCTCGGAAAAATCACATGATCAGCCATTCACTGCAGTCGTCTATTTTGAAATAGAAGTCTGTGCAGCAGTCTAGCTCCCTAGTAGTCTATCTATCTAGGAAGTGTCTAGAGTTCCGGTACCGGCACCCTAGACTATGAGGCTAGAGTGCCGGGTCCGGCACTCTAGACTCGTGGCTAAAGTGACGGACCCGGCACTCTAGCCATTCCTATGAGGAGAGGCTAGAGTGCCGGTAATACCCGGTAATACAATACTTGATAGCTATAATCCAACAGAAAGCATCATTCTAAGGACGAATTAAAGAAAGAAATCATTTGCCTGACATAATATATAAAATTGTCAACCATATTGGAGGAGTACTACTCCACATGGTACGTATACTAAATATATCAACAACTGCAAAACCGCCTCAAGGGAGAAAACTTTACGTGATTTTAAAACTGTGTATATCAACAACTGCTAAAATTGGACACTAGCAACTCGCAATGTTCTGGTTTCATTATTATTATTATTATTATTATTATTATTATTATTTTGCAAGTATTGGATACTAAATTGTGCGGGTTTTAAAATCACTGATGCATTTGGTAATTACGTTGATTGATAATATTGATCAATTCAATGAGTTCACTCCCCGGTAATTATGGTTTGTTTGTTTTGAGGAGAACACTGAAGTGTGTGTAGTGTGTTGGCGGTGATAATCTCGGACCCATCAATACCGAATGATAATGCAAGACAATAGGATCTTTAATATGTCTTTGAGGTCGTTCGACCGCTCATTCTCAGGTAACAGGTTGTTTTTAGCACACCATAATTATTTTTACAACCAGGACAAACACTGGTTTCAATTCCAATTATCGTTAATAATAATAATATTAATATATTACCGGCACTCTTGCCAGCTCAATTTTAGCATTTGATGATATACACAGTTTCACAATTATGTGAAGTATTCTCCTGGCGGGTGGGGGGGTGCAGTTGTTGATATACTTAGTATACGTATCATGTGGAGTATTCTCTACTCTTATATGGTTGATCATTTTAGATTTGTCAGGTAAATGTTTTCTTTAATTCGTCCTTAGTATGATGCTGTCTGTTGGATTGTAGCTTTCAAGTATTGTATTACCGGGTATTACCGGCACTCTAGCCTGTCCACATAGGAATGGCTAGAGTGCCGGGTCCGTCACTTTTGCCACCGAGTCTAGAAAGCCGGACCCGACAATTTAGCCTCAGAGTCTAGGGTACCGGTACCGACACTCTAGACACTTCCATCATATACCTCACTGAGTCGGTCATAATTGGCCATTACCTCAGTTAGGTGTGTGGCTAATTTAGAATTTAGCATAGAAAATCATTACTGGGTGAGCCCTTAAAACTATTTACAATCTGAACACGGAGGTATCCTAAAACGCATACCTCTGAGTCTCAATCTTACACTGCGCGGGCTATGAATTCCTCTGTGGTCTTGGCATTCACCGCAGAAGATGGAAGACTATTCCACTGAGGAATAGTTCTAGGGAAGAAAGAGTTTTTCAGGGTATCACTATAGGTCTGGTGCCTACGATACTGTGAGTTATTTGCTCTTGGTGCTCTTGTCCGGGTTGACACTGTTGCAGGAGTCAAGTACCTATCCTTGTTAATTGATACTGTACCAGAATGTGTCTTGTAAAAGAAGTTAAGGAGGACTGCTCGAGACGGGTCTTCGTGGATGACCACTCTAGCTCATCAAGCATGTCACCAACGCTACTTCTATTTCGCCATCGTCTGCAGGTCCTTCGAGCTGCTGTCCTCTGCACCTTCTTGTCAAATACATAAGTTATCTGGGCCAGATGGCCTGAATGCCAGGGTGCTTAAGGAATGTAGTGCTGACATTTCTCCCGTGCTGACTTTTATTTTTAATGAATCACATGCCCAGGGCACTGTACCAGATGACTGGCGACAAGCAAATGTTACCCCGATCTATAAAAAGGGGGGAAATATGATGCAGCAAATTATAGACCAGTGTCGCTAACATGTATCTGTTGCAAAACGTTAACCCTGGAGCATGTATTAGTTCGCAGCATTACCAAGCACTTAGCCTTTGAGAGCATTCTTGCTGACTCTTAACATGGTTTCCGAAACCAAGCTCAAACATACCGTGCTTCAATTGTGATTTGAAATGAAATTTCATTATAACAAGCCGCATACATACATACATACATACATACATACATACATACATACATACATACATACATACATACCTGTATACATACATACATACATACATACATACATACATACATACATACATACATACATACATACATACATACATACATACATACAAACATGCAATATCCTGTTCGCATGCCTTATATGCATGACAAATATCGCCGTCCGGATGGATTGTGCTTGCACGCTAAGCCGACTCGCCGCCCGGCGCGACGTCGAGGCGTTACGCCGCGCTGATATGGCGTTGCATGGTAATCGTGACTTTTGACGGGCGTTATGGCATCACTGGCGCGCCGTGTGCCCGTTGGGGAGGCAGCTCTGGTTGGTACCCATGGCCGTATCTTTTTTTTTTTTTTATCTGAAAAGATATGTCGTCATGGCGATACTCAAATAATATGCAAGTTATTCAAATTATAAATTAAACCAATATTTACTCATTCAAACCTAACAATAAAACGCAACTCATCCCGTTGGGCAGGTGCCGCGGGCGGCGTCACGTTGGCGTCGTTGCGCCGACGCTGATACAGCGCGCGTTGATGCGGTGATGCGGTTGCGGCGTGTGCTTGCTGAGATGGACCCACCTACCCATATCCAAAAATCTAAACAACTTTAATCCATTTCCTTTTTTTTTTTTTTTTTTTTTTGTGGTGTGTGTATGTGGGGGGGGGGGGGGGGGTGTAGTTTAACGTATCCGCAATGTAATGAACCTACAGCTACAAACCTACCAGTCCTTGATCGACCTACCTACCTACATACACTCATTCAATACCATGCAGCCAGCGGATCAATGATGCACCGAACCACACACACACACACACACACACACACACACACACACACACAAACGTAAAAATACTCATTTTAAGTAAAAGAATACAATGTATTTGTGTTTGTTTGTTTGATTTGAGGTTTAACGCCCCCCTCACCACAAAAAGGTCATTTTGGAGACGTTGCTCCCATTTTGTGGACTTTTATCCGACATTGGGGTGGGTTTGGCATCTCAGCCCTTGGCTTTCAGTGGGGTCGATGGTGTTTATAAGCATGGACTCGCTGACACGTGCTGCTTTGCCTGGACAGGCTCAAATCCTCTAAGCGTTTATCAGTACGCGTACACGACTGGATTTCAATCCTGCGCGGAAACCTCAAGCGGCCCATCTGTTTCTTCAAGTACTGAATGACGGAGACCGAATATAATGTACATAAATTACACGGTATGTAAAAAAAGATGGGGTCGGATAGGGGAGGAGGCGCCGACCAAAAAAAACAACAAAAAAAACCATGGTTTCCGAAGTCAAAGGTCTTGCGAAACTCAACTATTTCAATTCTTCCATGACATTAAGAGCAGCCTGGATGCGGACATAAACCGTCTGGGAACCCACGTGACCATTTGATATCGTAAATTGAATTTATTGGCGGAAACTCGCTCGCTTCAGGTACGGTCTTTCCTAGATATTTTGGTTATTACAGCACGCATTTTTACGAGTCATATATCAAAGTACGCTGCTCAACTTCCTTTTTTATGACGTTTGCTTTGAACTCAGAAACTGCCTGATTTTTCGAGAAATGCTAACCCAAATGTTTTCCCCGAGCCCGACAGGTGATGATAAAGACCACGGCAAACAGAAGAAATCTTTAATTTATTGCAAATAGAGTGTTTTAGATGATTCTACCGCATCCGAAATTGCAAATATTACCTCTAGCATGTTTCCATGTAACAGATAACACCGATACACTGTTTGTTTGCCTGATATGCAAAGTTTTTTTAATACGATCCAGTTCACGGTACAAAATCGGGAAGGTAAAGTTCACGGTAATTTCCAAAATCGTGATAACGTAAACGCCATACTGATAATGCTTTTCAACATATCGCAACACACGTGATGTTGGACACGGGAAATACATTTTCGTTGATACATAATGTATTCTTTTTTTTTCCAAATGACTTCCGCATGCCAGACATGTAGTAAAGACTTGAGATTGAAAACATCTAAACGAACATGCGCGAAAACACATGGGCACGGCCGCCTTCGTTTGTTGTGGAAAGAGCTTTTTCTCTCAGACTTATTGGAAGATACCTCAGTGCAGTACACATGGAGCGGCAAAGGAGTTTTTTATGTTCAAAACGTCAGAAAGCGTTTGTCATAAAAGCGAACTCAGACCCTGAGAGTGAAGGTATCCCGTAAAGTATACACAAGACGGCCAGTAATTGTTACTGACCGTTTCGAGTCATTTAGACTTCGAGGGGCCCGACCAAAGACGAAGCATTAGGTACCAACCAACATTACATAAAATGAAATTGATGCATGCCTTTACGCTGGGACCCACCGGCGTTCAATCAAAGAGGGAAGTAAAGTTACAAACCGTGATTGGGTTAACTTCGAAGCACGCAGTCTGTCTTATAACATTTATGTTGTACCCAATCTTTTTGTATCGTAAAACGATTTTACGAAATTGGGTACTGTAGTCATCGCAAGTATATAAATTATTTTTCTAATTTTATATACAAGTCACCATGAAATTCGAATTGCGATATGCCTTGTTGCAGAAGAGTTTTAATAAATCCAACATTGAATTTTGAAATCAAATCACAACGGCGACTATTACACTTTGGAAAGGCTTTACATATTTATGATACCGATACCCCTGATTTAGAAGTTAATCAGTTAACAATTTATTACGAGTGTTGAAGTCAGACACAAGACTAAACACTCTGGCAAATTGAATTAATAGTGAAATATAAACACTGTAGGATGTCGCATGACGAACATCAATATCTAGGTGTTAGTCGTCCAGGAAATTAATCATCTGGGAATGAGACCAGGGTATCACTTTTTGTTATCTCATATGGAATACTATTCCAAATAATTGGCCCTGAATACGAAATGCTTTCCTTGAATTTGGCTAAATTTGTTTTTCGAACAATGAATACTTGACTTCAGCTAGATCTGAGCGTCATATTTAAAGGGTTTAATTCTTTTTTCTGGAAAAGCTTTATAATGACATTGGTTATCAACAGAAAGAGACATCATGAATATGATCTGTAAAAGGGTTATCCTTTGGAAACAAGGGATACACCACAGAACTGAAAAATATGTAGTGTACATGTTTTCTGGGCCAGACTAGCTAGTTTCGGCCAATAAGGCCTCATCAGTGACCCTCAGATATTTTAAAAATTCCATAATGGAATCAATGATCCCAAAGGACAAGAAAATATAATCTACACTTTGATGTAGGACAGGGAGACGTTTTACCGCCGCCACACATTCCCACACACCAGCTGTAGTGAAGTTAAATATGTTCTGTAAAAGGGTTATCCTTTGGAAACAAGGAATACACCACAGAACTGAAAAATATGTAGTGTACCTGAAGTCATTTTCATAACAAGAACATATCAACTGCAAGAGTTGCGCAATTCGTACCCATCGGAATACCCGTAATTTGTCTAAATAACTTAGTACCAAATCTAATAAAAATATTGTCAAGTAAAAAGGTTAGAGCTTCACACACTTTCTGACATGACCATAGTGTATAATTCTTATGCTCTTTAGAAGTGAAAATCGCATTTCTAACATTACATGCAAGAAAGAGAGAACCTTCTCTGTAAAACGTCTATTCAGTTAAATCATTAAGTTTTTCTTTTATTAGATTATGAGGAAGTTCACTAGTGAAAAGAGCAGAAAAAATCGTAAGCAGACTTACTATGCTCAACATACTCCCGTTTACAACATCGACCACCGAATTCGTTTTAGGCAGCCGCGATTTCATCCCTACATTACTTTAAATAAATTTTAGAAGGAAACCGATTTTACAGTCCTTTAATAATAATATTTATTATCCTAAAATCAGGAATTATTTTTAAATTGATTATATGACCAGCAGCAGGAAAGCACTACGCTGAGTTTTTACAATCTCAGCTATCGGGAGTCTTTGTATCAATATCAAGATCTGAAACACGTTTGTTGAAAATAAAAATGATAGATCTAACAGGTTTGTTGTATTTGTTGCAAATTATGGGTGTTTCAGTATTTTTAAAGTGAGCTGGAATGGATGAATTAAAGCACCAAGTCGGTGCTTTTGCTGTGTTTCCTTCCTGTTTTGTGTTGATAGTTCTGGTTCTTCCACTAATTATATATGTTGATGATTCTGGTTATGTCCCCACCAAAGGGGAGTTTGTGGGGGGGGGGGGGGGCATATTGTTTTTGGTACGGGTCCCGTCGGCATCGCCGTATGCGTCGGTGTGACACTTTATCAAGAATTACTTGCTGGATATTGATCAAATTTGCATGGATATAACATTGGGACAGGAGGAAGAACTGATAAGGTTTAGGTGACCCTGACTTTATTTTCAAGTTCACGGCCATGTCAAATCGGTCACCTTTCAGCAAAACTGGGTGGATTTCAATAAAATTTGCATGGATATAACGATGGAACAGGATGAAGAACTAATTAGGTTTTCTGACCTTGACCTTATTTTCAAGGTCAAAGCCGTACAAAATAGGTTAAATTCAGGCCAACTTTAGGTTGTGTGCAGTATATCCCATGAATGACTGTATGGATTTCAATCAAATTTGTATGGATGTAAAATTGGGAATGGATGAAGAGCTGATTAGGCTTTGGTTACCTTGACCTTATTATCAAAGTCAAAGTTGTGCTATATAGATCAAATTTAAGCCAAATTTAGATTGTGTGCAGTATATCTCATGAACTACTGAATGTAACTTAAGTCAAATTAACATGGATATAATTTTTGGTCAGGATGAAGAACCTATCAGGTTTACGTTTCTTTGACATTCTTTTCATGGTCACAGTGGTGCTGTTAAAATTAAGCTTGCTTTGAAAGGGGTATGTGTTTGTGGGACATTTGTTTCTCAGAAAACAAGTCTTGTTCTTCCCCATTTTCGCTTGTGTCATTAGTACTGGTAAACTGCTTAGAGGATCTAAATGTGTTCTAGTAAGGGTTATCCTTTGGAAGCAAGGAATACACCACAGAACTGAAATCAAACAAACAAACAAAATTGTTCATTTTTAGTTTCGTTTGTCCTTCCACTTTATTCTTTGTCATGTTGGTGAATGGTGATTCTGATTCTTTCCCCCTTTATGCAGGTTACGTTTGGGTATTCTGGGTCGCCACCTGTTTAGGAAATGAATTGCTGACTCGGTTTAGCAGTGGTCTGTTTTGTTTACTGTCGTTACTCCATGTTTCGACTTCTTTTCCAAGTGATAAAGTTGGGAGGACTTGGGATTTCATTGTATGCGTTTCTCATCGTTTCTCTTTTCAATTTTCATGATGGCTCTGGCTGAAGGCGTTTTTAGTTGCTTGGAACCGGAACTATTATGTCTGTTTCTCCAGGGTAAACTGAATTTGGATGTGTAAACACGCTCGTTTCGTGTACGGTTTTAACAGGAGATGATAAAGTCCACGGTAAACAGAAGAAATCCATAATTTATTGCAAATAGTGTGTTTTAAATGGCCCCACCGCATTCTGAATCACAAAATGTCTTAAAGGTTTCAATGTAATAGTTAAATATAAGTAGAGCAGGAATCGATATAATTAGCTTACACTTCCCATCCTAGACACCAAAAGGAAAGAAGCAGAAACATGAAGCAACTAGACCCTAATGGAAACAACAACAGAGGAACGCCAATGACTGACCAACATAAACTGAATTGTCATCTTGTTGTTGCGATATGTTGAAAAACATTATCAGTATGGTGTTTACGTTATCACGATTGTGGAATTTACCGTGAACTTTACCTTTTGTACAGTGAACTGGATCATTTTATAAAACTTTGCATACCTGGGGCCAGTTGTTCAAAACTAACGACGTCGTTAGTTAACGTATCGTTAAAACTTTGATCATTAAATATGGCAAATATGCTGAAATTTTTGCTGAAAAAAAAGTGAGCAGCTTTTGCGGATGCAAAAGCTGCTCACATTTTTTCAGCAAAAATACCAAAATTTACGATATTGTACTTGCTAAAAGAGTTGACAATATGACCACTAACGAGCTCGTTAAGCTAACGATGCTTTGAACAACTGGCCCCAGGCAAACAAACGGTGTATCGGTGTTAACTGTTACATGGAAACATGCTAGAAGTAATATTAGCAATTTCGGATGCGGTGGTACCATCTAAAACACTCTATTTGCTATAAATTAAAGATTTCTTCTGTTTGCCGTGGTTTTTATCATCACCTGTCTGGCTCGGAAAAAAAATTGGGAGAGCATTTCTCGAAAACCAGGCAGTTTCTGCCTCCAAAGCAAACGTCATCAAAAATCGGAAGTTGAGCAGAGTACTTTGGTATATTACTCGTAAAAATGCGTGCTGTAATAACCAACATATCTGAAGAAAAAAAAAACGTTTCTTTGTTAGTTTGTTAGATTTGAGGTTTAACGCCCCCTTCAACACTGTAAAGGTCATTTTGGAGACGTTGCTTCCAATTTTGTTGGACTTTTACCCGACATTAAGATGAAATGACATCTCAAGCCCTGACGCCCAATGAAACCAATAGGGTTTATAAGCATGGACGGTCCACCTCGCACCGCGGTTCCTGGACAGGCTTAGATCCTCTTTAGAAGCGGTTTACCAGTACTAGTGTGCGGGTCGGATTCAGCTCTGCGTGGAAGCATCATGCAGCCCATATATTTCTTCAAGCTCCGATGTGCTGGGGGCCGGGAAAAAACGTACCTGAAGCGAGCGGGTTTCAGCTATAAATTCCGTTGAGCTTACCCAACAGTTTAGCGATCCCCTTGAGGTCAACTGTTATGTCCCCCATAGTAGGGAACGTTATCCCTAATATCTCGGTGGTGCGTCATCCCTAATATCTCGACTTTGGGTGGTCAGAAATTAATAAAATTAGTATGAAATAAAATTTTAAGCTCCATTCTAAAAGATTGTAAAAAAGATTTTTTTTTTCATATTTAACATCTAAGGGGTCCATTTTTGAAGATAATTTGTCCGGGAAATCCTGAATGATGGGGCAGTGATGCGCTATCCCTAATATCTCCACTTTGGGTCGTCAAAAATTAATAAATTTAGTATCAAATAAAACTTTAAGCTCTATTCTAAACGATTATAAAAATATTCTTTAGATTTATTTAAAACATTTTAGGGGTCCATTTTTTAAATTAATTTGTCCGGGAAATTTCCGGATTGTGTCCTGGATCATGTGTTGGGGGGTAGTTGTGCATTATCAAAATATCTCGACTTGTGGTGATCACTAATTGATGGCAATTGTATCCGATAAAATTTTAAGCTCAATTATAAAAGGATATTTAAAAACATTCTTTTATACACCTCATTGGGGCAGTTCAAATGAGTTCCCACAACCCGGATTGTGTCCTGGATGTTGTGGGTAGTGGTTTGTTGTCCTTAATATATCTCGATTTGTGGAAGTAAGAAATTAAAAAAAAATGTATCAGATAAAATTTTAAGCTCCATTCTAAAAGATCATTAAAAATAGTTTTCCATTTTTACCTCTCAGGGGTCTATTTTTGAATTTGATTTGTCCCGGGATGCTTACGGATTGTGACCAGAGTGTGTGGGGTAGTGGTGCATTATCATAATATCTCGACTTGTGGTGGTCACTTATTTATAACAACTGTATCAGATACAATTTTGAGCTCCATTCTAAAAGAATATTAAATATTTTTTTTTATACACCTCACTGGGACAGTTCTAATGAGTACCCACAACCCTTTTGATAAAGAAGTAGGAAAATATCATTTATCGTTTATATGTAAACCATCCTTTTCTCATTTGAGAACTCACAAACCAAGTTTTAGAGCAAATATGAATGAAATAAATTATGCATACCCCCGTTAACCCTAATTTTCTTTATATAAAATTGTTGTGTTTTTTTTAATCTCGTTTCATTAACTTGCCAATGGAGAAAGAAAAGAAATATCGTTCCGTCAACACTCAACACTATGTCATTTTGGAAACGTTACGATTTCTGTTGGACTTTTACCCGACATTGAGATGAAATGACATCTTAGCCTATCGCCGAAAGAAAACAGTGGTCCGATTCGCAATGCATTTCCTGCCGGGCGGTTTACCATTACTCAGTCTTGGTCGGTTTCAGTCCGAGTCAGAAAATGTGGCTTAACCGGGGGCTTAACAAACCATGAGAATCATCATTTCAGTGCAGATGTATATGTTTTTGTGTATTTGACCTATACTGTTTTTATTTCTCTCTCTCTGTCACTCTTCACGTGTCTGTTTGTTTTGCTATTATTTCTGTGGTCGTTCTGTATAGTGTATAATTTATGTGTTTGTGCTCTCCATCACGTAAACATGTCCGTGAAATGAAGACCCCACTAAACCCCACTTTATATAGAGAAAACTGGGGTTTACGGGGGTATTCATTATTTTTCTTATTTCTGCTCAAAGACATAGGTTGTGGGTACTTGTTAGAACCGCCTCACTGAGGTGGTTCTAACGAGCACCCTCAATCTATGTTTTGAGCATTTACAAGAAAAATATCAAGAATTTTCATACAGAAAAACGGCCATTTTGGAGATGTGATAAATGCACTATGTCGCACTGGTGAGTTATCGTAATGCCACTATTGGAGGATAATAAAATATCTATCTATCTGTATTCGACATGTCTGTAATGTGGATAAGGTTCTTAGGGGCGCTCTGTGCAGCCGAAGTGATCCAAAGTTTCAGCTTTTGGACAAAACACAAAGTACGTTGCGCGTAGGAGTAACTGTGGTGTAGTGGATTAGTCACTCGCCTTGTAACTTGGGGTGTGGAAGGGATCGCGGAAACTCCGATGAGCGGCGTCGACGGCCCCGTTTGAGGGATCAACCTCGTTTTGGGGACCAACCCTGTATGCGACATACAAATTTCTTAGGGTCGCTCGGCGCAGCCAAAGGGATAAAAAATTCCAGCTTTTGGCCAAAACACAGCATGTTATATCATTTATTACGTGACATGGTTACACTGGGCGTAGGAGTGACTGTGCTGCAGTCAATATGTCGCTCGCCTTTTAATTCGACGTGGGGTGAGGGATCGCGGACTCTATAACGCTTAAAAAGATTCCCTTTGACAGCCATGAATGTATTCCAAATCTAAATAGCCGAATCAAGTCAGACTAGCTAGCATCGGTTATCAAACTTGAAATTTATGATTGGAATTTCAAAATGCATAATTATTGGAACGGTGTGTTGAATCCCTAAAAGTCTAAAAATAAACTATTTGCATACTTAAAATGAAACTTATCCTAATTTGGTATAATGTTCTAAACAGCACAATCATCTAAAATATTATTTTCCGAATAAGCTCAATGAACTCAAGCGCAAACAAAATATACATCAAAATGAAGGTCAGGGCGATGCTTCACCAGTACTACACAGTCTCATAACGTCACTGTAATGATGGTAAACAAGGCTCTTTGGAAACTACTAAATTATTCAATCAAAGCTCTGATAGCACTGGTGGGCCGACAATGTATTGTTTGTGTATTGGAGTTTAACGGCCCAATCAACACTATTTTAGGTCATTTTTGAGCCGGTCAATTTACCTATGCAGGCTTATGCGTAAGCGGTTAACCAGTACAGTGCACATTCTTTCGCCAGAAACCGACAACTGCCTTCTTGAATCATCAGAAGGGAGAGAATGACCGTAGAAAAGATTTCATGATCAATCTGCAGGAAATAATGTTGCCGACCCCGGCAGATATCGAACCCGCGTCCTCCTCATTACCAGTCAGACGCGCATCCGACTGAGCTACCGAGGCCGACCGGACCGACAATGTAAGAACGAGTGCTTATTTGTATATGACACGACTTCTAGCATACCAGGTCAAATTGTGGGAGGATCATGCCTTGCACGTGCACAAAAGTGACTCGCGATTAGTTCATATCTAGCCCCTGTAGCTATGCGAAAGGAGGTAAACTTTACCATTATGATGACAATGTTTTGGAATATCATAGAATGTAAAATATTAAAATGGATTTTTTCTCAGGATGCTGAATGGCATGTCTATTTGAAAAAAAGATCGAATTATGCAAAATTCTGCCATGCTATTCAATGTAATATCCACGGACAAAAAATATATTGGACAAACTATTGCTTTTTTTGTTTGTTTGCATTGGCGTTTAACGTCCCTGACAACACTATTTAGGTCATTTTGAAGACGCTGCTTCCTATTTTGTGGGACTTTTACCCGACCGACATTGAAACCAATGAAACCAGAAGGCTTCTGTGGCGATTTATTTATGTTGTTGTTTGTTACTTACTGTGTGTATCACTTGTGTCTTTTGGTTTTGGATGGCCATATGGCCATTTTGTGGGAAAGTAACTGTCCTTATGGCTTTCCTTTGTTTAGGTCTCCATTATGGTCTGGTCGCTTAATGTTTGTATTTCTTTCCCTTTGGTGTCTTTTATGGGTGGAGTAAGTTAATTGTATCAATTCCTGATCTTTGTTTTACTTCTACTTGTATATGCATCACACCGCTTTGCCTGGGCAGTCAACCATAGTGCAGTTTATATTTTACTTTTGGTCCTTTGAGATCAGCGTGAATATTCTGAGAAATCGGAAATAAATTATTGGTTTAGACTCATATTCTAGACAGGTTTTTAGTTATTTGGACCCCATTTTGATTTATATCAGTCTTTGAATCGACTGCCTATTCGAAATTCGCAAAATTGCAGTATGTTTCCTCTGGCTTTCTTTGCCGGATCATTACAGGGTCACTGATGAGGCTTTATTAGCCGAAACTACGTACATGTAGTATGACCCATCTTCTTTCTTTTGAATGTTTTCATTGCTCTTAAAGGAACTCATTTTTTATTTTTATTTGTCCTTCTAAGCGGTTTACCAGTACTTGTGTGTGGTCAGATTCAGCTCTGTATGGAAGCATCATGCAGCCCAACCTATTGCCCCAAGCCCCGATGGGCGGATGCGAGAAGCCATTGCTTTTACCACATCGACTACGGAACTTTAAGTTCACAGTAGCTACCGATCATTTTTTAGTTTTTCTGTCATCAATCATGTCGAAACACCCAATAAAAAGATTAGGCAACTTAAAAAAAGTTAAAGTGGCTCAATCCATTGAATTCATGTTGCCCTTAACCATTTTGTTGGTACACTATTGTCAGCTGAAATTAAAAAAAAAATGCAACAAAACAACACAACATTATTTATAAAATCGTTAAGTGTCGGTTTTGTTTGTTTTGGAGTTTAACCGCCCAGTCAACACTTTTTAGGTCAATGTTAGCCTGTCAGATTAACTGTCCATACTTTTCCTGGGCAGGATTATACGTAAGCAGTTAACCAGTGCAGTGCACATTCTGAAAACCGCTCTTCTTGAAACAGTGGAATGGAGAGAATGACCGTAGAAAAGATTCCATGATCAATCTCCACGGAAGAATGTTGCCGACACCAGCAGGTATCGAACCCGCGTCGTCCTGATCGCCAGTCAGACGCGCATCCGACTGAGCTACCGAAGCCGGTCGTTAAGTGTAGGCTACTCGATCATGAGTGTAACTTTACCGAATTCAGTGCGACAGATGGTGTACATTCATATGTGACCCAAAAATTATGAAAAGAGAAATAGATGGGACGTGTGAGCTAAAATATCTCTATGGACCAAATCCGCTAAAATGCGTGCCACATTTTTAACCATTTCCTCTTGGATAGTTTTGTTCTGCATTTACGGACCTTTTAAACTCATTTCACATATCGGGGCGATCCGTAATCAGAGTCGAGCGAAAACGGGTGTTCTCGGAGAAAAAAAAAACTGACCCTCAGTTTCAGAACTTGGCGTTTCACATGTGATCCGAGTGTGGCGGTTAGAGACCCAATGATTAAGAGTCAGCGACCTTACCCATCAAGCCAGGAAGACCCGGTTATTCAACTGGGCATAGCGTCATTGTTTATATTTGCTATCCAGCACAATCTGAAGATGTAACTCTGTTTACCGCAGTCATAATAGCATACTAAAGATTGTCTTTAACTACAGCTTGCCCAAACATTACAACCATTATCTGTCCGGCCCGGAAATGTCCAACAAAATTGGAAGTCACGTCTACAAAATGACCTATACAAACGTTGAAAGGGAGGCAAAACAAACAAAACAAACGGTGTATAGCACAGTTGTCTTTTATAACCAGGTCCTCTGGATTTAAACACACATTTCCATTATTGTCAAATGAATGCAAGGCCTCATGAAAAAAAAATCCAAAAGCGCATCTGTATTGCTGGCCCCACCCACAATATTGGGGGGGGGGGGGCATCGGGTTTAATGAAATAGATGGACTGCATGATGCTTCCAGGCAGAGCTGAAACCGACCGCATACGAGCACTAACCAATGGGACTCTATCTCTCCAATGGGACGCTAGGCATATATGGGTTAAACCGTTGATCAAGTTCTACACTGTTTGCCAAGTAGGTCTTGTGCCGTAATTAAAGATCACTTATTATATCTTTTTGATCTTCTATTAAATAAAGTCATGCTGTGTTCACTCATTAGAATCGCCTCAGTGAGGCGCTTATAATGAGCACACGACATACATCATTATCATTATTTGATACTAATTTCATTAATTTCTGACGACCCGAAGTGGAGATATTAGGGATAAGGCACCACTATCCACAATATCCAGGACACAATCCGGGAATTTCCCGGACAAATCAACTTGAAGAACGGACCCCTAAAATATTAAAAATGAAAAATAATTTTTAATAATCTTTTAGAATGGAGCTAAAAATTTTATTTGATACTAATTTTATTAATTTCTGACCACCCGAAGTGGAGATATTAGGGTTAACGCACCACTTCCCCAACATTCGGTGGTGCGCGTGCGCGGCTTCGATAACGGTTTTGGAGAGCTGAGTGTAAACAATAAATAAATCAAAGTACTGAAAGTACTGAGGAAAGTTGATTTATGAGGAATAATTATTATATAACAATGTTAGTCGTAGATCAAGCAGTTATCTAGATATTTTGTTTAAAAAAATTATAGAGACTAACTTCCCATATCACAGGTCCTGGTGTATGAATGACATTTGACGTGTCACCAGTAACAATTCTGATTCTCGTTCTGATTTGACAAGGTCCAAGTGGGTTAAAAAATTCGACAAAGAAAAAATGATTCATCGATTGTTTTGAGTTTAACGACAGGTCAACCTTAGTGGATCATTTTGTCTTCTCCAAGAGAAAGGGGAAAAGAGAAAGAAGAGACAGTAGAGGTGATGATTTGTTTGTTTGTTTGTTTGATTTGAGGTTTAACGTCCCCGTCGATACTGTAAAGGTCATTTTGGAGACGTTGCTTCCAATTTGTTGGACTTTTACCCGACATTGAGATGAAATGACGTCTCAAGTCCTGCCGCCCAATGAAACCAATAGGGTTCATAAGCATGGACGGGCCGACTCGCACCGCTTTGCCTAGGCAGGCTTAGATCCTCTAAGCAGTTTACCAGTACTCGTGTGCGAATCGGTTTCAGCTCTGCGTGGAAGCATCATGCAGCCCATATGTTTCTTCAAGCCCCGATGGGCAGGGCCGTTGTAGGGAAGATGAAAGTGAGGGACAGAGGAGAAAGAGGAAAATGAATGGAAGTGTAGAAACAGAAGAAATATCAACACTCCCTCACTCTACCGTTACCTGCTGCAAGGACAGCAGGTGTTGCCCAACTGTAAGTCAGTATCAGCTGGACTCCCCAGTGACACAAGATACACATCGCCATTTCCTCACTCAGCTACCCCGCGAAGAAAATACGGAAAAAAGAAAGAAAAACGTGCCTGCCAATTTCTTCATGGTCCAACCATAAATTTCTAAATTAGCTCAGTACATGTCTGCTAATAATCTTACAGAGAAGTTCTCCTAGCGGGTACATGATGTCTTAGCAACGTCGCATCAACGTCGCATTGATACGACGATGCACATACGTTGTGCAGCCGCTTGGAGCTATGTTCCTTCGGGCGTCGGGACATAAAAAGGAGAATAGCTTGACAAAAAAGATCATTTTGAAACCATTTGATTTAGACATTATAACTCTGGTCAGACGCCGCGTTTACCCAAGGTGAATTAAAATACGTTTACGCCCACCTGTACGGGGGCCTAAAACATTAACCCATAAATGTCAATTGTTTCAATACTGTGACATTTGGAAACAGTTGAGATAGAATAGATGCCACAGAATGTTGCGTCTGAACGGTGTCTTCATATTTGCTAAAGTACGGAACTTGATTTAAACAACACGTGTTTTGTAATATTAGAGCTCTCGAAACCAGGCGAATTGTAGGTCAGTAAAGGGTTGTGATAACCTAACTCTTTTAACCCTGTAGACCGGTGCAGACGCCGAGGTAGAAATACACTGTATTTATGCAAACCTTGTAGATCCTGATAAGACGGCACGTAGCTAGAACGTATCGCCAGAATCTACATGTACACTGTTTGCCATCCTATCAGTGAACTAATCAGAAATCCTTTTCTATAAGAATATATTTAAAGCGAGAAGAGTCCTGTTTAGAAACTCAGAGATGAAGGAGTAAAATATAAATATCACCGAAAAGCGCGTAGGAAAATAATTCCAGAGTATTGTTTTCTTTTCAGAATTCGTCTTTCTGTGCCAATTTATATTCAATCCGTATAAAGTCTGGAAAACTGACATATTTTGAACGACGTTTCATGCGGGGCCGGCCTGCAAAATTAATTTTCAAGAGTTCATTTGGACTATTTTATGCAGCGAACGAACAGCGGAAGTGGAGCAACGCGGTCCAGTACCGGAAGTAGAAATGTAATGACAAAGAAACTTGATTTAAAAAATCAACTTTCAAAAATCGATTATAGGAAGAAAAAAGAAGTTTATTTACAGAAAATTTAGTGCATTTTGAAGTAAAATTAACATTCAATCTGTGGGTGGAATTCGATTACGGAATAATTTCCTTTTTCCGAAGAATTTGCAGTGAAAAGTTTTTTGACAGTTGGAGGTCACGTGATCCAGCGATGTAAACAATAACAGAACCTTGACCTGAAATCAAAAATAGCTTGGAAAACTACCGCAATGTTCTCACATTTGACCAAGATGGCGGGTATTGTATATTAGCTGATGAATATTGAAGTTTTTTCGTCTAGAGAAAGGTAGGATGTTCCAATTTTACCATTTTACAACTTTGGCAACGGTTGCCAAGGACTATAAACAATATGTGTAGGCTTTGAATTTATGTTATTTTCGTTTATAGTGTATGCATTTTATGTTCTTATGATGAATAGTTGTTGGTAGTTTATCTGGATGGATCAGGAATCTGTAATCTACTCTAGTACATTACGTTGTATCTAGATGTTAGAGTTTTAAAGATAGCCTAAATGAGTGTTCCTTTAGTAATGTTTGTTTGGATCCTGAGTATCAAAGAGACAAGGCTGTTTAGTAGTTAGAAAATATTGTAAAAATAAAGGTAAAAAGAATGCTTGTCTTACTCTACATATGTATACAGGTGTGTGATTCTGTGGTTGTGTGAAAGCTGCTTATCTGAGGTTAAAGACTGTTCTGTGATGCCTAAATTTATGTTCTGTAGTTCATAAGTGAAATAGAACACAATATGTTTTGTACTTTATAAGGTTATTCTCACTTTTTTGCCAACGAACCAACATTTTTCTTGAAAACATACCCTCAGGTCAAAAAAAAAGTATAACACTGGAAAAAAAAAATACATTAAAAAAAAAGAAAGAAAAGAAACAAAAAAAATTGACCTGTGTTTAACGTATCAGAATTTGTTTGGAACTTGCTTTCTAACCTTTGTTTTCTCTCTATCTTTTCTTTTTTGGCTATCTCAAGTTGTCGTTGTTTCAAGTCGGCTGCATCCATGACATCAGCAACAGGGAATATTTCTTTTTGTGTGGTTTAAACAAGACAATTATTAATGGATACATGTAGGGTAAATAAAATAGACAGCATCTGAACAATACGGCTTGATATGTAAAATGAAAAGAGGAACCCGTAGGAGTAAAATAAATCAAGAGAAGAACAAGGCACTTGTAGAAAGCATCTTAAATAGTGAAAAAGAAGTAGGGGGTATTCCTTCAGATATCAAGGATTTACATTTGGGCCTGTTAGCAAAAAAGCATCTGCATCTTCAGTCACCAAGCCTACTAGACAGAGGTTGGAATATACATGTAAGGGTTGTGCTAAAAAGGACCCACCTGTGCAGAGGTATAAATCCAATCACTGGATACAGTGTGATTGTTGTGGGGGTTGGTGGCATATTGACTGTGCATGTATAAGTGTAGAAACTAAGGCTAAATTTGATCACTATCAGATAGAATACACTTGTGCTCGCTGTGTGTTGGAGGTTTTGCCAAGAGTTACTGTGAACAATAAATGTGAAACAATTCCCCAGATAAGGTCAGATAACATATCTCCTTCTGCAGACAAACTCCCTAGGTTTATCAGTGCTAGCCCAGAACAAGACATCCCTGATATAGTCCCGACCCCCACACAGAAAACCCCACAGCCAGAGTTAAATTCAGTAACACATAGACTTGAAACTGAATCTCCAATACCCAAAAGCCCAATTATCCATTCAAAAATTGACATTACACCAGCACAGGCCCTAGTTGTAGACAACATTGACCAGCCAAAGGAAGTAAGAAGCTCAGGTAAAATCCTGGAAAAATTAAAGAAGTTTGAACAATTTAGAGACATCCAATTTGCTTACAGTTTACCCCAAGGTGGGATAGCCTTGCATTTTAAAACAAGTGCTGCAGCAGGGGAAGCACTGTAAAATTGACCAGATTTTGTTTTTAATCCTTGAGAAGAACCTCATAGGACAACCCCTCCTACAGAAAACACTGTAACTTACATGAAAAATGCTGACATTAGTCTCTCTGAAGTCAAGATAGGCGAAGTTTTGTCCTCAGTAGGAATAAAGTACAGTAAAATAAAGAGACTTCATTACAGATATAACAGGCATCCCATGCCTGTAGTTCAGATTATTCATCCAGCTATCCCAGATAAGGAAGCTGCTCTAAAAAAGAACATTCCAATTCAGTTTCACAACAGGAAAGCTTTCCTCGAGTCAAAAAAGAATAGTGTCATAAGGTGTTATAAGTGCCAACATACACACAAAGGTGTGAGTGCTGTAGCAAATCAGATCATTTGGGAGAGGTGTGTGCTGCATCAGATTTATGCTGTGCTTACTGCTCAGGTAACCATAGAAGTTCTTCAAAAATATGTCCCATATTCCTTCAATATGCCGGTAAATACAGATCATCAACAATCTGCTAGCTTGGGGATTTTGTCCTTGAACTGTCAGTCATGGAATACTGCAAAAAGGGGGATACACAATTTATTAGATTCATATAATGTTGGTATTTTCTGTCTTTCGGAAACTTGGGAGACTAAATCGAACCCAGTTAATTTTAGAAATTGGTCACTCTATTCAAAAAGCAGAGATGATGGGCATGGGGGGTAGCAATTTTATGCCGGCCATCAGACAGATATTTGGTTCACAGGTTAGGGAAGTATGAGGTTGATGATGTAGAAGCCATTTGTATTAAAGTTACCACAGACACACAACAGTCTTTTGCTATAGTTAACGCATATGTCCCCCCTTCTGAAATAGGTCAGATGAAAGGACTCATTAGTATTGTTGAAATAATTTGTAGGGACTTCAAACAGGTAATTATCACAGGGGATTTGAATGCAAAAATTATGGAATGGGGAAATACAAACCACAATACTTGTGGCTCTCTGTTACAGAACTGTATGCATGTATTGACCCTTCTGTGTGTCAATGATGATCAGCCAACCCGAAGGGAGTCAGACAGCATAATAGACCTTTTTGTGGTGAATCCACCACTGGTACGAAAAATCATTCAATGTCAAACACTAAAACATGAATGTGTTAGGTCAGACCACATATGTATTCTTTTAAAGGTCGACTGTTGCAGATCAGACAGAACAGATATCCGAGAAGACAGGTATTGTATCAAGAACGTTGACTGGGAAGAATGGCATACTGTTTCAGAAAGAGAATTCATGGAATTCAATTTAAGATGTCAACCAGACAAAGACATTTCTACTCTGTTTTCAGATTTTTCAGAGACCTTTAACAAATGTATGGAAGAAGTTATCCAGAAAAAAACAGGTAAGACATTCAGATTGAAGGAAGAGGCCACCATGGTATAATGAGGATGTGCAAAAGGCTAGACACGAACTTAACAAGGTACAAAAAATCATTTAAACGTCGTAAAACACCAACAATTTTACTTGAACTTAGACATAAAGAGGAAGAGTTGATTACTACAGAGGATAAGGCTAAACAGAAATGGACAGAAGAGGTATGTGAAAAGGTGAGTAATTCTGATACACCGTCAGAAATGTGGCAACATTTCAAAAAACTTTCTAGTTATCAGGATGAAGAGGGGGTTGGTGTACTCCCCTTGTTAGCGGAAGATGATTCAGCTGTTTTTGAAAAAGAAGGCAAAGCAAGAATTTTGCAGAATACTTTTTTTGCAGGAACACATTTGAAGGATGTGCAGTTTGATGCTGGTTTTAAAGATGAAGTGGAGAAGGAAGTTGGAAGGGTGAAAAATGAAAGCTTAACGACTGCAGTTGACTGGGAAGGAGACATGGACTTCTTAAATGAAGACATTTCACTTGAGGAAGTCCAGGCTGTCTTGCAGAGGCAGAAAGTTGGCATTGTCCCAGGTCCTGACTGTATATATTCAGAGCTCCTGCTTCATGCTGGAGAACAGTAAGCTATAGCAATTCATTTCATTTATTCAAAGTCGTGGACAGACGGGCTGATTCCTGAAGAATGGAAGCGAGCAGATGTAAAATTTCTTAAAAAGAGTGGTAAGGCAAGTTATCATTCTGCCTCTGCATACAGACCAGTTAGTCTCACAAGTTGCCTTGGTAAAGGCTTAGAGAGAATAGTAACTCAGAGACTCTATGCATTTTGTGAACACAACAAAATAATTGATAGGGATCAGGAGGATTTTAGACGTTTCAGAAGTTGTACACATGCAGTACTGCGTCTGGTTCAGGATGTGTATAATGGTTTTAATGATGGAGATAACACAGTGGCAGTATTGATTGATATGGAGAAGGCTTATGATAGTGTATGGAGGGAAGGTTTAATGTATAAGCTTTTCAATATGGGTATTGTTGGAAGGGTATGGCAGTGGATATCTGCTTTTCTACAAGATAGAAAAGCAACATGTATCATACAGGACTATAAATGTCATGTTTTTGCAACTGACATTGGTCTGCCACAGGGATCAGTTATCTCTCCATTACTGGTCAATCTCTTCATAGAGGATATATACAAGGAAATTGACAGTGAACGAGTAAAGTATGCGGATGATGGAACAATTTGGAGGAAGGGTAAAGACATTACGGAGGCAGGAAAATTAATAGAAGCAGATTTATTGAAGGTTATTGGGTGGGCCACAAGATGGCGAATGAAGATTAGTGTTGAAAAGACTTAAGTCTGCATCTTCTCTCGAGAGAAGAATTTAATTACTGACCCATGTTTGGAAATCAAGGTAAACGGGAACAAAATCCCTTATAATCCAACACCACGTTTGCTTGGAGTTCATTTAGATGAGAATTTGTCCTTCTCCAAGCATATTGCTTTGTTGGAGATGAAAGCAGAAAAGACACTCTCCTTACTAAGAAGAGTAAGTATAACAGAGAAAATGAGTACTAAATCAATGTTACAATTATATATGGCTTTAATCATTCCTCAGATATAATTTGCGGCACAAGTGTGGCAGAACAGTAACTCAATAGATGTTCTCAACAAGATTCAGCGTAAAGGTTTATCTTTATGTTTAGGTGTTCCAGTTACAGCAGCATTAAATGCCCTAGAAGTTGAGGCATCAGTCTTGCCCCTAGACTTACGCAGTGAGGAGCTATCAGTTAGGGAAGGTGGTAAAATCTTGGCAAAGCATAATGTCCAGGCAATTAAACAGCTATGGAATGACTGGAGAGATGACTACCGAGGCAAAGAACGATACATTTCCCCTTTTGAATTAGTTGATTTACAGCTACAAGACATGGAAACAAATTCTGGAATTAACCTTATTAACATAGACCCAGAATTTTCTTTTTTGGCAGGTTTAAGTCTCAGCAAATCTAAACCAGATTACTGGAATAGGTTAGGCTCTTCAAGATCAGCAACACAACAAGAAGAGGCAAAAGAAACCGTGCAGGCTCTTGTGCAAAATGTAAGTTTAATGAACTTGTGGTTTTTACAGATGGTTCCTGTTTGGGGAATCCAGGACCTTGTGGGTCTGGGGCTTGTGTATTTCTCCCTAATCAGACAGACCCAGTTATGCTAAAGAGACCCGTCTCTAACAGAGGATCAATTCTACTGGGAGAATTGATTGCTATTCTAATGGCATTAGAATTTACAGATAGGGAACACAGGAAACAACAGATTAGAGGTATTAATATTTTTTTAGATAGCCAGTCGGCTCTAGGTATCCTAACATTAGGATGGGAAGCTACAGCCCATAAAAACTGTAGAAGATATTAAACGTCTCATTTCAGAACTGGATAGATCCCATATAGCAGTCAACTTCAAATGGACGCCAGGACATGCTGATATCAGAGGTAATTGTATTGCTGATGAGTTGGCCAAAGAAGCTGCAGAAGGAGCCAAGGATTTGCCAGAGGACAGTCAACGTCTTACTATAGCTGATTTCAAGAAATATGCCAAAGTTTCATGCTACATGAAGTGGCAAAGGTCTTGGGATGCAGCAGACACTGGCAGACATTTATATGAGTACAGACCAAAAGTGTCTTTAAAGACCCCTCATTATTTGTCTTTACCCTTCGTAGAAGAAAAGACAATAATCTCAAAATTTAGGCTAGGCTACAGTCTTAATGACTACAAATACAAAGTAGGACTACATGACTCTCCCAACTGTAGTTGTGGTGGGATTGAGACTGTAGATCACTATCTTTGTGAGTGTGAGTTATACGAGTCAGAACGACAGAAGTTACTCACACAATTATTCTAACAAACAGGAGAACAAGTCATCAGTACAAACACTTTCCTTTCATTAAGTGATGAAGTGTTCAAGGAGCACAGAGAGGGCCTCTTAATGATGCTGAGTGATTATATCACCAGCACAAAGAGGTTTGTACGTAAGTAAACTAATCCCCCCCCCACACCCCCCCCCAAACCATTCCCAATTGTACATAGTCCAAAGCCCCCATTTACTGTTCCCACTGTGTTACTTTATTTCATAACAAATATAGTGTACTACCGTTGTTTCAGGCTTTGATATCTCAGGCAGTGGCTTGGGTTGGACTAGGTCTTGTGCGTCTTTGTGTACTTGGATTTCGGCACCCTTTGTCTCGGGCTGCTGATGTCTCGGGCTGGGTGTTCAAGTCACTTGGAGTTGTGAGACAGCGGGAGTTAACTGTATATATATATATATATATATATATATATATATGTTATTTGGCAAACTCGGACTTATTGATTTTTCTTTATATATATATATATATATATATATATATATATATATATATATATATATATATATATATATATATATATAATATCATTGCATATTGTGCAGGTTGTTTTGGGAACAGTCGGTGGATATGCATCATGGGGACACGCCTGTGTAATTTTGTGCCCAATCAGACCACATTTTTTCATTTTTTTTGGTACATTCAGACAGGGTTGTGCTGGGAATTATACTGTATATGTTTCTCCATGTTCTTCTCGAGGAATTCCAAAGCGGGTACTGGTGGGAACAGGCATGACCATTGCGCAGGCACGCCTGTGCAATTACATTGTCAACTTTGTCGCCGAAATGGTGAAGGTTGTGTGATGGAAGATTGTGACATTGTTCTTGTTTCTGCTCGGAATGTGGATTGTGGGTACTCGATAGGGCCGTCTCTTCGAGGTGGTTCTAGCGGGTGCCTGGGGTCTGTGTTTGGGGCGGAGTTATGAGGAATAAGGTGTGCCCCCCCCCCCCCCCCCCCGGAAGCCACAATTTTACTTTGTGGTGGCGTTGTTTTTTTTTTATTGCAGGAGTAGGGGTGAGGGGGTTACATGGTATATTTTAGACTTAACAAGCCGTGTAGTTCATATATCTTAACTTTCATTCAGTGTTTTTTTTTCTCCCTCAACTACTTAAATTATTGAATTAATTATTTCTGAATTCATGCCACATTTTACTCTTTCAGCAATGATCCCAGTTTTGGGGAGAGACATATATACATAAATATCTAATTGGAACTGTTGCTTATTTTGTGGATGCAGCTTGCTGTGAACAGTAATTCATGTTGCATGTGTAAGAGAAGATTTATGACATGTATGCATTATATGATGAAGAGTGTGTGTCGGAAAAGCATAGAGTAAATGAGTTCGCGATGTTTGTGTCAGTTTGCCAATAGGTTTCAATACTTACGTTCCAATTGTATATAGGTAGATATTAGACAGGGGGTGTGGGGGTGGATTACACCACTGTAGAATTTTCCTAATACATGTCGGTGGTAATTGAGTAAATTTAGAGACTTCAAGAACTGTGATAATGCATATTCAATTGTGATATTAGTGTTTGCTGTGATATTTACCAATACCAAATTAAACCTAACTGCCATTAATTGTGATTCACAAACTTTTTGGTGCTTTGAGTATCAAGTTTCTCAATGCCAAGTGAAGTAACTACATGTGTGGACAGAAGATTATATTTTCAAAGTGGATGGGTTAAGCCTGCTCTGACATTTTGCCTGTTAATGGATTCCAATAAATTAGATGCTGTGCAATGGCAAGGGTATACTTGTAAATAGATTGTTCAGGAACTTACAATAAATGCATCATTAAAACAAGACTTTTACGCGCACCACCAAAACGCGAATACGGGACTGATAGTTCTACTAAGAGAAGATACCGAGAGAATAACTACCTAGAGACAACTACAGCCGATTGGGGCTTAGCAACAACCAACCAACCAACCAACATTCAGGTCACAAACCGAGAATTTCCCTGACAAATTAACTTCAAAAATGGACCCTTAAAATGTTAAAAATGAAAAATAATTGGTAATAATCTTTTAGAATGGAGCTCAAAATTTTATTTGATACTAATTTTATTAATTTCTGACCACCCAAAGTGGAGATATTAGGGATAACGCACCAGTACCATTCCCCATTTCCCGAACAATTACCGGACAATTCTCGGACATTAGTGTACAACCTGGTGCTGTGCGGTGCGGTAACGAAATGCGGATTAAATGAAAAAGTAGTTAAAAATAATGTTACACCGGACACTGCGGAAGTAAACAAAAGAAAAAAACAAGTCACCGCGACCAGCTGACTTTGTTATAAATAAGTTCTGAAGTTAGATCCGTTGGAAGCAAATGATCGATACCTGGCCCTCGAAACCCAATCAAATCATGTATGTATGCGTGTATTCATTGGTATAAGTTTTATCATCCGGTTTTACATGCAGTCGTCATCTGAACATTAGACATCGTCAACGAACCATGACACGTCAACAAAGGAAGTCGTGATGTTCAGTCTTCCAGAGCGTTAATCATCTGATTCATTTTGTATATTTGTAAGTGTCCTTAAACATTGGTGTAATGTGAAAAGATTAAAGTGCTAGAGTAAAATAGGTAAGGAAGATTATTTGAAAAATTATTTGTAGTAGGAGTTCTAGTACAGAATCAGAATATACCGGACTTGATCAATCTCAATCAATCTTCTGATACTGCGTCGGTCACATTTGACCATTACCGCAGGTGTACATTACATACACTCCAGGTTTTGCAGGATGAAAGCCTACACAGTAATCATGTAATTACGGTAGGGATCTTTAACCTGCCCAGGGGATGGTTCTCCCTGCACAGGGGGCCTCCAGTTAACGTCCCGATCCGAAGGGCACAACTGATAGCTCAGTTGGTAGAGTGTCCGCTCCGGGGAAGGGTGGTCATGGGTTCGATCCCGGGCCGTGACATACCAAAGTCGTTAAGAATGGTACTAGCTGCTCCTCGCTTGGCAAAGAATGGTACTAGCTGCTCCTCGCTTGGCACTCAGATTTACGGGGTTGAGCTAGGACTGGTCGACCCAGTATCAGGATAATGTGACTGGGTGTGGTATCATGTAATGTGTCTGGGACATGATACTTCAGTGAGGCAGCACTATAAAAGTGAGCATTGAGCTCCCTGTCGCAACCAGACACCGTCATAATATGACTGAAAAACTGTTGAAAGCGACGTTAAACCCGAATACACACAGACACGATACAGAATCAGAATTGTTTACAGGTGACACGTCCTAAGACAATCCTTCACCAGGACCTTTGACCAACTGCACTAGTCTCTAGACCTTACAAGGATGGGGAATCTAGAGATGGGAGTCATCTGCACCTTCTGCAGACATCAAGAGAGAAGAGTGGAGCTCGTTCCAATCTGAGTGTATGAATGTCATTTGACGTGTCGCCAGTAACAATTCTGATTCTGAGATTATCCTAGGGATGAAGCTAAATTTGGACGCACACTAATGTCCGGGAATTATCCGGGTCATGTCTGAGAAAAGGGGGATTGTGATGCGTTATCCCCAATATCTCCACTTCGGGTGGTCAGAAATAAATAAATTTAAGTTAATTTGTCCGGGGAAATTCTCGGATTTTTGGGTTGTGGTGCGTTACCCTTGATATCTCGACTAGGGGTGGTCAGAAAGTAATAAAATTAGTATCAAATAAAAATTTTAGCGCCATTCTAAAAGAGTATTAAAAATATTTATCGTTTTGAATAGTTAAGGGGCACATTTTTGAAATTAATTTGTCCAGGAAATTCCCGACTGTGTCCTTGATCTTGCGGTAGTTGTGCATTTTCATAATATCTCGGTTTGTGGTGATCACTTATTGATAACAATTGATATAATTAAAATTTTAAGTTCAATTTTAAAATAATATAAAAAAAATCTTTTTATACACCTTATTAAGGCAGTTCTAATGAGTGCCCACAACCCAGATTGTGTGAAACATGACTTTAATATAGAAGATCACAAAGAATCTTTAATCACGACAAACAGTGTAGAACTTGGTCAAATGTTAACAGTTTAACCCATATATGCCTAGTGTCCAATTGGTGGGCTATTGGCAAACAGTGTAGCTCTTGAACAAAGGTTTAACCCATATATGCCTTGAGTCCCACTTGTGGGACTTTGGCAGACAATGTAGATCCAGATCAGTTATTTAACCCAGATATTTAACCCATATATGCCTAGCGTCCCATTTGTGGGACATTGTCAAACAATGTAGACTCAAATGATCAGACCCTGCAAAATGCGGCATCTGATCTTGGTCTACACTATTTGCTCAAACAACGACGAAAATTAACCGATACCACTTCTTGCTGGCAATGAATTAGGTGTACGGACTTTGACTGACGCTGCAAAACTTGGCGTCTGATCTGGGCCGCAAAATGTGACATCTGATCTGGTTCTACACTGTTTGCTTAGACAATGACGAAATTTAAGCGCATCCATTTCTTGCTAGCGATAAATTAGGTGTACAGATTTTGAGTGATTTTATGGGCCATTAATTTTCCAACGAGATTAAACATGTGTTAAGTTAATTGCTTTAACTCATAATAAGTTGATGTGTGCCGCATGCCTGGATTGAAATAGTAGAAAGTTACTTCCACTGGGTACTCGTTAGAATCGCCTCGATGTGGCGGATCTATTGAGCTCCCAAAACCTATGTTAGTAGTATAAATACGAAAAAAAATCACGAATTTTCACCAGAAAGGTAGTCTTTTTGAACAAAATTAATGCACTGTGTTGCACGGGTGTGTTATTATTTTGTTAATTGTATTTACATGTACTCGGAGTATGTTACTCTTCTACTTGTGTTCAAAGTCTAATAATTATACCCCCGGCATACAAAGTATGTCAGAGGGTATATAGTTTTCGTCTTTCCGTCTGTTCGTTCATTTCTTCTTACTTCTGTTCGTTCGTCAACCTTTTAGTCAAAGTTTTGCGTTAAACCTTTTTAAATGCTCATATCTCTGTAACCACCTGTTGGATTCTCTTCATATTTGGTACAGGATATCTCTATAGCATTACCTTTCATTTGGAATATCTAAGCTTCCGGGTCAGGCCTCTGGGTGGGCCGTCCGTTTGTCCATTCATCAACATTTACATGTACATCAAAGTTTTGTATTTTACCTTTTTGATTGCTCATATCTCTGTAACTACATGTTATATTCTCTTAATATTTGGTAAAGGATATCTCTATAACATTACTTTTCATATGGAATATCTTATCCCCTTGGTCAAACCCCTGGATGGGCTGTCCGTCAAAGTTTTGTGTTAAACCTTTTTGATTGCTCATTTCTCTGTAACCTCATGTTAGTAGAAGTAAAACAATGATCAGGAATCGATACAATTAACTTACCCCACCCACCAAAGACACCAAAGGGAAAGAACCACAGACACGAAGCGACCAGACCATAATGGAAACCTAAACAAAGGAAGGCCATAAGGACTGTTACTTTCCCACAAAATGGCCAAATGGCCATCCAAAATAAAAAGACACAAGTGATACACACAGTAAGTAGTAACAAACAACAACATAAATAAACCGCCACAGAAGAACCGCCTTGGAACGGTCATTGGAAATAATTCCACAGGGGGTCTTAAATCGATATTACATGGTCACAAGCCTCGCCCTCACTTCCGTTGCGATTTAGACAAATAATTTGTTCAGTCCGCATGAAGACCTCCTTACTCATCAGTGCAACATCTCTGTGAACACAAATAATCAAAGAGTCACAGAGGTGAGACAACGGTGAGGACTCGACAGCAAGAAACCACTGAAATGCTGGAGCAAAAGAAAACTAACAGTTAGACTTTGATGGGCCCAACCGGAGACAGAGTTATCTTCATATTCATGATATTTGGTACAGAATATCGCTATACAGTTGAACTTCGATGGGTCGAACTCGGTAGGCTCGAACACCACGTTTGGGTCGAACTAACTTTTCAGTCCTGGCAAAATCCCTATTCATTTTAACTAAACATGACACCCTTGGCTCGAACCACGATGACTCGAACCCTCAAACTCTAAGCCTGGTCCCTAGAGTGCATTTTCTATGTAAAATACCACCGATGGCTCGCACCAATTACCTTTTTAAAAATTCCAATTTTATCGATCAAGTCATGCAGGCGCGTGATCAGTATCATAAGATGCTTTGATATTGACAAAGCATCTTGCCGAAACAGCTGTTTACGTAACACAGGTGTACTTGATTGGCGCAATCCCTTTGATCAACAGGTCAAGAGATTAATGTTGAGAAGGTGTCCAATTAAGTTTATTGTAAACACCTATATTAACCCAGGGCTAATGAGGCGGCATAAGGAAATTAAAGCTGGAAAAATATTTTTCACAAATTAAAATTTCACACCGACATTGAGTAAGACCTGCTACAATTACAGCCTTTGCCTTAAAATACGGACCAAAAATGTTGTATTTTAAACTTTAAATCTTGTAAATAAAATGAAAAGATTTATTATTGTTGTATTTTCTTATCTCCCTTAAAGTGCGAAAGGTATACTACGTGGCTTAAATTATGACCGATAAATGTACCGGGGGTCACCAAAATCACCGCAGCTATGATAAAAAATCATAATACACAAAGATGGATCATGCCGAGTTGGACTCCAATGGCTCGAACTACCGATGGTTCGAACTTTTTTTCGGCGGTCCCGGCGAGTTCGAGCCATCGAAGTTCGACTGTAGTATTAACTTCCATATGGAATATCTAAGCTCCTGGGTCAAGCCCCTGGGTGTGTCTAGGGGTCAATAATTAAGACTTAGGCATTTTGATTACATCGAAGTTTTGTGTTAACTGTTTTCATAATACTCCAGGCATACACTGCATAACAAAGGCTTAATAGTTTTGGTCTTTCGATCCATTCATTATTAGTTAGTTTGTTCCTTTGTTATGCTGTGACCCTTGTCAGATTTGTCAGCTTATGTATTGGTCCTTCTGATCTTAGAAACTACAGTGACTAGAACTGTTAAATTTTGCATAATATTTCCTCTTGAAATGCACACAATAATAAATGCAAGTAATAATAAAAAATGTATTGCTTTATTATGACATAATACAGCTAATTTTATTTATCAAATGTTCTATGACAGCCCATTCTATGTTTGTTGTTCAACTTGCTACAAACTTTGATTTTTTTGTTATTCAGCAAAGACAAGTAATTTCATCTTTGCATATGATAAATTATACTATATTTGTTGAAATGCAATAGTAATTCTCAGTGGACTAGATAGAAAGTTCATATGGAAAGGTTGAATGCCACAGACAAATTGTCATTTCCACTAATAGGGGGTGGCACTGGCAGGGGGTATACGTGTCCCGCTGGGCACTTTGTCAAGTTAAAGTGCTAGTTGTGTTGATAAGAATACAAGTATCTGTTGACTTTTAATTTCAGATTCCAGTCTTCTATTTCTGAACTTCATTATTACTCCATGAAACACCTGGTAGAGGTTTGAAGAATAGTAGAAGTTTGGAGAAAATGGTGCTACAAAGTGAAATAATCCCAGTGTCAGACTCTGACCCTAGAGTGAAATTTGAATCTTCCGACCATGGAGATACCTTACTTGCAGGACTTACAAGACTACGCGATATGGAACAGCTTTTCGATGTTGTCTTGATAGTTGAAGGTCAGAGGTTGCCGGCTCATAGAGTTGTACTGGCTTCATGTAGTGATTATTTCAGGTAAAGGGAATATTTTTCATTGCTCAAAGTCTTATATTTTATTTCATGCATTGCTGGTACATGTGCATGTTCAAGTCCATAGCAGTGTTCATTGTTACACAGACTTGAATTTCACACAGTGTATGGGGCCAAAAATGTATTTATACATTGTTTGGGTATGACATGGTTCTTAAATACTGACTTTGGACCTTAACACTAATGTTATAAAGAGGTTGTTGTGCACTTAGTTTGTATGGTCACTAAATCAAATACATTTCAGTTTCTGTTGTATTTAGTTTTTGCCGCAACTGCGATATAGGAGTCCGGTTTTCGGCCTGTTTGTACGTTCGTCAAGCTGTCACCAATGGCGTTCACACTAGTTTTCACCCTAATGTAAGAGTCCATTTCTTAATGATACTTAGTACAAACTTGCATCTTTATAGCACTGCATCCATATTTGACCTTGACCCATGAAATGGGGTATGAAATGTTTGTTTGTTGTTTTGAGGTTAAACATACCCTTCAACACTGTATAAATCATTTTGGATTCCGATTGCGTGAGACTTTTACCCGACATCGAGATAAAATGGCATCTCACAGCTTTACCGCTTTTTCTGGGCAGGCCATGATGCTTCCACGCAGAGCTGAAATCCGACCGCACACGAGTACTGGTAAACTGCTTAGAGGATCTAAGCCTGCCCAGGTACAGTGGTGCGAGTCGTACCATTCATGCTTATAAACCCTATTGGTTTCATTGGGTGACAGGGCTTGAGATGACATTTCATCTCACTGTCGGGTAAAAGTCCCTTGCAGTCGGAAGTTACGTCTCCAAAAGGACCTTTACAGTGTTGAAGGGGACGTTGAACCTCAAAGCATACAAACAAACAAACATTTCATACCTACATTTCATGGTTCACTGAATTTGTAAAATATTGCATGATCCCTGCCGTTTATCCTCATGCCAGAGTCCATTTCTTAAGAACAACAAGAGCTTCATTAATGGCGTTTGGTAGAAGCTTGCATCTAGGGATGGAAACTTTTGTGCAAGCATCCATATTTGAATTTGACCTGCATTTTGTAGTCCACTTACTTTGTAAACTATAGTGTCTACCCTAGCTATCCTCGTATAGGAGCCAATTTCTCAATGACTGTAAGAGCTTAATTAATGATACTTAGTACAAACTTGCAACCAGTGATGCCAACTTTTATACAAGCATCTAAGTAATACCTTGACCAACATTTCATGGTTATTAATGACATATTCAGTCTGTCATTTCTAGCTATCATACAGGTTTTAAAGTAATTCAAGCTTTCTTCCTGCTTTGACCGCCATAGAAATATGAGTCCGCACAAAATGTAGTCCGGTGTGGCGCAGTAATCAAAATTGTACAAGGGTATTAGTTATCCTATAAGCGTAATACAAACTTTTGAAGCAGGCGACTTGACGATTTTATCTTACGATTCAGCATTTCATATGAATCAGCTGCATCATGCGATGGGTTTGGCAAAGACTGTATACCCAGAGCAATGCAGCGTCTGCTCAGCGGTCTGCTCAGGTTTTACACTGTTTTCTATCAGTGCTGTCAATATTTAATCCTTAAAGATCAGCCTGCTGTTGGACCAGATCAGCTGCAGACAATAATATTAATGGGTTTTCTTTCTGACTTTCGAGGTCAAGTTTAGGTTAGTTACAACTTAGATGTATATTGACTTTGCGTGGAGAAATTGGAAAGAAAGGCTGTCCCTTTCAACCATAGAATGTGGTACACATGCTTAGTGTATGTCATGTGAGCCATTTTTAGCAGAATGGACGAGCCCAACTTCAGTGATGGAAGAGTGCGCTCTAGAAACTCAAGGCGGTGAATAAATCAAAGCACTGACAACACTCATGCCGATTGACTCTAAATGCAGGCTGGTCATGAACCGGGACTTTAACTCATGTGTTTAAACTTAAGATGTTAGTAACTAATGCAAAAAGTGTAGAACAAGATCATTACCATGTTCTGTGGCGTTTGATCTGAATTTACATTGTTTGCCAGATCCAACATTTAATTCATGTGCAGATTTTACAGATAACACTTACATGTACCAAACACTGACAAACGACACGGCTATGTTTAGGTTGATTGTTTGGCATTCGACCCGAACTTGCTAATAAGAAAAGCGCTTCAGTGCTAACGTCTAAGTGACTATCTCTGACTTGTCAGAATAACCTTTTGTCTTATAGAAAATAGCCGCAGTGAGATCAGGGTATTCCATAACACTGAAGGTTATCCTGGAATCATAGGGTGAGCTTGGCAAACAGTGTAGACCTAGATCAGACGCTGCAGAACGCGTCTTCTTTTCAAAATCTTCACTATTTGTTTGGAATTTCAGAGTTAAATGAAACAGTTTAAATCTCAGCCCAGGACTATTACTCCAACCTACACCCCACACTCTCAATGCTTTGATTCTGAAACCAAACAATTGCATGATTACAACACACTTAGGCACCATGCTCTGAAAGCGACTGACATATGCGTTTCAGTGACAAATTACACTTCAGCGTGAATCACGGGGATTGTCGTTTCTGGGTGTTTCAACGTATAGGTGAAAGGTATGCTTAGGTGACGCGTGCATAATAGAGCATGACATATCGGGTGGAATAAGCGTAATTGTTGGGCGAGCTATTGCATGTAGTAAGCGAATGCAGCTTAGTGTCATTAAGAACATTCAAGATCACAGCGTGGCGTTACATCAATCAAGTGCTTCGGCCTCACATGGTTCCACTTACTTGTTTACGCTCAGATCCTCCAATCTCTTTGCCAAAGGGTATCTTTTGGGAGAGGTATCCACATCCGACCGGACAAAACCTGTTACTTATGGACAGTAGCATTGTTAAAACGTGAATTTTAATGTTTGGTTTTGAAAACGTAAATAACATCGAATGGCGTTGCATAATACCACCGGTCTATAGACATCTGCAAACATATCATGTACATGTATTGGAATTTGCAGAACTACCTTGCTATATTTTAAGATCTTTTTCGAAAGATTTTCTGTATATGATTTTCTCATAGAATCTCTCATTTTAGTGCCTTTGGCGCTTTGATGGGTCTTAGCACCCCCACAGGAACCACAAAGCCTTTGGTGGGTTTCTTGATAAACTTTGATGACCCTGACAGCTCACATTAACTCAAACAAACAAGGTTTGGGTGGGAAAAAAGAGTATGTACTCAAGCAGGGTTGGATGCTGATGTTCCTCGTGCGCCATCCTATGGTGTCTAGATTTCTTAATTTGATTTGCCAGAGTGTGTAGAAATATAACTGAGTGATTCAGACTTCAACACTCGTATTAAATTGTTAACTGCTAAACGTCTTAATCAGGGTTATCGGTACCATAAACTACGCAAAGCCTTTTCTAAATTTTATAGATTTTTTTCTGATTTAATTTCAAAATTAATATTGGACTTAAATCTCTTCTGCAACAAGGTCTATCAGAACCCGAATTTTATGGTGACTTTTTTATAATTTCATTTTCAAAATAGGCCAATATTACATACAACACGTACAATATATATAAAAATGTTGAGAAATTATGGTGCAGCTCGAGTCTCTTCCTATTTTTAGCTCACCTGAGCACGAAGTGCTCATGGTGAGCTATTGTGATCGGTCAATGTCCGTCGTCCGTCGTGTGTCGTGCGGCGTCAACAATTTGCTTTAAATGCTAACTCCTCCTTAACCCTTGAGCCAATTTCAATAAAACTTCATAGGAATATTGCTGAGGTGACCCTCTACAAAAATAGCTAAAATTGTGTCGTTCCACTGAACAAGATGGCCGCCAGAGCTAAAAATAGATAAAATATTCAAACAACAACTCCTCCTTACCCCTTGCGCCAATTTGATTCATACTTCACAGGAATATTATGTTGTTGACTCCCTACCAAAATAGCTAAAATTGTTCCGCTCTGACTAACAAGATGGCCGCCAGAGCTAAAAATAGAAAAAATCTTCAAACAACAATTGCTCCTTACCCCATTGAGCCAATTTGATTCAAACTTCACAGTAATATTATGTCGTTGACCCTCTACCATATTAGCTAAAATGATCCCACACCGATGAACAAAATGGCCACCAGAGCTAAAAATAGAAAAACATTGTAAATTTGCTTTAAACTTCACAGGAATGTTGCCCAGGTGACTTCCTACCAAAATGCTTTAAATCATTCTACTCTGATAAACAAGATGGCAACCAGGGCTAAAAATAGAAAAATCTTCAAACGACAACTCCTCCTGTACCTTGGGCCAATTACATTTAAACTTCATAGGAATGTTGCTTAGATAACTCTCTACCAAAATAGCTAAAATGGTCTCGCTCCGATGAACAATATTGCCGCCAGAGCCAAAAATAGAAAAAACATTGTAAATTTGCTTCAAATGGGAACTCTTCCTAAACCCTTTGGTCAATTTGATTCAAACTTCAAAAGAATGTTGCCTAGGTGACACCCTACCAAAATAGCTAAGATCGTTCCACTCTGATGAACAAGATGGCCACCAGGGCTAAAATAGAATGTACTAGAGACATTGACATTCAGGTGAGCGAATCAGGGCCCTCTGGGCCCTCTTGTTTTCAGTTCCTGTCCCTTACCTTAAGGGGAACAATCAAGTCTCATTTCCAACGCCCTAAACCCCTCCCGCTGCACTCCTGATGCCCGTCATCCCAGCCTTATATTTGGTTTCAAATCATATCGCAGGATTGACATGTATATTAATTCAAAGATGGTTATTAATTCAAAGGCTTTTAGCCTATTGGCCATTTTGTGGGAAAGTGACTGTCCTTTTGGCTTTGATGTTTCCATTGGGGTTTGTTGTTTCATGTTTGTGTTTCTTTCCCTTTGGTGTCCCTGATGGGAGCTGTGGTTTAATTGTATCGATTCCTGATCATTGCCTCCACTTCTATTTACTAAATAAATTGTATAAAGGACCCCATTTAGACAAAAACTTCGCATGGTGTTATTAATTAAAGCAATATATCTCTCCCATCGAAACTTTATTTTCTAAGATTGACATAAATGCATTCAGATTCAACTGGTTTGCAAAGAATTTAGGTTTTAGCTCACCTGACCGAAGGTCACGATGAGCTTTTGTGACTGTGAAATGTCTGGCGTCGTCGTGCGTGCGTAAACTTTTCTTGTTGACACACTAGAGGCCACAGTTTTGATCCAATTTTAATCAAACTTGGTCAGAATGATCATTCTGACAATATCTCGGTGAAGTTCGAATATGGGTCATGTCGGGTCAAAAAGTTGGTCACCAGGTCAAATCAAAGGAAAACCTTGTTAACACTCTAAAGGCCTCAGTTTTGGCCGAATCATCATCAGGCTTGCTCAGAATCATCATCTCTACAATATCTAGGTCAAGTTCGAATATGGGTCATGTGGGGTCAAAAAGTAGGTCAGTAGGTTAAACACTCTAGAGCCTAGAGGCCACGTTTTTAGTCCAATCATCATCAAAGTTGCTCAGAATTGTCCTATTGTGGCAGTACCTTGGTCAGGAGGGGTATGAATATAGTGATACCTTTTACAAAGGGCCACTCCCTCCCCCCGCCCCCACTCTCTTTGTCACCATAGTTAGTTAGACTGAGCGTATTCATCTCCGTCTGGTGCACTATGACATGATCCTCAATGTCCACAAGGTGCCCAGATAGTGACATACAAGTCAGTTCTGTATTGTCAAAGGGGTGGATACCCCCTCCCCTCTCATCACCATGAGTCATAGTTAGTCAGACTTAGCCCATTTATCTCTGTCTGGTGCACTAGGACCTGACCCTCAATGTCCACAAGGTGTCCAGATAGAGGCATACAAGTCAGCTCTGTATTGTCAAAGGGATGGATACCACCCAACCCTTGTCACCCTGAGTCATTGTTAGTTAGTTAGACTGAGCCCATTTATCTCCGTCTGGTGCACTAGGACCTCAGCCCCAATGTCCACAAGACGCCCAGATACTGACACACAAGTCAGCGCTGTATTGTAAAAGGGATGGATACCCCTCCCCAACCGTCATCATGAGTCACTGTTAGTTAGTAAGACTGAGCCCATTCATCTCTGTATTGTGCACTAGAACCTGACCCTCAATGTTCACAAGGTGCCCAGATAGTGACATACAAGTCAGCCCTGTATTGTCAAAGGAATGGATACCCCCTCCCCTTGTCACCATGAGTCATTGTTAGTTAGTTAGACTGAACCCCTTCGTCTCTGTCTGGTGCACTAGGACCTGACCATCAATGTCCACAAAGTGCCCAGATAGTGACATACAAGTCGGCGCTGTATTGTCAAGGGGAACTTTTGAATGACTTCTTCCTAAACAAAGAAAACAAATTTGAAGGACTGTTCCATGAGTGACACTCTGACAATTTTCCACTGAACATGATAGCCACCAGAAAAAAAAAGTATAATACTTAAAATGACTTAAGTTCCTAAATAGCTATATTGATTTTGAAATGTTCCTTGAGTCACTGTCAGTTAAAATTGCTCTTACCCTCCACTCCACCTTATATTACCTACCATAAGGATCAGGTGAACGATTCAGTGCCATCATGGCCCTCTTGTATATATTCATTGTTTGGCCGATGTTAGAATATACAATAGTTTACCAACTGATGTCTGCCATGGTACGAAAAAAGAATAGTTTTTTCCTCCAATACTATTAATAAATTTGACACTGTATTCAGCCACTGTCTAAGTTCCTGCCAAAAGTGTTTAATTTTATCACATTCAATAAACAGGAAATAGATAGTTTATACATGTTTGGTTACAATAGAAACACTGGCTATTATCAATTTTGCCTATGCGGTGCAAGCAAGCCTTAGTAACAAGAATTTAATTTGTAAATTTAAATTGGAAATCTTTCAATGCAACCTCCTTTAGATCTAATAATACTTTGTTGTAATTAATAAAATCATTTTCATTTAGGTTTCCCACTTCTCTTAACCTATTATCTTGTGAGTTTACTTCGTCAGTTTTATTCATAATGTCATAAAATCTTCTACTTCCCTAAGAATGGAAGTATATTACTACATGAAACCTTATATGCGTTCCATCTGCAAACAATACTGTTATTCCTTATTAGAGTTTTCCATTGTTCTGATATTTTGGCTAGCACCCTTTGATAATCTAAGAAAGTTCCGTTTCCTCCATATATATTCTTAAAGTTTTCAAATATGTGGATGTTTCCATTTAGATCAGATCCGAAAGTAATCTATCTCCTTTTATATACCAGTTTTTAATAATCAGATTTGTTCCTTGTGTCAAGTTTTTATTGTACCAAACTGGCGAGTTTAAAACTTGGAAAATGGTTTAAACTTTTACTGAGTTGCAGAATTCTACCCAATGTTGCATTATTATTCTCCAGAAAGGATTATTAATATCTTGCCTAATTGTTTCTGCGTATCCCGGTCCCATGCTAAAACTATATTCAAAGTCAATATTGATGTTTCCATTGGCGTATGTTGTTTCATGTTTGTGTTTTTAGCTCACCGTCACGTAGTGACGAGGTGAGCTTTTGGGATCACTTTTTGTCCGTCGTGCGTCCGTGCGTAAACAATTTCTTTAAACGACGTCTCCTCCTAAACCACTAATCGGATTTTGACCAAACTTCACAGGAATGATCCTAAGGTGGTCCCCTTTCAAAGTTGTTCAAATGGTTCCGGTCCGTTGCACATCTAGGTCACAGGAGCCAAAAACAGATTTTTTTCTCACCAAAAACTTAAAAAATCTACTCTGAAACCACAAGGCCCAGGTCTTTGATATTTGGTATGTAGCTTCATCTAGTGGACCCCTACCAAGATTGTTCAAATTATAGTGCTGGGGCCAAAAATGCCCCCGCCCCGGGGCCCTTTGGTTTTACATAGGCTTATATAGGGAAAATCTTCAAAAATCTTCTTCTCTGAAACACAAGGCCCAGGACTTTGATATTTGGTATGAAGCTTCATCTAGTGGACCCCTACCAAGATTGTTCAAATTATAGTGCTGGGACAAAAAATGCCCCCGCCACGGGGCCCTTTGGTTTTACTTTGGCTTATATAGGGAAAATCTTTAAAAAAACTTCTTCTCTGAAACCACAAGGCCCAGGTCTTTGATATTTGGTATGAAGCTTCATCTAGTGGACCCCTACCAAGATTGTTCAAATTATATTGCTGGGGCCAAAAATGCCCCCGCCCCGGGGCCCTTTGGTTTTACATAGGCTTATATAGGGAAAATCTTTAAATATCTTCTTCTCTGAAACCAAAAGGCCCAGGACTTTGATATTTGGTATGAAGCTTCATCTTGTGGACCCCTACCAAAATTCTTCAAATTATAGCCCTGGGGCCAAAAATGCCCCCGCTCTGGGGCCCTATGGTTTTACATAGACTAATATAGGGAAAATCTTTAAAAATCTTCTTCTCTGAAACCACAAGGCCTGGGTCTTTGATATTTTGTATGAAGCTGCATCTAGTGGACCGCTATCAAGATTATTCAAATTATAGCCCTGATACCCAAAAAATGTCCCCGCTCCGGGGCCCTTTGGTTTTACATAGACTTATATAGGGAAATCTTTAAAAATCTTCTCTGAAACTGCAAGGCCAAAGCCTTCGATATTTAGTATGGAGCTTAATCGAGTGGACCTCTACCAAGATTGTTCACATTATAGCCCTGGGGCCACAAATACCCCCCCCCCCCCCCACCCCGGGCTCTTTGGTTTTACATAGATTTATTAGGCCCCGGAGCCATTTGGTTTTGCATAGGCTTATGTAGGGAATATCTTTAAAAAAATCTTCTTCTCGGAAACGCAAGGCCCAGGTCTTTGATATTTGATGTGTAGCTTCATCTAGTGGACCTTTGCCAAGATTGTTCAAATTATAGCCTTTGTTGATGTTTGGTATGACGCTTCACCTTTAAGACATCCCTCAACATTATGCACATTAAAGCCCTGGGGCAAATAATGGCCCTCTCTGGGGCCCACTTGTTACACTATGGACCAGGCGAGCGATCCAGGGCCATCATGGCCCTCTTGTTTCCCTTTGGTGTCTCTGATGGGAGCTGTTGGTTAATTGTATCGATTCCTGATTCCTCCACTTCTAGTTTGTGTTCCTTGGTATGTTTAAAAGAAATAAATACATTTTATTCAGTAAATTTTATGTTATGTTTGTGGTCCTAACCACAATGAAACTTATACCAAACTTGGTCTCTTAAGGGCGTTTGTTCTTGTAACAATAGGACACACCGTGTGTTCATAATTGTTCTATTGCACCTTGTTATTTACTGCCTTTAGCAAATCAAAGGTGATCCTTAATATGGTGATTAATAATATTTGTTGAATCCACTGTCTGATGCACTTAAGGGGAAAATCAAAAGTGTACATCGGTCCCCACATATCGGTGCTTGACGAAACAAATGGGCTGCATGATGCTTCCACGCAGAGCTGAATCCGACAGCACACGAGTTCTGGTAAATCGTTTAGAGGATCTAAGCCTGCCCAGACAAAGCGGTGCGAGGCGGACCGTCCATGCTGATAAACCCTATTGGTTTTATTGGGCGACAGGGCTTGAGAAGTCATTTCATCTCAGTGTCGGGTATAAGTCCCACAAAGTTGGAAGCAACGTCTCCAAAATGACCTAAATAGTGTTGACGGAGATGTTAAACACCAAATGCTTTATGTCTCACAGCAGTGTTATGCTGATGAAATATCGGCCATTTTGATGCTGCCAATCAGATAATATTCGTTCAAATTCACAACCTGTATGGCAAACAGTGTTGATCCTGATCAGATAGCTTGTTAAGTAGCCATGTGATCTGGATTTATCATACGACGTCGCGTTTGAGAGTGTAATGACGCCATGTAATAAATTCGATAATCCACTAGTGGATTAAATATACAAATTAGTTAGATACGCCCCGTAACGTTACAGAATTCCTTAACGTGAATAAAATGCGTTTTAAATATCATATGATAAATAGAATCTTGCATTCGTGCTCATGTATTTTCGAATTTATTAAACTCGTTGACGAAAAAGGATAAAATGCTCGGCAAAGCCTCGCATTTTATCCCTTTTCCTCAACTCGTTGAGTAAGTTCAATAATACATGAACACACATGTAAGATCCTCTATTTACACTGTTTGGAGTGGTTGTAAAGGAAGGGGCTATCCTGGTTCAGCAGGACAAGGGTAAACAGTATGGATTTACTTTTCAGGGCTATGTTCACTGATGATTTATTGGAAAGTCAGCTGGATGAGATTCAGCTGAATGGAGTCACTGCGTTGGGCATGTCTAGCTTAATAGACTTTGCATATTCTTCTAAAATCGTCATTGATACTGGTAAGTTGCTGAGTCATACATTATTTTCTCTACCCACCATTAACCCATTTTGAACTGATTAGAATATTTTGCCTTATGCATAGCAGGAGTCTATTTTATAATTTGGGGGTGTCAGGTTTGTTATCTTTGTTATTTGGAAAATAACTACATTTTTGCCAAACAGTTGGCTCTGCTCGGACGGGGTGTTCTGTAGTATCCGATATCATCTGGGCCCGTGTGGTTTGGCAGCATCCGTTTTGGGGGTTTACCATGGAAAATATACAAACATCAATTATACTAGTAGGCTGCCTAGCCATACAAACTAAATGTTATAGATTTAGAAACAAGAGGAATGCTATTGTCGGGTCGAAGCAATGAATTCTAAGGCGACCATCACACTGTGTGGATGTGCCGTTGATCTGCAGGAATTTCGGTAGGAATTTCCAAATTGATTACTATCACTTTTAATTTTGTACATTATGAATTACTTTTGGACTGAACATCAAGCTCGTATGATGTACGTTGTTGCTAGAATGTATTTTATGCATTAAAATACATACCAACTTTAACTTTTTTTCAGATTCTGTAGAGGATGTGCTTAATGCTGCAAACCACATACAACTACTGCCAGTAATTGATGCTTGTGTGAATTACTTAAAATGCAATATATCCATTGCCACTTGTGTTGATATTGCTTCACTTGCGGAACTTTTTACACTTGATGATCTCAGGGACTTCGCTTACAAATATATGTCACAGAATTTCCATTCTTTATCAATATGCTCAGAATTTATGAAATTGACTTCACTCCAGTTGCAGTCATTGTTGCAATATAACCTCCCACTAGATTGCTCAGAATGTGATGTCTTGAGTGCTGTGATCAGCTGGTGTACGTATCAGCTGAGGGACACTGTCTCAGAACTTATTCCATTCTTGTCTCATATCAGTGCTGAAAACATATCTTCAACAGAGCTGGAAGTTATGCATAACTACTCTGACTTGCTACAGATGTGTTCCGATAAACAACATGGCAAAGACGTCGAGTTGTTTGTGAGAAAAATATTGTGTTCAAAAACATTGAAAGTCCCGGGCCTCGTAAATGTTAGAGGTTATAAGAAATCACTTGTTATAGCAGGTGGATTTCAACCAGGTAAAGGAATGTCTAATGATGTTCGATTCTTCTCGGAGGGAAAATCCAAGTTGGAAGTTCTGACATCAGTACCACATGTAGAACAGTGTAATTTTGGAACCGCCACTTTGAACAACAGCCTGTATGTGATAGGTGGCTGCTATAATGATGAACAGATGGTAGAAATTGTTCATGGATATGGCTTCTGCTACAACCCCCAAAATGGGAAATGGAAAGGAATTCAACCAATGTTATATGAACGCTGCAGATTTTATCTTGGTGCCTTGAATGATAAACTGTATGCTGTCGGCGGCGATCCATCTGCTTCCGCTGATCCTGGAGAAAATGCTCTCTGTGAGTGTTACAACCCAACAACTAATTCCTGGTCGACTATAGCTGAACTGCCGGGTAACAGAATGCAGCATGCTGGAATAGTCCTGGGGTCAGATTTGTTTGTTTCTGGTGGGCTGCAGGATGCAGATGGCCCAACGTTCAATACCTTCTTTAAGTATAATACTTCGTCAGACACATGGACACAGTTATCTTCCATGCCCTCATCTAGGGCAGATCATTCGATGTTTACTTACGATGACAAGATATATGTCATTGGTGGCTGGTATGATGAAAATGGTCAGCGAATCATGGAACAGAATATAGACTGTTATGATCCAAAGTCTGATAGGTGGGAGACTATTGGTAGAGTAGCAAGTGCACGCCTTTATGCAACGTATACCATGTTCGAAGGCAAGCTCTATGGAATAGGTGGTTGGCTGGATGGAGATTATCAACAAAAATGTACTTCAATACAAGTTTATGACATCGAGAAAAAGGCATGGAATGTTGATTATCAAGATGTATGCCAGGTTTGGGAACACTGCAGCTGTACTTTATACCTTCCTGTGTGCAATTAAACGGAATGGGTATACTTTCATGGGTGGTAGCTCTTTTAAAAAATATTTTTGTCTTCCGTATCAATATATATTCTTGCCTGTAAGAGTATATTCCCTGTTACACATTACAAAAACACGCCTAAACGAAAGCAGTGTAGATATTACCGCTGAAAAAAAGAGAAAAATTTAAGATGAAGAATTGTGATATTTTTCCTATTTCTGCTCCAAATAAAGATTTAAGGTACATGTTAGAACAGCCTCACCAAGACGGTTCTAACGCGTACCCACAATCTATATTTAGAGCAGAAAATAGACAAATAAGGTTACTTTTGTAAACCCCAGTTTTACTATATAAAAGTGAACTTCAAGGGGGTCAGAATTACAAAGGCGTGTTTTCGTGAGTTTTAAGGAAGGCAAACAGGGAGTCTCAAAACTGACCTGCCTTGTAAAACCGACGGAAATTATGTCTCATGTACATGTATCTATTCTTATCCATAAATTTCAAAGTGCAATATACTAAATAGTGAATACATACGTTCTCTGGGGTTAAGTTCACATACCTTAATCTTTAGAAGGTACATGTATGCTATGTGTGTTCTTTAGAAGTGCCTCATGATTCAAATTAATCTATACATTATACCTTTATTATGTCTTCCCCGAAAAATTTTTTTTCGGAGAGACATTGTTTTTCCCCCAGGCATCTGTCTGTCTGTCCGTCTGTCACACATTCGTGTCCGCTCTATAACTTGAAAACCTTTCGAGCTATCTTCAGGAAACATAGTATAAATATAAATCAGCATTAGACGACGTGCAGTGCGCAAGAACTATAACTCTCGCATTTATACTTTTTGAATTATCTCCCTTGGAAGTTTGTTGGTGGGCAAATCGTGTCGGGTCAATAACTTTATTATTTTCAGATGGATTTTAAAATTACTTGGCAGAAATATTTACAACCATAAGACGATGTATGGTGCGCATGAGGCTGGTCGGTACCTCAAAGGTCAAGGTCATACTTAGAGGTCAAAGGTAAAAAAAGGGACCTTTTTTCGTATTTGGTCAATAACTTTTTATTTTGAGATGGATTTTAAAATAACTTGGCAGAAATATTCACAACCATGAGATGATGTGTGGTGCGCATGAGGCAGGTCGGTACCTCGAAGTTCAAGGTCATACTTAGAGGTCAAAGGTCAAAAAAGGGGCATTTTTTCGTGTTTGGTCAATAACTTTCTTATTTTGAGATGGATTTTGAAATCACTTGGCAGAGATGTTAACCAATATAAGACGATGTGTTGGGTGCATGACCCAGGTTGGTACCTCAAAGGTCAAGGTCATACTTAGAGGTCAAAGGTAAAAAAGGGGCCTTTTTCCGGGTTTTGTCAATAACTTGCTTATTTTTAGATAGAATTTGAAGTTACTTGGCAGAAATGTTAACTTTCATGAAACGATGTGTTGCATGCATGATTCAGTTTGGTACCTCAAATGTCAAGGTCACACATAGAGGTCAAATGTCCAAAAAGGGGCCTTTTTTTCGTGTTTGGTCAATAACTTTCTTATTTTTAGATGGATTTTGAAATTGCTTGGCAGAAATGGTTACCACCATGAGATGATGTGTTGCACGCATGATCCAGTTTGGTACCTGAAAGGTCAAGGTCATACATAGAGGTTAAAGGTCAAAAAGCGGCCTTTTTGTGTTCTGTCAATAACTTTCTTATTTTTTTGATGGATTTTGAAATTACTGGGCAGAAATGTTAACCACCATGAGACGATGTGTTGCGTGCATGACCCAAGTTGGTACCTCAAATGTCAAGGTCGTACTAAGAGGTCAAAGGACAAAAAAGGGGCCTTTTTTAGTCTTCAGTCAATAACTTTCTCATTCCTGGATAGATCGTGAAATTACTTGGCAGAAATGATAACCATCATGAGAGGATGTGGTGCACGCTAGACCCAGGTCGGTATCTCCAAGATCAAGGTTATACTAAGAGGTCAGAGGTAAAAAAAGTTTTTTTTGTGTGTCCAGTCAATAACGGTTTTATTTCTGGATGGACTTTATAAAGTTACCTTGCAGCAATGTTCACCGTCATTACACCATGAGTCATGTGCAAGACCAAGGTCCATATACCTCCAATGTCAAGGTCATACCTAGAGGTCAAAGTTAAAAAAGGGACAGTCAATAACTTCCTTATTCTTTGATGGATTATGCAATTACTTGGCAGAAATGTTAACCATCATGAGACGATGTGTTGTACCTCAAAGGTCAAGGTCATACTTAGAGGTCAAAGGCAAAAAAGAGCTTTTTTGTGTATGGCCAATAACTTTTTTTATTTTTCCATGAACATTTATAAAGTTACTTCACAGAAATGTTTATCCTCATTAGATGATGTGTTGCACACAAGACCCAGCTCAATACCTCCAATGTCAAGGTTATACTTAGAGGTCAAAAACGGGGGAGACATCTGTGTTTTTGTAGAAAAACAAATTCTAGTTTTATGTGATGATCACTTCTAGTTGAATGCAATGATCAGGAATCGATACAACTAATCCACATTTGCTATCAGAGACACCAAAGGGAAAGAAACACAAACATGGAATAACTAGACCCTAATGGAAACATCAGTAGTGGAAAGTCGAAAGGACTGTTGCTTTCCCATAATATGGCCAGTTGGCTATCTAATACAAAAAGATATGTGATACACACGCTGAAAGACAAACCATTAACAAAAATAAACTGCAACAGAAGAACTGTGTGTTGGAACGGTCAGTGAAAACAATTTCACTGGAGGGCTTAAATCGATTTTACGCAGCCAAAATCCCCACCTTTCTGTCGCAATTTAGACAAATAATTTGTTCAGTCAGCATGAAGGCCTCCTTACTCATCAGTGCAACAATGCAACATATTCGAGAACACAAAAATCAAACAACGATAGAGATGAAACAATTACCCTAACTCGTATAATTTTTCACGGTTCTAAACGTATGCAAGTTATTGAATTTCAACACCCATTTATTTTTCAAAGAAAATAGATATGCCTGCTTTGTGTGTGTGTGCTTGTGTGTGTGTGTATGTGTTACAGGGATCCATTTTGTAGTCGTGTCAGATTTTAATCCAAGCTTCAAATTACATTTGATTCGGATACAAAGATTTCAAGTGCACGTGTGACTTCAACAGTATATGTTCAAATTGAGCTGTGTCCAAAAAATTGCCTTTTTCTCCAAGCGACAAACAGTAGCTCAAATCGGTCTACAGATATACAGTGTCTACTCAGGGTCTTTGTTTTTACTGCTTTGATATGATATTCTCACTAGGCATCTGTCCAGTTACACAAACCCAAGACTGACATAGGGACTTGAAGAAATATATGGGCTGCATGTTGCTTCCACACAGAGCTGATTCCAGCCCGAACACTAGTACTGATAAACCGCTTAGAGGATCTAAGCCTGTCCAGGAACCGCGGTGCGAGGCGGACCATCCATGCTAATAAAACCTATTGGTTTCATTGGGCGACAGGGCTTGAGATATCATTTCATCTCAATGTCGGGTAAAAGTCCCACAAAATTGGAAGCAACGTCTCCAAAATGACCTTCACAGTGTTGATTGGGACGTTAAACCTCGAATCAACCAACCAACCAAACCAAAGGCTGAGAGGCTTCTGAGATTAAGTACACCAGTTTTAGTCTTACCGGGTCAAAGACCGAGAAGACAGGTTTTGTCTCATTGCAGCTAAAATTGACCACCACAAGCAATAAGAAACCTAAGAACATCTGCACTCAGCAAAGTCCCAAATCAGCCCACATATCTTCTCAGGCCCCGAGGTTACAAAACTTGCTTTCATGCTCAACTTAGCATGAAATTTGGTTTCCTCTCGTGTATAAAAATACAGCTCACAGGTATAGAAATACAAACAAATCGGGCAGTTTAGGAGGCCTTCATGCGGACTGAACAAATTATTTGTCTTAATCGCGACGGAAGTAAGGGCGAGGGTTTTAGCCACGTCAAATCAATTTAAGCCCCCAAGTGGAATTCGTTTCTGCTGACTGTTCCAAGGCGGTTCTTCTGTCATTGTTTATTTTTGTTATGGTTTGTCTTTGAGTGTTTGTGTCGCTTCTATTATTTTATTTTGGATAGCCTATTGGCCATTTTGTGGGTAAGTAACTGTCCTTTTGGCTTTCGGCTATTGATGTTTCCATTAGGATCTGTTGTTTCATGCTTGTGTTTCTTTCCCTTTGGTGTCTCTGATGGGAGCTGTGGGTTAATTGTATCGATTCCTGATCATTGTCTCCACTTCTACTTTATTGCTCAAGTCAGCAAAGAATGTAGTTTGTCATGCTTATAAATTTTAAAATACCAACAATTGTTGGCATTTAAAAATTTATGAGCATGACAAATTTGCAAGTGAGTTGAGCACGAATAAAAGTTTTTAAACCTCGGGGCCAGTTATTGACACAACCTCAGTCTATATGATGACACATTGGGTCAAGGACATCTGGATAGCACACATCAAAAACTCTGGTCATCCTTTGTGGATGCATAGGATGATAATAGTTAATGCTGTGCGAATATGCTCAAATACCTCTTTTGAGTAGGCTCGACCCAAATGATATATGAATAATTTAAGTTTATGCTTTAGATTTAGTGCTTAGTATTGCTATTTACTTCTGGTCAGTGGTGCATTGTCTCATTTTTCACAGTAGCCCCAGATCAGGAGGAGTGACAAGGATGATTGAGGGATAATTTTCTTAGTTTTTTTTTAACCTTAGATGTGGGTTTTGTTCGTTTAACGTCCCCGTCAACACTGTACAGGTCATTTTAGACGTTGCTTCCAGTTTTGTGAGACTTTTACCCGACTTTGAGATGAAATGACATCCCTAGCCCTGTCACCCAATGAAACCAATAGGGTTTATATGCATGGACGGTCTGACTTTCACCCCTTTGCCTGGACAGGCTTAGATCCTCTTAAGCGGTTATCTAGTACTCGTGTGCAGGTTGGTTTCAGCTATGCGTGGAAGCATCATGCAGCCCGTCTTTTTCGTCAAGCCCCGATGGGCGGGGTCCGTTAAGATGTGGGTACTTGTAAACACAACCACAGGGCATTTCTAACAAGTACCCGTATGTTTAAGCATTGGATTTTAACTTTGTAATAAGCAAACAATATCATATCCCTGAAAAATTGTTCTTACTACACTGTATCCGGGGCTGTGTATTTTGTGGTTTATTCATTTATTTTATGTTGTTATATATGCAGTGAAGATTGTAAATGTTATTTTGGTGCCTTCACTAATTCTTACATATTTTTGTTTCTATGAAGTGTTTCAGTAGTCTAGTCTCTAGAGTTACTTTAAAATACAGCCGAACTTCAATTGCTCGAACACCTTTAGGACATTGAAAACCTGTTCGAGACAGGAGTAGTTTGTGTCACTGAGGGTTACTACCAGGAGGCATAACGAGTTACTTTTGGACATCTTTTCAGTGTTCTATAATGAAAACGTATGCTGTATGTACTCATTAGAATCGCCTCGATCATTAGAATCACGATTCTAATAAGCACACACAGCATATAGTTGCACAATAAAAGACCAAAATCGCCTAAATGATCACCCACTATGTCTTATGAAGAGGATTTCCCAAGTGGCTCAAGAACGGGTTCTTCTTGCACACCAGATAAAGAATTCCATAGTTTAAGCTTTTGTTCTAACTCTGGTGTTCTAACACAAAATCGAATATTTTCACGTGTTTGATAAATGCACTGGTTGAATACAACCTCATATGTGCCATGTTGGCGTCACAACACTTTACGTGATGTCACTAAACATCACTGTAGTGTCATCACAATATGGCGGACGTCGGCAACCGAAGTGAGTAAATTATTAAAAATTCATGCTTAGAAATGCGAGGTATGCAAGGAAAAAGAATCCAGCGTGGGGATGAGTGGTGGATAGAAAAGTCTCGCAATGCCGGACAGTGACCCTCGGGGTGGATGTTTCCATCCACCGCTCTAACCCATGTAAGATTCTTAGAAACTCAGCTGTGGTAAACGAGCCATCAGTGTTCGAGGCTCTTGAAGTTCTACTGTACACAAAAAACTCTTCATAACACAAGTCAACATAACAGATTTGGATATTACATGATTTGGTGGATGCAAAAAATTATATAACTGTAATGACCATAAATTTTTTTTTTTTTTTTAATCTATGCAGTTTAGTTTGACTTTAAATTGGTTGTTCAACTAACATGTTTTCTGCTGTGGACCCCAACAACAGTGATATAAAGAGGTTGGGGTACACATAGGAACAGATAAGATTGGTGTTTTGTGATAAGTGGAGAATAGTTCTTGTCAATTCTCAATAAACATCTATGTTATGGGTACTCATTAGAACCGCCTCGAGGAAGCGGCCTAAAAATGGATACCAACAACATAGGTTTATGTGGAGAAATAAGACAAACTAACCTTCAGTTACCACATAATATGAACCTTATCTGTTGCTATGGGTGTTATGCAAATAATATGTGACACATTCGAAAAACGTACTAATATTCCTTTGCAACCAGTGAATACTGATCAATCAGCATATCTGTGCAGCCTCGTAAGAGTCTTCACTGTTCACTGTGGGATATCAAGCGAGTGATGTGTGAAGCTAGGGTAGACTGAGTGGATTCAGTGGGTACAGTGAGTTGTTCGGATTGCTGTTTGACTCGTGATCAGGAGGTTTAGGGCTTGACGCCTGCTGATGCCAACAACATTCCCTCATGAATTTTAGTCATAGAATCTTTTCTACAGTCATTCTCTCCCTTCTGCTGATTCAGGAAGGGCAGTTGTCAGTTTCTAGCGACAGAATATGCCCTGTTCAGATAAATCTCGTATGTATAAGCCTATCCAGAATGTGTTACAAACCGGAATCGCTCTCTGTAACTTGAATAGTGCTGACTCTCGCATTAAACTCTTAACAGACCAAACTGTATAGACCTGGAGTCGTCCAGCGAGTGATGTACAAAGCCTGGGCAGACTGTGTGAACTCAGAGACTTAGTTAAGTTTGCGATAGTGACACAGGATTCCTGTACTTGTGGGCTCTTCTGTGGCCTGGCATATATAACTCTTCTAGGCAGTTATATGAGTACAAGTTAAAATAGTGAACATTTTTAACATTTACAATGGTTAGGAAATTACTTCAGTAGTTGCTCGAAACCTGATGGCTCATTTACAGTGGATGAGTCGAACCCATGCATGAGTCCACAGGGAATTTCTCTACAAAGTATAGGGATAATGTAGGGACATTTACCTCTTATCTTGCAAATGTTTACTGTGCAGACTCATTAGAATCGCCTCTATTTGGCAATTCTAGTGTGTACACACAATTAATTTATAAAACAGAACATCGAAAAGATATCCCAGTATATTTAATTATATGATATTCATTAAGCTTTCAGGTATGGCACATATAGTAACCCTCCGTGCCTCAACTGCTTCTGTCTCGAACAAGTATTCATTGTCCCAAGTGGTTCAAACATCGATGTTCGACTGTAGCTTAAGTGTTAATCATTTCTGCAGCATGCCTCGTATAGCTTTGGCAAGGGTTGGACAAAAATAAGTATTTCTTTACCATAACTGTGATGTTCTGCAACTGAACGTCAGTTGTGTCTCTAGGCACTCCGGTTTAACGACCAGCTTGATAAAAGTGAAATAATATTGAAGGGACCGTAAAAACCAGCCCCAACCCCCACAAAACGTTTCTGTGACACCATATTGATAAATGAGCTGAAGGATATGAAAACCTCTTTATCCAGCAAATAATTTGACCAGATCTGAGTGTCGGCCCCGCCCTTCTGGGCTTGAAAAATAGAATGAGCAGCATGTTGCTTCCACGCAGAGCTGAAACTGATCACACTTAAGTACTGATAAGCTGCTATTAGGTTCTAAGCCTGCCAAGGAAAAGTGGTGCGAGTTGGACAATCCATGCATATAAACCCTAGTGGTTTCATTGGGCAGCAGGGCTTGGGATGTCATTTATCTCAGTGTCTGGTAGAAGTCCCACATAATTGAAAGCAACGTCTCCTATACAGTTTTGGAGGGGACGTTTAACCTCAATCAAACTAACAAAAGACCCGAGTCTTTGTGCATACATGTGACTTCTATAGTGACCTTAACTGGGCTATCCAAAGAGTGATGAATGAAGACTTAAGCCAAGCATGGTGGGTATTGGGGCAGTAGCTGATATATCTCTGCAAGTCACTTCTGTCTTCATTCAGTGTTTTCTGCTATCAAATTGAAATTATTTTGAAAGCAGAACCTGGGAGTCAGAACGTTACGTTTCACCACAACCTCCTTATAGCACTATTAATGGGGTCGGAAGCATAAACAGTGTTCGTTAATCAACAATGTTATATTCAAACAAAATGTATATGTTTATGGTCATTTTTTATATGATTTATACATTTTGGGATCCATTTTGAAACCGTGTTAATCCAAAACCTTGGAATAACAAAAAATGTATAATGAGGTTGTGGTGTAATAAATTACATTGTATGGCTTGAAAGGCTTTCAAACATAAGTTAATGGTATGAAATATGTTAGGATCTAGAAATATTACAACGCTGTTTTGAGAAAGTACGAGGGCAGGTCAATGCGTAACCAGCCTATTCCATTTCCAATTGACCGAGAAAACCAAAATGTTCATGCCTTGTTTCAATACATGTTTTAGGCACGGGGGCAAGATTGCACCCTTTTCGTGCCATTCATTCATAAGATATTGAACGTCAAACATGGCTAGTGATGCGACAGCAAACTTTTCGTCAAAAATGAGTACCGTGTTGTCATTCTGTACTTGTATTTGAAAGGGAAAACAGGTTAGGAAAACACTGCGAGTAGAGCAATGTTTATGGGTCTTCTGCACCATCGTATGCTCAAGTTAAATTCTGGGTGGGTAATTCAAACGCGGTAGAACGTCGTTTGAAAAAGGAAACCAGGTCTGGACGACAATCAGATGCCAACGATGAAGTCATGTGTAACACAGTACGGGATCTAATGTACTCTGATAGGCAAATAAAGGTGGAAGAAATATCGAATGCGTTACATTTTTCACATGGTAGCATTTCAACAATTTTACTTGATCACTTGGGTATGCGCAGGCTAACAGTCCGTTGGGTCCCAAAGTCACTTAGCGACGAACAAATGGCAACCAGCGCATCACTATGCAGCGCATTGTTGAAACCGTTTATGTCAAAGGAAGATGATTTTCTTTCACGTCTGGTGACTGTAGATGAGACCTGGGTCCATTATTTCGAGCCAGAGAATAAAACACAAAGTCGCTAGTGGGTAGGACCGGGGTCTCCGAGGCCAAAGAATTTCAAAATGCAACCCTCTGCTGGCAAGGTGATGACATATATTTTTTGGGACGCACAAGGCGTTACTTTTGACTTTCTAGCAAACAAAAGTACAATAACAGGTGCGCATTATGCAAAGTTGCTCGAACAGCTGAGAACTGCTATTTTTGGAAAACGCCGAGGTAAACTCTCCAAAGATATTCTGCTCCAACAGGACAATGCAAGTGTCCACACTTACACAATAGACGCAAAGGCAATGATCAGGTATAGGTACAATTAACCCACAGCTCCCAGCAGTGACACCTAAAACTGCAATGGATACTGTTGAGCGGAATGGATACGAGCTAATACTGCACCCCGCCTATTCTACGGACTTAGCTCCTTTCCGAAGCATAACTATGCAGTCGTTTGAAATATTTCTATGATACTTGGTAGGATGATAGAACAGTTTAGTGCGGAGTGTCACGTTCAAGAATGACAACTCCGCTTGTTTTCCTTTTCGAATAACTCCCCTGATCCATATTTTTGCTTCAGTTTCGTTTGTGGAGCATACTTCTGCAACCTTTTGTAATATTTTAATGACACTTTATAGGATTATAGATCAAGTTAGTGCAGAGTGCAAGAGTGACAACTCCGCTTGTTGAATTATGTCCCCTGATCCATATTTTTAATTCATTTTTGTTTCGGGAGCATACCTCTGACCGCCCCGAACGTGGGGGCTTGAAGAAATATATGGGCTGCACGATGTTTCCACGCAGAGCTAAATCCGACCCGCACACGTATACTGGTAAACCGCTTAGAGGATCTAAGCCTGCTCAGGCAAAGCGGTTCGAGTCGGACCGTCTATGCTTATAAACCTTATTGGTTTCATTGGGCGACAGTGCTCGAGATGTCATTCCATCTCAACGTTGGGTAAAAGTCCCACAAAGTTTGAAGCGACATCTCCAAAATGACCTTTACAGTGTTGACGAGGACGTTAAACCTCAAATGAAACAAACAAATAAACCTCTGCAGCTGTTATTAAAACATCAACTTGAAATGTTTTCTTGGTTTCGTATGACTGTTGGAAAATCTGGTATTGTTGAATGTTCACGTGTCTTATTTCTCCTCTAAAACAGATATTGCGGATTCATGTTTCGCCTGATCGAGAAATATGAAAAAATCAGCCCTTTAGTGTAAAACATACGTGGTGGGTACTTGCTACAAAAAATCGCTCCATGAGGGCGATTCAAACAAGTATCCACAACAAATGCTTTCCATAATAAGTAAGGCCCTTATTATACTAATTATATGTCCTTATCCGTAGCTTTGATGGATGCATATGGATTCATACTGGCGCAGATTCTGATCAGACTGGGCAAGTGCCATTTCAATACATATATATAGAAACTGTTGTAAACATGTAGTGTCATATTTATTTTATTGCTTTACATGTGTATTTTATAAAATCCATTCATACGGATTTTGGTTTATTAGAATGTTGTTCACTCATAAGTGCAAGAAAGCCATTTATATATTTATTATAAGGCAAATATGGTATTATAAGGAACTTTTTGTGTTATATAATATGGTGCCAGCAGTCGTGCATTGATACAATAAAATGCTTTTAAATGAAGATTAAAACTGTTACATAACATTTTTATCAAAATAAGAGTCCATAATATGTTCGAAAACAAATAGCGACACAACAGACAAAATAATGCTTTTAATATAGTGCAAAATAGTGATAAGTTGTGACAAATAACAAAACACTGATAATATAATGTAGTGAGATAGTAAGAGTTTAACTGAAAATTCTTTGTTTTTGGTCGTTTTTCTTTTTCAAAAGTTATGCCATGTCACTAAATTGATTTCCCTAACAAATATATAAGCCTGACCTTATCAAGCATTATTTACGAGGTAGATATGATTGTTGACATTAAACGTGGGTTAATTTTAAATTATCCTTTGAAAAGCTCTGCCATCAGATGGCAAAGTGAGCCTGAACGCAACTCTCGTAAATTAAAATTCCTAAGTCCATGATGCTTAAGGCTGTCTGTGGAAGAAGCATTTCTGAATAAATTTGAACCTATATCAATAATCATACCCGGCCCCCGCTTCCACGCAGAGCTGAAACCGACCCGCACACGAGTACTGGGTAAACGGCTTAGAGGATCTAAGCCTGTCCAGGCAAGGCGGTGGGAGTCGGCCCGTTCATGCTTATAAACCCTATAGGTATCATTCGGCGACAGGGCTTGAGAAGTCATTTCATCTCAAGGTCTGGTAAATGTCTCACAAAATTGGAAGCAACGTCTCCAAAATGACCTGGGACGTTAAACCGCAAATAAAAAAACAAACAAATAATGATAACGGAAGTAAAACATTTACTTTAGCCAGAGGTCAAGAGCAAGGTGGTGTATGTTAAAAATGTTTTGAGACATGCTGCACTGATGAGTTTGGAGGCCTTCATGCGGACTGAACAGATTGTCTAAATCGTGACGGAAGTAAGGGTAAGGGCGAGGATTGTGGCCACGTAAAATCGATGTAAGCCCCCCCCCCTTCCCCCCGTCCATCCCAGTGGAATTCGTTTCTCTGTCCGTTCCAAGGCGGTTCTTCTGTCGCGGTTTATTTTTTTGTGATGGTTTGTTTTTGAGTGTTAGTATCGCTTGTATAATTTTTTTTTTTGATAGCCAATTCGCCATTTGTTGGAAAGTATCTGTCTTTTGACTTTCCGCTATTGATGTTTACATTAGGGTCTGTTGTTTCATGTTTGTGTTTCTTTCCTTTTAGTGTCTCTGATTGGAGCTGTGGGTAAATTGTATCGCTTCCTTATCATTGCCTTCACTTCGTTTTGATGTCATTCCAAATTCAAACAAAATTCGTAATGTGGTTTGGATAATACATGTATTTTGTCCCCCGTCTGTGGCCCTGACCTTGAACTTGAGGCAGTGGACAGGGCAGTGGTATTGTTTATTTATTTTTTGGCTGTACGTCCCTGATAGCCCTTTAAGTAACTTTGAAGAAGTTGCTTTCAATTCGTTGGGCTTTTTATCCAAAATTAGACGACCCTTCCGGCCAAAGAAACTGCTTACTCGGTTTACCAGTGATCTGTTATTTTACTGTCTCACTCCATCTTTCCACTTCTGCCACTAGTGATATTGTGGGGAGGATTTGGATCTGATTGTATCAGTTTCTGATCTTTCTCATTTCATAAGGTATGCTTCAACTTGCACTACTGTACCTGGACAGGTTTAAACCATCTAAGTGATTTTCCACTTCGGCCGTTTCAGCTCTGCACTGAAATGCCGTACAGCCAAATGTATTGCGAGGCTACTGGGATATCACTGAATGAAATTTTAAACTTAATCTGACATCATACCAAAAACCAGATATAAACCAAATCCACCATATGCTTTCGAAAATAGTCTTATGTATGTTGTTCCATGTCTGTAACATTTGGATATTCTGAGTCACTACCTGTTCTGGAAAAGCTGCTGACTCCGTTTACCATTGGTCCGTTTCGTTCCGTTTCTTTTTCAATTTAAAAACTTGTATGACAATGCAGACAGCACGTCAATCTTAATTCGTTGCTGAGTGCACTAGCTCTTCCTTGAATTTGTCCAGGTGTTCTTTAACAATGTCACATTTTGAAACAGTATTGCATAGCAGAACGATAAATCATAACCATATTAAGAAGTGAAAATGTACAAGAGATTAAGTAAAAAAAATATTTAAATCGCATGTAACTTGAAACTTGTACTAATGTATGAAAATACAGTATAAGGTAGCATTTAGAAAACACTGGCATTTCGGTACAAGGTATCTTATCCTGCAGGATGGGGAATATATCGATCGTTCAACGCAACACTGGGCTAACTCCATTTTTTTCAAAAATGACTTTTTTATGCAGTTTGGTCCATTCTCTGCTGATACACATTCACATAAAATATTTTAGCCATTCTCATAAAAATAAACCTAAGAAAAGACATTTGGCATTTCGATCTATCTCATTCTTGGTATTTTGTTTAACGCAACACTGATCTAACTCGAGTTAGACCAGTGTTGCGTTAAACAGTTGAAGAAAGCTAATCAATATTTTCTGGTGATATCATGATGAGATCATAGGCATAGTAGATAGAACAACTAATAAGCATAACAAATGATGCATCTCTTGGCAAAGTTTTATTATGGAACCCCTTTACAGAGGGTCAGGGGATGGGACAGGGTTCTTACTATACCAAAAACCAAATACATGTGTATATAGATCTGCAAGTCATTTGTTCCTTTTTTCTGTATGCAGTACGGTAACCACGCAATATAACCTATAATATATCATTGTTTCCCCCCTGAGGTTGGGTGGTGGGCATTCTCTAGGGATTAGACAGCCAAAAGATCATGACTGAAAGGAATTTGACAAAACCCAGAGTCCAGGATGGGCCTAAAATGCAGAACAAAAATAAAGACAATATACATTGAAGGCCCAGATGAGACACCACATTCTGTGAGATCTGTTCAGGGTCTGCACTTTTTGCTAAAAATCCAGCTATATTTGTTTTGGTCTGACATATACTGACACCCCTTTATTTAAATGGATTCCTGTTATATACATGGCTGATGATTCCGTTCAGGACAAAATAAGCGCCCCACCAATCTGGGCTTGGAGAATAAATTGGCCTAAATGGTGCTCACATATGTGAAATTAAACCCAAATGGCAAATAATTAAAAAATAAATATTAGTAGTAAAAAACTAAGCCTGTTTAATATTAGAGCTCAGACTGTGCTACTATTCAGAAGTCTGAAAGTCTGAACAAACCATCCAGGGAAGAAAGCTTGTAGACTAGCAAACAATGTAGACCCTGATCAACCTCTGTCAGGATGTTCAATTTTACTAACTGACCTTTATGGGGGCAGAATAAGGCTATTTTTAAGGGACATAGTTGCTCCTTCTTGATAAAACTTTTGTTGTGTGTACTTGTTAGAATTACCTTGATGAGATTATTCTATTTTGCACCCATAACATGACCGATGTTATTGAAAAATAAAAAAAAATCCCTTAATATGTTCATTACTCCATCTTATCTGGAGATACCTGTATGTAAAGTAAGCTGACAACAAGTGGGCACTGATGACCAGTCTCTTTCACGATATTTTTTTTACTCTCACCCTAGTATCAGTGGCTCAGGCCAGCCTCGGTAGCTCAGTCGGATGCACATCTGACTGGTGATCAGGAGGATGCGGGTTCGATACCTGCCAAAGTTGGTAACATTCTTTCGTGAAGATTGATCATGAAATCCTTTCTACGGTCATTCTCTCCCTTCCGCTGATTCAAGAAGGGCAGTCATCTGTTTTTGGAATGTGCAGTGTACTGGTTAACCGCTTATGTATAAGCCTGCCCAGGAGAAGTGTGGATAGGTAAGCTGACCGGCTCAAAAATGACCTAAATAGTGTTGACTGGGCCGTTAAACTCCAATACAAACAAACAAAACAAAGGTTAGATCCTCCTTGGTCTGCAACTTTCTTTGGTGGAGATTGATCATGAAATGTTTTCTACCACCATTCTCTCCCTTCCACTGATTGAACTATTGCCCTGCTTAACTAGGCTAGGCTGTATCTTTGCAAACAGTGAAGATTCCCAGATACCATCTGACCTAGATCTTCACTGTTTGTCATTCAGTTTGTAAGTGTAAAGGAATAAATGACATCAAGTAATTTGATTTTTTGATAGTCAAAGAAGGATGTGGCAAAATTAATTTATTCAGCAGAACAAGGGTTAAGAAGGACAGATGTCAGCTCTCATTGATCAGAAAATTAAGCTCAGAGCATGGAACTCACTTTCAGTAACTGATGTCAATGGATCAGCACTCAAAGTTGAACTTTTTGCATGTTTGCATTCCAAGTAGGCTCATTAAGCCTAGAAAATAGAATTGAGTAAAAATGTGTGAATACCTTGTCCAAAAATATTTTGACCTTTACATGTATATGGCTGTGTCATGAAAATGTGACTTCAAAAGTACATAAGTCATTTTACCTATTACTGCACTATGAATAGAAGCCTCCGTGGTGTAGTGGTTATGCTACTTGCCTTGTAAACCAGGGGTCACAGGATCGATCCCGGGCTTCTCCAGACTTTCGGATGAGTCTTTAAACCGAGGTCCCGTCTCTGTATGACCTTGCTGTTGGTGGGACGTAAAACTCAACCACCCGCTCACTCACTGCACTATGAATAAAAGTACTTGTTGCTATCCTTTAACACCATGGTCTACTCTGGTTTGATTTAGAGTTTAGAGGCCCAGTAATCACTATTTATGTCATGCAGAGCCAGGCTTCCACTGATGCGTTAGGTGGCATTCATGCGGACTGAACAAATTATTTGTATTAATTGCGACGGAAGTAAGGGCGAGGATTGTGGGCACGTAAAATCGATTTAAGCCCCCCAGTGGAATTCTTTTCCGCTGACCGTTCTTCTGTCATCTGTCACGGTTTATTTTTGTTATGGTTTCTTTGGTCGTTTGTGTCGCTTATATTATTTTATTTTGGATAGCCTATTGGCCATTTGGTGGGAAAGTAACTGTCCTTCTGGCTTTCCGCTGTTGATGTTTCCATTTGGGTCTGTTGTTTCATGTTTGTCTTTCTTTCCCTTTGTTGTCTCTAATGGGAGCTGTGGGTTAATTGTATTGATTCCTGTTCATTGCCTTTACTTCTACTTTCCAAAGAATAACCCTTTTATAGAACATATGTAACATCATTACGGCTGGTGCCTGGGAATGTGTGGCGGCCGTAAAAAGTCTCCCTGCCCTACATCATAGTGTAGTTTATATTTTCTTGTCCTTTTGGATCATTGATTCCATTGTGGAATGTTGAAAATATTTGAGGGTCACTGATGAGGCCTAATTGGCCAAAACTAGCTAGCCTGCCCCAAAAAACATGTACACTCCATATTTTCCAGTTCTGTGATGTATTCCTTGCTTCCAAAGGATAATCCTTTCTAGAACATATTTAACATCACTACAGCTGTTGTCTAGGAACGTGTGGCGGCCGTAAAAAGTCTCCCTGCCCTACATCATAGTATATTTTTTATTTTCTTGTCCTTTGGGATCATTGATTCCATTGTGGAATTTTGAAAATATTTGAGGGTCACTGATGAGGCCTAATTGGCCGAAACTAGCTAGTCTGACCCAGAAAATATGTACACGCCATATTTTCCAGTTCTGTGGTGTATTCCTTGCTTCCAAAGGATAATCCTTTTATAGAACATATATAATGCTGACCGCACTTAAATACTGGTAAACCGCTTAGAGGTTCCAAACCTGCCGAGGAAAATTGGACCGTCCATGCATATAAACCATATTGGTGGGTGGCAGGGCTTGAGATTTCATTTCACTTGGGCTTGAGATGTCATTTCATCTCAAGGTTGGGTAAGAGTCCTACAAAGTTGGAAGCAAGGTCTCCAAAATGACTTATACAGTGTTGACAGGGATGTTAAACCTCAAATCAAACAAATCTAAGTGCACCGAGTTCTAATTATGGCAAATATCGTAATGTTTTATTCTGAAAATGAAATATCTCTGTACAATGTGTCTTTATAACATGGGAAGCCAAAGAATAATGACAAATGAAATTTGTAGATTTAAGTAGGCATTTTGAGTATTTTGCTCGTGAAGGCTCGAAAAAATGGTAATTCTCAAACTTCTTTCATGAATTAAATATATAATCATGAATTAAATGTATTAATGGCTACTGCTGTAAGATACAGTTTATAAAAAGCAGTTAAATGCAAAAGTAATTTTAAACTGCATGTCTTACATTTATGTTTCTGCATGACATTGTATTAGATTACAAGAAAAAGAATGGGAACAATGCTATTTTACCGCTTTGCAGCAGTAAATATTCTTCAAATACATGAAGGTTTAGTTTTCTTTTTGTACTTTAGATATCGCTTCTGCTGATTATGAATAATTTTGTGTTTGAAAATAGAAAGTGACAAGAAACACTGATTTAATTCCAGTTAGACCAGTGTTGCATTAAGTTTAATTGCAAAAATTGGATATTTTTAATGGGAAAACAGATCTAACTCAAACTTTGTTTAATATTTCTTTTTCTGTCACATGACATGAATTGCAACATACTTCACTTCAAACTCCTTATTTTACCTTGTAGATCAGCTTTGATTAATATCCTGAGGAGCTATTTATGAATTTAATAAACAGAAAAAACTGTCTCCTGTAAAATTTAAAAAAACTGAGTTAGCCCAGTGTTGCGTTGAACGATCGATATAAATGGTGTAATAAGTGTAGTCAATGTTCATGATCTCTGCTTCTGATATGTTAATATTTCATATTTTAGCTCACCGGAGCCGAAGGTATTGACAGTGTCGGCGTCTTCTACATCATCGTCTGCGTCGTTGTCAACAATTGTAAAGAAAATCTCTTCTGAAACTCCTGGGCCAATTGAAATTAAATTACTTTTGGGGCCTCCATATGGTTGGGGATTGAAAGTTTGTTCAAGGGCTCTTGGTTACATGACCAAGATAGCCCAAATATGAAAGAAACCTAAAAAATCTTCTCAGGAACCAAATGTCCAATTGTCTCGAAACGTCTTAAATAGCATCGAAGACTCCGGCGTACCAAGGTTGTTGAGATGATCTTTGGTTGACCATGACCTATTTCAACGTTATGGTCGAATTTTGTCACTTGGACATTTTTTTGTGGAAAAAAGGCAAAATGTATTTTTTCTGGGCAAGTCTGTGGATTGTTCTGATTCTGTTGGAACCTGCACCATCAAAATTGATACTTGAACCAGCTGAATGGAATCTTATCAATTCCAAAAGTAAATGTTGGGTGGGGGATTACCAGTTTGTTCATGGGATCTTGGTCACATTACCAAGATATTCATCACGCCCATATATGAAAAAAATACTTTTAAAGTTCCCTCAGTAACAAAATGGCTGTTAGCCTTGACGCTTGGTATGCAGCATCGGGACTCAGACCTTACAAAGGTTGTTCAAATGATGCCCTCCGGATGACCTTGAACTATTTCACGTCAAAGTCGAGTTTAATCGCTTAGACTAGTTTATAGAAAACAGAAAAAACTGGACTTTTCTGATTCTACTGTAGCCTTTAGATATGCGGAATACGGTATCTGAACATGTATCAATTCCAAAGGTTAAGGTCATTTTTCGATATTTGTCCTAGATGGCTCAGCTTTAGTATATTTATCTTTTTCTCAACTAAATCTGTTAGGTTGAGAAACCAGATTACACAGGGATCCTCTATGGGATGGGAGAATAAAAGTTTATTCATGGGGTTGGAATCAATGACCAAGATGTCCACCATGCCAGTATATGGTAAATTCCACAAAAATATACTTCTCAGCAACCAAATGACCATTAACCTTCAGACTTGGTAAATAGTACTTTGGACTTGAACCCTACAAAGTTTGTTTAAATGATGAACTTGGTTGATCTTGACCAGCTTTACGTCAAGATCAGATTTGGTCACTTACACATTTGTATGGAAGAGAGCAACCATTGTGGATTTTTCTGATTCTTTTATTGTTGCATGGGCTTTAGAATTGATATTTGCAATCAATCAGCTGAATGGAAGTTTATCAATTCCAAAGGTTAAGCTCATTTACTGATCTTTGTTGTGGATGACTCAGTTTCAGTTTTTTTTTATCTTCACTAAAACTGCTGGACTGATTGAAGCCAAGTAACATACAGAACCTTTACTGGATGAGGCCACGGCCATATATGTGTGGGAACGAACACCAATGACCAAGATCGCTGTCACGCTATATATGTTAAAACCCCTTAGGAACCAAATGAAAAATGACCTTGAAACTTAATATGTTGCATTGGGGATTCCTGGGTTCTACCCATTCTTTGGTCACATACACCTTTTTATATTGAAGAGGCAACACTGCGGATTGTTTATAGCTTGTTCTGTCGTAGACAGTAGCATCAGAAATGGTATTTCTAACATGTTTTCTCAGATGGTGACTTTCGTTTGACCTTGATTTATTTTGGTGATGATCGTATTTGGTCACTTTAGCATTTCTAAGGGAATAAGCAAAGCAATGGATTTATCTGATTGTTTGGTAATAAATGACATCGGAATAAATACTTTCAGACAGCTAAATAGTGGTTGATAATTATGGCCAAAATGGCTACCATGGCAAAAAAAAAGGACTGGAAACTCTTAGATTCAGGAAATGGTTTGTTGAAAAACGTGGCTGTTGCAAGTAGTTCACACTTGGATCCTGGTGAGGGTTGTTTGCCCATTCACCATATTTGCATTATTTGCTTGCTCCCAACTTGCACATTGTCAATATTGGAAAAACAGGTAACCAGACCCCCCTGACCTTTCAAGGTCAGTTAGGTCTGGTTACCTGTGTTTCCAACACTTATAATCTTCAGACTAGGAACCAGCAGATAATGCAAATAGGTGAATGGACCTAGTTTGCGATAATATTTACCATATTGGTATTATTACAATTTACAGTTTATACCATATTGGTATAAATCCTTATCCTGCTGAACACGACAGGCTCTACCGTAGTAAACAATGTCGATTCAGATCAGATGGCTTCTGAAGATCTGATCAGGATCTACAGTGTTTCTCATGAAGTTTGTGAATTGAATAAATATATTATATCAATAATTTTATTGGTTGATGGCCAGACATTGTTGTAGCCAAACTCATTTATTCAGTAGGATGCGGGTTGACATTTGTACTCTACCATCATAGAAGCCTCCGTGGTGAAGTGGTTACGCTACTCGTCTTGTAAACCAGGGGTCCCAAGATCGATCCCGGGCTTCTACAGACTTTCGGATGAGTCTTTAAACCGAGACCCCATCTCCGTATGACCTTAGCTGTTGGTGAGACAAAACTCAAACACTCACTCACTCTGCCAACATAGCAGTAATGAAAACTTAAACAACACATAACTTAAACACGAGTGAAAGGTTAACATCCTTCTGTTTTACTTTTATGCATGGAATAAAAAAACGCTGTTTGGCAAATTTTATGTTTTCATAATTATTGTAAATAATTTTTTAAATATTTTGTATGCATCATTTGTTCTTTATTTCATTGTCTAAAATCCAACTTGATGTTAATAATTGGGAAAATATACAGCTGCGTTTATCTGGAGAAGGGTTTATTGTAAAAACTTAATCCTAATCAATTAGGAAGAGGAGTTCCATGCTAGGCCATTCCATTTTGTGTGGTGTAGTAGCAACCGAAACGAATTCCATTGCCAAAAAGCTAATTGGAATGACGGAATGGCAAATCTTTAGAAAAAAATCCTGTGATAAATTTATCAGCATGATTCTAAAGCTTCGAGGAAATCCATATGAATTCCAGCAAATTCTGTCATGAAGAGTAAGCAACCGAGCCTGAGTGAAGCATGACTGGTCAGATTTTTTTTCGGCTATGTAGATGAATTTGTCACCCTTAAGAGCTCATGTATTTACAACTTAAAAATCCAGATGTTTTGCCTTCATTTATAAGATTTGTAGAATTTCCTTACATATTTAATAAATGAAGTATCCAGTTAAGTCTATTAGGAATTTAGCGGTCCAGTCAGCACTATTTTGTTCATAACGTGCGTGTCAGTTCACCATAATAAAATACCTGAGCAAGGCTAGCATAAGCGACTAACCAGTAAATTGCACGTTCTTAGATTACGAGAAGAAACTGACAACTACACTTTTTGAATCAGTCGAAGCGAGAAAATGGCAGTAGAAAAAATTTCATCATCAATCTCTTGGAAAGAATGTTGCTAGCCCCGACACGTATCCAAACCAGATTACCAGAAGGATGCACAACCTACTGAGTTAGCAGTCGAGGCTGCTCCCTAGTTAAAGATTTATGCAACAGTGTAATTTCTGCAAAGGTATGATTTGTAATAACTTAAGGACTTTTAGTGGATTTCTTTCCAAAAAGGAGGCCGCTGAAATTGTATTTTACTTATTTCGATCTGCATGATGCTTCCACGCAGAGCTGAAACTGACCCGCACACGAGTACTGGGAAACCGCTTAGAGGATCTAAGCCTTCTCAGGCAAAGTGGTGCGAGTCGGCCTGTCCATGCTTATAAACCCTATTGGTTTTATTTGGCGGCAGGGCTTGAGATGTCTTTTCATCTCAATGTCGGGTAAAAGTCCCACAAAATTGGAAGCAACTTCTCGTAAATGACCTTTACAGTGTTGACGGGGACGTTAAACCTCAAATCAAACAAACTTATTTCGATTATTGTGTTTATATATTCAGTATTTTGTTGAGGGTTTTTAATAAAATGGTAGAGTAAAAAATTTCTCATTTTTCATTTAGAAGCCTGCTACAGAATTGGAGAGATGTAAATGTTTGATGTATACCTGATTGTCAGAAAGGAGATTATTATGCATTATGAGCCAGCGCACGACCAAACCTACAATAAGACATGTGCGCCCTCCGAAGACTCAGATCAGCCTCATCCATATAGTCTAACCAGAGACTTCCATTGCTGCATGAAGGAGCATTTGGGCCCTAAGCTATCCTTAGAGAGCACAACGAAGACTCTGATCAGACTGCCCGGGTGCGCAGGCTGATCGGAGTCTTTGGTGGCCGCACATATCTTATTGTAGGTTTTGTCATGCGCTGGCTCATATTCGGTTTAGCCTAGCCCAATGACAACATCGTACATAAAAAGTATTGAATATCTTATGTGCTTGAAAGATGAATTTTGTGATAAAAAAATAAGATTTCAGCTTACAAGGCGCTTACAGAATAGACGGGTCCTACATTTGCGTCGTCTTAATCAGCGTTTTAAGACCACATCTTTGGGCTTATTGAAATAAAATGGCATATTGGACCACAGTTGGGCGGGTATTGCATTTTTGTTCGTTAGGTATGGATAGCTTCACTAAGATGGTCGTCATGCTAATATTTGAAAATCTCCTCCGAAATCTTATGACTAATGATCTTGCATTTAAGTAAGCAGCTTTCGAAGTCCTGGCTTATCAAATATATTCAAATGATGACTCATTAGATGACCTTGTCCTTTTAACTTTATGCCCAACTTCTCATATGGATAAAATGCCAAAACCCTGTATTTTAGCTCACCTGAGTACAAGGCGCCCAAAGTAAGCCATTGTGAGTGTCATGTGTCTGACGTTTACAATTACTTCAAATGGTATACCATAAATTATTTTGTCATTTTCAAAATAATTTCACACAAATTATACTTGTATTTCCCCATACTAATATTGAACAAAGGGACCACCAGAGCAAAAACAGAACAAAGAAGACAAACCACTCCTATTCTTTATGGCCAATAGACGAGTTGCAATATAACTTCATAGAAATATTTCTCATAGACTACCTAAACTTCATTCTCGAAGCCTAGCCGGATTAACTGATGTCAAATGACACTAATAAGGTATTCTATTTACCAGTTAATCCCCTTTTAGACTCATACAGTTTTGCCAATTTTTAGCTCCACTGGCCGAAGGCCAGCGGGGCTATTGTCATGGCCCTGTGTCCGCCGTGCGTCCGTGATGTGCGTCCGTGCGTCGGTGCGTTAACTTTTTCTTTAAACATCTTCTCCTCCTAAACTACTGGGCCAATTGTAACCAAGCTTCACAGGAATGTTCCTTACATAGTCCTCTTCTAAATTCCTTCAAAGAATTTTGTTACACCCAGAACTCTGGTTGCCATGGCAACAAAACCAAAACAAATTAAAAATCTTTAAAAATCTTCTCCTCCAAAACCACCTGTTGGATTTCATTTTTATTTTGCATGACTGTTCCTTGGGTTGACCTCTTTCAGATTCCTTGAAGAAATTTTGATCCGACAAAAAACATGGCCGCCATGGGCGGGGCTTATTTTCCCTATTTAACATATAGTGTAATGCTAAAACATCTTCTCCTCCTAAACTATTGGGCCCATTGCAACCAAACTTCACAGGAATGTTCCTTACTTAGTCCTCTTCTAAATTCCTTCATAGAATTTTGTTACACCCAGAACTCTGGTTGCCATGGCAACAAAACAACACAAACTATTAAAAATCTTTAAAAATCTTCTCCTCCAAAACCACCTGTTGGATTTCATTTTTATTTTGCATGAATTTTCCTTGGGTGGACCCCTTTCAGATTCCTTGAAGAAATTTTGATCCGACAAAAAACATGGCCGCCATGGGCGGGGCTTATTTTCCCTATTTAACATATAGTGTAATGCTAAAACATCTTCTCCTCCTAAACTACTGGGCCAATTGTAACCAAACTTCACAGGAATGTTCCTTACTTAGTCCTCTTCTAAATTCCTTCAAAGAATTTTGTTACACCCAGAACTCTGGTTGCCATGGCAACAAAACCACACAAAAAATTAAAAATCTTTAAACATCTTCTCCTCCAAACACACCTGTTGGATTTCATTATCACCTCGCACAACATAGTTGTGAGGGGGGATATAGCATTTGTCCCGTACGTACGTACGTAAGTACGTACTTTTGTCATCGCTCTAGCGCCACGTACGTACGTACTTTTGTCATCGCTCTGGCGCCACGTACGTACGTACGTACTTTTGTCATCGCTCTAGCCCCTACATTTCTTGACCGATTTTAATATAACTTCACACAAACGTTCCTTACGACAATATCTGGAGCAAGATCGACTTTCAAGGTCATGACCTCAAGGTCAAGGTCACTATGGCTATTTTTTGAAAAACTTTGTCATGGCTCTAGCGCCTACATTTCTCCCCCAATTTCAATATAACTTCAAACAAATGATCCTTATAAAAATATCTCGAGCGAGTTGGACTTTCAAGGTTATGACCTCAAGGTCAAGGTCACTGTGGCTATTTTTAGAAAAACATTGTCATCGCTCTAGCGCTTACATTTCTTCACCAATTTCAATATAACTTCACACAAATGATCCTTATAAAAATATCTTGAGCGAGTTCCACTTTCAAGGTCATGTCTTCAAGGTCAAGGTCACAGTGGCTATTTTTAGAAAAACTGTCATCGCTCTAGCTCCTACATTTCTTCACTGATTTCAATATAACTTCACACAAATGTTCCTTATGACAATATCTTGAGCGAGTTGGACTTTCAAGGTCATGACCTCAAGGTCAAGGTCACTGTGGCTATTTTTTGAAAAAACATTTTCATCGCTCTAGCGCCTACATTTCTTCACCAATTTCAATATAACTTCACACAAATGTTCCTTATAAAATATCTCCAGCGAGTTCGACTTTCCAACTCATGGCCTCAAGGTCAGGGTCACTGTGGCTATTTTTAGAAAAAAAAACATTTGTCATCGCTCTATCGCCTATATTTCTTCACTGATTTCAATATAACTTCACACAAATGTTCCTTATGACAATATCTCAAGCAGGTTCGACTATCAATGTCAATGCCTCAATGTCAAGGTCAAGTTCACTGTGGCTATTTTTTAGAAAAACTTTGTCATCGCTCTAGCGTTTACATTTCTTCACCAATTTCAATATAACTTCATACAAATGTTCCTTATGACAATATCTCTAGCGAGTTCCACTTTCAAGGTCAAGGTCACTGTGTCTATTTTTAGAAAAACTTCGTCATCCCTCTAGCGCTTACATTTCTTCATCGATTTCAATATAACTTCACACAAATGTTCCTTATGACAATATCTCACCATTTCGACTTTCAAGGTCAAGGTCACTATTGCTATTTTTAGAAAACTTTGTTATCGCTCTAGCGCCTACATTTCTTCACTGATTTCAATATAACTTCACACAAATGTTGCTTATGACAATACCTCGAACGAGTTTGACTTTCAAGGTCAAGGTCACTGTGGCTATTTTTAGAAAAACTTTGTCATTCCTCTAGCACTTACATTTTTTCACCAATTTCAATATTACTTCACACAAATGTTCCTTATAACAATATCTCTAGTGAGTTCCACTTTCAAGGTCAAGGTCACTGTGGCTATTTTTAGAAAAACTTTGTCATGGCTCTAGCGCTTACATTTCTTCATCCATTTCAATATAAGTTCACACAAATGTTCCTTATGACAATACCTCGAGCGAGTTTGACTTTCAAGGTCAAGGTCACTGTGGCTATTTTTAGAAAAACTTTGTCATTGCTCTAGTGACTACATTTTTTCACAAATTTCAATATAACTTCACAGAAATGTTCCTTATGACAATATCTCGAGCTATTTAGACTTTCAAGGTCAAGGTCACTGTGGCTATTTTTATAAAAACTTTGTCATCGCTCTAGCGCCTACATTTAATGATGGATTGTAATAGAACTTCACACAAATGTTTCTTATGATAATATCTCGACTTACTTCGACTTTCAAGGTCATGACCTCAAAGTCAAGGTCACTGTGGCTATCTTTAGAAAAACTTTGTCATCGCTCTACCGCCTACATTTATTAACAGATTTTAATATAACTTCACACAAAAGATGCTTATGATAATATCTTGAGCAAGATCTACTTTCGTGGTCATGGCCTCAAGTCAAGGTCACTATGGCTATTTTAAGAGAAACGTCATCACTCTAGAATGTACATTTATTGGAGGATTTTTAAACAAACTTTACACAAATGTTGCATATGATAATATCTCAAGCAAGTTGGACTTTTGCCATTTCAGTGTTTTCCACACACGAAGTTGTCTAGTGCGAGGGGATTTGTATCGCATGCGATGCCTTGTTTTTATTTTGCATGAATGTTCCTTGGGTGGACCTCTTAGATTCCTTGAAGAAATTTTGATCCGACAAAAAACATGGCCGCCATGGGCGGGGCTTATTTTCACTATTTAACATATAACGTAATGCTAAAAAATCATTTTCTGCAAAAGAACTTGTGGGATTTCATTGTAATTTGCATGAATTGTCCTTGGGTGGACTGTTGTCAGATTCCTTGAAAAAAATTTGATCTTACAAAAAAACATGGCCGCCATGGGCGAGGCTTATTTTCACTATATAACATATAGTGTAATGCTGAAAATATTTTCTGCAAAAGTTCTTGTTTTATTTCATAGTTATTTGGCATGCATGTTCCTTGGGTGGACCTCTGAAGAAATTTTGATCCGACATAAAACATGGCTGCAGTGGGCGGGGTTTATTTTCACTATATAACATGTAGTGTAATGTTAAAAAAGTCTTCTCTTCTTCAAAAGTTCTTGTTTATTTATTTATTTAAAAGTACCTTCCTGTATCTGAATTAATCTCCTCCAATTTTGCTGACTATCACATCTATAGAGGTCCACCTACAAATTGTCATTCTAAAATTCAAAACATCAAAAATTTCACATGCCCATCACACTGGTGATAGAACTGATGTTTTCAACACAAACTCTATTTATACGACTTGATGTTTCAAAATAAATTCAAAATACTGAGGGAGATTGATTTATTAGACCTAATTATACTACAGTGTCAACAGTTCTCCAGATCCCTGAGGGTTAAAATGGCTTAGTTGAAAAGGGATGCATACCGAATCCGACGGAGGAAAGGAAAAAATAAATAAATAAAAACATAAATCTGTTCATTTTTTAGCTCCTCTGGCCAAAGACCGGCGGGTCTTATGTTATATGTTATGGCCCTGTGTCTGTTGTGCGTCTGTGCGGTTGTGCATCCGTGCGTTAACTTTTTTCTTTTAACATTTCCTCCTTAACTACTTGGTCGATTGTAACCAAACTTCACAGGAATGTTTCTCACATAGTCCTCTTCTGAATTCCTTCAAAGAATGTTTTTACATGCAGAACAAAATGGCATCGAAAGCAAAAAAAAATATTTAAAAATCTTCTCCTCCAAAACCGCTCAATGGATTTTATTCTTATTTTGCATGAATGTTCCTTGGGTGGACCTCTGTCAGATTCCTTGAAGAAATTCGGATCAGGCAAAACACATGGCCACCATGGCCATGCCCCACATGACTGCCATGGCCATGCCCCACATGACTGCCATGGCCATGCCCCTTGGCTCATTAGCTTTCAAAGACTTATATGGGGAAAAGTTTTAAAAACCTTCTCCTCCAAAACCGCTCAACGTAATTGATTTCATTCTTACTTTGCATGAATGTTCCTTGGGTGGACCTCTGTCAGATTCCTTGAAGCAATTTTGATCAGACAAAAAACATGGCCGCCATGGACACGCCCATTGGCTAATTAGCTTCCATAGACTCATAAAGGGATCTTTTTTTTTTAATCTTCTCCTCCAAAACCGCTAAATGGATTTCGTTCTTAATTTTCATGAATGTTCCTTGTGTCTACCATTGTCAGATTCATTGAAGAAATTTTGATCAGACAAAAAACATGGCCTCCATGGCCACCACCTTTGGCTCATTAGCTTCCATAGACCAATAAACGGAAAAACTTCTTCTCTGAAACCATAAAGCCTAAAGCTAAGACATTTACATGTAGTATGTAGCAAAGTTATGTGGTCACCTACTAAGTCCTGCGAACTATGACTCTTGAGTCCAAATTGGCAACGCCCCGGTGCTTAGTAGCTCCCATAGACTAATAATGTCAAAATCTTGAAACTTTTCTCCTCTGAAACCATAAGGCCAAGAGCTTAGTATGTAGCAACTTGAAGTATTCATCTGCATAAATCCTGCCAACTATGCCCCTGCGGTCCAAATTGGCCACACCCTGAGGCCCATAAGCTCCCATAGACTTATACTGGGAAAAACTGACAAAAATCTTCTCTGAAACCATCAGTGCCCAGAGCTTAGATATTAAGTATGCAGCAACGTCAAGTGGTCACTCAAATAAATCCTGCCAACAATGCCCCTGGGGTAAAAAATTGGTCACGCCCAGAGGCATATTAGTTCCCATAGACTTATAATAGGAAAAACTTAAAAAAAGTCTTCTTCTCTGAAACCATAAGGCCCAGAGCTTTAGATATTTAGAACGGAGCAATGCCAAATGGTCACTCACATAAATCCTGCCAACCATGGCTCTGGGGTCAAAAAATATAGAATGGACATTCCTTGGGTGGATCACTTGTTTCTTTTTTACCCATTGCATGCGGGAAAACCCTAAATGGGTACCTTGGCAAACAGTGCTGGCCCAGATCAGACCCCACAGAACACCATGTCTGATCAGGGCCTGCACTATTTGCTAACAGAATTTTCCATCAAAAATAGAAAAAAAATAGGCCTGACACCCCTTATATGACAAATGGACTGGTCCAACATATAGCAATAGAAGAGTCCACTAGTATACTATTGGTTAATGTAATAAATATGACAATTGTCTGAAGTTAGCCGGTGGAGCGACAGGCCCTCTTGGGCCTCTTGTTTAGTAGTCCAGTTTAAAGAAGTTTAATGTCACGTACACCTGATAATGCTCACTTGTCCTGAGATAGCATATCTTTATCAGGTTAAGATGTTACAATGTAATAAATATAGGGGGTAACTGATAAAATAGAATAAAATGCACAAAACATGTTTCCATATTATACACAATAAATATCTGTTTGTACCTTACGAGGACTGTTCAAATATGAATGCAACTAAACACATAAAAAATGATTCCGTGATAGATTTCGATGAAAAATTTATTTTGTCCCCTCAAAGTATTCCCCTTTAACAGATATACAAACTTTCAGTCTTCTGATCCAATCATTGAATGCATTTTGGTAGTCTTTTCGAGATATACTATGAAGACACTGGAATATTGCAGAACCGAGGTGTTTGCGCTGTACAAGTTTTCGACCCGAAAGGTATTTTTTCAGCCGCGGGAACAAAAAAAAGTCACACGGGGCAAGGTCAGGGGAATACGGGGACCGAGGGAGTTCAACAACCTTTTCCTGCTTCAGACAGTCTTGCACAATGAACGCCTTGTGCGATGACTCATTGTCATGTAGCAATCTGACATTGGCCAAGCCAGTTGCGGGTCTTCGTTCTATGAAATATTTCTTCAATTTTCGAAGAACTTTATTCTTGTAAAACTTCGCATTTACAGATTGGCCTTTAGGCACAGCAACCTGAATAGCAGGGCCCTGATTTGATAAGAATATGGCATACATTACCTTCTTGACGCTCATGGTCTGCTTTGCAATGCATGGTCTTTTGCAATACTTTGTTGCCCATATTTTGTTCTGAATCTTTCGTTTTGGCTCAAAAAAGTGAACCCATGTCTCGTCACCTGTGATGACATTAGCGAAAGACCGTGCATTGTAATTTGGGAACTTTTAAGCAACTTCTTGGCGCACTGAACGCGTGTCTTTTTCTGCACATCTGTCAACAGATGGGGAATCCATCTAGCACAGATCTTTCTCATTTTCTAATCCCGTTTCAGAATTGTATGAGCTGCTCCTAATGAGATGCCAACCATACTAGCTATTTGCCTAGTGGTGTATCGTGCATCGGTAGCAACTATTTCTTTCACTCTAGCAACCATCTTGGCAGATGTTGCTCTTTTCGGCCGACGATCATGTGGTGCATCTTCTGTTGAGCCTAGCCCACAGCTGAATTTCTTACACCAATGAAAAACTGTCGGAAAAGACATTTCATTATGCCCATAAACCGAACATATTTCATCAAAAATGTCTTTGCACCGTATACCAAGAATACAACGATTCTTAATATAGGACCGTATTTCAACGGCGTACTCTGACCTTCTTCCAACCTCTGCCCCCGGCCATTGGGGCTTGAAGAAATAGATGGGCTGCATGATGCTTCCTCGCAGAGCTACAACCGACCCGCACACGAGTACTGGTAAACCGCTTAGAGGATCTAAGCCTGCGCAGGTAATGCGATGCGAGTTGGACTGTCCATGTTTATAAATCCTATTGGTTTCATTGGACGGCAGGGCTTGAGATGTCATTTCATCTCAACGTCGGGTGAAAGTCCCACAAAATTGGAAGCAACGTCTCCAAAATGACCTTTACCGTGTTGACGGAGACGTTAAACCTTAAATCAAACAACCAAACCTTTTTCCAACCATGTTTTGTATTAGTATACAAGAGGAGACAGTGTTTATCGAACGATATACATGGCTAAAGTGCACGGATTTTAACAATCAATGTATAGGTAAAATGTTTTTCTACGCTGTGCTATTCATTTCCAGGTGATTGTCGCGTAAGTGCATGAGAAAACGTTCTACTTGCATTCATATTAGAACAGTCCTCGTATAAAACATAAAATCTCGTTTCACACGTACACCTGCAAACATTAAAACCAATCTGACCCATTGTGTCAACTATAATGCATTTATTTCTACTCAAAACATAGATTTGTGTACTCGTAAGAAGCGCCTCACCTAACTAAATTTAAGTCATTGTTGTGTGAAATTGTCAAATATTTCATATATTTTTACATTTTGGTGAAACTCCTTATCTCAATTGAAAAAGTCCAGCCCATTTGAATGGGAATCGATTATATATCTGTTATGCAAGTTTTCTCTCGAACTCGGAGAGAATGCTCGATAAAATAGAAAAAAAATCACAAAACATCTTTTCACATTATACACAATAAAGATGCATCTACCTTAAAAATATTAAAATCTCTGTTCACCTGTACATCTGCACACTTTAAAACCACACTGACCCATTCTATAAAATATCATTCTAAGGTTTTTAGCGACTTAAAGAAAAATGTACCCAAATGCCTTTATTTCTACTCAAAAACATAGATTTGTGTACTCGTTAGAATCGCCTCACCGAAATAAATTTATGCCAATGTTTGATGACACTGCCAAATATTTAATAAATTTCGACATTTTGGTGAAACTCTTTATCTCAAGTGAAACAGTCCAGTACATTAGAGTTTTAGATAATGGGAGTCGATTATATACCTGTCATACAAGTTTTCTCTCGAACTCCGAGTAAATGCTTGATATAGAGGATTTTACATGAGTTTTCATGTATTATTGAATTTATTAAACGAGTGGAGGGAGGATAAGGGATAAAATGCCATTTTCCTCAACTAGTTAAATAAATTCAATAATACATTAGCACTAATGCAAGATTCTATTTATCATATGGCATTACAAGGCGTTTTATTCACGATTTGTGTACAAGATGTCCATATTCCGCCATTAGTAGACTCGAAGTCGCTATGGACGTAGTAGGTGTAACTTTACGGAGTATTTCTAACTAATTTACATATTTAATCCACTAATTTATTACTGAATTTATTACATGGCGTTATTACAATCTCGGACGAGACGTCATATGAAACAAAATAGAAAAAAATTATACGCGAAACATGTTTTCACATTATAAACAAAAAAGATATATCTAACTTTAAAATCTTAAAATCTCGATTCACATGTACATCTGTACACTTTATAACTAAACTGACGTATTTTATCAAATATCAGAAGCCTCCGTGGTGTAGTGGTTACGCTACTCGCCTTGTAAACCAGGGATCGCAGGATCGATCCTGGGCTTCTCCAGACTTTCGGATGAGTCTTTTAACCGAGGTCCCGTCTCCGTATGACCTTAGCTGTTGGTGGGACGTAAAACGCAAACAGTCACTCACTCAATTATCAAATATCAACCTAAGGGTTTTAAAGATTTAAAGAAAATGTACCAGAAAGCATTTATTTCTACTCGGAAACATAGATTGGTGTACTCGTTAGAATCGCTTCACGGATACGACTGTAACGTTTACCCACAATCTATATTTTGGGCAGCAATATGAAAAATATCAGAACTTTTAGTAAGAATTTTTTTTACTTTTGTGGTGGTAAAATTATCAATCTATTTAAAAAGGCTTGTTTTCGAAATGAAGGCCGCATTCACACGGATCGCTTTGATCCGCATCAATTTGCATTTCCATAAGGGGTCGTATTGACTCGCGTCATAATATGCGCATAATCACCAACAGGAACACTAGCAAACAATGTAGACGGGACATCTGTTCATTGTCTAAACTTTTTTTGAGGTAGAGTATTTTTTATAACAACAATAAACAAATTAACGTGACGTAGTCTTAATTGGAAATGGGTCAACTATAAGCTTGTGTGTGTCAGATACGTGTTAATTCTATAATACAACGAACATAATCTGATGATGATCGTATGTCTAGAGCAATGCTTTCTATATGAAAGCATACCTGTTTGTCATACTGCTTTATTCCGTGTCCTTTTGTTGTTGATGGGACGAAAACACACACACACACACACACACACACACACACACACACACACACACACACACACACACACACACACACACACACACACACGCGCGCGTTTATAATTTAAGAATAGATATAGATTGTAGATGCTCGTTAGAACCACCTCATTGGTGAGTTCTAACGAACTTCTGTATTATGTGCATTTAGCAGCTATAAGAGAACGAACTCATACCCGATTCACCCAAAAGTTATCTGAAAAACGTTTAGTTTACAATGGAATTCCCTACACGAACGACAGCGTATGACGAAAAACTTTCTTATTTGGCTCTAATTTGACATTTTATTACACCTGGTCGCGACTGAAAATGCGATAATGCCATGTATTAAACTTGCTAATCTACTCGTGGATTAAATAGAAAACAACAAGTAGATACGCCAAACATTTGATTAGGACTTAAACAGTGACTGTCACCTTTTAAAATTATACTGGCAGACATCTCAAAAGGTTGCAGTAAATACACTACCGATTTGATTATTGAGGATCCTAAATAAGTGTTCATGCATTATTAAATTTATTAAACGAGCTGAGGAAAAGGGATGAAATTCGATGTTTCTCCGAGCATTTTGTCCCATTTCCTGGACGAGTCAAATAAATTTAATGATACATGAGCACGAATGCAAGATTGACATTTAAAATGGATTTTATTCACGATTTGTTTACAAGCAGGTATACTATTCCGCAATTTGTAGATGTGACAGTGTTCAGGACGTCGTACGTGTAACGGCACGGGGCGTATTTAACTTATTTGCATCTTTAATCCACTAGTGGATTACGGAATTTATTACATTGTGTTGTGATACTCTCGGACGCGACGTCATTTGATAAATTGTGATATGTGATATGTGTAAGTTTTTCTCCGCCAAGCAAGCTAGTTTGGCAAAGTAGGACTTAACAGTAGCTTGAAACTAATTATTAAGAAAATGCAGATAATGAAAAAAATGGTTTCATAAACACTTATTTCTTTAAAGGTCTTTACAAAGCATGTACGGATCAGCGTCTAAGAGATCCCTGTGCCATGCGGATAACATATTGATGTAATTGAAAACATAAGCGTGCATCTTTCAACTTGCCTGTTTCTAATTAGAATTTGTAGACATAGGGTGCGGGTTTTCTTAATACCTGGCGTAAAGAGGCGGTCCTTCCAAGCATCCACAACATTTTTCTTCAAGCAGAAATAAGGAATACAATACATACACTAGTAAATACCACTTTTCTACGTATAGAGTGGGATTCACAGACTCGGTAACGTGGTACTGTTCAAAATACTTTCTTTGCATTTGTGGTATTACATTTTATGACCTGTGGTCGCTTCTTGATATTCTAACACCGCCCTTGTAGTTTTTAACAGTAGTAATACCAATAACAATTACATTACGTCAAACAAGTTGTAACCAAACACCTCTTAATATAAATCTAAAGTATAACTGAAATTAAAGCTATTAAAATAATTGTACAAAAGCTGGTGCAACCAGAACAATTCCATAAAGTAGGGGCCAGATTCCTGCTGGCTCTTAAATAAGGGAATCGATACACCTTCAATCAAAAATATTTTGTCTCCCCTGTCAATTGGGGTCAATTGTTAAACGAAAGAATTTGCCCCTGAAGTGCAAATTCTTTCCTATAAGAGTAGACCCAATTTTCCGCGGGAAAGACTTTATAGAAAAGCTAATAGGAAAGTTGTCTCCCTTTGAAAAATGGCGGAAAGTCTGCGAGGTGTATCCGTTTCCCTTTACTTTACATAAACATGACAACAGAACAGAAACAATGAACCAAATTTAAACAATGTTACAAGATCTGTGCGACATACATTTACTAAGATTAGCACAAACATTATTTATAAACAGAGGACCCTAGCTATAATGACACTATAACATCGTGAATAAAATGCGCTTTTAAACGCCATATGATGGATAGAATCTTGCATTCGTGCTCATGTATTATTGAATTTATTAAACTCGATGAGCAAAAGAGATAAAATGCTCGGCACAGGCTTGCATATTATCTTATTTCCTCAACTCGTTTAATAAATTACATTACAAATGAGCACTCATGTAAAGATCCTCTATATAACTTCAGTCATCTGTCTCATCTTCGATAAGAATTTGTTCCCTTGGCATTGTCGCTATAACGAGTTTTCTTGTCATATCGAATATCGGTATAAATAGGGTTGACCGAAGCTATCAATAGAAGCTGGTAAGAAATGCTCGATAAAAACCGAGGAACAATCTGATATCGCATTACGATAAAACACTGTGACAAAGTGCATTCTTTCTTATCTTCAAAATGGCTACTTTTCTGATGAAAATCCGCGATGTCTTACTTATTTTAACTGCAAATATAGGTTATTGGTGTTCGTGCGAAGCGCCTTATTGAGGCGGTTCTAACGAGTTTCCACAACCTATGTCTTGGAGCTGAAATAAGAAAAATAATTTTTTACCCCCGTGATCGCCAGTTGTCTCTTTACAATATGGGGTTTAGGGGGTGCTCATTTCACGGACTTGTTCACGTGATGTTGACGCTTACTTGATATTGGTTGCTTTCTTTTAAGCCTGCCTTCGAAGTTAGCATTCGACGGTAGTTCTTTTGAGGCCGTTTTATGGCAATGCCTTTACCCATACGAATATTTTTAATATAATGCATGTACAGTGTACCTTCCATATACCGACACAAGATGTAACGACACAACTCAGCCTTTTCTGTTTGATACACGTCATTCTAAGTTGGTTTCATAATTCAGTGTAAGCTGCATCCGTGGTGTAGTGGTTATGCTACGTGCCTTGTAAACCAGGGATCGCAGGATCGATCTCGGGCTTCTCCAGACGTTCGGATTAGTCTTTAAACAGAGGTCCCGTCTCCGTATGACCTTAGCTGTTGGTGATATGTAAAGCTCACTCACTCAAAATTCAATGCTGGACTTAAATCTACTTCTGCATCAAGGTCTATCCCAACCCGAATTTTATGATGATTTAGTATATATATTCAGAAAAAAATGTAAACTTTAAATGGCTTCAGCACCAACTTTCGTAGTATCATTTTTCGCTATAAAAGGACTTGGTACAAAATAAATCTTATATGACAGACTAAATCTGGATCGTTTGAAATCAGGGCAGTTAGCCCGATCACGATTGATGGCTTTGCTTCCCTCTTGTATTACAAGCCGGTGGATCAGACCGGTTGCAGCGTAAAGGCTTACTTGAAATTAAATTTTATGGTATGTTGGTTGGTAACTGATGCTCTGACAATGTTTGGGCCCATATGAGTCGAACTGTTGATTTTCTTTTGCTCCAGCATTCCAGGGTTTTCTTTCTTTCGATTACTCACCGCTGTTTCATCTCTGTGTTTGTTTGATTTTATGTTCTCGGAGATGTTGCACTGATGAGTTAGAAAGCATTCATATGGACTGAACAAATTATTTGTCTAAATCGCGACGGAAGTAAGGGCGAGGATTGCGGTCGCATAAAATCGATTACCTCCCGCCACCTACGCGTGAAATACTTTTCGCTGACTGTTCCAAGGCGGTTGTTCTGTCGCGGTTTATATTTGTTGTTATAGTTCGTCTTTGAATGTGTGTATCTCATATCTTTTTGTTTTGGATATCCCATCACGCAAACCTGCCTAGCCCCTTGAAAAAAAGTAGAGGCAATGATCAGGAATCAACAGAATTAACCCACAGCTCCCATCAGAGACTCCAAAAGGAAAGAAAGACAAACACGAAGCAACAAACCCCACTGGAAATACCAAGAGCGGAAAGCCAAAAGGACAGTTACTTTCCCACAAAATGGCCAAAAGGCTATCCAAAATAAAATAATATGAGCGACACAAACACCAAAAGACAAACCATTACAAATATAAACCGCGACAGAAGAACCGCCTACGAACGGTCAGCGGAAACGAATTCCACTGGGGGGCTTAAATCGATTTTACGTGGCCATAATCCTCGCCCTTACTTCCGTCGCAGTAGGGTGTACAGGGGTAAACCTTATTTTTCCTAAATAAAATATATATTGTAGGCACTCGTTAGAACCGCCTCGATGAGGCGGTTCTAACGTGTATTCCAAGTCTACATTTTGAGCAGAAATAAGAAACAATACATTACGAAAACACGCCTAATCAAATATCTTGAAAGTCTTGTCACAAAAAAAAAAAAAAAAAAAAAAAAATGAAAATTTTCAGATTTAAAAAAATCTGATATCTTTCAAATTTCTGCTCAAAACAGAGATTAGTTTATACTAATTTATTTTAGTTCGATTGCGATGGAAGCTGCAAGCTTATTTAATCGCTCTCGAACACTCATTACGAATGTTTTCACGCGCGTGAGAGAGAGGCAGCGAATATTACACCACTGCTACCCATTTACACCTGGGTGGAGTGAGGCAGTGTCATTATGTGTCTTGCCCAAGGACACACCTCGATACCGGGTGCCGGATTCGAACGCACAACCCCTCCATCATGAGTCGAACGCGTTAACCACTGCGCTATCGAGGCTGGCAGAGATTGTGGGAACCCGTTAGAAACGTCTCGGCGAGGCGATTCTAACGAGTACCTACAATCTATGTTTTTGAGCAGAGAAAAGGAAAATAATGTATACCCCAGTTCTCCATATGTAAAAGTGGGGTTTAAGTGGGACAAAATTATATAGGCGTAGTTCAGTTATGTCACTATTTTTCATTTTTACAGCGGTAAAAATTACAATGTATTTGTATAGGCGAGTAGGCCATTGACCAGTTTGTGTAAAATTAACTCTTAGCTTGGCTTTCCACTGTTGCTGTTTCTATTAGGGTCTAGTTACTTCATGTTTGTGTTTCTTTCTGTTTAGTGTCTCTGATGGGAGGCGATGGTTAATTGTATCGATTCCTGATCATTGCTTTCACTTCTATTTTGTTACAGCTCAGAAGCTCCATTGAGATATTAAAAAAATATTGTGGTCATTCAATACTCCAAGAAATAAATGAGATGCTTACAAATGCTTATATCTTGGAGTTATAAAGATTTAGATATGTTCTATAAAATGGTTATCCTTTGGAAGCAAGGAATACACCGCAGCACTGAAAAATATGGAGTGTATATGTTTTTTGGCCAGACTAGCTAGTTAAGGCCAATTAGGCCACATCAGTGACCTCAGATATTTTCAAAATTCCACAATGGAATCAATGATCCCAAAGGACAAGAAAATATAATCTACACTATGATGTAGGGCAGGGAGACATTTTTACCTGTTATACTATGGAAATGAAATTCATTATTTGTTGTTGTATCGATGTGTAAACTCCGGTGAATCACTCACAAACTGCATGAAGCCCGGGCATCGATAAACGCCACAAAAATAATAATTCATTCCTTATAATTTCAACTTTCTTATCAACACTTAAATGGAATACTTTGAGGAATTCTTTCGAAGGCTTAAGAATGCACTAACCCACGGCCACGGCGGAATGATTATTCGTTTGGAAGCTACCACCATTGAAAGAAACCGAAACGAAAAATATCAAGTCTTTTACTTCACTGCAGCTGGTGCTGTGCCGTTTGGCGGCGTAAAACATCTCCCCGTATATCATAGCGCAGACTATATTTATGATCCATTAGGATCAAAGAGTTCATTTTGAACCATTTTGAAAATAGAGTTCTGCTTTAGCCGGCGCTAGAGGGAGTGGCCATCGCACATTCCAGTACTGGTCATAAATAGATTCAATAAAACCGAGTCTGCTATTTTCGTTTGTTTGGTGTATTCTTTGCTTCCTAAGGATCTAACTATTTAGAACTTATTAACCTTCACTGCAGCTGGTGTTGTGTCGAGTGGCGGCCATAAACGTCTCCCCATATGTCTTTATAGAGAAGATAATATTTTCTGATCCTTGAGATCATTGAGTTCAATTTGAATCATTTTGAAAATAGAGTTCTGCTTAAGCCGGCGCTAGAGGGCGTGGCCGGTTTGCTCATTTAAGTACTAGGCATGAACAGACTTAATATAACCGAGTCTGCTATTTTCGTTTGTTTAGAATATTCTTTGCCTCCAAAAAACTTGCAATGTATTTATCTTCACTCCAGCTGGTGTTGTGCAGTGTGGCGGCCGTAAAACGTCTCCCCGTACATCATTATAGTGCAGATTATATTTCCTGGCCCTTTGGGATCATTTTGAATCATTTTGAAAATAGAGTTCTGCTAATGCCGGCGCTAGAGGGCGTGGCCGGAATTGCACATATCAGTACTGGTCATGTACAGACTCAATATAACCGTTTGTTTGGTATATTCTTTGCATCCAAAGGATCTAACTATTCAAAACTTATTTGAATTCAGTTTATTTGTATTCTTACATTTACGTTTTTAATAGTTGTCCATCTTTCAATCGAACGCTGTTGACGTCGCTTCATAAACAGTGACGTAACGCACGAGTTCTAAACGTGGTCTTTGACGTCTCATTATATTAGTAACTGTTGCTCTGTGAACCAGATAATGATTCTTGCTCATGGAATTTTATCGAAGTATAAAACTATTACTTTAACTGGGCCCCGTCAAGCGATTTTGGTACATATCGCCTATGCGAGCAGCGAAGGCTCGCATCTGCGCAGTCTCGCCAGAACCTTCGCTGCTCGCTCATACAAGCAATAAATCAAGAAGAACCTTCAGACAGAAAGCCATATGCCTGGCCCCTCTGAATGGCTGGGCATGCGCAGTTAAAATTTGTCATGGCGGAATGCTCGAAGACACAAATTCGCTTGGCGGGGCTCAACTAATAAAATCGCTTGAAATGCACATAATGATGAAGGATTAGAATAATTCATCACGAAAACACGCCTATATAATTTTGACCCCCTTGAACCTCACTTTTATAAAGCAAAACTGGGGTTTCCGGGGGTATACCTTATTTTTCTTATTTCTGCTCTAAAATATATATTGTTGGTACTCGATAGAACTGCCTCGATGAGGTGGTTCTAACGAGTGCCCACAATCTATATTTGGAGCAGAAATAAGAAAAATATCACGAGTTTTCATAATAAAATTCTCATTTTTTTCGGCGATAAAGGTGGCAAATTATTTGTATAGGCGTGTTTGCGTAATGTACTCTTTACTGGGATTTTTCTCCATGCAACTCCTTAATGGGATTCTTTATAGCGGCTAATTCGCTAAAGCGACAAATTGGTTTGGAACAAATACCGTTGTTAAAGCGAGGGTCCTCATTATAATGCTGAAACAACTGGTAATGGCGAAAAATAGTTAACGTTATTAGATAAATAATTAATAAATACACAAATACGATATGGAGTTGTATACCATGGTATAACTGTTAATTGCATTTTGAACAAGATAATGCATTTGCCGAGAAAAATAAACTGTAGAAAAAAACATAAAGTATACAATTACAAACTCTAGACACAAGCAAATCGTGATAAGGGTATCTACAGCATTTCTAGTACTTCTATAAAAACGAGAAATTTAATTCCCACGGATATCCGACGATGTTAGAAAGACGACAGAATAGACAGAATAAATAATGCATTTCTGGACTTTGAATTCTTTCCGAGGTTATTATGCCTCTCTGTTATCCCGGAGTTTTATGGGCTGGTAAGTTTTTATCAGAATTATTGACTTCAATAAAATATCAACAATGTCAAAGTCACTATAAAAAGTAAAACATTTTGCAAAGGCGAATTACATTGATGTTAGTCTTGAAATCTTCATACAACTAATGAAGCAGATAATTTCATCGAAATGGATATATTTCTATTTGATGTGAATCTTCACACGAGGAAAGCAGGCCACGAGATTATGGGTGGACCCTTTTATGCAGAGTGGATGAGTTAAGGATTCCAGCTCACATCAATTGTACAAATAAGAGAAAACATTACAGGTATACCCATTCCAAATTTAACCATTTTGTACCAGAACGCAGCGTCTGATCAGGGCCTACTCTATTTGCAAAATGTTCAGCTATTTATGCCCCCAACTTCGAAGAAGTTGTGGGGGCATATTGGTTTTGCCCTGTTCGTCCGTCCGTCCTTCCGTCCTTCCGTCCTTCCGTCCTTACGTCCGTCCCACTTTTTACTGCATAGCATAACTTTAGAACCATGGGTGCTAGGTTTTTGAAATTTCATATATGGATTCCTCATGAAAAAATAATTGACCCGTGTTTTTTTTCTCGTCAGGATTATGCCCCTTTTTTGAGTTATGCCCCTTTGCAAAAAATACTATGAAATCTTGTAAGCAAGATATCTCAAAAACTGTTTGAGCTATTGCCCTGAAACTTTACATGCTGGTTGGGGATGATGAGTAGATGAACTGATTAACTTTTGAAAAAAATCCGAAATTTTTTTCTTGAGTTATGGCCCTTTGAAATTTTTCGCGTTTTAAGTTTGTAAGCAAGATATCTAAAAAAACTATTTGAGGTTTTTCCCCGAAACTTCACAGACTTGTCGGGGATGATGAGTAGATGAACTGATCAACTTTTGAAAAAAATCCGATTTTTTTTTTCTTGAGTTATGGCCCTTAGATTTTTTTCGTGTTTTCAGCTTGTAAGCAAGATATCTCAATAATTGTTTGAGCGATTGCCCTGCAACTTTACAAGCTGGTTTGGGATGATGTGTAGATGAACTGATTAACTGTTGAAAAAAAATCCTATATTTTTTTCTTGAGTTATGGCCCTTTGAAATTTTTCGCGTTTTAAGTTTGTAAGCAAGATATCTCAAAAACTATATGAGGTTTTTCCCCAAAACTTCACAGACTGGTTGGGTATGATGAGTAGATGAACTGATTAACTTTTGAAAAAAATCCAATTTTTTTTTCTTGAGTTATGGCCCTTTGATTTTTTTCGTGTTTTCAGCTTGTAAGCAAGATATCTCAAAAATTGTTTGAGCTATTGCCCAGAAACTTTACAGGCTGGTTGGGGATGATGAGTAGATGAACTGATTAACTTTTGAAAAAAATCCGAAATTTTTTTCTTGAGTTATGGCCCTTTGAAATTTTTCGCGTTTTGGCATATTGGTTTTGCCCTGTTCGTCCGTCCGTCCTTCCGTCCTTACGTCCGTCCCACTTTTTACTGCATAGCATAACTTTAGAACCATGGGTGCTAGGTTTTTGAAATTTCATATATGGATTCCTCATGAAAAAATAATTGACCCGTGTTTTTTTTCTCGTCAGGATTATGCCCCTTTTTTGAGTTATGCCCCTTTGCAAAAAATACTATGAAATCTTGTAAGCAAGATATCTCAAAAACTGTTTGAGCTATTGCCCTGAAACTTTACATGCTGGTTGGGGATGATGAGTAGATGAACTGATTAACTTTTGAAAAAAATCCGAAATTTTTTTCTTGAGTTATGGCCCTTTGAAATTTTCCGCGTTTTAAGTTTGTAAGCAAGATATCTAAAAAACTATATGAGGTTTTTCCCCAAAACTTCACAGACTTGTCGGGGATGATGAGTAGATGAACTGATCAACTTTTGAAAAAAATCCGATTTTTTTTCTTGAGTTATGGCCCTTAGATTTTTTTCGTGTTTTCAGCTTGTAAGCAAGATATCTCAATAATTGTTTGAGCGATTGCCCTGCAACTTTACAAGCTGGTTTGGGATGATGTGTAGATGAACTGATTAACTGTTGAAAAAAAATCCTATATTTTTTTCTTGAGTTATGGCCCTTTGAAATTTTTCGCGTTTTAAGTTTGTAAGCAAGATATCTCAAAAACTATATGAGGTTTTTCCCCAAAACTTCACAGACTGGTTGGGTATGATGAGTAGATGAACTGATTAACTTTTGAAAAAAATCCAATTTTTTTTTCTTGAGTTATGGCCCTTTGATTTTTTTCGTGTTTTCAGCTTGTAAGCAAGATATCTCAAAAATTGTTTGAGCTATTGCCCTGAAACTTTACAGGCTGGTTGGGGATGATGAGTAGATGAACTGATTAACTTTTAAAAAAATGCCGAAATTTTTTTCTTGAGTTATGGCCCTTTGAAATTTTTCGCGTTTTAAGTTTGTAAGCAAGATATCTAAAAAACTATTTTAGGTTTTTCCCCGAAACTTCACAGACTGGTCAGGGATGATGAGTAGATGATTAACTACAGCTTTTCTTGTGTAATTTCAGCATTACAGCCACATAAAAACAAGATATCTCAATTACTGTTAGGGACAAGCAGTGTTAGGGTCAAGCAGTTGGGGGCATTGTGTTTCATAAACACTGGCTCTAGTTTCTAAATAATTTTAAAGACAACACGTCACGAAAATACACCTATATAATTTCTAAACCCCACCCCCCCCCCCCCCCCGGGCCCAACTTTTATACAGTAAAACTGGGGTTTACAAGAGTATGCCTTCTTTCTTATTTCTGCTCTAAAGATGGTTCTCACGAGTACCCATTATCGATATTTTGAGCAGAAATAAGAAATATCACAATTTTTCATCTTAAAATTTTCGTTATTTTCGGAGGTAAAGTTTACAATCTATTTCTGCTGTAATGCAACCTGTCACCCCCAAATTTTGAAATGGATTCCTGCTATATATAAGGAGGAAGATTCCATTTAGTACAAAAAAGAGTCCTGGTTAAACAAGACAAAGTATATATACTGCCGTGCTCACTTCCCTAAAGGTTAAACAAGACAACGTATATATACTGCCGTGCTCACTTCCCTAAAGGTTAAACAAGACAAAGTATATATACTGCCGTGCTCACTTCCCTAAAGACCGGCTATTAAACTAATCATCACGAAAGCACACCTATATAATTTTGATCCCCTTAAAACCCACTTTTATACAGCAAAGGTGGGGTTCACAGGGTTCGAGACCTTCGTGCGGTAAGGGCGAGGATTGTGGCCATGTAAAATCGATTTAAGCCCCCATCCCCTGTGGTCCCGTTTCACTGACTGTTCCAAGGTGGTTCTTCTGTCGCGGTTTATTTTTGTTATGGTTTGTCTTTGAGTATCTTGAGCGTTTTATATTATTTTATTTTGGATAGCCAGTTGTCCATTTTGTGGGAAAGAAACTGTCCTTTTGGCTTTCCGCTGTCGATGTTTCCATTAAGGTCGGTTGTTTCTTGTTTGCGTCTCTTTCCCTTTGGTGTCTCTGATGGGAACTGTGGTTTAATTGTATCGATTCCTGATCATTGCATCTACTTCTATTCTTCTTCTTATTTCTGCCCTCAAAACAAAGATTGTAGGTACTCCTTAGGACGGCCTCGCCGAAGCGGTTCTAACGAGTTCCGGCAATCTGTGTTTTGAGCTGAAATGTGTAAAATATCCGTTTTTTCTGAAATTTTTCATTTTAGGGGGATAATATTTCTGTTTGTTTGAATCGGCGTGTTTACGAATACGGTGGCTTGTTGCGGACGTAATCCCCTGTACTGACCATGAAATTCCTAGAGCAGACGACAAACAAATATAACTGCTTTTATGATAAAACATCACTAAATTTTATAACCGAACGGTCTGTCAGAAAATAAAATGTGACATTCCATGTGAATTGTTTGCACATCATGTAATGTTATTTTTTTTTCTTAAAAATATTAAGACAATTAAAATGCCTTCGTTTCGTATTGAAACGTTTGGAGAGTGGTACTTTTTAGCTCATTTTCTTCCAGAAAATCAAATGTGACATTCCAAAGGAATTGTTTGCACATAATGCAATGTTATTTTTTTCTTAAAAATATTAACACAATTAAAATGGCTTCGTTTTGTATTAAAACTTTTGGAAAGTGGTACTTTTTAACTTATATTCTTCCAAGAAGCTCGAGATATGCCGGAACTAGTAAGAAAATGGTGTATACGGTATTCCTCTTGTTGAGCGAATATACTGACTTAGTAGAAGAAATGGTTCAACACAATACTTCCAATACCAAAAACAAAAGCTATCGTTTTCTGTAGACCATGGATGATTGACTCTCCACCGCTGCATTCGGGAACTGAAATAAGCAACAAAAATTCTGCTTCTCTACATGATATAATAGAAATAGTATGCTCTCTCGTAGAACGTGGCGATATAAGGATATTAGTTAATACTTATCACTTAACATTAAACTTGAATGTAAATTATATTTGATATTCTTGAATTAATGTCAAAGCTATATGGTCCAACTGCTGTATGAACAGCTATAAATAGATTGTTCTAATTTTTATTTGTTGTGGTTTTACTCTGAAATACAAATGCATGTACATGTACTTACTTTCAGGTGCAGAAACCTATTTCGGAAATGTTAAATTTACATCGAAGAAAACTGTTTTCAAATGTAAAATGACGAACCATTTATCAACTGCACCCGTTAATCGAAAGCTACGACTTTGCACTTTCGTTCACTAGTTTAGCATAATGTCATCACGAATACACACCTATATAATTTTGACCCCCTTTGAACCCTACTTTTATAAAGTTAAACAGGGGGTTACAGGGGTAAACTTAATCTTTCTGATCTCAGCTCTAAAATGTAGACTGTGGGTACTCGTAAGAACCGCCTCGATGAGGCGGTTCTAACGAGTACCCACAGTCTATATTTGGGGCAGAAATAAAGAAAGATATCACAATATTTCATCTTAAAATTTTCATTTTTTTTATGATTAAGGTTACAAGGTATTTGTGCATATATCCAATGGAAGTATTTACACTATAATCCATGAACATTTAGGCATGTTAAAAGAGTCTGCAAGATGGGTACCCAGATACCTGAACATGCAAATCGTCAGCAAAGGGTGGAGTCATGTCATGAACTTCTGTAATCGCACAATGCCAGTCCAGAAGACTTTTACACTCGTCTTGTAACAGGAGATGGAACTTGGCTCCACTAACGGGACCCAGATACTAAAACAAAGTCCATGTAATGGAAGCGCCCTGGCTCAACCCCACCTAAGCAATTTCGTACCCAACCATCAGCCGGCACGTTAATGGCCACGGTGTTTTGGGATTCCAAAAGGAATATTTTGTTAGATTACACACCTGCTGGTACTTCAGCTACATTGGAATACTATGCCAGTGACATTAAACAATTAAGGATTGCTATTAAAGAAAACATGAAGGGGAAATATAGCTGCTGGTGTCCAATTTTAGCATGATAATGCCCCTGTGCCCAAGTCGAGAGTTGCACGAGCGGCTATTCCTGGGTGTAAGTTCGAGCAGATAAATCACCCGCCATACAGTCCACACCTACCCCCAAGTAATTAGTATCTGTTTCGAAATTCGAAGTCCCACTGACGTGGAACGAGATTTCGGGACAATGATGAGCTCGAGACTGCAACACAGGCTTGGTTTGAGGACCAAATAGACAACTTTTATTTCAAAGGCCTGTATTGCTTAAAAAAGAAAAGTGGGTCAAATACATTGAAGTAAATGGTGATTATATTGAAAAATAATGTAGAAACCATCTTCCAATCTGTGAAGTAAACCCCGAGTTCTACGAACTTATTGAACTCCCTCGCAAGTCACATATTCTTAAAGAAAGTATACTTAGAAGACGCAGTATGTATCCAATTCACAAGTCAGTGTAATGTGTACCAGTGCAAACACCACTCTGTTAATAGCCCGTGGGGTATCTTCCTTAGGTTTGCTTAAAACATAGATGCTGAAGTTGAACTACAACCACCTCAGTGATGTTAAAACAAATGCTCTCAACCTATATTTGAAGATTTGTTTGTTTCTTTCACCAGAAGCTGACAACTGCCCTTCTTGAATCAGCTGAAGGGAGAGAATGACCGTAGAAAAGATTTCATGATCAATCTCCACGAAAGAATGCTGCCGACCCCGGCAGGAATCGAACCCGCGTCCTCCTGATCACCATTCAGACGCGCATCCGACTGAGCTACCGAGGCCGGCCCCCTATAATTGAAGAAAGAGTAAGGAAGAATCAGGCAGTTCCAAAACTATAAACTTGTTCATCATTTTTACAGATATAAAGGTAAACACTATAGCACACAGGTGTAACATTTTAAAGATTTGGTTGACTTACCAGAGCACCTTACAGTAGTATAAATTCCCCAGTTCGCATTAGGCATACACAAAGCGGAGTCGATGTCTCCTACTGTTTTGTAGTTCTCATTGCAAATTGTATAGTTGGTGCAGGCAGTTCCAATTTCTTCGATCCAATAACTTAATGAGTTATGTTCAGGGGGTGTTACCCGGCAGTGTATTGCTGAAATATTAAATTTCAAATTCATACAAGTTGAAAGACTCTGATTAAATACAGTAACCTTTAACTAAATGTGAATGATAATGCTGAAAATGGAAGCTGGGGTAATAACACAACTGATATTAGAATTAATATTCATGAACTGTTAGAAAATGAACAGCAGATTCATAATAAAAAGAGTGACATACAAATACCCAGGCCAAGGACTAGGCTGAAGCAGATATCATATCACATAGGTTAATCAGTCATCATAAGTATATTGCAGTACTGACTTCCCCAAAATTCTTAAATCATTTATCTGGCATTGTCAAACATGAGAGATGATTGTTATTGAACCCTTATCCTGCTGAACACGACAATACCTACCATTGCCAACAGTGTAGATCCAGATCAGATGGCTTCTCTAAGAAGCCATCTGATCAGGATCTACACTGTTTGTCTTGCATTTCATGAAATGATTGAATACAGTGAGTGAGTTTTAGTTTTATGTCCCACCAACAGCTAGGGTCATACGGAGACGTGACCTCGGTTTAAAGACTCATCCGAAAGTCTGGAGAAGCCCGGGATTGATCCTGCGATCCCTGGTTTACAAGGCGAGTAGCGTAACCACTGCACCACGGAGGCTTCTAATTGAATACAGTATAGAAAGTAATTTGATTAACAACAACTGAGGGTTATTTTGAATTATCTCCCAGACAAGACAGAATGCAGCATCTGATCAGGGCCTTCACTGTTTGCATTTTAAATCAATTAATTCAACCTGGTATCCCTAAATAGTGAAATGGACTCGGCTATAATGAACAAGAAAATTCTATTCATTTCAAAAGGGGTCAATGATAAGGAAGACACAGAAATGGGCCATTTATGGACAAGCAAATTACGGATATACACATACTTTTCACAAACACACTCTCTAGTTCTGTTTTCTTACACTTGGAGCAAAGATCAGATGACCGTGTAGGTCACTCATTTCTTTATTTTCCATCGTACCGGATTTACCGTGTGTATTCAAACATATATGCCAGAGCAAACAGTGTAAACCTAGGTAAGAGGTCCAGAATGTGGCATCTCATCATGGTCTGCACTGTTTGCGACTCATCTAGCTATTTTTAGATACAACACTGGGTAGGTAATTGTGTGTGTTCAAATTTTATCACAAGTATGCTAAGGCGTCATGGTGTCCAATTATTCAGTTAAATACGGTATATACTGGTAGCTATAAACACTGACTTCTATGTGCTTTTTATAATCCTTTCTTTGCTTCATAACAGGTCAGTTAGGTTGATAGAAATAAGTACCTACAACATACAATATTACATAGACTGTCTGCATAGCCCAGGAGGAGGAGGAAAAACAAGGATAAATTAATTTTTCCTTGTACCATATTTACAATACGAGCCAGCGAATGACAAAACCTACAATAATGCATGTGCGACCAACGAAGACTCAGATCAGCCTGCGCATCCTTGCAGTCTGATCTGAGTCTTCAATGCACGCTCTAAGGATAGCTAATGACCTAATGCTCCTTCATGCCGCAAGAGAAGTCTCTGGTCAGACTATATGGATGCGCAGGCTGATCTGGTTCTTCGCTGGGCGCATATGTAAGCTGTAGGAAATGCTGTGCCCCGGCTCATGTATTTGAGGCAAACAGTGCAAGACCTCTAAGCGGTTTACCAGTACTCATGTGCAGTCAATTTCACAGAATTCTGTGTGGAAGCATCATGCAGCCCAATCTATCTCTCCAAGCCCCAGTGGGCAGGGGCCTCCAGCTCTGCTAAGCCAGCCCTTATGTCTGCTGAGCAAAAGCTTTTTCATGCAGACAGGGCTGTAGTAAGTTACAGTAAAATTCTTATATTAAGACCACCTTTAGGACTGTTCAAAAGTGGTCTTTAAGACCACTTTTGAACAGTCCAAAAGGAGGTCTTTTGGAGACATTGCTTCCAATTTTGTGGGACTTTTACCCGACACTGAGATGAAATGACATCTCAAGCCCTGTTGCCCAATGAAGCCAATAGGGTTTATAAGCATGGACGGTCTGACTCACACCGCTTTGCCTGGGCAGGCTTTGAGCCTCCAAGCGGTTAACCAGTATTCGGGTGCGGTCTGTTTCAGCTCTGCGTGGAAGCATCATGCAGCCCATCTATTTCTTCAAGCCCCGATGGGCGGGGGCCGACTGAAGTCAGTCTTGCAAACAGTGAGGATGCAGTCTTATCAGGGTCCACACTGCTTACTTGTATTTGAAGAGTCTGCAAGATGATACAACAGTCAGCATTTTGAGGTGCAATGTTTCTTTGGAGTCTGAGTGGCCTTTTTCTTTTTTCTTTGGCATCTTAAGAGCATCTACAGTTGTATGTTAGTCGTTGGCACAGATCAGATCCACTGCATTTTCAACACTTTACAAGTACTGTAGGTGAACAATTCTTTGCTTGCTCTAATTTACAGACTGTCTACAATTGCTATAATCATTTCTATGCCAAATCTTCAATTTTAGACCATGTCAACTTTTGTAAGTTTTTCCTGGATAGGGTTAGATCTTTGAAGAACTTAACTAATTATTCACTCATAGACAACTGCCTTTTTTGAATCATAGAGAATTTTATCTCCTCAGAAAGATTTTGCCAGTCCAGAAAAAAATCCCTAACACCTGGGCCCTGTTGTTCTAAAGTAAAAATGTCCCAGCTTTGGTCACCTGTTCCATCCAGTGAAAAATAGGTAGCTTTACAACGTAACTAACAACTATAGTCTTTTGTCCTAGTCATGTCTGGAAGTACTCTTTTAACAGATATTAACATTACCTACGGCAATTCTTTTGACATCATATTCTGCATTTCTTCTATCAGCAGTAAATTTGTTTGTTTGTTTGATTTGATGTTTAACGTCCCCATCAATACTGTAAAGGTCATTTTGGAGACGCTGCTTCCAATTTTGTGGGACTTTAACCCGACACTGAGATGAAATGACATCTCAAGCCCTGCCGCCCAATGAAACCAATAGGGTTTATAAGCATGGACGGGCCGGCTCGCACCGCTTTATCTGGGCAGGCTTAGATCCCCTAAACGGTTTACCAGTACTCGTGTGCGGGACGGTTTCAGCTCTGCGTAGAAGCATCATGCAGCCCATATATTTCTTCAAGTCCGGATGGGCGGGGGCCGGTATCAGCAGTAAAGGATAAGTAGAAAATACTTTGTGATTTATAATTTTCATTGAAGAATGGTACCACTCCCAAAGATAAAAACACCATTTCCTGACCACCAGTCTGGCATTTGTATGAGTGAAGAAAGGCTTTAGTTATGGAATAAAGGCATGGATCAGGACCCCGGAGCTGTCAACATGTTAATGACAGGTAACTGTCATTGAATCGCTAGTATTTACTGACTGTCTATACTCTCTTTAATCATTTCCATGCCAAATCTAATCCATACAACACAAACAAATTAAAGACAACTAAAGCATACTCACCTCAAAATCAAGATTTCCCTCCCCAGCATTCACTGATATTTAATTAAAGCTCCCTCTAAAATAATGTGTAACTATCACTGTTTGCTTTTATTGGCTATTTTGACGAAAAAAGAGAAATTTTTCTCCTAAAAAGATTTTGACAGCCCACACAACACTCCTTAACACCTGGGTACTGTTGTTCAAAAGTAAAAATGTCGTCAACGTATACTGATCATTTAATATGGCAAATAGATGTATACTAATAGTTTTGCAGAAAAAAATGTGTCAAGAGCAGATTTTGAGCAGCACACATTTTCTCAGCAAATACACAACAGTATTAGAAACTGTACATACTGGAACAATTAAGATTTTGAGCACTAACCGACTTGTTAAGCTAATGATGCTCTGAGCAACTGAACACAGGTGTGCATCTGACAAAGCCACTGGTCCCAGCTTTGGTCACCTGTTCCATCCAAAATGTGAAAAATAGGTAGCTTTACGACGTTACAAAGAACTATAGTCTTTTGTCCAAGTCATGTCTGGAAGGCCATTAACACAGAGTACCAGAAACCCCAAAATGGGTAATTGGAAAACAGTGCAGGCCCAGATCAGACGCCGCAGAATGTGTCGTCTGATCAGGGCCTCCACTGTTTGCTAAAAGTTCAGTCCTTTTCCAAATCAATTTTGAAGAAAACACAACCTGACACCCCTCAATTTTGAAATGGACTCCTGCTATATATAAGGAAGAAGATTCTATTTGGTACAAAATGGGTTAACCAACTACTCTTTACCTAGGCTGGCTCAGATATTAACATTATCTACTGCAATTCTTCTGATGTCATATTCTGCATTTCTTGTATCAACAGTAAAGGATAAGTAGAAAATACTTTGTGATTTATTGAAGAATGGTACCACAACCAAAGATAAAAACATCATTTCCTTACCACCAGTCTAGCATTTGTATGGGTGTAAGAGAGGCTTTAGTTTTGGAATAAAGGCATGGATCAGAACAACGGAGTGTCAACATGTTAATGACAGGTATCTGTCATTGAATCGCTATTATTTACTGACTGTCTATACTCTCTTTAATCATTTCCATGCCAAATCTAATCCAAGACAAACATTAATTACAATATTAAAGAATACTCACCTCAAGATATCAAATTTCCCTCCTCCCAGTCCCGCATTCACTGATATTTAATTAAAGCTCCCTCTAAAATAATATGTAACTATCAGTGTTTGCCTTTATTGGCTATTTTGTCGAAAAAAGAGAAATTTTTCTCTTAAAAAAGATTTTGCCAGCCCACACAACACTCCTTAAAACCTGGGTACTGTTGTTCAAAAGTAAAAATGTCGTCAATGTATACTGATCATTTAATATGGCAAATATACGACTATTTTTGCAGAAAAAAATGTGAGCAGATTTTTGAGCAGCGAACATTTTCTCAGCAAATATACAACAGTATTAGAAACTGTATACTGGAACAGTTAAGATTTTGACCACTAACAGACTTCTTAAGCTAATCATGCTCTGAACAACTGAACCCATGTGTGCATCTGACAAAGCCACCTGTACCAGCTTTGGTCAACTGTTCCATCCAGTGAAAAATAGGTAGCTTTACGAAGTTACTAACAACTATAGACTTTTGTCCTAGTTATGTCTGCAAGGCCATTAACCGAACTACTTTTTACCTAGGCTGGCTCAGATATTAACATTATCTACTGCAATTCTTCTGACATCATATTCTGCATTTCTTGTATCAGCAGTAAAGGATAATTATCATATGACGTCATTGATAAGCAGTGGATAACGTCGTGTAATAAAAATCGTATGACCACACGTGTAATAACACTTTGGCGGGATTAAGTAACGTCATGACGACGTCCATGTCAACCATGCATTTTTGTGAAAAAAATATCAAAATTAAAGGCGATGAAATCCAATTTAAAGTGGTCATATGATAAACAGAATCTTACACTCGTGGTTATTTCATATGGAATTTATGAAACTCGCCAAAGGCTCGTTTCATAAATTCCATATGAAATGACCACTCGTGTAAGATCCTCTAGTAGAAAATACTTTGTGGTTTATAATCTTCATTGAAGAATGGTACCACACCCAAAGATAAGAATTCTGCCAAAGGCTATATTGCGCCTGTGGGGGCACAAAGTCACCAAACCATGAAATCTAGGCCAAGGTCAAATATTTATGCTTCCATAAAAGTTGCCATTCCTAGATGCAAGCTTGTACCAAGTATCATTAATGAAGCTCTAATAGTTCTTGAGAAATAAACTTCACCATTTGGGTGAACACTAGGTTGGTCGCAAATGTTGAGGTCTTGACAAAAACAGACAAATGAACGAACGGAAACCAGGCGCTATATCGCGCCATGCTAATAGCAAGCATGACAAAAACACCATTTCCTGACCACCAGTCTGGCATTTGTATGGGTGAAGAAAGGCTTTAGTTATGGAATAAAGGCATGGATCAGAACAACGGAGTGTCAACATGTTAATGACAGGTAACTGTCATTGAATCGCTAGTATTTACTGACTGTCTATACTCTCTTAAATCATTTCCATGCCAAATCTAATCCATACAAGACAAAAATTAACACATGCATACTCACCTCAAGATATTATGACCTTTACAGTGTTGACGGAGATGTTAAACTTCAAATCAAACAAATAAACAAAGCTCAAGATATTCACTCATTCTCAAATGAATTGGGATTTTAGCCGTTTAAAAAGTCAAATTATAAAGTTACTTTGATTCAGTCACCGATATGTTCAAAATAAAGTATTAACATGTACCTATACTCAGTTAAAATTCCTTGATCAAGAAATCAAAAGTTATTTCACCCCAACAGGTAGAAGTATGACGGTATTTTGATAAATTTTGATTGTGAGAAATGTACGCTACAATCTACTTGTTCGTTGCCCCCGTCTATAACATCACAAAAATCAAGAGACCGCAGCTCGCAATGACAGAAACTTACGGCGGGGACAAAATTTAACTTATGGTCATATATATGGTAAAGAAATGAATAGCCATTTAGAATAAAATTCGGGGTTGGTTAGAGAATACAGAAAAAGAAATAGTTTTCTGAAAACATACAACTTTCGTTTTATTTTAAGAGAAGCACCTAATAGCTAGATCACTTACGACTATTGCATTTGAACAGGTATTGAGTGGTAAATAAGGAACACAAGTAATATTACTTTAGATAAACGATCAGTATAAGCAATAGGTTTTTTTTAATTATATGTAAAAAGTCGCGGACATTACAGTGATTTTGTTTCTAAAAGTCAAGAAGTTTACTAACGCAATAAACTGACAATATAGCTGTTAGTGTCATTTTCATTCAAATTTTGGATCTAACTAATCTAACAGTGCATGTTCAGTCATATGCTTTTAAAACATGGTGTCACTATTACGCAAAAAACCTCGGTATATACTTTTATGCATAAAAAAATGCTCTCCTGACAGATAAATTGCTTTCTTAAGGCAGCCGAAACATTAAAAGACATGTTTATCACATATTAACGCACAGCAACCGCATGGCCTTATGTTCTCAATAATCAAGTATCTAAACTTAATAATGCAACCGCGAGAATACAGTATCGAACATTACAGTGCATTCCAGAGTAATATTTGTCTATACAAAAGTCTTCAAAGTGTAACCAATTTTGTCTACCAGCTGGAAGAAAGTAACACGTTTTGTGAAGTTTGTAAATAGTTTCTCAGAAATGTAAACAAATGCATGTCTGTAAATGACAGCTATGATGGTCTCGGACATTACCATACACGGTAAAGGGACATGCTATGCCACTTTACCATTTCTACCTGTAAAATAAAAAATGAATCTAATATTGTATTTGTTGTATCTAGGAACATAATCAAGAGTAAACCAGCATATCCTAAAATATACACATTTATTTTAGGTGGGGATGTTCTATACAATTTGTAATGTTCGATACAATAATGTTAGTAACATAAACTGCACTTACAATGATTTTAACACTCAAAATATGCATTTGGAAATACAAATTTGTGAGTTGAAGTGCCTTCCTAACAGTGAACATTTTATATTGAAAATATTCATTCTGGCAAATAAAATTTGGGAAAAGGTTATAAGCTATGGCACTCAAATCCAAAATCGAAAATAAGTAATACATTTGGAATCAACATTGTTACCGTTTGCAGCTATTGGTAGAAATGTAGTAAACATGTATATCACTAAACGTGTTCATTTTACACAACTAAGGTTGCACAATTCAAAATTGTTCATTTATTTGCAGTCATTATCTCTGGACGGTCAACATAGCAAACCTGTCATGTTCGATACCAAATGTAGCAGACATTTCATCGCATACATCCACTGCTTATTGCATTAGAATAATGATCTTGCAAGCGTGCAAATGTTGTTCATTAATAATGATGTTTGGTGGTGTATTCTTAATTTGACAATATTAATTGTGACAAATAATATTGGAAAAAGATAAAAAAAAGTTTCTATGCAGGTATTTAAAAACAAAATCTGACTTCTGTTTTCCCTTAACTGTAGTGTTGTCTGCCGACCCCCTTAACCACCAAACACCGGAAAAGGCAACCATGTCCTCTGCAGATACTTTCTATTACGTTATCTGGTAACGGAAAACTGTGCCACGTGAGAGCAATGTGATCAAGCTGTTAGACTAACAATTTTCGGTATTGAACATTACAGGTCTCGAACATTACAAAACACTGAAAATGAGGGAATTTCAACATCAAAATATTATTTTCGTTCCAGATAATGTATTTGTGTTAGTCACACATTGCGGGAGTTTAACTCAATCTAGCATTTTATGTCCATACATACGTAATAAGCCTGGTATAATGATCGCGAACATTACATGCATTTTTGCAACAAATCCATACACAGTTTTGTATGGCAAGTATTTTTCATTTCCTATTGTACAGGTAACATCACCAAACCTTATATGCTTAATATAATATAGAATCTCCATTTGGTCATGTTCCGTGTATAAAAACCTAAACGTTGTTTTGAAATATCAACAAGAAAAACGTCGTCTCGTACATTACAATGTTAAATTAAATTTCGGCGACAGCCATAATCGGGGAAAAATACTAAATAAGACTCCGTGTGGTCCTGCTAATGGTAGTTATTTCCCTACCCAGAATATGTAGCATTTATGGAAACCACCTAACCCTTTCCTTACTAGTTGAATTTCAAATTTGTATGTGCGCAAACAAAGAGAATTCGAAAAGCGACAGTCTCGAACATTATAAAACCAGGTTTTCCCATGGCTCATTCTCTCTGAAAAGGTACTTTTTGACGGGAGGTTTATCATGATATCTTCTGGACCTGTTGTTCTGCCATATAAACGTATGCATTGGTTAAAAATGACTGCTCGATTTCAGAAAATATACGGCGACTGCAATATCCCAATTCATTTGAGAATGAGTGATTATCAGATTGCCCTCCTCCGAGCCCCGCATTCACTGATATTTAATTAAAGCAACCTCTAAAATAACAACATGTTACTGTCAGTGTTTGCCTTTATTTGCTATTTAGGCACCAGCATGCTTTTAGCATGCACAAGTATTGTCACCTCTCGTCATTTCATTGGCTGGTTTGATGTGGTCTGTGGGTGGGAACAGTGCGTTGGTTCCCGAGGAACCTGTGCATTGGTTCCCAGTCATTTGCTCTCAGCAAAGGGACACTTGGAAGGGGGGATAATCCAGTAGTCTGTTTTCAGATTATTCTTTCTTGGGTTCTTTTTCCATCTAAAGGTTGATTCTCGTGGAAAGGTCACTCATATATGAGCCCCACCAAGCGAATGTGTGTCTTCGACAAAGCTCAAGATATTATCAGATTGCCCTCCTCCGAGCCCCGCATTCACTGATATTTAATTAAAGCAAACTCTAAAATAACAACATGTTACTGTCAGTGTTTTCCTTTATTTGCTATTTAGGCACCAGCATGCTTTTAGCATGCACAAGTATTGTCACCTCTCGTCATTTCATTGGCTGGTTTGATGTGGTCTGTGGGTGGGAACAGTGCGCTGGTTCCCGAGGAACCTGTGCATTGGTTCCCAGTCATTTGCTCTCAGCAACGGGACACTTGGAAGGGGGGATAATCCAGTAGTCTGTTTTCAAATTATTCTTTCTTGGGTTCTTTTTCCATCTAAAGGTTGATTCTCGTGGAAAGGTCACTCATATATGAGCCCCGCCAAGCGAATGTGTGTCTTCGAGCATTCCGTCATGACAGGCCAGGGATATGGCTTTCTGTCTGAAGGTTCCTCTTGATTCACTGCTTGTATGTGCGAGCAGCGAAGGTTCTGGCGAGACTGCACGGATGAGCAGGCTCGCCTGAACCTTCGCTGCTCGCATAGGCGATAAGTACCAAAATTGCTTGACGGGGACCATATATTGAGGTGTCGTATGCTGACATTGAAATGTTTTGTTTTTTTTTTTCTGCTCTCAAAGGTGCTGAAAGGAGTTTTATGCTTTGACAGGTGTATTATATTTCAGGTTATTTTTCAGAAACTGTTTTATCTTCTGCTTTGAAAGGTTTTTAAAGCTTCAGAGCTGTTGCATGCTTTGGAAGATGCTTTAAGCTCAGAAGGTATTTTATGCTTTGGAAGGTGTTCTGTGCTTTGGAGATGTTAAATGCTTTGAAAGGTTTTTTTATGCTTTGAAATGTGTCTTATGCTGTGAAAGGCATTTTATGCTCAGGAAGGTGTTTTATGCTTTGGAAGGAGTTTCATGGTCTGAAGCGTGTTTATGCTTTGGTAGGTGTTCTATGGTTTGTGAAGGCACTATATGCTTTTGATGGTGTTTTATGCTTTGGAAGATGTCTTATGCTTTGGAGGGTGTTTAATGCTTTGAAAGGCACTTTACGCATTGGAAGGTGTTTTAATAAAAAGTTTATGTTTTGGAAAGTATTGGTGCTATATCTTTGAAAAGTGTTGAAAGATGTTTATTGCTTTGGAAGGCGTTTTGTTTTATGCTCCGAAAGCAGAGACTTTTATTTATGGAATAAAAGCACAGATCAGAACTATGTTGCTGTCAACAGGCTGTTAATGACAGTGTCATTGAATCTTATTTACTGACTGTCTATCTCTCTATAATCATCTCCATGCCAAATCTAATCTATACGAGACAAAAAAATAAAAAAAAAACAAAAAAATATAATGGTCATTTCCAGTAGGTCAGTTCACCACCAGTTTGCCTGGCAGGTTTCAGCCTTTCTTTCATGATTTACATACTTATATCAAACCTCCTGAGTTTTGAAAAAGTCTTAAAAATTTCACTGGCTTTTTCAGGGCTAAGGGTGTGAAGATTTCAGTGAATTTCATAGGGACAAGTCAAAATTTTTATTTGTTGTCAAGCATTAGGCACTTGCCATGGCGAGAGGATTTTCCAGCCCTGGACCTTCAAAGTGCACAATTTGCCAAGTGCACATGCTTTTACCAGTAATTGACAGCTGCCCTTCTTGTGTCAGAGAAAAGTATCAAATTATCTCCACAAAAGATCTTGCCAGGGATCATACCTGCAACCTCCTGAACGACCAGGGGCCAGTTGTTCAAAGCATCATTAGCTTAACGAGCTCGTTAGTGGTCATATTGTTAACTGTTCTATTAAGTTTAATACTTAAATTTTTGTATTTTTGCTGAAAAAATTTGAGCAGCTTTTGCATCCGCAAAAGCTACTCACATTTTGTCAGCAAAAATTTCAGCATATTTGCCATATTTAATTATCAAAGTTTTAACAATTCGTTAACTAACCACTTCGTTAGTTTTGAACAACTGGCCCCAGATGTTCATCTAAGCAACCAGTGCCAGCTTTCGTTACCTGTTCCATCCACAATGAGAAAAATTGCTAGCTTTACAGAGACTAAAAACAACTTGAGTCTGATGCCTATGGTTGTCTGGGTGGCCAATAACCTAACTACTGAACTTGGGCTGGCTTAGCCCTACACAGATGTTAACCTTTAACCCTTGACCTGCTGAATATTTATATATGCCACACCCACCACTGATTATCAACCAATCAGATTTCTTGATGCCATTCATTGCAAAACATTCATAAACTGAATGACAAACATTGAAGATCCTGATCAGATGGCTTCTTCAGAAGCCATCTGATCTGGATCTGCATTGTTTGAAAGACCAGACATATCCAGGCTCAGCAGGACAAGGGTTAATATACTTATAACAACATTCTTAAAAATAGGGATTGATACATAAATTGTCTGCTGATCAGACAATTCTTATCAAGTTTTATTTTTTTGAAAAATATTTTACAATATAGAACTGACCTCTGCTGTAAAAATAATTACTAGTACATGGTGATTCAAGTATTACATAATACACAACAACCTCTTTATAACACTATTAATGGGTCCAAAACAGAAACCCTGTTAGTTATAACAACCCTGTGTTGTATCCAAACAAAAATGTTGGAGATCCATCTTGAAACCTTGTTATATCCAAACAGTGCTATAATGAACCACATTATAACGAGGTTGTGGTGAACCTATTGCACTTCTTTTGACATCTGTCTTCCTTAATTTAAACCAGTGGAAGCAGACAGGCGAAAACAAATTTAGGTGATTGAGAGGCTTTATGTATGGAATAAAGGCATAGATCAACCATATGGTGATGTCAACAGCGTTATGTCAGTGACAGGTAACTGTCACTGCAGCGCTTTTATATACTGACTGTCTATATTCTTTATTATCATTTCCATGCCAAATCTAATCCATACAAGATTTGAAATGTATTTTACGCTCTAAAGAATTTTTTATGCTTAGGAAGGTGTTTTATGCTTCAGAAGGTATTTTATGCTTCAGAAGGATGTTTTATGCCTTGGGAGGTGTCTTATGCTTTGGAAGGTGTTTTATATTCTAAAGGTATTTTATGATTTGGAAGGTGTTTTATGTTTCAAAAGATGTTATGTTTCTAATGTATTTTATGCTTCGGAAGGTATTCAAAGCTTTGGAGGCTTATCTGTTTTGGAAGGTGCTTTGAAAGGAGAAGCTTTGGATAGGAATAAAGGCACAAATCAGAACTAAAGTCCATCAACAGGCTGAATGATAGGTAACTATCATTAAATCGCTCTATTTTACTGACTGTCTATACTTGCTATAATCATTTCCATGCCTTATCTTATCCATACAAGACAGTATATGCTACATGTGTTGGAGGGATTATAACAACAACATTAAAGCAGGTTTTGTTTGATTGTATGGGAGTTTAATGGCCCAGTCCACACTATTTTAGGTCATTTTTGAGCCACTCAGTTTACCTATCCGCACTTTTCCTGGGCAGGTTTTAGGTAAACTGTTAAACAGTACAGTGCACATTCTTTCACCAGAAACTGACAACTGCCCTTCTTGAATCAGCAGAAGGGAGAAAATGACAGTAGAAAAGATTTCATGATCAATAAAATGTTGCAGATCCTGGAAGGTATCGAACCCACATCCTCCTGATCTGCAGTATGACGCGCATCAGACTGAGCTACCCAGGCTGGCAACATTAAAGCAGGTAGTGAAAAGATCAACAACAGCTCTCATTCGCAGGCTGCCTTAACCCTTGTCCTGCTGAGCCCGGATATGTCTTATCTTTAAAACAATGTAGATCCAGATCAAATGGCTTCTGAAGAAGCCATCTGGTCAGGATCTTCATTGTTTGTCATTTAGTTTATGAATTTGTTGCAGTAATTTGCATTGAGTGATTTGATTGGTTGATAATCAGTTAGGGGTGTGGCATATTTAACAAGTTTCTATGTGAAGCAGTTCCTGAGATATCTTTGACACAAAATAATTGGCCAGTGCCATCACCTCAGCTGAAACAAGAACTACAAAGGGAAATAACTCTAAAATGCCTGACCCCTTGGCCCTTATTTTCTTTCCCACAATACAACTAGTCATACTGATCATGTTTGCAAAATTTCAAGTTTCTATGTACAGTAGTTATTGAGAAATCTTTGACACAAAATAAAAATATACACTATTAAACAGCAAGAACTACAAAGGGAAATAACTCTAAAAGGCCTGACCCCTTGGCCCTTATTTTCTTTCCCACAATACAACTAGTCATACTGATCATGTTTGCAAAATTTCAAGTTTCTATGTACAGTAGTTATTGAGAAATCTTTGACACAAAATAAAAATATACACTATTAAACAGCAAGAACTACAAAGGGAAATAACTCTAAAAGGCCTGACCCCTTGGCCCTTATTTTCTTTCCCACAATACAAGTAGTCATACTGATCATGTGTGCAAAATTTCAAGTTTCTATGTCAAGCAGTTCCTGAGATATCTTTGACACAAAATAATTGGCCAGTGCCATCACCGCAGCTGAAACAAGAACTACAAAGGGAAATAACTCTAAAAGGCCTGACCCCTTGGCCCTTATTTTCTTTCCCACAATACAACTAGTCATACTGATCATGTTTGCAAAATTTCAAGTTTCTATGTTAAGCAGTTCCTGAGATATCTTTGACACAAAATAATTGGCCAGTGCCATCACCTCAGCTGAAACAAGAACTACAAAGGGAAATAACTCTAAAAGGCCTGACCCCTTGGCCCTTATTTTCTTTCCCACAATACAACTAGTCATACTGATCATGTTTGCAAAATTTCAAGTTTCTATGTACAGTAGCTATTGAGAAATCTTTGACACAAAATAAAAATATACACTATTAAACAGCAAGAACTACAAAGGGAAATAACTCTAAAAGGCCTGACCCCTTGGCCCTTATTTTCTTTCCCACAATACAAGTAGTCATACTGATCATGTGTGCAAAATTTCAAGTTTCTATGTGAAGCAGTTCCTGAGATATCTTTGACACAAAATAATTGTTTACGGACAGACAGACAGACGGAAAAGACAAAAACTATATACCCCCATGGCATACTTCGTATGCCGGGGGTATAATAAGTGAAGCCAATGACCAGAAATCGATACAATTAACCCACAGCTCCCATCGGAGACACCGAAGGGAAAGAAACACAAACATGAAACAACTATAACCTAATGGAAACATCAATAGCCGAAAGCCAAAAGGACAGTTACTTTCCCACAAAATGCCAATTGGCTATCCGAAACAAAATAATATTATCCATAAAAACAATAAAAACAAGCCTTCACAAAAATAAACCGCAACAGAAAATCTGCCTTGGAACGGTCAGTGAAACGAATTCCACTGGGGGCTTAAATTGATTTTATGTGGCCATAATCCTTGCCCGTACGCCCGTAGCAATTTAGACAAATAATTTGTTCAGTCCGCTTGACGGCTTTCTAAATCATCAGTGCAACGTCTCAATAAACACAAAAATCAATCAACCAGAGAGATGAAACAACGGTGAGGACTCGACAGCAAGAAACCACTGAATTGCTGGAGCAAAAAGAAAACCAACAGTTGGACTCCGATTGACCACACCAAAGACAGAGCATCAGGCACCAACATAACATAAAATTAGATTCTCTCTAATTCTCAGTAAGCCTTTACACTTGAACCGTATTAGAATCTGAGGCCTGAACCTACGGCGTGCAATTAAAGAGGGAAGGAAGGTTGTTAACCGTGATAGTTTGACTACCATGCATGCAGTCTGTCGTAAAACATTTATGTTGTACCCATTTTTATTATGTCGAAGAATGATTCTATGAAATTCGGTGCTGAAGTCATTGCAATTATATTTTTTTTCTAAATTTATATACTAAGTCACCATAAAATTCGTGATCCGATAGACCTTGTTGCAGATGAGATTTTGATTCAACATTGAATTTTGAGTTTAAATCGGAATGCCGTCTATACAAGTTTTACAAAGCTTTGCGTTGTTTATGATATCCTTTACCCTGATTATAGAAGCTACTTAAACATCACTGGCAAATGTGTATAGATACTTAAAGGGATTATGTTGAAAAATAATGCATTAAGTCCAACAAAATTCAAATCCTTCAATATGAGGCTCACAACATATTAATCAACCCTCTTAAAATCCATGTTAAAACATACATAAAAATATTAGTGCTGGCTTGTCATCTGTGTATCATTTCCTTTCGGATTTTATTTAGTAAGTTGAGTAAACATTACTGGCCACCACACTGTCTCTTCTGATATCTTATCTGGTATCTTATTTCCTGGTAAGTCGTACGGCTAAAATTAATTAGTATCTAAGTTGTAATGTAAGGTATAGCCTTCCCTTAAATATTCATCCCTCTTCCTTTTTCCAAGATAAGTGGAAAAACCTGTAAACGTGCATATTAAGAAGATGTCATCTGCACTGACTTTTTACCTTTTCGTTGGACAACATGCTTCGACAACCATGTGCGACTGCTCATCAATAGCACTTAATTGCGCTGCGTACCAACGCAGCGCCATTTGTAATGAGTTTGAGACACGGACTAAGTAATCATGAAACTTGACTTTTCAATGATGTAAGCGAATTGTCAGTTACAGGAGTTCGCGTTATTGATAAAATTAAAACACTTTTTTAACAAGTTTAATTTGCTACTATATTCATTTATACATTTAAAACCTGAATTTTTGCCATTCGAATTCTATTTTTGATAAATTCTGGATTTTTAATAACGAACTATGTTTTTTGTTTTAATCATCGAAAGGGTATTCGGTTTTGATTATTATTTTATTTTCAGTCAGTACAGTCCTGAATATACTCCTGATATTTCATTGTTGAATTATCCCAAAATTAAAATTCATTGTTTGAAATGGATGACAGAAGTCTTATGTGTGTTTAAAATAGATGACAGTGCTTCTACACAGAATGCTACAATCTACGGTTTAAACGTATCCCTTTCGATTCCAATGATTGTTTACTGCGCAATATTTAAGCCTGTTACTACAGCAAAGGCTAACCCTTTCAACCCTGAAGCCCGGCACAGATACTAATGCAAACATGTAGATCCTGATGAGATGGCGCATAATGAGCCACCTTATAGGGATATATAACTTGCTATCCTGATGACTCTTTTAAGCTAGATACTTTATAAAGTAGAATGGATGTGCCCAAAGTCAGTGATGGTAGAGCCCACGCCGATAACTCAGGGGTGGAAGGGTTGAAGGGTAAATAAATCAAAGCACTGACAGCACTGATAGGTCGAGTATCTCTTGGTGTAGATTGAAAAAAAAAATGACCCTGAAGGGGAACTTGAACTGTTTCGTTTAACCCTTTACCCTAAGCAAACAGTGTAGACCCTGAACAGACACCGCGTTCTGATATGGGTCTACACTGTTTGCAAAACCCAACACATGATTGCAGTCCAGATTCTACAGATAATTCTCTAAGATGTAAATAAGGTGGCTTTTTTTTTTTTTTTTTTTTTTTTATTTGAGGTTTAACGTCCCCGTCAACACTGTAAAGGTCATTTTGGAGACGTTGCTTCCAATTTTGTGGGATGTGTACCCGACACTGAGATGAAATAACATCTCAAGCCATGTCGACCAATGAAACCAATAGGGTTTATAAGCATGGACTGTCCGACTTGCACTGCTTTACAGGCTTAGTTCCTCTAAGTGGTTTACCAGTCCTCGTGTGGGGTCGGATTTCAGCTCTGCGTGGTAGCATCATGCAGCTCATCTATTTCTTCAAGCCCCGATGGACGGGGGTCGCCCGACATTGAGATGAAAAGACAACGCAAGACCTGCCACCCAATTAAACCAATAGGGTTTATAAGCATGGACGGGCCGACTCACACCGCCTCGCCTGGGCAGGCTTATATCCTCTTAGCGGTTTATCAGTACTCGTGTGCATGTCGGTTTCAGCTCTGCGTGGAAGCATCTGGCCGCCCATCTATTTCTTCAAGCCCCGATGGGCGGGGGGCGTTTTTTTTGTAAATGATCCCTACCTTGATTTCCTAAAAAAACACGCCTATATAATTTTGACCCCCTTAAACCCCACTTTTATATAGTGAAACTGGAGTTAACGGTGACACTCATTATTTGTTCTTATTTCTGATTAAAATAATTTGTAGATGCCAGTTAGAACTGCCTCACCGAGGCGGTTCTAATGAGTAATCACAATCTATATTTTAAACAGAAATATGATAAATATCAGATTTTCTTCTATCTGAAAATTTTCAGTTTTTTTTGACGGTAAAATTTTCAATGTATTTGAATAGGTGTTCTTTGGTAAAGAGTGATAGTCACGTGAGCGCAACGTTGAAAGTTGTGTGCTTAGTAACTTACTAAAAGTGTTTTTGTGTGGGTCTGGGAGGGTAGGAATTAACAGTGATTTCCGACATTGCTGGTTACTTCCCATCAGGCACATGACGTAATTGTGACGTCATATCAGTCCCATTTTCCATTGCATAATGAATGCTTTAAATACTGTAGTTTAAAATCAGTATGAGAATATCAATAAACCAGCAGGCACATGTCGCAAGGGCAACGTCAACTCTACGTCGGTGCAATGTCATGACGTTGCACCGACGTAGATGTGACGTTGCATTAAAGTCATGACACGGTGCATCGTGACATTGACATTTGACCGTTGACCTCGAAAATCTATAGTGTTCATCATCGCTCCACGGGAAACATTTGTGGAATGTTTGATACTTCAATGATGTAGCTTTGTCTTTTATCCTGTTCACAATGTTTTCAATGTCAAGTCCATTGTTAACTTGGCATTTGACCCCTGACCTTGAAAATCAATAGGATTTATTCTCTCTCCATGGGGAACATTTATGGAAGGCATGATGCTTCTCCGATGATGGCATTGTCCGATGATGACACCCACACAAACACCCACACACGGACGTATGGTCTCGATCGCAACTTTGTTGCGAGAGGATAATAACGAACAATCATGTAATGTGTCATTGACTGGTGACAGATAGATCTCAAAGCTATAATTCTGAAGTCATTCAAAATTCCTAAAGTATTATGTGGCTTATTTGCGGCGAAATGCTCTTTATGACCTGCTCGCGATGTTTCATACTCTTGTTCCACCTTCTCTGTTTATGATTTGTACTGCCCGCAATTGGAAATGGCCTTAGAAAACCTTTCCTATAATGAATCGGTTCGAAAAGGCTCATTCTCATGTATTAATTAAGGTCCAACCCTTTAAAGACATGCACAATTATGAAATCTTTTAATGAAATTAAAGGTAAACTAGATCGCGCAGTCGATGGTATACCATCGCAAATACCCGCTTTTTCTATGAAAAACACTAATGACTATGTATTAGCTATCCAAAACTACATATAAGTTAAAAAAGTTGCAAAGAACATTCTAACTGATAAGCAAAGTTTCAGGAGTGTAACTCTTATAGTTTAGAAGATATGGCAAAGTCATACTTTTTTACCTTTGACCTTGGGATCATGTTGAGGTCCACCAAAATTATCCAAATTTATCCTATATTCCAACGGCCATCTAATATCCAAGTTTCAGAAGTGTAACACCAATAGTTTAGAAGATATGGCAAAGTCATACTTTTTGACTTTTGACTTTGGGGTCATGTTGAGGTCGAGGTCACACCAAAAGTATCCCAATTTATTCTATATTCAAAGGGATATCCAATAACCAAAGTTTCAGAAGTGTAACTCCAATAGTTTAGAAGATATGGTAAAATCATACTTTTTGACCTTTGACCTTGGGGTCATGTTGAGAACGAGGCCACACCAAAAGTAGCCCAATATATTCTATATTCCAAGGGCCGTCCAATAACCAAAGTTTCAGAAGTGTAACTCCGATAGTTTTGAAGTTATGACAAAGTCATACTTTTTTACCTTTGACCTTGGGGTCATGTTGAGGTCAAGGTCACACCAAAAGTAGCCCAATTTATTCTATATTCCAAGGGTCATCCAATAACCAAAGTTCCAGAAGTGAAACTCCAATAGTTTAGAAGATATGGCAAAATAATACTTTTTGACCTTTGACCTTGGGGCCATGTTGAGGTCAAGGTCACGCCAAAAGTAGCCCAGTGCCATCTACATTCCATGTATTAGCCACAGGCAAAGTTTGAAAAATGTATCTTAACAGGTTTCAGAGGAGATCCATTCCATAGAAACTCGACGGACACACACACACATACTTACATACAAACATACATACATACAGACCCCCGGACTGATAAAGACACTCGACTCTGACACGAAAACAATATACCCGATTTTTTTCGATAAAGCGGGTATAAAAAAGTTGTTTTCCGCAGCGCTTCCTCCTTTGCTCCAACAAGGAGCAATTTTCTACTTGTTACCTCTTGTCTCGTGTCTCACACTGATAAACCTGGTCTTCATCTCCTTTTTACTACTTCATTTCTCGGATATGTACCGATATATTGATTGTTTTGGGTTTAACTACAGGTCAACCCTTGTGGGTCATTTTGTTCCCTTTCCCAGAGAAAGTGAGAAAAGAGGTTTTGTTTTGTTTGATTTGAGATTTAACGTCCCCGGCAACACTGTTAAGGTCATTTTTGTATACCTTGCTTCCAATTTTGTGAGACTATTACCCAACATTGAGATGAAATGACATCTCAAGCCCTTTAGCCCAAATGGAAACAATAGGGTTTATAAATCATTGCCTCTACTTCTATTTTTATAAGCATGGACGGTCCGACTCGCACCGCTTTGCCTATGTAGGCTTAGATCCCCTAAGTGGTTTGCAAGTACTCGTGTGCGGGTCGGTTTCAGGTCTGCGTGGAAGCATCATGCAGTTCATCTATTTCTTCAAGCCCCGATTGGCGTGGCTAAGAAAAGATGTGGAAGAGATAGATATAAGTGAGGGACAGAGGAGAAAGAGGAAAAATAAATGGAAGTGTAGAAACAGAAGAAACAATAATATTCCACATCTACACTTAATATCTGCTGAAAGAATAGCAGGCCTTTTCGAGCTGTAAGCCAGTATAATTTGGACGCCCGGTGCGGCATGATATATATTGGGGTAATTAAATTTTGCCAATGTAACCGTAAATACTGGTGCGGTATGTACTCATATTTATCTGATAGACAACACTTTAATAAAAAAATACTAATCTGATCCAACACAAGGAAAGCTTTTACGGCACTAAAATAGCTATGTCTGTCATCAAAAACTTTCCTATTTCAGACCTCTCAAAATCCGCCATCTTGAAAAATAGTAAGCGAATTTCGCCAACTTTTGAAATCCTGGCAAAAGTGGCACCCGAGGGGGAAAATTATTAGCTATCTTTTAACAGAATAGAAATGAGTTTCATGAGTGATATGAGCAACATTGGGTTGCGAGACTTATAGAATGTAATAGATAACTACTAATTATTATCAAATTATCAAATTATGCCTCACTGAAGTATCATGTCCCAGACACATTACATGATACCACACACCCAGTCACATTATCCTGACACTGGTTCGACCAGTCCTAGCTCTACCCCGTAAATCTGAGTGCCAAGCGAGGAGCAGCTAGTACCATTTTAACGACTATGGTATGTCGCGGCCCGGGATCGAACCCGTGAACTCCCGTTCTCCGGAGCGGACACTCTACCAACTGAGCTATCGGGGCCGGTATCATCATGTTAATATCCATGCAACACAACACTCTTTGTTGGTCTAAATTACAAACTTGAAACTTACAAAAATAATGTCAACAGCTGTTTGCCAACTTCTAAATACCTCCCTCATACTGCAACATAAAATGGTGATGACTTACGAGATAAGGCTTTGCAGTGAGGACAAATAATAATGTCACCCTTCCCATCAACCTTTTGTGGGACACAAAATTTCAAGTGCATCCACTGAGAACATTACATACAATCTGCCCAATTAACAAACAACGGGCCTCCGTGGCCTAGTGGATAAGAGCGCTGACTCTTAATCATTAGGTCTCTCACAGCTGTGGGTTGGAGCCTGGCTCAGGTCACATGTGAGACGCCAAGATCTGCAACTGAAGGTCAGGTGGTTTTTCTCCGGGTACTCCGGTTTTCGCCCACCTCTGATTAACGATCGGCTCGATATGAGTGAATTAATCTTGAAAGGGCCGTAAAACCGAAAACCAAAAAAAACCCCAAACCAATTAACAAACGCAACATAGGGGAGGTTCTTCGGCTGAACTGGCTCAATTCTATCACTTATGCAACACTTCATCTTCACTGACATCTGAAAAATCCTCTGAGACGATAGATGTTATCGGAATTTTGTTTATTTCAGAGGGACCGGGCTTGGGGGAATCATGATGTGGTACACACATCTCCTTCCTTTTTATTTTTTTTCCCTTTCAGTATTGATTGCTCAGAATTACTGGTAAGCTTTTTGGTTCCTTTCAAATAAGTAACATTTTTGTATTCCTTCACTTGTACATAAACACTGTCTTCAGTTATTGCTTTGCCAGCAGTGACGGAAGTAGTTGAGGTCGTAGTACCAAAGCGTTAATCCAAAACCATTAATCCATAGACAGATGGAAAATATCAATGTTCAGACCAACAGACATGGACTCCAGAAGAGTGTAATCAGGCGTCCCAGGATAGTAAGCATTACTTGGTAAGCAGGCTTCTCCCACCATGCCTATCGACCTGAACGAAGAAAGGGAGTAATTGCCGAGAAGGGCTTGTCCGAGATTTTGGAAATCTTCCTATGGCATTCCATTGGCAAACACATCAGAAATAATTCTGGAAATGGCCATATTAAACGGATCAACAAGATCATGGTGCCTCCCATAGAATTTATATTTCTACGTGGCTTTTTCACTTTTGTTGAAGCTGCAAGAACATCTCCACCATTTTTCTTTAAAAAAAACACTGGCCTTTTCAAATTAAAGATTTTCGGTGTGATACACTTGTTTCACGAGATTCTTTTTCCATTATCTTGTCATTTTTTTTTCATCAAATGCCTCATTACACTATTAGCTCTGATTTTGCGTTTGTATAATACTAAATTTGGCATAAGCTGTGTGTCTGATACCAGAGATTTTTTGAGGGGATAAATACCTGCTCGTAAAAAGGCTGACTTTAAATTATCACCCTGTAAAGCCTTGTCATACACCTTACAGGCTAGACCGCAAACCTGGTAAACTTTCAAACTTCAACCTGATACAATACGTCAAATGGTCAAAAACAATCGACATCCATGGGGTGCAGTATATGGGAGGTATGAGGGGAAAGAACAAACAGAATGATTTGTTCTGTTTAGCCCAATCGATTAAATTTAACGAAATGTGGCTTCTGTCTCCATCATATATAAGAAGTATATGTTGGTCAGGGTCTTTTCCTTGAACATATCTCATAAAAGGTGTCTTGGCATAAGTTGCAAAAATGTCAGTATTTAAGTAGCCTTTTTCTGTGCTGCTTACATAGCCATCACATCCGGGAGTGGCACCAGACAAGAGCATCCGTTTGCCAGGGAACATAAGGTAAGGTGGGGTGCATGTACCCGCAGCATTACCGCAGTCAATAACTGTTGCATTCTTTCCCCTTTCAGATGTTACTGCATGTGCCTTTGACCCTTAGATGCAACTGTGTTGGGAATTCCCCAGCCCCAATCATCACCGCCTTTTCATCCACATTGTATGTGCATTGAGGCTTGTCACTCAAGTTATACATAGCAATGATTTTCTCCAATTCTGTGTAATAACTGTCGATGCACTCTCTCGTTGCAGCTCTAGCGCGAAGTTCAGAAAGTGACTGAGGTTTTACATTGCTAAGCTCAGGCAAACGCTTCATAAAATTATAGTACCATGGCATTGTCAAATTATCGCTACCCTCCTACCTTTGGCCGGTGCCAATTGCGAACTTTAAAAGCAAGCGATACAACTTCACTACGGGTATAGCCATAGCCTAGATTAGCCATAGTCTTTATGTGCTCCACTAGTAAGGACTCAATATCAAACAGTGGTGGCTGGCCCGCTGTTGGGACGTTCACACTGACTTTGCCGGTGAGTCTGTCTCTCAGAGTATTGACCGGTACCCCATATTTCAAAGCAGCACCGTTAACGCTACACCCTTCTTCTTTAACTGCCACGAAAGCATTTTCTAATGCCTCTTTTGGGTATTGGCCATACGTTCCCCTCTTCAGAGTGAAGATCTAGACCAAAAATATTAGTAAAAATGCCTACTTAATCTTGATGGGTCATTAAAAGTTTGGAGTAAAATTCAAGTTCCCAATACTAGGTGTTCCCTATGCAAAGGTACCTTTAAAAAAGTAGAATGTACCTACGTTGACACCTATTTATTATTATTAGGTACAAGAAAGAGCAAATAATTAAATACACTCCTACATTCAAAACTCTTATGAAAATTTACCATGTTCCATTAAACATCAATAAGAACCCCCGAATAGTCGAATCATAAATTTCCCTTTTAAGAGCCCCAATGCTAAACTACGGATAAATCAGATCCATACTAGAAAGGTCAAAATGTTAACAGACGTCGGCGGTTGTTTTGCAGCTAAAAATATCGTGGGAAATAAAAAAATGAGATACGAAATGGCATAGCAAAATGGCGAGAAATACATTGCGACAGGTAGGAAATTATGTAATACCTCTCGGACTGGCATTTCTTCTCAGTTTGACTTGAGTGACAGATAACGGTAAATTTGACGTTAGGAGTCCCTTAGTTGTTAATGTTTTGTGACGTCACGCATACGGAAATACCGATCATATGTACAATTGGCGAAATTTGATTATTGGCAAATTCGCTTACAACACTATACGTCATATTTGCTTCACCAAACCACCCCAACTGTCTAATATTATAAACATGACGTCATCTTCTTATTTCCTTCTTACACATTGTATACTCTCTCTCTCTTTCACTCTCTCTCTCTCTCTCTCTCTCTCTCTCTCTCTCTCTCTCTCTCTCTCTCTCTCATGTCATTTTTCACCCAATAGTTTGCTCCATGTCCTCCCAAGTAACACGAGCTCTGAAATATATACATGGAGGGTGTAAGTCCCAACCAAGTTTCTAATTTGGCTAGGACCGATAGAACTGTGAGAGCTGTAACAGGAAAGACCATAAGGATAAGCACAGATTCGCTAACATGGTCTTCTATGTCTAGTCATCGGAAGCGACCATGAATTGAAAAACAGAAGTAATGGCAATGATTATATCTTACACCTCCCATTCAAGACTCCGAATGGAAAGAAACAAACGTAAAAATGGCACCAAAATGAAACCCTCACAAGAGAAAAGCCAGAAAGACAGTAACCTTCCCACATCGGTTAACATACATCTTATACACAAATTATAAAAGTAATAAACCACAACAGAAGAACCGCCTTAGAACGTAATCCGTAAAACGTACACGTATTTATCGGGCAAGGAGGTCGCCTTTAATTGATATAACGTGACCAGAATCCTCGCCTTGATAGTGACCGAGTCCGCAATACTGTTTACCAAACTTCAAAGTCATCGGTCGTTTGGTTCCCGGGAAGGAGATTTTCAAAGTTTTTCTTTTACCATATATGGGCATGGTGAACATTTTTTCATGTGACACAGACATTAAGTATACATGTTTGTTACTCCATCCCATGGCGACCGGCACCACATGCAACTTGGTTCAAATTGGCCTTTTAGTTTCAGAGGAGATGTCGTATGAAATAGTTTGGATGCTTAAGTGAGACAAGAGGTAAGGAATATTTATCTCCACTGTTGCTGTCTTTCTAACTCTATTTTGATGATGCTGAAAGACGTCTCAACAAGGTTATATCATAGTAAAGCGTGAGAAAATAAGGTGCATTAAACTCCTAAAAATGAGTATTACGAATTCCTAATCCCCGATTTATTAAAAAAATACCTACCACTTTGCATACTGTCACACTGAAATGATATTTGATAATCCCAAGTCCCTGTCGCATTACATATCAGCGAAACGACGTCTTCGTTTTTTGTATGTCCTTGATCACAGGTCACCATGTCGCAAGTAGCATTGACTGCTGTCGAGCAATTACTTGACACTTGTCCGTTGGTTATATTACTTGGACAGTAAACTTCTGAAAGTGTAAAATACCTATAAAATGTTTGAAGTACTGGCCATTTGAAACAAGAGCACTATTATCTCATGTTCGCTTCCTGGGCGCTGGGTACTGTTTGGTCACTTTATCCTCAACTAAGAGACTATGATATTCAATAATGATAAAGGTCAATCTCAAGCTAGGGTCATTAGTTATCGAATAAATTAGTACTCATCTGAAGCCGCATACAAAGTTTCAAGAAATCGATCTAGCGGTTCCCCTGAAGACGTTTTGTAAGACTTTTTTTTATTATATATGGCCATGGCAGCAATTTTGGATATTTGGTTGTGTGAACTCGACAGTTTGAACAAACTTGCATTCAGCCGTTGTCAAGTCAACTGAATATAAACTTAAAATTGAAAAGTTTGCGGACACCTGGGAAGATCGCTGAATGCCCATAACATTTAATAGCATAATCAGGTGTTCATACAATACCTACTTTCATTTAAATACCACAGTGGTTTTCGAACAAAACATGTAATCTCTCAACCATCCAGAAGCCAGAGGGGACAAAATTTGACTATGTCTAAAGACGGCCAAGGTCAACCTAGGGTCATCAATAGAACAGATTTGGTTCTACTCAGTCACCTGAAGCTACATAAAAAGTTTCAAGGCAACTCGCCGAGAGGTTATTGTGAAGAAGATTTAGGGGTTTTGTTGTATTTGGGATGTCGACCATCATGTGACCTTAGCCATTTGAATTAACTTTCATTCTGCCACTGTCAGGAAGCTGCATAAAAACTGCAATTGGCTGTGCAGGAAAAAATATTTTAAATGTGAATGCATCTCCAAAGTTAACGGGGGCTAAGGCCAACGAATGACCTTGACCTTAGCAATTGATATCAATTCCTGTCGCAACTACTTTCATCTCATAAAGCACATTAGTTTCGAAAATTCATTGTTATTCAAAAGTTTAGACCAAATTTGATATTGCAGTAAGATTAGTCAAGGTCAATCCGGAGAATGTCGTGTGTTACCATATTTGGGCATGGGGGCAATCTTGGGCATGTGACCGCGACCATTCAATCAGGATTTCATTCCCAAAATATCAGGGGGTCGCAAATAATATTGAACTTAACTTGACCCAGCTATGTTAGAGAAAAAGTCCATTGAAATCTTAAGGGATCTGCAATCCAAATGAACTTGACCAAGAACTTGGAATGATCTTAACTTTTTTCATTAGTTAACATTCGTTGCGTTATCATTTGTACAAATATTTTAGAACTAAAGCCATCCGATGCTACATACCAAGTTTCAAGGCAATCATCCCAGTGGTTAAGGAGGAGAATGGTTTTAAGGTTTGTGTACCATATCTGTGTATAGCGGCAATCTTGGTTATGTGACCTGGACCATTTAATAAATGTTCGTTCCCCCCACGGTCAGAAAGCTGCATATAAGATTTATGTAAATTTGGCCTTGTCGTTTCAAAGAAATTGTATTTTTAAAATGGCAATGAACTTGCAATACAAGCGACCATGGGCAAGGTCACCTTATGACCTGTGGCCTTCAGAGTTCGTAGAAAATCTTTTGCCACCTATTACTATGCACATATACTAAAATCGCTGCATAGCAAGAATTATAAACACCATTTCAGACAATGCGAATCATCCAAGAACAACAAAATTGAGAACATAAACTGATTTTCTAGTCATATGTAAAACAAAATATTTTTATTCAAGTAAGGAGATACGTGCGGAACCGCCTAAAACAGGTTTATCTTCAAGTTCAGTGCTTGCGGCAAAATCGTTCAAAGACCATGTGCGGCTTGCAAAAGTAAAATAGCAGTCTTAAAATAATTATTTTTGGTTAATCATTCAATTCCCGTTCGTTTCGTTACATTGGTTTCCCACCAACATGAATCTGGATACGAACCTTGAATATATACATGTACTTAAATTAACACGTGGGGAAATCCATGTTATGCCAAGACGCACACACACAGCAAAAATTGTTCTAGAGTCTCATTTAATACATAAAATACAATAATAATTGTTCTCTAACTATAGCAGAGTTACAGTAGATACTCTCAAAAAGGATAACAAAACACAGGTAAGACGTATAAGCATGAGGCACTTAGTTTCTTTTTTCAGTGACATAAGTTAGAAGTTTCAATGGGTGATATTTTTGTCTTAGGGCCCTTTAAGATTATTTCCCTTTTTCAGATTCAGCTTTTTATTAGAGCAGGACTGGAGAAAAACACCCGAACTTTCGTGCCGAACTTGGCGTCTCACGAGGCACGATTTTTTTACAATCACACTTGGCGTTTAGAACACGGTTCCAACGAATTAACTAAACCAGTCCGATGGTGGACCCAGATCTCCATGTTATTACGAGATTTAGGTCTACATTATTACAAACCGTGCTCAGGTGCTCCAGAAAAGAACAGTTGAGTTAGGATTATTCTCATTTGAGCCCGAGCTAACGCAAATCGAATGTGATGCTACTTCTCCAACACCTCTCATTACTTGGCCATTTGCATGAATGAATTCTTTTAGTGTTATTACCGCACGTCCCCTTTCGATTGGGACTTTAACGCTAGCAATATCTCACATGGTTACATAGTTACAATTTTTCAAGACCGATATGAAAGATGGTTGATTGTTTACACGAATCAGCTCATTATGTAAAATATAACAACAAGAAAAAAAAACAAGAGGGCCAAATGGCCCTATATCGCTCACCTGTGTACCAGAAAATCATTAATGATGTTTTAAGAATGCCCATCGGGGCTTGAAGTATAAGACTGGACCACTTGGTTCTTTTATGCAGAGCTGGAACCGACCACACATGAGTACTGGTAAACAGGTTCTAAGCCTGCCCAGGAAAAAGTGGTGCCAGTTGGACCATCCATTCATAATGACCCTATTGGTTTCATTGAGTGGAAAGGGCTTAAGATATAATTTCATCTCAATAATCGGGCAAAAGTCCCACAAAGCTAGACGCAACGTCTCCAAAATGACCTTCACTGTACTGACAGGTGTGTTAAACCTCAAATCAATAAACAAGGGCAGATAACTCCAAAGTTGTTTGTCTCATGCAGCCGAAATTCCAACTCTATGTAGACTTATGTCCCTCCTGGTTATCTGCAAGTTTGATGAAGATCAGATCAGAAATGGCGGAGAAAAGTTGGTAAAGTCGTTTTTCCATTGTAAGTCTATGGGAAAATTGTTCGTGCTCTAAGGGCTGTAACTGCAAAACCGAATGTCAGATTCAAGCCAAATACAAACTCATCTGAGGTTTTATGCTTGTTCTTGTTTATTGAAAGTTTCAAAAAGATCAGATCAGAAATGGCTGAGAAAAGGTGGAGACACTATTTTTCACTAATATTTATGCTCAAGGGCAGGTAATTCGAAAGCCTTTTGTCTCATGCGGCCCAAATTCGAACTAAACATAGACTGTAAGCTCCTTCTGGTTATCTGGAAGTTTGCTGAAGGTCAGGTTAGAAATAGCCAAGCAAAGTTTGAGACATCGTTTTCCCATGGTATGTATATGGGAAAAAATGTCACCCTCAAGGGGATGTGACTGGAAATCTGGTGGTCAGATTCAAGCCAAAATCGAACTCATTAGAGATTTTATGCTTATCCTCGTTTACCAAAAGTAACAAAAAAAGATCAGTTCAAAAACGGTTGCTGAAAGCTGGATACACCATTTTTTCGCTAACATTTATGCTCAAGGGCAGGTGACTTAGAAGTCATTTTACCTGCGTGGCCCAAATTCAAACTCAACATAGACTGTATGCCCCTCCTGGTTATCTGCAAGTTTGATGACGATCTGATTTGAAATGGTCTAGAAAAGCTGAAGACGTCGTTTTTATATTGTAAGTCTATGGGTAAATCTTTCACACTCAAGGAGATGTAACTGGAAAACCACTGGTCAGATTCAAGTCAACTTTGAACTCGCTTGAGATTTTATGCTTGTCCTCTTCACCAAAAGTTACAAAATGATCCAATCAAACACGGCTGAGAAAAGCTGGAGACACCATTTTTCACTTACATTTATGCTCAAGGGCCGGTAACTCAGAAGCTGTTTCTCCCGTGCAGCCCTAATTTGAACTCAACATAGACTGTAAGCCCTTCCTGGTTATCTGCAAGTTTGATGAAGATCGGATCAAAAATGGCTGAGAAAAAGTGGAGACGTCGTTTTCCCCATAATAAGTCTATGGGAAAATTTTTACACGCTCAAGGGGACGTAACTAAAAAAAAAACACTCGTCAGATTCAAGCCAAATTCGAACTCGTCCAAGATTTTATGCTTGTTCTTGTTTATGAAAAGTGACAAAAAGATCAGATCATAAACGGCTCAGAAAAGCTGGAGATACCATTTTTCACTTATTTTTATGCTCAAGGGCAGGTAACTCCAAAGCTGTTTGTCCCATGCCTCCCAAATATGAACTCGACGTAGACTGTAAGCCCCTTCTGGTTATCTGCAAGTTTGATGAAGATCGGATCAGAAATGGCTGAAAAAAAGTGGAGACGTCATTTTCACGATTATAAGTATATGGGAAAATTTTTCACGCTCAATGGGATGTAACTGGAAAACCGCTGGTCAGATTCAAACCAAATTCGAACTCGTCCGAGATGTTATGCTTGTCCTCGTTTATGAAAAGTTACAAAAAGATCAGATCATAAACGGCTCAGAAAGGCTGGAGACACCATTTTTCACTTATATTTATGCTCAAGGGCAGGTAACTCCAAAGCTGTTTGTCCCGTGCAGTCCAAATTCGAACTCGACGTAAACTGTAAGCCCCTCCTGGTTATCTGCAAGTTTGATGAAGATCGGATCAGAAATGGCTGAGAAAATGTGGACACGTCATTTTCCCCATTATAAGTAGAAGTAAAACAAAGATCAGGAATTGATACAATTAACTTACTCCATCCATAAAAGACACCAAAGGGAAAGAAATACAAACATTAAGCGACCAGACCATAATGGAAACCTAAACAAAGGAAGGCCATATGGACAGTTACTTTCCCACAAAATGGCCATATGGCCATCCAAAATTAAAAGACACAAGTGATACACACAGTAAGTAGCAACAACATAAATAAATCGCCACAGAAGAGCCGCCTTGGAACGGTCAGTGGAAGATTTCCACTGGGGGGCTTAAATCGATTTTACGTGGCCACAATCCTCGCCCTTACTTCCGTCGCGATTTAGACAAATAATTTGTTCAGTCTGCATGGGAAAATTTTTCACGCTCAAGGGGAAGTAACTGGAAAACCGCTGGTCAGATTCAAACCAAATTCGAACTCATCCGAGATTTTATGCTTGTCCTCGTTTATGAAAAGTTACAAAAAGATCTGATCATAAACGGCTCAGAAAAGCTGGAGACACCATTTTTCACTGATATTTATGCTCAAGGGCAGGTAACTCCAAAGCTGTTTGACCCGCGCAGCCCAAATACGAACTCGAAGTAGACTGTAAGCCCCTACTGATTATCTGCAAGTTTGATGAAGATCGAATCAGAAATGGCTGAGCAAAAGTGGAGGCGTCGTTTTCCCTAATATAAGTCTATGGGAATTTTTTTCACGCTCAAGGAGATGCAACTGGAAAACCGCTGGTCAGATTCAAACCAAACTCGAACTCGTCCGAGATTTTATGCTTGTCCTCGTTTATGAAAAGTTACAAAAAGATCAGATCATAAATGGCTGAGAAAAGCTTAAGACACCATTTTTCACTTATATTTATGCTCAAGGGCAAGTAACTCCAAAGCTGTTTGTCCCGTGCAGCCAAAATTCGAACTCGACGTCGACTGTAAGCTCCTCCTGGTTATCTGCAGGTTTGATGACGATCGGATCAGAAATGGCTGAGAAAAAGTGGAGACGTCGTTTTCCCAATTATAAGTCTATGGGAAAATTTTTCACGCTCAAAGGGAAGTAACTGGAAAACCGCTGGTCAGATTCAAACCAAATTCGAACTCGTCCGAGATTTTATGCTTGTCCTCGTTTATGTAAAGCTATAAAAAGATCAGATCATAAACGGCTTAGAAAAGCTGGAGACACCATTTTTCACTTATATTTATGCTCAAGGGCAGGTAACTCCAAAGCTGTTTGTCCAGTGCAGCCCAAATTCGAACTCGGCGTAGACTGTAAGCTCCTCCTGGTTATCTGCAAGTTTGATGAAGATCAGCTAAGAAATGGCCGAGAAAAAGTGGATACGTCGTTTTCCACATTATAAGTCTACGGAACCTTTTTGTTTCCCTGGCAACCAGAATTCCAATCTGATCAGCCCAAAAAACCTTATGGAGCCTTTCCCCCTACCTGATGATGTTTCTCGTGAAATTTGATCTAGCTTGGCGGTGGGGTATTAGAGATATACTTATTTGAAATTGTTTACGGACGCACGCACGCACGCACGACGGACAAAATGTGATCACAAAAGCTCACCTTGTCACTACGTGACAGGTGAGCTAAAACACAAAAAACTTGCGTCCTGTGGTCATGGAAGAACTGCATAAAAGGCATTGGCTTAGATTGTCATGACGAATCCAGACAGACTGAATAATGGACTGGTTTGCGCCGGCATATAGTTTTCCTGTTCATCATGGTGCTGTGACGCCCCCACCCATCGTGGCTTGAAGAAATATATGGGCTACACGATGCTTCCACGCAGAGCTAAATCCGGCCCGCACACGAGTACTGGTAAACCACTTAGAGGATCTAAGCCTGCCCAGGTAAAGCAGTGCGAGTCGGACAGTCCATGCTTATAAACCCTATTGGTTTTATTGGGCGACAGGGCTTGAGAAGTCATTTCATCTCAACGTCGGGTAAAAGTCCCACAAAATTGGAAGCAACGTCTTCAAAATGACCTTTATAGTGTTGACGGGGACGTTAAACCTCAAACCAAACAAACAAACAAATCATGGTGCTGTGTATATTTTCTTGTCCTTCCGGATCATCGATTCCATTGTTGACATAACGAAAACACGCCTATATATTCAAGTTCATTACCACAAAACAAAAAAGAAAATGAATACTTTCAGTTAAAAAAAATCTGATATTTTTCATATGCTGCAAATAAAATATATATCGTGGCTACTCGTTAGAACCGCCTTGCCGAGGCGGTTCTAACGAGTATCCACAATCTATGTTTTGGGCAGAAATGGGAAAGGAAATGTACACCCCTGTAAACCCCACTTCTAATGTATAAAGTTGGGTTTAAGGGTTTGTCAAAATTATATAGGCGTGTTTTCGTGATGGTTCTGTAATGTTCGAGGATCACAGGAGAACCTTATTAGCCGAAACGTGCTAGTCTGCCAGATTAAAACTCGTAACATATGTTATGTTCAGTGTTGCTGTGTATTCCTTGCTATCAAAAGGTAAATCTTTTACAAAACGTATCAAATCGCCGTGTTTGACACAGGTTAGTATCGATTCGCAGCAGATAAGATCCCAATGCTAAATGTAAAGATTAATAAGCATCATGTACGTACCTACGCACAGGGAGGATAAGTTGGAACTCCAAATTCCTGTTTCAGAACATTCTAACCCGGTGACACCTTCTTGTTTCTTAAATCCAACATCACAAGTAAAATCACCACATGCCTCGCCAGCTTTCGAATGGCAAGTTGGCGGTAAGGCACCATTCAGAATATCCCCAGAACACAGAATTTCTATTAAGATACGAAAATAAACAAATGAACGCGATAAAGATAAAGATCAAGCAGCATTACTTAACGTCGCATATTGGAAACAAATAACATAAGCTCTATAGAGCTTTTATTGGGACAAAAAAATTTCCATTAACAATTAGCAAATACATACCTGCCTTCATTTATTTTCTTAGGACTTCCCCTATTAATGCGAGCGTCAGCCAAGGGAGCTTTTACGCTTTTGGTTTGGCGCGGCCGGGGATAGAACCTGCGACCTCCCGATCTCGAAGCGGACGCTCTACCACTGAGCTATCAAGCCAGAGCGAACGCAAATTGAATGGCTTTTTACAGTCAAGTTAACAATGGATTTCAAGGCACAGGTCATTGTACTAATGTGATAGTTTTAATGTTATATTTGTATTTTCTTTGTTCTATCTAGCCATCCATTTATTTTTTCTTTTTGAACTAAAATATGACTGACGCATGATCCTGGCCAAATAACGAACTTTTGTTGACCCGTCCATAACATGGTCTTCATGAGATGTCGGGCAATACACATAATACTCTGTTAACCCTTTTTGTACCACATGGAATCTTCCTCTTTATATATAGCAGGAGTTCATTTAAAAATTTAGGGGTGTCAGATTGGATTTTCATCAAAATTTATTTGGAAAATGACTAAACTTTTAGCAAACAGTGGAGGCCCTGATCAGACGCCGCGTTCTGCGGCGTCTGATCTGGGCCTGCACTGTTTGCCAAGGTACCCCTTTAGGGGTTTCTGGTACTGGATGGGTTAAATGTTTGTATCATTCAGATTCTTAAGAACACTTATCGTTTAAAAAATAAAATAGTCTGAAATTAAATATAGTAACTTTGAAGAACTCCACTACGATAGTATGGCTTTGGCATATCAAATTATCAGAACGCTCTCTACAATGTTTATACTAAACCTATCTATTTTGTTTCTGTCTATTCAAAATATAATGTACATTATATGCAACTTTAAGATATCTCCCGCCTATATGAAATTTGTATAGGAAAACATGTATGTTCCTTTTTCTAATATGCCCTCAAAGCAGAGCATACACTTCCTGCTTAACTGATAACACAAATCAGCATGTTCATCAGAAATGACTGGCATTATATGCGGAAATGTTTCAGAACATTAGGACATATTCGAAACATGGGTCACGAGCAAGTTTTCGATTGATATCCCTAAATTTCGCATTGCTGTAAACAAAGCTTTATGTATTATGCTAAAATCACGAAAACACGCCTATACAATTTTGACCCCCTCAAACCCTACTTTTATACAGTACAATAAATTGGGGTTTACAGAGGTAAACATGTTTTTTTTTCTTCTTATTTCTGCTCTAAAATATCTATATTTTGAGCAGAAATAAGACAATATCACAATTTGACATCTGAAAATTATTGTTTATTCGGCAGTAAAATCTACAATATATTTGAATAGGAATGTTTTCGTAATGGAGGGAAAAATGATACCTATACATAATGACGAGACATCAAAGCTCCATGTCCCATCCTCTGTACAGCTGAACTGGGTAACGTTCTCGTTTCTTTTGAAACCGGAAGCGCAAGTAAAATTGTCACATGAATCTCCAACATTGGAACCACACGTTTCTGTCAGATTACCATTTGGAATTGTTTGGTCGCATACCGTAACTACAATAATAATTGATGAAATAAACATAATAGTATCTCACAAGTGTCGTCATTTGAAATTATTTTTTTTTCATATGCCCACAAATGTGACATTCTACTAATGGTATTAGGAGTCCATGTGGCGTTATCGTGTAGATGTATGTTACAGCTCCTGAGGAAAACCTTACATTGAAACGGGTGGCGTACTAACGTTTCTCGACGTTACTTAAAATAAATCAGATCTAGTAGTGATTGTTTAGTAATAATTCACAATTCGGAGGTAAGTTGTTACGTTGATGAAATCACGAACGCGTAAAGCAAGTGATTTGTCTAAGAAAAATCTTAATCGGGAATATGGACATTCAGGTTCACAATACAAAAAGTATACTTTGTTTGTGTGTTTGATTTAGGGGTATATGCATGGACGGGCCGACGCGCACCACTTTGCCTGGGCAGGCTTAAATCTCTTCTGCAACAAGGTCTATCGGAACCCAAATTTTATGGTGACTTAGTATATAAATTCAGAAAAAAATAATTGTAATGACTTCAGCACCCAATTTCGTAAAATCGTTCTTCGATATAAGATGATTAGGTACAACATAAATGTTATACGACATACTGCATGCCTGGCAGTTAACACAATCACTATAATCAACTTTGCTTCCCTCTTTAATTGCACGCCGATGTGTCAGGTCTCAGATTCTGTGACGGTTCAAACGTAAAGGCTTTCCGAGAATTAGACAGAATTTATTTCTATGTAATGTTGGTTGGTGCCTGATGCTCTGTCTCTGGTCGGACCAAACGATTTTCTTTTGCTGCAGTATTCAGTGGTTTCTTGCTGTCCAGTCCTCACCATTGTTTCCTCTCTGTGGTTGTTTGATTTTTGTGTTCTCGGAGATGTTGCACTGATGAGTTAGAAAGCCTTAATGCGGACTGAAAAAAATATTTGTCTAAATCGCAACAGAAGTATGGTCGAGGATTGCAGCTGCGTAAAACCAATTTTAGAACCCCCCCCCCCCAGTGGTGTTCGTTTCACTGACCGTTCAAAGGCGGTTCTTCTGTTGCAGTTTTTTTGTTATGGTTTGTCTTTGAGTGTGTGTTTCGCTTGTGTTATTTTGTTTTGGATAGCCATTTGGCCGTTTTGTTGGAAAGTAACTGTCCTTTTGGATTTCCGCTGTTGATGTTTCTATTAGGTTTAGTTATTTTGGTTTCACTGCTGGGAGCTGTGGGTTAATTGTATCGATTCCTGATCATTGCATTCACTTCTATTAGACCTTCTTAGCGGCTTACCTATACTCTACGATTTCAGCTCTGCGTGGAAACATCATGCAACCAAATATATTTCTCATATTTCTCAAAACCCCGATGAGCGGGGCAACAAACTGTATTAGGTACATCGATAATTATCTGTTTTATAAAGGACACTAAACATGTATTTACTGAACAGTATAATGTTATGCAAAAAGCAGATTCTTCAAACATATATTATGGAGCATTACTTTAAGCATTAAGTAGAAATGAAGCCAAATAATTAGGTTACAATCTAAAAAGCAATATGCAACCATGTAATTCTAGCAGTCAAACATTTGTAACAAGCAAGCGTTATAATTTCCTCGCACAGTAATCAAAATACATGTATCATGATATAGAAAGTATAATTTGAATGTATTCAAGCGATAACTTTTCATCTATTAGAAAAATAACTGCTCGGGTAAAGCTCTAAATTGGTAAACTGTGATCTTTGGTCAAATTCCGCCAGAGTCGAACGTCTGTTCATCTTCAAATGAATTTGTGCAGCAGGTAAAGGTTTAAGCCAAACCAGTAAGTCCTAGAATGTTACTAGAAGACAGTGAATATCTTGCAGCCAAACAGAATAGATACCCTATAAATGGTTTGGTTTCGCTTGTCATTTTGGTATTGCTTGCAGCTTCATTCTTGTCCAGCCGATTCAGGTTACCTTACCACACTTTTCATAGGCAGGCAGATACACGAGCAGTGCATATTCATTCGCCGGATGTCACAAATGTCCTTCGAGAGGATCAATTGTTCTTTACCGCTAACATGAATGTTGAATGTATGTGGAGCCATTTGGTTCCTGAGAAGTTTTTGAAGGGTTTTTACCATGATAGAACATATTATTTTGATTTTCTCCCATACAAAGGCCTATGTGACCAACTTTGTCCTTGGCCTAAATCATCATTTGAACAAACTATGTTTCGCTTCAGTCCCCAATGCTACATACCACCATCAGGAAAATCAAATAGCTGGTTCTGAGAAAAAATCTGAAGGTCTTTTTCCATTAAATGGGCATGGCTGCCATATTGTTCATGTGACCAAGGTCATATTAATTAATTTTAATTTTCTTGTTCCTGAAGGCTTTTAGATTAAATTTAGTTACAAAAGGCCCAAAAGGTCAAAGAATGTTCCTGACCTTGAATACGCATGTAGTTTAATTTACGCACTTTACTCAATGTATATACCAATTTCCAGATTACAGGCTGCAATAATTTCTAAAAAACAAATAGTGTTGACTTAATTTCATACAATAGCCTATGTGATCTAACTTAACCCTGGCGTAAAATGGATCCAGGTCATCGCGGACCCATCATTTGAACAGACTGTGACTGTCCATGTATCATGGCAATCGGCCTACGTGTTCTGGAGAAGATTTTGAAGGGTATTTAACTTATATGGGCATGACGGCCATCTTGGTCATGTGACCAAGTTTATTTAAATTAATTTTCATTCACTTGTTGTTGTTAGGCGCTTATGTGAAATTCGGTTACAAATAACCCAATAGATTCTGCGAAAAATAAGTTTGAATTTTCATATCTGAATGACCTTGGGACAAGGTCAAAGAATGACCTTGCCATTGGATACTTATTTAGATTTATCAACTCATTTAGCTACATGCATCTGTCAGTCTTTATATCACACGCTGCAATAATGTCCGAGAAATACAGAATTTATACTTTTTTCAATACAAAAGTCTATGTGACTAAATTTGACCTTGGTATAAAACAGGTCAATGTCATACAAACAAACAATGGTGGACCCGTGTTCCCCATTCCTTATACCAGGTTTCATTGCAATCAACCCAGTAATTTTGCAGAAGATGATTTTGAAGGGTTTTTACAATATATGGGTATTGCGCCTGTTTTGGTCATGTGACCTGAACCCCGGGAACATACTTTCGTTCCACTTTCCCATTTATGCTCCATATGAAATTTTACTTCAATCCGCCCAATGGCTTCAGAGGAGAATATGTTTGACAATGTTTACAGACGACAAACAGATTGTACAAGTCTTTTCAGTGGATCAGACTAGCTAGTTTCGGCCAATCAGGCCTCATCAATAGCCCCTTAATATTTTCAAAACTCCAAAAAAGTTACAACGATCCCGAAGGGCAAGCAAATATAATCTACACTATGCATGAATACGATATTTAAAGGGAAATAAGTCATAATTTTAGCTGGTCGTAACAGCGGCACTTTACTGTAATAACCGTCTATGGTTAATGTAAAAAGGTTGTTCTCTGTGATATTGATATTGTCCTGAACAATATTTTTTCTATTTGTAAAACGTCCCTTCAAATTTCATAAATTTCATAAGCAGTGAACAGAAGCAACATTCCGTAATTTTGGCACACCAATACTTGGTTATTAATCAAAATAATAACTTGATTTAATGTAAGGTATAGGGCCATGTGCAACATTTATATGAAAATTAATTAACACACTTATACATTCTGTGTAATGACGACCCTCTAAACCCCACTTCAAACAAAGAAATATGGGGTTTGAAGTAAACTTCTTATTTCTGCTCCAAGTCACATGTTGTTTGTACTCGTTTGAACCGTTCTGACGAGCACCCATAACCTATGCTTGGAGTTTAAATAAGAAAAAAAACCCACAAACTGTCATCCGTAAGAAAACAGTGTAAATCCTGATCAGATGCTTCTTTTGGAGGTATCTGATCGGAGTCTACAATATTTGCTAAACACAACGCATGATTATAATCCAGATTCTCTAGATAGCTCCATTTTACACAGCACTCTGATCTCGTATCGACTTCAAGGTATCGACCAAAAGCATTTCGTATTCTTATACAAATCCATTGGAAACTTTACCACCGAAAACAAAAACACGAAAATTTTCAGATAGATTTTTTTTGCATGTATGTTTATTATTTCTGCTCATAATATAGATAGTGGGTACTCGTTAGAACCGCCTTATCGAGGCGGTTCTAACGAGTACCCACAATTTATATTTTACAGCAGAAATAAGAAAAAAAAAAGATTTACCCCTGTAAACCCCAGTTTTACTGTATAAAAGTTGGGTTCAAGGGGCTCAAGATTATAAAGGTGTGTTTTAGTGGTGCGAAACGCATATATAACCCCTTACTAGAAATAATGAACCATACTTCACTCTCACTCATATGCCTATGGCATCTAAATATATAGTATAGAGGTAAGAAACAAAACTACAACGATTTTGTGACGAGTTTTCAAATATATAAATTATACCAGTGTCACTTGTTGTGTTCTGTGGTAGAACACAAACTTTATCTCCACACTCATCACTATAACAGCAGACCAGCGAGGAGTTGGTACAGTCGTTATGTACAGCACAGTACAGAGATGTGCCACATATCCCGGTCAATGTAGCAGAATATGGACATACTCCTGGAACTGAATCAGAGACATGCTACTTATAGCCCATATACACTTCCGTGACTTTCTTATGTATGAAGACATGCCTAGCTACAGCTGTGTAACATACAACATACTGTATTGCGTAGCTACAAGAAATATACAGAGAACCCGCGTTATAACGAAAGTATATTGTCCCTATTAATGTGCCGTTAAAATGAATTTGCCATTAGAAAGGATCCCAGTTAGGAGTTTGATATGTTATAAAAGGTCTTTTCCACATCATTAGTCCTTGAAACAAATGTTATAGACATTGTAAGAATCGCCTCGGTGAGGCGGTTCTAACAAATATCTATAACATTTGTTTCTTGGAGTATTAAACTGCAAGAACCTTTCATGACTATGGATTCGATTTGGACAATTCCAACCCAAGGGAAGCCCACGTCGCTCGGATTCGAGGCTAAGTCTTGAGCTAAGAATTAATTCCATTGAAATCGTCATTAAAACGAGTTTTACCGTTATAACGAATGTCGGTATAAGGCGGATTGACTGTACTATATTATCACATAACGTCAGTGTTACATAGCACGCCTACGGAACGATAGAATGCGTAACCATTGGTTAAGAACGTGAAGCAATTAGAGCGACATCCGGTTAGGAATTAGATCGCTAAAAAAGGTAAAGAAACTGTGCAGTTTCTGTGTTTCATAAGTTATATAATTTTTACGAGGAAGTTATTTAAAAAACGGGGAATTACATTCAGGAGCCCATTGATATCGGCATCTTTGGAGTAAATACCAAATCCCGTACTTCACACATTTTGGCTAAATTTAGTTTCTCCTGCTGAAGGTGAACTCAAGCCTTAGAAAACGAGTGGTTTTTCGAGGTGTTTTTTGCCTTTTATTTATTACTGCGCTTTGCTACAAGTTCAGCGTATTAACATGCACACACAATAAACATATATGGTTATATGTGCTGTGGATATTTTGCTTGTCAATGCAGCACTAGCGAGAAATCACCACGGGAAAGGTCGAAAATGGTTGGTTACGCATTAGATCTATAGAAATGATAACAAAACTTGCAACTATAAAGCGGATCTGTTTTCATCTCCACGGCCCCAGAATCACCCGCACCTTGTTCTACGGAACCATTTTTAGCCAACCTGATAAGCAGTGCGCTATTGATTCGATAATGACATAGTATTTTATGGAAACATTTTCAGTCTCCAGAATCATAGTACCGAATGATTTTTACGGACTTTTACGCTGTGTTTGTTTTATCAATGGTCCGGTAATTGACTGAAATGAAATAAAACAGGTTTTGGAGTTTTAATTTCTGCGAAGAACTCCTCATCTGCCAAAATTTGCTGGTTAAGCATTATATCGTCTGGTTAAGCATTCGATAACCAGAGGAGAAAATCAAACCAGTTGCTGCCTAAGTAAATGCCAGCAGCTTACTACAATAAAAGGTGGTCTACATATGATTTCTAAATTGTGTTAAAATCACCAGAGAAAGAAAGCTGTGATGAAAAATACTTTTCTGGACAAGACCATTAAATGTCTGGGTATCATGCTTATCTGACCGAATGACGCGCCGATTCATAAATAAGAGGACATTACTTGCTTTTGTAGAAAACAAAATGGCCAGCTTACGCTTTGTAATGGCGATTAAATCTATATCCGGATGGGACGGCCATTAATGAACCGTCTCATCCGAGAATGAAAGCTGTTCGCCATCCTGTAAATGAATTTGACTGAATCTCCTATTAACAAGAATTGCCCAAAATAAAGAAATGGAGGGAACCCGTTTAAGAAACTCAGGCGTGAAAGGCTAAGGGTAAGATCGTTAACACTGCAGATACGAACGCCTATTTGGCTTATGTAGGAGAAAATAAAATACCGTAAAGGCGTAGTAACGCGACACAAAAGACGTAATAACGCAAAAAAGGCGTAGAAACGCAAAACAAAAGACGCAGTAACGCCAATCAGAAGGCGAAGCTACGCAAAAAAGGCGTAGTAACGCAAAAACAAGGCGTAGTAACGCGAAAAAGTGCATACTAATGCAAATGAAAGACGTATTCTAACACAGCGCGCCTATATAGGCAATGCAAAACAACTGTGTTTTATTCTGCAACAAATCACAGCTCCGAAGAGCGTGACGTGTGACGTCATTAAAACTGCAAATTTATGACGTCACTAGTCGATTTACTTGACTTTAGACGGTGTAACGTCATTTTCTCGCATCGCAAACGTTAGAAAAGGATATAAATGCATGTGTTTCAGTCGATAATTTTAGCGGGATTTCTTCTTACAATGGCGAAAAGTTGTGAGATTTTGAAGGAAACAACAACATTATTGCCGATTTTCAGCGTGTTAGAATCGAAATAGGTCAGCTCTAGCCAGTGATTTGTTGGGCAATAAATCACAGTTTGTCGGTCAGTTGTAAGTAGACAAATCACGCGCGCTACGCGCTTGTGATTTGTCTACTTTACAACTGACCTCCAAACTGTGATTTATTACACAACAAATCACAGTTAGAGCTGATCTATTTCTTAAGTAACGCAAAAGAAAGGCGCAGTGATGCGAATCAAAGGCGTTTTTACGCGAATCAAAAGGCGTAGTAATGCGAGAAAAGGCATAGTAACGCAAAAGAAAGGCGTATTTGTTTTAGCTCGCCTCTGCAAAGCAAATAGGTAGCCGGAATATCCTACTCCTGGGACTGCGCATGCCCCCAAAATATATGTCTGTATCATGATCGATAACCCAGATCGGAGACCCCGTGAGTTCTATGCTAAATGTCAAAACGATAAGATAAAGATATTGTCTAAAACCAACTTCTTATTAATACAAACAGCGCAAGAATGACACACAATGTATTCTTAATCATGTTAATCAAGACGAACTAGAATCCATTTGTAAAATTTATAAATTTTAAGTAAACAGGAGGACAGGTACGTTCATTAAATAAATTGAGAGAAGTAAGTAAGTCAGTCAGTCAGTAAGTAAGTAAGGACTTTATTTAGTGAGGGTAGCAACATTTAGCACATACAAAAATACATGTAATAGCTAATCTTCCACGAGGCCCTCAGCTAATCTTCCATGATCTAATCTTCCTTCTTAATAAAACATACACGCTAAAATATTTTGTTTCATCGGCAGTGTCATTTTTAGATATGAGGAAAAAATATAGATATAATAAATTGATAGAACATACAAGTTATAATATTTTCTTCCATCTGCAGTATCATGTTTAGATATGAGGAAGTTTTGAAACCGTTTTGAATATGGAGCAATATTTTCTCACGGATGTATCTAGGCAGTGATTAGGCAGTTTACATTAAGCCAAAAGTCCAGTTTTTTGTTCACTATCGACCGACTGTTGATAATATTGTATTTAGTACTAAAAAGGTTGTAGACATTTGTTTTTTCCACATCATTTTGTTTCTTTGAATAATCATTACGAAAATACGCCTATACAAATACAATGTAACCTTTATCGCCAAAAAAACGAAAATTTTAAGATGAAAAATTGTGATATTTTTCTCATTTCTGCACAAAATATAATGTGATTTAAAAAAAAAACAACAAAGGACTGGTGGGTCTATTGCCTCCGATTGTAGGTAGGAGAAATAGTCTTAAACTGTTTCATTAATCTCTTAAATTCCAGTGTCCAATCAAATAGTGTAGATCTTCACCAGACACCGGATTCTGCAGCGTCTGATCAGGGTCTACACTCTTTGCCAAGCCCATCCTATGTTTCCAAGATAACCCTCTTTAGTTTTTCACAACACTCTGACCTCACTGCGACTATTTTCATTCTAATAGTTTTCCCGACAAGTCAGTGATATTCACGTGCACTTAAGCATAGAACAGCTTTTCTTCTGAGCACCTTTGGGTCGATTGACAAACAATTCCCAGTGGAATTCTTTTCACTGACTGTTACAAGGCGGTTCTTCTTTGGCGGTTTATTTATGTTATTGTTTGTCACTGATTGTATGTATCGCATTTTGGATAGCCAGCTGGTATTGATTCCTGATCATTGCTTTACTTCTACTTTTTATAAGCACCAAGTTTATAATCATGAGTGTTTTATGCTCATCCTGGCTCTCTAATGCTTGACCATAGAAACACGATATAGATTTATTCGCCATTAAAAAGCGTAAGCTGGCCATTTTGTTTTCTACAAAAGCAAGTAATGACCTCTTATTTATGAATCGGCGCGTCATTCGGTCAGATAAGCATGATACCTAGACATTTAATGGTCTTGTCCAGAAAAGTATTTTTCATCACGGCTTTCTTTCTCTGGTGATTTAAACACAATTTAGAAATCATATATAGACCACCTTGTATTGTAGTAAGCTGCTGGCATTTACTTAGGCAGCAACTGGTGAGATTTTCTCCTCTCTGGCTATCGAATGCTTAACCAGACGATATAATGCTTAACCAGCAAATTTTGGCAGATGAGGAGTTCTTCGCAGAAATTAAAACTCCAAAACCTGTTTAATTTCATTTCAGGCAATTACCGGACCATTGATAAAACAAACACAGCGTAAAAGTCAGTGAAAATCATTCGGTACTATGATTCTGGAGACTGAAAATGTTTCTATAAAATACAATGTCATTATCGAATCAATAGCGCACTGCTTGTCAGGTTGGCTAAAAATGGTTCCGTAGAACAAGGTGCGAGTGATTCTGGGGCCGTGGAGATGAAAACAGATCCGCTTTATAGTTGCAAGTTTTGTTATCATTTCTATAGATCTAATGCGTAACCAACCATTTTCGACCTTTCCCGTGGTGATTTCTCGCTAGTGCTGCATTGACAAGCAAAATATCCACAACACATATAACCATATATGTTTATTGTGTGTGCATGTTAATACGCTGAACTTGTAGCAAAGCGCAGTAATAAATAAAAGGCAAAAAACACCTCGAAAACCACTCGTTTTCTAAGGCTTGAGTTCACCTTCAGCAGGAGAAACTAAATTTAGCCAAAATGTGTGAAGTACGGGATTTGGTATTTACTCCAAAGATGCCGATATCAATGGGCTCCTGAATGTAATTCCCTGTTTTTTAAATAACTTCCTCGTAAAAATTATTTAACTTATGAAACACAGAAACTGCACAGTTTCTTTACCTTTTTTAGCGATCTAATTCCTAACCGGATGTCGCTCTAATTGCTTCACGTTCTTAACCAATGGTTACGCATTCTATCGTTCCGTAGGCGTGCATAGTGGATAACGTCGTGTAATAAAATCTGTTGACCACACGTATAACACAGGTTACTGGCGCGTTAGGTCATGACGCCGTTCGTGAAAGGTCATGATACTGTTCGTGAAAAGTCATGACGCCGTTCGTGAAAATCCTTTGCTTTTTTAACTTCTTCGACGATAAAAATCGGTTTAAAATTATTGTTACATTACGATAGCACATACGTGTGATTAATGCATTTTTCAAACATCAAAAACGGTATTTTTTCTGATGAAAATTCGTGACATTTTTCTTATTTATACTCCAAACATAGGTGCTCGTTAGTACCGAGTACCCACAACCTAAGACTTGGAGCAGAAATGAAGAAAATAATGTGTACCCCCGTAAACCCCAGTTTTCTCTATATAAAGTTGGATTTAGGGGGTCTTTATTACACGTACTTGTTTACGTGATGTATGAGAAACAGAATCTTACACTTATGTGTGTGTTTGAGTTTTACGTCCTATCGACAGGTAAGGTCATACGGAGACTGGACCACGGTTCAAATACTAATCCGAAAGTCTGGAGAAGCCCGGGATCGAACCCACGACCGGTGGTTTAGGAGGCGAGTAGCTTATCCACTTCAACACAAAAACTTCTAATGAAATTAATGAAGCCGCCAATGGTTCGTTTTATAAATTTCATATGAAATGAACACTCGTGTAAGATCCTCTATGTTGTTAACGCGCAACAACGAAATTTCTAAAAATAAAAAGAAATGTAAGGTGGCTTCGCTGACAGGAAAGTATGCGCTCTAGTGAGATGAAAATTCTCCCCTTCCCTTCCCTACAATATGCTACAAAATGCTAAGCTCTTCAATGTAACTGCTATTCATTTTAAACACACGTAATAATCATTCCGAACGCCACACCTATGATGTGGTCGGAAACCGCTCGAGCACAATAATGTATCTAATAAAGAAATAATGAAATAACAAGACCAGTTCCTTGAGTGTGTGAACAATTAGACACACGAACAGCCACAATAAAATTCATGTACATTTAAAGCAATGTGTAAAAAAAGTCGTCCATCTCATGGTGGTATCAAACTGTGCTGTTCTGAGCCGACTATGTCGAGCACCAAGAAACAGAGTCTACTGTTAAGCGTAAATAGCCAGAGCAGATGCACGACATTTCCCCAGTATAAGTAAGTCGACATTTCGGATCGTAACTCGATACTGGTTAATTAAGCGATTAATTGATTAGTTATATTTTGTGTTGAACGACACTTCAAACCTTGTGGACCATTTTGTGTCGTCTCCCAGAGAAAGGAAGAAAAGTGAGAGAAGAGAAAGTAGAGGAGAGATAAGTGAGGGACGGAGAGAAAAGGGAAAATGAATGGAAGTGTGGAAACAAAACAACAACAACAAACAAATATCAACAACACTTCCCCTCTACCCTTATCTGCTGCAAGAGCAACGGGCCATACCGTACTGTTGGACACCCGAGTGATGCAAGTGATACAAGATGAAATCGCTACTGTATATTCTGTGCTGAAGATTCTATGCCTATGCTTATAATTATAAGCAGTTGGTTTGAAGGATTTCTTGTAAAAGCAAGTTTTGAGCGGACAAGGTTTCACTGTCAAAAGTCAATGGAGGTTATTACAAATTTTCCCAAAACATTATGCCGCTAATTCCTTTCCAAACAATGCTACACATGATTTTATATCAAGAATGACTCACTGGTCGTGTAGATATTCTAGTTTGTAACTGTGGATTACGGTTGACATACAGAGTACGACGGACAACGGACAAAGTATATACATTAAGGCTCATCGGAGCTAAAACAAAATAAGCATATTCACAATATAGGGTAAAATATATTTCTCACGATACAACCTTAAGACTGGCTTAAATAAATACTGGTAAAGCAATACCTGTAGCTCCTTCCGGAAGAACACAAACAACACTGCTACAGATGTCACTATAGCAACAGACCTTCCCACTTTCACAGGTATTCACAGTGCAATCATCGTCACATATACCACCAAATATGTCTGATTCAGGTGGTGGACATGTCGAATTTGAAGCTAAACAGCAAACAATGTCGAAAAGAAAGCATTAAACATATATATGCCATATATGAAATCGGTTTGGGGCAGAGCATATAAATATAAAAGGACGAGATGTGGCGAATACTGTCAAATTTCAATGGCACAAACCCCATTAGGACTGTGGAAATTTATTCTACACTTTGGTAGTTCTGCCCGATGAGGTGCAATCAAAGCACCAGGTCTAGGGGCAAAAGCGATGATTAAGAAATACATTTCAGTCTTCTATAGAATAAAGGAGAAACAATTTTGCTGTGTGCGCTATATGGATGGACGTAAAGTGTTGTGCGCTATATGGATGGACATTGATCTGAAACGTCAAAGCTTCAGATTTAAAAGTGTACGCAGAGTAATAGGGTGTACAAGCTTAATTTTGTCTTTTCAAGTCCACAGAAAAATGAGGCTTGTCGTCGCTAATAATTGAACTTCGGTATGAAACAAAGTCTTGAAATTCTTGATACAGGACCTTAAGGTACTTTAAATCCAAGCGTCTCACACAAATTTGTGACCAGCCGCACTATTGTTGTTCGTAAATGACTTTTTGACAGTTAGCGCATGGCAAGACTGAATTATAAAGTAGAAGTAAAACAAAGATCAGGAATTGATACAATTAACTTACTCCACCCATAAAAGACACCAAAGGGAAAGAAATACAAACATTAAGCGACAAGACCATAATGGAAACCTAAACAAAGGAAGGCCATAAGGACAGTTACTTTCCCACAAAATGGCCATATGGCCATCCAAAATTAAAAGACACAAGTGATACACACAGTAAGTAACAAACAACAACATAAATAAATCGCCACAGAAGAGCCGCCTTGGAACGGTCAGTGGAAGATTTCCACTGGGGGGCTTAAATCGATTTTACGTGGCCACAATCTTCGCCCTTACTTCCGTCGCGATTTAGACAAATAATTTGTTCAGTCCGCATGAAGGCCTCCTAACTCATCAGTGCAACATCTCCGTGAACACAAAAATCAAAGAACCACAGAGGTGAGACAACGGTGAGGACTCGACAGCAAGAAACCACTGAAATGCTGGAGCAAAAGAAAACCAATAGTTAGACTCCGATGAGCCCGACCAGAGACAGAGCATCAGGCACCAACCAACATTATCTCTCTAATTCTCGATAAGCCTTTACGTTGGAGCCGTCATAGAATCTGAGGCCTGACCCACCGGCGTGCAATTAAAAAGGGAAGCAAAATTTGTTTGTGCAAAAGGATTGTCATGGCTTAGTAGAGTCCGAATGTCAGATAATAAGGAAGCCATTTTAGTTGTTGAGTAATCAAATCGTAAAATATTGGTGAGTTATTGGCATTTTATTTTGCAAGACATAAACCTGATTTATAAGGAATGATGTAAGAAAAAATTCGTGCTTCGTTTTGCAGTCGTTTTTTGATTTTCTACTAAATATTGCGTCCGTTAATCAAAGCAGACGCTCTTTGTTAACGTAGCTAAATATTTTGCTTATTTGTAACTCCAACAAATACACTAACATTTTGCTGAAAAACCTGAATGACTCTCGCAGCAAAAAAATCTCTGTGTTAGAGGACAATTAATTTGTTAATTATTGACGAGTTGAATTAGCTATCGATGCTTTACTCGCCGCTACCTTTTCTTAAGCAGAACGTTTTTCTCACACGCAACCTTGGGCCCCTATTCTTCAGAGCTGCACATTTATCCCGACTTCGGAACAATAATAAAAACTCGCTTTTACGACAACATCAATCGAACGAATCCTAAGCTCTAGATGAGACGGATTTAATAGAGACATTCAAAAGTATTATAATTGCCTGATACTCCAAAAAAAAATGTTGTGGACATTTTTAGAACCGCCTCATTCCAGCAAACAAATGCCGTGTATATTTGTTAGAAGCGACTCGGTAAGACGATGCGAGGGAAAAAGCCCTTCCTACCTTTTATACTACTCATTAATAGGATTTTTAATCAGACAAATTCGCTACAGCGGCTGCCGTTATAGCGAAAGTCCTCTGTGCCAAAGTCTTTATCAATCATAATATTAAACTAGAGCTGTCAGTGAAACTGACTAGGGCCCCGGCAGCGCTATCAGAAATTTGTGGACGGACAGACGGACGGACAGACAGACAGACAGACGGACGGACAGAGTGATTACTATAGGGCACCCACACTTTCAGTGCGGGGCCCTAAATATCAACCATTCCATACGGATGAAAACCCTTTTTGCTGCCATATTGTACAGCAAAATACACAATGTTTTGTTGTTAAGGATTCGATTCCATGTAGTCACAGCGACGACTAGCATAGAGAATAACATTATTCATTTAATGCCCTTGTGTGCGGGGAATATAGAAATCTTACATCTGTGTTAGAGGTGGGTCACTGCTATCATCACGAGGCTAGCCGAGTGTTGCCGGACAGTGATCCCGAGGGACGGAATTTGTTATCCACCCCTCACACTTATGTAGGATTGTTTTTCTTGCATACCTTCCATTTCTTAGCGTAGACACTAGTGTGATCTTTAGTGACGTCAGGTAACGTGGTGTGACGTCAACCTTAACGACGGTGCATATGAGGTCGTATTCAATCAGTGCATATCAAACACGTGAGAACATTTCATTTTTACTCTGACCCTAGGCAAGAACACTAGGGTTAGAACATAATTTCTATCGCAGTCTAAAACCAAGGATTTCCTTATCTGGTGTGCAAGAATACCTGAGCAGGCAATTTTACCTGTCGAGGGTGAACAATTAGTCATATTGCTCTCACACAACGGCAACAAATGATTTATTATACCGAACTCTTACTTCTAGAGATTCAGTGAAAGAAACTTATTTTGCTATAGCTGTGCGCAATTGTGGCCAACAAGTAAACACTACGTCATAGCGCACGCAGTGATGTCCGAGGGGAATATTGCAGGGGAATATAATTTATGGCCCTGCGCGTGACATGCTTTCGATCAATCAGTATTCTAGAATAGTTTATGAATATTAATGAGGTATAGTAACTGATGATTTCATCTACGAGGCAATATAGGCCAATGCACATAAAACGATGTTACAAAGTTTAACGTGTTGCTCAGTGTTGGTCAAAGAACAGTACCGCATAGCCTGCTTACCAATTTGTGAGGAAACGATAAGTCCAATAGTTAATTTGAATAGAACTTTAATTTTAGTTTTCATCATGTCTCATTGCACAAGCGACTTTAAGGAGGAACATCGCAATATTGTTACCAGGGTACATAAATGAACTTAAACCATGAGAAAAGGACGGGATGTGCAAACAGAAACCCTTTAGTGAAAGAGCCCTCCTGAATGAACAGACATGAATACCTCAAAATACTCTGACGGCTAAATGACCCACGTACTCTAGTTATTTGGGTTTAATTGTCAGTAAAAGGTTTAACTTATTGTAAGACATAGCATTTAACGCCTCGTTGATTGCCTTTTCATATGACCGGCTTGGTTTCGTTTGTAATTGGAGACATGTCACACAAATTTTTCTTCACGTTTTGCGACAAGGTATGCCAGAAACAAAATAGAAGTGGAGGCATTGATCAGGAATCGATACAATTAACCCACAGCTCCCATCAGAGACACCAAAGGGATAGAAACACAAACATGAAACAACAGACCCTAATGGAAACATCAATAGCGGAAAGGCAAAAGGACAGTTACTTTCCCACAAAATGGCCAATAGGCTATCCAAAATAGAATAATATAAGCGACACAAACACCAAAAGACAAACCATAACAAAAATAAACCGCGACAGAAGAGCCGCCTTGTGACGGTCAGCGGAAACGAATTCCTCTGGGGGGGGGGGGGGGGGGGGGCTTAAATCGATTTCACATCGCCACAATTCTCGCCCTTACTTCCGTCGCGATTTAGGCAAATAATTTTTTCAGTCCGCATGAAGGCCTCCTAACTCATCAGTGCAACATCTCCGTGAACACAAGAACAACCACAGAGATGAAACAAAGGTGAGGACTCGACAGCACAAAAAAAAACACTGAAATGCTGGAGCAAAAGAAAACCAACAGTTAGACTCCGATGGGCCCGACCAGAGACAGAGCATCAGGTACCAACCAACATAGGCCTTTGCACTGTAACCGTCATAGAAACTGAGGCCTGACGCACCGGCGTGCAATGTAAGAGGGAAGCAAGGTTGTCAACCCTGATTGGGTTAACTACCATGCATGCAGTCTGTCGTACACAAGCCTGCTCGGCTACAAACACTAGCAAGAACCTTGCGTTTTAGATATAGAAGATTTTACATGAGTGTTCATGTATTATTGAAATAATGAAATGAGTTGAGGACAAGGAATAAAATGCGAGGCTCGGCCGAGCATTTTATCCCTTTCTCTTCAACGGATTTAGTAGATTTGATGAAACATGAGCACGAAAGCAAGATTCTGTTTATTATATTGGATTTTAAATGACATATTATTTACGTTTTTTTATAACAATGTAAGCACTCCGCGATAAGTTAACGCGACGTCGTTAAGGACATCGTAAGTGTAACTTTACTTAATAAATTCACTCCAACTAATTTGCATAAATAATCCACGAGTGGATTACCGAATTTAATACACGGCGTTACAATATTCCCAGACGCGACGTCATATGATAAATAAAAACTATCACATCAGTCATCGATAAAGTGGGCAGATGTAAAGGTTGATCTGCGCATTTGTTGTTCGCAATTGCCAAATGCATATTTTCTTATGATGTGGTTTAGTTGGCCGTTGATCGATATTGTCAGATCACTTTGTTTGACACAAAAATATCATCGTTTATAACATAAATGCGAAATCATTTTATAAAATGATGTAAAATCCTGTTTTTCTAAAGGAGTAGGCAGTTCAAAAATTGAACAAATAATGATCCTTTTTAACAGATATTGAGATAGTCTGAGTATCAAACAAAATATTTCCAAACAAACATAAACCTTTGTAACGGATATACATTTCAAATGAGTTAAGACCGATTTGTTTTTCATCCTTATATAACAAAGCATTACTTTACAGGTTATCAATCCGAGCGGTGTGAAATTAAAATAAAATCTAAGAACATTAAGTGCGGTGTTGAATTTAACACCGTTGTTTTGAATGGCATTCTGCATGGCATTCTGTCCGAAAATGCTACTGTTACTCTCTGCCCCTGCCATCGGGGTTGAAAAAGTAGATGGGCTGCATGATGCTTCCACGCTGAGCTGAAACCGACCACAAGTGAGTATTGGTAAACCGTTTAAGGAATCAAAGTCGTCTTAGGAAAAGTGCCGGTCGGACCGTTCATGCTTATAAAATGAAAGCAATGATCAGGAACCCACACCTTCCATCAGAGACACGAAAGGGAAAGAAAGGCAAACATGAATTAACTAGACCCTAATTGAAACACCAATAGCGGAAAGCTAGCAGGACAGTCACTTTCCCACAAAATGGCAAATTTGCTATCCAAAACAAAAACGTATAAGCGATACAAACACTCAAAGACAAACCATAACAAAAATAAGCCGCGACAGAGGAACCGCCTTGGAACGGTCAGTGAAACGAATTCCACTGGGGGCTTAAATCGATTTTACGCGGCCGCAATCCTCGCCCTTTCTTACGGAACCCTGGAAGGGACATATAATTTTTTAAGATGTTGTGCGAACAAGATATTAAGTTGTGCGAACAAGATACAGTAGAACTTCAATGGCTCGAACCCCAATGGCTCGTTTACCACGGATGAGTCGAACCCTTTCTTGGTTCCGCAGGGAATTTCTCCAAATACGATATAGGGATAATATAGAGGGGTTTTCTTCTTTTATCTTGCAAATGAATGCTATGTGTACTCCTTAGAATCGCCTCGATGAGGCGATTCTAATGAGTACACACAACATACATCTATAATGTAGAACACTGCAAAGATCCCACAAATATATCCGCTATGCCTCTTGGTAAAACTCTAAGAATAACCCTCGATGGCTCGAACTACCGCTTTATCGAACAAATTTTCAGGGTCCCATAGGGGTTCGAGCCACTGAAGTTTGACTGTATTATCTTGTACGGACAATATAATATCTTGTGCGCACAAGATATTATGTTTTGGGCACAAGATATTAAGTTATTCGAACAAGATAATATCTTGTGCACACAAGAAATAATGTTAGTATGTTGTGTGAACAAAATAATATGTTATGCAAACAGATAACATCTTGTGCGCTAAAGACAATATCTTATGTGCACACGATAATGTGTTGTGCGCACAAGATATTATGTTGTGCGAACAAGATATTATGTTGTGCAAACACGATAATATCTTGTGCGAGCAAGATATGTCATGCGAACAAGATAATATTTTGTGTGTACAAGATATAATCGTGTGCCAACAAAATTATAAGTTGTGCGCACAAGATATTATGTTGTCCGCACAAGATCGATGTTGTGTAAACAAGATAATATCTTGTATACACCAGATATTAAGTTGTGCGAACAAGATATTATACAAGATAATATCTTGTGCGCACAATATATTATGATGTTCGCACAAGATTATATCTTCTTGTGCGCACAAGATAATATCTTGTTCGCACAACATATTAAAAATGCATGGCAGTTCAAGGGTTCTGCACTTACTTCCGTCACGACTTAGACAAATAATTTGTTCAGTCCGCATGACGGTCTCCTAACACATCAGTGCAACATCTCCGAGAGCACAAAAAATAAACAACCACAGAGATGAAACCTATTGGTTTCAGTGGGCGGGAGGGATTGAGATGTCATTTCATCTCACTGCAACGTCTCCCAAATGGCCTTTATAGTGTTAATGGGTCCGATAAACCACAAACTAACTTAAGAAAACAAACAAAAAATGAAGCTACCGTTACTCTGCTAATGTGTATGTACCGTAGTAGGCGACGGCGAATGTGCTTCCAGTCACCCAGTCGGTCATTTCTGTATTCCGAAGGAATTTGTCTTATTTAGCCTTACGTATATGAACGGCCATGCCTATATTGTGTTCATACCATTGAGAAAACAGGCTTATTCATTTATTTGGTTATGCTGTGCTTCCAAAGGATCTAACTTCAGAACTTATTTATCTTCACTGCAGCTGGTGTTGTGCTGTGTTGCGGTCGTAAAACGTCTCCTCGTACAGTGCAGATTATATTTTCTGGTCCTTTGAAATCATTGAGCTCATTTTGAATCATTTTCAAAATAGAGTTCTGTTTAAGCCGGCGCTAGGGGGCGTGGCCGGTGTTGCATATTTCAGTTTTGGTCATGAACAGACTAAAAAACAACTGTGTCTGCTATTTTCGTTTATTTGGTGTATTCTTTTCTTCCAAAGGATCTAACTTCAGAACTTATTTATATATCCATCAACTTAACTAATCTATGCAATAACCACCCCTACCCCATCACCCCCACTCCTAAAAATACATAATAACTTGCGAAAACTTGGGGTTTTATGGCTACTAATTCTTTATTCTCAAAGATAAAGGTTGTTGTTGTCTGTACACTTTCGAACCGCCTCACTGAAGCGAGTCTGACGAGAACCCTCAACATATGTTTTGAGTGTAAATAAGAACAATGTCACAAATTTCTACCAGAAAATTTACCATTTTGGAAAAGTTGTATTGTTATAATGTGGAAATACTTTTGATCTGAGGCCGAATTGATATTTTTTTTTAGTTTGGGTTTTACGGCCCTTTCAAGATTATTTCACTCATATCGAGCCGATCGTTAATCATAGGTGGGCGAAAACCGGAGTACCCGGCGAAATACCACCTGACCTTACGTTGCAGAACTTATTGTCTCACACGTGACCCGAGCGAGGCTCGAACCCACGGCGGTGAGAGACCTAATGACTAAGAGTCAGCGCTCTTATCCATTAGGCCACGGAGGCCCGTAAGGCCGGATTGATAGTCGGTTTTTAATAAGTACTAGTAAACCTTAAAAATCACATCATTTTCTTTTTTCAGAGACAATCAGTACAATCATCTCTTGTTAATCGTCTGCTGAAAGACAGCTGATACGAAACTGCAATTCTTTCTTTGTTAAGTAAGAATTGAAAGAATATTGTCAGCTCTATTACCTGTACTTGTGTATAAGGGTAAATTTAAACATTCTATTTACGATGGTACAAGTTTCTACTTTAAAGTATTTTAACAATTTCCTAAACAGAAGCAAACTGTATCTGTTTCAAAGCAAATGACTTGCGCGATTGTAACGTCAATACGTAAAACAGAAGTTCGCTATGTCGTAAGTTTTATCATATGGTAAAAGCATTTAGCATTCAAAACAATCCTAACGACTTTCTGCTTGAAACGGCATACTCAATGAAAACTAAAATCACGGTTTTATAATCTGTGCAATTAAGAATAAATTAAATAGCTCATCGTCTTATTTTTTATCACTGGGTAGGTTTCAGGACTGTGACATTTTTATAATGGTAAAGTTGTTTTTACATGTGCGTCTTTCCATTTGGTATCTTGGATGGGAGCTTTGAGATAATTTTATCAATCCCTGATCATTGCATTTGTATCATATGAAGCCGCGTCTGAGAATGTAATAACGCCACGTAATAAATTCTGTATTCTTCTTGTGGATTAAATAGGCAATTAGTTAGATACGTACTGAAACGTTACACCTTAACGACGTCGCGTTTACTAATGGCGGGGTACTGACATTTTTTGATAACAAATCGTGAATCAAATGCGTTTTAAATGTTATTTGATAAATAGAATCACATGGCATTTTATCCCCTTTTCCTCAACTTTTTAATAAATTTAATAACACAGTAACACTCATGTAAGATCATGTATATACACAACTGATATACTCTGCTAGTCGGATGACCCTCTGTTGCGGTAGGATTCTGCTTTGCGGATAAATTCATATTGTTCTATTTATGAAAATCTAAATTGGATTTCTGGGCAAGCTATGCACAATTTTAATTCTGGAGATGAAGCCCGATACCCGGCCAAAAGTTGTCCTTCTGGTGGTAGCGATTCGCTGTTTCTTATTGTTTATATGTTTCTGAGTTGAGGCACCAGTTGTTTTTGATATTTAAAAAAAAAACTATTGAAGACACTAAGGTAAATTTTGAACGTACATTGAAGTATGGGCATCATCGGATCGAGATCAATTTTGAAGTTCCTGCAATTTTGTTTGGGACCCAATTAGTTTTGTTCCCACTTAAGTTTCGGTAATAATAACTTACCTTTATTTCTTAGATTCACATCATTTTCAAACAATTGAAGGGGTTAGTGCAAGAAGGTACCTAAGTCACATTTTCATTATTTTGAGAAAAACGCGAAAAACAAAGTATTTTGCGAAAATTTCATATTTTGTGTTTCTTATTTTAAATAAATAGTTCTGTTGATATATTCTATGATATGAAATGGTGTAAAGATCGCATAAATAGTCCGACGTATATTGCAGATATTCATTAATTTCAATAATGTGTTTATGCAAGAAGGGGCCTAAGTCCATGGTTGTTTATGCAAGAAGGGGCCTAAGTCCATTGTTTAAAGGACATAGTTTTCTCTATTAAGAGCAGAAACCTGTTACATTTTATTGAATATGTATATTTTATCTTTTGTAGACTCTTTATAAGTTTCTTAAAACAAAGAGCTGAAACAAATGAACAACACATACACCGATAACTCGAAGTTGTTTGTGGTAAAAATGGACTTAGGCCCCTTCTTGCACCAAAGATACGACCTTTGACTTAGGACCCTTCCAAAGATTCAATGGAACTGTCATTTTTAATGCCAATAAAGAAATAAAGCATATCAAACTATATATCATATTGTAGGTCTTGGTATGATATATCTGAAAATAACAATATCTCAGATTTTTCCAAAAATGGACTTAGGTACCTTCTTGCACTAACCCCTTCAATTATTGGCTAAAATTATAACAAAAAAGTTTTCCACAAAGTTTAATGCCAGCTAAAAATCGACGTTGAGATCATATGGTCGTGACAGTCCAACCATATTGGAGGGAAACATTGTTTATTGTGATAATGTGCGTCGCATGAGTCAATGAATCCACTGAAGTATGAGCAACGCTTCGTCTTAATAAGCGTTTAATAGGATAAAATCCGTAAACGAACTAAAAATTAAAAAATTAAAATCTTTTAAGTGTGCCTGTATTACACGTACTTGTTCAATTCATTCACAGGTTTAAAATAACCGTAAATATTTATTCTCATCTATACATGTCGGTACAATATATCGTACATGAATGCGAGGTATGGCATAAGGAGGCTTGCCTAGTAGTGCTTCCGGTGATCGTGAGTAACCTGATCATACAAAGAATATGGAGCGAAGGAACAACGCGGACGCCCAGAGAAACATACTGTCGTGCATACCAGATGGGAAATCCTTGATTTTTACCCAGGAACAGTAACTCTTATCCTACATAGGCAATCCTACATAGGAAAAAGATGAAAAAGCAACTTCGCAATGTAGTTTGTTGTGCGCGTCTTGAATTTAACAGTAGAGATCAAAGCATCCAAATCACAATCCCAACTCATGGATCCGTAAGCAAACAATGAATCAGAATGTTCAGAAATTGAATGCATGCAAGAGAAAGTAATTATATTGATGTGAGGGGAAGAAAAAAATCAGTCAATTGGGGTTCAAGCCTAGCACTACTCAGCAAGCCTCGTTATGCCAAACAGTGGCACTCGAGTAGGATTTTTCTATTCAAACCTCATATTAATGTAAGATGTATTGTACCGGCATGTATAGATGAGAAAATATGTTTAGGGTTATTCTTACCAGGATCAACAATATATACACACAACAGAAAAAAAAATACTTGTACCATCCAGTTTGCTTTTTATAATGCGAGGTTTGTTTTGAGAAGCGTCCTAGACTATTTTAGAAATTTCTCGCCAAACAGCTTCGTCAGATGCGAATTCCATACATCGCAATATATTAGCACGTCTGTATGCTAAATTCTACTTTCACTCCAGTTTAAATGAGAGGCAGCTCTCACAGTCTTACTTTTCAGAGAACACTGATAACTTTTACGGAGGGTCTTTACGAACAGGAAATAAAACAGGTATCTATAAAAAGCTGACACCCAGCATAAAATCACTGGAAACGTACTAGATGCACCAACCCACTTTAAACGATAGAGTTGGGGTATTCAGTGATTCATTAATAAACACTTTCATTTAGTTTCTTAGTTTAAAGACCTTATAATTCATTTTACATCCAGTTCTCTTTAATTGAGTTTTGTTATTTATTTATCATTGTAGGTAAATAAAGATTCGTGAAAATTCAAGCAGCAGCATGTACGAATGATTATGGGTCTTGCGTTAACATATGAGTATGCATACTTAATTCAACAACAAGGCAGCTACAATGGAGAAAAGCATATTAGCGGCACTCGCAAACCCAATGTTAGCACTCAATGCATTTTGATAAAGTTTTGTTTATTAGCAAATCAAAGCCATCGACCAGATATAAAAGATTAGTAATAAATGCTAATTGTACAATAAATTTAGAGTTACCTGTGCACAAGGATGATACATTATAATCCCAGTTACCCGTATCTGTGCAAGTAAACGTTTCTGCATTTTCTATTTCGCTGAAACCGACATCACATGCGAAATTGTCACAAGAGTCACCGACGTGTATTCCGCATGTTGTTGAGAAATTTCCATTTGGTATTTTCCGCTTGCACAGAGTTTCTAAACATAGAAAGAAAGTTAACTCAAACGTAAAAAATGGCATCATGTAGTATACAAAAGCTAATTCTACGCTAAGCACATATTAAATGTAAATGTCTAGTGTTATATCCAAGAAATGTGTTTTATACAATATAAGAATCTTATATGGGTGTGAGGGGTGGATGGAAAAATCCGTCCCGAGGGACACTGTCCGGCATCACGAGGCTAACCGAGTGATGCCGGACAGTGATCCCGAGGGACGGATTTTTTCTATCCACCCCTCACACCCATATTGGATTCTTTTTCTTGCATACCTTCCATTTTTAGCGTTAATTTATAATGCTGTAGTCACTTCGGTTACCGACGTCCGCCATATTGTGTTGACACTACAGGAAAGTTTAGTGACGTCACGTAACGTGCATGACGTCAGCCATAACGACGGCGCATACAAGGTCGTAATCAACCAGTGTAATTATCAAACACGCGATTATATTCGATTTTGGATCGGAACACCAGGGTCAGAACATAAATTTCTATCCCAGGGTAAAATCGCGGATTTCCTTGTCTGGTGTGCAAGAATAAATTATCTTCGGCAATATTCTTATTGCCAGCCTGCGCCCCGGATCCTGCCAACTGAGGTATAATGTTTGACATGTCAAAGTTGCAAATACTGTCATTTTGCCAAAAACTACTTCAACTCCTTCATCCATAAAAAGGCACATGTGCAACTCATATATGCCTACAACATCTTATCAAATGGAATGCTTGAAAACTGTTGAAGAAGTTAAGGAGATAACCTTCCTACACTTCATATAAGGCTAACTGAAGATTAACCCAAACATTTCGCTAACCGCGAGGCAAGTTTTTAAGCTCACCAGAGCCAAAGGCTCATGTAGAGCTTATAGGATAGGAAATGGTCCGTCATGGACGGGAGTTTGTAGATGTATATTTTGTATTAGCCTGTACAAATACGAGTGCAACCAACTATGGGCTTGCACAAATGTGATAGTTATTCTGTGCCAGGGCTTGGTCTCTTGTTGGTGTGAAAGCTTATAATTGTTATGGGCCACCGTATTCTCCTTGTGAAAGCTTATCCTTGTTGTTGCATTAAATTTAAAAGTCAACCTGCATTGTGGGTACCTAATGGCTTTACTTCCGTGTAAAACCCACCAGCTATAATGTCTACGCCCATGACCGTAGACAACATTTAAAATACAGCCGGAGCACCTCAAAGTTTACAAGGTGATTACTGTAACCATCAAAAACACAGATCAGCATGCGCCTGACCAGGTTTAGCATTTTAAAGGGATCTTCCATTGACTATGAGAAATCCTCAGGGGGGTGGGGATGATTGAATGCTAGTTTAATCATATCGTATTTTCATCGTTTTATCAATTTTGGACGGTTTTTTAATGCGTCCTTTAGCGATGTCCGGGCGGGCGGGCGTCGGGTGGGCGGGCTTCGTCCGTGGTTTACCTTTTTGTTTAACCTTTTTTCAAAATAATATATTGCCTTTATTCTTCAGTGGATTGCTTTTATATTCGGACTGTTGCTTCGTTGATAGTATCTCTGTCATATGCAATTCATTAATGGCACCTAGGACCAGAGTTTTGTTGAAAATTACAATTTTTCGAACTTAAGTTTATTTAAGAAGTTTTCTCTGCATTACCTCAATTACTTCACTTGCAAGATTGATAGAGTGTAGAACTCTGAACCAGTGTGTCCTTTGTTCAATTCCAGGTACAAGAATGTTTTTTCCCCTTTTTTTTCTTGCTTAAAAACACACTAACTTGCAAGTTTGTAAAATTTATTTATTTTTGTCAAATATATTAATTTAGTTTTGTACAATGCAAAGGCTTCAAAACTTCTTGTTCTTTTGTTCTCAGCGGTACACAGGTTTTTTTTTTTAAAAAAAAAGAACATATGTATGTACACACATGCTTGCATGAACACATGAATGCATGCACTCATGCATGCATATTTGCACTCATGTGCACACATACATGCATGCACATCCATGTGCATACACTCATGCATGCTTGCAAACACACACATGCATAAACATACACACTCACGCATGCATGCATACATACACTCATGCATGCATGCACACACTGCATGCATACACTCACACTTGTATGCATGCCTCACACATGTCATGCAAACCTACATTCACCCATGCATACATGCACGAACACACACACACATTCATGCATGCATGCATGCATTCATTCACACACACACATGCATGCATGCATGCATGCACACACACATGCATGTTTACACACACATGCATGCACGCACACATTCACTCAAATGTTGGGTATAACAAATTATGATCTCAAGCAAAATCGACTTTAAGGGTGCTGGGCTAAAGGTCAAGGCCACTGTCTATTATTAGGTAACCTTTGTCAGCGCTGTAGTGCCTACATTTATAAATATATTTAAATTTAACTTCACACAAATGTTGGATATGAATTGCTGCAGTCTGTTGATCTCTTTTACAAAACAAAACGTATTTTTTGAGTAAAAAATCCGTATAATTGAAATTTTATTTGCATAAACGTTAGCCCCTATAGGTGAGCTATGTTGCCTTCTGCCAACTCTTGCTACATTTGCAGGTTGCAGCTTTACTGACGTCAAAACTGCACTGAAAAACAGAATTCGAGAATTCAAGAATTCAAGGCCCTTTCGAGTCTGTGGTTCACGTGAACAGGGTGCAACGAGTAATTAGTTACATCGAAGATTCATAAACACGCTGCATGGCAACCTTTTCCATTTAGACCAAATGTGTTTAATAACTGAGTGGTTACGTAGGCTAATTTGAATTTTCACTCAAAGCGCATGCTCGAAAACTACTTTGTCAGAAATAAATTGTTTGATAAGCTAATGCATTTGGGCGTTATGTAATAGATATTCAATAATATTACTTCTTCCTGAAAACAGTAATACGGGGTTCCTAAGAAGCCCCGTTTACTGAATTTCTAGTTGATTAAATAAGGCTTATATATTTCTGTCCTCATCTGGATAATCTTTGTTGCTGATCGTTCTCCCATGTAGGCCTAATTTGAAATTTCATCCAAGATACAAATGCAGATGACAATGGTTATAATGATCACTACGAAATATGTTTTTTTTCAGAATTCATATTTTATATTTGTTTCTCAAAATTTAGACTGTGGGAACTCGTTAGAACCGCCTCGGAGAGCTGGTTCTTACGAGTACCCACAAAATGAGAATTTGAGCAGAAATAAGAGAGATAATGTAAAATCAGATAAACTATGTGAAAGAAGGGGCTAAGGCGGTCAGTTTTATATACTCGTATTCTTGTGCTGTGAACACATCAACAGGAAGGGCAAACAAATATGAGGTATAAAGAAGATAAGCAACCAAAGGCAAAGCAGTCAACATTTGTTTCTCTGGCGAGATGAATAGAAAATAGAAGTTAGGGCTATAATTTAAAAAAAACACATAGATAATAAAACTCGTCATTTCATGCACAGCATGGTAAACAGAAACCATTTGTACTCGAGGCAAGGTTCATATCTTTGTTTACAATTGATACAAAGTAAAATGTATTAAACATAAGCGAGACAGTATTTGTGCTACGCTGTTACTTCGAGTGTTAACGTTTGAGCCCGATCTATGCCCAGAAAACAATCAGCAACCAAGCCATGATCTGAACTTATTTTATAAAACGCACAAAACAATGTAACAATTCCAAGCAACGGCTTGTAAATTTCAATTAAACAAAATCAATAAATTCTATCTCATAGTATTACGCCGAAAACATGCCCTGTCGTCAAGACGTACTATAAGTAACTGGAACATAAGCATTTAATCAAGCCGTTGCTCGATAATCCCTGGACACACTGACCATAAAAAGACAAATGTTACATTTAAATTAGTTCACCATTACTTTCCCAATGTCATTTAAAAATCCCAAACAAGGCCTAAGTCCTAGACTTAATCCGTATTTCAATTTTTCATCAAGTTTTCACGTTAAATAGTGGGAAAGAAAATGACGTGAAGTGAAGGTCATATACAATCGCTTAAAACGGTGAGATTGGTGCTTCACAAGCTAATGATACTCATTATCTTTATTAATTTGGATGGTCAATTTGTTTTCCCTATTATTAGCCTATGTACAAACCAGTGGGCCCCAGCGCGGGGACATTTTTGGCCCTAGGGCTATAATATTAATTAATGAACAATATTGGTAGAGATCCACTAGATGAAGCTTCATACCAAATATCAAAGGCTTGGCCTTCTGGATTCAGACAAGAAGATTTTTTAAGTTTTTTTTCTGATCTTCTCCTTTTCATTACCATGACAACCAAAATTTTGCATGGAATGGAATTCTTTGAACAACTTTGAGAGAGGGCCACAAGAAGATCATTTCTGCCAAGTTTGGTCAAAATCTGTTCAGCGGTTTGTGTGGAGATGTGTTTTAAAGCAATTGTGGACGAAGGACAGACAGACGGACGGACCATTGACGACAAAGGATGGTAAGTGATCACAATAGCTCCCCCGGAGCCTTCGGCTCAGGTGATCTAAAAAGTGTATTAGAATGGGGTTAACTATTTTGAAAAATGTCATTTGGGGAGGATAAACTCGGTTTAACTTTCGCAAATTTCGTGTTACGGCTCTGCTAAAATGCAATTAAAATGATAAAATTCCTTAGAATGCAATTTTCGAACGTAAAATATCTTCGATTTACCTTCTCAAATGACAATTTTGAATACAGTTATCCACTAAATAAATGCTGGTTGATGCGGTTTTGACCATGGGCGGACTAGAGCCAGTGTTGTTTGTTAAGGACTTCTGTCTGCAATTTCTCAGGAAATTGCCCAACCTGCTTCGACATGATGCAGCGGCCGAAAATCATATCCCCTCCAAAAGCTTCGTCCGAAAATCATATCCCCTTCAAAACTAGCAGGTCTGTATCTTCAATTCCTTGGATCACACCAGAAATAAGATGAAAAATTCGGAGGAGAAATAAGATTCATGCTAAGGCAAAAAAGTCGGGAAGTGGTAAACTCAGAGCAAAATTTGAAAACCTGAGACGAGAAATTAAAAATGACATAAAAAATCAGCATGATCAGTATGTAAATAACTTGGTAGGTGATGTAAAGGCGAATCCCAGAGACTTCTACAGATATATCAATAGTCAGAAGAAAGATAGGCAAGGTATCCCACCCCTTAATAAAAGAGGAGGGAACGGGGTTGCTGAATCGGACTCTGAAATGGCAGAGGAATTGGTTGGTCAATTCAATGATGCATTTAATAAAACTGAGTTCAACGAGGTTCCTTTGACTGGAAGATCGGCCCCTTTCATGGAAATCATTGTTGTATCCTCTGCGGGAGTGGTCAAGTTACTTAAAGGCTTGAACCCTTCTAAAGCTTTAGGGCCTGATGAGCTTCATCCTAGAGTCCTGAAGGAACTAGCAAACGAGTAAGGTCCAGTTTTTGCTCATCTTTTCCAACAATCTCTCGATACGGGTGAAATTCCCAAAGAATGGCTCCTAGCCAACATCTGTCCACTTTTCAAAAAAGGGACAGGGCTCTTGCTCGTAATTATCGCCCGGTGTCACTGACCTGTGTTCTATGTAAATTGCTTGAACACATAGTCTGCTCAAACATCATGGCCCACTTGGATGAACATAAACTTTTGTCAGACGAACAACATGCATTTAGGAAAAGGCATAGTTGCTAAACTCAGTTGAGCACGGTTATTAATGATTGGGCAAAAATCCTGGACAAAGGGGGGCAGGTGGACACATTTATTCTGGACTTTGAGAAGGCTTTTGACACCCCTCCTCATGAACTACTTAAATCCAAATTATTTGGTTATGGAATTGGTGGGAAGACTCTTAAATGGATAGATTCTTTCCTTTGCTACAGAAAACAGCGTGTTGTTGTTAATGGTGAATCTTCAGTATGGGCGCCAGTTTTGTTTGGAGTCCCACAAGGGACTGTTCTTGGTCCTCTGTTGTTCTCCATGTACATCAATGATATTTCCACTGACATTGACTCAGAAATAAGACTGTTCGCAGATGACTGTGTTTGTTACCGGGAAATTAGAGATACAGATGACTCACTGAAACTTCAGGCTGACATAGAAAGATTAGGATGTTGGGCCAGAAAATGGGGCATGAGATTTCAACCAGTTAAATGCAATATTATGCAGATAACAAGGAAGAGAACTAATAAAGTTGAGGCTTCTTACACCTTAGAGGGAACGGTCCTCGAAAATGTGAATTCCATTAATTACCTTGGTGTGACAATCACTCACGATTTGAGATGGAATACACACATTAGCAATATGTGTACAAAGGCGATTAGAACACTTGGTTTCCTGAGGCGAAATCTTCATCAGTGTCCTCAGGATGTGAAAGAGACAGCATACAGGGGACTTGTTCGCCCAATCTTGGAATATGGTAGTTGCATCTGGGACCCAAGCGGAGTGGTCCTTAATGAAGAAATTGAAAAAGTTCAGAATAGAGCTGCTAGATTTGTAACTGGAAATTATTGCTTTGATACTGGGAGCATGACTGGAATTCTGGGATAGTTAAGATGGGAGTCTCTCAAGAAAAGGAGAAGAGACAGTAGGCTCATACTCTTATACAAAGGTCTAAAGGGTGCTGCCAGCATTCCAACAGATGACCTTGTTCCCCCGGCTAGGCACTGTAAAAAACACCATTCAATGACGTTTCAGACCCTTTCTGCAAGAACGGATATTTATAAAGAATCGTTTTTGCCCCGAACCATTAGAGATTGGAATGCCCTTCCCGATTCTATTATTTTGACGGCTGAAGGTGCTGAGGATTGTGTAGCTAAGTTTACATCTTTGGTTAGAGCTAGGGACAAACTTCCCATATCACAGGTCCTGGTGTATGAATGTCATTTGACGTGTCACCAGTAACAATTCTGATTCTGATTCTGCTTCTGAGCGGCGGAATGGTCTTTAAGGGGAGTGTGCGGACAGGTGATAAACTGTCCCTACTTTATGCTACTGTTTATAACATAAAACGTACCTATGCATAGTGAAGTCATATTAAAATCCCATGCTCCCACCTCTGTGCAATTGAATTCATCAACGCCTTCTTTCTTGTGGAAACCATAAGCACAGTTGAAACTGTCGCATGAATCGCCAACAGTTGTACCACAGCTACTTGACAGATTACCATTTGGAATTTCTGTTGGACATAATATCTCTAAAAGAACATAAAAACTATTTAGAGTAAGATGGTCGCAATTGCCACAGTTTAACGATTATTGGCCAATTCAGAATATCTCTAAAAGAACAGAAAAACTTTTTAAAGTTAGATGGTCGCAATTGTCACAGTTTAACGATTATTGGCCAATTCAGAAAATACGCGTTTCAAAAGGGATTTAACCATCATAAATGTCAGCTAGATAATTAATTATCAAATGCTGTTTTATTTGCAACAAACAACTACCTTATATATATATATATATATATTTCTTGAATAATATTTAATGCCAGATTTGACAAGTTTGCGACAGTTAAAGTAACGATTGTGCTAAGTGGCCCATATTGTTAATAACAAATCATAATATGGTGTATCAAACTGTTCTTTTTAGGGTTCCAAATCTGAAATTTCTACATTAAAAAAATCTCCATCCCACCTCAATAGACGATCACGAAACTATACAATGTACGTCTTTCTGGAATTCTAAACATAAATTTGGTATGCTCGTTAGTAGTATCTAACTGGTATCGCCCCGGAAAGACTCTTTAGACGCACGTTCGTTTTTAAGCGCCTCAGTTAGACGGGTCGATAACATAGGGTTCTAATCAATGACACAAGTCTTAAGAAGCAAAATTCGAAAAGCAAACGCATTCTTTCTTGCTTTAACGCATGTCCATTTACCTGTGCAGGTAGTTGATAAACTGTAATTCCATGTTCCGGATTCTGTACATTCAAACTGGGCGATCGGATCTACCTTTCTGAACCCATAATTACAAGTGACGTTTTCACATGAGTTACCTACACCTAATCCACAAGTGTCTGGTACTTCTCCATTTGTGAAATTTACAGGACACTGTATCTCTGAAAGAAAACAAAGCCATACATGTGTTTTGGAATATACAATATATTCCTTGTTGAGAGATGTTCATGTTTATAACATGAGATGGTTAACATTAATACAAAACGCGAAATCATTTCATAAATGAAGTTATTTTCATTTTAAGAGCAGGGAAATGTCGAATTTATCATTTGAATTCGTGTTACAAGAGTCTCTGGTCGGGACCGTCGAAGAATACGGTTGATTTTAACTGTTCCTGTGTTTCAGTTGTTTCATCCTGCTGAGTCCTCATAATTGTTTCATTATTTTTAAGGTTCTCGGAGATGTTGCACTTGTGAGCTAGACATCCTTTTATCGGACTCAACATATTATTTGTCAACACAACTACAGAAATAAAGGAAATGATTGTGGCCGTAAAATCGACGAAACAGCAGCCACACCCCAAATAAAAGATATCTTTCTGGCCGTTCCAAGGCGGCTCTTCTGTAGCGGATTATTATTGTATGGTTATGTCTTTGCAGCTATAGTCTGCTTATATTTTTTGATAGCTGCTTGGCTATTTCCCGGTAAAGTAACTGTTTTTTAACTCAATTAAGTCCAGTCAGTGACTCTAAATGTATCTCCTTGGAGAAATCAAGTCTGCCATTTAACCCTCTACATCCATTATTCTGTATCATATTTAATATTAACAAAACTGTATGTGATACACTCGACTCTAAATACAACACTGAATCTGGATGAACAACATCTTTTCGTCAAACAATTAGTCCATTCTGAAGCAATCTCTTCCATATTCTGATTAAGGAAATAACCATACCAGAAAACAGGGTTTCAGTTATAACTCAAAGCAGTTCGGTTCATCTGGATCTAAACTGTTTCTATTGGTATCTGAAATACGTGATGCCTATACATAAGACTAGAAAAAGTGTCCACAGGACACGGATGCCCCCGCCAAATGCCATTCATAAAAAGTACTTCAAATCAATCATAAATTATATTAATATCATAAATGTAGGCGGTAGAGCGATGGCATTTTTTTTTCTAAAAATAGCCACAGTGATCTTGACCTTGAAAGTTGAAATAGCTCGAGATATTGTCATAAGGAACATTTGTGTGAAGTTATACTGAAATCGGTGAAGAAATGTAAGCGCTAGAGCCATGACAAAGTTTTTCTAAAAATAGCCACAGTGACCATGACCTTGAAAGTCAAACTCGCTCAAGGTATTGTCATAAGGAACATTTGTGTGAAGTTATATTGAAATCAGTGAAGAAATGTAGTTGCTAGAGCGATGACAAAGTTTTTCTAAAAATAGTCATTGTGACCTTGACCTTGAAAGTCGAAATGGCTTGAGATATTGTCATAAGGAACATTTGTGTGAAGTTATATTGAAATCGGTGAAGAAATGTAAGCGCTAGAGTGATGACAAAGTTGTTCTAAAAATAGTCACAGTGACCTTGACCTTGAAAGTGGAACTCGCTAGAGATATTGTCATAAGGAACATTTGTGTGAAGTTATATTGAAATCGGTGAAGAAATATAGGCGCTAGAGTGATGACAAAATTTTTCTAAAAATAGATACAGTGACCTTGACCTTCAAAGTCAAAATCGCACGAGATATTGTCATAAGGAACATTTGTGTGAAGTTATATTGAAATCAGTTAAAAACTGTAGGCGCTAGAGCGATGAAAAAATTTTTCTAAGAATAGCCACAGTGACCTTGGCCTTGAGGTCGTGACCTTGAAAGTCGAACTCGCTCGAGATGGTTTTGTAAGGAACATTTTTGTGAAGTTATATTGAAATTGGTGAAGAAATGTAGGCGCTAGAGCGACGACAAAGTTTTTCTAAAAATAGCCACAGTGACCTTGACCTTGAGGTCATGACCTTGAAAGTCTAACACCTCGAGATTTTTTATAAGGTACATTTGTGTGAAGTTATAATGAAATTTGTGAAGAAATGTAGGCGCTAAAGCGATGACAAAGTTTTTCTAAAAATAGCCACAGTGACCTTGACCTTGAGGTCATGACCTTGAAAGTCTAACTCGCTATATATTTTTTTATAAGGAACATTTGTATGAAGTTATAATGAAATTGGTGAAGAAATGTAGGCGCTAGAGCGATGACAAAGTTTTTCTTAAAATAGCCACAGTGACCTTGACCTTAAGGTCATGACCTTGAAAGTCGAACTCGCTCGAGATTTTTTATAAGGAACATTTGTGTGAAGTTATGCTATATCCCCCCTCACAACTATGTTGTGCGAGGGGATAAAAATATTACAAATGTACTTCAAATCAATCATAAAATATATGCATCAAGGGCAGATAATCCAAAAACCAAAAATGCAAGAGTTGTCTTCCTTGTTCATGACACATCGTCTCAGTGTGATGAATGCACCTGTGAAGTTTCATGAATATATTCCATACGGTTTAGGAGTTATGGCCCGGACACGGTTTACTATTTGGTACTAAGTCAAGGGCAGATAATTCAAAAACCAAAAATGCAAGAGTTGTCTTCCTTGTTCATGACACATCGTCTCAGTGTGATAAATGCACCTGTGAAGTTTCATAAATATATTCCATACAGTTTAGGAGTTATGGCCCGGACACGGTTAACTATATGGTACTAAGTCAAGGGCAGATAATTAAAAAATCAACTAGAAAAAGTGTCCATAGGACACGGATGCCCCCGCCAAATGCCATTCATAAAAAATATTACAAATGTACTTCAAATCAATCATAAATTATATTAAAATCATAAATGTAGGCGGTAGAGCAATGACAAAGTTTTTCTAAAAATAGCCATAATGATCTTGACCTTGAGGTCATGACCTTGAAAGTCAAAGCAACTCGAGATATTATCAAAAGAAACATTTGTGTGAAGTTCTATTAACATCCATCAATAAATATAGGCACTAGAGCGATGACAAAGTTTTTCTAAAAAATAGCCACAGTGACATTGACCTTGAAAGTTGAAATAGCTCGAGATATTGTCATAAGGAACATTTGTTGGAAGTTATACTGAAATCGGTGAAGAAATGTAAGCGCTAGAGCCATGACAAAGTTTTTCTAAAAAATAGCCATAGTGACCTTGACCTTGAAAGTCAAACTTGCTCAAGGTATTGTCATAAGGAACATTTGTGTGAAGTTATATTGAAATCAGTGAAGAAATGTAGTCAGTAGACCGATGACAAAGTTTTTCTAAAAATAGCCATTGTGAACTTGACCTTGAAAGTCGAAATGGCTTGAGATATTGTCATAAGGAACATTTGTGTGAAGTTATATTGAAATCGGTGAAGAAATGTAAGCGCTAGAGTGATGACAAAGTTTTTCTAATATTAGCCACAATGACCTTGACCTTGAAAGTGGAACTCGCTAGAGTTATTGTCATAAGGAACATTTGTGTGAAGTTATATTGAAATCGGTGAAGAATTATAGGCGCTAGAGTGATGACAAAATTTTTCTAAAAATAGCCACAGTGACCTTGACCTTGAAAGTCGAAATCGCACAAGATATTGTCATAAGGAACATTTGTGTGAAGTTATATTGAAATCAGTTAAGAAATGTAGGCGCTAGAGCGATTACATAGTTGTTCTAAAATAGCCACAGTGACCTTGACCTTGAGGTAATGACCTTGAAAGTCGAACTCGCTCGAGATATTGTCATAAGAAACATTTGTGTGAAGTAATATTGAAACCAGTGAAGAAATGTAGGCGCTGGAGCGATGACAATGTTTTTCTAAAAACACAGTGACCTTGACCTTGAGGTCATGACTTTGAAAGTCAAACTCGCTCGAGATATTGTCATAAGAAACATTTGTGTGAAGTTATATTGAAATCAGTGGAGAAATGTAGGCGCTAGTGCGATGACAAAGTTTTTCTATAAAATAGCCACTGTGACCTTGACCTTAAGGTCATGACCTTGAAAGTCAAACTCGCTCCAAGAAATTGTCATAAGAAACATTTGTGTGAAGTTATATTGAAAACAGTAAGGAAATGTAGGCGCTAGAGCGATGACAAAGTTTTTCTAAAAATAGCCACATTGACCTTAACCTTGAGGTCATGACCTTGAAAGTAGAACTCCCTCGAGAGTTTTTTATAAGGAACATTTGTTTGAAGTTATATTGAAATTGGTGAAGAAATGTAGCCGCTAGAGCGATGACAAAGTTTTTCTAAAAATAGCCACAGTGACCATGACCTTGAGGTCATGACCTTGAAAGTATAACACCTCGAGATTTTTTATAAGGAACATTTGTGTGAAGTTATAATGAAATTGGTGAAGAAATGTAGGCGCTAGAGCGATGACAAAGTTTGTCTAAAAATAGCCACATTGACCTTGACCTTGAGGTCATGACCTTGAACGTAGAACTCCCTCGAGAGTTTTTTTATAAGGAACATTTGTGTGAAGTTATATTGAAATTGGTGAAGAAATGGAGCCGCTAGAGCGATGACAAAGTTTTTCTAAAAATAGCCACAGTGACCTTGACCTTGAGGTCATGACCTTGAAAAATCCAACTCGCTCGAGATTTTTTTGTAAGGAACATTTGTGTGAAGTTATAATGAAATTGGTGAAGAAATGTAGGCGCTAGAACGGTGACAAAGTTTTTCTAAAAATAGCCACAGTGACCTTGACCTTGAGTCATGACCTTGAAAGTCGAACTCGCTCGAGATTTTTTTATAAGGAACATTTGTGTGAAGTTATGCTATATCCTCCCTCACAACTATGTTGTGCGAGGGGATAAAAATATTACAAATGTACTTCAAATCAATCATAAAATATATGCATCAAGGGCAGATAATCCAAAAACCCAAAATGCAAGAGTTGTCTTCCTTGTTCATGACACATCGCCTCAGTGTGATGAATGCACCTGTGAAGTTTCATGAATATTTTCCATATGGTTTGGGAGTTATGGCCCAGACACGGTCTACTATTTGGTACTAAGTCAAGAGCAGATAATTCAAAAACCAAAATTGCAAGGGTTGTCTTCCTTGTTCATGGCACATCGGCTCAGTGTGATGAATGCACCTGTGAAGTTTCATGAATATATTCTATACGGTTTAGGAGCTATGGCCCGGACACGGTTTACTATATGGTACTAAGTCAAGGGCAGATAATTTAAAAAACCAAAAATGCAAGAGTTGTCTTCCTTGTTCATGACACATCGTCAAAGTGTGATGAATGCACCTGTGAAGTTTCATGAATATATTCCATACGGTTTAGGAGTTATGGCCCGGACACGACATACCATTTGACTATATATGGATGTAAGTCAAGGGCGGATAATTCAAAAACTAAACAAGCAGGAGTTGTCTTCCTTGTTCATGACACATCGTCTCAGTGTGATGAATGCACCTGTGAAGTTTCATGAATATATTCCATACGGTTTAGGAGTTATGGCCCGGGCACGGTTTACTATATGGTACTAAGTCAAGGGCAGATAATTCAAAAACCAAAAAAGCAAGATTTGTCTTCCTTGTTCAATACACAACCTTTACAGTGTGATGAATGCAACTGTGAAGTTTCATGAATATATTCCATACGGTTTAGGAGTTATGGCCCGTACACCGGACGAACGAACGAACGCACGGACGAACGGACAGGGGTAAACTTTAATGCCCTTCCGGTATTCTCCAAATACGCGGGGGCATTAAAAGGCAAACAATATATTTGAAGTAAATTTTCTTTTGACTTGTCCTGTATCTGCTAAAATTGCAAAACCTACGCAAAGGGCTGATGAATAAAATCTGATTGCATACCAATGCAAAGTGCTGACAAATTGTAATTCCAAATTCCTGAATCTGAGCAATTAAAAGGTGAAACGTCATCTGTTTCGTTGAATCCGTATTTGCAGGTAAAGGAATCGCAGAACGCTCCAATCTCCACTCCGCAAGAGTCTGACAGATTTCCATTTGGGATGTTTCTTTCACAACGAATACCTGCCAATAGGAAAGTAAAAAAGAAATCCGTCAAAATCTGACGGAAACTGAGACAGACAGAACGAACCTTTTTTTTTTTTTTTTTGCAAAACATGTTAGACTTAGGCACTAAAGACGTAGTTGTGTTTAATCTGCTCGTGTTGATACAAACGTTTTATATTTGTCATACATAAGCTGCGCAATGGCAGACCAATTATAATGGTTGGCTCAAATATAATAACTGAAAGACAATGAAAACTAGTTGCAAGCTCGGTATCTAGAGGTTAACTGTGTGTCTGCTGTATGCGCCATCGGTAACGCAGTCGAATGCGCGTGCCTTACTTGTGATGAGATGGTCGCGGGCTCGATACCTGCCAGGTCGCCAATATTCTCATGTGGAGATTGAACATGAAAACATTTCTTCGGCAAATCTCCCCCTTCAACTGGATGTCAGTAGATTGCCAAAGCATGTGCTCGTTAACCGTTTATGCGGTATAAACCTGTCCAGGAAAAGCGTGATTACATACAGTGGTCGGCTCGACATTACTTAAATAATGGTGACTTGGCCATTTAAATATGTTCTAGAAAGATATTTTCGAAATTCAACAATAGAATCAGTGATCCCAAAGGACAAGAAACTATAAACTACACTATCTTATAGGGCAGGGAGACTTTGTACGGCCGCCACACATTCCCAGTTACCAGCTGTAGTGACGTTAAATATGTTCTAGAAAAGGTTATCCTTTGGAAGCCAGGAATATATATAGAGGATTATACATAGGTGCTCATGTATTATTGAATTTATAGAAAGAATGGAGGAAGAGGGATAAAATGTAATGCTTTAAAGTGTATTTTATCCTATTATCTCAGCTAGTTTGATAAATTTAAAACTACATGGGCACGAATGCATGATTTAATTTATCATATGACACTTAAAACGCATTTAATTCACGATCTTGTACAAACATGTCAATATTCCGCCTTTAGTAAGCACCACGTCGTTATAGACGTCTTCGTGTAACATTAAGGTGTGTATCTTTCTAATTTGCATCTTTAATCCACTAGTTAATTACATAATTTATAACATTGCGTTATTACATTCTCAGACGCATCGTCATATGATAAAAACAATACTGAACAGCATCAAGTTACATGTGATGACGAAATTCTGCATCTTTGCTGCTGGGTTCTTGTTTTGTGATTAAAGTGCCTAATAAACACTTTTTGGGTTATTTCCAGTGTGTTTTGTTCTTCTTAACAATAAACCTGTTTAGTAATCCTGCGTTGGTCATTAACGGCACTTCTTAAACTTCAGTATCTTTAAATTGATATTGTGTTGGGGTATGAAAATAGTACTGACTTTTCAGGAACTGCCAAAAGAAAATGAACAACCGAATATTTAAACGAGATTATAAATGAGGTGCACCATGCAAAATTATATCTACTGACATAAGCGCTCAGCATAGATACAGTAAGGCTGCATAGTCGGAACAGAGTCTTTGTCTGAATTTCCCATGAATGGTTAAGAACATTGTGTGAGTAAATGTTTTGGGCCGTACCAACCCGGCAAAAAGGAACTTCGGCCATGCAACCACAAGGAATACGCCAACCATCCTGCGCATCCGCGTGGTAACGGCAGTCTCCGTTGTTCGTTTCATGGATGGTCGTTTACAAAAAAGTTTCTCTATGTTGTCAAGGAAAGTGGTATCCTTTGGAAGGAAAGACAACAAGACAGAACGGAAAACTGTGGAGTGTATATGGGTTTTCTGAGTTAGTTTCGGCCATTTAGGCCTCCTTAATGATCCACAAACATTTTCCAAAAGAAAAAAAAAGAAACATAAATGAAATCGATGATCCCAAAGGACTAGAACATAAACCCAAACTATAATGAATGACAAGTAGACATTTACAGCTGCCACACATTCCCTTAATAGCGGCTGTGGTGAAGTAAAAAGCTAATCCTTTGGAAGAAAAGACCGCAAGACAGTACTGAATTGTGTGGAGTTTACAAGATTTATCTCGGCCTGACTAGCTTATTTGACCAAATATGCCTCATCGGTGAGCCTCTAACATTAGTTAAAATTGCGTAGTGGAATCAATTATCCCAAAGGAATAGGAAAAAATCACTATGATGAACGCTGAACGCAACTATTATTGTCGATTCGTTTTGTTTGAATGTCCAATAAGACTTTATGATTATGATTGTAAATAAAATAGATCGCGCGAAGCAAAATGGTCTTCGCTGTACACTTAACGGATACAACTGTCACTAAGCTCCTTCAAACAGTCAAGGAAGAAAATATTTAGACAAAGTTTTGTGTACAGACTTATTTGAAACTTTACCGTTATCGCGCAGAAAAATTAATTAAGCCACTTCCCATTACTGCCTTTGACTGAACAAATTATTTGTCTTGATCGCTACAGAAGCAAGGGCGAGGATTGTGGCCCCGGGTCTCATTTTGTTAAAGTATCCCCTCATTTAAAGACTAATTAATCGATATAAGCCCCTAGTGGAATTCGTTTCCGCTGACCTTTCCAAGGCGGTTATTCTTTCGTGGTTTATTCTTGTTATGGTTTGTCTTTGGGTGTTTGTTTCGCTTATATTATTTTATTTTTGATAGCCTATTGGCCATTTTGTGGGAAAGCAACTGTCCTTTTGCCTTTCCGCTATTGGTGTTGCCATTAGAGTCGGTTGTTTCATGTTTGTGTTTCTTTCCCTTTGTCGTTTCTGATGGGAACTGTGGGTTAATTGTAACGATTCCTGATCATTTCCTCCACTTCTATTTTGAACCAATCATCTTATTTGATGTAATCTATTCCTATAAATTTCCTGTTAATTCACCCATTGAATGTCAAATCGTGTAGGTCCTGATCAGATGGTCATCTGATCGGGACGAATAAGCCATATGATCCGGATCTACACTGTTTGCACAGGTAGTAGTTGTTGTGTTCAGTTGGATACGGGTTAACTAAGCGCATAAGTTCGAAGATCACTTTGCGTTTGGCACGGTAGTATTACCTGCGCAGAGGGACGATATGTTATAATCCCAATTTCCCGACTCTGTGCAATTAAAGGGATCGACATATGTGTCTTCTCTATATCCCCTGTCACAAGTAAAGTTGTTACAGGAGTCTCCAACCTTCACTCCACATGCACCAGCTAGTTTGCCATTCGGAATAGTTCTGTTGCAGACCGTCTCTGGAAGTATCCATAAGTGATAAGGAGAAATCTTAAACCCCAAAAAACAGGTACTAATGCTAATTTCATTGAAGTGAACTCTTTCAATATATTGTCTGCTTAGTGCAATAACGGTGTAACTGCCATTTTGAGATATAATGGCTGTAACACCGTTATTGCACTAAGCGGACGATATATTAATTTGAACCGTGTCATGTGGATCTTCTTTTACACCATCTGTTGTTTATTTGTTTTGAAGTTTGACGTACCAGTCAACAATTTAAGGTCATTTAAAAGAAGACGTTGCTTTCAATTTGTAGGACTTCTACCCGCAATTGAGATAAAATGACATCTCAAGCCCTGTCGCTCCACTACCGCCCCCACCCCCGCAAAAAAGAATAGCGTTTTATGCATGACTGGTCTGACTCGCACCACCTTGCATCGAAGGCTTAAACCTCCTAAGCGGTTTACCAGCACTCATGTTTTGTCAGTTTCTGGTCGCAGCCTAATCTATTTGCCAAAGCCCCATGGGCGGAGTATCCCTAAACTATCTGCGCAGTCCATATTTTTAAACGGTTAACACAATGTTAATAAAAAAGGTGCAACTATACGAGGACAAGCAATTTATCACAAATACTTAGTCATCAGGAGCTCAAAAGTCTGAAACTTCTAAAACTATATTATTATCATAAAAACAAGGTGAGACCAACTCCTAAGTCAGTGCGATTTAATTTTTTTAAACCAGTTCTAAATTATAAAACAAATAAAATCATATAAACGAACAATTCTACATCAACTCAAAAGTAAAAATGATTAAAAACAACAATACATTAACTTGAACACACATGTATTCTGAAAATAAGGCTCGTTAGTAGTAGTATCTACTTTTCAAGCTCAAGAGCGTTAGGGCTGGACTGGTCAGATATTAGGCAGTATGGACGTCCGTTTATGCAAAACACCGTGCATTCAGGTAAGGTTGAAGACCTGTATCTGGGCCAATACGAAAATACTTGATTAATGACAATTTTATTAATTGACACAATTAAAAAGCATGGTTATTGATTTTTGACCTCCGGTTTATATTGGTTAACCTGGTGTTAATACAGATGATCCCCTGACCTCCGATCACTACAGGATAGACAGTTTGTATATGTTCAAATAGTCAGTTTGTATATGTTCAATTCAATCTTTACTTTACAACTTTTATTTACCAATGCAGAGAGATGACATATTATAACCCCAGGTTCCGGAATCCGTGCAGTTGAAGGTAACAACATCGGCCACATCGGCATTAATATGAAATCCGTATTCACAGGTAAAATTGTCACAGACATTTCCAATTTTGACTCCACACACATCTGATACTTCGCCATGTGGTATAGTTCTATCACACTGGGTCTCTGTATATATGTTGAAACAAAGATATTTGACATTAGACAATGTAATATCATTTTCTCACATCGAAAACGTTACAAATGTACATAAATCCATGTGATACAGCCAGAGCTTTTGGCGATATTTCTTCTAACAATGGCGAAAGGTTGGGAGAACGTAAAAGAAATATTAGAGTATTGTCGACTTCTGGTGTGTAAGAATCGAAATAGGTCAGCTCTGTTTTGTGATTTGTTGAGTAATAAACCACAATCTGTCAGACTGTTGTAAATAGACAAATCACGAGCCCTAAACAAATCACAGTTAGCGCAGACCTATCTCTTAAGCATCACATTAAAGACAAAAAGGAAGAATCTCTTTTCCCTCTGGATTCTTCACGTGAGTGAGACAGGAGCTAGCTATGAGGCAGGCGCTAGCTATGAGACAGGAGCTGGCTATGATCACGTTAATAAGTCAAAAAAAGCCCTCACCATCACGTAAACAAGTCCGTGAAATGAACATCCCCTTAAACCCCACTTTTATAGAGAAAACTGGGGTTTACGGGGATAAACATTATTTTTCTTATTTCTGCTCAAAGACATAGGTTGTTGGTACTCGTTAGAACCGCCTCAATGGGACGGTTCTAACGAGCACCAACAATCTATGTTTGCAGTGTGAATAAGAAAAAGGTTTCGGATTTTCATTAGAAAACTAGCTATTATGGAGGTAAGAAAAAATGCACTATGGCGCACGGATGTGTTATCGAAAAGACCCAGCACGTTACGACAACACGCCTATTTATATATATTGAAAAGTTTACCATAAAAGACTGAAAATTGTCTGTAACAAAAATTCTGATATTTTATAATTCTGCTCAAAACATAGAAATAGGGTAGTCCTTAGACAACCTCTGCGAGGCGGTTGTAACGAGTATACACAATCTATGTTTCTATACAGTTACAAGGGAAAAATGTATACCCATGTAAACCAAAGTTACACAATATAAGAGTGGAGTTAAAGGGAGTCAAATCGTTATAGGTGTGATTTCGCGATGACGGTCATATTTTGAGGAACTCAACGGTGCCAAATTCAGCACTAATTCCAATGTAACACATTTGTAAACTTAAAATATTTCCAATAAAATTGTTATCGTTTGGAAGCAAGGAATACTTCGCAGAAATGAAACAGTGGAAGAGTAAACAAGCTTTCTGGGCCAGACTAGCTATTTTCGGTCAAATAGGCCTCACCCATGTCGCTGAAATATTGTCTAAAATCCACAATAGAATCAGTGGCCCCAATGGATTAGAAAATATAAACTACACTATGATACATGACAGAGAGATTTTTAACGGCCACCACACATTCCCAGTACACTAGATATATTGACTTTAAGTATGTATATGAAAAGGTTTTCAACACCGCAGAACTGAAACGCATGGAATGCGCAAGTTTTCCTGGGACAGACGAGCTAGTTTGGGCCAATAATGCCTCATCAGTGACCCTCAAACTTGTTCAAAACTCCATAATGGAATCAATGATCCCAATAGACAACAAAATATAAATAACACTATGATGAAAGATAGTGAGACTTTTAACTGCCGCAACAACTTCTCATAACCCCAGTTGTTTTGACGTTATCCTTTGGAAACAATGCATACACCGCAGGACTGAAACATATGGAGTGTAAAGGTGAAAACAGAAACTTTTTGCATTCGTCAGAACGTCTTTGACAGCATATTTACGAGACCAAATTTCGTCGAATTCAACAATATAGAATTTTGACAAATGTGCTGGTGTGGATTAAATACGTTTGGAATACCATACGATAAATAGATTTGCATTTATTTAACTCGTATAATATCCCTTTTCCTCAACTCGTTTAATAAATTCAATAATACATGAACATTCATGTAAAACCCTCAATTTATATGACGTCGCGTCTGAAAATGTAATAACGTTATGTAATAAATTCCATAATCAACTAGTGAATTAAATATGCAAATTAAATAGATACGCCCCGTTACCTAACATGTACGACCTCCTTAACGATGTCGCGTTTATTAATGGTGGACTATTGACATTTTTGTTGAACAATGGTGAATACAATGCGTTTTAAATGTCGTACGATAAATGGAATCTTGCAATCGCGCTCATGAATTATTGCATTTATTAAACTCGTTGAGGAAAAAGGATAAAATGCTAGTCAAAGTCTCGCATTTTATCCTTTCTCCTCAATTCGTTTCACAAATCCAATTATACATGAACATTCTTGTAAGATCCTTAATTTACAATAGAAGTGGAGACAATCATCAAACAAATACGTTACATCTCAACCCAAGATACGAAAAGAAAAATAATAAACAACAAAGCATAAAGTTTTAAATAAAACACCCACGCTTGAAATAATAAAAAAATAAAAAAAATAGTTCAGCTACAGCAGTGATTTACTGAGTTATATATCACTTTTTAGGTCATTTACAAAGTAAATTTAATCACGGAAGCGTAGTGATTTGTCTTCATACAACTGGTCGATCATTAGTGATATGTAACGTAATAAATCATGGCACTAGAGCTGATCTGTTTCGATTCGAACACAGTATAAGTCGACGAGATTGCTGTTGATTCCTCCAGATTCTCTCTATCGTTTGTCATGTTTAAAGAAATCCCACCAATACAAATGATTATATCGCATATGATTACTTGTTTTCATAGCAGATCTGATAAATGAAAAGAATATTACACCATCTAACGTCAAGGTGACAGAGAATGGAGTCATTAAAGTCATGAAACGTGATAAAAAGGCCGCTATTCGCGTCGCGCTCTTTTGTCCCGTGATTTTTCACACACTATATCACTGGATTTAACCATTTGCTATACAGAGGATCTTACATGAGTGTTCATGTATTATTGAATTTATTAAACGAGTTGAGGAAAATGGATAAAATGCGAGGCTTTGCCATTGCATTTATTTAACTCGTATAATATCCCTTTTCCTCAACTCGTTTAATAAATTCAATAATACATGAACATTCATGTAAAACCCTCAATTTATATGACGTCGCGTCTGAAAATGTGATAACGTTATGTAATAAATTCCATAATCAACTACTGAATTAAATATGCAAAGTAAATAGATACGCCCCGTTACCTAACATGTACGACCTCCTTAACGATGTCGCGTTTATTAATGGTGGACTATTGACATTTTCGTTGAACAATGGTGAATACAATGCGTTTTAAATGTCGTACGATAAATGGAATCTTGCAATCGCGCTCATGAATTATTGCATTTATTAAACTCGTTGGGGAAAAAGGATAAAATGCTAGTCAAAGTCTCGTATTTTATCCTTTCTCCTCAACTCGTTTCACAAATCCAATTATACATGAACATTCTTGTAAGATCCTTAATTTACAATAGAAGTGGAGACAATCATCAAACAAATACGTTACATCTCAACCCAAGATACGAAAAGAAAAATAATAAACAACAAAGCATAAAGTTTTAAATAAAACACCCACGTTGGAAATAATAAAAAAGTAAAAAAAAAATAGTTCAGCTCCAGCAGTGATTTACTGAGTTATATATCACTTTTTAGGTCATTTACAAAGTAGATTTAATCACGGAAGCGTAGTGATTTGTCTTCATACAACTGGTCGATCATTAGTGATATTTAACGTAATAAATCATGGCACTAGAGCTGATCTGTTTCGATTCGAACACAGTATAAGTCGACGAGATTGATGTTGATTCCTCCAGATTCTCTCTATCGTTTGTCATGTTTAAAGAAATCCCACCAATACAAATGATTATATCGCATATGATTACATGTTTTCATAGCAGATCTGATAAATGAAAAGAATATTACACCATCTAACGTCAAGGTGACAGAGAATGGAGTCATTAAAGTCATGAAACGTGATAAAAAGGCCGCTATTCGCGTCGCGCTCTTTTGTCCCGTGATTTTTCACACAATATATCACTGGATTTAACCATTTGCTATACAGAGGATCTTACATGAGTGTTCATGTATTATTGAATTTATTAAACGAGCTGAGGAAAATGGATAAAATGCGAGGCTTTGCCGAGCAATTTATCCCTTTTCTTCAACGAGTTTAATAAATTTAATATTACATGAGCACGAATGCAAGATTTTATTTATCATATGACATTTATAACGCATTTTATTCACGTGTGTTTAAAAAATTCTCTATTCCGCCATTAGTAAACGCCACGTCATTTAGGACGCCGTACATGTAACGTTACGGAACGTATCTAGCTAATTTGCATATTTAATCCACTAGTGGATTATCGAATTTATTACATGGCGTTATTACATTCTCAGACGCGACGTCATATGATAAATAGGCGATCAGTGTTGGATTGACAACAAGACAACCTAAAGTTCAATTATTGACAAAACAAGGCCTAACAGCTATCAAAATAAAATACAAAACAAGTTCGCAGATGAAAAGGCGATTTAAGTCTCGGGCCTATTACGCCGGCGACTGGATTAGCTTTTATGCAAACAATCTGTCGAATGACATGTCTTACCGAGTCTTTTATATCGAAGAATAATTTTACCAAACAGAGTAGTGAAATCATTGCAAATATATTTGTTTATGAATACAAACAACGTTTAGGCTTATGCTGAATTTTGAACAACCTTATAGAAACATACATTTACATGTATATTTAAGGACGAAGTTTTCATTGAAACGGGCAGACAACGTTTAAATAGCAATTTCTTCCGACTACAAAAACTGAGCTTGAGGTTTTTTTAAACTTATCTAATGCTCAGTTCACAAGAGGATACTGTTCGTTGTCATTAATACATATATATAAGTGGTACGAATAATTATTTCGTAGTTAGCTTAATGGAGGAGCATTGGCTTAATATAGGGAGCAGTCGGTTATCCTAATTTTGGTACCTGCGTTAACATGCGTTAATTGTTATAATGGTCGAATAGCTGATCTGTGTCAGCTTTTATCGTTCATTAACATTTTATCCGCGAAAAGTACCCATCCCTAACTCATTACAAAATAATTATAAAACCCGAAGCATCAACCAAAGTTTGTTTGAAGGTATAACTGAACGATTCCTTTTGTTTTGAATAAGGCTTACATCATAGTGTAGATTATATTTTCTTGTCCTTTGGGATCATTGATTCCATCGTAGAATTTTGAAAATATCTGAGGGTCACTGATGAGGCCTAATTGGCCGAAACTAGCTAGTCTGGCCCAGAAAACATGTTCACTCCATATTTTTCAGTTCTTTAGTGTATTCCTTGCTTCCAAAGGATAACCCTTTTATAGAACATAATTAAATAAAAAGCGGTGTTAAATCAATTAATTTAAAAAAGATGAGATGCCTGTATGAAGAAGTACTATTTGTTAAGACTGCAAGAAATATTTCAGGAAAAATATGTTCAGCCCATTATATATTCAGCCTCCTTAATTGGTGACTAGAAATCATGTTCAGTGCAAATTTAAGCTAATTTTAACGTGTACAGAAGTTTGATCTTTGTACAAATATGAAATAGTAGACTTGTATATTAGTGTGCCTCTCCGTGGGTTTTCGCTTCCTTAGGTGTTTTGAAATGTAAACCTCCCTAGTGATATAATTTCCAAGCGCTTGAAAGTGGTTAAACGATGTAAAAATGCTGATAGACCTAAGGACAATGCCAAGTCTTTCAGCGTTTGTACAAACGATACACCTTTGTGCCATCATGTAAACTAAGCATCGCCTAAAAAAGGAATTTACAATTTAGGAATAATCTGCTTAGTGTGTGTGGCTTTGCATCACGAAAACACGCCTATATAATTTTGACCCTCTTGAACCCCACTTTTATGAAGTAAAACTGGGGTTTGCAGGGGTAACCCTTATTTTTCTTATTTCTGCTCTTAAGTAAACGAGTCGGTTCTAACGAGTACCCACAATCTATATTTTGAGCAGACTTAAGAAAAATATATAAAAAAAATTTATCTTAAAAAGTTCGTTTTTTTGGCGGTAAAGTTTCCAATGTATTTGTATAGGCGTGTTTTCGAATGGTTTTACATTGTAACATAGTATTGTATTAAAACAAACTCTGAATAAAATTATAAATTCCCTTACAGTATGTTTGCATTTGGTAAAAGTCGAACCCGTTTTTGACTAAGACCTAAAAATAGCTGTATTTCCGCTAACCCAACCGACCCTGTTTTTTCTGCCGACCCTGCAATATTTATTGCCATCCAGACAAAATTCATATAAAGATTTTCTTACCTACCGACCGTAATATTTTCTAGCACTTTTGATGGAAATTCACAAAACTGTCAAACAAGCAAATAAATAATTGAAGCGCTGTTCATTTGCTTCCTTGATGCTTTTAACCTCAATATTTGAATGTTTTAATGTAATATAGTTAGAATTAAGCCTTTTAAACTGTGTTTGCTTTTTCCGTCAAATACAAAGTTGACAAAATAAAAATGTTTTAGCGACCTATTGACCCATACCCTTCGTCGGTATGTTAGCGGAAACACAGCTTTTGTTTAGGCCTAATACAAGCTTTTCAAATCTCGGTTCCAAAATGAATTAAATGAATATTTATTATAAAACCTACCGATGCAGAGTGATGACATATTATAATCCCAAGTTCCAAGCTCTGTACAATTAAAGGGGTTAACACCTGTCTTTTCTTGGAATCCATTGTCGCATGTAAAATTGTTACAAACGTAGCCAACTTTCACTTCACAGGCCCAATCTATCTCGCCATTAGGGATGGTTCTGTTGCAAAATGTCTCTGTAATAGGGTTCAAATAAAGCAGTCTTAAGGCTTGGATCATGACATGTAAGCCGTATGTAATAAAAACATAATATTATCCTAACTGATTTTTAAATAGGCCACTTTGAGCGAAGATTTAAATCACAATGCGTAGCTACTCATTCAGTCGATCGTAAAGTAGCCTATCTTGTCAGGAACTTTGGATCAAACAACATTCATATAACGAACTTCGAAGACTGTCTGTTTTCAGTTCCGTTTGGCGATGTCTAAGTAAGGTTTTGTTGTGCCGCGTTTATGTTTTGGCATAATTTCATACAATTGTTAAAGCCTTTTCACTAGCATTGGTATTGGTTCTATTGCATTAACCTATGTCTTCTTAAGGTTTACTTTATCCTGCAAAACATTATGCTATTAAGAATTGATATGATATGGCAGTGTTATATTAAAATTGATTTCATACCATACATGCGACATGTTTCACCTTCTCGAAAACACATTTTTGTAATCTTTTTACTCTGCCTTGAAATGAATATAAATCGAAACTCTACTGGGATAGCTAATAATCTACATATTTAATTGTTTTTCATTTAAAACGCAAAAAGATGTTTTCTTAAAACAAAAATGACATTATCTTTTTATAGCTTAAATATCATAGTCCTAAATTAAGCGGAACACAAAATGTCTTTTCCATCTTAACTATCTCATTATGGAACAGATACACAAAAGGGAAAGACACACAGACATAAAGTAACTAGACCCTAATGGAACCATCAACACCGGAAAGCCAAAAGGACAGTAATTGTCCCCACAATCGCCATCTGGCGATCCAGAACAAACCGATATAAGCGATACACATATTCAAATACAAACCATAAAACAACAACGGAAGAACCGCCTTGGAGCGGTCAATAAAAAGAATTTTAATGTGGGGTTTGGGCTTAAATCGATTATACGAGGCCGTAATCATCGCCCTTACATCCGTCGAGATTTAGACAAAGAATTTATTCAGTCCGCATGAAGGCATATGCGAATGAGTTACATCAGTGTAACACCTCCGAGAACACAAAAATCGAACAACCACAGAGATGAAACAATGGCGAAGACTCGATAGCAAGAAACCTCTGAAATGCTGGGGCAAAAGAAAACCAACAATTAGACTACGCTGGGCCCAATTATAGACAGGTAACAATTTTGATAACAGTTATCCCGTAAATTAATCTTTTATCGCAGAAAATGAAGGTACCTTTAAGGTTGGATCTTTTACACACACATAATCTAAAAGGACTGTCCCCGAGTAGTAAAATATTTGATCGATAGATTGAAGTTTACAATTTTCATTAGTTTCTTATTATTTTATTGGATCTATCATATTTTCGACAAACCAACAGTTTTCTTTTTCTGTCGGCGGCTTTAGATGGCTGCACGCAAACGCTAAAGAAATTTGCTTTTAATATTGCTTTTAATCTTATAGATTAACATACGTGCTGTTCTAAGAGGATGGGCGCAATATTTAGATAAAATATAATTCTAATTTACTGAACTTTGAAAGAAGCAACGAGGATAAAAACTACTTAGTCCAGTTATTCATCGGCAAACAATACTGTTTGTTGTTTTGGAGTTAATATGCCATGTCAACACGCTTTAGGTCTGATCCTGCCGATCATTTTACCTAACAATACTTTATCTGGGCAAGCTTATAAAAGAGCGGTTACCAGTTTCTTTCGCCAGAAACTGACAACTGCCCTTCTCGAATCGTTGAAGAGAGGGAAATACCGTTAAATATTTATGATCAACCTCTATAAATGCATTATGCTGACCCGGCATTGTAGCGAATTGCTAACTTCTGATCCTTTGTCAAATGCGAATCAAACTGAGCCACCAAAGCCAGCTAAACTCAGATGGTCTGGAAGATAAAATGGAAGAATATCGACACCGTTAGAATTACGCTTCTTTTTGCGCGTTTCCTGATTACATTGAGAGTAATATATCGGAATATTCATTACAAACCATTAACTGTTGAAGGGCAATTACACAAACCCCTTTACAGAACGCAATAATTTCCATCCCTCAATGAAAACATTGTCTCACGCGACGTCAAATGGTCATCAAGTGACCTGATGTCCCATGATCATTAAGTAATCTAAAAAGAAACACGTTTCTCTCTGATATAATTTGGCGACTGTGTCGTTATGATACCAAAGGCGCTCTCCCTCTGTGTTTAGAGGAAAGCAGGCAACCGTTTTCACGTTTCATTTATACCCCTCGATACAGTTTTGCCTTAACGGATCGAAAATTGTAACATTTATTGAACTGTAGACAAAATCAAGTCACCAGAAACGTTTTGGTTAACTGAACCAGTGGACTGACGTGCCTCCTGAGTCGCTGTTGTTTATACTTCAATGATCGTTAAATGAATGACATTCATTTCAATAATATTTATAATTTGAGTTTCACACAAGGAGATAGTTTAATAGCTTATATTAATGAATTCGATTTTCCACTGTATCATGCTCATGTTCATGTAATGCACATCACTTTATATAGAGAAATGCTGCGTAAACGATTTGTTCATTCTCCTTTCTTTCTTCATTTATTGCTCAAAATATACATTACGCAAAACGCGCCTATACAAATACATTGTCAACTATACCGCCGAAAACACGAATCCTTTAGGATGAAATGTTGTGACATTTTTCTTACTTCTAATCAAAATATATATTTAGGGCACTTGTTAGAACCGCCTCATCGAGGCAGATCTAACAAGTAACCACAATGTATATTTAAGAGCGTAAATAAGAAAAATACGGTTTACCCTTTTAAATAAAAATCAAAAATGAGTTCCTTTAAGAGCAATGAAAACATTCATAAGAAGGAAGATGGGTCATACTACGTAGTTTCGACTAATAAAGCCTCATCAGTGACCCTGTAATGATTTGGCAAAGACAGCCAGAGGAAACATACTGCAATTTTGCGAATTTCGAATAAGCAGTCGATACAAAGACTGATATAAATCAAAATGGGGTCCAAATAATTAAAAACCTGTCTAGAATATGAGTCTAAACCAATAATTTATTTCTGATTTCTTAGAATATTCAAGCTGATCTCAAAGGACCATAAGTAAAATATAAACTGCACTATGGTTGATGTACGGGGAGACATTGTACGGCCGCCACACGGCACAACACCTGCACTGCACAGCTGCAGTGAAGGCAAATAAAAAGCAAAAATAAGTTCCTTTAAGAGCAATGAAAACATTCATAAGAAGGAAGATGGGTCATACTACGTAGTTTCGGCTAATCAAGCCTCATCATTGACCCTGTAATGATTTATAATAAACCCCAGTTTTACAATATTAAGGAGGGTTTCAATGGAATAAAAATTATATTATGCGTGTTTTTGTGATAAGACTGAGATGGGACGGTATTTACGAGATTCCAAAACTTGTTGAATCCTAAAAATACCGTGTTCAACTGCAAAACGCAAGTCCAGGATATATGTAAGGCGCTATAAGAAAACCGCTGTGTTCAAATCACTATAAACATAAAAGAAATTTAAAGGTCAAGAAATTTTCGTACTCAGCAGCTGTTTGACTTCTGTTGCATCTATTGTTTGAATGTTGACCTCAATTTATATAAGAACCTATGTGTAAAATGTGTAGACGCATATCGTATTTAAAACTTTCGCCATTCTTGTTCGCAGTAATTTTGTTTTGCAATTTGCATATTAGATCCCATATTATAACAGTTAAAGAGTTTGATTGATTTTGCGGCCCATCCCATATGCGATACGGCATTCATTACATAAACTAATCATTAAGTTCAAGCATAACATCAACCTGGAATGTCGCTAAAGTTAAACTACTTGATTTCATAATGACTTGCACAAGTCTGTTATGTTCCTTTCTACTACATTAGCGCTGAATGACGAGCTCTGAAAAGAATCTGTTTGCACGTATATATTCTCAGACGCAGTTGCCGACAGCTGTTTATATAACTGGCTTAATGATCTACAATCGTCTTTAAGCGTCAGGCCTTTATCCTTGAGTTCTCTACTTAATACAGAACATACTCCTTCTTGTGAAAGGTCGGTTTAGTTAAAGTAATTAACAGGGTGGCAACCTTGTAGACCCTGATACGCGTGCAAGAAAATTTCTGAAGTTCCATCTTATCTTGATCTTTGAGGTCCGCATATCCATTGTCCACATTGTTGAAAGGATTTTGTTTGATTGATTTGAGATTTAACGTCCCGGTCACACCTATGTAAGTCATTCTGCTTCCAATTTCGTGGAACTTTTATGTAAAACGATGAAATGACATCTAAATCCCTGATGCTCAATGAAACCAATAGGGTATAAATGCATGGATGGTCTGACTAGCACCACTTCGCCAGTGTACGCTAATGCCCTCTAAGCGGTTATCGACTGTTCATGTGCAGTCGGTTTTAGCCCAATCTATTTCTCCAAGACTCGATTGGCGGGGGCCATGGGCTAAAAGATTACAATAGCCCCAAATCCACGTGATTATCAATGCGCCATAAAAAGCGGTTGAACGAACTGCGGGAAAGCGTTTTAAGTTATCGTTATATAATTAATTAAAAGGCGAACAAATAATGTTACAGTTCTTATGACTTAAAAAGAATCTTTGGAAAGATCAAATCACAATTAAAAAAAATTCCAACAACTGTGTTTTACAACAATTTCCGCTTGAGAAGCAAACACTGAAAATCATGATTTGACGCAACGGCCCTAAATGTGTGTTGGAACGCCAAGTACATATGAATAAATACGCAGCGCAGTGAAACTAAATACCTCACAGGTATTGAAAGGTGTGTTTCAATACTGAAATGGTTAGGTAAAATACATAAGTCATTTAATGTTTTGGGTCAGAAAAAGCAATCCCAAGCCCACGTTTTTAGAACCATTTTTCTAACCTATTTATTAGAAATCCGAACCACCAGTGCTTCGATTTAAAGTATACCCAGAGTGCGCAAAACGATCTTTGCAGTTCCATATGCTTACTTTGAACTTAACCTCAAACTCACAGACTGACTGAGGAATGAGAGTTTAAACATGTTAACCGGTATGTTATCAGCATTTTCGTTTCTTTCAAATACCGCAATGCGTCTTCATTGCGAGAATAACTGATATCTGAATATATGGAGTTTCGAAAATTACTATACAGTACCGTTGTATAATGGCCTACCAAGCAGGCATACGAAGATGATTAAACATTGCTTCAACGTTGAAACAATGTTTAATCATCGTCGTTTGCTTGCTCGGTAGACCAGTGTACAATATTTGAAGACAACAGAAAAAATGAAGTAATTTTTGGAACGGTTTGCTCACAAATATATCAGTTGTGATCTATTGATGGACCGATTTTACTGATGTAAACGGCTTTACAAGCAAACGTGCAAACGGTTGACGACTTAAGCGTGTATCTGTATGTTTGGTCAGTGTATTGAGGTGATCTCAACACCTTACATATATTGATTCACAACGTCAAGCCAAGTGGCAATTTCACCTGTGTATATGCCACCCCTATCTATTGCTTAATTTTGCCTCCGACTTGGAATGAGATGGTAGGGCAAGTTGTTTCCGTCCCGTCCATCTGTCAAGTTATCTATCCGTCTGTTACCCATTGATCCACTAGGAAATCTGTAGAATGGCGTGTACTTGGATCTTGATTATAACGTAATGCGGAATGACAACAGAAAATTAAGCGAGGCCATATTTTTCCGTTCGTTTTTTTAATTACTATAGTGGGGGAATTGAGGAATTGAGGGGCTATGTGTTTCGTTTAGTAACGCATAATTCGCTCTCAATTAAATACACATATATAGATGGGGATCGATCGTTCGGCTTTTAACGGAACCAACAATCTATCTTGTGTGCGCGAGCATAAATAAATTAATACACTGTGCATTATACATTTATGCATTGTTAGCCCTGAAATCCCCCGATTATCATTTATTTGCGAATGAAAAACAAATCATCATAGGAAGAAAATGTGTTCTTATATTTTCGTTCTACTTCGTTTTGTTGGTTGAATTATTAATTTTTGTTTTTGGAAAACTTACCAATGCATAAAGATGACACATTATAATCCCAATTTCCCATCTCTGTGCAGTTGAAGGGTTCAACTCCGTCCTGCTTTTGGAAACCGTACTCACAGGTGAAATTGTTACACGAATCCCCAGCATTAACACCACATGAACCAGCCATCTCGCCATTCGGAATAGTTCTGTTACAAGCCGTCTCTATATTAAAGGTAAAAGCATAAATAACTCAGTTCATAATGCAACTTTAAATTTTCAGGTTAGAACCGCACATCTATTGTAAACGGAAAATCCAAAAACGGGTCTTGGCAAATGTTGCAGGCAAATCACAGCGCAAGATCAGGGTCTTCACATGTTGCAGATCGATTAACCATGTTCTGAATAGATTACAGAAATCTTATGAAGCAAGAATACACAACAAAACTGAAAAGAATGGAGTGTACATGTTGTCCTGGGCCGGGCCAATTAGGCCTCATCAGTATCCCTTAAAACTTTCAAATTCCATAATGGAATCAGTGACCTAAAAGGACAAGGAAATATCAACTATACCATGATGAAGGACAGGGAGACTTTTACGGCCGCGACATATTCCCTTAACACCAACTACAGTGGCGTTAATATGTTCTATAGAGGCAGTTCGGTAGCTCAGTGGTTAGCGCGTTCGACTTATGATCGAGAGGTTGTGGGTTCGAATTCGGCCACCAGAGGCGAGGTGTGTCCCTGGGCTAGGCAGGCAATGCCACTGCATAACCTCACCCAGGTGTAAATGGGTAGCAGTGGTGTACAATAACCGTCTCTCTCGCGCCCGCGTGGTAACAGCCGGTATGTGTGTTCGAAAGCGATTCAATAAGCTTGAAGCTTTCACCGCAATCGAACTAAAATTATTTAGTATACACTAAATATGTTCTATGAAAAAGTTAGCCTGTGGAAGTAAGAAATACATCAAGGGACTGAAAGGATTCAAATGTACAAGATTTTTTCTGTGCCAGACTAGTTAGATTTACCTAATAAAGCATTGTCAGTGACCCTGAAATATTTTCAAATCCTAAAATGGTACCAATGGCCCAAAAGGCAAGATTATACAAATAACACATTGATGAAGGACAGGGAGACCTTTTACGACCACCACCCATTCCCTTAACACAAGCTGTATTGATCTAATTCAAGGTAATGTTGGCTGATGCCTGATGCTCTCTCTCTGGTCGGACCAATCGGAGTCTAACTGTTGGTTTTCTTTTGCTCCAGCTTTTCAGCGGATTCTTGCCGTCGAGTCCTCACCGTTGTATCTTCTCTGTGGTTGTTTGATTATTTGTTTTCGCGGAGATGTTGCACTGATGAGTTAGGAGGCCTTCAGGCGGACTGAACAAATTATTTGTCTTAATCACGATGGAAATAAGGGCGAATATTGTGGCCACGTAAAATCGATTGAAGCCTCCCGTTGGAATTTGTTTCCGCTGACCGTTCCAAGGCGGTTCTTCTGACGCGATTTTATTTTTGTTATGGTTTGTCTTAAGGTGTTTGTGTCGCTTGTGTTATTTTATTTTGAACAGCCTATTGGCCATTTTGTGGGAAAGAAACTGTCCTTTTGGCTTTCCGCTGTTGGTGTTTCCATTAGGTCTGTTGTTGCATGTTTGTGTTTCTTTCCCTTTGGTGTCTCTGATGGGATCTATGGGTTGATTGTATCGATTCCTGATCATTGCCTATACTTCTATTTAGATAAATTCTATGAAATGGTTATCCTTTGGAAGCCAGGAATACACCACATAACTAAAAATATGGCGTGTACAAATTTGTTCTTTGTCAGACTAGCTATTCTCGGCCAATTAGGCCTTATCGGTGACTCTCAAATATAAACTAATTCCACAATGGAATAAATAATCCACAAGGACAAGAAACTATGAACTATCTATGAAGGGCGATGAGACGTTTTACGGTCGCCACTAATTTCCTTAACTCTAGCTGTAGTGACGTCATAAATGATCTATGAACGGGCTATCCTTTGGAAGCAAGAACTTCACCACAGAACTGAACAGAATAGAATACTAGTTTGTCTGGGTCAGAATTACTAGTTTTGTGCAATGAGGCCTGCTGCTGTGCCGTGTGGCGGCCGTAAAAAGTCTCCCCGTACATCCATGATAGTGCAGATTATATTTTCTGGTCCTTTGGGATCATTGAGTTCATTTAGAATCACTTTGAAAATAGAGTTCTGCTTAAGCCGGTGCTAGGGGGCGTGGCCGTTGTAGCACATTTCATTACTGGTCATGAACAGACTCAATAAAACCGAGTCTGCTGTTTTCGTTCATTTGGTGTATTCTTTGCTTTCAAAGGATCTAACTATTCAGAACTTTCTCATCTGTGACCTCAAATATTTACTTATTCCACAATGGAATCAATGATCTCAAAAGACAGGAAATAAAAACTACATTATGATAAATGGCAGGCAGGGGTTTTACGGCCGCCACTAATTACCTTAACACAATCCGTAATGATGTTTAATATGTTATATGAAAGGGTTATACTTTGGACGCAAGGAATACACCACAGAACTGATCGAAAGGGGTGGACAAGTATTTTTTTTTTTTGGGGGGGGGGCAGATTAGCTAGTTTCGGCCAATTAGGTCTCAGCAGTGGCTCTAACATATTTTCAAATTCCACAATGGATTCGATGATCCCAAAGGAAAAGAAAATATAAACTGAATTATGATGAAGGGCAGTTTAAAAATCCACGACACATCCCCTTAACAGAAGTCGTAGTGATGTTTAAAATATTCTGTGAAAGTGTTATCCTTTGGAAGCAAGGAATGCACCGCAGAACTAATAAGACTGGAAAATCAATAATCGGACTCCTGTTGTATATAAAAACAAAGAATCCAGCATTACAAAAATGGTGAATATACTTCTTGGCTCGGGTCACATGATTTTTTCCTTGTTCCACCTCATTTCCACCTTTGTGTCTTCATGGATGTTATTCGCAAGCTGATGGAATCCTTCCAGCGCCATTTCTTCTCCCGTCCAAATCACAAACCAGTCATCTATAAACCGTTTGTAAAAGAACGGTTTCTCCTCATTTCCCATTAGCTTTTTAATAAGCGTTCGCATGTACGCACACGCATAACTCTTTCCCAGACTTGAGTCAATGGCTACCCCTTTCTTCTGTACATAATGATTGTCAGGTCAGGTTCATTTCTGCTACTGGAATCATGTAAGCCAGTACAACCTGTTGCATGCGGGTAGATGTGAATCGATATCTCTGGAGGCAACCCATCTAGGAGTTACTAGATATCTAAACGAAGCTTGCTTAGGTAGGTGGAACTTAGGTAGGTGGAATCCATAGCCTTAGTTGGTAATCCACCGAGGTGTTTTAGGTCCCTAAACAAAGCCTAGCCAGTGGCAGGGGGACTAACGTTTTCTTAATTGGATACTGAATCCAAACATTGGGCGGACTGGCCTCGTGTTCCTCCGTACTTCTGCCACTGCAAGTGTAGATGGAGCACTTAAGCACTGGTCGGCAATCGATTTAGGAGAAGGCAATTCCAAACAAAGCCATACATATCTGTATTTGCCTGTTCCAGCTATGTAAAATCTGCTTCGGTAGCTGGGGCAGAAGAAATCATTTCTCTGATTCAACGGTCCAAACGGCGATGCTGCAGCATGTCTTGGGCATAAAGAGCATGACAAGGTTCTAAAGAAGTCTTGGTCATCCACTGCATCCGGGTTTAGCTCCTAATATTTCGACACTGTCTTGCCTCAGGATGCAGCTAGGTGAAGACGAGAATGTGAGGTTGACTCTGCGCACCTCTCCTTCACTACAATCCAATTCACAACGCATGTCATCTAAATTATATGCACACAATCACTGTGGCAATGGGCGAGCGGCGACGCAGCAGGTGAGGGTACGCTGTACGCTATAGCGGCGGACCTGCACACAGGCTGCTTGGTTTTATATGGTGGCTTTCCTTAAGAATGAAGCAGAAGCAGTAGGGGTAATTCGGGAGCCGAACCGAGTCACAGAGCAGACCTTTTTAGGATTGCACTGCTCGCCCCTCAGCATTGGGAAGGGGCTACTTCAAAACCGTTGGCTGGTTTACCACAATCAGCAGGGATTCCATCTAGCAGTCAAACAAGAAAGAAGAAGATAAAGATTATACCTTTACAAGAATACCAAGATGGTCCTATATCGCTCACCTGAGCCAACAGAATTCAAAGTTTCAGGAAATGGCAACCTTTACTGAAGGATTTATTAGAGGACAAGGCGATGACACGGTAAAAATTTTCTGCAATCAAGTAGAATAGAACTCTATGATAAATCGGCTGACCTCACCAATTTTTAAACTCGTTCAACCTTTAACCTTTTTGCTTATGTAACTTTCAAGAAGATCCTATATAAACTGAATGAGCTATGGTGATGACAAGGTAAAAAATCAGCAATTAATTACAGGAATCAAAGATTTGTTACTCAATGACAAATAGGCAAACCTCACCAGTTTCAATTTCCTCCGAGCTTTTCCGCCGGACTTACTTGTTTGTAAGTTTCATGAAGATCCTACCAAAACAGAAGGGGTTGCAGTGATGACAAGGTCGAAAACAAACATTTTCAGCCAAGCAGGGGACATAACTCCATGATTAATTGACAGGCATTGCTAGTTTTCAAACTTGTCTGAGCTTTTATCCCTTACTTACTAACATATAAATTTCAAGAAGATCCGATGAAAACTGGAGGAGTTATGGTCAAACAAGAGGCATTTTCTGCATTCTAAGGGGAGTAACTCTATGATAAATAGGCTGACCTCATCAGTTGTTGAACTCATCCATTTTATCCCTGACTTACGAACATGTAGGTTTCAAGAAGAACAAATAAAATTGAAGGAGCTGCAGTGATAACAAGGTCAAAAATAGGCATGTTCTGTAAACGAGGGGGGGGGGGGAACCCTCTCAAATATAGGCTGACCTAACCATTTGTTTAACTCAGCCAAGGTTTTATCCCTCATTTACTTTCGTATAAGTTTCAAGACGATCCGATGAAAACTGAAGGGGCTATGGTGATGACAAGGTCACAAATAGGCATTTTCGGCAGTAAAGGGGATGTAATTCTACGATAGATAAGCCAACCTAGTCAGTTTTCGAACTCATCCGAGCTTTTATCCCTGACTAACTTATTTGTAAGTTTCAAGAAGATCCGATCAAAACTGAAGGGGCTACTGTGCTGACAAGGTCAAAACTAAGCATTTACAGCAAGGTAGTGGTCATAACTCTATGACAAATCGACTGACATCGCTTATTTTCGAACTTATCCAAGCTTTTAACCCCAACTTATATGTATGTAAGTTTCAGGAAGATCCTATCAAAACTGAAGGGGCTACGGTGATGACAAGGTCAAACATAGGCATTTTCTATAATCAAGGGGAAAGATAACTCTCCGAAATATAGGCAGACCTCACCAATTTTTGAAGTCAGCCAAGGTTTAATCCCTTACAAAGTTACAAAAATATCCGATGAAAACTGAAGGGGCTATGGTGATGACAAGGTAAAGAATATGCATTTTCAGCAGTAAAGGGGACGTTACTCTATGATAGATGAGCCGACTACGTCAGTTTTTTTAACGTTTCCGAGCTTTAACCCTGACTTATATGTCTGTAAGTTTCAAGAAGATCTGATCAAAACTGAAGGGGCTACGGTGATGACAAAGTAAAACAATAAGGATTTTTAGCAAAGGCGGGGACATAACTCCATCAGTAATCGACCCGCATCGCTAGTTTTCGAACTCATCCGAATTTTTTACCCAGACTTACTTGTACTTAAGTTTCTGGAAGATCCAATCAGAACTGAAGGGGCTACGGTGATGGCAAGATCAAAATTTGCATTTTTAGCAATCAATGAGACGTAACTCTATAATAAATGGGCCGACCTGACCCTTTTCAAACTCGTCCGAGTTTTTATCCCCAGCCGCCTTACATATAAGTTTAAAAAAGATTCGATCAAAACAATAGGGGATATGATGATGACAACATCAAAACTCGGCATTTTCAGCAATCAAAGGGACGGAACTCTATGATAACTGGGCCGACCTGGCCACTTTTCGAACTCATTCGTGTTTTTTTCCAGCCGCCTTACAGATAAGTTTCAGAAAGATCCGATCAAAACTGAAGGGGCTACGGTGACGACAAGGTCAAAAATCGGCATTCCCAGCAAACAAAGGGACGTAACTTATGATAAACGGGCCACCATGGCCGGTTTCCGAACTCCACCGAATTTTATCCCCAGCCACCTTACATATACGTTTTAGAAACATCCGACAAAACTGAGGGGGGTACGGTGATGACAAGGTCAAAAATCAGCATTTTCAGCTATCGAAGGGGCGTAACTCTATGATAAGAGGGCCGACTTGATCGATTTTCGAACCCATTCACGTTTTTATCCCCAGCCACCTTACATATAAGTTTCAGAAAGATTCGATCAAAACTGAAGCGGCTACGGTAATGAACAAAAATCATAAATTGGCATTATCAGCAATCAAAGGGACGTAACTCTATGATAAAGTAGCCGACGTGGCCGATTTTCGATTCCTTACGAACCCTTACGAGTTTTTATCCCCAGCCAGCTTACATATAAGTTTCAGAAAGATCCGATCAAAACTGAAGGGGCTTCGGTGATGACAAGGACAAAAATCGGCATTTTCAGCAATCAAAGGGACGTAACTCTATGACAAATGGGCCGACTTGGCCGTTTTTGACCTCTCCGAGGTTTACTCTCCTGCCACCTTACATATAAGTTTCAAAAAGATCCGATCAAAACTAAAGGGGCTACGGTGACGACAATGTCAAAAGTCGGCATTTTAGCAATCATAGGGACGTAACTCCATGATAAATGTGCGGACTTGGCCGGTTTTCTCACTTCTCCAAGTCTTTATTCGCAGCCACCTTACATATAAGTTTCAGAAAGACCTGATTAAAACTAAAGGGTCTACGGTGATGACAAGGTCAAAAATGGGCATTTTCAGCAATCAAATGGACTTAACTCTACGATAAATTGGCCGACTTGTCCGGTTTTAGAACTCATCCGAGTTTTCATCCCCAGCCACCTTACATATAAGTTTCAGAAAGATTCGATCAAAACTGAAGCGGCTACGGTAATGAACAAAAATCATAAATTGGCATTATCAGCAATCAAAGGGACGTAACTCTATGATAAAGTAGCCGACGTGGCCGATTTTCGAATCCTTACGAACCCTTACGAGTTTTTATCCCCAGCCACCTTACATATAAGTTTCAGAAAGATCCGATCAAAACTGAAGGCGCTACGGTGATGACAAACATTTTCCCATATTAAGTCTATGGGAACTTGTGTTTTTTATTCAATTTTGCTAAAAAGCTAAATTCTTCGTTGCCCCATCCGAGGCATGCTACAGATAAGAAATGATTGAGATCAACCTGCAGGCTGCTGAGATATAACTGGTCAAACGACTGACGACGGACGGCGGACGACCAGCCATACTATAAGCTACCCTGGAGCCTTCGGCTCAGGTGAGCTAAAATTCGGCGCATGGAATATGCGCACCTTGATGGACAGAATTGGTTCAGACAGACCGTAGCGAAGAACAGCTCTCTCTAGTTGGCAGAGAATTTCGTCGTTACAAAGTCGAGATTGCAGCTCTGAGTGCAATTCGTCTTGCAGAGGAAGGACTAATAAAAGAAAATGATGCTGGCTTCACTTTTGCCTGGAACGGACGCAAAAAAGAAAAGTTGCATGAAACAGCTTTAGGCTTCGCCATCAAATCACGTCCTGTCATCAAGCGCTCAGGACTTCAAAAATGCATAAATGACCGCCTGATGACGCTGACACTACCCTTTCTTAGAGGAGTCATGCAATTATTGTAAGTGCCTATGTGCCTATGTTCCCACAATGACTAACCCAGTCAAAGGAAAGATCTATGATGATTTTCAATAACCTCCGTGGTGTAGTGGTTTCGCTACTCGCCTTGTAAACCACGAGTCGCAGGATCGATCCCGGGCTTCTCCAGACTTTCGGATGAGTCTTTAAACCGAGGTTCCGTCTCCGTATGATCTTAGCTGTTGGTGGAACGTAAAACAAAAACACTCACTCACTCTATGATAATTTGGACTCTGTATTTTCTGCTTCACCCCGGGGAGACAAATCCAACAACCTTTCAGACCTCAATTTCAGAGTGGGCACCGACCACCAAACGTGTGAAGGAGTGATTGGGAATGAAGGAGCAGGAAAGTGCAATAACAATGACCTCCTCCTTTTGAGGAAGTGTGCAGAGCATGAACTGCTGATCACCAACACAGTCTTCCGTCTGCCAACTCGCATCAAGGCATCATGGATGCATCCTCGCTCCAAACACTGACATCTCATTGATTTTGTCATAGTTAGAAGGAAGGACAAACATGATCTAAGAGTGACAAAGACTGTGTGTGTGCGGACTGCTGGACAGATCAGAGGCTTGTTGTCAGCAAACTCAACCTTTGCATCCAGCCTGCACGGCGACCACAAGGCAAGAAAGTGTCCAAGAGACTGCGTATCATTAAGCTGAAAAAAGAGAGCAAGAGGCAAGCCTTCATCCATGCCTTGATGCAGTGGAATTCATGTCAGATGATGCAGAAGATAAATGGACAGTCTTCAGAGACACCGTTCACCTTTCGGCAATGGATTACCTAGGTCCAGTATCTCGTTAACATCAAGACTGGTTTGACGAGAATAACGAAGAAATCCAGAGACTCTTTGAAGCGATGCACAAAAACACAGGGCCTACCTCAGTGATACCAGCTCAGTATCTAACAAGACCGCTTATTCAGATATATGCAAGACAGTCCAGACAAGACTGAGAGATATGCAAAACTCCTGGCTAAGCAATAAGGCTGATGAAATCCAGTCCTTTGCAGACAGAAAGGACTAAAGCAAGTTTATGGTCGGCCCCGAGAGCTCAGGAACCACCCCTCTCCTCAGTGCAGATGGAACTAACCTTCGGACTGTCAAAGACGCTATCTTGAAAAGATAGGCTTAGCACTTTAATAGTGTTTTTAATCGGCCATCCTTAATCAATGATGATGCTATCAACAGTATACCACAGGTTGAATGAAATTTGATCCTTGACGAGTTTCAAACCGTTATTGAAACAATGAAAGCAAAAACAATACTGGCACCTGGCGAGGCCCCAGAATCAGATGCAATACCTGCTGAGATCTATTAAGCAGGAGGTGCTCCAGTTGCAAAGAAGGTGGCAGAGTTATTTCACACTATTAGGAGAAAAGCAGCCATCCTTCAAGAATTCAAGGATGGGTCAACTATCCACCTTTCCAAACGGAAAGGGAACATAAGGTCTATGACAATCATCGTGGCATCTCTTTATCGCCAATTGCTGGGAAGGTCCTTGCAAGAGTCCTGCTTAACCGAATGCATGAACACCTTGAACAGTTAGGGTTTTTACCAGAAAGGCAGAGTGGGTTTAGAAGAGGCAAAGGAACAATTGACATGATCTTCACAGCAAGTAAGTTTCAAGAGAAATACCATGAACAGAATGTTGACCGATACATGGTCATTGTCGACTTTACAAAAGCATTTGACACAGTCAGTCGTGTGGCTCTTTGGAAAATCAAAGTGAAGATTGGCTGTTATACCAAGTTCAAAGCAATGGTGAGGCAGTTTCACGATGGTATGCTTACATGGGTCCAAAATAATGGTGAATTTTCAGATCCATTAAAGTCCATTCCCTGTGACAAACGGAGTCAAGCAAGGCTGTCTGTTAGACCAAACTCTGTTCAGCATAATGTTCTCTGCCATTCGCACATATGCGAGATGGTGACAATGGTATATCTATAAGGAACCGCTGTGATGGAAAGCTTTTCAATCTCAGAATGTTGCAAGCCAAATCCAAGTTGCAGACAGAAGTGCTAGATGACATGACAAAAGATGCAGAGCAGATGCAAACAAAAAGGAATAGATTAAGTATCTGACCCCCTATGATAGCTATGACCTCACAATCAGCATCAGAAAAACTGGCGTAGTCTATCAGCCAGAACCATAAAAAAGCCCACCATAACAGAGGAAAGTGGTAGATAATTTCACCTACCTTGGACGAACACTATCAAGAGCCTTGCACATTGATGATGAAGTCAATGCCAGGATTGCCGAAGCTAATGCAGCATACCGCCTACTACGTGGTAGTGTCTGTGACCAGAGTGGAATCAGGATAACCCGTTTCTAGAACATATTTGACAAAAAGAAGGTCTACGGAGCTGTGGTGCTGCCAACATTATTGTACGCATGTGAAACATGGCCAGTTTAGTGCGAGAGTGAGTGTTTGAGCTTTACGTCTCACCAACAGCTAAGGTCATACGGAGGCGGGACCATAGTTTAAAGCAGAAGTGAAACAAAGATCAGGAATCGATACAAATAACTTACTCCACCCATCGAAGACACCAAAGGGAAAGAAACACAAACATTAAGCGACCAGACCATAATGGAAACCTAAACAAAGGAAGGCCATAAGGACAGTTACTATCCCACAAAATGGCCATATGGCCATCCAAAATAAAAATACACAAGTGATACACACAGTAAGTAACAAACAACAACATAAATAAATCGCCACAGAAGAACCGCCTTGGAACGGTCAGTGGAAAGAATTCCACTGGGGGCTTAAATCGATTTTACGTGGCCACAATCCTCACCCTTACTTCCGTCGCGATTTAGACAAATAATTTGTTCAGTCCGCATGAAAGCCTCCTAACTCATCTGTGCAACATCTCCGTGAACACAAATAATCAAAGAACCACACAGGTGAGACAACGGTGAGGACTCGACAGCAAGAAACCACTGAAATACTGGAGCAAAAGAAAACCAACAGTTAGACTCCGAATGTTTGCGGAAGCCCGGAATCGATCCTGCGATCCCTGATTTATAAGGCGAGTGGCATTGCCATTAGACAACGGAGGCGTCTACCTGAACATTTTACCAACGGCACGCCAAAATGTCTGAATCACTTCCATAAAAGCTGTCCTAGAAAACTTCAAGAATAACTGACAAGACAGGTTACCAGACACGGAAGTCTTGAATAGGGCAGGGATGCAAAGTGTACATACTCTTCTTGATCTAGTACAGCAAATATGGACAGGCCATGTTACCACAATGCCTGCTGAGGAACGTTTGTCAAAGAAAATTCTCTATGTAGAACCAGAAAAGGGCAAATGCTCCCATGGCGGTCAGAAGAAGCGCTACAGTGACACACTCAAAGCCTCCCTTAAGAATTTCAACATTCAAACATAGTGTGAGAACAAATTGCACAGGACCAAACAAAGTGGCGAGGACAGGGTGCAAAGCCACGGCTAAGGCATCACGAACAAAGCTGTCTTCATCTAGCCTTTATTGCTCTATCTGCAACAGACAGTTCAGAGCTAGATTTGGTCTCATCAATCATCTTAGAACACACAAACAGTAATTTTTCTCAAAGATGATTAAGATTTGTCATTATCAGTAATGACAAAGGAACTAATGTTGTCCTTGAGAGTAAAGATACTTTGCACTTAGATCATGTCTATCATGTCTATAACCTCCTTTGCAGGAATAGCCTTGTCAGACCTCTCTTCTAAAGAAGGGGTAAACAGGTTAGAACTAAAGCATACTTATTAAGAATGCACTGTATTTTGATCCATTTGGTGATTTTCATCAGTTCTGGTATAATATTTTTATTGAATACACCGCACTTAGTTATGACTGTCTTATTTCATGCATGATAATTCACACGAAGCTCGGAAATCTCCAAGCGGATGAATTTTGTTAGTACATTTGACTCGACAATGGAACTGGAGACAAGGACCACATAGCAGTTTGCTTCATGTTCTGCACAGGCTGTCATTCCTTAACAATTTCTGAGTTAATTTTTGGAGTCGGTGCGCATATTACTTTGTGTTGTGTACACATTCGGAGCGCTCTGTCTTTCTGTTCCACTGGGAATTTTACAGAACATGTCATTTTGATTCTTTTTCTTAATTTTATCAGAAAAAAAAATTGACATTTCATTACAATTGTCTCGATATGTCAAATCCTGCTTTCTTATATAAATAAATCAACAATTTGTTCTCTGCTGAACTATTTTAGAACGAGGTAAATGTTGAGCTATTTCACATAGATGTGTTCCATGATTGTCATTGGCAGTCTGTATTACTATTCTGTAGGAAGTTGATAGATTTTCCGTTTAAGATCAATGCCGTTACTCAAACGATTCGTGAGTGTTCGTAATGTTCAATGATCAAGTACAATATCTACCAATGTGGCATGCACAATATTGTCAGTAAAAGTATGAGGCATGAGTGTTTAGCTATAATGGATGGCTTGCTTTGCACAACGGGACCTAGGTTTGTATAAGATTACAAACAAATTGAAAAGCGGTATCCTGTTTTAAATTCAATGTTAATCTGCATGTATGTTTGTATGTTTGTTTAAAAAACAGGACTTGCCATTGTAAGTAATAATGCAAAATGAAAATTAAAATAATAATGAAAAGAAAATGCCACAAAATATCACAAACGCAACACGTTTTTGTCGGTGAAATCTAGCCTCAGAATACATCTTGCAGGTAGATTGCCACTAGGAGAAATTAGGGCTGGCTAATCGGAGATGAAAAGATAATCGATTATCATTCATGTCATTGCGATCGATAATCAATTAGTAATCACTAAAAATTTAGTCATAATTTTACCCGTCCGGCTTTCTGTCGGAGCATGGCTCTTAAACTTACCGGTGTCAGTGGAAATGTAAACATCAAACCAAGACATATAATCGACGCCGGGAGACGGTTCTATACTGGTAACATCGGATGAGTTCAGTCTGTGAAGTTTGTAAATTGATCTACATAAAAGAAAGAATGTATCAACTTCTGCTATCAAAATTTGAGAATAATAATGACCCCATTACCTCTCATTCATAGATTTGCCTCAATGGAGATGGCGGCATATGGCCACGTGAAATGCATGAGCTGTCAGATTTGCAAATGATGGGTTGAATGACGCTAAGTAGTGCATTTTGTAATGTATGGAAGACTGCAATCTTCATACACCGTAAACCTCTATTACTCTGTAGTTTATGTGTCCGCTCTCTCTCTCTCTCTCTCTCTCTCTCTCTCTCTCTCTGTATACAACGCATGACACAAGAGAGACGATGGACAAATACTTATCACAATTGCTATCAAACTGCTCAGGTGAACAACTACTACTACTACTACTACTACTACTACTACTAATAATAATAATAATAATAATAATAATAATAGAAATACCAATAGCAACAATAAAAAGGCATTTAAATACATGTACATGAATATGCCAAAAGCAACTATTTATCCGACTAGATTTAATAAAGCACTCGTCGACGCTTGTTGATCATATTAAGTCGTGTCTCAGAGAAATGGAGAAAAAGATAGAAAAGAGAGTATAAAATGACAAATATGGGGCCAGAGAGAGAGAGAGAGAGAGAGAAAGAGAGAGAGAGGGAGAGACAGAGAGAGAGAGAGAGAGAGAGAGAGAGAGAGAGAGAGAGAGAGAAAGAGAATGAAATGGAAGTGCTGAAGCGGAAAAAATAACAAAGTTCACCCTCTTTCGGTATCTGCTGCTTGGACAGCAGGCCTTCCGTGCTGTTGGCCAACATCAGTTTGACACTCCAGTTATTGAAGATACACGACAGCTTCACCTCAACCAACCTACCCAGCTATTCGACTTTCCAACCCAGTGACTAAGGGCTTTCATGTAATTACATAAATATTGCCAAACGTTCCATAATGCCAGTTTTTAACATTTTTCAAACAGCATGCCCCAGATAACAGTTGTAAAAGGTCTCATTATACATTGCTGCTATTGTATTACATCCTCGTGGTTTTTGATAAAAATCTTTAACTCCTAGAAACTGACATTAAAGGTTCAAATTTTATTTCAATTTGCTTTGAACTACAGCAAAATGCTTCGATGCACAAATAAATTTTCTCCACAGAAGGCAGTTATGTGCATCTTACCTAATGCAAGTAAGTTCAAGTAAAATTTCAAGTCTGTCGAGTTGCAAGATCCATTAGGCAAATGTTAGGTAAAACTTCAGCCGTCAGCTAACGACTAAAGACAATGTCACATTTCCTAAGAAGAGTTAGCGTTATTTGCCCTACATGTATCATACATCATGCCTCCATTCTGTTATATTTTAAATCAATGACACTGTACAATAGAAGTGTAGGCAATAATCCGGAATCGATACAATCAACCCACAGCTCCCATCAGAGACACCAAATGGAAAGAAACACAAACATGAAACTACCGACCTTGTCCTTTGGGATCATTGATTCCATTGTGGAATTTTGAAAATACCTGAGGGTCACTGATGAGGCCTAGATGCCCGAAACTAGCTAGTCTGGCCCAGAAAACATTTACACTCAATATTTTTTCAGTTCTGTGGTGTATTCCTTGCTTCCAAAGGATAACCCTTTTAAAGAACTTATGGAAACATCAATAGCGGAAAGCCAAAAGGACAGTTACTTTCCGACAAAATGGCCAATAGGCCATCCTAAACAAAACAATATAAGCGACACAAACACCCAAAGACAAACCATTACACAAATAAACCGCGACAGAAGAACCGCCCGGGAACGGTCAGCGGAACCGAACTCCACCGAGGGGGGGGGGGGGGGGCTTAAATCAATTTTATGTGGCCACAATCTTCGCCCCAACCTCCGTCGCGATTAAGACACACAACCTGTTCAGCCACCACGAGGGCCACCCCCAACAACCCATCAGCGTAACACCCCCGTGAACATAAATAACCAAGCAACCACAGAGACGAAACAACGACGAGGACTCGACAGCAAGAAACCACTGAAATGCTGGAGCAAAGGAAAACCAACAGTTAGACTCCGATGGGCCCGACCAGAGACAGAGCATCAGGCACCAACCGACATTACCTTGAGTTAGATCTCTCTAATTCTCAATAAGCCCCCACGCCGGAACCGCCACAGAAACCGAGGCAAGACCCACCGGAGTGCAATCAAAGAGGGAAGCAATTCCGTCAACCGCCGGGCCAACCACCACGCACGCAGTCTGTCGTATAACACCCACGCCGCACCCAACCCTCCACGAAATTTGGTGCCGCAGCCACTGGGGCCACACATCTGTCTGAACCCACACACTAAGTCAGTCAAAATGTTGTATGTATGTTTCTGAAAGGCAGCGCAATGTTATGATATGGCGAAGGTAACACAAAATACACTTTAACCTCCTGGACTTTTCCGCTGGAATGGATAATTTAGTGATAATATGCGTAAAAGGAACTGCAAACGATTCAGTGAAAGTTATAAAATTCATGGACAAAACCAAAACTTGAAATTTTAAATGACCTTAAACATGATCGTTAAACTGCTTTCGGTAATCACATTGCTTTTACAGCTTTATTGCTGTAAGAGGTATTTCCGTAGAATGTAACGCTTTATTTGAAAAGTCACAACGTGATCAATATACATAACAATCAGAGCTGATGTTATAAATTGTGTAAAGTGCGTCTGAAATAGATATAACGTAACACATTTTGGGACAAAACTTGCATCATGTTACCAGAACCGTATTCTTTATTCTTGATCAGCTTGGTCATGATTTACAGGATTGAAAATAAAAAGAACACATTTGCGACCGACCATGTCGTCAACTCGTCAGCTAAGAACAAAAGTAATAAACGTTCGAAAAAAAAACAACATTTACTGCAATCTCTGATTAAGAAAAAATAATTATACTATGCTAAAATGCCAACTAAGTAGAAATAAAACAAAGATCAGGAATCGAAACAATTAAATTAACCCACCCATAAAAGACACCAAAGGGAAAGAAACACAAACATGAAGCGACCAGACCATAATGGAAACCTAAACAAAAGAAAGGCCATAAGGACAGTTACTTTCCCACAAAATGGCCAAATGGCCATCCAAAATAAAAAGACACAAGTGATACTCACAGTAAGTAACAAACAACAATATAAATAAACCGCAACAGAAGAACCGCCTTGGAACGGTCAGTTGAAAGAATTCCACTTGCTTAAATCGATTTTGCATGGCCATAATCCTCGCCCTTACCTCTGTCGCGGTATACACTAATTTTGTTTAGTCTGCATGAAGGCTTCCTAACTCATCATTGTAACATCTCCGAGAACATACAAATCAAAAAAAAAAAAAAAACACAGAGATGAAACAAGGTTGATGACTCGACAGTATGCAACAAAGAATTGCTGGAGCAAAAGAAAACCAACAGTTAGACTCCGAGGGGCGCGACCAAGGACGGAACATCAGGCGCCAACAAACCTAAAGAATACTAAAATAAAATAAAATTCCATTTATGTTTTTACGCTGGAACCGTCATACAATATAATAAGTTTCTTTTTTTTTCTTCTAATTTCTTTGAAACTTTATAGTCGCTGAAATTATTGGTCAGTATAAAATGAATGATCATATTCATTTATAGGGCGATTTAACGATTTGTTCACCCTCAACAGGTCATATTGCCCGAGGGTAATATTACCTTTAGGGGGTGAACAAATCGTCATATTTCATCCACACAGGTGCAACAAATGATAAACTAGCCAGACATATCTTGTCAAAAAGTCAGAAATAAGTCAGAAATATTTTGTTTTGAGTAGCCAATTGGTCATTTTGTGGGAAAGTGACTGTCCTTTTGTTTTTCCGCTATTGATGTTTCCATTAGGATCTAGTTATCTAATGTCCGTGTATGTTTCCCTTTGGTGTCACTGATAGGCGTGGGTTACGTTAATTTATCGATTCCTGATCATTGCCTTTACTTCTGTTCTAAAGATTCTCAGTGAATGCACTTGTACTTTTCAGCACTGACGTCAGAGGGAAATATTGCAGGGGAATATAATGATTTATGGCCCTGCGCGTGGCATACTCTCTACCAATCATATTTCTAGAATAGCTTATGAATATAACTGAGCTATAATATAAGCTTTTATACTGTGGCAATCGTGTGGTACGTATGAATAATTTGATGAACGGTATTTAGGAAAGAAAATAGTCAAATAAATACACGACAGATTTTCAAAATGCTCCAACAAGAAAAATGAAAACGTTCATATTTACTTACTGACTATTTGTTTTGATATAATAGATGTAGTCCCCAACTACTTTTAGGTCTTTCATCAACGTGCCTTCGTAGAATACTGTCTCTGGATTTGTCCCAAAGTAATCCAGTTTTTGTATTTTAGATCCGTCCGACCAAAGCACGTTCTGACCTGCAATACATATAAATATCAAACATAAAGTGAAAATTTAAAATTGTGATTCATAATGTTTTTGTGGTTTGCTTTATCTCCCACCATTCAGAACGACTGTATCATGACAGAAACTAGTAATGAATTAATATATAAAACGTTAGAGGAATCTTTGATCTCATATCCATATGCAAAAGTACTCCATATTGTTTCATATATTATGCTGGATTTCTTTGATAAATGGAATACATATGCGTGGAAGTGTACATCGGTAATGTTACTATAAGGACCGTAACCCAAACGAAGAGTTATATGTAATGTGTAAATTTTTTAAGGTTATTGAGAAGGCGCCATTAATAAATTTGCAGTCTTGGCTTAGCGGTAGATTAATACAGTAACTGTCAAATTCACATTTAGTGCACAAATGAATAAGATTCTTGCTGTTGGTTGTCATACTAGCACACAATCTACGTACGGAAGCTTAAACACGTTTTCAATATGTGTGTAGAAAATATACCGCTGCCTACGTTTACCTTGCAGTTTACTCTCCACACTCCTAACACATTTTGTTTAAGCATAAAGTTGCATGAAACGAGTAAAATAATTTGGCATCATTAGAAAACATTCTGTTGAGATCACATTTAGTGCACAAATGAATAAGACTCTTGCTGGTGGTTGTCATACTAGCACAAAATCTACGTACCGAAGCTTAAAAACGTTTTCAATATGTGTGCAGAAAGTATACCGCTGCCTACGTATACCTTGCATTTTACTCTCCTTATCTGAAACTCTGATATCTCAAACAATGGATCAAGTCAAACTAAATTTTATGCACTGTTATGTGTGTTTGCTATATGCTACTTGGTTTTCATATCCTTTCATCTCAAACTATTATTGTCTCAAACCAATTATTCCAGTCTTTTTGAGTTTGAGATAATGAGAGTCGATTGTATATCAATAATAAGTTTCAAAAACATATAATATCAAGATTGCAAAGATGGCCTTGACTCGATCACCTGGTTTCAAGTCATCATATACCTCTGAAAGCGATTTTACTGCGAGAAGCACAAATGTTGCACTTAGATATATGGCCATATGGGCAAAATTTGTACCAACTATGAATGAAACTGCCTTGAAAATTTAGGAGAGATTGCTATGCAAAGAATATTGTAATTTTAAAATTTTTATCCATTAAATGTATTAAATTAAACTAATTGCAGCACGCTTTCTACTAAATTCGATTGACATTCACCAAAGTAATAGACTGCGTGTTATCTAAAGATATATCTATACTAGGCTCTGGAAAACATATTGTTGACCAAGAAAACTCTTTAGCAATTTATGTAGAGGGTCGCCTAAACAAAATTATATGAAATTAAAAAATGATTCAAAGATATGGGAGATGTTATCTGTTTACGTTTTGTTTCAATAGAAGCTATGGCGCCATCTTAGTTCATTTAACGGGACCATGTGATATAATTTGGTAGGGGGTTACTTGGAGCTTGAAAGGAATGAGACCTGAAAGTCTACTGATTTTTTTATGTACTTGATAACCTGACGTCCTGCAAACTGTGCAATTCAGTACGCCGGGTTTATAAAAAGTATGCTGAAAAATAGATTTAATGAACACTATCGTAGAGGGAGTAAGCCTAAAACAACACTTGCCTGTACTTTTACTTTAAACGTACATATCAATTAGTAAACCATATTTCTTTACAACCAGTGGGAAACATATACAACGATATATACTCTTCAGCTAGATTTAAAATTATCGAATGATACGGCATCTGAATTAAAGAAGATAAACTCGTTACAGAGATACCCTTTCGCTGATGTTCATTTCATGAAGGTAGAATTTCTAAAATGTCAAAATTTGATATGTTGACCCTTCTGGAATGACTATAAGATAAATCTAGATCACACGGCACATATTATTATATAAATCATAGCTTCCGTTAACCCTATAAGACTATGCAACACGGATTGATTCGTCATCAACGATAAGCACCCGATACTGTAAAGATGGAACAAAGCGAAAAATTTTACAAAATAATAAAATTGAACCGCTGATTCAATGGGACTAAAAATCAGGGTAAAAATAGCCATGTTTCCGCTAACCCGACCGACCCTGCTTCAGACCCCCCACACCCCACCGACTCTCTTTTTTTAGCAATAAAAGAACAAAATAAAAATTAAAACACCGACCCATCCATTTTCAATTTCCGACCCTTCCTAGTATCGTCTTTGCATTTTTGCCATAGTAATTTCGCGTTTTACGTATATTTTTGGAGTTTTGGGCAATTAGTACCTTCCAAAATACAGAGCTGACATTTTTGAGCGTCTAAAATAAATTTTGATATACAGTGCAAGTCTCAACATGACAATTTCATAAACAAAAACATGTACAAATGCAAGAACACTTACACATATATGCCTGTCCCTGTTTTTTTCGGGAGAAATAATAATAAAAATAACAACAAATGTTTCTCCTACCTGACGACCAAATTTTCTTCAGCATGTTAGCGGAAACACAGCTATTTGTATGCATTATCGTCTAAAGAATAGCAAAATAAGCGGCCAGACTATCTTCTTATTCCAACTGTAGTGACAATTATGATGTTAATAAAAAGTGTAATCCTTCTGAAACAATGAATACGACATAGCTTAACAGAATGACGTGTATATGTGTTTCTGTGCTAGACAATCTAGTTGTGGTCGATTAGGCCTTAAACTAAGCTGTCGAGAATGTTTGACGTTATCTATTCACACGTTGCATTCCATAGGAAAGTAAATTAGAACACCTATTTACAGCTGCAGCGTCTACGACTTAAATCCAAACTATACCGGCTATCAACCGGAAATTCGAGCTATTCTCATTATAGCAACAGTTGTCTATTTGGGAATAGAGAGGTTGGTTTTACGATCTTTTAAAAATTAACTCTTATATTAAACCAATCATTAAATAGAGGTGGGCGAAAACCGGAGAAAAACATCTGACTTTCCGTTACAGAACATGTTTGCCGAGCGAGGGGCGAACCACAGTGGTAAAATATCTAATTATTAAGTGTCAGAGTTCTTGTTTACTTTGCCACAGAGGCCCGTAACATTATTGATTCTCATTTAATATATCTATCAAATACTAATTGTCTTCCAAAATCTTACGTTTTTTCAGTGTTTTATGGTTTAATTAAAAACAAAAGACAAATATACGACGTGATACACCCAGTTGATCGACAAGCATAATTATAAATATTGCCCTGACTGTATAGTTGGTTGACCTGCATAGGTTGCACAGTAAAAATTTGTATCTTTATAAAACTGTCTTACCTAAAAAAACTAAGTTTTTCAAATAGTACATTGTTTTCTGCACAAGCAGAAATCCCTAGCGTTACTTTAGAACACAGTTTACTTACATTTTGCAATAAATAAGCTTACAGAGTAGTCAAGCTGTCTTGATAATGTTCCAGCACTCTGGTGAATCGAACATTTACAATTGTTAAAAATAATAAAACGCTTGTGTTTAAATCAAAACGACAAATATACGAACCCACAAATCCTTTCGCGTTTAACAGCGGCCACCCTTGTTTATGTCCATTGTCGCTCGCATCTGACGTAGACACTGGTACAAACGAGTTATGTCGATTAATTCACTTGGAAAATCTTGTTGATCACAAAGACGCCAGCATATAAACATTTTGGTCACTAGGTAACATGGTTCTTGCGCCAGCGAATCATATTCCATGCTTTGTTTGCATTTGAGTTGAACGGCCCAGTCAACACTATTTAGGTCATTTTGAGCCGGTAAGTTAACTTATTCACAATTTCCTGAGCAGTCTTATACGTATGCGGTTATCCAGTTCAGTGTAAGTTCTTTCGCCGGAAACTGACAACTACCCACTTGAATCAACGGAGGGGAAAGAAAGACTGTAGAATAGATTTGTTGATCAATCTCCATGAAAGAAAGTTACCGACCACGGATCACCATTCAGATGCGCATCCGACTGAGCTACTGAGGCCGGCATCATGTTCCAAAGAAAAATGTTACTGGACTTGAAAATGCCAAAGGACCAGGTTACATAATAAGCCAATATGGCGAAGTTTATTTTGTACACTTAATATGTTTTACCGAAATTAAAAACAAAAATATTTTTTTCTGCTAGAGTATTCGTTTAACAGATATCATTTATATGATTTCCACGAACAGGTTTAAAATTGTTCCGTCAACTTTGTTTTGTATATGATGACATTTTTGGGTTAAAAAAGTTGCATATCTTTTTCGGTTCAGTATACTTTACAATCGGTACAACATAAAGCCATTATAGCTGGGAACTAGGCCGGTTATAAAATCTAGCCCTACCCTAAGTTTAATTGTGCTTATTACAAGTTGCAAAAATGTCAGTGAACACTCTCTTTTATCATGAAGATAAAAATAATCCATGCTAACCGAATCAGTCAGGGAAATATAAATCAAGCTGTTGATAGAGGATCTTACATGAGTCATCATGCATTATAGAGTTTAAGAAACGAGTTGAGGAAAATGGATAAAATGCGAGGTTCTGTCGAGCATTTTATCCCATTTCCTCAACGAATTAAAAAAAATAATACATGCTCACGAATGCAACATATGGTATTTAATTGCATTTGGTTCACCATGTTTTAAAAATGATGTCAATATTCCGCGATTAGTAAATTCGACGTCGTTAATCACGTCGTGCGTGAAAGGTTATTAGGCGTATCTTACTGATTTCCATATTTAATCTACAAGTGGATTACGGAATTTATTAGATGGCATAATTTCACTCTCAGACGCGACGTCCTTGTATGATAACGCATCTTTTGTAAGGATATAATGCATTTTGAGACGACGGGTAACACGAGAAGTACAAAAGGTATTGTAACATGTTCTAATGGGCGATATCTTGAATAATTTGCATTTTGAAACACATCCAAACGTTATTGTTTATGTTTTGAAGCACATGCCATATGTTTTACATTCTATTCTAACATGACGTTAACGTTTTTCCCATTGAACCCAGTGGAAACGTCAGCGTTTGCAAATATGCGATAATTCACGTCGTCAACGTGGTGCGTGCAATTTGGCGTCATCGTGACGTTGCATGTAAACATTTCCTTCTGTCGACATCCGCTGCAAAATAGTCCCCAAGATAACGCTTTGTTACTACTGTATTTCAGTTTAGCATCATGTTAGAATCGAAATAATTTCCACGCACCCGGTGTGTTATCGTGATTAACACACGGTGTTGTCGGGCAGATGCGAATATTAATTCACTCCGGCTTCGCCGTCGTGAATTAATATTTCGCAATCTGCCCTCCAACACCGTGTGTTAATCACGATAACACACGGTACGTGGAGATTATTTCTTAAATTAACAAATGTTTTATTAACAAATGTTTATAAAATATGAAAAAACAGCAGTTTTTTTCTGATCTTATAGCTGTCTGATTCATTTACCAGTTCGAGCTTTGTAGAAATGCAGGTTTTTATACCTGTTTTCACAATGTTGATCATCTCGATATTAACCTACGAAACGTCGTGTAATTCACGTGTCTGTTGATTTTTAAATGAGTTCACTTGTGTCTGTATTTCGATAACAAAACATGCTTCTCTCGGGGTTGGTAATTTGTTTGTTTATAATTGAAAAATATGCGAGATGCAACATTTTGATATAATAACTGTTGACTGTATATATATATATATATATATATATATATATATATATATATATATATATATATATATATATATATATATATATATATATATATATTAAAAACGTGGAAGGCAATACAAATTTATATTTTAAAGTTATAGGGGGAGTAATTAGCAATGTAAACAAAGCAACACTGGAAGTTCTGAATTCCCTGATTTCGAATGTTGTTTATGTCTGAAATAGATGGTGCTGTCACGCAGAGATGAAACAAACTGTCCGCACATGAGTACGGTAAACTGCTTAGACGGTGTGCCTGCTCAGGCAAAGTGGTTCGAGTCAGACCGTTCCTGCATATAAACCCCTTTTGTTTTGTTTGGACAACAGGGCTTGAGATGTCATTCAATCTCAGTACCCGGTAAAAGATGACATATAAAACCATAACAAACAATCAATATTTCCTCGTGTTTCGAATCGGCAGTCATCAGCACATATTCAGTGAATCCCAAAATAGGGTAAATATATCCCAACTTAGCGGCACAAACAGAACCAATATCTCCTTCCATCGTCAATTTTTTTCAACAACTTATGAAAAAGCGTAACACATCACATTCAATTTTCACATGGACACATACACTTAAAAGCAATTTGTGATATAGTTAAGCATTACAACAAAACTGTTCTCAAACCATGTGTTTTTTAACAACAACTTTCAGGTTCCCCACGAAAGTTCACAAAAGCCATGCATGAAAACAATTATGGCGACCTTAATAGATGAAGAAACACCGGATATACATTTACTGTTAGATGAATAGTTGAAAAATTGATTGCTTAAGATTAGTTTAAAATCGCCAAGAAAAAATGAGCAAACGACGCAATTGTCGCTCAGAGGCGTCATCCGCGAGTAACTGACAACAAATCTACGAAAGTGATCTTAATCGATCCTACAGCGTCAGAATAAAAATAGTTTGTTTGAGAACATATATGAAGTAATAACGTCCAGTTTTTCGAACAGACATGCGTCCAAGTGACGGACGCCTCATCATGAATTTAAACCGTTAATTGTTCACTACCAGGTTTATTGTCGTTATGGAGTGGGTGTATAGTTTGCATCTTTTTTGCTTTGGATAGCCAATTGGACATTTTGTTGGAAAGAAACTGTCCTTTTGGCTTTCCGCGATTGATGTTTCCATTCATGTCTAGTTATTTCATGTGTTCTTTCTGTCCTTTTGGCGTCTCTAATGAGAGGTGTGGATTAATTGTATCGTTTCCTGATCATTGTTTTCACTTCTATTTTAATATAGGTAGGTCACTTTTCTTACCTGATTGTTGCAAAACACATTCATGCAAAATAACGTGCTCAATCAAGAACACACGCTCTCTCACATTCAGCCTTGAAACTGACCACATAAGCCTGCGATTTTGTAACTGACAACATAAGTATACATAACTTACCAGAGACATCGACTGCCAAGTAGAGAAAGAGCACAAAATTAGCTTTTAAGTAGCTCTGGTTTGTCCCATCGAAGTTGGATCGCATTATATCATAATACGCACCGCGTCGAATTGCAGTAATGATTAACCTGCCAACAAGAGACTGAATATCAATGCAATAAAGAAATGAATGTGATTTAGTTAACGTTCGTCGAAGTATGAACAACATCTGATGACCACCAAAGTGAGCCCCGGAGGGATTCACTTAAACGCTGGTCCCGAACCGAAGTTTTTCATACTTCGATTAAAGTTAAATAAATTACCTTTATTATTTCATTTTCAATTTTTTCCCATCCGCCATGTGACGATTCATTCCTGTTCAGTGGCTTAAATGTAAAACTAAAACATTTGCACGCAGTAAACTAGTAATACATTCAATGATACATGAGCACAAACGCAAGATTTTGCTTATTTAAACGCATTTTATTGATGATTGTTTTACAATAATGTCAATATCCCGGCAATAGCAAACGCGACGTCGTTAAGGACGTCGTACATGTAACGTTACGGGACATATCTAACTTATTTGCATATTTAATCAACTGGTGGATTATGGAACTTTTTACATGGCGTTATTACACTCTCAGACGCGACGTAATTTGATAAAAAAAAACATATTAGTAGACAGTATCATAAATGCTACGCACCCATTTAACGTATCTAGAGCAATATCAGCGTATGTGTCTGTTGCTAAACCATAGACCTCCGTCGCTGTACCGACAGTGTCAATCATGACTACTAAACCTTTCCTTGCTGGCGAGCCGCTTGTTGTCGCTCTATTTCCAACGACATAAATATTCCCTGTGTTGGTATCAAGAGCTAAATCAGTAACTCTTTGCAGATCTATTACACCAGTAGCTGAAAAATATAAACCAACACATTAACCCTTAACCTGCTGAATATTCATTGCAGCCACACCCATTTCTGACTTTGAACCAATCAGATTACTTGGTGTAATTTGTTGCTACAAATTCATAAACTCAATATCAAACAGTGTAGAGCCTGATCAGATGGCTTCATCAGAAACCATCTGATCTTGACCTACACTGTTTGCAAAGATAGGAGTTGTCATGAACAGCAAGATAAGAGTTAACAACAGATATATAATATAGATAATTTATTAACGAGTTGTGGCAAAGGGATAAAACGCGAGGCGTCACCGAAGAATTCATCCCTTTTCCTCATAAAACTTTAATAAATACAAGAAAACATGGGCATGACTGAAAGATTCTACTAATCATATGGCATTTAAAACGCATTTAGTTCACAAAAATGAATATAATCCGCCATCAGTTAACGTGACGTCGTGAAACATTCCTCTGAAATCGTTTCCTTTTTGAGGAAGACTTATTGTAAAAAATAAATGTTTCCAGTTCAAGTTCATACGACTATTTTTTTTCAATAGAGTGGAACTATTTAAGCGATTTTGACAGATGGTTTCTAAAACTTCATTTCTGTGAAATCATTTACATATCAAATAACTTATTCAGGGGGAAATGTCATTAAACATGTTTGTTTCTTATTGTAAGCACTGACAGTGAAACTGAGCAGAGTGGAATGAGCAATGTTGAAGGAGAGTTGCCCTCAGATTTCTGTAAAATTATTTCAGAGTCATTCAAAGGATTTACCACTCTGTTTAACTTTGAAATTAAGTTATAATTTGAGCCAATGTGGGACCATAATCTACCCAGCACCAACACCACTATAACAACTCTGGTAAAGACAAACAGAATGCAGAATTTTATAGGTATTTGGCTTATGCACAGAGTACCTGATGTGGCAGCTACAGTATGGTTGAAGATGCAAACAGAAGCTGGACCTAAGAGTTGGTGGTTCCCTTTGACAATACAGAACTGACATAAATGCCACTATCTGGGCACGGTATGTACATTAAGGGTCAGGACCTGGTACACCAGGGAGATATAAACCGGCTCCTTCTAACAAACAATGCTATTAGTCAGTGGCTCTCTTTGACAATACAGGGCTGGTATGTAGCTCACTGTCTGGTCAGGGCATAGTGTACCAGACAGATATAAACCAGCTCAGTCTAACTTACAATGTCATGAGTCAGTGGTTCTCTTTGACAATACAGGGCTGACTTGTGTTTTACTATCTGGGCACCTTTTGGACTGATGAGGCCTAAGTGGCCGAAAATAGCTAGTCTGACCCAGAAAACCTGTACAATCCATATTTTCCGTTTCTTTGGTGTATTCCTTGCTTCCAAAGGATAACCCTTTCTAGAACATATTAAGCGTCGCTGCAGCTGTTGCATGGGAATGTGTGGCGGCGGTAAAATGCCTCCCTGCCCTACATCATAGTGTAGTTTATATTTTCTTGTCCTTTGTGATCATTGATTCCATTGTGGAATTTTGAAAATATTTGAGGGTCATTGATGAGGCCTAAGTGGCCGAAACTAGCTAGTCTGGCTCAGAAAACATGTATACTCCATATTTTTTCCTTTCTGTGATGTATTCCTTGCTTCCAAAGATAACCCTTTCAATATTTAGGTACTCGTGTACCAGAAAGAAATAAACTGTCTAAGTCTAACTTACATGTACAATGTCTTGTTTAAGAAAGGAGATGGAAAATGCATCATTAGCTTCACTAATGTGTCGGCGGTTCCCTTTGATAAAACAGAGCCGACTGGTATGTCACTATCTGAGCACCTGGTGGACATTGAAGGCCAGGTCCTTGTTCACCAGACGGGGGTCACCAGCTCAGTCTAATTTACAATGCCTCGTGGAGACAATGGCGGTTCCTAGTATTGATTTTCATACCACCTTAACCTGGTACTAATAAATATTAAAAATGAGTTCCTTTAAGAGCAATGAAAACATTCATAAGAAAGAAGATGGGTCATACTACGTAGTTTCGGCTAATAAAGCCTCATCAGTGACTAAGTCGGCTTGACGGTACCTCCATTCCCTTTGCATACTTCTCATTTAAAGCGTTACCAGTCTATTGATAAAGTACCCAACCGTACTAAGTTATTGTCAAGGCAAGATTTATGAAGATTGGACCAAAGCTGTGGCCCTTGATGATGAATTGACCAAACTTTGCTCTAAAGAGTGTTCACAAAGTTTACCTATAATTTGACATACTGGCCTTCGTTTTGACCCATATTTGAATTGTAAAAATGATCATTCTGTGCAATTTGGATCATGACTGGACCTAAGCTGCAGCCTCAAGGCAGTTCACAAGGTTTTTCTTTGATTGGATCCACTGACCAACCCTTTTATATGACAAAACCCATTTTCGAATTTTACTATGATAGTGTCAAGGTGATCATTCTGAGCATGTTTGCTGCTGATGAGACCAAAATGAGGCCTCAAGAGTGTTCGAAAGGTTATTCTTGGATTTGACCATGTGAATTATTTTTTTACTCTACATAACCCAAATTCAAAATGGATCGAAATATTGTGAACCGATCCTTCTGAGAAAGCGTTATTTTTTAATTAGTTGTAAGGCCCGGTCAAGATTATTTCACTTAAATCGAGCCGGTCGTTAATCAGAGGTCGGGAAAGCCGGAGTACCAGGAGAAAAATTTCCTAACCTTCTGTTGCAAAACTTGGCGTCTCTCATTTGACCCGAGCCAGGCTCGAATCACAGCGTTGATAGACCAATGATTAAGGGTCAGCGTTCTTATCCATTAGGCCAAGGAGGTGCGTCCAAGTTTGATGATGATTAACTTAAACTGTGGCCTCTAAAGTGTTCACAAGAATTTTCTACGATATGTCCTTCTGACCCACGTTTTGACCCGACATGTCTCATATTTAATCCGACCGAGATATTTTCAAGATGATCATTTGTAACAAGTTGGATGATGAATGGACCAAATCGGTGGCCCAAAAAATTGTTGACAAGGTGATTTAACTTTTTGACCTACTTTTTTACCCATATTGGATCTCAATCGATATATTGTAAAGATGATCAATCTGAGCAAGGTTTATGATGCCTGGACCCAACCTGTGGCCCGTATGGTGTTGGGGACGCTTTTTTTTAATTTACCTATTGACATACTTACCTAACATGACTCATATTCCATCGGTACCGAAGTATTGTCAAGACGAATATTCTGGACAAGCTTGATAAATAGGGAATACCAGGTGAGTGTCTTTTGATATCAAATTTAACAGGCAAGGCTTCGAGAACACTTGTTGAATAGCGAGGCTTGCCGAGTGATTCTACATGCGTTCTCGAAGCCAAGCCTGATAAACTTGATATCAAATGATACGAATCTGGTATTCTGTTTGTCAGATTACCCCCTTGTATACTCTTAAATAAGCAATTCTCGATCAGTTATTGATTGTCATCAGTGCGTCCCAGCATTCTGACGGTCGATATATTTAGTATCAGCTGACTATATATTTTTCCCAGTAACAATAACATTTTTGTAATTTTTCAAGTAGTTCAGTTCATTCATAAAAGTGCAATGTCACTTTGACGTGATAAAGCTCACTTGTCCTAAGATAGCATATCTTTATCAGGTCAATGCGCTACAATGCAATATATATAGGGGATAACTCATAAAGGTTGTCCTTAAGACGCTCATAAGGCTTTTCTATGAAATGGCCTACTGGCATACTAATCTACTGACATAAATACCAAACATGGCTCATAATAAAACTCGACCGAGATATTATCAAGATGACCATGACCATTACTAACAAATTTGATGATGGATGGACCAAATTTGTGGTGTTCCTATGATTTGACTTAATGAACTATTTTGCTCCCTAGACAATCCTAACCGAGCTATTGTTAAGATGATCATTCTGAGCACGTTTCATGACGACTGGAACAAATCTGCGGTCTCTGCGGACATACTTTCAGGCCTAACAAGACTCATATTCAATCAGTACTGAGATATTGTCAAGATGATCAATCTGGTAAGGTATGATAAAAACTAAACAGGTCTGTGCCCCTTAGACGACCAAGACCCAATCTTGACCATACATGACCAATATGCGACCTTGTCCCAGACATTGTCAATATGATCTTTCCCAGCAATTTAAATGATGGTTTGACCAAAACTAAGACCTCTTAAACAGGGGTAACAACCTACGTCATAGCAGAGATGTCGTACCCATTTCAGAAGCGGCCATATTGGTGTAAATAGGGTAAATAAAATGCTTCAAAGTAGATATGTACATTAAGAGCCTTCAGAAAACATACTTCAGCTGGTAATGAACAATATTTGCCTCCCATCAGTGAGCTAATTCCACATAGAAACGTTGAAAAGGCTTCGATAGCTTCGCCACAAGATTTGATTCGGCGCTGTAAACAATGATAGTTCCGACATCATTGCCGATTCAGTTTGTGTCGAATTATTTAAACAAATGGCCACATTTCTGGGACAGATTTCAGTATGTTTGATTCTTTTATGACCTAATGCACCGACTGCGCCTACTTGTTGTGACAAATGCCTTTTGTGAAGTAAACGCCGGCAAACCTAAGAATGGTTATGACGTCACTGCTCTGACGTAGGTTGTTCCCCCTGTTAAAGCGTTCACTAGTTTTTTTTTTTAAGTTTGACCGTCTGATCACTACAAAAGCCTAGAAGGACCATTTTTAAAAAGAAAAAAACAAACTTTTCTCGTTATTACGAGATAACTATGTCGTTATTACGAGATAATTATGGTGTAATTACGAGAAAAATAAGTCATTATAACGAGAAACTTTTTCTCGTGATAACGAGATAACTATGTCGTTATTACGAGAAAACTAAGTCGTATTAACGAGGTACTATCTCGTATTAACGCGATAGCTATCTCATTATAGCGAGATAAATAAGTAATCTTCAGCAACAAAGTTTTCAGCTACTAGATACCCGACCTAGCACACTCACTCACACCAGTGCTAGAGGGAACCCAGAGAACAGTGCTTTTGGCACCGACGAGAAGATCCGAACTAACAACACCACTTCAACAAGAGAACCTTCATTAAACACAAATAGATCCAGGCATATGGACACGCGTGCACAGAGGCACATTGACAGACACACAGGCATATACCCCCGGCCCCCGCCCATCGGGGCTTGAAGAAATAGATAGGCTGCATGATGCTTCCACGCAGAGCTGAAACAGACTTGCACACGAGTACTGGTAAACCGCTTTGGGGATCTATGCCTGCCCAGGCAAAGCGGTGCGAGTCGGCCCGTCCATGCTTATAAACCCTATTGGTTTCATTGGGCGGCAGGTCTTTAGATGTCATTTCATCTCAATGTCGGGTAAAAGTCCCACAAAATTGGAAGCAACGTCTCCAAAATGACCTTTACAGTGTTGACAGTGTCAAAGCAACCAACCAACCAACCAACAAAGGCATGTACCCTGCCCCCCTTACCTCCCCCACGCACTTATAAGTAATGATTGTGACAGGTGGCAGGTATTGTTTATCTCATATTTTATGGCCCTCTCAACAACAATTCAGTTGTTCTGAGATGGGACCTCGGTTTGAAACGAAGATGTTTGTTTGCTTGATTTGAGGTATAACGTCCCTGTCAATACTATTTAGGTCATTTTGGAGACATTGCTTAAAATTATGTGGGACTTTTACTAAACATTGATATGAAATGACATTTCAAGCACTGTCGCCCAATGAAACCAATAAGGTTTATATGCATGGACGGTCCGACTCGCGCCACTATTCCTGGGCAGGCTTAGAACCTCTTAGCGGTTTACCAGTACTCATGTGCGGTTGGTTTCAGTTCTGCGTGGAAGCATCAGGCAGCCTAATCTATTTCTTCAAGCCCCGATGGGCGGGGGCCGACTCTTATGTATGCGGCGAGAATGCGTAATTACTTGAGAGGTCAGTGGACGTTTCTTCTTGTCTTCTTCTCCTTCTTGGACTGTGGTGATAATGAGATAATTATCTCGGAATATTGAGTTAATTTTCCTGTAATTACGAGTTAATTTTCTCGTTATTACGAGTTAATTATCTCGTATTAACGAGTTAATTATCTCGTAATAACGAGATAACTAAGTCGTAATAACGAGATAACTAACTCGTAATTACGAGAAAACTAAGTCGTAATAACGAGATTACTAACTCGTAATTACGAGAAAACTAAGTCGTAATAACGAGATAACTAACTCCTAATAACGAGATAACTCGTTATAACGAGAATTGCAACAGCATCCAAAAGTCTTACATGGGCCATTGAGACCTGGTTCCAAGTGATCCTCGGTATTGGAACGGAACACCACCTGGTCAAGCAGTACAGCTATTGATATGGTCAGGATGTGATGGTGCTGTTACAATAAATATATGTGGGTTCGACCTGGCTCGTACACTAAACTACCGGGAAGAGAATACACAGCCAGCCATTGGTTCAGTTTCTTAAATTTATTTTGTTACCCCTGACAATAGTGTGTGCAGTCTATAGTAAGCTATCTTATAAGGCTAACTTATATTTATGGCATAGGTGAACAGAACAATAAAAACAAATTACTGCAGTCGCACATTAGAACACCTAATTTAACAGAACGACTAACAGTATACATTTGCTAACGGCCTAACATGCTGACACTAAGCTACAACGATTTTCTTTAAGATAAGCGTAAAATAACATTCTATCATTGCACATTACATTGAATCGATTCATGGAACGTTGAGAGTCACACCAATTCAAGGGACTGGAATCCACCCAAATAGGTACATTAAACAATTCACCTAAATGGGCGCAATAACAATTCCACCTAAATGGGCGCTTCTAAATGGACGCAGCAAACAATTCGCCCTTATTGTAGTACAGTCAAATCCAAGTCAATTACAAAAATGGTGTTACTAACAATCACTTCTGTAAAGCCCACAACACTGTAACAAACTGGGTTGGTATTGTATTCAATCAGCGCCCACGAAGGAGGTGTCCCTATCTAGGTGTACCAATCGGCCTCAGGTTATTAGAACGGTTACAGAGCAAGTATTGGATCTATATTCGTTTATAAAGTGTTTATAAAACTATAGGGGATAGTAGGCGATATTATTAGATACGCTCAGCCAGAACAAAGATAGGCTTTACGTATGTGATTGGAAATAGTTGTATAACCCATTCTCCTATTATTGACTAATGTTTCTTCCCCTTACCATTACGGTTATACAACGCAGTCTTTTAAAGAATAATAAATTTGTCATCTCAGAAGAAATCCTTTACAGTTGACCTTGTGTTAACAATTAAAAATCATTTAAAAGGTATTCTACAAGGTGCAAATTTAGACCCTCTGCAATTTAATTATAATGGCCACGCCTAGCTAGGTGGAACCTTTCCAATATAAGTGGAAAACACTAACAGCCTTTACGAGATCATACATGTATTTGTCATTCACGTGTGATCATGCAACTGCTAGACAGTCCACACGTTTCTACTAACAACATTTGACAAGAGATCAACACAACCACACCTAGATAGGCGCAAACCTCACCTAGATGGGTGAAATGTCACGCCTAGGTAGGCGCAAATCACGCCTAAATAGGCGAAATCCCCCTAGCTAGGTGATCTAATACTTTAAATAAAATTCTCATTAAACAAGATAATTAACGTTTTACCACAGCCATTATGTTAACAATTTAAGTTACTTAACATGCTTTATAAGGCATACCAAAGAGTAATTTCCTTTAATAGTCAGAACAAAATAGTCACTAACAATGTGCAATATCAAGTCACTAATTCATAGCACTCTACAAGTTGCTACAATATGCTTTGACAAACACCACAAACAGCAACTAGGTAGACCGTAAATGAGGTACCTTCCACTCATCCTGGCATGGACTTATTCAGCCTAGCTAGGTAAAACATTCTTAATTAGGCGAACTAACCATCCAAAGTCGATTTTACTTTATCCGAGCCAGGCAGATTCCTCCGAGTTAGGCATAAAGGAATGTTGCTTTAAAATGCACGATAATAAGTTACTAGCTCATAAACAGCCTAGAAGTTGCTACACAACGCTTTCAGAAGCGAACTACCCTGCAACAGCCCAAACAGTCTATGTTTTAAACATTCGCCCACCTCGGCTTCGCCTACCTCGGAGCAGCGTAATAAGGACTGTGCCTACCTCGGCGCAAAGCCCGACCTTAGCCAAAATTATCAACAAAGAGAGTATTCAAAGTTATGACTGATTATGAAAAGCCATTAATTTAAAATTATTTTACATAGATGTATTTATAACCTGTGTGAACGTCGCCTAAAAGTAAATAAATAAATGACTAAATGCTCCTTACAGATGGACGCATGTTTCGCCTAGATAGGCAAAACATTCGCCCAGAGGGGAGTGCCGGGTCAAGAAACAAGCAAACATAATTCAGACTCGGGCCTAGACAGTCTAAGCCACACCATACTTCCAATCTAGGCGAACCCAGGCGTGTTTCAGCTATGTGAAGCCGAAACACGACCTAGGCGCTTCAACTTGTTTTGGCAAAAGCCACAGCAGGTTGCTCGCAACAATCAGCAACACTGAACTTCAACAGAAACGCTCCTTATATACCCTCCAGGCTCGCGCTGGATGACGTTGTGCCTGGATGACGTCACATTCCTAACCATGCTACCAAGCATACGGAACGTTCGGTCTTTATGGTATGTTCAGTGCGCAGTGAGTTCGAACAGCTGAGCAAAAAGTAAACAAACATTTGATGGAAAATACTGTTTCAAATGCGCAAGTGTGAGCATAAAAAGAATATGGATAACAAAATAAACAATATATATTCATGGTTATATATGCACATGGAGATGACATGGCTATTTTACACAGGATATACTCGACAAAGTTGGCACATGGTTTGCATCGGCTACGGCTGTTTCGGACCGAAGATCGGTACGTACATTTTGTTAAAACAGATATAAATGAATTTAAACAACAATGAGAACATTTGTACAATAGCCAGACGCCGTTACAGTACTTTAGCTCACCTGCCTGTCAGGGCTCAGCAAGCAATAATAATGGGAATCTCTTCTGGCAGTGGTAGTGCTGTTAGCGGTTCGTACCACTTCAGTTACTACGATCTTCTCAAGTAATCACTCATTCTCTCCTGGTGCATAAGGTGTCGTAGAATAGTCTTTTTAATGCGATTTTAAACCAAGGGCCCATGTTAGTATGACTACATTGCTTTTGGGAGGGCCATAAAATACCCTGTAGAGATTCGGAAAGGCCTGTTGGTATGCACAGTTTAGTCGGGGTCTTCACTGTGTACTCAGTCTGGTATTTTTTCTATATGGCTGGTGGGGGACTCGGATCAGACAGCGCAGATGCGCTGTCTGATCTTGGCCTTTGCTGGGCGCACTCACATGCTGTGCTGCGTCCCATTTTGTCCATGGCACTGCAATTATTGCATGGTTTTGAGTTCTTAATGAGGATTCTTCTAGGTCTGGTCCCGGGGTTGTGTGTGTTTTTTCTTGCTCGGCTTGGTTGAGCTTGAAATTTGTAATGCTCATAATTTCCAGTATTTAAACAAATTAGGCAATTTGTGTGCTCAAATGAGCGAAGAATGTTGCCAACAATTGTTTGCATTTCGAATTTGTGAGCAGGATCGGCTTCATTTTTGAGTGGGTTGGGAGTGTGAGAAGGTTTGTAGCATCAGGACCGGAGCAATTCATGGTCTGAAGGGGCTTCTTACTTTATGTAAATTCAAACATAATTTAGCTCCATGGTTGTGGCTACATGTCGTCCCCGCCCATCGGGGTTTGGAAAAAACTTATTTGGCTGCATGATGCTTCCACGCAGAGCTGAATCTGACCGTGAATAGCCGCCGTTCCATGACGTTACTTTTAGATTCTTAAACGTAAACAGGATAACGTCAATTTCTCTCACCTCTGACCATACTGACACGGGGCCTAGGTTTAAAATTACGTTAAAAAATTTGATAAGCAGGGATTATTCTACGACACCTGATGTGCCAAAACGAGTGATTACTTGAGAAGATGGTAGTAAATGAGGAAGTGGTATGCGCCGCTTACAGCACTACCACTGCCAGAACAGATTCCCATAATTATTGCTTGCTGAGCCCTGGCAGGCAGGTGAGCTGAAGTACCGAGGATCACTTGGAACCAGGTCTCAATGGCCCTTGTAAGACTTCTCGATGTTGTTGCAATTCCCGTTATAACGAGTTAATTATCTCGTTATTACGAGTTAGTTATCTCGTTATTACTACTTAGTTTTCTCGTAATTACGAGTTAGTTATCTCGCTATTACGACTTAGTTAACGAGAAAATTAATTCATAATTACGAGAAAATTACCTCGAGATAATTATCTCACTATCACCATAGAAGAAGAAGAAGAAGAAGAAGAAGAAGAAGAAGAAGAAGAAGAAGAAGAAAATGAAGAAGAAGAAGACGAAGAAGAAACATCCATTGATTTTTCAAGTAATTATTCATTCTCGCCGCATACATTAGGTGTCGTTCCCTTGCTGAGCCCTGGCAGGCAGGTGAGCTAAAGTACCGAGGATCACTTTGAACCAGGTCTCAAAGGCCCTTGTAAGACTTCTCGATGTTGTTGCAATTCCCGTTATAACGAGTTAATTATCTCGTTATTTCGAGTTAGTTTTCTCGTTATTACGACTTAGTTTTCTCGTAATTACGAGTTAGTTATCTCGTTATTACGAGTTAGTTATCTCGTTATTACGACTACGTTATCTCGTTTTTACGAAATAATTAACTCGTTATTACGAGATAATAAACTCGTAATTACGAGAAAATTCATTCGTAATTACGAGAAAATTACCTCAATATTACGAGATAATTATCTCATTATCACCACAGAAGAAGAATAATAATAAGAAGAAGAAACATCCATTGATTTTTCAAGTAAATACTCATTCTCGCCGCATACATAAGGTGTCGGCCCCCGCCCATCGGGGCTTGAAGAAATAGATTGGGCTGCCTGATGCTTCCACGCAGAACTGAAACCAACCGCACATGAGTACTGGTAAACCGCTTAGAGGTTCTAAGCCTGCCCAGGAATAATGACGCGAGTCGGACCGTCGCTGCATATAAACCATACTGGTTTTCAATGAGCGTCAGTGCTTGAAATGTCATTTTATCTAAATGTCGAGTAAAAGTCCAACAAAATTGTAAGCAATTTTTCCAAAATGACCTAAATAGTACTGACGAAGACGTTAAACATCAATTCAAGCCAACAAACATAAGGTGCCGTAGACGAATGCCTTGGTCCTTTGTATTTTGAATGAGATTTCAAACCGAGGTCCCATCTCTGAACGACTGAATTGTTGTTGAGAGGGCCATATGATATGAGCCAACCAAGCAGCATAAACAATATTTGCCACCTGTCACAATCATTACTTATATGTGCTTGGGGTGATGAGCGGGGAGGGTACGTCCGTGTGTGTCTGTATGTATGCCTCTGTGCACGCGTGTCGATATGCCTTTGTATATGCATGTGTTTAATGAAGATGCTCTTGTGGAAGTGGTGTTGTTAGTTCGGATCTTCTCGTCGGTGCTAAAAACACTTTTCTCTGAGCCCCCTCTAGCACTAGTAGCTGAATACTTTGTTGCTGAAGATTACTTATTTATCTCGTTATAACGAGATAGCTATCGCGTTAATACGAGATAGTTTTCTCGTTATAACGACATACATGTAGTTAAAAAATTTCTCGTTATAACGACTTAGTTTTCTCGTAATTACAACATAATTATCTCGTAATAACGACATAGTTATCTCGTAATAACGACATAGTTATCTCGTAATAACGAGAAAAGTTTTTTTTTTCTTTTTGAAAGTGGTCCTCCTAGGCTTTCCTAGATCACATTACCAAAATGCTTGACCTTGATTTTGTCAAGATTTCTGAACGAATTTGATGATAATTGGGCCAAAACAGTGGTCTCCTGAGTTGTTTTGTTGCTTTATGATGACCAACCGAACGTCTTGTTGACCAGATATGAATGATATTCAAACTTGCTCGATATCTTGTCAAATTATTAATTCTGAGCAATGTTACTAATGATATAACCAAAATTGTGGTCTCTAGTACGGAGCCCGGTAAGGGAGATTAAATGTTTTAATATGTTGTGCGAGCAACATATTAAGTTGTGCGAACAAGAAATTTTTTGTGCAGACAATATAATAACATTTTTGCGGACAAGATAATATGTTGTGCGCACAAGATAGTATCGTGTGCGGACAACATAATATATCTTGTGTGGACAACATAATTTCTTAAGCGAACAAGATATTATCTTGTGCTCACAACATAATATCTTGTTGGCACAACTTAATATCTTGTGCGCACAATATATTATCTTGTTCGCACAACATATCACCCTTTTTTCACAATATAGATCTTGTGCGGAAAACATAATATCTTTTGCATCTGATTAAATAATGCTTACAGGATAATATGTTGTGCAAACAAGATATTATTTTGTGCGCACAAGATAGTGTTTTTTGCGCACAAGATATTTTGTTGTCCGCACAAGATGGTGAGTTGTGTCAACAAGATAATATCTTGTGTGCATAAGATATTATGTTGTCTGCACAAGATCTATGTTGTGCAAAAAAGAAAATATGTTGTGCAAACAAGATAATATCTTGTGCGAAAAAGATAACAGCTTGTGCGCACAGGATAATATCTTTCGCACAAGATATTATGTTGTGGGAACAAGATAATAAGCTGTGCGCATAAGATATTATGTTGTCCGCACAAGATCAATGTTGAACAAACTAGAGCTGTCAGTGAAACTGACTAGGGCCCCGGCAGCGCTATCAGAAATTTGTGGACGGACAGACGGACAGACAGACAGACAGACGGACGGACAGTGATTACTATAGGGCACCCACACTTTCAGTGCGGGGCCCTAACAAGATAATATCATGTGGACAAAAGATACTAAGTTGTGCGAAAAAGATATTATCGTGCAAGCTCAAGATAATAACCCATATTCAAATTTTACCAAATGCATTCAGAGCATGTTTGATGATGATTGGACCAGAACGGTGGTCTCTAGTCTCTAAGAGTGCTCACAAGAAGCGTAAACGCACGGACGATGGACGACGATGGATGCACGACGAACGTCGTAAATATATCTGCAGATACACCAAATCAGTAAGTGTTTCCGCAGAGAGGGTGATATCAACGTTCGTTTTAAAGAGGATCTTACACGATTGCTCATGTAGTATGACTTAATGACAGATAATGTTTTGGGGTCAGTAAAACTACAAGTACGCTATGTTTTCTTTTATTATCTCTCTCTTTATTCCTTTTATATTTTGGCTAAATGGGACCAGCTCAGTCATTGGCCCAGAAGTCCTAGTTCAGACTGTGTACCAATTGTCATTTGTACTGGGCCTGACACTGGCCACGCGGTATGCGGACCATGCTGAACCAGGGGGACGTACTTTTCAGCAGCTGCTGATAGAATGAATCATATGCTCACAAACATGGCACTTGCTCTGATCAGTGCGGCTGGCACAGCGCATTTGCCATGTTGGCAATACTTGCATTTGGCGGGAAAAAATGATAATACTGATTCTCAGTCCAACTACTCAGCCAGTGTGAGTAGCTATCCAGTCAGCCAGTGTGACTGGTCTGCAGTTAATGTCAGTCTAGCTACTTAGCCAGTGTGAGTAACTATCCAGTCAGCCAGTGTGACCGGTTTGCCTTGAAATCCAGCTACTCAGCCAGTGTGAGTAACTACCCAGTGAGTGTGAAGCAGCATTAACATGTATCCACAGTCTCTTGCAGCTACATATGAAGAGATAAATTGTAGCAGGCTGTTGTAGCCTGGTAGAACTGGGGATAATTTGATGAATGATTTGTAAAATGAAATGGAATTCCCCAAACATTGCATTAACTTTGAAACTCTTTCTGATTACTATGGTTTCATCTGGGACTTGAGCTGATCCCTTACTCCATGTCACTGATGCTAGGTGTTGTGGTGGGGTGGTCTTGGTGGGAAGCTTTGCAAATGGAAGAGCTGTGGTCTTCCAAGCACAGAAACAGAACTATCCACAGTCTCTTGCAGCTACATGAAAAGAGATAAATTGTAGCAGGCTGTTGTAGCCTGGTAGAACTTGGGGATAAGTTGATGAATGATTTGTAAAATGAAAAGGAATTCCCCCAAAATGAAGGAATGAATATCATGACTGAATGATCCCCAAGTAAAAGGAATAAAGATTAAGAAGGGGGTATCAGTGACTAGGAGCAGTAACATATAAGCATGTATATATAGGATATCTGTACTGCAGCATGTCATTTGACACTCATAATAAGTAAACTATGAAAACTTGTTTACCCTTCAAGTACCACAGAAAATCCTGAGCAGATGATAGACAGATTTGAACTTGTACCCTTAATGTCTACTTATTCCAGTGAAAAAACATGGCCCAACATCTCATGCGAATCAGACGATTCATATGCAATGTCAAGCCTAACAAAGGAACATGTACAAGCCATCCTCAAGATGTGCTATGCACCAGAAGGATTAAATTATTGTAAAAGAGTAAACTGTGCATCTTTATTACTTCAGTTCATTTTATAATGGATGACCATTGTCCTAAGGTCTTGATCATACATGATCTTCGCAGCTTATGTAGCTGTGTGTCCAGAATATAAAGAACTGTCATAGCCCACATGAGCAAGAATGTTCCTTTCCTATCATTTGCACAAGGCAAAAGTGTGTTAAATTATGCTTCTTGTAAATGTTGGCATCGCCAAGTACATTATACATGTAACTTTGTAGGAAAACGCTTCTTTCAATCCATAACAGCACTAGCTTGATCCTCATGTTGGATATCCAAAGCACCCGACCAGAACAAGACTGGAACTACCAGGATTGCTCCATCCTGAAACTGACACAAAAAGATCATAAACATGGAACTAGGAATACATACTAGAGTCCAGGACGACTGCCACCACTTTGGAAGAATGCGATTTTGTTTTCGAGTCCAGTCAACACTATTAAGGTCATTTTGAGCCAATCAATTGGCATATACTGCATAAGCGGGTAACCAGTACAGTGCATACTACGTAAGCGGTTAACCAGTACACTGCAGCACATTCTTTTGCCAGAAACTGACAACTGCATGCCCTTCATGAATCAGTGTGTGTAGCAGTGGGACTGGTCTGCAGTTACCATCAGTCTAGCTACTCAGCCAGTGTGAGTAACCATCCAGTCAGCCAGTGTGACTGGTCTGCCTTTAATCTCAGCTACTCAGCCAGTGTGGGTAACTACCCAGTCAGCCGGTGTGACTGAGTGTGAAGCAGACAGTCCCGGCAGCTACATGAAACTGGATATGATATGAAGGGATTGAATGACCGCAGAAAAGATGTCAAAAATATGTTGCCGACCCAGGCAGGTATCGAACCCACGTCCGCCTGATCATCAGTCAGACGTGCATCCGACTGAGCTACCGAGGCTGGCCCAATACATTGAGGAAGGAAAATAATCACTCCAGACTGCAAGATGTGGACATGAATCTCATTGCCTAGTACTAACAAAAAAGTAATAATCAAAATCAAAGAGAGAGACTGTTTAAAATATACCAAAATATAATATTATGTTTGTTTGTTGGGGTTTACGGTCCCCATCAGCACTATTAAGGTCAGTTTGGAGATTTTGCTTCAGTTATGTGAGAATTTTAACAATGACATCTTAAGCCCTGCCGCCCAATGTGACCTGAATGCACTGGACGGTCCGACTAGCACCACTTTGCTTGGGCAGGCTTAGTCCATCTATGCAGTTTTCCAGTACGTTTCTATTCTATAAATCTGATGATGCCATTGCTGTTACTAGAGTGGAAAAAAATCTTATCATCTTCTCGAATAACGAAGTCTGATCAGCCTCGGTCTCTGTAAACTGGAGACCTAGCTATGTTTTCTGTTAATCTTAGTCTTAACCATGCAAACTGCTTGTCTTGTACTCTTAGAATGGGAGACTAAGCCATGCAGTCCTATCATCTTCCGCTGTAAGAATTTGAAATGTCAACACAGCGTTGCAGCCTCCAATCTTCTACTCGCATTAAAATGATAGCCATGATTGTCAAAATTCCTAATGTTAAAGCTGTAGAAGTGGCAGTGCAATCTGGTAAATTGAAACGTCAGCCAGACAGTGAGATAACTTAGATCGCCATGCAAAGTCTTGCATTGTCAGAAGTGGTGACCGATCGGCTTGTGCTGTAAGAATTCAAGCTTTGGCCAAGCAGTCAGATTGTACTACAGACCCAATCATATGCAGTCTGATCAATGTCTTAAATTGCTGCTGATACTGCCGACACTGTCAGCAAAACTGTTTGGTTTTGGTTTGGTTTTTGATTTATGGCCCTTTCAAGATTATTTCACTCGTATTGAGCAGATAGTTTATCAGAGGTGGGCGAAAATTGGAGTACCCAGAGAAAACCATCTGGCCTTCCTTGCAGAACTCGACTTCTCACATGTGACCCGAGCCAGGCTCGAACCCATAGCGGTGAGAGACCTAATGAATGAGAGTCAGCACTCTCCTCCACTAGGCCACCGAGGCCCGTTTCAGCATAACTGTCTACCACCTGTTACCAACATGGACTGGCTAACAAAATATGCTCATAAGGACAGAAAATCAGGTATGTCTGGAGTCTTCACAAAATCAGACAAGGCTTGTGCTGATAATATTTCTGCACTTGGAAGACCAAAGTCCGCACAATATGACAAGAGCTCTATATCATATTAGATAATTGAGATTTCTAAGCGTCTCTTAAAATTCACTTGCTTCTTTTATGTTTTCACTTAAAGTGCAATGTCACAATTAGAGAGGGGGAGGGGGTGCTTATGCTTGATATGTGAGTTGACCTGACGTGAACACCAGTGAAAAGCCAGAGGAGAGGCGGGACATGTAGCAAATGCTTGAAGCTTGCATCTACAGCTAGCAGAAATCAAGTGAGGGCTGAGAGGCATTCTATATGAGGCCTGAATAAGCCTGTGCATCTTGATAAGATTAGATGACTACATGCACTGAATGGCATGCACCTTACACCGATGCAGACCTGAGGCCTTATGAGACACAAACGAGCTAAGCAGATGATGAAATCCAGAGAGTATTCATGAGTTTAGCCATAATGAATAAAGGCTAGACCTAGCTGCACGTAATCTTCGAGTGAAGATGATGCAGTATAAATAGATAGATGCCCTGAGGGAAGGTATGTCATATCAAGTCCAAATAAAGGAATGAATAAGATGAGCATGATGCTTTCTTAAACATTGAACATTGTATTAGATATAAGACAAAGGTAACGCGGTTGCAGGTGAAAACTAGAGTACTTGGAGCAAAACCTACTGACCTTTAATTGCAGAACTTGGCGTCACCATGGTATGAGCAAGAAAACAAGCATATTTGCAAGAATAATGCGTCGCAGTAATTTAATGTGCAGCACACTGGCGAGATTATTGATTTGGAGCTTAACAACCCAGTCAGCACTAATTTAGTTCATATCGAGCTGACGGCAGACAGTGGCGTCAAACGATAACCAGAATAGATGCTAAGATCTAGCAGCTGCACATCGAACAGGCATGGATATCTCAACTTTAATCACCTGATTTGAGTAGGTATGGGAAAGCAATGAAAAATACTTATCTTTGACATCTGTAACAGTTTCGATGCTCGCTTCTTGTCCCACACCCTGATGAGCTCGTCGTCCAGAGGCAGTGGTTTCAAGGCGATTATAAGCCCCTGCCTTAGGGGTTTGAAGAAATATATGGGCTGCATGATGCTTCCACGCAGAGCTGAATCCGGCCCGCACACTAGTACTGGTAAACCGCTTAGAGGATCTAAGCCTGTCCAGGAACCGCGGTGCGAAGCGGACCGTCCATGCTTATAAATCCTATTGGTTTCATTGGGCGACAGGGCTTGAGATGTCATTTCATCTCAATGTCGGGTAAAAAACCCAAAAAATTGGAAGCAACGTCTCCAAAACGACCTTTACAGTGTTGACGGGGACGTTTAACCTCAAATCAAACGAACAAAATCAAGGCGATTACGCAAGTAACTTGTAACTTGGTGGAAGTAGAATCCTATAAGTCCTGTTGACGTGTCTTCTACATCTCTTCTTACCGACTTCCAATGTCATTTTGAAAGTTCAGATTTGTAATGTTGTTTGGATGACCCGGTTTCAGATAAACGACACGCACTTCTCCCTCAGCATATAACATTGTTCATAAAGTATTTATCAGCTCTCAGCAAACAGATTTTTTATTTTTTTAAGTTAATAAAAACGCAATCAGTGAGACTCGAACCATCAGCATGACAAGCAGCGTTGATATCCCCTCGGCCGTTGTGACTGCTGTTGGAAGATGAAAATAGCGGCTGCATTATCTTGAAAAGTTATTTTCTATATTTCATTTAAAGATATTCCAATCTGGCATTTTTAACATGCTCAAATGTAATCCTTTTCAGTGAATTCTCTGCAGACAAGTGTTCAAAATCGTAAATAGGCCACAAAAAGGTTAAAGCTTTGCAAATGGAAGAGATGTGGTCTTCCAAGCACAGAAACAGAACTGACCTTGATGTAATGTTTGATCAACCTTTACAATCCATCAGTGTTTGATTTTTCACCACCTTTCCATTCGGCGGTCAGACAGCTTGGCCTTTAATATTACCATAGATAATACCTTAGCAGAGTATTGGTTTAAAACAAAAACTATTAGTTGCAGCTTCAAATCTAGATTTAAAGGGTACCCCAACATAAACAAAATTTTATCTCCTAAAATTAATATTAACGAGTTGGGGGAAAATGATGAAATGGAGGCTATGCCGAGCATTTTATGACTTTTCCTTAACGAGTTAAACAAATTCAATAAAATGAGCACGATTGCAAGATTCTATTTACCGCATAACATTGACAACGCATTTTATTCACGATTTCTTGACAAAATGTCAATATTCCGTCCTTAGTAAATGCGACGTCGTTAATAACGTCGTACTTGTAACGTTAAGTTCAAGAATACGTAAATGAATGGCGCAATTATTTACGTGCGTTGCGAAGGACGCTTCGTCATGACGTTCTGATACTACAACGTCACTTTCAAAATGGCGACAGCCATCGTAACGGTCAAAGGAAATATAGGCAAAATGCAGTTTAAGCGGATGGTAAGTGAAAACACGAAATTAGGAACTTGAACAGAAACCAAAAGCTGACCTTTTGAATCAGCGGAAAGGGAGAGTGGCCGCAGAAAAAAAGAAGATATGAATCAGTCTAAGAACGGCAGATGAATAGCTTGCAGGTAGGGGCTGACACGATTAATCGTATAATCGATTAATCGATCGATAAATTCCAGAAACATTATTATCATTTCTGATTTGCTTGTAATCGATTACTTGACAGGTACAATTTACTAACCAAAGTTATGCCTAAAATTGCTGGACGAGTGGCAAACAGTGCAGAACCTGATGAGACGACGCAGAATGCGGCGTCTCATCTGGGTCTACACTATTTGCTCAGGCCTGTCTGTCCAAATATACATATTGTAAAGTACAACATATGGTAAGAGACATGCTCAGACAGGTAAAATTATGACAAAAAACATTCCAATTACTAATCGATTATCGATCACAATGCACGACTGATAATCGATTATCTTTTCAGCTCCGATTAGCCAGCCTTACTTGCAGGTATCCAGCAGGCGGCCTTTTGGAGCTACATGTCTGCACGGCCCGCGAACAATGAAAAACAAAAAATATAAAGAACATAATGTACCTACTAGGACACAAAGGACCGGTAATTTTGTTTATTTGGCTCGTGATTTTGTATACGTACAGACTGCACAGATCATTCTACACCAAAACGCCAAGAAAATTTCTCATCCTGCCAACAGGACTTTCTGTTTTGAATTAATATTTCGCAATCCACAGGTCCAAAACCATGCGATAATCCCGATAAAACTCGGTATAACTAAATACGCCTTAGTTCGTGCGATTAAAGAAAAATGGCGCTAGAAATAATGTTTTGGCGCGTCAACTGACGTTGTCGGTATAAAAAATGCAACGTCGCTTATAAATAACGCCATTAAACGTAGACCACACACTAATACATGTGTCTGTACTTCGAAAACTAACCTGGTAGTCAAGGACTTTTTTCTGCTAATAATAATCAGAAATAGCATGGTCATAAAATAATAGTTTTTGAAAAAAAAAATTATGGGCCAGTTAAATTTTTCATATGGGATTAAAATGGAAATTGTGGCGATTTTCTTCTGATTCCCATTGCCCGCTATAGAAACGGTTAAGATTTTCAAGAGGTCCTTGCGCCTAAGCGAAGCTGGTGACCTATCCTTATGTTTGCATTTTTTTGGATGTAACATGTTTAGGTCTACACGTATGCAAGATTAAAAAAATATTCAATGGGGGAGCCCATTTACGTATTCTTGACCTTAAGGGACGTTTCTAATTAATTCACATATTTAATCAACCAGTAGATTACGTAATTTATTGCATGGCGTTTTTTCTCACTCCGACGCGACGTTATATGATAAAATTTGTGGCTTAATAGAAAGAGCGACCAGAACATACTCTCCTGAAAATAATGCATTCGCACAAATGTCAACAGAACGTTTCAGACGCTATGGTCTGTCCTTTTATTTTCGTTATGGTTTGTCCTTGAGTGTGTGTATCGCTAAAATTTTTGTTTTTGTTTTGGATAGCTAGTTGACCTTTTGTGGGAAAATGACTGTCCTTTTTGCTTTCCGCTATTGGTGTGGTGGTTCCAATAGGGTCTAGTTAATTCATGTTTGTGTTTCCTACCCTTTGGTGTCTCTGATGGGAGCTGTGGGTTTATTGCATTGATTCCTGATTATTGCTCTTCAGTTCTTTTAAGACATTAGAAAAAATATCATTTTCCCATTTTATTATTCTAAAGTCTGTTAGCCGTTTCATTAATTTGAGCGAAACAAATTTTGCATAACGCCATCCCAGCAACCTTCCTATGAAGTATGAATGAAACTGAGCCAAATATTTTGGTGTCACTCACAAATATTTTTATTTCCAGCTCTAGTAGCCATCGTGCTCATCCGAGAAGAACTGTTTAGCTATTTTAGAGGGTCACTTTTTTAAGTTAGCGACATTCCTATGACGTTTGAATGAAATTAGGCCAACGATGTAGGAGAAGTTGTCATTTGAATGTTTTTCTATTTTTGCTCTGATGGCCATCAGATGAGAACCATTTTCGCTATTTTGGGAGAGGTTCCTAAGAAACATTCATATGACTTTTGATTGAAATGGGCCCACGATATAGGAGCAGTTGTCGTTTAAATCTTTTGTTTCTTTTTTTAGCTCTAGCTACCAATTGGGGAGCGATTGTATCTGTTTTATGAACGCCACCTGGGCAAAAATTCTGTGAATGTAAAATGGGTTAAGGAGGAGTTAGCAATAAAAGCGAACGGTTGGTGTTTTCCTATTTTAAAGTTTGTTGGCCATTTTGCCCATTAGGGTAGAATGGCTTATCAATTTTGTTGAGGGTCTTCAAAGCAACATTAGTATGAAGTGAAAGTAGTTTATACCGCAATCAGGCATTCTACACTCATTCTCAAATGAATTGGGATATTGCAGTCGCCGTATATTTTCCGAAATCAAGCAGTCATTCTTAACCAATGCATACGTTTATATGACAGAACAACAGGTCCCAAAGATATCATGATAAACCTCCTGTCGAAAAGTACCTTTTCAGGGAAAATGAGCCACGGGAAAACTTGGTTTTGTATTGTCCGAGAGTATCGCTTTTCGAATTCTCCTTGTTTGCGCACTTACAAATTTGCAATTCCACTAGAAAGGAAAGGCTTAGGTGGTTTCCATAAAATTTACATATTCTGGGTAGGGAAATAACAACCATTAGCAGGACCACATGGAGTCTTACTAAGTATTTTTCCTCATTTATGACTGTCGCCGAAATTTAATTAAGCATTGTAATGCACGAGACGACGAATTTCTTCTTGATATTTCAAAACAACGTTGAGGTTTTTATACACGGAAACAAGACCAAATGGAGATTCTATATTATAATAAGCATAAAAAGTCGTTTGATGTTACCTGTAAAATAGGAAATTAAAAATACATGTCATACAAAAATGTGCATGAATTTGTTGCAAAAATGCATGTAAAGTTCGCGATCATTATACCAGGCTTATTACGTATGTATCGACAAAAAATGCTATATTGAAAAAAACTCCCGCAATGTGTGACTAACACAAATACATCATCTAGAACGAAAATAATATTTTGATGTTGAAATTCCCTCATTTCCAGTGTTTTGTAATGTTCGAGACCGATAATGTTCAATACCGAAAATTGTTAGTCTAACAGCTTGACCACATTTCTCTCACGTGGCATAGTTTTCCGTTACCGGTTATGTAATAGAAAGTGTCTGCAGACGACATGGTTGCCTTTTCCGGTGTTTGATGGGTGAGAGAGTCGACAGACAATACCAAAGTTAAGGGAAAACAGAAGTCATATTTTGTTTTTAAATATCTGCATAGAAACTTTTTACCTTTTTCCAATATTATTTGCCACAATTAATATTGTTCAATTAAGAACATGCTACCGAAAATCAATATTAATGAACAACATTTGAACGCTTGCAAGATAATTATTCTATTGCAATAAGCAGTGGATGTATGCGATGAAATGTCCGCTACATTTGGTATCGAACATGGCAGGTTTGCTATGTTGACCGTTCAGGGATAATGACTGCAAATAAATGAACTATTTTGAATTGTGCAACCTTAGTTGTGTAAGATGAACACTTTTAGTGATATACATGTTTGCTACATTTCTACCAATAGCTGCAAACGGTAACAATGTTGATTCAAAAGTTATTACTTATTTTTTGATTTTGGATTTGAGTCCCATAGCTTATTATCTTTTCCCAAATATTATTTGCCAGAATGAATATTTTCAGAATAAAATGTGCCATGTTAAGAAGGCACTTCAACTCTCCAGTTTGTATTTCCAAATGCATATTTTGAATGTTAAAAAACATTGTCTGGCAGTTTATGTTACTAAAATTATGGTATCGAACATTACAAATTGTATCGAACATCCCCACCGAAAATAAATATGTATATTTTGGGGTATGCTGGTTTACTCTTTATTAAAATTCCACCCCGGTTACATTGGTGGCCAGTTCGGGGGAGTACTAAAAGCACAAAAAGAGGGAAATCATTTTACAAGCTAAATGCAAGAGATTTCAACACCTCAACCATATCAGTGAGCTTGTTGCCAAATTGGTAGAACTGGTCATTTTTGGCTACCATACACTGAATTTAAAATAGTACCAGGTGAGATAATTATTTTTCTTTTTTAATTTTTAGGAATCATTAATTTTCAGTACTATTTGGGTATTTTACTTCAAATTTCTCTGTTGCAGTGCCTAAAGGCAACATTAAGCCACATTTATATGACAGTAATTTACACATTGTGGTTCTGTGGATTGAGATATAATTTTTTGCAAAACCAAGGAAAAATGCAATAAATAACTAAAATGGTGACTTTCGAATAAAAATCTTTGGCTTTCATATTCTTACATTTACATGGACCCTCATCTGATGAAAAATCTTTTTGGGTAATAATTTGCAAATATGATTTTTTTCAGTACCCCAAATGTAGTGAAATAACTGTATTGAGGAACCTTAATTAGTTGTGTTTAGTGCTTTAGTTTTTGGATATAATAGGATAAGATTTACTTTAGTAAGAGTGTACTATACTTTTACTATATTTTGAGATTATATATGTGTATGTATATTTTCTCTTTCTGACGAGCATGTGGTTTTTCTCAGGGCGATTTATTTATGTTGTTGTTTGTTACTTAGTGTGTGTATCACTTGTGTCTTTTAATTTTGGATGGCCATATGGCCATTTTGTGGGAAAGTAACTGTCCTTATGGCCTTCCTTTGTTTAGGTTTCCATTATGGTCTGGTCGCTTAATGTTTGTATTTCTTTCCCTTTGGTGTCTTTGATGGGTGGAGTAAGTTAATTGTATCGATTCCTGATCTTTGTTTTACTTCTACTTTGCCTACCTCCGGCTATCGGCTCATAATACGTGAAATGATCTTGAAATGACCGTAAAGCCACAGCAATAAAACGTCATTTGGTCTTATGTATTAATTTTACACATATTTATATGTTTATTTATTCATGAGCTGAAGTGTAAACTTACTGTTGGCATTAACCTGTGATAATGCACGTGATATCTTCAACCCCCTGGATACAGGTACTGTTATAGAAGACTGTAACCAAAACGATCGACTTAAAAAATTTTGGTCCTTTATAAAAAAACTTGAAGGATTCCACGGGTGTAGCTTGTTTAAGAGAAAATGGTATCTTGAAATCTGGAGCCAAAGATAAAGCTGATATACTCAACAGACAGTTTGAGTCTGTGTTCACCCGGGAACAAGTAGGTGCCCCTCCATCAAAAGGACCAAGCCCCTATCCATACAAAGATAATCTATTCATTGACCCAAAACATGTGTTAAAAGAATGCAGCGCTCCAGTCCTTGCCTGCATCTTCAACCAGTCCCTGGCCCAGGGGAGGGTCCCAGATGATTGGCTTCAAGCCATTGTGGCACTCATTTACAAGAAAGGTGAAAAGTATAACCCTGCCAATAATAGGCCAGTATCACTGACTTGTATTTGCTGTAAGTCTCTGGAGCACATCATCATGGGTAAAATCATGCAACATCTTACAGAGCACAAGATCCTTGTTGAGTCCCAACATGGATTTAGAAGCGGTAGGTCATGTGAGACCCAGCTTGTCCAGTTCATCCACGAACTACAGGAAAACCTGGACGGGGCCCATAATAGGGGTCACAAACAAACATACCTAATTATTATGGACTTCGCAAAGGCTTTCGATAAAGTTTCCCACAGAAGACTTCTGTATAAACTGGAGTACTATGGCATCCGAAATGATACCCTCCAGTGGATCTCTGCTTGGCTATCTGGACGAACACAAAAAGTCGTACTTGACGGTATTTGCTCTGACCCTGCCCCGGTGCTGCCTGGTGTCCCACGAGGTTCCGTGCTGGGACCGATATTGTTTTTGATTTTTATTAACGACCTGCCAGACAACATCAACTCTACAATCCGCCTTAACGCTGATGACTGTGTACTGTACAGAAATATAAGAGGGTCTGATGACCTATAGATACTTCAAGATGACTTGGAAAAGTTGCCTGCCTGGGAAGATGCATGGCTCATGAAATTTAATGTGGCCAAATGTCACTCTATGAGAGTGACAAGGCACCCTCCCCATAAACAGATTGTCCATGGTTATACATTACCTAACCAGGTTTAAGAGAACGTTTCTTCTGCTAAATACTTAGGAGTTTAAATCACTGAAGACCTCGAGTGGGGTCAACACATTAATGAGATAACAAGTAAGGCTACTAAGACACTCGGTTTCCTTCGTAGAAATTTGGCTTTCGCACCGAGGGAAACCAAGGATGCTGCATACAAAGCTTTGGTCCGCCCCAAGCTTGAATATGCAGCACCAGTTTGGATGCCCTATCATCAAAAGGAGACTGACAGAATAGAACAAGTTCAGAGGACTGCTGCTCGTTGGACCTGCAGACGCTGGCGCAACCAAAGTCACGTTGGAGAGATGCTTGAAGAACTCCAGTGGCCCACTCTGCAGGAAAGGCGTGAACAGGCTTCTCTGACTCTTTTCTATAAATTTCACAATAATTTAGCCATTATAGATGTGACCAGAGCAAATCTGCCTGCCTTGCATATAAGACGCATAAGGACCATGGCAAAAGAAACTTTCAAAATTTTAAATAATTTAGCCCCACCAGTTTTAAGCGACCTTTTAGTTAAAAGGGAAAATGTTTATAATTTTAGATATTCTAATATATTACAGATCCCCCAGGTAAAGTCTTCAAGGCACGGTAAGAAGTCTTTTTGCTATGCAGTCCCAGTACTGTGGAACTCCTTACCTGATTCTTATAGAACTACAACTGATTTCAATAAATTTAAATCTCTTATCTCCCACTGGAATGGTAAAAATTGTAAATGCTCTGCCTGTGATATAAAATATTAAGTCCCTAGGTTATCACAGTCTGGTCTGTATATGCAAATCCTTGTTTTGTGTTTTTATGCTTAGCTTTTGTGTATTATGCATGCAAGTAGTGTGTTAAGTTTGGATCACCGGCGAGTGTGGACTGTCCGTATAGCTGGGGATCAACATGATTGTACCCGTACCCTGGGTAGAGTGCAGCTTTTTTCTGTCAGGTAACTGTTTTTTATCCTTAGTCTGTGTGCTTATTTGTATATGTTGAAGCTATGTATGTGATCTTATTGTATGTTACTTTAATTATCTTAAGCTTATTTTATGCTTATCTTACTTAATACTTTGTCTGTGTGCTAATGTCAATACTGCTTCCCATCTGTATGTTTAATGTCAATACTACTTCCCATCTGCAAGTTTAAATGCATGCTTGTTTAATTGTGTATTGAGTTTAATGTCGCTGAGTTGCTCGGGAGGTATGCACCCCCTGGGCAACTCTGTCGTAATTAATATCTTTGTATCTTTAATTGACCAATTCTTTTACCAAACAGCTGACTTACACTATGTTAACCATATTCCTTTGTTAAAGCAGTCGGTTCAAAAGCTCATACAGAGCTTACGTTGTATTGTTCATAACTTGCCGACTTTAAATAAATCTTATTTTATCTTATCTTATAGATAAGAGTAGGTACCTATCTGAAGCCGGTGGAGGATGTAGGAGTACCAGGTCCCATCCCTTTCAATATCACCGTCCTAATGCTTACACGGATGGTTTTAAGAGTTCTTTTATCAGGACAATTGCAACTTGGAATGGCCTTATAATCGAAGCTGTCTCTTCTGAGACAGTTGATGGGTTTAATGCCAAAATATAATATCCTAGGGTTGGGCAGGGGATCGGCATGGATTCCTTCCCCTGATGACTTCTTGTAAATAGTTTTAATCTGCTGGTGGCTGTGTCACAAAGCTCTTTTTTGGGGTGGGGATTGAAAACTTTTTGTTCCACTCCCCAAACCTGTTATCATGGTCAGAATTGACCGAAAACTGTATCGGGAGAAAGAAAGAAAGAAAGATGTTTTGTTATTTTTAGTAACAAAGATGATAATTTACGTAAACAATACTACCTGTCAGTATCCGATGGACTCCATCGCATAAGTTGTTCACTGTTATCCATCCCCGGGGGAGTCATTATGTTTTCGCCGTGTTCCGCTTCGCGAAAATAACCGTGAACAAGTTTGTGCTATGCTTCGTCTGCTTCTGATCCGGGTAGTTGTTCGTAATGTGTAAACAAGGTAGATTAGAAAATTTCCGCTACGATAATTTAAATTCGCCCACTGCACCTGTCCTGGTAATAGTTCTCCTTGTCCGATTGAGAGACCATTTGATTTGGTCTCGTGAATGTCTGTGAATACGAGTAGTTGTCTTGGGAGACACTGATCAGAGTGGTAATTTCCCCGGGTATAACTGAAATGATGTATTAGTCGTTTTGTCATGCTCTGGCTCGCGTCATTTATTTGGTGACGCGGTGAAGTGTGAAGATCTATATATTGTAAAATAGTGAGGAAATATAACTAAATTTACTGTGTGGCCGAGCGGGTTAAGTCGCTGAATGCGAAACCACAGCCGATTATATTTTAGACGGCGTCGGATCGAAACTCAGACGAAACATTTTTTATTCTTATGTATTTGTTTATTTATGCTTATTTATTTATTTATTTATTTATTTATTTATTTATTTATTGCTCTGCTCATTCATGTCCTTGTGTGTGTGTGTGTCAGCGTGTAGTATGTTTAGATTGTGTTGATAGTTCGTCATTTCATCCTTATAACCCCAGAAGCCTCCGTGGTCGAGTGGTTACGCTACTCGCCTTGTAAACCAGGGGTCGCAGGTTCGATCCCGGGTTTCTCCAGACTTTCGGATGAGTCTTTAAACCGAGGTCCCGTCTCCGTATGACCTTAGCTGTTGGTGGGACGTAAAACTGAAACACTCACTCACTCTCTCCTTATAACCCCAGGTCATTATTTTGTCCATGACATTGAGATAATTCCCTGTGTTTGTCTTGCCCACTTGCCCAAATTCCCCATCGGAATCAAATCGGGTATCCCTGTAGCGAGTGTAGAGCTATAATGTTTTTGTTTAGTTGCAGAATAATGGCTGGTGAAACTACATGTCTGAAATATTGTATTGTCTGATTGTTTTCGGCACTTCTAAGTACAGAAGCTCTCCAGTGCTGCTGCTCATGCGACTAGCACAGAATTATAAGAAATTCAGGTGGTGGTTATTTAAAGAAAATGGCCTTAGTTGCAGAATAATGGCTGGTGAAACTACATGAATGAAAAATTGTATTGTCTGATTGTTTTTTTCTACACTACTAAGCACAGAAGCTCTTCAGTGCTGCTGCTCATGCGACAAGCACAGAAATGTAAGAAATGCAGGTGGTGGTTATTTATAGAAAATGGCCCCGGAATTCTTAGAGAATTGATAATGGAGTTGTGTGTTTGCTCTTGGCAAACAGTGTGAACCCAGATCAGATGGCCTACACTTCTGACAGTACAGGGATTTTGGAATTGAGTCTAAGTCTCCCCGCTCAGAACTGTTTATGTTTTCAGCCTACCTCTTGAGACAATTGATACAGGTGTGCTGTCAGTGTTTTACACGCCAAGGGTACATGTATGGGTTCTACTAGAGAAAAAAAAGTTTTAGGGTTTGTGTTGGTGTTCTTTTGTTACAGAGATATTTGGACAGCATTGGCTATTTTGTTGGTAAAAAAAAAACACCATTGTTATAGCCAAACAAGCTATATTCATGTACGTGCTGCATTTGCAGTCTTTAAAATGGATAAGAATATGTTTGTTTCAGATAATGTCAAGAAATGAACTTAAACTGAAGAAAAACCTTTTCTTTTCAGGTGCTAAGATTTTGACCATACTGGAGAGAACCTGTAGCAAAACTGTATAGTTTTGTTTTCATTAGAAGTCGTATATTTTAATTACACAGGAGATACGTGAAAACTGGGTATGGGTCCATCAGAGTCCTCCACATAGGAGGTATTATTTAAACAGGGTTACAGCATTCATACTGGAGAGATAGTGTAGATACATGGCACTGTATTATCATACATGCAGGAGATAGACCTTATGGCACTGTAATATTATACATGCAGGAGATAGACCTTATTGCACTGTATTATCATACATAAAGGAGATAGACCTTATGGCACTGTATTATCATACATACAGGAGATAGACCCTATGTGTTCTGCATCATTCATATGGGAGAGAAATCTTATGTGAAATAGTTCATTCTAGCCGAAGGGAACCAATATGAGAAATGGTATTCATATCGGAGAGAAACCTTATGTTGGTTGACACTTGGCATCGTACATAGAGATACCTTACGTGAATTGTTGACATACGAAATGGTATTCATACTGGAGATATACCTTATGTGAATAGTTGCGATTTATGGTTTCATACATAAGAAACGGTATTCATACTGGAGAGATACCTTATATGAATCAGTATACCTTATAGGAATCAGCCATATGTAAGAACTGGTATTCATACTGGAGAGATACCGTATGTGAAAAGTTGAGATTTATGTTTTTTTATTGGAGAGATACCTTATGTGAAAACACACATAAAACAGTCTTCATACTGGAGAGATACCTTATATGAATCAGCCATATGTAAGAAATGGTATTCATACTGGAAAGGTACCTTATGTGAAAAGACATACGAAACGGTATTCATACTGGAGAGATACCTTATATGAATAGTTCACATTCATACATTAAATCGGTATTCATGCTGGAGAGCAACCTTATGAAAAAAACCTGTGATTAGTAATACTTGGTTACACAATTCATACTGGAGAGAATCAGATGCGAAACTCTTCCTGTGACAAATGAGGTACTATATAGCTAGTAATACAGGAGACAGTACTTATGAAGAAACGGCATTGAACTCGTTCATAAAAGAAAGCGCCATTCACATAAGAGAGACACCTGATGATAACTTACATGGTTATGCCATTCATACTGCAGAGAACAGAAGTGAAACTCTATTGTTGTATTTGAAGAGCTGTATTGTTAGTCATACAGGAAATTAAAACTATATGAAATTTGTTAAAAACCTGTTCATATTAGAAAGTATAAATAATAAAGGTGGGACACCTTATGTGAACATTTGAGATTAACGGAGCATTGCATTTTAGTCTTGCTTGGTTGCCTTATTCGTACTGGAGAGAAACTTAAGAAAAGCTGTTAGTTCTGTTTAGATTGCTGTATTGTTTTTGCCATACAGGAAATAGTAGAGAAAGCAATTATAGAAACGTGTATTTTATGAAATTTATTCACACAGGAACGTTTCAATAGTACAGGAGATAAACCCATAAGTGAATATGTGAGATTTATGGTACATTGCAAGTTATTTAAACTTGAATACATCATTCATGCAGGAGAGAGACCGAATGTGTGTGTAATCAGGTGAAATATTGGTAATTGACTCATACTAAGGAGCATTATACATGAAGTGGAACGTGCTTGTTATGTAATCTAGACTAGAATAAGTCAATATAAGAAAAAAGTGTTACTCATTCAGAAGAACATCCGAATGTGTATTATTTTGTGAGGATGTGGTGTGTAAGATATTCTAAGCGAAATATGGACGCTCGAAAAGAATTAATGTTTTTGACTTCTGTTGTGAAACGCTGTTGAATGTGTATGTATTTGACAGACAGGCTAATTGAGTGACATGTGTATACTACACGCCTACCAGGAATAAATAAAACAAACATAAAATTTTATTTATACTGGAGAGGAGTTCTCAGTGTGTGATATTGTGAAATCAGTTTATCTGCTATAGCAAATGGAAAATAAAACGTCTTGGTGGTAAGAGTAAGAATTGTGATAATTTGTTTTTCATAGTGGAGAGAAATTTTCAGAAGTGAATCAGAGAACATCTCTAAACCATAATCATTACTAACTCCAATACTGACGAAGTGGAAAGAGAATTAAGGCTTTTGAGAAGGGAGAGAACCAAACAAGCTGCAGAATATCAAAGGCTTATTCAAGAAATGAGAATGAATGAAGAGGCAAGAAAAAGGCATATTAGAGAAATGCAAGTCCAACATGAAAAGGAATCAAGACTGATCCCAGTAAGACAGAAGCCGTCAAAACTTGGCCAGTACCCATGACAGTTAAAGAAGTCCGCATGTTCCTGGGGTTCACTGGGTACTACAGACGTTTTGTTAAAGGCTACGCATCTGTTGTTCGACCTCTAAACAATCTGCTAGTCGGACATCCCACTAACAAGAAAGCCGCAAAAGGCCGGAAACCAAGCAAGAAACCAACAACGTTTAACTGGGGAGAAGCGCAGCAAGTGGCCTTTGACAGCACCATTGATTTTCTGACACAACCACCAGTTTTGGCTTATGCTGACTACACACTTCCTCATTTTTTATTTTTATTTCCATTTAAGCTACATACAGCTGCGTCTACAATAGGCCTGCTCGCAGTTTTGTACCAGAATCAGAATTGGATAGATCGTGTGGTAGCTTATGCAAGTAGAAGTCTAAAGCCTGCCGAGAACAACTATCCGGTGCATATGTTGGAGTTTTTAGCACTGAAGTGGGCGGTGGCAGAAAAATTTAATGACTATCTTTATGCGTCTAAGTTTGAAGCAGTGACTGACAACAATCCGCTTACATACATCCTGACAATAGCCAAACTGTATGCTACTGGACAAAGATGGGTCGCAGCTCTGTCATCGTATAACTTCAGCTTGACATACAGAAATGGGATAAACAACAATGATGCTGATGAACTGTCAAGAAGGAAGGAGTCCTCTGAATCAAAAGAAAACATCCAGTTTCCAGAGATTATGAAGGCTATCTGTCAGTCAGTAACCGTCTCTATTGGTAAGCATCCATTAGTGGAAAACATCGCTATGTCCCCCTCTTACATTAACCCTTCTGATGAGGAGGTTCCTCAAGAGATCCTTTTAACAACAGCTCTTACCAAACAGGATTGGAATAAAGCTCAGAGAGAAGACAGAAAGATTTCTCTATTGCTTGATTGTATCGCCTGTGGACAGCGACCGGATGCTTTGCAGGTTGAGGCTCTAGGGTTAGACAGGCGATACATGAAGGAATGGAGCAATCTGAGTATGAGGCAAGGAGTTCTCTTGCGAATTTCTTCACAGCAAGGACAGGAAATTCAGCAATTGATGTTGCCAGAGAAATTTCGTGAGGACATTTTTAAAGCGTACCACGAAGATCTTGGACACCAGGGTCGAGATCGAACTCTTAGTGTTTACTGGCCCGGCATTGATAGCTATGTTGAAAGGAAGATCACACAGTGCGAACGGTGTATACGCCGAAAAGTACAGCCAACCAGGGCGGCCGATCTTGTTAACTTAACCTCTACTGCTCCCATGGAAGTAGTTTGTGTGGACTATCTGAGTGTTGAACGTTCCAAGGGAGGCTTTGAAAACGACCTTGTAATAACGGATCATTTTACGCGGTACGCCCAAGCAATACCCACTAGGAATCAGACGACACATACCACAACTCGACTTCTCTACGATAACTTCTTCGTACGCTATGGGTTCCCGGCCAGGATCCATAGTGACCAGGGAGCTAACTTTGAATCGAAGTTGATCAATTGCCTCTGTGACCTTACAGCAATGAAGAAAACCCGCAATACACCGTACCATCCAATGGATAATGGCATGGTTTAGAGGTTCAACAAGACTTTGCTGAACATGTTGGGAACACTCCAGGATAATCAGAAAGCAGACTGGAAATGGCACGTTTCCACCTTCACCTATGCCTACAATGCGGCGATTCATGACAGCACAGGGTTTTCTCCATTTTATCTTATGTTCGGGCGACACCCTCGTTTGGCCGTTGATGCCTTCCTTGAGATTCCACAGAACAGAGGCCAGGTTGTTAGCCACCAGAGTTATGTTGACAAGTTGGGGCAACGTATGGCAAATGGTTATGACATTGCCTCGTCGGAAGCTAGAAAGAGTGCTGAAAGACAGAAAGGCTACTATGATCACAAAGTGAAATATATGAAACTGGAAGTAGGTGATCGTGTGCTCGTGAAAAATGTCGGAATAAGAGGGAAATAGAAACTGGCGGATTTATGGGAACACTGTCCGTATATAGTAAAGAAACAGCCAGTCCCAGATATCCCAGTGTACGAGGTGTTGAAAGAGAATTCTCCAGGATCTAAGCCGAGCGTACTCCACCGTAATATGCTGCTACCCTTCTCGGGACTACCTTGCCCGCGGACACACAACAGAGAAAGAGAAAAAAGAACAGAAGCGACAAGACCAGGAATATAACTTAAGATTTGACGTACAAGATGCAGAAGAACCAGAATATGACAATGGTAGTCAGTCTTCAGCTGAAGAAGAAGAGAAAGAAGACGTCCATAATATTTCTGAGCGATACATTATACCAGCGCGGCGTTCTCCTGGACAGATAGACACCAGGTCAAGGGTAAGCAGAGGTCAAAGAGAACAGAGAGAACAAAGCACTTTACCCCGAGAAGTACCAAAAAGACTTTAGAGACACAGAAGACCTCCTGATTGAATGAACAGTGACCAGTGGATTATGCAGCAGAAGCAGAATGAATTTACTGTGCCTGCTGATCAAATGAAATACGTCTAATGATATGTTCATCCTAATTGACAAATGGAAGGGAACAGTGGACAGCTTCATTATTCATTTATTAAATGTAAATAGTTCATAAATATTTGGACTGACAGTCAGACCACATTTAAAGGGAGAATTTAAGTAGATACAGTTCAAATATGTTCTATAAAAGAGTTATCCTTTGGAAGCAAAGAAGGCACTACAGAACCTAATAGTATGAAGTACTGGATTAAATGTATTTTTATCTCTATTAGGTTGCAGGAACCAGAATAATAAGAAAGCACTTGCCAGTGAAAGGAGAAAGTGTCCAGATACCTTATAAGCTTCTTATAAAGTTGCACGAGGTAGTTGGAACAGGTGCGTATTGAACCTTTTGAACTGTTTAATAATGAATGTGACGATCGATATTGTGGTGCAAATGATTATTTTCTCCCACGTCCTGCTTCGGACAAGTCCAAACCTCCTATATCTTAAATCATTGCATCATTATCATTTCATTTCACCAACCTTTTTGTGTAGGTGTGTCTGTTTGAGTGGTAGGAGCGGAATACTTTTCTATGGTTTTATTCTGTTTTTTTTTTTTCGCTTCTGGTTTTCACGATTTCCCATCGCGAAACCCGCTTAACAACACTTTTACATTTACTAATGTCGAGGACGCCATTTCGCGGAGAGGGGAAATGTGTTACAGAGTCGAAATTATGCTTTGGCAGTCTGACGCTTTTCAGAATCATTGAAACTTGGCGAATTATGTACTTGATAATGTCCAGTTCATTTGTGATTTTGATGTTCTAACGATGTATTTTCATATATCTTTATAGGTGAGTCACTGCAAGTTATTGTTCAATTAGTGTACTTCTCAATGATATAGATTTCAGTATTTTTACAAGGCTGGAATTTGTATATCTTTTAGTTTTTGAAGATGTCATTGATCCATTATTTATTTGTGTACCATTGTTATGTAACACTGTGCTGTATGAATGAGTGTAGTATATTTGTGTGCTATTTGTAAATGTCAGATCGTCGAATTCTTTGCACTTTCGCCATTTTTCTTGAATTGTAAAGATATTCTCTTTATATATAATTTGTGATTTTGATGTTCTTAAGATGTATTTTCATACATCTTTATAGGTATAGAATCATGAATCATCGTTGCTAATATTAAAGTTGATGAAGCTGTCACTGGTGCGTTGGCTCTATCGAACCCTGTAGAAACCTTCCCTGTGGTATTTGGTGGCTCAGTGTGGGTCCAGCACCGCGTCTGAGGGCATGAAAGAGTATGAAAAATAAGCCTTGCAGCAGGACTGGATAGGACTTAGAGATTCGGGATGAATCTCATTAGGAAAGATTCGTCCCGAATCTAATTAGGCAGGGGGAAACGTAACGGGTCGACCGTGTGGCTCGGTAGCTCAGTCGGTAGAGTGTCCGCACGGTATACGAAAGGCCCTGGGTTCGAGTCCCGGTCGAGTCATGTTCTTTTTCCAACCCTGTGACATTTGGTCGAATATCCCGCTCAGTGAGATGATATGCAGAACTCATAAATAGACCATGTCGACCTGAGGTCAAGGTGACATTTGAAGGTCACGATCATATCTCCTTTACCCCTGGAAGGATTTTCGTTAAACTTCGGTCATATATTCCCCCTCAGTGAGCTGATGTGCAGAATCTACCAATAAACCATTCCGACCCAAAATCAAGATCATACTTGAAGGTCACGAGATAGAAACTTTGAATTTTGTGTCCATTCCATATCTCCATATACCTGGAAAGATTTTCATCAGACTTAAGTCAAATACCCCCCTCACTGAGCTTATGTGCCGAACCCATAAATAAACCATGCCTACTCAAGGTCAAAGTCACAGTCGAAGGTAACGAATTTGAAACTTTGAATTTTCTGCCGTTCTATATCTCCTTTACCCCTGGAATGATTTTCATTCAACTTTGGTCAAATATCCCCCTCAGTCAGCTGATGTGCAGAACCCATAAATAAACCATGCCAACTCAAGGTCAAGGTCACAGGTGAAGGTAATAAGGTTGAGCCTTGTTATTAAAGTGCCACGGGGGATTTGGCTGTCCCTCAGAATTTTTTTTTTTTATTTAGAAAACCACCTAGGCAGCATTCCTGTGAAGTTAAAATGAAATATTTAGGACGAGGCGTCTCTTTGTTTGTTTGTATTGGAGTTAAATGGCCCAGTCAACACTATTTAGGTCATTTTTGAGTGGGTCAGTTAACCTATCCAGACTTTTTCTGGGCATGCTTATACGTAAGCGGTTAACCAGTACAGTGCACATTCTTTCGCCAGAAGTTTTTTAATCAGCGAAAGGGAGAGAATGACCGTAGAAAAGGTTTCATGATCAATCTCCATGAACGAGCGTTGCCGACCCGGCATGTATCGAACCCGTCAGACGTGCATCCGACTGAGCTACCGAGGGCGGCCAAAGAGTAGTATGTAAAGCATTTTCACGTAGTTTCCTTTTTTGCTTTGTCGTCCATGCTCTGATCATTTAAGCAAATCACGATAACAAGTCCATGAAACAAAGACCCCTCTAAACCCCACTTTATACAGAGAAAAGTGGGGATTACTGGGGATATATTATCTGCCTTATTTTCGCACAAAAACATAGAGTGTGGGTACCCGCTAGAACCGCGTCCCTAACGAGCATCCATATGATATGTTGAAAGCAGAAATAAGATGGTGTCATCTTAACATAAAATTTGTGATTTCTGACGCCATGTCGGAATATAAGAATCCAATATGAGGTTTTGTTGTAGATGGGCGTTTCCCACCCGAGGGATTACGATGCTGAGAGGAACCGAGGCTACGCCGAGGTTCCGCTCAGCACGGTCATCCCGAGGGTTGGAAACGTAGATGGCTGTCGTAGATGGGCGTTTTCAACCCGAGGGATTACCGTGCTGAGCGGAACCGAGGCTTACGTTTCATTTTTTGTGCACTCTACTTTTCATTTTTTGTTTACTTAACAATATTCATGATAATTCATCCGCTGTTTTGCCGGTTAGTTTTGACAGCTCGCATTCGCACATGTACAAATAAGCTTGAGAAGAACTTTACAGCGCACACGCTTTGTTTGCATTTAAAACGCGCGAGATTCGCACTCATGATTCACGCGTTTCACTTGCGAATGACATTTTAGCCAATAAATTGCTTTTATGAATAACGCGATATTGCGTGTAAATCGCGATTGTTGACCAGCCATTCCAACATGAGTGTCGAAAACGCAGATAGTGCACATTCACAGACTGCTTCGTGTTTCAAAAGCAACAAATCAGTAATGCGTAACTATTTCACACTTATCCTTCTTTTTTGTTCCTTTTTTCTATTTCTTCAAATTTTCCTTATTCCAGATTTTGTTTCAGTTTGAACATAACAAATCTGGCGGACTAGTCAATTATCCATTTACATTTGCCTGGGGGTAAGGATAAAATACAGGTACTGAGTCGTGATTGAAGTTGACTGTCAAAATGCAGGATGTTTATTGACCAAAAGTTTTATGACACCCAGGTGCAACTGGGGGCTCTAATAATAGCTGTTGAAAACAACATCTCAGTATCATCATTTATTCTAGATGTCCGAAATAATCTGTGTTCTTTCACACACAGAAGCGGCCCAATTTTTAAATAATTATTTTTGTAATTTTCATTTATTTCGTTTAATTAACTCGGAGAATCAAGTTGCGTTTTATTCGATATTTATTTGGAAATGCCTGAACCCTTTGCATAAAATGTAGGCCCTGATCAGAGGCCTACGTCTGCTGCGTCTGATCTTGGTCTGCATGGTTTTTACCATTTGGCAACAAATGAAATCTTCCACCTTGTTAATAGAGCAAGTTTATGTTTATTTTGGCAAACCGAGTAGTACCTGATCAGACTCCTACTTCTGCTAGGCCTGATCTGGATATGCGCTTTATTTTGCCATTTGACGTCAACTGGGATCTTTCACCTTGTAAAAAGCACAAGATCGTTTCAAAATTTAAGAGTGTGAGGGTGTGTTATCTTCAAAATTTATTTTGAAAATACAGTAAAATTCCGCTATTAAGACCACCGAAAATTAAGACTAAATCTGCTTTTAAAAGCTTATTGAGACGGTTTCGGCTATTCTTTCTTTGTTTTTTCTACACCCAGTGTCTCCTTAATGAGATACCACCTTAAGAACTGTTCAAAAGTGGCCTTCAAGACCACTTTTGAACAGTCCCAAAGGTGGTCTTAATGTAGGAATTTCACTGTATCTGAAGCTTTTTGAAAAAATGTAGGCCCCGACCAAGATCATTCTGTTGCGTATGATCTGGGTCTGCACATTTTGCTAATTGGCGCCAAATGGCATCTTCCACTTTGTAAATAGCACAATACCATTTCGAAATATAAGAGTGTGAGGTTGTCTTTTCTTCAAAATAATTTATGTTCCGTCACTCACAGAAGCAGCTCATTTATTTAATTATTTATTGTTGTAATTTTCATTTATTTTGTTTTCATTATCAAAAGGAATTTTCCACCTAACATACATAACATTAGTCCATTTCAAAATGTAGGAGAATCAGGTGTGTGTTTTTTTTTGTTGTTGTTGTGTGTGTGTGTGTGTGTGTGTGTGTGTGTGTGTGTGTGTGTGTGTGTGTGTGTGTGTGTGTGTGTGTGTGTTGTTTCGAAATTTATTTGGGAAATAACTGAACATTTTGTAATCTTTTATAATCTAGGCCCTGATCAGACGCCTTCTTCTGCTGCGCCTGACCTTGGTCATTTTTACAATAACCATTTTTCCCCATTTTCTTCAAAATTTATAATTTGTAAAAAAATGCCAGAACTTTTTGCAAACAGTGTAGGTCCTGATCAGACGCCTAATTCTGTTGCGTTTGATCTGGGTTTGCACTTTTTGCCAATTGACGCCAAATGGATTCTTCCACCTTATAAATAGCATAAGACAATTTCAAAATTTAAGAGTGTGAGGTTGTGTTGTCTTCAAAAGTATTATGAAAATGTCTGAAGCTTTTGGAAGCAATGTAGGCCCTGATCAGACGCCTAGTTTTTCTGCGTCTAAACTGGGCCTACACTGTTTGTCATTTGGCGCTGAACTTTATGAACTTTAAGAAATGTGCGTATTTCAGCCTTAACCTTTTCCTAATTTTTATTTATGTACTTATATATTCATTTATTTTTCTTTGATCCAAACAGAGAAAATACGCCTATACAAATCTATTGCTTTTTTACCACCAAAACTGAACACTTGTCGTTATTTTAATATTTCTGCATAAGACATAGGTTGTTGTACTCGTTAGAACCGACTCGGCGAGGCGGTTCTGACGAGTACCCACAATCTATATTTTGTGAAGAAATAAGAAGAATAATATATACCCCCTTAAATTCCAATTTTACTATTTAAAAGTGGGGAATAGCGGGATCAAATATGTATATGTGTGTTTCAAGATATGTTAGAAACACCATAAACACCCATTAAATGGCGGTTCTGATGAGCGCCCACAAACAAGTAAATAGACGTGACTTATCGAACAAATATCCATAGGATAAACGATTACCCTCTTGGTCCCCTACACGATATGCCTCAGAATACCCCGAGTGTTTATTATCTCCAAACTGCCAGACATTAGGGTGTTATGCAATCGAAAATATGTAAATAATATTGTGTGTGTTATCCGAAGAAATCACTACTGATAAGAGAGGCCAATACCGCCATTAATTTATGAATGAATAAAAATAAATAAAATAAAGAATATTGGTCAAACATACAGGCTAAGAGGATTTTGATTGGTCCGTGCTCTTTCGCATTCACGCGGTTTATCTTCACTTACCTGTCTTATTCTTATCGGTTGGAATTCTCTCGGAAAGAAACGCGTATTGAGTTAACCTAACGCGTTACGAATAATCACTGCCATTGGCTGATATTAAACGTGTTGCAATCGCGTATGAATGCGATGAACCGCGTATTGAAACCCAAACATTTTACACGCACGCAATGCGCGTGTGTCACGCGGACAAAACGCGAAAATGGATAAGTTCTTCTCGAACTTATCTGTATATTGTTTACAAAATAAAGGTAGTGCGGAAGTAGTTCCGGCAGTTGAACAGAATTGAAGCGCACTCATATTAGTTGCCTGGGTCGGAACACCAGGGTCAGAACATAAATTTCTATCCCAGGGTAAAATCGCGAATTTGCTTGTCTGGTGTGCAAGAAGCCATTATTTCATGTGGACATGTTTTCCTAATGGACATTTCGTTGAAGAAGAGATGAAAATGGTCAAGAGGTTAAGGAGGAAAATCGTCTAACGATTTTTTGTCTTTTTTTTTTTTTACTTCTTGTGGCCATCTTTTTATTTGAGCGGAATAAGTTTAGTTTGTTTTGGTGGAGGGTCACCTAAGCAACATTTGGATGGGTTGTCCCACAGGAATCACTGACATATCGAAACAAGGCATCTTAAAGAAGAAAGGAAAATCTTAATAAACGACATCGTTATTTTCATGAATCAGCTTTCGAATTCACGATCGATTGTTCACCAATCGACACAAAATGTATTGACTACAAATGCTTGTCAGTGCTAAAGTGCACCTGACTTTCACTGATTTGTAGAAAATCCATGAGAGCAATTCTTAGAAATAGCAACGCTCTTATCAAAATGAAGTCAGAGTTTTACGTAATTTCATCTATCTACAGAATCTGGACTGGAATTATATGTTGAGTTGGGCAAACGATGATGACCTAGATCAGACGTCTGATCAGGGACATCACCGTTAGCTTACAGTAAAGGAATTTATGTTCAGTTGAAGCAGAACGCGGCGTCTGATCAGTTTTACAGTTTTGCTTACAGTAAGGAATGTAAGCGTGGGGTGAAATGAAATGATAACAGTCTATGTCATCACTCTGGATCATTTTCCAAGCCTAGCAGAGGTGAAGTGATTATGATATTTTGTTAAGGGATGTCCAAAGAAATATCCCTGGTAATTATTTCAAAATTTATCCACTGGTTAACGAAGGAAGTAATTTAATGGTTTTACCATTTTAGCTCTGATGACCGTCTTGCGTATCTTAGCGAAACAGTTTCAGCAATTCCCAAGAAAGTCCTTCGAAATAATTTTAAAATCTATCAAGCATTTTTAGAAGAAGTCGTTTAAAGCAAGAGTTTACGACGGGCGCACGGACAGACGGTTGGACGGCGGGCAGATGCATATCACAATAGCTCACCTTAAGCACAAAGTGGTAAGTTGTGCTATCAAGAACTGTCATCAGACGACATAGCTGCCTGGCAAAGTGTTTGTGAGGCCATGTTCATAGGAGGTTGCATTGCCTATATAGGATTTTATGGATACATCAGTATGTTTTGCATTAGTCATCACGAAAACACGCCTATATAATTTTGACTCCCTTGAACTCCACTTTTAAACAATAAAACTTATACAATAAAACTGGGGTTTCCGGGGGTAAACCTTATTTTTCTTATTTCTGCTCTCAAATATAGATTGTGGGTACTCGTTAGAACCGCCTCGACGAGGCGGTTCTTGCGAGTGCCAACAATCTATATTTTGAGCAGAAATAAGATAAATATCACAATTTTTCATCATAAAATTTTCATTTTTTCGACGATAAAGGTGGCAATGTATTTGCATAGGCGCGTTTGCGTAATGATTAATTAACGAAACAATCTATTAACTTGCTGCTCGTATTTGTTCTCGTCTCTTCTTAGCAAGAATTCGTTCCAAGTCAGACCCAGCTATTATTTGCAACCAAACACGTGCCTAGCTGGTATAGTTGAATTAGAATGGCTCGAAGTCTGATGACTCGTTTACCATGGATAAGACAAGCACTCGTTCTTCAGCCCACAAGAAGTTCCTCTAAATACGAAAAAAGCCCCCGCACATCTGAGCTTTAAGTAATAGATGTGCTGCATGATTCTTCCACGCAGAGCTGAAACCGACCCCCACACGAGTACTGGTAAACCACTTACAGGAAATAAGTCTGCTTAGGCAAAGCGGTGCGAGTCCGACCGTTCATGCTTATAAGCCCTATAGATTTCAGTGGGCGACAGGGATTGAGAAGTCATTTCATCTCAATGTCGGGTAAAAGTCCCACAAAATTGGAAGCAACGTCTCCAAAATGACCGATACAGTGTTGACGGGGACGTTAATCCACAAATCAAAGGAACAAAATCTAAATACGAAATATAAATAATTTAGAGGGATTTGTTCGAGCCTCGCTCGGGTCACATGCGAGACGCCAAGTTCTTCAACGGAAGGGTAGGTGGTTTTTGATTAACGATCGGCTCGATATGAGTGAAATAATCTTGAAAAGGCCGTAAAACCTAAACAAAACAAAAAATAGAGGGATTTCCAGCTTTTATCTTGCAAATGTATGCTGTGTGTACACTTTGGAATCGCCTCGATTACACACAACATAATTTATTATAACTAATAAAAAGAAACCAAACCGATATCCCCCAAAACTCAAATCTCAATAATGGCTCCTGCAATGACCTCCATGGCTCAAACTACCGCTGTCTAGAGCAGATTTTCATGGTTCCCAATCGCGACAACACGTTAGTATGCTATGACGGCGTTTAACCTATCTCCAGGACTAGCAATTTTTCAGATGAAAATGTTGATATTTTCCTAATATTTAGACCAAATAGAGATTGTGAGTGCTCGTTAAAACCGCCTCAACGATCGATGTTTTGGAGCAGAAATAAGGAAAATAATGAATACCCGCGTAAACCCCACTATTCTCTATACAAAGCGGGGTTTAGAGGGGTATTCATTTCGAGGACTTGTTAACCTGGTGCAAAGGGCTTTGTGGGGAAAGTAACTGTCCTTTCGCCTTTCCGCTATTGATGTTTTCATTAGGGTCTACTAGTTTCATGGTTGTGTTGCTTTCCCTTTGGTGTCTCTGATGGGAGCTGTGGGTTGATTGTATCGATTCCTGATCATTGCCCCCGCTTCTATTTTCCATCAACGAAGTTCGACTGTACTTGGAACAGATTTCTTAAATGACAGATTTATAAATTTCTTTCGTGGAGATTGATCATGAAATCTTTTTTACGGTCATTCTCTCCCTTCCGCTGATTCAAGAAGGGCGGTTGTCAGTTTCTGGCGAAAGAATGTACACTGTACTGGTTAACCGATTACGTATAAATAAGTTCTGGAGTTAGATCCTTTGGAAGCAAGGAATACACCAAATAAACGAAAATAGCAGACCAGGAAAAGTGTAGATTAGTAATCTGACACGCTAAAAATGACCTAAATAGTGTTGACTGGGCCGTTAAACTCCAATACAAACAAACAAATACTCACATAGATCAGTCAGCGTTGTTACACTGTTATCATCTATAGATATACTCTTAATGATGGTACCATATGCCCATACTACAGCCCTGGTAAAGCTGTTGTAAATTACACCAGAAGGCATGGCATCGTTAGGCGCGTCATGAAGTTTGATAGCTGTACCTCCACCAGAATCGTTAAATGGTATCAAATATATATCTTTCCCTGCTGTAGGATTGTTGGCTTTGACAGCTATAACATTCTGGTGCACTGTAAGATAATAGACATTTTAATTAGTATTTTCGAGGCCATTCTGTGGTATTCAAGACTATATGGACGAACTGGATTCAAATAAAGTTTCCTTTTTCAAGCTAATACTTGCATGCCAAAGGCATTTCTATATCCGGTACTGAACCAAACCACAGCGCTTACGCTTCTTCGAACATTCACTTAATAAAAATAGTATTTAAGACCCAACATGGCAGAACTGATATTAGCATTTAAAAATGTTCGAAATAGGTAATATGCTAATTCATTTTTTACATATAAACTGGCACAGAAACAAAGGTTCTGAAAAGAAAACAATATACTCCTGGATTTTACTACCCCGAAAATCCAGGTATGGACATTTCATACTCTCCAGAAGAACAGCTCAGTTTATTTTCATTTGTCAAAATGAACTTTAATAAATCTCAATTTCACACGGATAAGCCTCACTAATTGCATAAGCATATGGCAACTAAATATTCATTCATGAAACTTTCACTTTAGAGACAGCATCATGTGAATATCATGGTTAGCTATTGTTACAATACATTAATGTTTAGCTCACCAGAGGGCAGCTTTTGTTTGTTTGATTTGAGGTTTAACGTCCTCGTCAACACTGCATAGGTCATTTTGAAGAGGTTGCTTGCAATTTTGTGGGACTTTTACCCGACATTGAGATGAGAGGGCGCCTCAAGCCCTGTCGTCCAATGAAACCAATCGGGTTTACAAACATGGACGATCCGACTCGCTCCGCTTTACGTTTGCAGGCTTATATCCTGAAAGAGGTTTGCCAGTACTCACTCGTGTGCCAGGGATTTGTTTGTTTGATTGGAGGTTTAACGTCCCAGTCAACACTTTATAGGTCATTTCGGAGACGTTGCTTCCAATTTTGTGGGACGTTAAACCTCAAATCAAACAAAGAAAATAATGTATATTCAACTTGTCAACCCCACAGTTCTGTGTCAGGTGTGGGATATACAGGGGTGTTCATTTCACTGGCTAGTTAACAGGACGTGTATATGACTATACCAGGGAAACATTCTAGTCTGGTACTGCACTGTCTAATTTTAATAAAACCTCTGGCAGGTTTGGCTATAAAATCAGGATTAATTATGACAAGATTACAACCACATGTTCATAATGGTTGATAAATCTACACTATGGAGGCAAGAGCTGTCAAATAAGTGATTTATTCCTGTGCTCAATCTGAGTAAAATTCAGGCAGTAATGCCTAGGAGTAAATACTCCGGGACTATTTTCCTATGCGCTTTCCATAGATTTAACCCTTTCATTTCTGAGTTTCTAAACATGGCTCTTCTAGTTTTAAATATATTCTTACAGAAAGGGATTTCTGTCTATTTTATTGTCATGGTGGAAAACAGTGTACATGTAGATCCGGGCGAGACTGCTCGTAACGTGCCGTCTTATCTGGACATACAAGGTTTGCATAGGTACAAGGTATTTTCACCTCAGGACCTGCATCGGCCTACAGGGATAAAAGGGTTACATAGCGTTAGTATCTTGGATTATCATTAAACAACCCGTTTCTGACCGACATCGGGAGAGCTCGTATTACACAATATGTGCTGTCAAGTTTATTCTATAAGCTGTTAGTTTCAAATCAAGTTTCGTACTTGAAACAAACGGTCACGACAGCGATCAGACGCCACATTCTGTGGCCTCTAATCAGAGTCAATGTTCCAGTATTGGAGCAATTGGCATTTATGGGTTTTTGTTGGACTGGATGTTTAGCGCCTCCGTCGTAAACACTATTTATGTCATTGTGGAGACTTTGCTTCCAACTTTGTGGGACTTTTACTCGACACTGTGATGAAAAGACATCTTAAGCCTTTCCAAACAATATAACTAACTCACGCACACCAGCTTTTCCCTTCTAAGCAGTTTACCAGTACTCATGTGTGGTCAGTTTCAGCTCTGCGCTGAATCATCATGCAGCAAGGTCTATTTCTCCAAGCCCCGATGGGCGGGGACGAGGCATTTATTGGTAACTATTTTTGTGATCCGCATGTTGCAATACCGTACTGACCGTTAGTTAAATAAGAAAAACATACAAATGCATTTTCATTTGCCTTTGGTAAGACGATTCAGTCGAAGTTCGCTAAACGCGGCGTCTGATCAAGGTTATAATGTCAAAATTAAATGGTTTGACAATGACTCTTTTTCGTCAAGTGATTCTCCTTTTTGTGTCCCGACATCCGACGGTAACCACACAGCGTATGCGCAACGTCGTATCAACGCGACGTTGCTTAGACGTCATGTTCCCACTCAGAAAACTTGGTAATTAAGAATTTTAGCAGAATGTACTGAGTTAATTTTGAAATTTATAGTATTCAAGCATAAAAAATGAGCAGACAGGTTTACGACACGCTGGAAGGGACATGCAATTTATTTAAATATGTTGTGGGGGCAAGATAATATCTTGAGCGCACAAAATATTATCTTGTGCGAACAACGTAATACCTTGTTCCCACAGGATAGCATCTTGTTCGCACAACTTAATATATTGTGCGCATATCTTAATATATTGTGTGCACAAGATATTTTGTGCGCACAAGCTATTCTCTTGTTCGCACATTTTATTATCTTGAGCGCACAACATAATATCTTGTTTGCACAACATAGACCTTTTGGTCAGACAATATAATACTTTGTTCACGCTACATATTATTTTGTTAGCACAATTCAATCAGACCCATAAGATATTATGTTGTCCGCCCAAGATCTATGTTGTGAAAACAAGATAATATTTTGTGCGAACAAGATAATACCTCGTGCGCACAAGATATTATGTTGTGCGAACAAGATATTATTTTGTGCGCACACGCACAACAAGATATATTGCGCGCACAAGAAATTATTGTGTCCGCACAAGATATATTATGTTGTCCGTAGAAGATAATTTCTTTTTGTTCGCACAACTTAGTATCTAGTTCGCACAACATTTCAAAATAATACTGCATGTCCCTTCAGGGTTCCGAGTTAATCTTTCTTTTTTTTTTTCTTCTACGAATTTGGTATAAATTCTTTTTCAACACGCTGCGACCTTGTCAAAAAATAGCTACAGTCCTACGGAACCCTGGAAGGGACAGGCAATTTATTTTAATATGTTGTGCGAATAAGATAATATCTTGTGCCAGCAAGATATCTTGTGTGAACAAAATAATATCTTCTGCGCACAAGTTATTATCTTGTGCGCGAAAGATAATATCTTGTTCGCAGAACGTAATATCTTGTGCGCAAAAAGATATTATCTTGTTTGCACAACGTAAATCTTGTGCGGACAACATAATATCTTGTTCGCACAGCATTATCCTGTTCACATAACATAATATCTTGTGCGCACAACATAAAATCTTGTGCGCACATGTTATCTTGTGTGCACAAGTTATTATCTTTTTCGCACAACAAATTATCTTGTTTGCACAACACAGATCTTGAGCGGACAACATAATATCTTGTGCGTACAACTAAATATCTTGTGCGAACACTAAATATCTTGTGTGAATAAGATATTTTCTTGTGCGCACAAGATATTATCTTGTTCGCAAAACATATTATCTTGTTTGCACAACATAGATCTGGTGCAGACAACATAATCTCTTGTGAGCACAAGATAATATCTTGTGAGCACAAGATAATATCTTGTTCGCACAACTTCCCAAAATCCATGTTGTGCTCACATGATAATATTTTGTGCGAATAAGATAAAATCTCTTGCGAACAAGATATTAATTTGTGCGAATAAGATAATATGTTGTTCGCACAAGATAAATTATGTTGTCGTCACAAGATCAAAACATATTATCTCGTGCGCACAAGATGATATCTTGTTCATACAACTTAACTCAACATATTAAAAACAGAATTGAATGTCCCTTCCAGGGTTCCGTACAGAACTGCTTGATCTACTACTGACATAGTGATCATGGTAATTATACCTCATATATTTCAACTTTCCTCAGTACTTCCAGTACTTTGATTAGAGGAAGGCTTCCCCATATTTTAAAGTGTAAATATCCACTATTAATAGACGTTAGATTTTAATTGTTTTTGATTATACATGAACATGGAATGAAAAAAAAAATCAAAAGAATCAATGGTGATTGCGTATGACTCACGCACGGGAACAGGACCTTATAAATTTCAATTTGACGTTGGTAATAGCAAACTAACAGAGAACAGCAGAAAGCTCTGGCAAGCCCACACAGACCTTCGCGTCTGCGCAGGTTAGCCTGGGTCTGTGTTTACTGCATTTGTGATAAAGACCGGTATGTCATGAGTTGACTCAATTATAAAATGTGTTCATCCCATTGGGTACACGGGGCCTAAGCAAGAGGTCGATACAATCTGATTGAAACCCGATCTAAGCTGAACTATGTACGCCTAACAACACAAACCTGGCTCCCCGACAATTGGACATGAATTTATTAACTTGGAGATTCCAATTATCTTAAATGGGTGAATGTCACACGGAATTACATAATCAACCCCCACTGCGTACGTTTAACCCATTTTGTCCTGAATGGAATATCAGTATGGAGAATTAAGGGATGTCTGGTTGTGGTTTCTTCAATATTTATCTGGAAAATGGCTGAACCATTCGCAAACATGCAGTGTATGCCCTACTGAAACACCATGTTCTATAAACCGGTATCTAATCTAGCTGGCCTCGGTAGCTCAGTCGGATGCGCGTCTGACTGGTGATCAGGAGGACGTGGGTTCGATACCTGCCGGGGTCGGCAACATTCTTTCGTGGAGACCGATCATGGAATCTTTTCTACGGTCAATCTCCCTTCCACTGATTCAAGAAGGGCAGTTGTCAGTTTCTGTCGAATGTATACAGTTTCTGTCGAATGTGCACGGTACTGGTTAACCGCTTACGTATAAGCCTGACCGGCCCAAAAATGACCTAACTAGTGTTGCTTGGGCCGTTCAATACCAATACAAACAAACAGACAATCTGGTATCTAATCTGGGCCTGAACTATTTGCCAGCTGTCAGTTTTGGTATTTCTTATATAATATGAGCTGTAAAATGGGCTAATTGTATTGATCTATAAACAGACGCTGAATAGCGTATTGGTCTCTATTGTTTTCATTTACGTTTTTCTCAGAGAATCCCTGTCACAGTAAACTTATTGGATAAATGTATAAAACAAACAAGTTATTATACTTATTATCATCGGTTGTTTTATTTTAAGAGGAACTTTTGAAACTGTTTCGAATATGGGGCTATAATTTCTCACGGTGTCTCTTGGCGGTGATTAGGTCGTATGCAGTAATTCCAAAAGTTGTTCCCAAATCACTCTTTTGAATACTATCGCCCCGAAAATCGCATTAATCAGCTCTAGAAGTAGTCTAGAAAATTCAATTACGTACTCATTCAAAAGCGGAGGCTAGTAAAGCTTCATTTTGGCGCTAGATGACTCTGTAGATAACTGTTTATTTTACTTTTGATTGAAGAGTTCCACTGCCGATCGACAACATCAACAAAAATAACAACAAAAAAGTTGCCTGTGATTATAAATTTTGATTTCCTGAATCATAGAATAAAGTTGAGATACCATAAAAAGGTTTTCTAAAATCACAAATTATATTTTGGGAACAAAAATGCTTACAGGAGCCAGTTACCCTTATTTTTATGTACACGAAGGTCACTACATGAAGAAATAAATTGATTGATTGATTGCTTTTGGTTTAACGACATGTCAACCGCTTGAGGGACATTTTGTGTCGTCTTCCAGAGAACTGCCATGTTTGTTCCATCGATGACCCTAAATTTACCTTGACCTATTTTCTGGCAAGGTCAAATTTGGTCCCTTGTCCAGGCAACTTGTCAAGATAGCATAATGAAAACACGCCTATACAAAACATTGTAAATTTCACCTCCGAGAAATCGAAATTTTTTAGATGAAAAATTGCGATATTTTTTTATTTCTGCTCAAAATATAGACTGTGAGTACTCGTTAGAACCGCCTCGATGAGGCGGCTCTAACGAGTACCGGCACAATCTATGTTTTTAAGCAGGGGTTCAAGGGGGTCAGAATTATGTAGGCATGTTTTCGTGATTTGGAGAAGCAGACTTTCAAGATTTTACCGTAATCATCACGAAAACACGCCTAAACAATTTTGACCCCCTTGAACCCCTCTTTTATATAGTAAAACTGGGGTTTTCAGGGGTAAACCTTATTTTTCTTATTTCTGCTCTAAAATATAGATTGTGGGTACTCGTAAGAACCGCCTCGATGAGGCGGTTCTGACGAGTGCCCACGATCTATGTTTTAAGCAGAAATAAGAAAAAATATCATAATTTTTCATCTTAAATTTTTAATTTTTATGGCGGTAAAATTAACAATGTACTTGTATAGGCGCGTTTTCGTAATGAGAACACTAAGTGGATTGCCTTGCATGTCATCATGTAGCTTCAGGATGCTGAGTACTACGAACTATTTACATACTCAGTGTATTTACAGAAAACATGCCTATACCAATACATTGTAACCTTTATCGCCAAAAAATGAAATTTTTAAGATGAAAAAATGCGATATTTTTCTTATTTCTTCTCAAAATATAGATTTTTGGTACTCGTTAGAACCGCCTCATTGAGGCGGTTCTAACGGGTACCCACAATCTATATTTTAGAGCAGAAGTTAGGAAAATAAGGATTACCTCTGTAAACCCCAATTTTAATATATAAAAGTAGGGTTCGAGGGGGTCAAAATAATATAGGCGTGTTTTCGTGATGGTATTTACAGAAAACCCCTATTGTAAACTATTGGGGTGCAATATTCATATTGCTTAGTACTGGTTTCTACCAAAGAAAAGAGGGCCACTTTGAAAATTAGTACTAGTACTAAATGCGTTACCCTTAATAAATAAGGTCGATTATTATTATACTTATTATTAATGGAGTTCATTTAAGAAATGAATTTTTTTTTCTGCAGTTCATGGAAGTATGAACGCAGTGGGTCGCGTGCAAAGTAAATGAACCCCGAAGGGGTTCATGTAAACTTTGCTAGCGACCCACTGTCGTTCATACTTTCATAAAGAGCAGAAAAAATAAGTTTATTTTTTATATTTATATTATTTGCCCCTCATCACTGGGCGAAAAATTTCTTGTAGGGCAAACTTTTAAAGCTGAAAAACATTTTCACGCTGTTTTTGTACAAAGAGCGTAGCAGCGTTGACGTCATCAACGCCCGTAGAGAACAATGGTTTAGAATGACGTCACTTAACGTCACTGAAAATCATGTGATTCGATGCGTTCATGGAAGTATGAACGCAATTGTTTTCTATAGGTTTACATTAGACTTTACACTGGAAATGTAAATATACTCTTATGAATACATTGACTTAGGCGACATCATATGGTGATGACGTCAAAAATAAACAATTGGTCTCCTTGTTATGACTGGACGATGACGTCGATAAGCCGTCAAAGACAGTCTTCCGCTGTTAGTTGGAAAACAGCGTATAAATGTATTCATGTTGCAAGATTTGCCCTAAAACCAGAAGTGTTTGCCACATAATACATTGTAATAGTGTTAATCTACGTAATAAAGGTAATTTATTTAACGTTCATCGAAGTATGAACAACACCATTTTTAAGTGACACCCCGAACATTCATTTCTTAAATGTGTTCCAGTCTTGTTCAAGGTCATTACGATATTAGGTCCTTCAACATTTCAAAGGGCATATTCCCCGCAATATTTCCGTAAGTTTTATGGAATATTCACAAGCATGGTATCGGGTCGTTTCACCCGTGAGTCGTTTCGCCCATGAGTCGTTTTGCCCGTGGGTCGTTTCGCCCTGAGTCGTTTCGCCCTGTGTCGTTTCGCCCGTAGGTCGTTTCGCCCTGATTTGGTGGGTCGTTTCGCCCTTATTATTTTCAAGCCATTTGGTTAGATATGTTTTGGTATATAAAGGGATTGATGGGGATATTGGGAGTCCCGGAAAATATTGTAATATCCTCGTTTGATGCTATATTTGACCTTGATCTACTTTTCATGGTTCACTGACTTTGAAAACTATTGCGTCAAACCTCAAGTTCACCCTACTATTTATGTTCATTTCTCAAGAACTTTTTTGGTGAAAACAGAAGATATTTCCAAAACCCTTGCCATCTATGGTATGAAAATATGTAAAAGCATGCATTACACGCCTATACAAATACATTGTAACCTATATCACCGAAAAAAATGTTAAGATGAAAAAAGTGATATTTTTCTTATTTCTGCTCAAAATATAGACTGTTGGTACTCGTTAGAACCGCCTCATCGAGGCGGTTCTAACGAGTACCACACTCTATATTTTAGATCAGAAATAAAAACAAGAGGACCATGGTGGTCTCATATCGCTCACCTGAGCTAACAGATTTGAAGTTACATATGTTCCAATCTTTACCGAAGGATTTATGCTGATGACAAGGTCAGAAACCAGGTATTTACAGCATTCAAGGGGGGCGTAGCTGTATGAGAGATGGGCAGACATCACCAGTTTTTCAAACACATCCGAACTTTCAATCCCAACCTACTTATATGCTAGTTTCGGGTATATTCAATCGAAACTAAAGAATTTATGGTGATGACAAGGTACAAAATAGGCATTATCAGCAAAGAAGGGGACTTAACTCTGGCAGTAATGTGCCAACAATGTTAGTTTGCAAAGTTTTCAAGCGTTTATCTCTCAATAACTTATATGTAAGTCCCAGGAAGGTCTGTTCAAAACTTAGGGACTTATGATGATGGCAATGTCAACATTTGTTTGTTTGATTTGAGGTTTAACGTCCCCGTCAACACTGTAAAGGTCATTTTGGAGACGTTGCTTCCAATTTTGTGGGACTTTTACCCGACATTGAGATGAAATGACATCTCAAGCCCTGTCGCCCAATGAAACCAATAGGGTTTATTAGCATGGACGGTCCGCCTCGCACCGCGGTTCCTGGACAGGCTTAGATCCTCTAAGCGGTTAACCAGTACTAGTGTGCGGGCCGGATTAAGCTCTGCGTGGAAGCATCGTGCAGCCCATATATTTCTTCAAGCCCCTATGGGCGGGGGCGGAGCAATGTCAACATAACCTGCTTCTTACGGTGGTCTATATATCAGCGAAATTTCATCCACATATTCCATTTAGTAAAGAAATTAGTGTCTTAAACATTAAATGGGAATTGTTAACGGCCATAACTCCGTTAAATGTTAACGTATATTGCCAATCAAAAATCCTATACCACTCATACGCAATATTCATATTCAAAAGTTGAAGAAAATCCATAAAAAAATGTTTAAGTTGTTGATCGGAAATGCCCCAAAATCCCTAAGTTGAACTAAAAAGGACCGTAAGTCTGTCAAACGTTAACGGATTTTCCCATTAACATTCCATACCAGTCATTCCCGGTATAAACATGTATGCGAAATTTGAAAAAATAATCCGTGAAAGACTACTTAAGTTATCTATCGGAAATGCTGCGGACAGACCGATGGACGGACGGACGGACACTCGAAGGTATATCATAATACCCCACCACTATGGTGTGGTGAGGTATAAAAATGGGCATTTTCAGCAATCAAGGGGACATAGCTATGATAAATAGGCCAATCTCGCCAGTTTTTAAACTGATCCGACTAACTTACAAGTAAGTTTCTATAAGATTCGATCAAAACTTAAGAGGCTACGATGATGCCAAGGTAAAAATGGGCCGACCTAGCCGGTATTCGAACTCCGCCGAGGTGTTTTATCCCCAACCACCTTAAATATAAGTTTCAGAAAGATCCGATCAAAACTGAAGGGGCTACGTAGATGGCAAGTTCGAATATCGTCATTTTCAGCAATCAAAGGGGCGTCACTCTATGGTAAATGAGCCAAATTGGCCTGTTTTCAAACTCAGCCGAATTTTTATCCCAAGCCACATTACAAATAAGTTTTAGTAAGATCGGATCAAAACTGAAGAGGCAACGGTGATGACAAGCCAATAATCGGCATATTCAGCAATCAAAGAGATGTAACTGTATGATAAGTGTGCCGTCTTGGCCAGTTTTCGAACTCCTCCAAGGTTTTATCCCCAGCCAGCTTACATATAAATTTCAGAAAGATTCGATCAAAACTGAAGGGGCTACGGTGATGAAAAGGTCAAAAATTGGCATTTTCAGCAATCAAAGGGACCTAACTCTATGACAAACAGGGCGACTTGGCCGGTAATCGAACTCATCCAAGGTTCTATCCCAAGCCACCTTACATGTAAGTTTCAGAAAGATAAATCAAAACTGAAGTTCTTCGTAGAGGACAAGGTAAAAAAAAATGGAAAGATCCGATCAAAACTGAAGGGGCTACGGTGATGACAAGGTACAAAAATCGGCATTGTTAGCAATCACAGGGAGGTAACTATGATAAATGCGCCGGCTTGGCCGGTTTTCGAACTGTTCCGAGTTTTTATCCCCGGCCCCTTAAATATGAGTTTCAGAAAGATCCTAGAAGCCTCCGTTGTAGCATGGTGGCCGTTTTTCAGAAAGTGGCTAAAATTCATTTTCGTTTAACTCTCAGTATAACAGTAATTTTATTTAAGATAATTGAAGATGAATGTATTGGGCTTCAGAAAATTGCAGGTGTCATTCCCGTACCACCGGCGTAAAGGCGTATGACGCCAAATAATGGTGGCGTCCAAAAATTTATTGAAAACCATTCAGAAAAGTGTTGACCATGTCATGTTACTAAATCCTATACTCTGACCAACTACGACAAAAAAGGTGTCAACGAAATGATCAATCACATGTTCTTAAGGAAGGTTTGTACGTTTTGCATAGGACAACGGCCACCGGAAGTACGAATCCTGCAGCTATCGAGACCGCAGCAAACGCTTAGTGGCAACTGCCTTTATTAATATGTAACCCTTACTTACGGTCTTTAATTTATTCAAATTTGTCCGTAAATTGCTGAAATGTGCCATTTTTCATCAAACTTTTGAGATGTATGATGGTAAGAAAAGTATAGTATACATTTTCTTTTCGTTAATTAAGGAGGATGTGAAGGACCACCAACTGCAATTAAAATGGCAATACAGCATAATGGTTCAAATTGACATCATGCGTTTTCCATTGAGATTAAATTTATATACTATGGATGGAAATGGAAGAGAAAACACTGTTGTTGTTTTTTTTTCAAACATCAAGATGAGTGAGTGAGTGTTTAAGTTTGACGTCCCACCAACAGCTAAAGTCATACGGAGACGGGACCTCGGTGTAAAGACTCATCCGAAAGTCTGGAGAAGCCCGGGTTCGATCCTGCGATCCCTGGTTTACAAGGCGATTAGCGTAACCACTACACCACGGAGGCTTCTAAACATCGAAATAACTTGAACCCAATATAGTACATGTAGAGGCCTGTTAGTGCCATACAATCTACCGTTGCAACTATATATGACGAAATTTTGTTTATTAACGTATTGTAATGGTAACTCCTAAAGTTTTTCGATACAACCTTATCATGCTTATTATATACATACAACTCTTATTTATTTCATTGATTGTGATACATACAATGATGTGACTGTCCTAAGTCTGGCCGACCAGCATGCATATGCAGAGTTCACAGTTCGAACGATCACATTTAACAATACAGGGTGACAGTCTTCAAGGGGGTATTTATATATAAGAAATCTTTGTCCACATAAAATAATGAATTGCATATATTTCTTAAATATGTCAAGGCTACCATATACATGCTTACCCCTCCAGAATTGCAGTTAAATAAAGCAAACTCTTCTGATACTTAGACCCCGTTTTTGGATTTACATCAATCTATTGTAGATGGGTTTGTTTCTGGCAAAATGTATGATAAACGCGATGAGTTTGATTTTGAGATTGTAAACTTCCTGTCTTAGATGGTGCTGTTCCTCATGCGGCATCCTATGGCGTTTATATTTCGCAATTAATTTGACTTACCAGATTGTCTAGTCATGTAATTTTCTTCAACACTCGTAATAAGTTGTTAACTGCTAAACTTCTTAATCAGGGTTATCGGTATCATAAACTACGCAAACCGTTTTCAAAATTTTATAGATATCATTCTGATTTAATTTCAAAATTCAATGTTGGACTTAAATCTCTTCTGCAACAAGGTCTATCGGAACCCGAATGTTATGGTGACTTAGAATATAAATTCAGAAAAATATACCCGGCAAAAAAGTTCTGCACAACTGGGGTTTTTGCCAATTTATTTCACTCACATGTAGTATCTGTTTACATATTACCTATCGGCTTTTAGAAGACCCGTTTGGAAACAGTTTGCTTTAAACAGAATCAAAATCGCACAAGAAATGCTGGAGATTTTGGCTTAAGGAGGAGACTTGAAGCTTGGTGGCTATACCCATTATTGATTATTGAGTTACAGCTCAGAAACGGTGATTTTGTCATTTTTGACAACCTACCCCGTGTGCCTTCGGAGAAGCATTATTCATGACTCAGTGATGATATTCTTGTTTTGATTTAGTTTATACTAATTTATTTTACTTCGATTGCGATGGAAGCTTCAAGCTTATTGAATCGTTTTCGAACACTCATTCCGGTGTTTTCAGGCGCGCGAGAGAGAGTGGCAGTGGCTTTTACACCCTGCTACCCATTTAGACCTGGATGGAGTGGGGCAGTGTCATAACGTGTCTTGCCCAAGACACACCTCGATACCGGTGGCCGGATTTGAACGCACAACCTCTCGATCATAAGTCGAACGCGTTAACCACTGCGCTATCGAGGCTTGTTTTGATTTCTGTTTATTATCAGGGTTGATATCGCGGTGTAATTATATTTTCTATATATTTATGTTTTAGGCAAACAGATCGAAAAAAAAAAAAACATTTGTGCAGAACTTTTTTTGCCGAGTATATATAAATGCAATGGCTTCAGCACCCAATTTCGAAAATCATACTTCGATATAAAAAGATCGGATACAACATAAACGTTATATGACAGACTGCATGCATGGTAGTTAACCCAATCACGGTTGACCACTTTGCTTCCCTCTTCAATTGCACGCCGGTCGGTCAGGCCTCATATTCTTTGACGGTTCCAGCGTAAAGGCCTACTGAAAATTAGATAGTATCTTATTTGGGGTAATGTAGATTGGTGCCAATCCGAGTCTAACTGTTGGTCTTCTTTTGCTCCAGCATTTCAGTGGTTTCTTGTTGTCGAGTCCTCACCGTTGTTTCATCTCTGTTGTTGTTTGATTTTTGTGTTCATGGAGATGTTGCACTGATGAGTTAGGAGGCCTTCATGCGGACTGTACAAATTGTCTTAATCGTGGCAGAAATAAGGGCGAGGATTGAGGTCACGTAAAATCTATTTAAGCCCCCCCCCCCCCCCCCAGTGGAATTCGTTTCACTGACCCTTCCAAGTCGGTTCTTCTGTCGCGTTTTATTTTTGTTATGGTTTGTTTTTGAGTATTTGTATCGCTTATATTATTTTGTTTTGGATAGCCAATTTTATTGACCATTTTGGGGGAAAGTAACTGTTCTTTTGGCTTTCCGCTGTTGATGTTTCCATTAGAGTCTGTTGTTCCATGTTTGTGTTTCTTTCCCTTTGGTGTCTCTGATGGGAGCTGTGGGTTAATTGTATTGATTCCTGATCATTGCCTTCACTTCTATTTTACTCAAAGTGTTATATTATACAAACATTTACATGTACAAAGATATCATCATCATCATCATCATCATTATCATCATCATCATCATCATCATCATCATCATCATCATCATCATCATCATCATCATAATCATCATCACCACCACCAGCCCAGGACCACGTTTTCCATCCACCTGTATGTCAAAGGCTGTCTTGACTGATCTGCTGGAGCGTTACAAATGTCCATACCAGTGCGCCTTCTCGCCTCAAGGATGAAGTCCAGGTCCTCAATGCCAAGCCGCGCAAGTAGCTCAGTACACCCGACTTGCAACTTGCTATTGCAGATCTGTCTGATCATTGATCTGTCATTGGAGGTTTGGTTTTGTCAACGACCAAGTCTCGCTGGCATGGAGCATTGCGCTCCGCACACAAGGGCTTTACACACGGTCACGTCTTGCATGAGAGATGGTGGGGAAGACACTCCTTGAACTTCTTCCAGGCTGTTTTCACACGTGATGTAGTCGAAAGGTTACAGCCACCTTCTGCAGAGGCAATGTCTTCCAGGTAGCAAAAAGAAGATACCACCTCCATTATGATACCACTAGAAATTATTGTGACATAGAACGCACATTTGAACTATGAAAGCCATATCGCTTACCAATCAAACATTATGGCCAATGTTAAAGTTTTTTTAAAAAAAGTAGGTCATACGTTAAGGACAAGGTCACGAGGTCAAAAGCAATGGTACCACTGGAAAGGTCTTGGGAAAAGAAATGCACATGTGAAATATGAAAGGCATATCTGTTACCATTCAAAAGTTATGCCGATGTTAAAGTTTTTGAGGACAAACAAACAGACAGACAGACCAAAAACTATATTATTCGGGGGCATAATATAGTTTTCAAAAGCCTCAATGTGTAGCATTTCTCCTGTTTATATAATAGTCGCAAAAGAATTGTTCAAGTGCTATAAGTAAGTACACTGTGAATTATCTATGGCTTAATATGACGTCAGAGATATATTGACCAATAGCTCGTTTATGCCCCGGGTGCAGTTCCGACACCTGCAAAGATCATGTAAGGCGGATATACTTCTTTATGAAAATGTAAAAAAATACTGTTATACCGAATTTAAAACGAGGATGGCAGTTTTCCTTAGGGCCACCATTGTATATGTTTTATAATGACGTCATAGATAAATTGACCATTAGCTCGCTGTGGCACGGGGTGCAGTTCTGACAACTGCCCGGATCATACATGGTATGTATTTCTCTTTAAGAAAATGCAAACTGTTATACTGTTATACTGAGAGTAAAACGAAAAAGAAAATTTTTCCTACGGCCACCCATGTATGGTGCAGTGGTTACGCTACTCGCCTTGTAAACCAGGGATTGCAGGATCGATCCCGGGCTTCTCCAGACTTTCGGATAAGTCTTTAAACCGAGGTCCCGTCTCCGTATGACCTTAGCTGTTGGTGGGACGTATAACTCAAACACTCACTCACTCACTTAGAAAAATCCGATCAAAACTGAAGGGGCTACAGCTATGACAAGGTAAAAAATCGGCATTTTCATCAATCAAAGGGAAGTAACTCTATGATAAATAGGCCGACTTGGCCGGTATTCAAACTCATCCGAGTTGTTATCCCCAGCCACCTTTCATATAAGTTTCAGAAAGGTCCGATCAAACAAAACTGAAGGCGCTACGGTGATGACAAACATTTTCCCATTGTAAGTCTATGGTCCATTGTGGTTTCCATAGCAACCGAAGTTTTCGTGCGATTTCGACAAAAAGGTTATATCATCAATGCTTCACCAGAGGCATGCTACAGATGAAAAATGGTTGAGATCAGCCTTCAGGTTGCAGAGATATAACTGGTCAAATGTGTGGACGGACGGACGGACACATGACAGACGACCGAGGACCGACTATGCTATAAGCTCCCCTGAATATGTTCTAGAAAGGTTTATCCTTTGGCAGCAAGGAATACACCACAGAACTGGACACTATGGAGTGTACAAGTTTTCTGGGCTAGACTAGCTAGTTTCGGCCAATTAGGCCTCATCAGTGACCCGCAAATATTTTAAAACTCCACAATGGAATCAATGGTCCCAAAGGACAAGAAAATATAAACTACACTATGATGTAGGGCAGGGAGACGTTAAACGGCCACCACACAGTCCCAGACATCAGCTGTAGTGACGTTAAATATGTTCTAGAAAGGTTTATCCTTCGGCCCAGGTGAGCTAAAATACGATGTACTCATGTAAACCCCATTTCTACTATATAAAAGTGGGGTACAAGGAAGTCAATATTATACAGGCGTGTTTTCGTGATGAATATCTATGTAAGAATGCCAAACTTCAGTTACATGTATACAGTCGAACTTCAATGGCTCGAACCACTTTGAGACATTGAAAATTGAGCCAGCGCACGACAACACCTACAATAAGACATGTGCACCCAACGAAGACTCAGGCTGATCAGAGTCTTCGTTGTGCGCTCTAGGATAGCTAAGGGCCCAATACTCCTTCATGCATTAAGAGAAGTCTCCAGTTAGACTATATGGATGCGCAGCCGGATCTGATTCTTCGCTGGACGCACATGTAAGTGCTCAATCTGTTCGAGACAGGGGTAGTTCGAGCCACTGAGTGATGCTGCCGGGAGGCGTATACGGGCTTATTTTGGGACATTGTTCAATGTTCAGTAATAAAAATGTATGCTATTAAGTAAATTCCACTATCAAGACAACCTAAAATTAAGACTTAATCTCGGCCTCCCGCCCATCGGGGCTTGAAGAAATAGATGGGCTGCATGATGCTTCCACGCAGAGCTGAAACTCATCCGTACACGAGTACTGGTAAATCCCTTAGAGCAGCTAAGCCTGTACAGGCAAAGCGATGCGTGTCAGACCGTCTATGCTTATAAACCATATTGGTTTCATTGGGCGGTAGGGCGTTGAGATGTCATTTCATCTCACTGTCGGGTAAAAGTCCAACAAAATTGGACGCAACATCTCCAAAATGACCTTTACAGTGTTGACGGGGACGTCAAACCGCATATCAAACAAACAAACAAACAAGACTAAATCTGGTTTAAAAATGTTATTTAGAAGGGTGCAGTTGTTCTTTCTTTGTCTTTTCCTTGTCAGGGACCACATTTGGGACTGTTCAAAAGTGGTCTTTAAGGCCATTTTTGAACAGCCCCAAAGGTGGTCTTTTTATAGGATTTTTACTGTATTTCTCTTGTCAGTGAATGCTGTATGTAATTATTAGAATCACCTCATCGAGGCGATCCTAATGAGTACATACAGCATACATTGGCACGATAAATCTCAAAAATCTCCTTGAAATGACGAAAAACTCTGTTGCCGATTGAATAGGCAACAACAACCGGGAACTGGCAGCTGACAGCCAACTTCACGGACATGGATAATGTCTATAATAAAAGGTTAGCTTCTTTGGGATTGTATCTATTCGCCTTAACGGATTAATTATGAAAATAGAATTTATCGGTCTAAATTCATAATTGTGATTAATGATTATGACTGATTTTTTTTTTCATGAGGAAAATTTCCATAATCGTCAATAAAGAAAACAGATATTGTCCTCAAAAAACTCATTTTAGCTTAAATATTTGAGAAAAAAGTAATATTCATCCTTTAGAATTGCTTAATGCCCTTATATCTAAATGTATTAATGAAGTGATTATAATTTGGTAGGTGTAAAATTTGAAATGGAAAAAAAAAAAAAAAAAAAGATTAAAATTTGACAAGACATTTTTGCGCATCTAAAACACAATAGATTATAAATACGAACCCTTATAATTATGAGAAAAGCCATGTTAGAGGTTCGCGATCATGTGAGATGCAAACGTGACTAATCAGCTATACGGCCTAGGGTTCCAGATATAGAAACAAGAGGAAACGTACTATCCGAGCAGGGAAAATAAAGGCGCAGAACAGTCTGCGCGGAATACAATGGGCAGATAAGATTTGAGGAAAATAGAACCGCAGATCAGTCTGCGCAGAACACAAAGGCACAGATCAGCTTGTACAGAACAAAAAGGCTCAGCTCACCTTCGCAGAACACTAAGGCGCAGATCAGCCTGCGCGGAACACAAAGGCGCAACTTAGGCTGTGCAAAACACAAAGGCGCAGATAAGGCTGTGCGGAACACAAAGGCGCAGATCAGCCTGGACGAAACACAAGGGCGCTGATCAGTCTGCGAAGAACACAAAACCGCGGCATCAGTCTGTGCGAAACACAAAGGCGCAGATCAGCCTTTGCGAAACACAAAGGCGCAGATCAGCCTGTGCGAAACACAAAGGCGCAGATCAGCCTGCGCGAAACACAAAGGCGCTGATCAGTCTGCGAAGAACACAAAGGCGCAGATCAGCCTGCGCGAAACACAAAGGCGCAGATCAGCCTGCACGAAACACAAAGGCGCAGATCAGCCTGCGCGAAACACAAAGGCGCAGATAAGGCTGTGCGAAACGCAAAGGCGCAGATCAGCCTGCGCGAAACAAAAAGGCGCTGATCAGTCTGCGAAGAACACAAAGCCGCGGCATCAGTCTGTGCGAAACACAAAGGCGCATATCAGCCTGTGCGAAACACAAAGGCGCAGATCAGCCTGCGCGAAACACAAAGGCGCGTATCAGCCTGGGCGAAACACAGAGGCGCAGATCAGCCTGCGCGGAACGCAAAGGAGCAGATATGCCTGCGCGAAATACAAAGGCGCTGATCAGTCTGCGAAGAACACAAAGCCGCGGCATCAGTCTGTGCAGAACACAAAGGCGCAGTTCAGCCTGTGCGGAATTCAAAGGCATAGATCAGGCTGCACGGAACACAGAGGCGCAGAGGCTGATCTGCATCTTCGTTGCCCAGAATGGGCATGCATCGAAGAAATGTTTTTCTCATAACGGAGAACATATGAAATAAATGTATTTATTTTATACATAGCAGTGAAATCAATGCATATCTGAAACAAATAAGCGTGATATTTTCACACTGTGAAATATAAATGATACTTTCACACTGTGAAAAATAACATGACCATATTGTTTTCTCAGTAGCAGCCCCGACTACTTTATCGCCAAAATTCATATGTTATCTACAAAATAATTCTGTAAAATACCTTGAAAAAGCATTCTTTGAACTCTAAAAATGCTGTATTAAAAATGGCGATCTTTTATGTTTTGCAACTGACAGGTGTGACGTCATAGCCAAGTCAAAAGCTGTGACGTAAGATCCGACTGATCAATTACAGTAAGTGTCCTAAAATATTACCAAATAAAAAGAAAATTTACTTTTTTTTCGACAAATATCAAAACTATTTCATCTCGTGTGTTGAAAACATCAAAACTTTTACTCGTGCTTCGCACTCGTGAAAATTCTGATATTTTCAACACACCCGATGAAATATTTTTGATATTCATCTCAAAAAAGTAAATAACGGGCCTCCCTGGCCTAATGGATAAGAGCGCTGACTCTTAGTCATTAGGTCTCTCACCGCCGTGGGTTCGAGCCTCGCTCGGGTCACGTGTGAAACGCCAAGTTCTGCAACGGAAGGTCAGGTGTTTTTTCTCCGGGTACTCCGTTTTTCGCCCACCTATGATTAACGATCGGCTCGATATGAGTGAAATAATCTTGAAAGGGCCGTAAAACCCAAACCAAAAAAAAAAAAGAAAAAAAGAAGAAAAAAAGTAAATATCCTCTATATATTTTAATAAACTTATAATTTGATTCGATAGTACGAGATGGCATTCTAATCAATCATAAAGCATAACCTAAATAATACAGTTACGTGAATTAACTCTATGGCTGTCCTCTAATTTTGTTTTGTTCGGATATCAAACAATACTTTTTCAATGCTATCTTGTCAAGTCAAATAAAACACAACGGGATAGTACGTATATTAAGTGCTTTCGTACTCACGACGGAAACGCAGCAAAGTACAATGGGAATGATACTTTACCACAGCACTATACACCTAATCACGAAAACATGCCTATATAATTCTGACCCCCCTTGAAACCCACTTTATATAGTAAAACTTGGGTTTACAGGTGTAAACCTTATATTTCTTATTTCTGCTCTAAAATATAGATTGTGGGTACGCGTTAGAACCGCCTCGATGAGGCGGTTCTAACGTGTACCCACAATATATATTTTGAGCAGATGAGCAGAAATAAGAAAAATATCACCGTTTGTCATCTGAAAATTATTGATTTTTCGGCAGAAAAGTTTACAATGTATTTGTATATAGGCGGGTTTTCGCAATGCTTCCAAATGAATGCCTATGCAGAATGTTTTTTGCTTTAGATTTTTACACCCCCTTCAACACTAATTAGGTCATTTTTTTAATCTTTATTATTCATATTTAGATGTATATGATACAAAATATATGGTATAGGATATGACGGTAAGCACGATGATGCTTATGTGAGAATCATCGCCTTTGACAATGTGGAAATGATTTGAATATTTGAATGGTTTTATCAAAGTACTGAATACTTTCAGACAGGTTGGTATATCAAAAGGCATTTGATATTTCAAACATACAAACAAGAGAGAGAGAGAGAGAGAGAGAAAGAGAGAGAGAGAGAGAGAGAGAGAGAGAGAGAGAGAGAGAGAGAGAGAGAGAGAGAGAGAGAGAGAGAGAGAGAGAGAGAGAGAGAGAGAGAGATTTTACGACAGTGAAACGTAACTTGAGGTACACTATGATAACATCTACCTAAAAATAGCTGACAGATTATACATGTAACACCAAACAATAGAGGGGGGGGGGGGGTGTTTTGGAGACGTTGCTTCCTGGGAACTTTTATTTAATATTGAGATGGAATGACATCCCATGCACCTTCGCGCAAAAAAATCTAAATGGTTTAAGGCATGGTCCGACTCAACCCACTTTTTTTCTGGAGACTTAAACATTCTAGGTGGGTTACAGAAGTAGAAAAAGAGTTAAGTCTATTTCAGTTCTGTGAAAAAGTACCATGCAGCCTAGTCTATTTATCTAAGTCGCGATGGGCGGGGCGCATAAAGGATGTGCAGGGGTTTTGCCTAGCTACAAGTCTGCCAAGGTTCGGTAACTGCCAGGCTCAATATGGCCTAGATGTTGTTGACTGGGTCGTTAAGCTCCAAACAAACAATACCTGGCAACAACAACAAAAATATTAATATAGAGGATCTTACAAAAGTGCTCATGTATTATTGAATTTATTAAACGAGTTGAGGAAAATGTAAAAAATGCGAGGCTCTGCCGTGCATTTTATCCCTTTTTCTCAACCAGTTGATTAAATTCAATAATACCTGAACAAGAGCCGAGCATTTTATTACTTTTGTCTCAACTCGTTTAATAAATTCAAAATTAAATGAACACGAATGCAAGATTCTATTTATCATTAAAAATTTAATCACAATTTTTATACAAAAATATCAATATTCCGCCATTAGTAAACGCGACGTCGTTAATGTCGTCGTACAATTAAAGTTACGGGGCGTCTCTATCTTATTTGCATATTTAATCTACTAGTGGAATACGGAATTTATTACATGACGTTATTACACTCTCATACGCGACGTCATATGATAAAAATAAAATTAGAATGACCTTTTCTCACTTGCAATCCCTACTTCTTGGTCTTGGTTTTAAGGCCTTTTAAAGATTATTTCACTTAGCCGATTGTTTGTTTGATTTGAGGCTTAACGTCCCCGTCAACACTGTAAAGGTCATTTTGGAGACGTTGCTTCCAATTTTGTGGGACTTTTACCCGACATTGAGATGAAATGACATCTCAAGCCCTGTCGCCCAATGAAACCTGTGTTGTTTATTAGCATGGACGGTCCGCCTCGCACCGCGGTTCCAGGACAGGCTTAGATCCTCTCAGCGGTTTACCAGTACTAGTGTGCGGGCCGGATTCAGCTCTGTGTGGAAACATCATGCAGCCCATATATTTCTTCAAGCCCCAATGGACGGGGGCCAACTTAGCCGATTGAAAAGCAAAGGTTGGCGAAAAAAAGAGTACCCGTGGTAAAAACCTCTGACCTTCCGTTACAGAAATTGGCGTCACACATGTGGCCCGACCGAGGCGCGAACCACCGCGGTGAGAGACCTCATGATAAGAGTCGGCGCTCTTACGCATTAGGACATACAGGACCGTCTCTAACTTTTTTTATTTTGCATTGGTAAGAATTCTCGACTGGTATTAGTGCTGTGAACTTCAGTTCCCTCAACTTCTACAAAGGAAATTTTGAAAACAATGAAGGCACCAATCTACTGAAATTGGACCGTACCTTTAATTGAATTCACAGGTCCAGGTGACATTTTTTTCTATTTTGTTAACTGCTATCTCTTTGATGACATCCGATAAAACATTGTACGTTAGGTTATTATGAAATTACAAAAAGTCAACATGAATAATTGTTTAACCCATGGACGGCAAATAAATAAAAAGGTTACCTATTGAAGAGAGGTCACTCATAATATAGGCGACACGCAAGGGCCCATACGAGGTCGCGCATACGCGCAGCAAAAACTACGAAAACACGCCCATACAAATGCATTGTAAACTTGTAAATTACCGGCGAAAAAAAACACACGAAAATTTTAAGACGAAAAATTACAGGGGTAACGTTATTTTTTATATCGGCTCTTAAATATAGATTGTGGGTACTCGTTAGAACCGCCTCGATGAAGCGGGACTACGATTCGAGGCGGTACTAACGAGCACCAATAATCTCTATTTTAACAGAAATAAAAAAAAACATCACGATTTTTCACCTTAAAATTTTCGTTTATCCGGTGGTAAAGTTTACAATGTATTTGTATAGGCGTGTTTTCGTAATGCCATAAAAAGTTTATGAGATATTTTGATCCCATTAAACCCCACTTTTATATAGTATAACTGGGGTTTACAGGGGTAAACTTTTTTTTTCTTATTTCTGCTCTAAAACATAGATTGTGGGTGCTCGTTAGAGCCGCCTCGATGAGGCTGTTCTAACGAGTACTCACAATCTATATTTTGAACAAAAAAATAAGAAAAATATCACAATTTTTTATGTCAAAATTTTCATTTTTTCGGCGATAACGGTTACAATGTATTTGTATAGGCGTGTTTTCGTAACGTGACGTAAGGTACTAATGGGTTCCAATTCAGTCTATGTATGACCTTAAGTGTCGGGTTCAGACGATGAAAAGTATGATTAGATACCATCATTAATTTTATTAATACAACTGAACTAATTATCTAAATGACGTGCGTGTTAAGCAGTGCCATAACACATTTTCCTAAGTCCCAAACCTATTTTTTTTACTTCTTTTATTGAAAGCCAACGTACTTGATCTTGCCATGTACTGAAGGCATGTCAATCACCTTGTTGATCATGAACTATTTTAATCAAAGCACTGACAGTACAGGTGGGTCGATTGTTTCTGATGGTAGGAAAGAAGTCGTGAACACTGATATAGTTTATCAACGACCTTTGAGAGTTCAACGTTCAAGCGTGACAAGACTAATCCATGTTTTAGGGGAAGCAGGTTTCGGATGTCTTTTTTCACGGGATTTTGAAATTAATAACTAAGTTTTTGATAATGCCATTATGTAAAATTCGTGACCAAGTGGTTAATATGATGCAGAACGAATCTCAGTAAAACTATATCATCCAATGTAAAATCCCAACTGAAGGGCGACTTACCTAAAACACGGACTTGTCCAAAATTAAAAGTGCAGTCAAGTCTCACTGCGTTTTGAAAGACAATAGAGACCGTTTTGTTTAAATCATGTCCGTTAAGCAAACAATGGAGACCCTGATCAGACGTGTCTGATCTGGTTCCTCACTGTTTGCCAAATAAACACAAGCCCAATCAAGGTATATTCTACACGGGCCTCCGTGGCCTAGTGGTTAAGAGCGCTGATTCTTGATCATTAGGTCTCTCACCGCTGTGGTTCGAGCCTCGCTCGGGTCATATGTGAGACGCCAAGTTCTGCAACGGAAGGTCAGGTGGGTTTTCACCGGGTTCTCCGGTTTTCGCGCACCTCTAAATAAGTATCGGCTCGATATGAGTGAAATAATCTTGAAAAAAAACCAAAACCAAAGAAAAAAGGTCTATTCTACACACTGAACTCTGAACGACAATACCGCGGCTATATATGTAATTCTAATACAGCGCGCCTAAGACACTGTGTATTATTCTACAACAAATCACGGCGCGGAAGAGCGTGAGGAGAGACGTCGTTAAAAGCAACAGATTTTTAAAATGCGTCAATTGTAGAGATTCCTTGACGTAAGACGTTGTAACGTGTGGTGGTGCCTGGTAGATTTGCGGCTTTTCAAGCTATTGGGATAACACATACATTCATGAATCAGTAGAAGGGGCATAATAATGGTAGAACTATATCACAACTAATTTCAACCTTCTGGTCTCAACCAAAAAGATTCTAAAGGTTTTTTTCTATCAAAGTCCTTGTAGGTAGCCTCGATAGCTCATTCGTTAACGCGTTCGACTAATGATCGAGAGGTTGTGGGTTCGAATCCGACCATCGGAGGCAAGGTGTTATGCCACTGCCCAACTCCACCCAGGTGTAAATGGGAAGCAGTGGTATAAAAGTCACTGCCTCCCTGTCTCTCGCTTGCGCGTGATAACACCCAGAATGAGAGTTCGAGAGCGATCCAATAAGCTTGAAGCTTTTATCACAATCAACCAAAAATAAATTTGTATAAACTAAGTCCATGTAAAACAAGTAGGTCCCTGGGCGGAGTCATTTTTGGCCCCAGGGCTATAAGTTGAACGATCTTGGCACAGGTCTACTCGAGAAAACTCTGTACCAAATATCAAAAGCCTGGGCCCTCTGGTTTTGTTTGTTTGGATCCTCATAATCTTATAAAAGAAAAACTTAATGATTTAATTGAATGGCCATATCATAGGGAAGACTCCCTCTATCTTGCTTATAATGTAACACATGCTTTTTCACTTCTGAAGAGCATAAAAATTATACTTTATGGACATGTCAGAAAGTGTGTGAAGCTCTCACCTTTCTACTTGACAATATTTTACATAAGGTTTGGTACTAAGTTATTTAGACAAGTTGTTGGTATTACGATGTATACTAATTGCACGCCACTTGCGGCTGATCTGTTTTTGTTTAAGAATAAGAGAGACCTCATGCTGTCCCTTTCTGCTGAAAACCAATCTGAAATCATTGAAGCTTTTAGCTCGACTTCTAGGTATTTGGATGATTTATAAAATATTGACAATACCTATTTTGATGGTTTGTTCAGTCAAACTTGCCCCCCAGAACTTCAGTTAAATAAAGCAAATTCTTCTGATACCGAGACCCCGTTTTTGAATTTACATCTATCTATTGTAGTTGGGTTTGTTTCTTGCAAACTTTATGATAAACGCGATGATTTTAATTTTGAGATTGTAAATTTTCCTCATTTTTTGGATGTTGATGTTCCTCGTGCTCCATCCTATGGCGTTTATACATGTTCTAGAAAGGGTTATCCTTTTGAAGCAATATATTTAGCAAATAACTCGATTTGCCAGAGTGTCTAGTCATGTAACTGACTTCAACACTCGTAATAAATTGTTAACTGCTAAACTTCTTAATCAGGGTTATCGGTATCATAAACTTCGCAATGCCTTTTCAAAATTTTAAAGACGTCTTTCCGATTTAATTTCAAAATTAAAAGTTGGACTTAAATCTCTTCTGCAACAAGGTCTATCGGAACCCGAATTTTATGGTGACTTCAGAATTCAGAAAAATATATAATTGCAATGACTTGAGCATCCAATTTCGTAAAATCATTCTTCGATATAAAAAAGATTGGGTACAACATAAATGTTATACGACAGACTGCGTGCATGGTAGTTAACCCAATGACGGTTGACAGCTTTGTTTCCTTCTTTAATTGCACGCCGATATGTCAGGCCTCAGATTCTATGACGGTTCCAGCGTAAAGTCTTACTGAGAATTAGAGAGAATTTAATTTTACGTAATGTTGGTTAGTGCCTGATGCTCTGTCTCTGGTCGGGCCCATCGTAGTCTAACTGTTGGTTTTCTTTTGCCTCAGCATTTCAGTGGTTCTTGCTATCGAGTCCTCACCGTTGTTTAATATCTGTGGTTGTTTGATTTTTGTGTTCTCGGAGACGTTGCACTGATTAGTTAGGAGGCCTTCATGCGGACTGAACAAATTATTTCTCTAAATCGCGACGGAAGTAAGGGCGAAGATTGCATATGCGTAAAACGAATTTAAGCCCCCCAGTGAAATTCGTTTCACTGACCGTTCCAATGCGGGTTTTCTGTCGCGGTTTATTTTTGTAATGGTTTGTCTTTTGAGTGTGTGTGTGTCGCTTGCATTATTTTGTTTTGGATAGCCAGTTGACCATTTTGTGGGAAAGTAACTGTCCTTTTGGATTTCCGCTATTGATTTTTCTATTAGGGTCTAGTTATTTCATGTTTGTTTTTCTTTCCATTTGGTGTCACTGATTGGAGCTGTGGGTTAATTGTATCGATACCTGATCATTGCCTTCACTTCTACATTCTATAAATAGCTCTGACCTACATGCAACATCAATAGAAATAGCGCGACATTTTTCTTTTTTTTTAACCATAATATTGGTTTCCCCAAATCAGTGCAGGTCACGTGGACAACGGCATGAATTCCGAATTTGTCATTTAGTAAATTTTGGTCGATTGTAAACAACTGACCCAGTTTTATTGCCACATGTGCAATAATAAAGAGGATTTTCGTTGTTTATATAGGTGAAAATCTAAAAAGTGTCATTGCGGGTGTTGAAAGCATCAGAATTTTCACGTGTGTGAAGCACGAGTAAAATTTCTGATGTTTTCAATATTCGTGAAGAAGTATTTTAGATATTTATCAAAGAAATTAAATTTTATTTTATATGAGAAAAAAAGAAAATCGTGGCCATGCTACCGCTGTGGAAATAACATGCTAACGTTATTTTCAACAATATATAAAACTATCATAACCTCACAATGTGAAAATCTCATTTTTATTTGTTTTAGATATGCTCGTACAGATACTGACACATGGTCATTTCATATGAAATCATCGCGAAAACACGCTTATATAATTTTGACCCCTTGAACCCCACTTTTATATATATAAAACACTGGGGTTTACAGGGGTAAACCTTATTTTTCTTATTTCTGCTCTAAACTAAGGATTGTGGGTACTCGTTAGAACCGCCTCATCGAGGCGGTTCTAACGAGTACCCACAATCTATATTTTGGGCAGAAATAAGAAAAAATATCACAATTTTTCATCTTAAAACTTTCGTATTTCGGCGGTAAAGTTTACAATGCATTTGTATATGTATGTTTTCGTAATGTGAATGAAACTCGCTATAGGGTCGTTTCATACACTTCATATAAAATGACCATCAGTGCAGGACACATTCTTCACTGTTTCATACGTTTTTTTTTCCATTACGATAACACACCCGTGTGACATAGTACATTCTTTTGAATGGTTACTTTTCTTATGAAAATCAGTGATTTTTTTCTTATTTATACTGCAAACAAAGGTTTTGGGTGCTCGTTAGAACCGCCTCACTTAGGCGGTTCTAACGAGTACCCACAACCTATGTCTTGGAGCAGAAATAAGGAAAGTAATGTATACCCCCGTAAACCCCATTTTTCTCTATACAAACGGTGGGGTTAAGGGAGTCTTACTTTCACGGACTGATGCTAATAAATATTATTTGTTTTAGATATGTACTGATACAATATACATGTACAATACAAAATGGCCATTGGCGCGTAACAACTAACTTCATGTCCCCGTCCGTGTCAGGCCGATACTAAGTTTTTTATTATTGAATATTTTTTTACTATTCTTGCAATTAAATCCGACACATGGTCATTTCATATTAAATGTATGAAACTCGTCATATGCTCGTTTCATACATTTCATATAAAATGTCCATCAGTGAAGGACACATTCTACATTGTTTCGGCCCCCGCCCATCGGGGCTTGAAGAAATATATTGGCTGCATGATGCTTCCACGCAGAGCTGAAACCGACCCGCACCCGAGTACTGGTAAACCGCTTAGAGTATCAAAGCCTGCCCAGGCAAAGCGGTACAAGTCGGCCCGTCCATGCTTATAAACCCTATTGGTTTCATTGGGCGGCAGGACTCGAGATGTCATTTCATCTCAATGTCGGGTAAAAGTCCAACAAAATTAGAAGCAACGTCACCAAAATGAACTTTACAGTGTTGACGGGGACGTTAAACCTCAAATCAAACAAACAAACATATAAAATGACCATCAGTGCAGTACATATTCTACATTGTTTCATACTTTTTTTTTTACATTACGATAACACACCCCTGTGACATTGGTAGTGCATTCTTTCATTTCTCCAGAATGGTTACTTTTCTGATGAAAATCAGTGATTTTTTTCTTATTTATACTGCAAACAAAGGTTTTGGGTGCTCGTTAGAACCGCCTCATTGAGGCGGTTCTAACGAGTACCCATAAACTATGTCTTGGAGCAAAAATAAGAAAAGTAATGTATACCCCCGTAAACCTCATTTTTCTCTATATAAAGTGGAGTTTAGGGGGTCTTCGGTTCACGGACTTCTTTTCGTGATGCTAATAAATAGGATAAAATGTATTACTTACCAGCTTCCGAATGACCCATAGAAATTATTATACTTATTGTCCATATGAATGAAGCAACCATTTCGTTTGATACTAGTCTTTTTTCCGTTTTATTTGTTTAATAAAGATCTTTCGAATATTTTTTCAATAGTAGATAAATGATAATATTGTTGTCTTTTTGAGCCTTCTCCAATGTACCTAATTCTCAAATGATTTATTTCAAAACTATTTTGTATTTCATATCTTATTTAATACTGCTTTTTTTTTTCAGAAATTTAAGACTGGGCAGTAACTTCCGTCTCAGATGTCAGAAGTGGTCATGGATTTTAGTCCAAATGTCGTAACCCTATATCCGGGGCTGAATTAATCTATATGACGGTATTGTCCTATTACAGGTGCTCTCCAAACTTAATAGAGCTATACTCTTTAATATGGTAAAGTGGGTGGCCGGTAAAAGACAGGGTCGTCGCTACCGTTAGATTTTATAGACAGGACAGTATAGATAATCGTTTCTTGCACACCAGATAAGGAAAACAATAGTTTTAGCTTGGGATAGAAATTCTGTTCTAACCCTGGTGTTCTTACCACAAATTGAATATTCTCTCGTGTTTGATAAATGCACTGGTTGAATACGACCTCATATGCGCCGTCGTTAAGGTTTACGTCACCACACATTACGTGACGTCACTAAACATCATGTAGTGTCATCACAATATGGCGGAAGTTGGTAACCGAAGTGACCGCAACATTAAAAATCCACGCTAAAAATGGAAGGTGTGCAAGAAAAAGGAATCCTATAGGCCTATGGGAGTGAGGGGTAGAAAGACAAATCATCCCTCGGAATTACTGTCCGGCATCATTCGGCAAGCCTCGTGATGCCGAACAGTGACCCTCGGGACGGATTTTTTTAATCCACCCTCACACCCATATATTCTGTATATATTCTATTCGTACTCAACCAGTGCATTTATCAAACACGCGAGAATATTCGATTTGTGGTAAGAATACCAGGGTTAGAACAGATTCTTATGTATTCTTATATTCTTTCACATCTTTGCAAGTGGTGCTTTTAATTTTCAGATTAAAATGTGCGATATATTGCTGCTTCTTTTTAAAACCCTCTAAACCCCGCGCTATACAGAGAAAAAATGGGTTTACATGGGTACATATAGGCTTATATTTTGCTCCAATGCATACGTTATTGGCACTCGTTAGAACAGCATCAATGAGTAGTTTTAACGAGCACACTTCCATAAGTTGTGGGTACTCGTTAGAACCGCCTCAATGAGGCGGTTTTAACGGGCACCCGCCACCTTAGAACCGCCTCAGTGGGACGGGTTTAACGGGCACCCACCACCTATGTTTGAAGAAAAAATAAGAAACCATATTTCAAATTTTCATGAGAATGATATGACAGAACATATGTTATCGTAACGCTTTCGCTACCAACATAGTTTGTGGGTGCTCGATAGAAGAACCTCAAATTTGGTCCACACATCCGTGTTAGATAGTGAATTCTCTGAGATCTAAAATAATATTCTTCTGAGGACAGCTTGTGAGATCTAAACTAATATTCTTCTGATGACAGATTCTGAGATCTAAAATAGCTTCTGAGATCTAAAATACTATTCTTCTGAGGACAGGTTCTGAGATCTAAAATAATATTCGTCTGAAGACAGCTTCTGAGATCTAAAATAATATTCGTCTGAGGACAGCTTCTGAGATCTAAAATAATATTCTTCTGAGGACAGCTTGTGAGATCTAAAATAATATTCTTCTCATTACAGCTTCTGAGATCTAAAATAGCTTCTGAGATCTAAAATAATATTCGTCTGAAGACAGCTTCTGAGATCTAAAATAATATTCGTCTGAGGACAGCTTCTGAGATCTAAAATAATATTCTTCTGAGGACAGCTTGTGAGATCTAAAATAATAGTTTTCTCATTGCAGCTTCTGAGATCTAAAATAGCTTCTGAGATCTAAAATAATATTCTCTGAGGACAGGTTCTGAGATCTAAAATAATATTCGTCTGAGGACAGCTTCTGAGACCTAAAATAATATTCTTCTGAGGACAGCTTATGAGATCTAAAATAAAATTCTTCTGAGGACAGCTTGTGAGATCTAAAATAATAGTTTTCTCATTGCAGCTTCTGAGATCTAAAATAGCTTCTGAGATCTAAAATAATATTCTCTGAGGACAGCTTCTGAGATCTAAAACAATATTCTTCTGAGGACAGCTTCTGAGATCTAAAATAATATTCTTCTGATGGCAGGTTGTGACGTTTTCTTGTTCTTGCTTCAAGCCTGTCATTACGAAAACTCACCTATACAAATACATTATAAATTTTACCACCGAAAAATGAAAATTTTCAGATGAAAAATTGTGATATTTTCTTCTTTCTGCTCAAAATATAGATTTCGGGCACTCGTTAGAACCGCCTCGATGAGGCGGTTCTAACGAGTACACACAATCTATATTATAGAGCAGAAACATCGAGGCGGTTCTAACGAGTGCCCGAAATCTATATTTTGAGCAGAAATAAGAAAAATAAGGTTTACCCTTGTAAACCCCAGTTTTACTATATACAAGTGGGGTTCAAGGGGGTCAAAATTATATAGGCGTATTTTCGTGATGATACATGTATATTGTTCTCGTCGGAGGCGGTTCCAACATTGCGATCATAACATATTGATGTGGCATAGTGCATTCTTTCTAATCTTTTAAACGGTCATTTTTCTCATGAAACTGTGATTTCACACCAAACCTAGGTTTTGGGATCGGTGCCCCAAAATCTCTGCCTTTGAGCAGAAAGAAAACAAATATTGTATACCCATGGTTTGGTTGTTTTTGGTTTTTGTTTTGGTTTTACGGCCCTTTCAAGATTATTTCACTCATATCGAGCCGATCGTTAATCAGAGGTGGGCGAAAACCGGAGTACCCGGAGAAAAACCACCTGACCTTCCGTTGCAGAACTTGGCGTCTCACATATGACCCGAGCGAGGCTCGAACCACAGCGGTGAGAGACCTAATGATCAAGTCAGCGCTCTTAACCACTAGGCCACGGAGGCCAATATTGTATACCCATATCATCACGAAAACATGCCTATATAATTTGACCCCCTCCAACCCCACTTTTATATAGAAAAAAACTGGGTTCACAGGGGTAAACTTTATTTTTCTTATTTCTGCTCTAAAATATAGATTGTGGGTACTCGTTAGAACCGCCTCGATGAGACGGTTCTAACGAGTACCCACAATCTATATTTTGAGCAGAAATAAGAAAAATATCACAATTTTTCATCTTAAAATTTTCATTTTTTTCGGCGATAAAAGTGGCAATGTATTTGTATAGGCGTGTTTTCGTAATGTTAACCCAGTTGTCCCTATATGAAGTGGAGTTTACAGGGGTGTCCATTTCACAGTCTTGTTGACAGGTGACATGCATGAACAATCGATGTCTTTTATAGAGCAGAAATAAACACAAATGGTGAACAGTAATATTCCGCAATTAAAGGCATTTATTCTTGATTATTGAGGACTATCATTTCATTACATAATATTATGTAGCCCTCAGTGCTCACTGGAGACAAGTCCTCTGTCTTCAACAGGTAAGGGGCCGCCTTGGGGAAAATCAATAAATTACTTACTGTTGACTGGTGTACATTATTGATTTTCCCCTTAAGTGCCTCAGTCAGGGGATTCAACAAGAGCTACTAATCACCCTATTAAGGGCCACCTTTGATCTGCTATTGTCAGTATATCACAGGGGGCAATAAAACAATTATGGACACACGGTGTGTTTTACTGCTACAGAATAAATGCCTTTAAGACCACCTAAAATTAAGACTAAGTCTGCTTTAAATAACTTATTTTGAAAGCTGCACTTAATTTGTCTTTGTGTTTTCTGCCCACAGCGTTCTCGGGTCAACGACCACCATTTGGATTGTTCAAAAGTGGTCTTTAAGACCACTTTTGAACCGGACAAATGATGGTCTTAATATAGGAATTTAACTGTATTTTACTTTCAAACCCTACTTTTCGTCATATAAAGTTAGATTTGCTGAAAGTGTTCATTCATTAGACCAGTGTTAACGAGATTTTCAAGCAATAATGAAAATTCACGCAAATCTTTGCTTATATGTGCAAGAAATCGTAACGTCCCTTGGCTCAAGAGCCCGACTTGAGTTTATGCATAAGTTGTCCGATAAATCGACCTCATTGAGGCGGTTCAAGCAAGGTCTTCCAAACGGCCTTCATCACGAAAACGTGCCTATATAATATTTACCCCCCCCCCATGAACCCCACTTTAATGTAGTAAAACTGGAGTTTACTGGGGTACAAATTATTTTTCTTATTTCTGTTCAAAATATAGATTGTGGGCAATCGTTAAAACTGCCTCGCCGAGGTGGTTCTAACGAGTGTTCACAATCTATATTTTTTACCGATATATACAAAATATCAGGACTTTTATCAGAAAATTTTCATTATTTGGTGGTAAAATGTTTCCAGTATATCTGAATAGGCGTGTTATCATTACGACAACTCGCCTATACAAATACGTTGTAAATTTTTACGGGAACAACGAAAATTTTAAAAATTGTGGTATTTTTCTTATTGCTGCTCCAAATATAGAATATATGTACACGTCAGAACACCGCCTCATCGAGGCGGTTCTAGCGAGTACCCACAATCTTTATTTTTCAGCAGAAATAAGAAAAATAAGGTTTCCCCTGTAAACCCCAGGTTTTTTGTATAAAATTTGGGTTTTGTTTGTTTGTTTGTTTGATTTGAGGTTTAACGTCCCCATCAACACTGTATAGGTCATTTTGGAGACGTTGCTTCCAATTTTGTGGGACTTTTACCCGACATCTCAAGCCCTGTCGCCCAATGAAACCATACATAGGTTGTGGGTGCTCATTGAGGCGGTTCTAACGTGTACCAATATTCTATGTCTTGGAGCAGAAATAAGAAAAATAATGTATACCCCTGTAAACCCCAGTTTTCTCTATATACAGTGGGGTTTAGAGGGGTCTTCATTTCACGGACTTGTTCCCGTGATGTATATCAGAAGAGTTACTTATACCTTTGTTTGCAACCACTTGATTGCTATAGAAAGTGGAGATTGTGATGTTTTTTTCTGGACTGGTTAGTAGACGGTATCACAAGAACCGTGATTACTGGCACACGTCAAGAAAACTCACCTAAATAATCCTGCCCCCTTCGACAGCACTTTTATGCTGTAAAACTGGAGTTTACAGGGGTATGAGGCGGTTCTAACGAACACTTACTACCAATTGGAGTAAAACGTAGATAAAATAACACAATTTTGCATCTTGAAATTTTCTTCCTTTTGCGGCAGTAAAATTTACAGCGTATTTGTATATACGTGTTTTCGTAATGAAGAACCAATGCACTATTGCCATCCATTTAATACGGAACATGTTTTTTGTTGTTGTCGTTGCTGCTGTTGTGAGTTGTGCTGTTATTTTGGTTTTTGTTGTTTGGCTGTACGGTTGCGTTTATCATAGCTAAAAGAAATTTTCATTAATATGTCCATTTAGTCAATACCATTCTAACACTGGTTGCCTGTATAGTCAACAGTAAAAGTTAGTTACATATATATTGATTGACAAATCACTTGACAGAAAAGCGCTCGTGATTTGACCTACTTTACAACTGACTTCCAAGCAGTGACGTATCACTTCGAATAAATCATTGCTAGAGCTGATCTATTCTTACTTCAACATAGCGTGCGAATCTACGAAGCGAAATCCAGTACAAAATGGGTTACCCGGCCATCGGGGCTTGAAGAAATAGATTGGGCTGCTTAATGCTTCCACGCAGAGCTGAAACCGACAGCACATATAAAGTAGTGGTAAACCGCTTACAGATTCTAAGCCTGCCCGGGAAAAGTGGTGCGAGTCCATGCATATAAACTTTATTGGTTTCATTGTGCGGTAGGGCTGTAGATGTCATTTCATCTGAAGTCCCCCAAAATTGGAAGCAACGTCTCAAAAATGACCTATACAGTATTGACAGCCACGTTAAACCTCCAACAAACAAAGAAAAGTGACCGGTAATGGTACATATGACGCAGGGCTCGATTATGTTCGCCCTGGTTATCGAAGAATACTTTCTGTCATTCTTGGAGTTTTTATATGAAGATAAATTAAATTAATTTTGGTTAAAGAAAATATCTTTCTTTGACGGTCGCCAAAAACGACTGGATCTCCGTTCGGGATTTTTATACGGGCATGCGAAATCGTGACTTCGGCGGTTATGGCACGGTTCGTACTGGATACGTTTTGCCCCCAAACCGCTACAAAACCTGGACCGGGTGGATTCGACCGCGGCCAAGATTGTTCTCATCCCGCATTTTTTCTATGTAGGTATTCTTTGTGGGGATAGGAAATGGCGAATCAAGTGACAACCATTTTACTGATGCGGTAGCACGGTTAATTAGGAAAAGAATTCTATCCCAGGGTAAAATCAAGGACTTCCTTATCTCGTTACTAATACAGAAAAGTTTTGCAAATGCTAGGTTATGATAGGTCATGTTTTGCTTGCCTCCTTCGTGAGTTTCTTTGTTCCAAATAAGGTTTTACGTCCTGTCAATACTATTTAGGTCATATTGGGGACGTTGTGTCCAATTTCGTGGGACTGTTACCCAACAAAGAGCTGAAATGACATCTGAAGCCCTACCGTCTGAACCAATAGGGTTTATTTGCACTCCGACGTCTAAATAAATAGTGTTTAATTGACGGTCCGATTCTTATCATCTAAGACATTAAAGGTTACTTGTACTCATATACGGTCAGTTTCGGCTCTGCATGGAAGAATCATGAAGCCAAATATGTTTCTCCAAGCGCTAATAGGCGAGGGCCTTTTCTTCGTGAGTGAGTCGCCTCGGACAATTTTTTTCTTCATACATGGGCACCCATCGAAAACCAAGATCACTATGTGCACAGACCGACCAGATTTTTTTATGTGCGCTTTCTGTTTAATAATTTATGTGGTGACACAAAGATTCTTAAAGCAGACAGGAACCGATTTAATTATGTCCGTGAAATGAATACCCCACTAAACCCCACTTTCCGCCCCCGCCCATCGGGGCTTGAAACAATAGACGGGCTGCATTATGCTTCACAGACCGCACACGAGTACTGGAAAACCGCTTAGAGGATCTAAGCCTGTCCATGCAAAGCGGTGCGAGTCGGACCATCCATGCTTACAAACCCTTTTGGTTTCATTAGGCGGCAGGGCTTGAGATGTCATTCATCTCAATGTCGGGTACAAGTTCCACAAAACTGTAAGCAACGTCTCCAAAATGACCTATACAGTGTTGACGGGGACAATATAACTCAAATCAATCAAACAGTCAATCAAACCCCACTTTATATAGTGAAAACTGGGGCTTAGGGGATGTATACTATTTTTTTTTATTTCTGCTCGAAGACATAGGTTGTGGGTACTCGTTAGAACGGCCTCGAAGAGGCGGTTCTAACGAGCACACACAACCTATTTTTTTAGTTAAATAAGAAAAAATCCACAAATTTTCATCGGCAGGGTGTCCATTTTGCAGATATGAAATAATGCACTATGCCAAACGGGCGTGTTACCGTATTGCAATGTAATTTTAAGTTAGTAGTGTTGCAAACCGATTCGAGTCTTTGCCGAGCGCACATATTGGAAGATACGCTTTATAGGAAGATATATTTTCGGGGTCGCTCCGCCGATTTGGGCTTGAAGAAATAGATTGGACTGCATTGTGCTTCCTCACAGAACTGAAACTGACCACACATGAGTAATGGTAAACTGCAAAAGGACTTAGTCTACCCAGGAAAAGTGGTGTTAGTCAGATCGTCCAACGCATACAAGCCTTTTGGTTTCTTTAGGCGGCAGGGATTGATATGTCATTTCATCTAAATGTCGGGAAACAAAACTGGATGCAGGCCCCAAATAGTGTTGACGGGACAATAAACCTCCACTCAAACACAAATCAAACAAAACACTTCCGTGGGACGTAGCACATGGTGATTATCTTTGCCATTAAGAACCAAATTTTAACCTATATATATTTAATCAAATATACTGAATAAAATCAGATAATTCATTAGAATTTTTGAATCGTAAGTTTTTGAAATATTTTGCACTTAGTCAATTATATTATCTAGTTGGGCAGAATTACGAGACATACAAGTAAAATTAATTTATTTTTGACTTTAGTGATTGAGCTTATTGTCATCACGTGAACAAGTCCGTGAAATGAACACCACCTAAACTCCACTTTATGTTGATTTGTTTGATTTGAGGTTTAACGTCCAAGTCAACACTGTAAAGGTCACTTTGGAGACGTTGCTTCCAATTTTGTAGGACTTTTATCCGACCTTGAGATGAAATGACATCTCAAGCCCTGCCGCCCAACGAACCAGTTTATAAGCATGGACGGGCCGACTCGCACCGCTTTGCCGGGACAGGCTTAGATCCTCTAGGCGGTTTACCAGCACTAGTGTGCGTGTCGGTTTCAGCTCTGCGTGGAAGCATCATGCAGCCCATCTATTTCCTAAAGCCCCAATGGGCGGGGGCCAAACTTTATGTTGAAAAAAATGTGGTTTACGGGGGTATATATTAGTTTTCTTAATTTTGCTCCAAAACATAGGTTGTGGGTACTCGTTAGAACCGCCTCATTGAGGCGGTTCTAACAAGTACCCGCAACCTATGTTTGCAGTATTTATAAGGAAAATATAACGGATTTTCATCAGAAAAGTAGCCATTTAATGCACTATGTCGCACGGGTGTATTATCGTAATGGGTTGTGGGTTATTTTGTGTAGTCTCCAAAACAAACGGAGAAAAATCGAATAGATGAAGGAGAGGGCTAGAAAAGAAGGAGGAAAGTGAAAGAAAATGACGAAATATCAACAACAACAAACCAAAAACCTTCTTCGCCCTTACTTTCTGTAACGAAAGCTTGCCCAAAGGTAAGCCAGTGTCAGTTGAGTGCCCCGGTCGCATAAGATCAGGGCACTTTCGCCTCACTCAACCAACCTATATTTTTGACTCTGTAAGAACGTGTCAGAGACAACTCGTACTGACATCCTAGGTTTTATCATAATTTCTCCATAAATGACAAATAAAAACGTTCATCTAAAGGCTTGGGACGGATCCATTACTTTTTTAGTTTTTTTTTTGTTTTTTTTTTTTTTTGTTTCATTCAATTGTTGTAAATTTGACAAAGTTTCTTGCACCCTAAACAAGCAGTATCTGGGTCGACACAGTTTTCCAACGTCTCTTATGGAGAACTAGACTTACATGGGCTTAAAGGCTGACCAATCTACCAAATTTTGGGTAAAACGGCATCTGATCTGGGTCTGCACAGTTTTCTAACGTCTCTGCTATGCATTACGATAACAGACCCGTGCAACATAGTGCATTTTTTCCAACTCCAAATCGGCTACTTATCTGATGAAAATCCGAGATCTTTTTTTATTTATACCGCAAACATAGGCTGTGGGCGCTCGATAGAACCGCCTCATTGAGGCGGTTCTAACGAGTACCCACAACCTATGTCTTGGAGCAGAAATAAGAAAAATAATGTGTACCCCTGTAAACCCCAGATTTCTCTTTACAGAGTGGGGTTTACTGGGTGCTATTTCACGGACTTGGTCACGTGATGGGAATACTACTAATAATAGTTCGCCTGTCATCATTGACAATGACCAATTACATTTGTGAAATGTTAATGTTTGTGTGTGGGAATACTAGATTACATGGGCTGTTGCAATTTTTAATCATCTGGTTATTCTTTAACCCTTATCTTGCTGAATATTCATTTAAGCCACTCCCATTTCTGTTAATCAACCAATCCAATTACTTGATGTAATTTATTGCTACAAATTCATAAATTGAATGCCAAACTGTGTAGATTAGGTGGCTTCTTCAGAAGCCATCTGATCTGGATCTACACTGTTTGCAAAGATAGGAGTTGTCGTGAACACAAGATAAGGGTTAAGATCCATTTTTGAATATCTAAAATTACATGTAAAATATTGCAAAAGCGTGCGTAAATACTTTGACCTTTGAACAGATATTTAAAAATCTTAAGTCGAATAACCCAACATCTCAAAGTTTAGGAAACAAACATCGTTTGTATTTCGTCATACTCATTAAGATACTGGATTAATTTGTGTAGCTTCTGACTGTACGGCTAATTATGAACCATCTCATCTGCATCTGTTATGCAGTGTATCAATATGGGCCTCGATGGTTCGAGGGGCCAAGTAACTTTTGTATAACGGTGTCTGCTGGACAGATCGCAGGCTTGTTGTTTGCAAATTCAAGCTGCGCATTTAGCCTGCAGAGCAACCACAAGGCAAGAAAGTGTTCAAGTGACTGGATGTCTCTGAACTGAAACAAGACAACAAGAGGCAAGCCTTCATCAATGATACCGGCAGCCGATTACTTAGTCCATACGATCTAGAAGCGAACTTGGAAGTCTTCAGAGGCACTGTTCACTCTTCAGACATGCATTCCCTAGGATCAGTATCTCGTTAACTCCAAGACTGTTTTAATGAGAATGTCGATGGAATTCATAGACTCCTTTCAGACAAACATCAAAAACACAAGGCATACCTCAGTGATACCAGCTCAGCATTTTATCAGATCGCCTGTTCATATATATGCAAGACTGTCAAGTCTATGCTCAGGGTAATGCAGGTCAGAAAGTCTGTTGAAATCCAGTCCTTTGCAGACAGAAACGATATGAAGAAGTTCTTTGATGCACTAAAGACAGTTTATGGTCCCCAAATCTCAGGAGCCACCACTCTTCTCAGTGCAGATTGGACTAGATTTTTAACTGACAAAGAGTTTAACTAGAAAAGATAATCGGCCATCCTCTATCAATGATGACACTATCAACAGACTACCACGGGTAGAGTGAAACTTACTGCTTGGTGAATTCCCAACCTTCTCGTTTGCAGTGAAAGCAATACAGTTTCTGTCATCTGGCAAGGCTCCAGTATCTGATATCTACAATAGCTGCAAAGAAACTGGCAGAGTTATTTCACACTATGTGGAGAAAAGAGGCCATCTCCCAAGAATCCAAGGATGCATCAATTATCCACCTATTCAAACAGAAAGTGAATCTTCAGTTGTGTGACAATCAACATGGCAATTTTTATTGACAATTGGGGGAAAGTCCTCGCAAGAGTTCTACTCAACCGTTTGAATAAACACCTTGAACAGTCAGGGCTTCTACCAAAGCCAGTGAGGGTTCACAAAGGACAGAGGAACAATTGAAATGATCCCTGCGGCAAGGCAGCTTCAAGGGAACTGCCATGAACAAAGTATGGACCGCTACAAGAATTTGTTGATCTCATCAAAGTATTTGACACGGCCAGTCGTGGGGGTCTTTGGAAAGTTATGGCGAAGTTTGGCAGTCAAACAAAGTTCATAGCAAACGTGAGGCAGTTCCACGATGGTATGCTTGCGAGGGCCGAAATAATAATGGTGTCCATGTGACAAATGGTGTCAAGCAAGGCTGTGTACTAGCATCAACGCTTTTAGCATGATGTTCTTTCCCATGCTCACAGATGCTTTCCAGGATGATGACAATGGTATACGTATTACATATCGCGATAATTTTAAGCTTTTCAACCTATTCAAGAAGGTTGCAGGCCCAATCTAAAGTGCAGGGCGAGGTGCTATATGAGTTCCAATTGGCTGACGACCAGCACAGAACAGCGGGCAAACGTCTGTCCGACACCGATACGACGTTGACACGTCGTATCGCTGTCGACCCGACGTTGGCCCGACATGCTTTCCTGGCTGACGACATGGCAAAGGGCGCTCCAACATAATAGGAGATGCAAAATGTGTAGATCAAGTATATTAATACCGTGACAGCTATAAACTCACAATCAGTATCTAAAAGACCGAACCAGCACCTTGCAAACCTTACATGGAGTTTACTATTATAGGGAAAGGTCAAAGATAGATAAGTTCATCTACATTGTAAACACATTGGCATGAGTCGGGCATATTGATGGCGAAGTAAATGCTATGATTGCTTAAGCTAGTGCAAAATTTGGCCAACACTTGGTGGGTCGATTGTCTCAGAGTGTGGGCGGGAAAAATGAGATTGTATCATGAATTTTTAACCATTACATTGCTGTACTGTGAACCATAAAGTGTTAGCCCTGATCTGACGCTGCGTTCTGTCATCTGACGAATAAATTCAAGTACTGTCAACAACCATTCTAGACCCTGCGGCGTCCGTTAACTAAGCCTAATACAAAGTTCCAACCCAGCTTCTAAGTGTACTACCCTTTTAGGCAACACTTTAACCTCACATTGATATTTTATAAATTCGTTATCTTGAGCGATAGTCACATGGACTCTAGCACTGAGTATTTGTAGTCAATTACTTAAACAACAATGCACTACTACTACTACTACTACTACTACTACTACTACTACTATTACTACTACTTCTACTACTACTACTACTATTACTACTACTACTACTACTACTAATATGCGGACGTTAAACCTCAAATCAAACAAATAAACTACTACTACTGCCGGCCTCAGTAGCCCTGTCGGATGCGCGTCTGACTTGTGATCAGGAGGACGCGGATTTGTACCTGCCGGAGTCGGTAACATTCTTTCGTGGAGATTGATCATGAAATCTTTTCTACAGTCATTCTCTCCCTTTCGCTGATTCAAGAACGGCAGTTGTCAGTTTCAGGCGAAAGAATGTGCACTGTACCGGCTAACCGTTTACGTATAAGCCTGCCCAGGAAAAGAGCGGATAGGTAAACTGATCGGCTCAAAAATGACCTAAAATAGTGATGACTTGGTCGTTAAACTTCATTACTAACAGCGAAACAAACTACTACTTCTTCTTCTACTACAACTACTAGTACCACTACTACCACTTCTACTACTACACCTTCAATTAATATTACTACTACTGCATTGTACTACTACGACTAGACTACTATTACTATGCGGACGTTAAACCTCAAATCAAACAAATAAACTACTACTGCTGCCGGCCATCGTAGCTCAGTCGGATGCGCGTCTGACTTGTGATCAGGAGGACGCGGATTCGATACCTGCCGGAGTCGGCAACATTCTTTCGGGCAGGTTGATCATGAAATCTTTTCTACAGTCATTTCCTCCCTTTCGCTGATTCAAGAACGGCAGTTGTCAGTTTCTGGCGAAAGACTGTGCACTGTACCGGTTAACCGCTTACGTATAAGCCTGCCCAGGAAAAGTGCGGATAGGTAAACTGATCGGCTCAAAAATGACCTAAAATAGTGCTGACTGGGTCGTTAAACTCCAATACTAACAGCAAAACAAACTACTACTACTTCTACTACTACTAGTAGTACCACTACCACCACTACTACTACTACACCTTCTATTAATATTACTACTACTACATTGTACTACTACGACTAGTACTATTACAAGTACAACAACTTACTGCTACTCGACCCCCGCCCATAGGGGCTTGAAAAAAATATATGGGCTGCATGATGCTTCCACGCAGAGCTGAATCCGGGCCGCACACTAGGACTTGAAAACCGCTTAGAGGATCTAAGCCTGTCCAGGAACCGCGGTGCGAGGCGGACCGTCCATGCTAATAAACCCTTGGGCTTGAGATGTCAGTTCATCTCAATGTCGGGTAAAAGTCCCACAAAATTGGAAGCAACGTCTCCAAAATGACCTTTACAGTGTTGACGGGGACGTTAAACCTCAAATCAAACAAAACAAAACAAAAACTACTACTACTACTATACTGCTGCATCTTCTATTACTACTGCGATACTATATACGAATACTACTAGTTCTACTACAAGTACAAATTCGTACTTCTACTACTTCTGCTACTACTACTACTATTACTATTACTACTTCTACTACATGTATTACTACTACTTCTATTACTACTACTCCTACTGCTCCTCCTCCTCCTCTACTCTGCGACTACAGCCACAATTTTCTTATGATGCTTGTCATCACGTGAACATGTCCGTGAAACGAACACCCCCCTAAACCCCAGTTTATAGAGGGAAATGTGTGTGAATTCGGGTTTAACATCGCTTTCAACAATTTTTCAGTCATATCACGACGGTGTCTGGTTGCGACAGGGAGCTCAATGCTCACTTTTATAGTGCTGCCTCACTGAAGTATCATGTCCCAGACACATTACATGATACCACACCCAGTCACATTATCCTGACACTGGGTCGACCAGTCCTAGCTCTACCCCGTAAATCTGAGTGCCAAGCGAGGAGCAGCTAGTACCATTCTTAACGACTTTGGTATGTCGCGGCCCGGGATCGAACCCGTGACCTCCCGTTCCCCGGAGCGGACACTCTACCAACTGAGCTATAGGGGCCGGTTAAGGGAAAACTGGGTTTTACGGGGTATATATGATTTTTCTTATTTCTGCTCCAAGACATAGGTTGTGGGTACTCTTTAGAACAGCCTCAATGAGGCGGTTCTAACGAGCACCCACAACCTATGTTTGAAGTAAAAATAACAAAAATATCGTTTATTTTCATCAGAAAAGTAGCCATTTTGGAGATGTGAAGAATGCACTATGTCGCACGAGTGTGTTATCATAATGTTCTGTTTGAACGTTATGCATTTGACAACAAACCAGCCCTGTTTTTTTTCTGTCCTGGTACTCGTGATCCCAATAATTGAATGTAGGACAGGCGGTATTCGAACAATAAGTTTTATTCTGACCCCAGGTAGTACGAGTTAGGACATACCATCACATAATACAATGTAATGCAATGAAAGGTCGCCAAGAGCAGCATAATTGAACTATTATTTCATCTTAAGCTTTTGTTTAGGATTAAATAAGGCAAGTTATCTGCTCACTGTAAATAATGAATGTTTTGTTTTATAATCAAGTTCAGCTATCCTTGATCAGTTTTTGTAAAACAAAACTGACACATGAATATCGTCAGTGAAGAAACGTGTAAATCAAAAATGTATTTGCGTTGTATTATATAATTTGTATCCACATTTGTTTTGTTGCTGTTGCTGCTGCTCATGATGATGATGATAATAATAATAATAATAAAAGTTATAATAATAACAATATTTTTTTTCTCATTTATTCATTATTTTTGTTATTAATAACATACGAGAGGATAAGAGCGCAGACTCACAAGGTCTCTCACCGCTGTGGGTTCGAACCTGGCTCGGCACACATGTGCGCCGCTAAGTTCTGCAAGGGAAGGTCAAGTGTTTTTCCTCCGGGTGCTCCGCTTTTCGCAAACCCCTGATTAACGATCGGCTCGATTTGAGTAAAATAATCTTGAAAGGGCCTGACATGAACCCAAAATTCCTTTAAAAAGAGTTGCGAATTAAGAAAAAAAATGTGTGCCATTGAAACCACTACTATTTGTATGGGCAGTGGGATTTTCAGGGGTAATTATTATACAGTAGACCTTACATGGCTCATTTACCATGGCTGAGTCGAATCCGTTTATGAGTCCTCAGAGAATACCTCTACGTAAGAAGTATTGCGGGATAATTAAGGAGATTTTCGAATTTTAACTTGCAAATGTATGTTGTGTGTACTCATAAGATCCGCCTCTGTGAGGCGATTCTAATTAGTACACACAGGATACATTTTTATTATAGGACACCAAACAGATGTCCCAAAATTAACACCGTCATGCTTTCTGGTAGTTACCCTCAGTGGCTCGAACTACCCCTGTCTAGAACCGATTTTCGTGGACCCAAAGGTGTTCGCGTCATTGAAGTTCCAATGTATATACACATGTAGGATCTTACATGGGTGTGTATGTATAATTAAATTCATTAAACGAGTTGGGACAAAGGGATAAAATGCGAGGCGTCGCCGTTATTACATTCTGAAACGCGACGGTACGAATCTGAAGATCTAGACGAATAATTCATAATATAAATCATCACGAAAACACGCCTATATAATTTTGACCCCCTTGAACCCCACTTTTATATAGTAAAACTGGGATTTCCGGGGTAAACCTTTTTTTTCTTATTTTGCTCTAAAATATAGATTGCGGGCACTCGTTAGAACCGCCTCATCGAGGCGGTTCTAACGAGTGCCCACAATCTATATTTTGAGCAGAAATAAGAAAAATATCACAATTTTTCTTCTTAAAATTTTCATTTTTACGGCGATAAAAGAGGCAATGTATTTGTATAGGCGTGTTTGCGTAATGAATAGCGTGATGTGTCGTGCCTCCGTGGCTTAGTGGGTAGGAGCGCTGACTGTTACATGTAATCATTAGGCCTCTCATCAATGTGAGCCGCCAAGTGCTGCAACGGAAGTTCATATGGTATTTTCTCCGGGTACTCCGGTTTTCGCAGAATAATAATAATAACAATTTTTAAAGTTTTTTCAATGAAATCATTTTTTGCTTTCACTGATTCTAGATGGACAGTGAAATAGTATGCACTGTACTGGTTACATTTAATAAAAGTGGAAATATTTACTGATTGCTAGATGTGAGCTTGGTCGTTAATCAAACATATTGAAAGAGGCCGAAGTTTGTATGTTGTACCGTTGACTCCCTTTGTCTTCACTGCGCCAGTATGTGAGTGAGTGTTTTAGTTTTTCGTCCCACCAACAGCTAAGGGGACGGGACCTCGGTTTAAAGACTCGTCCGAAAGTCTGGACAAGCCCGGGACCGATCCTTCGACCGCTGGTTTACAAGGCGAGTGGCGTAACCACTTCACCACGGAGGCTTCTAAGCGCCAGTAAGTCCAAGCAATAATAATAATAATAATAATAATAATAATAATAATAATAATAATAATAATGGCAAAAATAACAATAATAGAAATAATTATAACAAGAGCACCGCAAGTTGTCGCCATGCTCGTCTGTTTTTTTTTCTTTTGTCACAAAGGGGGATAATTTGGTCAAATTGCATGATAATAGAGTTATTGAGCTTAACCAGAATGTAGCTCTTGCATCGATGCAGTAGAGTGTTAAGTTTCATGAGGTTGGACAAAATACTTTTGAAAATATAACCAAGGTTCAAGTTATTATTATTATTATTATTATTATTATTATTATTATTATTTGATTTTGAAAGGTCAAGGTCAAAGCTCAAAAGGTTTGATATCAATGGGAGTGTCCTGCCTCAAGGAACACACGTCATTACGATAACACACCCGTCATATTGCATTTTTTCACATCTCCAAAATGGCCATTTTTCTGATGAAAATCCGTGCTATTTTTCTTATAAATACTGCGAACATAGGTTGTGGGCGCTCGTTAGAACCGCCTCATTGAGGCGGTTCTAAATGAGGCGGTTCTAACGAGTACCCACAACCTATGTCTTGGAGCCAAAATCAGAAAAAAATGTATACCCCGTTAACCCACGTTTTCTCTATATAAAGTGGGGTATGGGGGGGGGTCTTCATTTCACGGACTTGTTCACGTGATGTGAATTTTGAAAGCCGTGTTGTTTGTGATATTAAAATGGGAGACCAAATTTTGTTTCTTAAAATAAGTTTTTTTTTTTCGGATATCCCAAAGGGTGATAAATCAATAAAATTGCACGATAAAGTTATGGAACTTTGTATGAATGTAGCTCTTGTATCAGAAAAAATCTGTGTCAAGTGTTATGAGGCTATGGCAAAAATAAGTTATGGCCAAGGTTAAAGTATTTGGTTACATTTTCGAAACAAAGGCCAAGGTCACAGGTCAAAAAGCTAGGTATCAATGGAAAGGTATTGTCCCAAGGAATATCCACTTCATTACGCAAACACGCCTATACAAATACATTGCCACCTATATCGCCGAAAAAATGAAAATTTTATGATGAAAAATTGTGATATTTTTCTTATTTCTGCTGCAAATATATATTGTTGGCACTCGTTAGAACCGCCTCATCGAGGCGGTTCTAACGAGTACCAACAATCTATATTTTAGAGCAGAAGTAAGAAAAAATAAGGTATACCACCGGAAACCCCAGTTTTACTATACACAAGTGGGGTTCAAGGGGGTCAAAATTATATAGGCGTGTTTTCGTGATGGAAGTTTGAAAGCTGTTTTGTTGGGGGTACTAAAATGAGTGGAGAAAAAGTTAAAAAAAAAAAAAAAAAAAACGGAGAGAAAAGGGGAGATAATTCAGTCAAATTTAATGAACTATGGAACTTTGGTAGAATATAGCTCTTGTGATGATGAGTGTGCGTGTGCAGTTTCAAGAAAGTATGCAGAATACTTTTGGGGAATATGGTCAAATTTCCTTAAATTAGGACAAAGCTCAACGGTCAGTATTATAGGTCAAAATGTTTGGTATCAATGCAAAGATCGTATCCTATGAAACATCACTTGAAGGCTCTGCTATAAAACGTACTGAAATGAGAGGAAAATATGTTTCAATAATAAAAAAATAGACAAGAAACGTGGGAATTCAACGAAAACCAGGTTTTCCAACAGCTGCATGAACCAGGAAAACATAAAAAGTGCAGAGTTATCATTCTTGCACGCGACACCCCACACTATCCTGTTCTATAATCCTACCAAGTATTATTAACATATTTCAAACGGTTGCGTAGTTATCCGAGAGGACCACCTGACCACAGGAAATTCTGTGCAGAAAAAAGACAGAACAACTGCATCCTCCTAAATAAGCTTTTAAATGCATAATTAGTCTCAATTTAAGAAGGTCTTAATAGCGGAAACTTACAGTTTAATTTGAAAATGAAGACAAGCAGAGTTGTCATTCTTGCACGCTACTGCCCACACTTACCTGTTCTGTAAGCCTACCAAGCATTATTGAAATATTTCAAACGGTTGTTGAGTTACATTCCAGAAACAAAAATAAAGTGAAAATACTGAACAAGGGAGATAATTAAAAAACGAAGACATTCTTGCATGCGAGAGTTGCGGAATTATGTTCCAGAAACGTCACGTACAAAAATATGGACCAGGGGAGATAATTCGAAAATGAAGATAATCAGAGTTGTTATTCTCAAACGTGACACTCCGCGAGGACCTGTTCTGTAACCCTACCAAGTTTTATTGAACTATTTCAAACGGTTGCCGAGTTAAGCTCCAGAAAGGAAAATGAAGTAAAAAAAAAATATTGATAGCGGGAGCTATTTTAAAAACAAAGACAAGAAGACTTGTCATTCTTGCACGCGACACTCCGCACTGACCTGTTAATCAGGAGGACGCGGATTCGATACTTGCCGGGGTCGGCAATTTTCTTTCGTGGAGATGGAACATGAAATCTTTTCTACGGTCATCATCTTCCTTCCGATGATTCAAGAAGGGCAGTTGTCGGTTTCTGATGAAAGAATGTGCAATGTACTGGTTAACCGCGTACGTATAAGCCTACCCAGGAAACGCGTGGATAGGTAAACTGACCAGCTAAGAATGACCTAAAAGAGTGTTGACTGGGCCGTTAAACTCGAATGCAAACACACAAAACGAACGGTTGCAAAGTTATGCTTGCGAAACGAAATGCTGATGCCCGACCGTCCGCCCGCCGACGTACATCATTGTAATAACCAGCATTTTCCGTTGGAAAACCTGGTTATAAAGGGGCGATAGTTCAGCCAAAATTGATAATACAGTTGTAGCCGTTGGTAAGAATGTAGCTCTTGTGATGTTAAGGTAGCAAACCACTATTCAAAGCTGTCGGCGAGACTCGGACGCGCAGCGGACTAAGTTTTTTGAGCCATAACAAATAGTACACTTTGCAACCCTTCTCTTTTGTGTTAACTCTGCATTGTAACTTGCCACAGAATAATTTGAAGCTGGTTTCTATAGCTTGTACACTGTACAGCCAATGTAGTGGCTATGTAAACAAATCCTACCCCACCCACTTCTGCTGCTTTTTTACCATTTTCTGCTGTTTTCAAGGGAGCCCTGGCACCACACTGCATTTGCAAGGACAATTGTCAGCATTCAGCTCTATTGTACACCTACGAGAAATGAAAGGGGGCTAGAAATTGACCCCTGCCAGCCGTTTACATTTTTAGCAATATCCAAATGAAGTCAGACAGCTATTTTAAACAGAAAGTGTAGCGATAAATTCGCATAGCAGTAGTTTCGTATTTTCAGTTACATCCCTTGATATCCAGGTCATGTGACCATGAATTAATTCATATTTCTCCACAATGACACAAAAAAATACACTGAATTCTAGATATTGCTTTCATAATTGCCAAACAGTATTTAGACACTGAATTTGATCCCCACCCTTACTTATGAAGAAATTTCCCCATGTTCACAGGCTGGAAACTGTGTACTGCTACCTAAGTTTGAGTGTAAAGTTTCATGCGGCTAGGTCAAACTTTTGAGAGTTACAGCCAAGGTTAATATAGATTTTGGTACACTTTAGAATCGCCCAATGGAAGCGGTTCAAACGCATAACCATAATAAAGTGAAAATACTGAACAAGGGAGATAATTAAAAAACGAAGACATTCTTGCATGCGAGAGTTGCGGAGTTATGTTCCAGAAACGACACGTACAAAAATATGAAACAATAGGGTTTTATGCGCTGTACGGTCTGACTCGCACTAAGCGGTTTACCAGTACTCGTTTGCGATCAGTTTCAGCTCTGCGTGGAGGCATCATGCAGCCCAATCTATTTCTGCAAGCCCCGATTAAGAGGGGGCCGAGCTCAGTCGGATGCCCGTCTTGCTGGTGGTCAGGGGGACGTTGGTTCGATACCTGCAGATGTGTATGCAACATTCTTTCATTGAGATCGATAATGAAATCTTTTCTACGGTAATTCTCGCCGTTCTGCTGTTTCAAGAAGGGCAGTGGTTAGTTTCTGGTGAAAGGATGTACTTGTCAACCGCTTACGTATAAGCCTGCCCAGAAAACAGTGTATAAAGGTAAACTGACCGGCTAACACAATGACCTATTGAACCGTTAAATGCCAATACAAACAAAGAAAACAAATATTTTCGTATCATGTAGACAGACAGTTTCGCACACGCATAAAAATGTGATTATATAAATATGTGTGCGTGAGCCAGTGCATGCGTGCGTGAGCATGTGTGAGTGCTTGCCTGTTTGTATGTGTTAGTATAGCTGTATGTTGGTAATTAAGGCGTGTGCGGGAATGCAATCGTGCATGTGTATGCGTGTTAAAGGCATTTATTCTTGTTTTATTGCCCCCTGTGATATTTTGTCTGTAGCAGCAATAAAGCGGCCCTTAATAGGGTGATTGGTAGCTCTCGGCGAATCCCCTGCATGAAGTACTTAAGGGAAAATCAATAATGTACACTCTAGTGAACCTTTAGAAAACTATTGATTTTCCCCAAGGTGGCCACTTACCTGCTGAAGACAGAGAAGATCTCTTCAGTCAGCACGGAAGGCAACATAATATTTTATAAGAAATGATAGTCCTCAATAATCAAGATTAAGTGCCTTTAAGTAAATATGTGCGTTCGTGCACATACCCGTGTGTATGTTGGTGTGTGCGTGAATGCTAATGTTTTTGCTTGCGTGCGTGTGTGTGTGCCTGTGTGTGATAAAGCGTTTGGTGTTGTTATTATTTGTTTATTTTTGTTTTATACCGCCCTAATCCGTATGGGCCTAATCTGTTTTCACGTCTGTCCGTCCGCACGTCCGTCTGTTTATCTATATGTCCGTCCATCGTTTCCGCTCAATACCTTGAAAACAAACTGATGGATTTTGATCAAATTTTGCATATGAATTGATATTGACAAACTCTAACTTTGACTGTTACACAGCTTTTTGCGTCAATTTCCTACAGAGTTACGGCCCTTGAATAACGTCAAAATTTCGTTTCCGCTCAATATCTTGAGAAGGGAATGATGTATTTCGATCATATTTATCATGTGAAATTATGCTGACAAGATCCACTTTTGGATCGTTACATCAGATTTTGCGTCTATTTCACCAGAGTTATGGTCGACGAATTACGTAAAAAAATCGGTTCCCCGCAATATCTTGAGACAGAATTGCTGGAGTTTGGTCAAATATGGTGTGTGAATTTATGTTGACAAGATATAGCTGGGGATCGTTACAATGTATTTTGTTTCAATGTTCCTCAGTGTTATGGAGAAGCCTCCGTGGTGTAGTGGTTATGCTACTCGCCTTGTAAACCAGGGGTCGCAGGATCTATCCCGGGCTTCTCCTGACTTTCGGATGAGTCTTAAAACCGAGGTCCCATCTCCGTTTAACTTTAACTGTTGGTGGAACGTAAAACTCATACACTCACCCACTCAATCCTCAGTGTTATGGCCTTTGAATTATGCTGAAAATGTGTTTCTCCTCAATATCTTGATAAAGAAATTATGGCTTTTGATCAAGTTTGTTGTTTGAATTTATGTTGGCAAGACATGGCTTGGAAACGCTGCACAGCTTTTGCATCAGCTTTCAGCAGAATTATGACCTCTAAAATTCGGGTTTCGCCCAATTTCTTGTGGACTCCTTTCTTATTTACTTTATGGAACTGAATTCAAATTGAACGGGCCTCCGTGGCCTAATGGATAAGAGCGCTGACTCTTAGTCATTAGGTCTCTCACCGCCGTGGGTTCGAGCCTCGCTCGGGTCACGTGTGACACGCCAAGTTCTGCAACGGAAGGTCAGGTGGTTTTTCTCCGGGTACTCCGGTTTTCGCCCACCTATGATTAACGATCGGCTCGATATGAGTGAAATAATCTTGAAAGGGCCGTAAAACCCAAACCAAAAAAAAAAAAAAAAAAAAAAAAAGAATTCAAATTGTACTGTTACGCGGATATTTACTTAGCCCTGCTCACTGACATCTAGTTAATTGTTTGTGTTTTGTTGTTGTTGTGTGTGCGCGTGCGTACGTGCGTGTGTGTGTTTGTTTTGTAAGTTCCAGGGAAACTGAGCTAACCGCTACACTTCTTTTCTACTGCAATATTCTGCCCAAATCATTTTTCTATAACAGTCTTAAAATCATCTTATCATTGTTTAGATTTGCATGAAAAATGCAAATGTAAATATGCACCCCTTAAACTTAAATTTAAAATGACAAAACTGAGGTTTATAAGGGAAGGCCTTACGTTTCATATTTCTGCTCTATAATATAGATTATGGATATGAGTTTGAACCGCTTCCATTGGGCGATTCTAATGTGTACCAAAAATCTATATTATGAAGCAGAAAAAAAAATAAAAAATAAAAAAAGATCACATTTTTTTATTTCACTATTTTTTTCGGCGGTAAAGTTTACAATGCATTTGTATAGGCCTGTTTTCGCAGTGATGTCCACAAGCACTCCTTAAAGGCCACCTTGAATTTTAAAATCTGAAATTTCAGAGCTATGTTCTTCTAATGTAAGCAAATCTTTATATTTGAAAAAGGAAAACGCGTATGAACAAATGAGGTCAGTTACCCTGACGGAAGTCTTTATTTCTTTCCCATGAAATTGATACAAACGAAAATACATGAATGGTTTATTTATTTTTCATGAACATGTACTTTAACTGACCTACTAGCCACCGCTCATGGTATATGTAGCTTCGAGAAATAGATAAACTCAGCTGCATGGTGCTTCCGGGCAGATTTGGTTGGTTGGTTGATTTGAGGATTAACGTCCCCGTCAACACTGTATAGGTGATTTTTGAGACGTTGCTTCCATTTTTGATGGACTTTTACCCGACATTGAGATGAAATGACATCTCACGCCCTGTCAACCAATGAAACCAATATGGTGTATAAGCATGGACGGTCCGACTCGGACCGCTTTGCCTGGGCAGGCTTAGATGCTCTAAGCGGTTTACCGGTTCTCGTATGCGATCGGTTTCAGCTCTGCGTAGAAACATTATGCAACCCAACTATCTCTTCAAGCCCCGATGGGTGGGGACCGGTTCTTCCGCGCAGAGCTGAACCCGACCGAATTTGTGTACTCGTAAACCTCTCTGAATGTTACAGCCTGCCTTGTAAACGAATTGCGAGTAGGACCGATCCTTAAACTCCTAGCGTAGTTTCGTGGGGATGGAACAGCAGGGCTTGAGCTCGACTTTTATCTCAAAACAGAAGCAATTTATCCTAAATGACTAATAAGTGCTTAACAAAAAACAAATGTGAAAATAAACAAATTAGTCTTTAAAGAGATGATGACATAATAGCATCTTCAACAAGTAAAAAAAAGGCATTTATTCTGATGAAATTTTGTGAGAATTTTTTTTATTTATGCTGCAAACATAAACAGTGGTAACCGCCTCGATGAATGAATAACGGGTATCCATAAATATACGGGTTTGAGCAAAATAAGAAATATAATATAACATTATCCCATGTAAATCATTTTTGTCTATTAACAATACGATTTACAAGGTTGGGGTTTACAAGGGTGTTCTTTACATGGTCCTTTTCAACCATTACGAAAACACGACTATATAATTCTGAAAATCATTGAATATGTTCTGTAAACTGTTTATCCTTTGGAAGCAAGGAGTACACTACAGAAGTGAAAAATATGGAGTGTTCATGTTTTCTGTGCTTTTGTACAGAAAAAAAAACACGGTTTACAGGGGTAACCTTATCTTTATTATATCTGGACCTCAATGCGTACTTAAATTTTAAGAACCACCTCAAACTAAGTATTTACGTAACCGACGTATAAAGTGAACTTCAAAAGCACAATCGTACAGTATCACAGTTATGACTGGAAAACAAAGTCCCGTACAGATGCCAGACATAAGCAAAAACTCGGCAAACAACACCAGTGATATGACCAGCAAAAATAATGCCCAGCCAGTATAATTGAATAAACCCAAATATAAACAACCAATTACCAGCCCTAAATCGAATCAAAATCAAAGCAAAAGGCGAATAGAGGCGGACCCAAACAGAAACGATTCCAAATATAGAAACTGAAATTGTAGATCTAACAGAAACGTCAAGAAAATATATGAAAGAAACTGCACTGTTGGTTTGAAGTTCTATTTTCAAAGGTGTGAAAGACAATGGCCTTACAACAAATACATTAGTTAGATCTTTTCCAGGTACCACGAGGTACAGGTACTGAGTCGTGATTGAAGTTGACTGTCAAAATGCAGGATGTTTATTGACCAAAAGTTTTATGACACCCAGGTGCAACTGGGGGGCTATAAAGATAGCTGTTTAAAACAACATCTCATTACAGACAAGAAAACCCTGATCAAAATGTACACAGCACTCATAAGAAGCAAAATTGATTATGGCTGCCAAGCATACGCGTCTGCGGCGCCCTCACACCTGAAAAAACTAGATAGCATACAGGCCACGGCCCTCCGAATCGCTACTGGGGCATACAGGGGAACGCGGAACCTGGACCTGGAGATTGAATGCAGCGTCATGCCCCTGCACCTGCGGAGGGATGAACTGCAACTCAAGTACTGGGCCCGCTCAAGCAGTCTTAGGGAAAGTCTCCCCATAAACGAAATGATCGCCGACACGCCCAATCATGTTAAAAGAGATAGGTTAAGAGGAAAGATCCCCTATATTATCAAAGTCCATGACCTAATTAAAAACCATGACCTCGAGCAGGTCAAAACAGCGGAACAAACATATCCGGAAGTTTTTAACTTAAGAAGCCTATGCGCAAAAACAACACTAACGGGTGTCATAAAGAAAAATGAAACATCACAGAAAAACTGCAATGAGATCGCAGAATCACACATCAGTGAACACTATAAGCAAGCGCTTAAAATTTTCACTGATGGAAGCAAAGATGCTGACAAAAAAGAAACGGGGTGTGCTTTCACAATACCAGAATTAAACTTCGACCAAAAATTCAAACTTAACCAGCACCTCACAGTCTACACTGCAGAACTTATAGCCATACAAAAAGCTTTGGAATGGATACAGGAACAAAAACCCGATAGTGTTGTTATACTAACAGACTCATTAAGCTCAATACAAAGCATAAACTCTGGGAATAGCACTACAAGACCAGATATACTGCAGGACGTTCATATCCTAATACACAAAATTCTAAAACAAGGTATCACCCTGAACATAGATTGGATCCCCTCCCACTGCAACGTGCAGGGGAATGAGCGCGCAGACACACTGGCCAAAGAAGCTCTGACCCGGGGAAAGGCACTTGACTACCTCCCCACCCCACAAGAAGTATACGCAATCATTAAGGCCAGCATCAAAAAGGAATGGGCGCGCATATGGCAGGGACAACACGGCTTTAGACACTCGATCTGTCAGTCCTTGACCCCGAAATTGGTACAATATAGCGACAGCTCGATCGCATATATACACGACTAAGACTCGGGGTCAACGGACTAAATGCACACAACATCTTCTATAGCGAGGCCGATCCATTATGCGGGCACTGTGGCGGGGTGGAGTGTGTTCAACACTACCTCGCAGAGTGCCCCGCACACGGCCCCGCCAGAAGGGAACTAAAGGGAGAACTGACAACATTAGGATACCAAGGGGAGATAAACGCGGTTTCTCTGCTCAATCTAAATTCACAGGAAATGAGGGACGCGGTCTTCAAATTCTTTGAGAAAACAAACTACCTGGACAAAATATAGGGGAAAACTAAGGGCGCAGACTAAAATTAATCGCATCGTACCGTAAAACACACCCCGTACGAGAATACATACTTTAAACCAAAATCTCTAGAGACCCGAGTTCAGAACAGTAAAAATAAATATTCGAACCGCACCTTAGACGCTACCAACCAAAAAGGGCCGTAGTGATCAAAGGGCGGCCGTCTCACAGCGAAAAGGGGAACAAAGTCAACGATAGGCGCTGTGGTTGCGGCCTCGGCTTTGCACTAAGGAGTGCCTATCGGTAACAGCGATCCCTGGATCACTGTGAGAAGACCATAGCAGAACGGGGCATGGACTCACCACAAGGAAAATCCATGGCCCCGACCCACTCTCCAGAGGGGGTGTGGCAAGCGAGAAGTTAGGACAAGGTGTAGCGTTGTGGTTGCGGCCCATTGGCTTTGCACTTATGAACGCTGCACCAAAGCCCTAGCTGATCGGGAGCCACACAGCCCGAAAGAGGACCACACGAAAGCACGCCGGGACTGGGCATGGACCCACCACAAGGAAAATCCGTCGCCCGGCCCCTCCTGAGGGGGTGAGGCAAACGGGAAGTCAGAACGAGACGTAGCGCTGTGGTTGCGGTCCTTGGACTTTGCACTTAGGAGCGTTGCGTCAAAAGCCTGGCTGATCGAGAGCCACACAACCCAAAGGAAAACGGCACAACAACACACTAGCAAACAAAGCCTCTCCTTCAGGAACGCATACAGAAAAGTGGGACAGAAATAAGAAACAAGACGCCTTATCACATCTTTTTCTTTCTTTTTTCGCAACTTTCGCTTTCGAAAAAAGGATGTACATTATAAGGTTACCCAAACGGAATGACCTGGGGCCCTCAAAAGGGCCTTCTGCATACCACCACGAGTGAAAAACCGCATCTCGCCTGGTATATCATACAGCCCTCCGTACTGCCCTTGTCGCATAACATAAAAATCACCAAAAACAGCAAATTGCGCCATGACCGTAATAAAGACAGACGGTCAAGATGGCCACATATCAATACAGACAAGGGCAATTAACAAACTAACTAGGGCATGACTTAGCGCGACCTGAAGGAAGGCTTTTAACACACACAACCACCCACGCGAAACTAAACCAACATACAACCACACTAGATAGGTAGATATAGCGATAGTTGTAGGATGGGAATACAGTAGAGAGGATAGTATAGAAAAGAGAGATCAAAAACCTGGAGTTAGAAGAAGAAGAAGAAGAGTTTTCTCAAAAAGCGATTTCAAACATTTTTATTTTGTGTAAATATGAAACATTAAAAACAAGATTGCATAGGAGCGCTCGACTGCGCACGTGCGCAGGCGGACGCTTGTATGCGACCTACATGATTATATAACAATTTGCACTAACCACTTTGACTAAAAAGATTGGCAAACGTTGTCTCGGGTCCCCAAACGGCTAGGCAAGAATACTTTTATTTCTACTATGATGCCTTCCTACACATAGGATGCGATAGTGATATGCAAACATGGCGACACAAAATGACTCTCCTACGGTCCCACAGAATACGACATCCTGCGTCGAGGAGGGCATCGCCTTTTCTTAACTTCAAACGAAAAAGCATGAAAGGGGATTGACCTACTTTCCACATCCTCCGCGATAAAGGTCACCCACTAACTAAAATAAATACGAATTTGGGCCCGAGACGGCGGAAGCCAACACACCATGTTACTATGTTATATGTTGTATGTACAGAAGAAACAAAACACAAATATAATCTTCAAGCACAACCTTGCAGGTACAAAAATTGTCTTTCCAAGCAACTGTGGGCGGATGGGCTTGTCCCAAAAAGGACAACAACACAAAGGAGATCGGCTAACGTTGTCTCGGGCCTCCAAATGGCTAGGCAGGAATACACTTTCCTCCTATGGTGCCTTCCTTCACGTAGGATACGTTAATGATATGCAAACATGGCGACTGACCCACTTATGGTCCCGCAGAGTGCGGCATCCTACGTCGAGGAAGGCATCACTTTTTCTTAACTTAAAACGGCAAATGCATAAAAAGGGATTGACCTAATATGCACATCCTCCGCGATAGACGTCACTCATTAACAAAATAAATACGAGTTCAAGCCCGAGACGGCGTAGGCCGGCACTTCATGTTATTATGTTACATATTGTATGTACAGATAAACCAAAAAAACAACAACACAAAATATAAACCACTAGCTTTATCTTGCAGGTACAAAAACTGTCCTCCCCAGCAACTGTGAGCGGGTGGGCTTGCCCTAAAACGGGCAACGCCACCTTTAAAGCACAAGAAAAACAAACAAAACAGGTCCGTGGCGGGGTAAGCACATCCGCCCGCATATATACTTAAAAAATAGACCACTCAACAAGATGGGGAAACAGACCAAACAATGTAAAAATGTACATACGTTACATAAATATACAAAAATCAAATAAAAATAAAAAATAAAAGAAAAAAAAATAAAAAAATACCAATATCAAAATTGACCCTTTCCTGCTCTGACACGGTTCGGCATATTGACAAGCAAAAAATTATAACGTCGAGTAGAAGACAAAATGGACCGACTGCAGCGGACTTACGATAGACACGGACGGACGGGGCTGGAGCCGAGCGATGGTCTCCCCATTCACCGGCAACGTGGAATGGGGGTAGCACCGAACGGCTAAGGTGTAGTGCCAGAATGGATTAGTTCCCTGGGACCCCACCAGCTGACGACCCGCGACACGGGGAAACTGGAAACAACAACAACAACAACATCTCATTATCGTCATTTATTTAGATGTCCGAAATAATCAATGTTCTTTCACTCACAGAAGCGGCCAAATTTTCAAGTAATTATTTTTTGTAATTTTCATTTATTTTGTTTGATTAACTCGGAGAATTAAGTTGCGTTTTCTTCGATATTTATTTGGAAATGCCTGAACCTTTTGCATAAAATGTAGGCCCTGATCAGAGGCCTACGTCTGCTGCGTCTGATCTGGGTCTGCATGGTTTTTGCCATTTGGCAACAAATGGAATCTTCCACCTTGTTAATAGAGCAAGTCCATTTCTAAAATAAAGAGTATGAAGTTTTGTTTTCTTTGTTTATTTTGGCAAACCGAGTAGGTCCTGATCAGACACCTACTTCTGCTAGGTCTGATCTGGATCTGCACTTTATTTTGCCATTTGGCGTCAACTGGGATCTTTCACCTTGTAAAAAGCACAAGATCGTTTCAAAATTTGAGTGTGAGGGTGTGTTTTCTTCAAAATTTATTTTGAAAATATCTGAAGCTTTTTGAAACAATGGAGGCCCCGATCAGGTGCCTATTTCTGTTGCGTATGATCTCGGTCTGCACAGTTTGCTAATTGGCGCCAAATGGCATCTTCCACTTTGTAAATAGCACAAAACCATTTCGAAATATAAGAGTGTGAGGTTGTTTTTTCTTCAAAATTTCCAAAATAATTGATGTTCCGTCACTCACAGAAGCAGCTCATTTATTTAATTACTTATTGCTGTAATTTTATTTATTTTGTTTTTATTAACACATTTGTTTTACCAAATGGAATTTTCCACCTAACATACATTTTGTTTTCGAAATTTATTGGGAAATAACTGAACATTTGGTAATCTTCTATAATCTAGGCCCTGATCAGACGCCTACTTCTGCTGCGCCTGACCTGGGGCATTTTTACTATTAACAATTTTCCCATTTTCTTCAAAATTTAATAAATTTGAAAAAAAAAAAATGCCTGAACTTTTTGCAAACAGTGTAGTTCCTGATCAGACGCTAATTCTGTTGTGTTTGATCTGGGTTTGCACTTTTTTGCCAATTGGCGCCAAATGGAATCTTCCACCTTGTAAATAGCACAAGTTCAAAATTTAAGAAAGAGAGATTGTGTTGTTTTCAAAAATATTATGAAACTGTCTGAAGCTTTTGGAAGCAATGTAGGCCCTGATCCGACGCCTAGTTTTTCTGCGTCTGAACTGGGCCTGCACTGTTTGCCATTTGGCGCTAAACTTTATGAACTTTAAGAAATGTGCGTATTTCAGCCTTTCCCTTTTCTTTATTTGTATTTATGTGCTTATATAATTATTTATTTGTCTTTGATCCAAACAGAGATTGTTGGATTTTCATTGCGAAAATACGCCTATACAAATCTATTGATTTTTTTACCACCAACACTGAACATTTTCCGTTATTTTAATATTTCTGCACAAGACAAAGGTTGTTGTACTCGTTAGAACCGACTCGGCGAGGCGGTTCTGACGAGTACCCACAATCTATATTTTGTGCAGAAATAAGAAGAATATATACCCCCTTAAATTCAAATTTTACTACAAATGTATTTAAAAGTGGGGATTAGCGGGGTCAAATATGTATAGGTATGTTTCAAGATGTGTTAGAAACACCATAAACACCCATTAAATGGCGGTTCTGATGAACGCACACAAACAAGTAAATAGACGTGATTTGTCAAACAAATATCCCAGGATAAACGATTACCCTATTGGTTCCCTACACCATATGCACCAGAATACCCCGAGTGTTTATTATCTCTAAACTGCCAGACATTATAGGGTGTTATGCAATCCATAATATGTCTTTAAATGTAAATATATTGTGTGTGTTTAAATCACAACTGATAAGAGAGGCCAATACCGCCAGTAATTTGTGAATGAATAAATAAAAAATATAAAAAAAGAATATTGGTCAAACATACGAGCTAAGAGGATTTTGATTGGTTTTTGCCCTTTCGCATTCACGCGGTTTATCTTCGCTTACCTGCCTTATTCTTATTGGTTGGAATTCTCTCGCAAAGAAACGCGTATTGAGTTAACCTAACGCGTTACGAATAATCACTTTCATTGGCTGATATTAAACGCGTTGCAATCGCGTGTGAACGCGATGAACCGCGTATTGAAACCCGAAAATTTTACACGCACGCAATGCGCGTATGTCCCGCGGACAAAACGCGAAAATGGTTAGGTTCTTCTTGAGCTTATCTGTATTATACAGCTCATTGATCATTGGCAAGGGAGACATCATAGAAACCATTATCGACTTTTGCAAGGCCTTGATGTTGCAGGTCATAGTTTACTTATAAATGCAAAAGTGTTCTCTGTACAAACTCAGTCCAAACGCTGTTCAAGGTGTTGATAAAAAGCTAAAAGTCTGCCTTTGGAAACAAAAAAATCTCGTAAAAGAGCGAACATCGGAGACTCGGTTATATTGAGTTTCTTCATATACAGCAAGGTAGTTCGCAAGGTTGCATACGCCCTCTTGCGCCGGCTTAAGCGGTATCTTAGTTGTCGTCAGCAAGCCGGGCAGTACATGATGAAGGTCTATCCGAGTTTGCAGAAGTGCGTTCCAGAGTATCCCAGGGCTCAATACTTGGTCCCACATTAATATTTCTTTTATTTAACAATGACCTATCGTTATTTCTTATATACTGCTATTGAAGTTCGTATGCCGATGGTGCTACATTTCGCAAAAATAAACCACCCGTTGATAATTACATACAGTCTGATTTTAACGACTCCAAGTACAGGAGCAGCTACAGAAAAGTGCATGTACATGATGAGAAAACATCATGCATGACTACAGGTACTACGAATCGATTAGACGGCTCTCACCTCTTCGACAAAGTCGGACAACATAAGTATTCACCAGGTTTCCAGTCAAAAGCTCTTGGTTTTTATAGACGAACTTTTAAATCGGAACACTCATACTGATCGCCTTTGTGCAGCTGTCTCTTATAAAGTTCCACTATTTCGACAAAATTTGGAATATATACCCATAAAATCTCCAAATATCGAGGATATTTCCTTCTATTAATAGACTAGGACTCGGTAACATGGGGTTCAACTTCTACTGCAAATATCGAACGATTAGTAAAACTACAAAAACGCGCAACTCGAATAATTCCCAATGCTGTTTTCTACACTCCATCTGCCTTTATGTTCCAGGAGCTTGGCTGAACCTCGGTGGCGAGTAGAAATAAATAGAATACCAAAACAAACCATATAGGCGATACACACACTTAAAGACAAACCATAACAAAAATAAACCGCGAAAGAAAAACCGTCTTGGAACGGTCAATGAAAAGAATTAAACTGGTGGGGGTCTTAAATCGATTTCACACGACCGCAATCCCCGCCCTTACTTCCGTCTTGATTTAGCGATTTTGCCTTACAAATATAACCCCTAACTACACCGATGTCTAAAACACTCGACGTAAACTTAAGGTCGGGTACAAATGGAACACTATATGTGCCTGGTCGCGCATTGCGCTTTATAATGATTCCTTTTCATTTTCGGCGCCCCGTATATGAAATTCCTTGCCTCTCGACCATCCATGCATATAAACCTTATCGGTTTCATTGGGCGACATGGCTTGAGATGTCATTTCATCTAAATGTCGGGTAAAAGTCCGACAAAATTGGAAGCAACGTCTCCAAAATGACCTTTACAGTGTTGACGTGGACGTTCAACCCCAAATCAAACAAAACTCTGGAAGTATGAAATTCAGATTCATTAAGCTCTTTAAGGAGAATAATAAAACCATTATGGTAAAATGCATCATGTCTGGTATCTTATAAATGATAAATAACACAGTTTTATATAAGTCTACGGAACCTGGGACGGGACATGATTTTTTTTAGTTGTATGCACAAGATAATATCTAGTGCGAACAAGATATTATCTTGTGCGGACAAGATATTATCTTGTTCGCACAACATATTATCTCGTGCACACTAGATATTATCTTGTTCGGACAACATAATATCTTGTTCGCCCTACATATTATCTTGTGCGCACATGATATTAAGTTGTGCTAACAAGATATTATCTTGTCCGCACAAGATAATATCTTGTGCGCACAACATGTATCTTGTGCGGACAACACTGTATCTTGTCCGCACAAGATATTATCTTGTTCGCACAACTTAATATTTCGTGCGCACAAGACAATGTGTTGTGTGTACAAGATAATATCTTGTCCGCGCAAGAAAGTATCTTGTGCGCACAACATATTAAAAAAAATCATGTCCCTTTCCGGGTTCCGTATAAGTCTCATTTTACGTAACATTGTAATTGTTTATACGTCTTAATCAAAACAATTTGACTGTGATACCATAAGTGGCGCTCTAAATTACTATGTATTTATATGTATTTTAATTTGACATTAGTACATTCAGTCACGAGCACTTCACTGGGGATAGCATCGTGTAGTAAGAACCGCACAGCAGGGGCGTTACTGTCAAGACATCGGGTCAACCAGGGACACCCTGTTCTGCTTTATATATCAGATGATTTATTTTCACGGTAAGCATGAAGGTTGATTGGAATGCTGAGCCATAAATGTTGAGTCTGAATTGTCTTTGTCAATGCATGAAACCATTGAGGGTGCTAAACACAGTTTCACCATATCCATGGTATTTGTTTTTTTTGTTTGTTTTTTTTTGTTTTTTTTTTCAATCGTGTGACCGACATTTGAATCTTTTCAACACGCTTTATATTCCCACAGATGGTATATTTAGTAGGTGCATTATTTTAATTAGGTTGGCGTCCGATTTTAAAACGAGTACATATGCCTAGTCCTTTTAGATTTTCAACCTATGTTTTGACTTATAATTTTTGAATTATATTGTCATGTATTTTAGTATTGTATATATGTATTTAAATTTATAGAGGGTCGCAAGACTAGCTTATCAGCTAATTGTGTCACCCTCTAAAATTTGTATAAATAAGAATTAAAATAAATTATAAGAATATAACTGCTGTATACAGTCAATCTAATATGTATTCTTTGCTTCCAAGGTTAACCTTTTTCGTTTATTTTACGACACTGCAACTGGTGATTAGTGCTGTGTGGCGGCCGTAAACGCCTCCCTGTACTTCATCATAGTACAGATTATATTTTTATTTTCTTTGGACGCATCGAGTCCATTGCTGGTAATTTGAAAATCGAGTACCGCTGAAATCGATGCTAGGAGGCGTATTCAGCCTTGCAGACAACAGTGCTGTTTATTAAGAAACTCAACAAAACAGAGTTTCCGGTTTTCATTCTAATATGTATTCTTTGCTTCCAAGGTTAACCTTTTTCATTTATCTTGTGACAAAACCACGTATAATATAGCACATTTTTAATATCTTCATACATGTTTTATGACATTTCAAATATGTTTCACTGATGCTTTTTTCAGTTGTGACAAAACCACGTGTACATGATACAGTACATTCTTAATGTCTTCAAAAATGTTATTTATGACATTTCAAGAAGGTTTCATTGGTGCATACTTTTTCAGTGAAAAATAAGGCAGAACAAGTGTATGTTTGATTCGAAGCTATCATTTATCTGAAATGATGAATATTGATATATTTATGACTCAAATGTAAAATGAAAACGTTTACATAAAACAATCAGGGTATCCATCAGTTTAATAAGACTTGTGCTTACATGTAAAAAAGTGGCCTAGAAAATAGGCAAAAGAACATGAAACGTCAAGTAAACACGGTTCATTCGAATACAATCTTAACTGAAATAAATACAAAATAATAGAAGTAAAGGCAATGACCAGTCAACGATACAATTAACCCACAGCTCCCATCAGAGACCCCAAAGGGAAAGAAATACAAACACGAAAAAACTAGACCATAATTGAAACATCAATAGTGAAAAGCCAAAAGAACAGTAACTATCCCACAAGATGGCGAATTGGCTATCCAAAACGAAAATTATAAGCGATATATATATATACTCAGAGACAAACCATAACAAAAATAAACAGCAACAGAAGAACCGCCTTGGAACGGTCAGTGAAACGAATCCCAGTGGAGAGGGGGAGGGGGGGGGGGGAGCTGAAAGAGATTTTAGATCATAGTGTAGATTATATTTTCTTGTCCTTTGGGATCATTGATTCCATTGTGACATTTTGAAATTATCTGAGGATCACTGATTAGGCCTAATTGGCCGAAACTAGCTAGTCTGGCCCAGAAAACATGCACACTCCATATTTTTCAGTTCTGTGGTGTAATTCTTGCTTCCAAAGGATAACCCTTTTATAGAACATATTTACGCGGCCGCAATCCGCGCCCATAGTTACGTCGTGATTAAGACAAATGCATTTTTTAGTCCGCCTGAAGGCCTCCTAACTCATCAGTGCAAGATCTCCGATAACGCAAAAACCAAACAACTACAGAGATGAAACAACGTTGAGGACTCGACAGCAAGAAACTACTGAATTGCTGGGGCAAACGAACCCCAACAGTTAGACTCCGATGGGTCCGACCAGAGACAGAGCATCAGACACCAACAACATTACCAAAGATTAAATTCTACTCTAATTCTCAGTAAGCCTTTACGCTGGAGCCGTCATAGAATCCGAGGCCTGACACACCGGCGTTTAATTAAAGACGGAATCAAAGTTGTGAACCGTGATTGGGTTAACTACCATGCATGCAGTCTGTAATATAGCATTTACGTTTCCCAATCTTTTTATATCGAAGAATGAATTTAGGAAATTGGGTGATGAAATCATTGCAAGTATATATTTCCTAAATTTATATACTAAGTCACCATAAAATTCGTGTTCTGATAGACCTTGTTGTAGTAGAGATTTAAGTCTAACTTTGAATTTTGAAAATAAATCGGAATGACGTCAATAAAATTTTGAAAAGCCTTTGCGTAGAATATGATACAGATAACCCAGATTAAAAAGTTTATCAGTTAACAATTTATTACGAGTGTTGACGTCAGTTACATGACTAGGCACACTCTAGCAAATCGAATTAATTGTGAAATATAAACGCCTTATGATGCCGCACGAGGAACATCACCATCCATGAAAGGAAAAATTATAAATTCAAAATCAAAATCATCGCGTTTGGCATACATTTTGCAGGAAACAAGCCCATCTACAATAGATAAATGTAAATCCAAAAACAGGGCCTTGGTATCAGAAGAAGTCCGGGGGTGGGCGGGGCTGTAAATTTTACTAATCAAACCATCGAAAATCGAAATAGGTTTTATCAATATTTAATAAATCATCCACATATCTAGAAGTCCAGCTAAAGGCTTCAATGATTTCAGATTGATTTCCAACGGTAAGGGACTTCATGAAGTCTCTTTGTCTCTTTCATAACAAAACAAGAACAGATCAGCCTCGGAATACATACAATTGTCTAAATAACTTGGTACCAAATCTTATGCAAAATATTGTCAAGTAGAAAGGTGAGAGCTTCACACATTTTTGACATGACCGTAAAGTATTATTTTTATGCTCTCCAGAAGTGAAAAAGCTTTTCGTACATGACGTGCAAGATAGATGGAATCTTCTCTATGAAATGTAGTGTCAATTAAACCATTAAATGTTTCTTTTATAACATTATGAGCACGTGTCTGTTAAACGGTGGAAAAACTCATATGTAGACAGATTTGAAGCACGAAAACGTCTGGGATACAATTTATTTAATAATCTTTAGAATTTTATAGACATAAACAAATTTCTCTCTGATCCTTCAAAGACTTTGTCGCAATATTTAATCACATGTTTTTCGATGGCAATAAAAACGACAAAGATAATCAGCTTGAGCTGGTAGCAGGTAAACTAACGTTTACTACGTGCCTGTTTACTAATTAATGAAACTTTTGACTTTTAAGGAAAATGTTTGAGAACAAAACATGCTAGTACCTTAGAAGAGGTTAGTTAAGTTTATACTAATTTATATTATTTCGATTGCGATGAAAGCTTCAAGCTTATTAATTCGCTTTCGAACACTCATTCCGGGTGTTTCACGCGCGCGCGCGAGAGAGAGGCAGTGGCTTTTACACTACTGCTACCCATTTACACCTGGGTGGAGTGGGGCAGTGTCATTACGTGTCTCGCCCAAGGACATCCCTCGATACCGGTGGTCGGATTCGAACGCACAACCTCTCGATCATAAGTCGAACGTGTTAACCACTGCGCTATCGAGGAGGTTGCATGAGAATCATAACGGAAACATCTCTATTCAAATATATTGAGAATTTTACCACCAATACATGAAATTGTATAAAAAACAAATCCTGATATTTGTCATTTTTGCTCAAACCATAGATTGTAGGTATTAGTTGGTACCACCCCTTTATTTAAGTTTTAATGATTCGAGACAAATGTAGCAACGTACGGCAATCGAGTGCCAGCGGCCCATCGCATGAATAGCGTTTTCCAAAAACCCTAGATTTGAAGCCTGCGTCGCAGAGCTTATGCGAAAACTATGCTCTTTATAATGGATTGGATTCAGACCTACAAAACTGAAGGTCAGATACGAAGTATACGACTCAGGCCTGTCATCCTTGAATTAAAAAGGGGACCCGATATTTGGTGTAAATATCTAAATATTATCCCCAATAGGCTGTATGATGATAAAGCATTGGCATTGATAAGTAATCCAACCAGACTCCGATTTTTTATAATTATGTCATTAAACTAACTGAAGGTCTGAGACCTCTGAAACATGTTGTGAAACATCACCTCTTTGCATTAACAAGTCAACGCGTTTCTGATCACGTACAGCTATCTCTTCCAACCACAAAACCGTCTTAAATGATAACAAAAGTTGTCTTCAATATAATGCTGATGACAAGCCCGGAACTATGTGTTCAATAGTGCGTATAGAAGCCTCCGTGGTGCAGTGGTTACGCTACACGCCTTTTAAACCAGGGATCGCAGGATCGATCCCGGGCTTCTCTAGACTTTCGGCAGTCTTTAAAACGAGGTCCCATCTCCGTATGACCGTAGCTGTTTGTGAGACGTAAAACCCAAACACTCATTCACTCAATAGTGTGTATAATTAATTTTAGTTATTCTATTTTCGTGTTTCTTTCATTTTGGTTTCTCTGGTGGGCGGCGAGGGCTGCTTGTGTCGATTCCTTATCATTGCCCACACATCTGTTAAGGTATCTTGAGTAAGGCGAGAATCGTATTGTCTGGCTACATTCTCACAGCCTTTCAGATTTTTTTTATCCAAAAGCATTGCGAATGATTTAAAATTCTGAATTTCAAACATAAAGCCGAAACATGCGAGGCAATAGACGATCGGCTGTAGCTACTGGCATAAATTTTCCAATTAAAGACAATGTTTGTAAATTGAAGGGATGAGGCCTGTGCAAAACGCAAAACAATAAGTCCCGAAGATTTACGGTACGCACGTCGAGAAGCTGCCGCGAGGGATGCTGTTAGCAGTGCGCTCCTCTACATTCAAAAGTGAAGTAAATGTGTTGCCACTACCACTGACGTTCTGATACTACAAACAAGAACCAGCTAGAACGTTTTGTTTACCGTGAATACATTTGGCTCAAAAATACATATTGCATTTCAGGGCCGCTAATGCTAAGCGAAGTATTAATTTTATAAACATCCATTATTTACTAGTGGAGTATACTGTTTTAATGTGCTTTCTTAATCCTATGGGTAACAGAACGTGCAACAGAAGACAGTTTTGGTTATAAAAGGTTCCAATACAATATGCCTTTTTTCAATATTAAGCAATGATAGACAGATTGATATAGCTAATAAACCATATGATGATACAACAGATCACACATTGCCATACAAAAGGATATACTTGTCGCATGTTTGAGAAAAAAGGATCACTTTCAATGTCATATATAATTATTTTCATGCATGGATCTTCCGAGCTTTTCGTGCCTTATTCCGGAGCATCTTTGAGATCTGATTGCATCAGTTCCTTATGGCTTCCCTTTTCTACTACACATTTGTTCGAGTAACTCGGGACTATTACTAAACAATCATCTTACCGGTAGCCAAAAATCTCGTGCAGCATGATCCAGTTTAAAGCGCCTGAAAGTGTTAAATATGCAAAAGGAACTGCTCCCGTTTGTAAAACATTGTCAGACTAAAACTACTCTCTTCAAACAAAACTTTAAAGATTGTGGTCTATGGGTATAAAGGGATAATACGAAAAGAATCTTCAATGTCCATATTCTTCATCACAACCTCTAACAAGATCAATTATAACATTAACATTATCGTTTTCGACTTAATGAAATTCTTGTGGAATGCCTAAGTTTACCGACTTGTTTCTAGCAAACGATACTTATGTTTGTCCCTGAATTTGCCTGGAACTGATTTTGGAATCACCGCATTCGGGGAACAAATACAATGGGTGCGAGTCAAAGGACATTGCTATTCGACCTGACTCGGCAAAGCAGAACTTATTTGTTCATCTTCCACTCCACAAAATTATAAAATATGTGTGATAGGGGCGATCGTTCTACACAACCCAATCAAAATCAAAGTAAAATTCTGTCATTTAGATACTGGTTAGCTTCTTAGTTGTTTTGAAATTCTTTCAATTTAATCGAGGTTGGGAGACGATTTCGGTTTACTTGAAGGATAGAACGAGGGCTGATTCCCCCTGCCTTCGCCTGCAACTTAGGGCAGTTGAGTTTGTTGTTTCCTCCGGATTTGCAGAAGGCTCGTGCATATTTGTATTGGCAGTTTCCAGTACAGGATAGTCCCTGTGAAGGTAAACTAGTAAGATAGGGTCACTCAGGAAAGGCCACAATCAAAGAAGGTAGCCGTCTAAACATCACGTGAACAAGTCCGTGAAATAAAGACCCCTCTAAACCCCACTTTATATAGGGAAAACTGGGGTTTAGGTGGGTAAACAGTATTTTTCTTATTTCTGCTTCAAGACATAGGTTGTGGGTACTCGTTAGAACCGCCTCAATGAGGCGGTTCTAACGAGCACCCAAAATCTATGTTTGGAGTTTAAATAAGAAAAATATCATAAATTTTCATCAGAAAAATTACCTTTTTTGAGGTTTGAAAAAATGCACTATATCACACGGATATGTTATCGTAATGAAGTCACCTATAGAAAGTAACACGAAGGCACACACAAAAACAGACGAAACATGAACCAACGGCACAAAGACCAATTTAGCCCCGCCAAGCGAATTTGTGTCTTCGAGCATTCTGCCACGACAAATTTTAACTGCGCATGCCCAGCCATTCAGAAGGGCCAGGGATATGGCTTTCTGTCTGAAGGTTCCTCTTGATTCACTGCTTGTATGAGCGAGCAGCGAAGGTTCTGGCGAGACTGCGCGGATGCGCAGGCTCGCCTGAACCTTCGCTGCTCGCATAGTCGATAAGTACCAACATCGCTTGACGGGGCCCAAATAAAAGTTAGCACACTGCAAACGAACGAACGCCTTGGAACGCTGCGAAAAGTGGAAGGTGTGTGTGTGTGGGGGGGGGGGGGGATTAACTCCGGAGTTCATGAAATTTCAACCCTCGCCCTCAGTTCTAGCACACTATCAAACAAAATTACAATAACAAATTAATCCACATATAGGCTTTCTGTTTTTATGTTTTATTTTTTTTTTTCATTTCTTTTCGTTTGGGTCGAAAGGACTGCACAATTTGTTTAGTTTGTTGTTGTGTTAGCATTTAACTTAGAGTAAATGTTAAGACTAATTGCTATTCCGCGTTTTCTTCGATCCGCATTCCATGTAGCACAATGAGTTTCTGTAGTATTTTCTTATTAGTACTCCAAACATTCGTTATGGATCCTCATTAGAACCATCTCACTGAGACGGATCTAACGGGTACCCACAGAAATAAGAAAAATAATCTCTCAAATGACGTCTCATCTTAGAATCTAATAACGCCATGTATTAAAAATAGTAGATTCAAGTTTGCAAATATGTTCGATATGCCAAGTACGACCTCCTTGAAAACGTCGAATTTAATTTTGGCGGACAACTGACAATTTTGTAAAAATCGAAGTCCTAAATAAAATGCTTTTAAAATGCCATACGATAAAAAGAATCTAAGTGCAATTTATTAAACTGGTAAATGAAAACGCGTAAAATGTTTGGCGAAGCCTCACATTTAATCATTTTCCTCAACTCGTTTAATAATACATGAACATACATGTAAGATCATCTATGAATACAAAATTTAAAGCCAAGTTTTCTCTTTCTAACGTTGGATTTACAGGGACACTCTAGCTCCCGCCCTTCGGGGCTTGAAGAAATAGATGGGCTGCAAGATGCTTCCACGCAGAGCTGAAACCGACCCGCATACGAGTACTGGTAAACCGCTTAGAGGATCTAAGCTTGCCAAGGGTATGCGGTGCGAGTCGGCCCGTCCTTGCGTACAAACCCTATTTGTTTCATTGGGCGGCGGGGCTTGAGATGCCATGTCATCTCAATGTAGGGTTAAAGTCCCACAAAATTGGAAGCAACGTCTCCAAAATGACCTTTACAGTGTTGACGGGAACGTTGAACTTCAAATCAAACAGGGACACTCATTTCTCTGACGCGTTACCGTAAAGTTTAGTTAGTTTGCGAGCAACTATAAACTGCAAGTCATCTCAGTTTTATAAACTGAAATACCAGGGGTTGTCTTCACACAGGTTCAGTGACAGGATTTAATATTTATGTCTCTATCTTTCCTTGACATCAATCGTCTATCAATGGGTATCATTAAAATACATATATCACAAAGGAATCAAAATAACAATTACATAGACTTTGATAGAAGAATAATTTTTCAGCCTGATTCGATGCTCCCTATTTTCCACAAAGTAAATAAATCGACTGGAAGGATATATTTAACCCATTTAGTACCAGAAACCCCAAAACGGGTACCCTGGCAAACAAAGCAGACCCAGATCAGACGCCGCACAACGCAGCGTCTGATCAGGGCCTACACTGTTTGAAAAACGTTCAGCCAATTTCCAAATAAAATTTGAAGAAAACACAAACTGACACACCTATATTTTGAAATGGACTCCTGCTATATATAAGGAGGAAGCTTCCGTTTGGTAGAAAAAGGGTTGAAAATGTTATATTTTTTGTGATACTAAAGTCTTTCATCTTTTGATAATTGAAACATCTTATTATTTCTTCTGTGCGTCAATCCTGATGTGTTTATATGGTCGCCACGTCAAGAGAATATTCATCCTAGGACATGCCCCTTCATGGAAGACGAAGATCAGACTGCGCAGCCACACACTCAAAAAACAGACTATTATGATCGTCTCAAGATGCTCAAGGGCCAGTGTCGTTAATAAAGCATCCAAGCAAAGACTCAGAGCAGGCTGTGCGGACGCGGTTGCAGCGTGAATATTCGATGGCCCCAATGTCAATACGAAAACACGCCTATATAATTTTGACACCTTTGAACCCCACAGTAAACCTGGGGTTTACATGGGTAACCCTTATTTTTCTTATTTCTGCTCTAAAATATAGATTGTGGATAACCCTTATTTTTTATAATTTCTGCTCTAAAATATAGATTCTTGGTAACCCTTTTTTCTTATTTCTGCTCAAAATATAGAGTTAGGGTACGCGTTAGAACCGCTTCATCGAGGCACTTTTAACTAGTACCCACAATCTATATTTTAGAGCAGAAATAAGAAAAATATCACAATTTTTCAGATTAAAATTTTCACTTTTTGGAGGTAAAATTCAAAATGTATTTGTATAGGCGTGTTTTCGTAATATCGACATTTTTTTCGCTTGACGCGACAGTTTATAAAGTTAAACAATATCAAAATAACGTATGCCACCGGGAAGGGCGCGGTGGTGGCTCATGTGCATACGCATAATCTGGTCGGAGTCTAAGTTGTTTTGATGAATCATTAGCGCTATCCACAGAGCTACAGGCGAAGGTCCTACCAGACTGGTTGATAACAAACTACAATGCTCTTATTCTAGTATAACGGACTGTAGGTTTTACCGGTCCCCGGCCTATATGATCATAAGCTATTATGAAAAGTATTCGACATGGAGCCGTATCTTAAAATTATATTTTTCAATCTTCTTATATTTTTTCTGAAATTACATGAAATGTAAAGGGGCATTGTCCTGTCTATCAAATATTAGAAAAGAAAACGCAACTATTTTCTGAAAATGTCAACAGCCGTAGAAATTACTATGTGTTTCCGTATGACATTGAAGATTACCTTGTTCATCATATACTTCATGTAATAAAATCCGTTATCTGTGGCTAGCATTGTACAACTCATGGCTAACGAAAGCATTAGCAAGCAGGAAAGACCCTGGTCAGACACAGCAGAACGCAGTGTTTGATAAAGGCTTAGAAGGCTTTCAAGTATTTGTCTAAATCGCGACAGAAGTAAGGGCGAGGATAGTGGCCACGTGGAATTCGTTTCACTGACGGTTCCAAGGCGGTTCTTCTGTCGTGGTTTATTTTTTATATGGCTTGTCTTTGAGTGTGTGTGTGTGTGTGTGTGTGCCGCTTATATTAGTTTGCTTTGGATAGCCAAATGGCCATTTTGTCGGAAAGTAACTGTCCTTCTGGCTTTCCGCTAGTGATGTTTCCATTAGGGTCTAGTTGTTTCATGTTTGTGTTTCTTCCCCGTGGTGTCTCTGATAGGAGCTGTGGACTAATCGCTTCCAGGTCATTGCCTTCACTTCTATTTTACACAATTTGCATAGCAAAAACGCTGCAGAAGGCAGTGCTTTATTATGGTTTTCATAGTTTACACAAAATCTGGCAATTTGAAGTTTTTTTTTTTTTGTTTTTTTTTTTTGTTTTTTTTGGTTTATATGATAACCAGAAGGGAGACCGGCTTTTGTGGGTGGGAAAATGATATTGGCTATACACAGGGCCTTTTGGAAGAGTCTAGTAGGGCTCTTATGCGTATGCATACATGTACATGTAGCAACGGCTTATGTACATGTATAGAATAAAAGTTTCTTCTTGCATAAATATCTATGCGCATGGCTGTTTGAAGCCATTGTCGAACGGACAGAATGCCGTGCTCAAACAACAAAAAACATATTCAAATCATGCAATTCGCGTGCTGTTTGAACATGGATTTTGAGCTTCTCATATCACAAGACGGGCCATGCTTTGTTTACGTTACGTTGAGCGATGTAACGTTATCGCCCTGAACGTAGCGTATTAGGGTTCTATGATGACGTCAGAAGGTTACTGCATGACAACGTCATTGTAAACAACATTCTGAACTTGTCGCCATTTTGGTTCGCCTGTCGCAATTGAAGAGTTTTATATGGAATTTATATGGAGCTTTTGTAATAGGGTACCTTGGCAAACAGTGCAGACCCTGATCAGACGCCGCAGAACACGGCGTCTGATCAGGGCCTGCACCGTTTGACAATCATGGACTTGTCCAACATATAGCAATGGAAGATTCCACTAGTATTCAATGGGTTAAGCGTATCCAGGTGACATTCGAAAGCACAGATGTCATTACGATAGCACACCCGTGCGACATAGTGCATTTTTTTCGCATCTCCAAAATGGCTACTTTTCTGATGAAAATCCGTGATATTTTACTTACAAATGCTCAAAACATAGGTTATGGGTCCTCGTTAGAACCGCCTCATTGGGGCGGTTCTAACGAATACCTACAACCTATGTCTTGGAGCAGAAATAAGAAAAATAATGTATACCCCATAACCACCCAGTTTTCTCTATATAAAGTGGGGTTTAGTGGGGGGGGGGGGGTCTTCATTTCACTGATTTGTTTACGTGATGTGTGTGGAATCTACTATGGAAAAACGATGCATACAAAGTACATTTCTTATTACATTGGGTATACATGTTTATTTTGATGTCACGTTTTGTAAGTACTTATGTCCGACCTGAAGAGGTTAAATGGGGAAAAATAAGTGCAATCAGTAACTGGCAATGAACAAAGCATTACTTCACCAATTTCCCTTTTCTGACGGTTCAGAACAATTTCAAAGTCAAAAGAAACCAATGCACACTCCACTTCAGCCTTGACTATGAATCGTTGATTGTTTAATTAGTTATATTACTAATATATTATAAATAGTCCCATTTAAGCCTGCGTTTCTTCACATTCGAGAAACGTATCTTTACTCATTCTAGTGTATTTTCACAGCTAAAATACACAGCTAATACAAGGCTTAGCATGATTTTAAATAAGTCATATCATGTGATTAAACTCATCACGACATTTTGTCCGTATAGAAACATGTTAACAGTCCGTGAAACCCCCACTTAACATAGAAAAAGGGGTTAATTTGAGAACTATAATATGGGCCCCGTCAAGCGATTTTGGTACTTATCGCCTATGCGAGCAGCGAAGGTTCAGGCGAGCCTGCGCATCCGCGCAGTCTTGCCAGAACCTTCGCTGCTCGCTCATACAAGCAGTGAATCAAGAGGAACCTTCAGGCAGAAAGCCATATCCCTGGCCCCTCTGAATAGCTGGGCATGCGCAGTTAAAATTTGTCATGACGGAATGCTCGAAGACCCAAATTCGCTTGGCGGGGCTCATATTATTCTTATTTCTGCTAGGTTGCCTGCCCTCGTAAGCATAAACAGTACTTATGACCAGGTAAGCAAGTCCGTGTAATGCACACATCTGTAAAATAGAAGTGACGGCAATAAGCCGGAATCGATGCAATTAACCCGCACCTCTCCGCCAGAGACACGGAAGGGAAAGAAACACAAACATAAAATAACTAGACCATAATGGAAACTGTAATAGCGGAAAGCCAAAATGACAATTGCTTTCCCACAAAATGGCCAATTGGCTATCTAAACCCCCCCCCCCCCCCTCCCCCCCCAAAAAAAAAATTTAAGCGATACACACACTCAAAGAAAAAACATAACAAATTAAACTGCGACAGAAGATCCGCCTTGGAACCGTCAGTGAAACGGATTATATTGTGTGTGTTGGGGGGGGGGGGGGGGGGGGGGAGAGGGGGTGCTTAAATCGATTTTACGCGACCGCAACCATCGCCCTTACTTCCGTCGCGATTTAGACAAATTATTTGGTCAGTCTGCATGAAGGCCTCCTATCTCATCATACAACATCTCCCGAGAACACAAAAATCAAACAACCATGGAGATGAAACAACTGTGAGGACTCGATACAAGACACCACTTAAATGCTTGAGCAAAAGAAAACCAACAAGTAGACTCCGATGGCCCAACCAGACACACAGCATCAGTAACCCAACTGTAAACAGAGAAACACGGCTTTGCAGTGGTCTCTTGCACACCAGATAAGGAAATCCATAGTTTTAGCCTGGAATAGCAATTCTGTTCTAACCATTGTGTTCTTACCCAGAATCGAATATTCTCGCGTGTTTGATAAATGCACTGGTTGAATACGACCTCATAAGCGCCGTCGTTAAGGTTGACGTCACAGCACGTTACGTGGCATCACTAAACATCCCTGTAGTGTCATCACAAAATGGCGGTCGTCGGTAACCGAAGTGACTGCAGCAATAAAAATCCCCGCTCAGAAGTGGAAGGTATGCAAGACAAAGAATCCTATATGGGTGTGCGGGGTTGATAGAAAAATCCGTCCCTCGGGATCACTGTCCGGCATCACTCGACAAGCCTCCGGATGCCGGACAGTGACCCTCGGGACGGATTTTTCCATATACCCCTCATACCCATATAAGGTTCTTATATTCTTATATCTGATCCAAGTTATAGGTTGTTGGTACTCTTAAAAACCGCTACTATGAGGCGGTGCTTACGAGCACCCATAACATACGTCTAGAGTACGTATCACACATTATATTGGGAAAAGTGGGATTTACAGGTTATATATTATTCTCCTCATTATGTTATGAAACACTAATGTATATTGTGGGTACTCGCGCCAGAACCGCCTCATTTTAGACGTTGATAACGAGCACAAACGATCAATATTTGAAGCAAAAAAAAAAAAAAAAATAGTCAAAAATGTTAAAACTTTTCATCAGAAAAATGTCTGAAAGAGTTTGCCATGTCACAACTACTGGTTGTGTATGCATGGACGTGGGTTACTCAAGAAAATCGTTTAGATCTAAGAATGACATCATGCATCGGGGCTTGGCAAAATAGGTAGGGCTACATGGTGCTTCCACGCAGAGCTGAAACTGACCACACATGAATAATGTTGAAACCGCTTAGAAGGACAAAGCCTGCCCAGGCAAAGTTATGCAAATCAGACCGCACAATGCATTTAGATCGTTTGGTTTCATTTGTATGTTCACGGATATGTTGTACTATTGAGTAAGGAAGATAGCAAGGATCAGTAATCGATACAATTAACCCACTCCACCCATCAGGTACACCAACGGGAAAGAAACACAAACATGAAATAACTAGAACCTAATGGAAACATTAATAGCGGAATGCCAAAAGGACAGTCAGTTTCCCATAAAAATCGATTTCCAGCCACCGCCATCCTCGTCCTTACTTCCGGAAGTAAACCTTCCTGTCGACTAAACAAATTTATTGTCTAAAACGCGACAGACGTAAGGGCGAGGATTGCGGTCGCATAAAATCGATTACACACACACACACACACACACACACACACACACAGAGTGGAATACTTTTCACTGACCGTTTCATGGCGGTTCTTCTGTCGCGATTTGTTTTGTTATTGTTCGTCTTTGAATGTATGAATCGCTGATATATTTAGTTTTGATAGCCAATTGGTTATTTTGTGGGAAAGTAAGTGTTCTTTTGGCTTCCTCTTATTGATGTTCCGATTACGGCCTAGATACTTCGTGTTTGTGTTTCTGTTCATTTGATGTTTCTCATGAGAGGTGTGGGTTAATTGTATCGATGCCTGATCATTGCCTTCACTACTATTTGAGCCAGCGCACGACAAAACCCACAATAAGATATGTCCGCCTAACGAAAACTCAGATCAGCCTGCGCATCCGCGCAGTCTGATCAGAGTCTTCGTTGTGCGCTCTAAGGACAGCTAAGGGCCAATTGCTCCTTCATGCTGCAAGTCTCTTGTTAAACTATATCGATACGCAGGCTGATCTGAGTCTTCGCTGGGTGCACCTGTCTTATTGTAGGTTGTGTCATGCGCTGGCCCATTTAGTCTAGCATGGTGAAATTGTCCTGTTCTTCTGCCAACAAACGTAGAAATACGATGTAGGGTTTCTTAGGCCACAGTGTAACTTACGTTTGAGTGAGTGAATGTTTTGAGTTTTGCGTCCCACCAACAGCTAAGGTCATACGGAGACGGGACCTCGGTTTAAAGACTCATCCGAAAGTCTGGATGAGCCCGGGATCGATCCTACACCCCCACCCCGGTTTACAAGGCGAGTAGCGTAACCACTACACCACGGAGGCTTCTGTAACTTACATTTGAAGGCTGCTACTAAGAGTGATGTTTTCTTATCATCTCACAAGACGTTCCAACTTCGAGAAACAGATGGTGGAAAGGATAAATAATAAAGCTGTGAGTTGGCTCGAACGGACTGTAAATTTGAATTATTTCGCAACTGATAGTTGTCATTCTACCTACCGTAGGTGGCACCAGTGACGACAGATAATCAGGTGCACGATAATTCTGCATTTTGTAGTAGAATGCAAGGTTATGATTTTATCTTCTGGCTTCGAGGAATTCCCAGCCAAGGTCAGAGAGTAGAGTAAATATAGATACTAGTTTTGTTTCTCCAGTGACGATTCCTGTTGACTTAATTTTTATTTTATTTTTTTCTAATTCAATCGCCTCATTTCGGGTCCAATTATCCTAGACATCACTAGCATACGTTTAAAGGTTGAAAATGATGCATTTGAAGGTTTGTAAATTATAAAGAAAAACATGAAAAATGTTGATGGACAGACGGACAGATGGACAGACAGATGGACGGACGATTGGACGGAAGGGCGGACAGACAAGACATGTCTATAGGGCAACTGTCAATAACTATAGGAAGTTTCATTTGAATATCTATAGCGGTTTTAAAATAAAGATGAAAAAAGACGAAAAAAGCTGAATTTTTTAGTTTTTCGAAGGGCCATAACTCTAAGAGTATTGAAGCTACAGTTACGTAGCTTGCCATAAATTTGTGTAATGATAATGAGACTATATAAGTAAAGAAAGATCGAAGTTGATAGGCTTGACGGTTCGTAAGTGATTAAGAAAAAACATGAGAAATGTGGACATTTTAAGTTTTTCAAAGGGCCATGACTCTGAGAGTATTGTAGCTAGAGTTACGTAACTTGCCATAAAATTGTGTAATGATATTGTGACCTTATATCTAAAGTTTGAAGTTGATGCGTCTGACGGTTTGTAAGTTATAAGAAAACAAACATCTGGACAGACAGACAGACGGACAGACAGGGTGATTCCTATAGGGCACCCGCAAATATTTACATTTCCAGTGTAAAGTCTAATGTAAACCTATAGAAAACAATTGCGTTCTTACTTCCATGAACGCATCGAATCACATGATTTTCAGTGACGTTAAGTGACGCTATTCTAAACCATTGTTCTCTACGGGCGTTGATGACGCCAACGCTGCTCCGCGCTTTGTAGAAAAACAGCGTGTAAATGTTTTTCAGCCTTAAAAGTTTGCCCTACAAGCATTTTTCGCCCAGTGATGCGGGGCAAATAATGTAAATATAAAAAAATAAACTTAATTTTTTCTGCTTTTCATGAAATAATGAACGACAGTGGGTCGCTAACAAAGTTTACATGAACCCCTTCGGGGTTCATTTACTTTGCACGCGACCCACTGCGTTCATACTTCCATGAACTGCAGAAAAATAAATTTCATTTCTTAAATAAATTTTCGGGGCCCTAATAACCATAAACTTGTAAAACGTGACAGGAAACAATATGATATTTAACCTTTGTACAAGGTTGCCAAGGTGCAAAGACATGCCAAGGAACAAATGCATTGCCACATATTTATTTCTATTTTCAAAAGATTATTTGCTAAAAAAATCAGCTTCATAGAATATTTGACAGACAGAATAAGCTCTATTTACGCGTCAAAATATTCAAAAGGGAAATTCAAAATGCTTAAGAGCCGTGACGTGACAAAACGCGCAAGCCCTAGTCGACCATTAGAGGTTCAGTTCAGACTGCGCAGTAGTACGCAGTCTGATCTGATTCTCTGTCTTCTGTAGCAGGCGCAAAAGCCAAGAGTCTGGTCCCTATGTGGGGTTGTGCAGGCTTTATGCTAATATTTCTTGGAAGCACTTGACGACTTGTAGGTTAATAAAAGAAAGTACGCCCGTTTACGAGACATTACGTCCTTAGGAGACTCTGTCCAGTCTGCGCATTCTGATCGAGTTCTACTCAGTCATCTCTCGATTCCATCCCACTCTTCCATAGAACAAGCACTTTGGGTTTTACGACCATATTAACACTAATTTGGTCGTGTCGTATCGTGTCCTGGGCCAGTCAGTTGCATCAAAGGAAAGGAAAACATGGCATTTGAAAAGATTTTATGATCAACCTGCAGGAAAAAACGAGATCAATGGGTGGACATGGATGCACAGGTGTTTTATGCCCCTCCCTCCCCCCCCCCCCCCCCCCCCGAGAAATTCTCGGGGGGCAACAGTTTTTGCCCTGTCTGTCTGTTTGTCTGTCCGTCACAAAAACTTTAACCGGTATAAAAAAAATCGCTCCCACGGGGGCATTGGTCGCTTATAATGACATTTTTTTTTTTTTTTTTTAATCTTTAATTTTTGCCTATTATACATGTATACTGGGTTCTTTCGCGTGCAATTTCCTGCGAGTATGCGGGTTCTTACCGTTCAGATATACATATGACAAAAAGTTTAGAACAGGCTCGTCAGAGCCTTTCTGCTCACCGACATGTAGCGACAGACAGCGGGTACTTGAGGTGGTATCTTGCAAAATGTCATGTACCTCTCTAACAAGTTGTCTGCACAAGCTTTGTTGAGACTGTTTGGTAGTTCATGTCATAAGGGCCTATTACACCTTTTACACCAATGCTGACTCTATGATCAATGAAAATGTCACACATACACGATGGTATGCGCGACAAATGCTTGCCGGTATTTTCTGCTGAGGGGCTGTGAATCTTGAGAAAATCTTTAATTGGGGACGAAAGAAAGGGATGTAAACTTGTTTTCTAGTGAAACACTGCATGAATTTGAGATAATGTTCCAAACTTGCTACCCTCGAGCCCTCTCTCCCCATACCCCATCTGCGTACGGAGGGCCTTCATGGTTGAATGTAAGTCTGACCACGCCCCTCGGCTGTGGCTGTGAGGGTATAACAGTATGGGCAGACAACGCGAGCGAAAGGAATGACAAATTTTAATGCACTGCTTACGTACGGGCCTCCGTGTCATTGAATCTAAATCATTAGGTCTCTCACCGCTGTGGTTCGAGCATAGCTCGGGTCATATGTGAGACGCCATGAACATTCTGCAACGGAAGGCCGGGTGTTTTTCCGGGTGATCCGATTTTCGCCCACTTGACTCGACATAAGTGAGACAATCTTGAAAAGGCCGTAAACCCCAAAAAAGGCTGCTCTGCTCGTGGCAGTTTGTAGACTCTTCTGTGTCTCGGTTTATAGAACATAATACGATGTTTCAATAATCTATAGATGAAAGACTAGAGTATCAGAAAAATATTACAATGATAAAATATTCCCTTCCAGCCGATTTATTTACTTTGTGTAAATAGTGAGCATCGAATCAGGCTGAAAAATATCTTTATATCATTCTTTTTATTTCTTTGTGTACATGTATGTTTTTTTATGAAACTTATAGATAGAGGCGATATTGAGAAATACACACATATTCGTATCACAATGACCACTGGCAGGACTGATGTCAATCAAAATAGGGTTAACCCTTTTTGTACCAAATGGAATATTCCTCCTTATAAATAGCAGGAGTCCATTTCTTCAAAATTTAGGGGTGTCGGTTTGTGTTTTCTTCAAAATTTATCTGGAAAATAGCTGATTTTTTTTTTTTTTTTTTTGCAAATGCTGTAGGCCCTGATCAGACGCCGCGTTCTGCGGCGTCTGATCTGGGCCTGCACTGTTTGCCATGGTACCCGTTTGTTGGGTTTCCGGTATAAAATGGGTTAAAGACATCTGCGCTCATTGAAGATTCAGATCAGTCTGACTGAGCATAGTCTTCGCAGAGGACCCGTTTAAAGGGGGAAGCTGTATCCTATAAGCACACACATTTTTAAGGCATAGTTTACATTGTCACGGCCGGCCACCGCCATCGGGGCTTGAAGAAATAGATGGGCTGCATGATGCTTCCACGCAGAGCTGAAACTGACCGCACACGAGTATTGGTAAACCGCTTAGAGGATCTAAGGCTGCCCAGGCAAAGCGGTGCGAATCGGACCGTCCAAGTTTATAAACCCTTTTGGTTTCATTGGGCGACAGGGCTTGAGATGTCATTTCATCTCAATGTCGGTTAAAATGCCCACAAAATTGGAAGCAACGTCTCCAAAAAGACCTTTACAGTGTTGACTGGGACGTTAAACCTCAAATCAAACAAACAAACAAAACATTGTCTTGCAGTTTGATGTCCGCATAATGTGTTTTGTTTTGTTTCTTCCAATGTTGTGGGACTTTTACCCGACATTGAGATGAAATGACATATCAATCCCTGCCGCCCAATGAAACAAATAGGGTTTATAATTATAAGCATGGACGGGCCGGCTCGATGCAATTTTCCTAGGCAGGCTTAGACGGATTACCAATACTCATGTGCGGTCGTTATCAGCTATGCGTGGAAGCATTGTGCAGCCCAATCTATTTCTCCAAGCCCCGATGGGCGGGGGCGGCAGCATAAAATGTAAGTTTATATTTCCGTAATGATTCCATTGCAGGATTGTTTAAGGTTCACTGATGAGCCGAAACTAGCTAGTCTGACCCAGTCAATCTTGTACACTCCAAGTTTTTCAGTTCTGCGGTGTAGTCCTTGCTTCCAAAGGATTACCGTTCTATAGAACATATTTAACTTCATCACAGCTAGAGTGTAGGGAATGCGTGGCGTCCGTTAAAAGTCTCCCTGCTCTTCATCTTTTCGAAATCACGCCTATGCAGACCCATTGTATACTTGACCGCTGAAAAAAAACACGAAAATTTTAAGATGAAAAATTGTGATAATTTTCTTATTTCTGCTCAAAATATAGATTGTGGGCACTCGTTAGAACCGCCTCATCGATGCGGTTCTAACAAGTGGTCACACCCTATATTTTAGAGCAGAAACAATAAAAATAAGGTTTACTATATAAAAGTGGAGGTCATGGGGATCAAAATATTACAGCCGTCTTTTCGTGATGTCATAGTGTGGGTTTGTATATTCTAGTCTTTTGAGAACTTTGATTCCATTGCAGAATTTTAAAACGGCTTTCTGATGAGCATTATTGGCCGAAACTAGCTAGTCTGGTCAAGGAAAAGCTTTTACAAGTTTTTTTTCAGTTCTGTGGTGTGCTCATTGCTTGCAAAGGATAACATATTCTCCAATAATCTCAGCAGCAAGGAATTATATCTACCTGCCCCATTTTTTTTTTTTTTTTTTTTTTCAGCGGACGATCCAAAATAACTAAACACAGTAGCTTTACGCCGATGATGTTCACGTGACAACAAGTGATGTGTACGAAATTAGGGTAACGGTTATCTATCGTGCAACAAAATGCATTTTACATCTCAAAAAACGGATATGTTCTGATGAAAAACCGTTATATATTTCTTATTTATACTGCAAACATAGGTTTTGGGCTCTCCTTAGAACCGCAGCAAAAAAACAAACAAAAAAAGAACAAACTTTGATTAGTTTTATATAGGCATCAAGCAACAGTGGGCACAAACTGTCTTACATGTGTGATTTCACGACCCTTTTAGGATTGTTTCACTTAATTTCGAGCCAATCGTTTGTGAGAAGAGTTGCCGAGAACACGCAAAACTATTTTCGCGTCTGTGACCAGAGCGTGGCTCGAACCCAAACCGACCAGAAACCCGATTATTTAGATAAAGCGCCAGGGAGGCCTACGATCAATTCAGTCTTTACACAAATTTAGTTAACTCAAACATTTCTTGACCACATGGAGAAGCATTGTGTCAATGACTTTATACACAGCGCACAACGAAGACTCTGATCAGCCTCCTGCGCAGGTTGATTTGAGTCTTCGTTATATGTACATGCGCGAAAACGTCATTTCATTTAGCGCGGCCCATCTAATAAGAATTAAATGTTTAATCATTCATTGAACCCATGATACCCGGGCGGCCCCCGCCCATCAGGGCTTTGAAATAAATGGGCTGCATGATGCTTCCACGAAGAGCTGACTCCGACGGCACACGAGTACTGGTAAACCGCTTAGACGATCTAAGCCTGCCAAGGCAAAGCGGTGCGAGTCGGACCGTCCATGCTAATAAACCCTATTGATTCCATTGGGGGACAGGGCTCGAGATGTCATTTCGTCGCATTGTCGGAGAAAAGTCCCACAAAATTGGAAGCAACGTCTCCAAAATGACCTATATGGTGTTGACGGGGACGTTACACATCAAATCAAACAAACAAACAATAATATCCGGGTGCGAATTTTTGTTTTACTGAACTCGATCAAATTTACCCGCATATTTAATAATGGTTACAAAAGATTCGTTCTTTACAGTGGATAGACAGCTTGTCTTATTGGCGCAAAACAAAAGCTTAAGATGAAATTATAGATCAGGATGACCTTTCGTGGTTATAGGTTACATTTGAGCCAGCGCATGACAAAACCTACAAGAAGGCTTGAGCGACCAGCGAAGACTCAGATCAGCCTGCGCATTCGCGCAGTCTGATCAGCGTCTTCGGTGATCGCATGTTCCAACTATAGGCTACGATCTATGCAAAGAGACATAAGGAAACGGTCTCTTCAAAGTGGATGGCTGCGCAGGTTCATTTGAGTCTCTGCTGGTCGCACGGTCTTATTGAAGTTTTGTCATGCGCCGGCTCATTTGGTAATACGGGTACGCTACGACAGGAGAAGATTGTCTCCGAACATGACCGCTCCATGTAGAGTTTAATCAGACTGTGCTGTTAGCTGCATTAATGATCGTGGACGCAATACGATATCACACTTCCAGACGGCGGGGTTTGTATGCCGCCATTGTTGGTACGTATCCTGATTTGAGCCAGCGCTGCACGCGCATGTCCGAATGTTCACTTTACGTGTTGCGTTTCGGTTGACGGTGTGACCAAATACCATCGGAGGTCAGATTACAAACAGATTACTCGTGTCACGATCAACAATAGAATAGAACGGAACAGAAATTAATAGAATGTTACAAAAATGTTTTAAACGTCATAACCAGAGATCACGAAGATGATGGCCGTGTTGCGTGAAATGTATGTTTTCTATGCTTAATTTCGAACTTGATAGGTGTTGGTCTTTAACTTTAATTCACTCATCCATAGTCGGGTTATGCGGAAACAAGTGTAGAAGTTTGACCAATTTCTAGTTATTTTAATAGTTATCAACCTCAGAGGTACTAAAAATCATCTGATATACTGTACGAAAACTGGTGGACGGTTGGCTTGGTACGAGGTCGAGGTTAACAAAAATATGTCATAAATGTTCTTTAGAAACGTACTCGAGCTTTTTGAAAAGCTTTCACTTGTAAAGCCCCTGTCACACTATGTCGCGTTTTCACTGCGATGGGACGGCGTTGTTTAATTTTTCAGAACGCCGCGAGATCGCAAGAAATATGGGATATTTTTGTGAACATGGACCTGTCATGGCGTCCCTACAGCGACCAAGACGTTGCTACGGAGCTTACATGGCGATCTATCGCGATCCTGTGGCGTTCTTGATGGCGATTGTATGCGCTCTCACGGCGCTTCCTCTGCGCTTTTACGGCGCTCACAATGCGTGCACTGCGCTTTTACGGCGCTCTCAATGCGTGCACTGCGCTTTTACGGCGCTCACATGTTGAAGACGTTCTCAAAGTGTAAACAGACATCTTCATCAGTCGAACAGTTTTGTTTGATTTAAGGTTTGACGTCCCATCAACACATTATAGGTCATTTTGGAGACGTTGTTTCTAATTTTGTGGGACTTTTACCCAACATTGGGATGAAATGACATCTCAATCTCTGTCACCCAATGAAACTAATAGGGTTAATAGGCACGGATGGTCCGACTCGCGCCCCTTTGTCTGGACAAGCTTAGATCCCCTAAGCGGTTTACCAGTACTCCTGTGCCGTCGGAAGCAAGTCCACCGCAATCACTGCAAGCAGGAGCAAGTCCACCGCCATTACCTAACCCGGAATGAGTCACCTCAGAAGTAGGTTTTTTCGGGACAGTACACAACCAAACTCTACTCTAGCAACTGTTTATACAAGCGGGCGGCCCCCTCCCATCGGGACTGGAAGAAATAGATGGGCTGCATGATGCTTCCACGCAGAGCTGAAACCGACCTCACACGAGTACTGGTAAACCGTTTAGAGGATCTAAGCCTGCCCAGGCAAAGCGGTGCGAGATACGTGTAAACTCTATTGGTGTAAACATGCTTATACGTGTAAACTCTATTGGTTTCATTGGGTGACAGGGCTCGAGATGTCATTTCATCTCAAAGTCGGGTAAAAGTCCCACAAAATTGGAAGCAACGTCTCCAAAATGACCTATACAGTGTTGACTGGAACGTTAAATATCAAATCACTCAATCAGTTAATCAATTATACAAGCGGAGCAAATATGGCGTTGTAGGAGACCTCTGTGCGTCCCTGCTGAGCTCCTGTAGCGTTGTAGGTGACCTTACTGTGCTGCTATGGCAACCTTACGGCGACCTAACTGCGCTCTGATCAGAACGCCGAGCGACGGCGTTTGTTTTGAGCATGCTCAAAATGCGCGCCGTCGCTTGGCGTTCTATGCGATCCCAACGCGTCTACTGGCGACGCCACTGCGTTGCTACGGCCATGTTTGCGATCGTACTGCGCGCACCTCGGCGTTCTGCATTTTTCTTGGACGCCGTGAGAACGCAGCCCTGGTGTGACAGGGGTTTAATATCACGTTTGATTTGAGGTTTAACGTCCCCGTCAACACTGCAAAAGTCATTTCGGAGACGTTGCTTCGAATTTTGTGGGACTTTTACCCGACACTGAGATGAAATGACATCTCAAGCCCTGCTACCCAATGAAACCAATAGGGTTTATAAATAAGCATGGACGGGCCGACTCGCACCGCTTTGCCTGGGCAGACTTAGATGCTCTAAGCGGTTGACCAGTACCCGTGTGCTGTCGGTTTCAGCTCTCAGCGGCGTGGAAGCATCATGCAGCCCATATATTTCTTCAAGCCCCGATGGGTGGGGGTGGAATATGATAATTCCACATAGACTGTGGAAGATTGCCATGACCAAATCAGACAATGAGGCAGTTCTGACAAATGCTACAAATCTTGCAAAATGTCGGGTTTACAAAATGTCCATTACACGGACATGCTATCATGCAAAGAGTGGTTAATAATTTCATATGTCCGCGAAAATCTATCCATAATAGGTCAGGGGGAACAACCTACGTCAGAGCAGTGACGTCATAACCATTCGTCGGTTTGCCGGCGTTGACTACACAAAAGACATTTGTCACATCAAGTAGGCGCAGTCGGTGCATTAGGTCATAAAGGAATCAAACATACTGAAATATGTCTCAGAAATGTGGCCCTTTCTTTAAATAACTCGACACAAGCTGATTTGGCAATGGTGTCGGAACTACCATTGTTTACAGCACCGAATCAAATCTTTTGACGAAGCTATCGAAACATGTTCAATGTTTCTAAGTGCGATTAGCTTACTGATAGGATGCAAATATTGTTTGTTACCAGCTGAAGTTTGTTTTCTGAAGACCCGTTATGTACATATCTAGTTTGAAGCATTTAATTTACCTTATTTACACCAAAATGGCCGCTCCAGAAATGGGTACGACATCTCTGCCATGACGTAGGTTGTTACCCCTGATAGGTGCGTTGATGTTTTTTTTTTGTTTTTTTTTAGGGGGGGGGGGGGGGGGTACCTTTCAAGATTATTTCACTCAAATCGAGCCAATCATCAATTAAAGGTGAGCGAAAACCGGAGTAGCCGGTCAAAATTAATATGATCTTCCGTTGCAGACCTTCGCGTCTCACAATGACCCGATTAGAAGCCTCCGTGGTCGAGTGGTTACGCTACTCGCCTTGTAAACCAGGGGTCGCAGGTTCGATCCCGGGCTTCTCCAGACTTTCGGATGAGTCTTTAAACCGAGGTCCCGTCTCCGTATGACCTTCGCTGTTGGTGGGACGTAAAACTGAAACACTCACTCACTCACTCACAATGACCCGAGCCAGGCTCGAACCACTGCCGTGAAATGCCTAATGATTTAAAGTCAGCGCTCTTACCCACAAGGTCACGGAGGCCCGCCACATCACGCTATTATTGATATAATGAATTATTCATCAAAATCTTCACAGATAGTTTAACCATGTCATATAATAGTGATAATAATTACCCTTGAAATTTTCGATTCTTCGGCGATAAAATTTACAACGCATTTGTAACGGCGTGTTTTCGTGACGAGGAGGTCAACGGATTGATACAGTACTCGCCGTCCCTGGCAACATCTTTGCCTGTTGACAGAGCATGTATTTTTTTTCCTTTGATCATTCTCTCCCTTTCGCCGATTAAAAAAGCAGTTGTCAGTTCCTTGCCATTACGATAATACATCCGTGTGATATAGTGTATAACCTCAAAAAAGGTCATTTTTTCTGGTGAAAATTTTTGATTTTCATATTTATACGCTAAACATAGGTTTTGGGTGCTCGTTAGAACCGCCTCATAGAGGCGGTTCTAACGAGTACCCACAACCTTTGTCTTGGAGAAGAAATAAGGAAAATAATGTTTACCTCCTAAACCCCAGTTTTCTCTGTATAAAGTGGGGTTTAGGGAGTCTTTATTTCTTAGACTTGTTCACTTAATGCGAAAGCATGGGTAGAGTATTACATGTATTTCTATATGACTCAAAGAACCTGGTAAGCAAGCGTTTTCACATTGACTGGGCGACAATCAGCTTATTTCTGAGCCTATCATTAGATATGTTGTTAGGTTAATTGGCCAGATATGATCTAAATAGTGTCGATTGGGACGGTTAAGAAAAAAATCAGTCAGGGTGAGCCTTCAGCTATGGAGCGGAGTCCCACAGTTTCACTCGAAAACAATCCAAAATAATCAATCTGACTAAACGAGCATACCTCAGTTAAAGGGTGGGTGGGGATTTGGGCGAAGTCAACCTTAAGTGTTTGATTGTTTTATTGATGTTTTACGTCCACGTTTACACGGTATAGGTCATTTTGGAGTGGTTGCTTCTGATGAAATGACATCTCAAGAACTATCGCCCAATGTAACCAATAAGGTTTATATGCAGTGACGGCCTGACTCGCATCACTTTGCCGAGGCGGTTCTAAGAGGTGTGCGGTCAGTTTCAGCTCTGCGTGGAAGCATCATGTAGCCATTCTCTTTCTTCAAGCTCCGATGGGCGAGGACGGAAGTCAACTGATATATTTTCCGCCAGTTTCTTTTTCCTATAAAGATAAAATTCAGCTCCTTGGCGCAAGGGGAAAACATTTGCTCGTGAGGAGCAAATTCTTACCTTGAAGAGAGTGTTTAAGTCTTACGTCCCACCAACAACTATGGTCGTACGGAGACGGATCCTCGGTTTAAAGAATCATCTGAAAGTCTAGAGAACCCCAGGATCGAACCAGCGACACCCGGTTTAGGAGGCGGGTAGCGTATCCACTACACCAATGGGGCTTCTTTTTTTCTTGAAAAGTAAACATGTACCCTCATTGATATGTGAGACAAAATACATTTATATGAGCTGTTTTCTGTGAATCTGTATCAGTTCCCCATACCCTTATGTTGCCATGGTCCAGCTCTTTACCGACCACCCAACTATTTACCCATATATGCCTAGCGTCGGAAGAAAGCAACATAGGCAAACACTGCAGTTCAGATCAGGCACACACTGCAGTTCAGATCAGACGCCGCAGCTCGCGGCGTCTGATCTGAAATGCAGTGTATGCTTAAACGACAATAATAGTTTCAAAACGTACAACAAATAAAACAAACCAGATACCTCCAGTCGGATCAAAGATTTGAAGATGAAGATGGGAGATTTTAAATGTAACCTAGAAGTAAAATTTGGTAAATACCTGTACCGGGACAATACCATCATATTGTTCAATTCAGCGATATAGGGTTACGACATTTGCTCTTATATCATGACCACTTTTGACATCTGAGACTACCGGAAGTGGCCGAATATTAAATTTCTGTTTTAGGAATCTGTATTAAATGACATAAAAGAATAGAAAATAAACTTTGTTCCCGGTTTGGATGCGTTCAGGTTTTTTGAGATAAGACGCTGCTAAATCGAATCCTGGACGATATGAATTGAAGAGAAAAAAGAAAGAAAAGAAAAAAAAGAGACATGAACAAATGAAAAGAAGGGAATAGAGTAAAACAAAATGATTTCTACAGTCATCTGGACAATGGTTGTGATTATTACTATAGAACACTCGGAAGCGGGTAAACTAATTTTCTCTTATAATTCAATTCGCTGTAATTTAGTGGATAATAATAATAATATATAATAATGAAGTTTTTATTTCAAGAGGCTAGCCCGCCCCCGCCCATAGGGGCTTCAAGAAATATATGGGCTGCACGATGCTTCCACGCAGAGCTAAATCCGGCCCGCACACTAGTACTGGTAAACCGCTTAGAGGATCTAAGCCTGTCCAGGAACCGCGGTGCGAGGCGGACCGTCCATGCTAATAAACCCAATTGGTTTCATTGGGCGACAGGGCTTGAGATGTCATTTCATCTCAATGTCGGGTAAAAGTCCCACAAAATTGGAAGCAACGTCTCCAAAATGACCTTTACATGATTGACGAGGACGTTAAACCTCAACTCAAACAAATAAAGAGGCTATCACAAACTAATCCCCCTTGAGGCCCTCAAATATTTACAAATTTACAAGGAATACAAGAAAAAATGACACTCATACTGTATAAAAGCATACACAAATGCATACACACCAAAGTAGATATGAGTGAGTGAGTGAGTGAGTGAGTGACGTCATGAAGTCATGTCATAAAAATTACATGACCACACGCGTAATAACGGATTGCGACTTGAACCTAACACCATGGCGTGACGAAGTACATGAAATGAATACCCCACCCCTTAAACAACACTATATATAGAGAAAACCGGGACTTAGGGGGTAATACACTATTATTCTTATTTCTGCTCCAAGACATATGATGTGTGTACTCGTTAGAACCACCTCATCGAGGCGGTTCTAACGAGCACCCACATCCTATATAGAGAAAACTCGGTTTTACGGGGGTAAACACTATTATTCTTATATCAAACCCAAGACATAGGTTGTGGGTACTCAATAGAACCGCCTCAGTGAGGCGGTTCCAACGAGCACCCACAACCTATGTTTGCCGTATAAATAAGAAAAAAATCACAGATTTTCATCTGAAAAGTGGCCATTTTGGAGTTGTGAAAAATGCCCGATATTACAAGGGTATGTTATCGTAACGTCTTTTGAGGTTGTTTTGAACTTCTTCCGCAATAAAATCAATATCCTACGCTTGGGGTAATTTTATTACATTACGACCCGTGTGCGACATATTGCATTTTTCACTTCTCAAAAATAGCTACTTTTTTATGAAAATCCGTGATATTTTTCTAATTTAAACTGCAAACATAGGCTGTGGGTGCTCGTTAGAACCGCTTATAGATTGTGGGTGCTCGTTAAGAGGCAGTTCTAACGAGTACCTACAACCCATGTGTTATATCAGAAATAAAAAAGATATTGAATAACCCCTTAATCCCATTTGTTTCTATATAATTTGGGGTTCAGAGAGGGTATTCATATTACGGACTTGTTCACGTGATGAGCTGAAATTCTTTTTAGCTTACTCGGAAATAAAATCTTATTTTTTTTATATGATATACAAAATCTTACACTCGTGGTGACATCATATGAAATTTATGAAACTAGCCATAGGAGCGTTTAATAAATTTCATATAAGTAAAAAACGTTGTTGCTGCTGCTGCAAAATGAAGACCCCTCTAAACCCCACTTTATATAGGGAAAACAGGGGTTTAGGGGGTATACAGTATTTTTCTTATTTCTGCTCAAAGACATAGGTTGTGGGTACTCGTTAGAACAGCCTCAATGGGGCGGTTCTAACGAGCACCCGAAACCTATGTTTGCAGTTTAAATAAGAAAATCATCAAGGATTTTCATCAGAAAAGTGGACATTTTGGAGATGTGAAAAAAAATACACTATCATTACGCAAACACGCCTATACAAATACATTGCCACCTTTATCGCCGAAAATATCAACATTTTATGATGAAAAAGTGTTATATTTTTCTTATTTCTGCTCTAAATATAGATTGTATGCACTCGTTAGAACCGCCTCATCGAGGCGGTTCTAACGAGTACCCACACTCTATATTTTAGAGCAGAAATAAGAAAAATAAGATTTACCCCTGTAAACCCCAGTTTTACTATATAAAAGTCGAGTTCAAGGGGGTCAAAATTATATAGGCGTGTTTTCGTGATGCCCACACGGGTGTGTTATCGTAATGGATTTATTATTACTGTGTTGCGGTTTTTACGAACCTGTCAACACAACTTATGTCATTTTGGAGGCGTTGCTTCCAATTTTGTGGGACTTTTCCGACTTTTGAGATAAAATGCTATCTCAAGCCCTGCCACCCAAGCACCGCTAGGCCGACTTGCACCATTTTTCATTGGCTTGATTTTTACATACAATCAGTTTACCCGTAATTAAATTCGATCGATTTCAGCTCTGCGCGAAGCACCATGCAGTACAATTCTTCAAGCCCCGATGGGCGGGGATGTTAAACAACCATTTGTGTAAGACCATCTATTTAGTGTTTAAATAAATATAAGGATGTGTGTTTGTTTGATTTGAGTTTTAACGTCCCCGTCGACACTGTATAGGTCATTTTAGAGACGTTGCTTCCAATTTTGTGGGATTTTTACCCGACATTGGGATGAAATGACTTCTCAAGACCTCCTGCCCAATGAAACCAATAGGGTTTATAAGCATGGACGGTCCAACTCGCACCGCTTTGCCTGGGCAGGCTTAGATCCTCTAAGCGGTTTACCGGTACTCATGTGTGGGTCGGTTTTAGCTCTGCGTGCAGCATCATGCAGCCCATCTATTTCTTCAAGACCCAAATATAAGGATGAACTAGGTGCTATTTTTCGAGGCTCTTCGTATGATTGCATACCTTCCGATAGTCTCCATTCTGATATTATGATGCTTTGATATTTCCTTATTCATACTGCAAACATAGGTTGTGGGTGCTCGTAAGAACCGCCTCATAGAGGCGGTTCTAACGAGTACCCACTACATATATATCGGAGCAGAAATAAAATAAAGTAATGCATACCCCCGTAAACCCCAGTTTCCTTTCGAGGTGTTCATTTTACAGACTTAAAAACGTGATATATGAGCCGGCACATGGCAAAAGAATCCTTAGCATTATCCGATTTATTCTTCGATTAGGATGGAACACCTATGTTTTGTTTTGTTTGATTTGAGGTTTAACGTCCCCGTCAACACTGTAAAGGTCATTTTAGAAACGTCGCCTTCAATTTTGTGGAACTTTTACCCGACATTCAGATGAAATGACATCTCAAGCCCTGTCGCCCAATGAAACCAATAGGGCTTATTAGCATGGACGGTCCGCCTCGCCCTGCGGTTCCTGGACAGGCTTAGATCCTCTAAGCGTTTTACCAGTACTAGTGTGCGGGCCGGATTCAGCTCTGCCTGGAAGCATCATGCAGCCCATATATTTCTTCAAGCCCCTATGGGCGGGGGCTATGGAACACCTTTGTGAGATTATAATAATCTTATATGGGTGTGAGGGGTGGATGAAAAAATCCGTCCCGAGGGACACTGTCCGGTATCAAGAGGCTTGCCGAGTGATGCCGGACATTGATCCCGAAGGACGGATTTTTCTATCTACCCCTCAAACCCATATTGGATTCTTTCTTGCATACCTTCCATTTCTATTGCGAATTTTTAATGCTGCTGTCACTTCGGTTACCGACGTCCGCCATTTTGTGATGACACAACAGGAATGTTTAGTATCGTCACACATGACGACGCCGCGCATGAGGTTGTAATCAACCCGTGCATTTATCAAACACTTGATTATATTCGAGTTCGGGTCGGAACAGCAGGGTCAGAACATAAATTTCTATCCCAGGGTAAAATCACGGATTTCCTTGTCTGGTGTGCAAGAAAATGTTTTCTACCAGGTGTTTAAAAATATCCTATTCAGATGAAACATTGTTACATTGTGAACATTTGATTATTTGTGCTTCAAAAATAGATTGTAGGTGTCCGTTAATACTCCTCAAGGAGGCGGTTCTAACGAGTACATGTAATCTGTATTTATGTGCACAAATAATGAAAATATTGTGTAACCCTGTAAATAGAGAGATAGAAAAAGGATTTTTTTTCTTGATCTGAAAGAATCATTACTTAAAATATAAACTGATATATAATATGATCCAATATAAATACAGAGTATCAGATGGATTCGGTTCGGTACTGTGTACGACCTGATGCACTGTTGCTGGAGGCCTTCGCCCATAGCACCTACTGTGGACGAACTGATGCACTATTGCTCGAGGCCTTCGTCCATAACACCTCCTGTGGACGACCTGATGCGCTATTGCTCGAGGCCTTCGTCCATAGCACCTACTGTGGACGACCTGATGCACTATTGCTCGAGGCCTTCGTCCATAGCACCTAATGTGGACGACCTGATGCACTATTGCTCGAGACCTTTGTCAATAGCACCTCCTGTGGACGAACTGATGCACTATTGCTCGAGGACTTCGTCCATAGCACCTCCAGTGGACGACCTGCTGCACTATTGTTCGAGGCCTTCGTCCATAGCACCTAATGTGGAAGACCTGACGCACTATTGCTCGAGGCCTTCGTTCATAGCAAACAAAAACCTCCTGTGGACGACCTGATGCACTATTGCTCGAGGCCTTCGTCCATAGCACCTCCTGTGGACGACCTGGTGCACTATTGCTCGAGGCCTTCGTCCATAGCACCTTATGTGGACGACCTGGTGCACTATTGCTCGAGGCCTTCGTCCATAGCACCTCCTGTGGACGACCTGATGCACTATTGCTCGAGGCCTTCGTCCATAGCACCTTTTGTGGACGACCTGATGCACTATTGCTCGAGGACTTCGTCCATAGCACTTCCTGTGGACGGCCTGATGCACTATTGCTCGAGGCCTTCGTCCGTAGCACCTCCTGTGGACGACCTGATGCACTATTGCTCGAGGCCTTCGTCCATAGCACCTCCTGTGGACAACCGGATGCAGTATTGCTCGAGGCCTTCGTCCATAGCACCTTCTGAGGACGACCTGATGCACTATTGCTCGAGGCCTTCGTCCATAGCACCTACTGTGGACGACCTGATGCACTATTGCTCGCGGCCTTCGTCCATAGCACCACCTGTGGACGACCTGATGCTCTATTGCTCGAGGCCTTCGTCCATAGCACCTGCTGTGGACGACGTGATGCACTATTGCTCGAGGCCTTCGTCCAAAGTACCACCTGTGGACGACCTGATGCACTATTGCTCGAAGCCTTCGTCCATAGCACCTGCTGTGGACGACCTGATGCACTATTGCTAGAGGCCTTCGTCCATAGCACCACCTGTGGACGACCTGATGCACTATTGCTCGAGGACTTCGTCCATAGCACTTCCTGTGGACGGCCTGATGCACTATTGCTCGAGGCCTTCGTCCGTAGCACCTCCTGTGGACGACCTGATGCACTATTGCTCGAGGCCTTCGTCCATAGCACCTCCTGTGGACAACCGGATGCAGTATTGCTCGAGGCCTTCGTCCATAGCACCTTATGTGGACGACCTGGTGCACTATTGCTCGAGGCCTTCGTCCATAGCACCTCCTGTGGACGACCTGATGCACTATTGCTCGAGGCCTTCGTCCATAGCACCTCCTGTGGACGACCTGATGCACTATTGCTCGAGGCCTTCCTCCATAGCACTTCCTGTGGACGGCCTGATGCACTATTGCTCGAGGCCTTCGTCCGTAGCACCTCCTGTGGACGACCCGATGCACTATTGCTCGAGGCCTTCGACCATAGCACCTCCTGTGGACAACCTGATGCAGTATTGCTCGAGGCCTTCGTCCATAGCACCTCCTGTGGACGACCTGATGCACTATTGCTCGAGGCCTTCGTCCATAGCACCTACTGTGGATGACCTGATGCACTATTGCTCGCGGCCTTCGTCCATAGCACCACCTGTGGACGACCTGATGCACTATTGCCCGAGGCCTTCGTCCATAGCACCTGCTGTGGACGACGTGATGCACTATTGCTCGAGGCCTTCGTCCATAGTACCACCTGTGGACGACCTGATGCACTATTGCTCGAAGCCTTCGTCCATAGCACCTGCTGTGGACGACCTGATGCACTATTGCTCGAGGCCTTCGTCCATAGCACCACCTGTGAACGACCTGATGCACTATTACTCGAGGCCTTCGTCAATAGCACCTCCTGTGGACGACCTGATGAACTATTGCTCGAGGCCTTCGTCCATAGCACATCCTGTGGACGACCTGATGCACTATTGCTCGAGGCCTTCGTCCATAGCACCTTCTGTGGACGACCTGATGCACTATTGCTCGAGGCCTTCGTCCATAGCAAACAAAAACCTCCTGTGGACGACCTGATGCACTATTGCTCGAGGCATACGTCCATAGCACCTCCTGTGGACGACCTGGTTGGTGCACTATTGCTCGATGCCTTCGTCCATAGCACCTCCTGTGGACGACCTGATTCACTATTGCTCGAGGCTTTAGTTCATGGCACCTCCTGTGGACGTCCTGATGCACTATTGCTCGAAGCCTTCGTTCATGGCACCTCCTGTGGTCGACCTGATGCACTATTGCTCGAGGCTTTCGTCAATGGCACCTCCTGTGAACGACCTGATGCACTATTGCTCGAAGCCTTCGTCCATAGCACCTCCTGTGGACGACCTGATGCACTATTGCTCGAGGCCTTCGTCCATAGCACCACCTCTGGACGACTTGATGCACTTTTGCTCGAGGCCTTCGTCCATAGCACCTCCCGTGGACGACCAGATGCACTATTGCTCGAGGGCTTCGTCCATAGTACCTCCTGTGGACGACCTGATGCACTATTGCTCGAGGCCTTCGTCCATAGCACCTCCTGTGGACTACCTGATGCACTATTGCTCGAGGCCTTCGTCCATAGCACCGCCTGTGGACGACCTGATGCACTATTGCTCGAGGCCTTCGTCTATAGCACATCCTGTAGACGACCTGATGCACTAATGCTCGAGGCCTTCGTCCATAGCACCTCCTGTGGACTACCTGATGCACTATTGCCCGAGGCCTTCGTCCATAGCACCTCCTGTGGACGACCTGATGCACTATTGCTCGAGGCCTTCGTCCATAGCACCTCCTGTGGACGACCTGAAGCACTGTTGCTCGAGGCCTTCGTCCATAACACCTCCTGTGGACGACCTGATGCACTATTGCTCTAGGCCTTTGTCCATAGCACCTACTGTGGACGACCTGATGCACTATTGCTCGAGACCTTCGTCCAAAGCATCTCCTGTGGACGACCTGATGCACTATTGCTCGAGGCCTTCGTCCATAGCACCTCCTGTTGACGACCTGATGCACTATTGCTCGCGGCCTTCGGCGATAGCACCTACTGTGGACGACCTGATTCACTATTGCTCGAGGCCTTCGGCCATAGCACCTCCCGTGGACGACCTGATGCACTATTGCTCGAGTCCTTCGTCCATAGCACCTCCTGTTGACGACCTGGTGCACTATTGCTCGAGGCCTTCGGCCATAGCACCTCCTGTGGATGACCTGGTGCACTATTGCTGGAGGCCTTCGGCCATAGCACCTCCTGTGGACGACCTGATGGACTATTGCTCGAGGCCTTCGGCCATAGCACCTCCTGTGGACGACCTGATGCACTATTGCTCGAGGCATTCGTCAATAGCACCTCCTATGGACGACCTGATGCACTATTGCTCGCGGCCTTCGGTCATAGCACCTACTGTGGACGACCTGATGCACTATTGCTCGTGGCCTTCGGCCATAGCACCTCCTGTGAACGACCTGATGCACTATTACTCGATGCCTTCGTCCATAGCACCTCCTGTGAACGACCTGATGCACTATTACTCGAGGCCTTCGTCCATAGCACCTCCTGTGAACGACCTGATGCACTATTACTCGAGGTCTTCGTCCATAGCACCTGTGGACAACCTGGTGCACTATTGCCCGAGGCCGAACGCCTCGGGCAATAGTGCATCAGGTCGTCCATAGCACCTCGTGGAAAAAAATGACTATATTTCAAACTGCCAGGAAATAACTATTTATTATAAAAGACTTGAATACACCCGACCTTCAGTAACTCGAATACCTTTGGTACCATTGAAATTTGTTCGAGATAGGGATAGTTTGAACTTCTGTGAGTTAATCATAGCTAGGCATTGAGGCGTAATTTGGATGTTATTGAGGTTTTACCGCCCTTAATAAATAATTTCACTTATATTGAGCCGATCGTTAATCAGATGTGGGCGAAAACCGCAGTACTACGAGGATGGGGTAGGTATACTTTTCGATAAAAATTATAAAATTACGGAATCCTGTATGTACTCATCAGAATCGCCTCATTGAGTCACTTTTTTTTTCAAAAAAAAAAAAATAATAATAATAATATTCACTACACCACCATACTTTGGAGCGGGTTCAATCCGCCAAACACCACTGGCGATCTTGTTTGGAGTCATCATATTTCTAAGATTACATCAAAAGTCCGCAGAGGAGTTCAAAGCCCGTACTGTGTAGACTTGGACTCTGAGGTATACGTTTGAGTATACCGCTGTTTATCAGATTGTCAATAGTTTTAAGGACCAATCCAGCGTCCCCCATCCCCGCCCCCTTTTTTAAGCTAAGTTTTAGATTAAGCCACCTACCCAAATAAGGTAATGTCCAAGTCTTGCTACTTTAGACATCTCCTTCCTGATGCCCGGGACTTCCGTGGAGTGTGGGACATGTTTGCTGATGTTGGCTCGGTGGGGGACGCCTATAAGTCCGCGGGTAGGCTCTCTTGCCTGATGCCTCCAGCTGACCTGTCTCATAGGCTACGTCGGTCGGTGTGTGCTCGGAGGGGGATGTGCTGTGTTTGCCGGGTATTGTCCATCATCCGTTTCGGTTTCAAAACTTTGGGGTTGAGACACACTGATGAAGATTAAATATCAGAAAGGCCTCTGTGTAACTAAAGTTGGTATAGTTACGCCTTAATATGACCGACTCCGTATAATTATGAAGATAGATAGATATAATAAACACCCGTATGTCGAACAACAGAGGTTTGCCTCCAGTTTTAATCGCGACAGACATGACAAATCACATTACGAAACCCGCCTATACAAATACATCGTAAACTTTACCACCGAAAAACGAACATTTTATGATGAAAAATTGTGATATTTTTCTAATTTCTGCTCAAAACATAGATTGTGGGTACTCGTTAGAACCGCCTCATCGAGGCGGTTCTAACGAATACCCACTATCTATATTTTTGAACAGAAATAAGACGAATATGGTTTACCCCTGTACACCCCAGTTTTACTATATTAAAGTGGGGTTAAACGGGTTCAAAATTGTATAGCCGTGTTTTCGTGACGAACATTCTATAAATAGTGATTTCAATTATAATGAAAACATAAGATGGCATTGTCTACATACAAACCATTTAAATAATTTAAGTCCAATTGTACTTAATGAATGATGGTATCTAATCATAATTTTCATCGTCTGAACTTGACACTTAAGGTCAAATACCCCATTCATGCCAAAAGGTGTTTAAGAGACAATCCATTACAGTTAGCATTATTTAACCCCATTACGAAAACACGCCTATACAAATACATTGTAAATTTTACTGCCGAAAAAAGAAAAAAATAAGGTGAAAATTGTGATATTTTTCTTATTTCTGCACACAACATAGATTGTGGGGGCTCGTTAGAACCGCCTTGTCGAGGAGGTTCTAACGAGTACCGACAATCTATGCTTTTGAGCAGAAATAAGAAAAATAATGTGTACATGTACCCCTGTAAACCACAGTTTTACTATATAAAAGTGGGGGGCCAAAATTACATAGGCATGTTTCCGTGATGATTTGTCAAACAGTGCCGGTTCCTATCAAGTGCCGCATTTTGCGGCATCTGATCGGGGTCAACAATGTTTTTATAAAGTTGTGATATTTATGCCAAAATGTACCGAATAATACCAGATTTAGAAATGGACCAGTTCGGGACCATTTGAATCGATGGCATTTCTATTTGTCATACAGTTTGTCATGCATGGGTGAACTGTAGATTCAAAATGGTTTTTGCGAGTTCACAATAACCTCACTTATAAAGTTTCTTTACATTGAAGGAAAGAAAAATTGCGTTTTGCTTGCCCAAGCACACGTAGCATTTATTTTATTTTAAGTGATTGGCTGATTCCCGGCCATTTATTTACTTTTTTTCTGAAGCAGAAACTCTTGGCCTACACTACCTATACCGTCCGATGCTTTTGCGCAGACTGAGCTTTGCCAGTCACTGTCAAAATGAAAATTTTGTTGATGCATTTCCCTGCAGGGACACGACGTTATTTGAAACAACCTTTCGACGTTGAATCAACATTGTGTCAACATTGTCTGCCTGCTGGGCTGGTTGCTTTTTAGACATGGGAGATTTTATGAATTTGTCGTCATAATTAAAAACACCTTGACCTTGAAAGCCGTACTACGGAACCCGGGAAGGTGCAATTTTATCTTAAATATGTTGTGCGAACAAGATACTATCTTGTGCGCACACTATAATATGTTGTGCGCACAAGATATTGTGCGTGTAGCATAACTCATTTTGAACGGACAACTTACTATCTTGTGCACACAAGATAGTATCTTGTGCGCAAAAGATAATTTCTTGTTCGCACAACTTAATATCTTGTTCGCACAACATATTATCTTATTTACACAACATATATCTTGTGCGGACAACATTATATCTTATGCGTCTGATTAAATTGTGCTGACAAGATAACATGTTGTGCGAACAAGATATTGAGTTGTGTGAACAAGACATTATCTTGTGCGCACAAGTTAATATGTTGTGCGCACAAGATATTATGTTGTCCTCACACGGTATTGAGTTGTGCGAACAAGTAAATATCTTGTGCGCACAATATATTATGTTGACTACACAAGATCTATGTTGTGCAAACAAGATAATATGTTATGCGAACAAGATAAAAACTTGTGCGCACGAGGTAATATATTATGTGCACACGATATTATGTTGTGCAAACAAGAAAATAAGTTGTGCGCACAATGTATTATGTTGTCCGCACAAGATTTATGTTGTGCAAACAAGACAAAATCTTATGCGCACAAGATATTACGCTGTGCGAACAAGATATTATCTTGTTCGCACAACATATTAAAATAAATTGTATTTCCCTTCCAAATTCAGAAAAATATATAACCGCAATGACTTCAGCACCCAATTTCGTAAAATCATTCTTCGATATAAAAAGATTGGGTACAACATGGATGTTATACGACAGACTGCATGCATGGTAGTTAACCCAATTACGGTTGGCAAGTTTGCTTCCCTGTTTAATTGCACGCCGGTGGGTCAGGCCTCAGATTCTATGACGGCTCCAACGTAAAGGCTTATTGAGAATTAGAGAGATCTAATTCTTGGTAATGTTGGTTGGTGCCTGATGCTCTGTCTCTGGTTGGGCCCATCGGAGTCTAACTGTTGGTTTTCTTTTGCTCCAGCATTTCAGTTGTTTCTTGCTGTCGAGTCCTCACCGTTGTCTCACCTCTGTGGTTCTTTGATTTTTTGTGTTCACGGAGATGTTGCACTGATGAGTTAGGAGGCCTTCATGCGGACTGAACACATTATTTGTCTAAATCGCGACGGAAGTAAGGGCGAGGATTGTGGCCACGTAAAATCGATTTAAGCACCCCAGTGGAAATCTTTCCACTGACCGTTCCAAGGCGGTTTTTCTGTGGCGATTTATTTATGTTGTTGTTTGTTACTTACTGTGTGTATCACTTGTGTCTTTTAATTTTGGATGGCCATATGGCCATTTTGTGGGAAAGTAACTGTCCTTATGGCCTTCCATTGTTTAGGTTTCCATTATGGTCTGGTCGCTTAATATTTGTATTTCTTTCCCTTTGGTGTCTTTGGTGGGTGGAGTAAGTTAATTGTATCGATTCCTGATCTTTGTTTTACTTCTACTTTCCATAACATACAGATTTCACGTTTTATTTTTTCGACAAAAGTTATAGTCAACATCGATGTCAATGAAACAATTCAGATATGAACCGGGACACATCATTTCCTACAATTTACATGTGCGCACAGCGAAGACTCAGATCAGCCTGCGCATCCGCACAGTCTGATCAGAGTCCTAGTTGTGCGCTCTAAGGATAGCTAAGGGCCAAATGCTCCTTCATACAGCAAGAGAAGTCTATGGTCAGATTATGAGGAATGGCAGGCTGATCTGATTCTTTGATTGGCGCACATGTAAATTGTAGGAAATGCTGTGCCCCGGCTCGTATTTAAGAAGATTGTGTTTATTACCACAATAATCAAATGTTGTGGATATCTCTTAGAGTCGCCTCGGCAAGGCAATTCTAACAAATGTCCACAGCACTTGTTCTCGGAGTAACTGACGGCAAAAGGCATTTTTACGGTGAGGTAGGGGACATTTTAATTTTGGTGCGGGTCTCGTCGGCGTATGAGTCGGCTTGACACTTTCTTGTCTGCAATATGTCTCATGAACTTCTGGGTGGATGTCAATCAAATTTGCATGTATTTAACATTGGAACAGGATGAAGAACTGATTATGTTTGGGTGCACTTGACCATATTTTCAAGGTCACCGCCGTGCTAAACATCACGAAAACATGCCTATATAATTTTGACCACCTTGAACCCCACTTTTATATAGTAAAACTGGGGTTTACAGGTGTAAACCTTATTTTTCTTATTTCTGCTCTAAAACATAGATTGTGGGTACTCGTTAGAATCGCCTCGATGAGGCGGTTCAAACGAGTGCCCACAATCTATGTTTTGAGCAGAAATAAGAAAAATATTGCAATTTTTCATCTTAATTTTTTATTTTTTTTTTCGGCGGTAATATTTAAACTGTATTTGTATAGGCGTGTTTTCGTAATGATAGGTCAAATGTAGGCCAAATTTAGGTTGTGTGCAGTATATCTCATGAACTACTGGGTGGGATTTAATCAAATTTGCATGGATATAACATTTGGTCAGGATGAATAACTTATTTTCAAGGTCGCAGCGGTGTTGTTAAATTAAGCTTTTGTTGAAAGGTGTATATGGTGGGCGGGGTTCATCTATTTTCTCAGAAAACAAGTCTAGTGTTAACAAGTCACCCATAAATGTCTTAGGATCCGCAGCTGACAATAACGACTTGCGTAGACTTGCGTTAGACAAGCGCAATCTGATCAGAATCCTCGTCACAAAGTCCAGCATGCACCTTCTCATTTACACGGGGTCTTCAATGCCATTCAAAAGATGGTATGGTGCTGTCCCATTATAATTGTTTATTATACAATGTACTATTTTTTTTTTTTTTTTTTTTTTTTTCAATTCATTTTTTTTTTTTCAAAACTGTATGTAAAACTATGTTGAATATTTTTAATAAAACTGTACAGAATAAAACTTATGAAATTATGGAACACGTCATAAAATACCGGTGTGTTGAGCTTTATGATTGATTGGGATGGCAATTGTATAAGTCGATTCTTTAATAATATATTTTATCATATATTTGTATTGTGTTTTAGATGCGCCAAAATGTCTGGTTAAATTCAAATCGTCCGATTTTTTTTAATATTTTTTATTTTACATTTTTTATCATCGAAATTAATATCGCTTTAGTAGCAGTAGATAAATGCGTTCATAAATTCTATAGGACGAATATTAATTCTTGTTTAATACAGTAAAATTCCTACATATTAAGATCACCTTTGGAACTGTTCAAAAGTGGTCTTTAAGACCACTTTTGAACAGTCCCAAAGATGGTTCCTGACCGGAGGACACTATATGCATAAAAAAACACGAAGAAAGAACAACTGTAGGCTAAAAAATAAGATTTAAAAGTAGAATAAGTCTTAATTTCAGGTGGTCTTAATAGCGGAATTTTTCTGTAGTTATCTCAACTAATTTAGTGACTTGACTCGGTATTTTTGCACTGCTGAAGATTATGAAGTTTTTATTATTATTATTTCTCCTCATGAAAAAAATCGATCACAGTCATTAATCATAAATATGAATTTAGAACTGACAAATGATAATTTAAAAAAAAAGCTTTTAATTCATTTTTTTTTTTTTTTTTTTTTTTTTTATCCAGCGGGTAAAGTTGTAGATTATGTAACGACACTACTTAAACACGTGTGGGTCATTTTGTATCATCTCCCAGAGAAAGGGAGAAAAGAGATAGAAGAGACAGAGGAGGGGGGGGGGGAAGTGAAGGACGTGGAGAGAGAGAGAGAGAGAGAGAGAGAGAGAGAGCGAGAGAGAGAGAGAGAGAGAGAGAGAGAGAGAGAGAGAGAGAGAGAGAGAGAGAGAGAGAGAGAGAGAGAGAGAGAGAGAGAGAGGAAAATGAGTGGATTGTAGAAACTGAAGAAAGAACACCCCGCCGTCTACCCTTACCTGCTAGGCCAGCTGTAACATCACGAAAACACGCCTATATAAATTTACCCCCCTTGAACCCCTCTTTTATATAGTAAAACTGGGGTTTACAGGGGTAAACATAATTTTCTTATTTCTGCTCTAAAATATATATTGTGGATACTCGTTAGAACCGCCTCGGTGAGGCGGTTCTAACGTGTGCCCTCGATGAGGCGGCTCTAACGTGTGCCCACAATCTATATTTTGAGCAAAAATATCACAATTTCTCATCTTAAAATTTTAGTTTTTTTTTTGGCGGTAAAGTTTCAATGTATTTGTGTATGCGTGTTTTCGTAATGAGCCAGTGTCAGTTTGAAGCCCCAGTGACGCAGGCTACGTATACGACACCTTCGCTTCACCTTATAATCCTATGTAGAGAAGCCCCACAACTTCTCAAAACGGTTTCATACATACCGCTAGCTAGGTTGTCTTCAGTTTACAACAAGCCCCGCCTTCATGGCGATTGTGTGTCGAAAGTGGTTGACTTGCGGACATGTTCCACAAAAAATGCACACATTCATGAATATTACATTTCCAGTGTAAAGCCTAATGCAAACCTATAAAGAACAATGTACTTTATACTTCCATGAAAGCACCGAGTCACATAATTATCAGTGACGTCAAGTGATGTCAGTCTAAACTATGGTTCTCTACGGGCGTTGGTGACGTCAACGCCGTTCCGCTCTTTCCAAAAAACAGCATGTAAATCTTTTTAGCTTTAAAAGTGTTCCCTAATAGCATTTGTTTCGCCAAGTGATTGGGAGGGGGGGCAAAGAATGTTAGTATAAAAAAAAAACTTAATTTTCCTGCTTTTCATGGAAGTATGAACGACAGCGGGTTGCTAGCAAAGTTTACACGAAACCCACTTTGCACACGACCCACTGCGTTCATATTTTCATGAACTGCATAAAAATCATTTCTTATTTGAAACAAACTTTTTGTCATTCGGTTTGTTTGTTTTTGTTTTGCAGTTTAACGACCGAGTAAACACTATTTTATGTCATATCGAGTAGGTCAGTTTACCTATCCACACTTTCACTGGACAGGTTTATTCGGGTTTATTCGGGTGCACAATCTTTCACCAGAAACAGACAACCAACCTCCATGAATCAGCGGAAGTGAGAGAATGACCGTAGAAAAGATGTCATGGCCAATCTCCAAGAAGAATGTTGCCAAACATATCCACAATCCATGTTTTTAAACAAAAACCTCTGTAAAGCGTTTTTTTTTTTTACCATATAAGTTGGGATTACATATCGTTCATTACACGGCCTTGTTAACCATTTTTGTACCAAATGGAATCTTCCTCCTTATATATGGCAGGAGTCAATTTCGACATTTTGGGGTGATAGGTTGTGTTTTCTTTGAAATTTATTCGGAAGATAACTGAACTGTTTGCAAATAGAGTAGGCCCTGATCAGACGCCGCGTTCTGTGGCGTCTGATCTTGACCTGCGCAGTTTGCCAGGGCACCCGTTTTGTGGTTTCCGATACAAAATGTGTCATCCAATGCCAAGGATCATAAGATGTGTCCACACCAACCTAAGCAACCAAAGACAGCTTGATTCTGTTAAATAAGCCCAGTCTTTACTCACCTGGACCAAGTACGAGATATTTTAGTAGATTGATTGTTTGTGTTGGGGTTTAACGACACGTAAACATTTGTTGGTCATTTTGTGTCGTCTCCCGGACAGAGGGAGAAAAGAGATAGAAGAAATAGTAGAAGAGGTGAGAGAGACAGGGAAGAAAGGGAAAATGAGTGAAAGTGAAGAAAAGATTAAATAAAAATATTTACTATCTAACCTTACACTCGGTGCCTGCCCATAGGGGCTTGAAGGAATAAATTGGCTGCATGATGCTTCCACGCAGAGCTGAAACCGACCGCACACGAGTACTGGTAAACCGCTTAGAGGATCTAGGCCTGCCCAGGTAAAGTGTTGCGCGTCGGACCGTACATGGTTATAAACCCTATTGGGTTCATTGGGAGACAGGGCTTGAGATGTCATTTCATCTCAATGGCGGCTAAATGTCCCACAAAATTAGAAGCAACGTCTCCAAAATGACATATACAATGTTGACGGGGAAGTTAAAGCTCAAATCAAACAAACAAACAAACAAACAACCAATACTCATCTGGACCAATTACGAGATATTTTAGTAGATTGATTGATTTTGCTTGGGATTAACGGTAACAGGACACTTTGGCCCGAAATCCACCTCGGCCCCTAGACACTTCGGCCCCTAGACACCTCGGCCCCAAAACCAACTCGGCCCCACATAAAATTGAAACCCTAGACGGGTCGGCCCCTGGACACCTCGGCCCCTAGACCCGTCGGCCCCATATACCTAGACACTTCGGCCCCACTTTGCTTCTTTCGGGACTTCCACTTAAATAGGACCTAAAATCTAATATATAGAGATTAATACATCTTTGGTTTTAAATACGGGAAATATTTTCCTGAGAGACTTCGAAGGGAAATATATCCCCGCCTGAAAGGAATATTTTTCCCTGCAGGAAAATATCAGTTTTATTTCCCCCAATAATTACTTAAAATAGCACCAAAAATGTAATAAATATTATATATTATAACGCTGAAAAAAAAAAAAAAAAAAAAAAATAGCAGCAACGTCTCCAAAATAATCTACAGCGTTGACGGGGACGTTAAACATCAAATCAAACAAACAAAGACTACATCCGACTGTCTGTCCGTACGTATAAAGTAGTAACATGTAAGCAATTATCTGTATGGAACTATAAAGTCTGGATAATTCATTCATCGAACGGGTCCTATGTGGCCTAGTGGATGAGAGCGCTGACTTTTAATCATTCATGACATGCAGGTCTCTCACTCTCTGGCTCGGTTCACACGTGAGACGTCAAGTTCTTCAACGGTAGGTCAGGTGTTTTTTCTCCGGGTACTCCGGTTTTCGCCCATCTCTGCCTTTTATTAACGATCGGCTCGATATTAATAAATAATTTTGATAGGGCCGTCAAAAAACAACAACAACAAAAAAAAAAAAAAAAAAACATTCCTAGGTTTCGTCAATCATGGTGATGATTGGGGATAATCTTATATTTGTTAACATATTTATTTATTTATTTATTTATTAATTATTTATCCGGCCTCGGCCCCCGCCCATCGGGGCTTGAAGAAATAGATGGGCTGCATGATGCGTCCACGCAGAACTGAATCCGACCGCACACGAGTACTGGTAAACCACTTAGAGGATCTAAGCCTGCCCAGGCAAAGTGGTGCGGATCGAACCGTCCATACTTATTAACCCTATTGGTTTCATTGAGCGACAGGGCTTGAGGTGTCATTTAATCTCAATGTAGGGTAAAAGTCCCACAAAATTGGAAGCAACGTCCCCAAATTGCCATATACAGTGCTGACGGGGACGTTAAACCTCAAATCAAACAAAAAATAAGTCGGATGCGCGCCTGACTGGTGATCAGGAGGACGCGGGTTCGATGCCTACCGGGTCAGCATAATTCTTTCATGGAGATTGATTATGAATCTTTTCTACGGTCATTCTTTCCCCCTCGCTGATTCGAGAAGGGCTGTTGTCACTTTCTGGCGAAAAAAATGTGCACTGTATTGGATAACCGCTTACGTGTAAGCCTGCCCAGGAAAAGAGTAGATAGGTAAACTGACCGGCTCAAGAATGACCTAAAATGGTGCTGACTGGGCCGTTAAACTCCAATACAAACAAACAATTTATTTATTTACACTAAACTAGAACTATCCTCGTAATTAAACCAATTAATATAATGTATGCATGCAAGTCCAAAACTGCATGATAAACGATGCAGTTCCGGTTCAGCGGGCAGAAGCAATCTGATCAGGACCTACACTGTTTGCAAAGATAAGGATTATCGTGTTCAGCGGGATATGGGTAAATGAATTTCAGGTTAGTACAATTATTGAATTAAATTAGTAAAGTGTGAAACACAGTAAATAACCAGGCGTAACTAATCCCTTTTCACCAATAAAGAGATCCTTGATAAACAGATCATTGTTATCAATTTTCATACATTTGATTGTCATTTCAACTCATATTTAAAGACGGACATTAACGATTATACTGTATTCTTTATTTATTTATTTATTTATTTATTTATTTATTTATTTATTAGTCACATTTTTGACTATCAGCCACTCAAATTACTTGATACATGTATAATATGTATATATTAGTGGTAAACACAGCAGATCTTGATGTGCACTGTGTGCAAAGTCTTCACTGATCGGATTTTTTTTAGGAATTGCTCAGTATGTTTTCATTGTCATAAATTTTCACACATTTAGAAATTCCTATTTGCTTGTCATTTCAGCTTATATTTAAACACAGACAGTAACAAGTATACTGTATACTTTATTTATTTATTTATTTATTTATTTATTTATATGTCACATTTCTGACAATTACTTGATACATGTGTATTGTATTCATTTAAAATTCGCAAACTGAATGACAGTGTATGTCTATGTCTATGTCTATGCTGTACGATACTCTGTCACGCTTGACCATTATGTATCGGGTGACCAAGAAAAGAATAGTAATCAGAGAGTATAGAAAGATAGAAGTAACACAGGTTTCTATAAGTAGTACAAAGAATAAATTGAAATAAGCAGTATGATGAAATATATATATATATATATATATATATATATATATATATATATTAAACAGAAAGTGAAGGAAGAAAGTTTTCCAACTGCCCGTTCACCGCTCTGACTAGACCAATCCGCCTTCCCTTGGGGTTAAAGAGCACTTGGTCCGACGACATAGCTCCAGCCCTCCTCACAGCTAGTAAAGCAGTTGGCCCCTACTACGTTTAGAATGAGAGTTTTGATAGCTCCTGCTTGAAGTGTACCAAGTCAGGAGCCTCAGCTGCAGTCGCCGGTAAGGTATTCCAGGTTGGGATGGTTCTTGGGAAGAAGCTGTACTTGAAACTATCAATGGAGGTAGAATACTGTCGGTATTTGAGAGAATGAGATGATCGTGTCCTTCGTGATGCGGGAGTCAAGTAGGCATCCTTGTCAATGGCGACTATCCCATTTATCACTTTGTAAAGCATGGTCAGTTGCAGTTTCAGCTGTCTACTTTCCAGTGTTTCCAGGTTCAGGTGGTCAATTATAGATGTGACGGAGCTGGTATTTCTATATCGTCCTGTTATGAACCGTGCCGCTCGACGTTGCACCATTTCCACCTTCAGGATCTGTTCTTTCCTATTGGGATTCCAAACTGTGCAGCAGTACTCTAAATTGGAGCGAACCATTGCAATATAGGCGTTGATCTTGGTCTGTTCATTACTAACTCTAAGGTTGCGTCGTAGAAAGCCAAGTATGCTGTTAGATTTCTTGGTTATTCGATCTACATGTGTCTTCCAGTCGAGGTTGCTGGTTAGGTCAATCCCTAAATACTTGGACGATGCATCAACCGCGAGCTGGTGTCCCTTCAGAGTGTATGGTTTGACCACTGGCTGCCTGGAGTTGGTGACCCTCATAACGTTACACTTTGCTGGATGAAACTCCATCCCCCCGGTCCTTTCCCAGTTTTCGAGGTTATGGAGGTCTTGCTGTAAGATTTCACAGTCATAGGAGCTATTCAGTTCTCGGTACAGGATGCAGTCATCTGCAAAAAGACGGACGTTGGACTGGATGGTCTGTGGCAGGTCGTTAATGAAGATGAGAAAAAGTAGCGGGCCGAGCACAGTACCCTGAGGGACGCCGCTTATCACCGGTGCACTGTAAGAATTCTCACCATCTACAACCACCTGTTGTGTCCGATTTGACAGAAAGGACCTGATCCACTGGTAGACTTCTCCCCGTATCCCATAATGATCCAGCTTCTTCAATAGTCTCTGGTGGGGGACTCGGTCGAAAGCCTTGGAGAAGTCTAATATCACAAGGTGTGTCTGCTTCTTCTTATCCAGAGAGAGTCCTAGGTCGTGTGTTAGCCCAATTAGTTGAGTCTCACAGCTTCTCCTCGACCGGAATCCATGTTGACAGTCTGTGAGTATGGTATGTTTGTCGAGGTGGTCCATGATGTTGCTGACAGGTATATGTTCTTGTAGCTTGCAGCATAAAGAAGTAAGAGACACTGGCCTATAGTTACTGGGCTCATATTTCTCTCCCTTCTTGAAGATGGCAGTAACGTTAGCTCTTCTCCAGTCCTCAGGTACTTCTCCTTCTTCTAGGCACTTATTGAAGATGGCCGTCAGGAGTGGAGCAAGTTCATCGGCAAGCTCTTTCAGTATTCTGGCCGGGATAGAGTCTGGTCCACATGCTTTATTTGGATTGATTTTCTTCAGCAACTTCGTGGTCCCCTCTACTGTGCAGGTAATATGGTCAATCGGTGGGAAGGGCTGTCCAGCTACATCTGGTATATCAGTCACATCTTCATGGGTACCGACTGACTCATACTGCCTTGCTAGGATGTCTGCCTTGTCTTTAGATGCTGAGAATAATCTACCATTTTCTTTTGAGTGGGGCGATTCCTGTATTGTCTTTCTTCAGGGAGCTAATGTATGTACAGAACCTCTTTTGCTTTCTAGGTGCATCATTGTCATCCTCACCAATCTCTATTAGGTTTTCCACATACTCCCAGTAAGCCTGTCGTTCTTCTCGTTGCACTGATGCCTTCACTGTTTTGTATGCTCTTTCTGACTTGCTGTTTTTAGCCTTTTTCTTCTTCTTGAATAATTTTCTCTGTTTTGCCATCAGTGATTTAACTTTTCTGTTCACCCAGGGTTTCTTCACTTTATTTCCTTTGATCATCTTACTGGGGATGTACTTTTGCATGCCTGATGTAATCGTGTCTCTAAACTGTACCCATAATCCATTGGCATCTTTTTTCTGTGTTCCATCCAGGAAGTCTTGCTTAAATTGTCTTAGATCTTCCTTAAAACCTTGAGAGTCTGCTTTTTTATAGATGTAAACCTTTCTTGGCTGTTTCACAGTCTTGTGTGGCCTCAAACTGGATTCTACTAAAACCGCATCGTGGTCCCCTATTCCGGGAATGACTTGCATGCGGTTGATCAATGACTGGTTATTGGTGAAGAACAAGTCCAGAATATTTTCTGTGTCCTCTGTTGTTCTTGTTGGCTCAGTCACTATTTGGTCCAGAAAGGCATTTCGTGCTACTGTTAACAGTTGTTGGGCATCTGTGGAGTGACTAGAATATGGTTTCACTGTTTCAGTTTCCCAGTCGATCCCCGGAAGATTGAAGTCTCCTCCTAACCATACATGTGATCCGCTTGGAAGGCGTGAGAGACAACTTTCAAGCTCGCTCAGGTATTCTGGATCAGATTCATTAGGTGTTCTATAGAAAGATCAAACATATAAATGGTTGTAGATCCAGATCAGATGGATCTGGATGTACACTGAGTGCAAAGTCTTCATGGCCAGTATTTTTGTAGAAAAAGGCCCATTGACTATCAGTATCAGATATACACAGTTAGAGCAACCCGCTAACCCCCCTTTTCGTAATGCGGACTCAAGGTCAACGTCACGGTTGAAGGCGGCGGGGGATTAGTTGTCTTTCAGAGTGTCTCCTTGCTGTAATAGTCTAAGTTAACCTCTAAGCGGTTTACCAGTACTAGGGTGCGGGCCGGATTCAGCTCTGCGTGGAAGCACCATGCAGCCCATATATTTCTTCAAGCCCCTATGGGCGGGGGCTAAAACTCAGATTAATATTAAACTAGTTGTGATTAAATGGTGTCACAGACGCATTCTGATCATTCCTGCTCTTTGAGACGGTTATGACCAGTTCACACAACCTGTATCTTGGAGCAGAATCCAGCCTATACAAATGCATTGTAAACTTTACCGCCGAAAAAACGAACATAATAAGAGGAAGAATTGTGATATTTTTATTATTTCTGCTCTAAAATATAGATTGTGGGTACTCGTTAGAACCGCCTCATCGAGGCGTTTCTAACGAGTACCCATAATCTTTATTTTAGAGCAGAAATATGAATAAAATATAGATTGTGGGTACTCGTTAGAACCGCCTAATCGAGGCGTTTCTAACGAGTACCCATAATCTTTATTTTAGAGCAGAAATATGAAAAATAAGGTTTAACCCTGTAAACACCAGTTTTAGGATATAAAAGTGGGGTTCAAGGAGATCAAAATTATAAAGGCCTGTCTTCGTGATGTAAATAATGTATGCCCCTATGAACCCCAGTTTTCCCCATATAAACTAGGGCTTAAAGGGGAGTTCATTACATGGGCTTGTTAACATGTTTTGTTTGTTAGATTTGACGTTTAACGCCCCAATCAACACTGTATCGGTCATTTTGGAGACGTTGCTTCCAATTTTGTGGGAATTTTACCCGACATTGAGATGAAATTACAAGCCCTGCAGCCCAATGAAACTAATAAGTATGAACGATCCGACTCTCGCCACTTTTCCTGGCAAGGCTTAGAACCTCTAAGCGGTTTACCAGTACTCATGTCACAGGATGTCGGTTTCTTGAAGTCTCGATGGGCGGGTCCGATTTTAACATGATATAAATGCCCATACCCTAACATACATCAAAAGTAGGGCCGAGGTGTCTTAGGGGCCGAGATGCTTGGGGCGGAGGTGACAGTGGGGCCGAGGTGTCTAGGGCCGAGGTGACTAGGGCCGAGGTGTCTAGGGCCGACTTGGTTTTGGGCCGACCTGTCTAGGGGCCGAGGTGGTAGTGGGGCCGAAGTGTCTGGAAATCGGATTAACGACACGCCGACCTTTGTTGGACATTTTGTGTCGTCTCCCAGACAAAGGGAGAAAAGAGATAGAAGAAATAGTAGATGAGTTGAGAGAGACAGGGGAGAAAGCGGAAAATGAAAAGAAAGTGAATAAACAGATTAAATAAAAATATTTACTATAAAACCTTACATGCTACAAGGATAGCAGACCTTGCCATTATCGGCTATTTTCTTTTCTTATTAGAGGTTTAACGTCCCGGTCAACACTCTTTAGGTCATTTTGGAGACGTTGCTCCCAATTTTGTTGGACTTTGTTCCAACATTGAGATGAAATGACTTCTCAACCCCTGTCACACAAAGAAACCAGTAGGGTTTATATGCACGGATAGTCCTACTCGCATTACTTTGCCTGGGCCTTAGCCCTAACAGTACTCATGTGTGGTAGGTCAGCTCTGCGTGGATGCACCATGCAGCCCAATCTATTTCTCCTAGCCCCGATGGGCGGGGCCCCCTATATCAGCGATGAGATGCACGATACAATCGCCTCACCCTACCATCTCCTCACCCAACCACCCCAAAATACAATATCTGAAGACAATGGTAAAGATCAGTTTTAAATTCCATGCAAGACTGACGAGATCTTGTCTCTCCATGCCAGTCTAATCCTTTCAGATCTGGACAAATAATAATAAAAACAAACATTAAAATGGAGATGTCGCACGACAAATAAAAAGCTAAAAGGTTGCCTTTGGAAAAAAAAAGAACACATTAAAGAACGAAAATCGGAGACTAGGTTTTAATGCTTGCGTCTCTTCATACACAGCAATATAGTTTGCAAGGCTGCATACGCCTCCTAGCACCGGCTTAACAGATATTTAATTTCAAAGTAACCAGAATGAGCTCACGACACTTAACATCCGCTGCAGTGTGGTAAAAAGCCTACAAACAGAAAAGACTCGAATAATCAAATCCGCCGCTTCATAAATGTCAGTATTGTCCGATTCTCTTGGCTTGTTTTTTTTTTTTTTTTTTTTGGCGGCGTCATGTGAGTTGGGGGTAGTCCAGAGGCCATAAACACACATACAAACAACGCACACTCAGAATACGCAGTCTGATCAGAGTCTTCGCTGATCGCATAGACCTTTTAGTAGGTTCCATTGTGCACTGGCTCAACTACAGTTGAACTTCAATGGCTCGAACACTTTTGGGACCTTGAAAATCTGTTCGAGATAATGGTAATTCGAGCCACTGAGGGTTACTGCCGGGAAGCATAAGGAGATATTAATAGACATTTTCCGCTGTTCTATAATGGAAATGTGTGTTGTGTGTACTCATTAGAATCGCCTCATCGGAAAAAGAAAACCAAATAAGATTTAAGGTAAATATTCAAAACCAAAACTTCCCTTTTCAGGGCTACCAAACAGTTAAGAAATAATAACTGTAATTTCATATTTAAGTTTAAAACAAATGTTTCTTATTCAGCGTATATCTAGGCACTTTAGCTCATTTGGTAAAGCACCTGCCTCATAGCAGGAGATCATAGGTTCGAGCCCTATGCGTGCCAAACAGTTTTTATGCATTTCAAGGCTAAGCCTGAAAAAAGTATAGCTACAAATTCCAGAGACTAAGGCATTTGAAGGTCAAGCCTGAAACACACTCCAAGTGAACAAAAGAAGCCGCACTCTCCAGAGACTAAGTTCTTTCCAATTATAGCTACATGTTAAACAAACTAAGTTCTTTTTAAGCTTAAGCCCGAAGAAATATAGCTACAAAGGCCAGAGACTATGTCCACATAGGGCACATGATGACCCAAGACCCAACCTAATATAGTCAAGTTTGGATAAAGCAGTGGAACTATGGCCACGAAAATATAGCTACGAAATAATAGCTACGCCAGGCCGGAGACTTAGTCCACAGCACAAACAATTTACCTCCGGCCACATGTTAATACAATTTCGTTGCGATAATTTCGTAGCCATAGTGGCACCCTATACTACTCACACCCATGCGATTCAGCCAAAATGACTACTTTTCTGATGAACATTCGTGATATATTTTCTTATTTATACTGCAAACATAGGTTGCGGGTGTTCGTACCAGCAAGCTATGTCTTGGAGCAGAAATAAGAAAACTAATGTATAACCCCGTAAACACAAGTTCTCTCTATATACATGTAAAAGTGGGGTTAATTGGAGTGTTCATTTCACGGACTTGTTCACGTGATGAAAATGATCTTTGGGTGGTCCTCTTTCAAAGTTGTTCAAAGAATTGCATTCCATGCAGAACTCTGATTACCATGGCAACTAAGGCAAATTATCAGAAACCTTTAAGATTCAACTGTCTGAAACCAGGTCTTTGATATATGGTGTGTAGTTTCACCTAATGGACCGCTACCAAATTTGTTAAAATTATAGTCCTAGTTACAAAGACCTCAATACGAAAACAAGCTTTAAAAGTCTTCTTGTCTGAAATCAGAACGCCAAGGTTTTTGATATTTGGTATGTAGCTTCATCATCAGGCTGGTAGACCTCCAGCAAATTTGATCGAATTAAAGAACTGTGGCTAAAATGGGCCCATCTAGGGACCCACTTGTTTTACAAACACATATATTGTGAAACATTTGAAAATCTTCTCTTCTCAGGCTTTCCGCTATTGATGTTTCCATTTGGTCTGTTGTTTCATGTTTGTGCTTCTTTCCCTTTGGTGTCTCTGATGGTATCTGTGGGTTGATTGTATCGATTCCTGATCATTGCTTTCACTTCTTTTTTGATATTTTGTACACAACTTCGAGTAGTGGACCCCGGCCAAGATTGCTCAAATTATAGCCATGGGGCCAACAGTGGCCCCGTCCAGGAACCCACATGTTTTACATAGACTTATATAGGGAAAACAATTAACAATATTCTCGTCTGAAACCAGAAAGCCGAGGTTTTTGATATTTTCGTCCAGTAGATCTCTGCCAAGATTATTTAAATTATAGACCTGGGATCAAAAATGCCACTGCCACATGTTTCTCATTGGCTTATGCATAGAAAACCCTAAAAATTTCTTGTCTAAAACTAGACGGCCCGGGCCTTTGATGCTTCATCTAAACATTCTGGTCTAAAACCAGAACGCCCGCATTTGATATTTGGTTTGTAGCTTCTTCTAGTGGACCTCTACCAAGATTGTTCAAATAATACCCCTGAGTAAAAAAAAAATCATACAAAGTCTTGAAACAATCCACCTTGTGAGACTGAAATAAAAGAATTAAATATGTAAATGTCTTAGCTCAGGTGAGCAATATAGGACCATCGTTATCATCTTAATTTGGATATTTTGTTTCCAGTGCACATTTCGTGGAAAAAATTGCTCAGAAGTAGAATTTTGCCCTTTAAACTTATACCTTATCATCACGTGAACAAGTCCGTGAAATAAAGACCCCCCCCCCCTAAACCCCACTTTATACAGAGATGGGGGTTTATGGGGGTATACATTATTTTTCTCATTTCTACTCCGAGACATAGGTTATGGGTACTCGTTAGAACCGCCTCAGTGAGGCGGTTCTAACGAGCACCCTCAACCTATAAATTGTTTGGAGTAAAAATAAGAAATATTACACAAATTTTCATCAGAAAAATGCCATTTTTGAGATATGAAAAAAAAAAATGCAATATACCTCACGGATGAGTTATCGTAATGTTTCTGTGCGTGGTTGTGTGTATGGTAGAGGTGAAGATGGGTGTGGGGTGAAGATGGGTGTGGGGTGTATACACTGTACAACAAATCGCGATCCGAAAAGACCTGGTGGAAATGATGTCAGACATATCGTCTCCTTGTTAAAACATCACGAAAACACACCAGCTCTATATAAATTTGACCCCCTTGAAACCCCACTTTTATGTAGTAAAACTGGGGTTTGCAGGGATATACATTAGTTTTCTTATTTCTGCTCAAAAAGAAAGACTGTGGGTACTCGTTAGAACCGCCTCGTCGAGGTGGTTCTAACGTGTATCCACAATCTATGTTTTGAACAGATATAAGAAAAATATCGACATTTCCATCTGAAATTTTCATTTTCGGTGGTAAAATTTACAATATATTTGTATAGGCGTGTTTTCGTAACAGCAAACAATGAAACGCAAATAAATCATGGCTAATTCGAACTGATACACGTGCCCCCGCCCATCGGGGCTTGAAGAAATATATGGGCTGCATGATGCTTCCACGCAGAGCTGAATCCGACCCACACACGAGTACTGGTAAACGGCTTAGAGGATCTAAGCCTGCAGAGGCAAAGCGGTGTGAGTGCCGGACCGTCCATGCTTAAAAACCCTATTGGTTTCAGTGGGCGACAGGGCTTGAGATGTCATTACATCTCAATGTCGGATAAAAATCCCACAAAATTGGAAGCAACGCCTCCAAAATGACCTTTACAGTGTTGACGGGGACGTTAAACCTCAAATCAAACAAACAAAACTGATACATGAGTCCCATGGTAATTCTTCCCGCCATAGTCCAAATATCCATATACATTACGAAAACAGGCCTATACAAATACATTGTAAATTTAACGCCGAGAAAACGAAAATTTTAAGATGAAAAATTGTGATATTTTTCTTATTTCTGCTCTAAAATATAGATTGTGTGTACGCGTTAGAACCGCCTCATCGAGGCGTTTCTAACGAGTACACAAATCTATATTTTAGAGCAGACCTCATCGAGGCGGTTCTAACGAGTACACCCAATCTATATTTTAGATCAGAAATAAGAAAAAAATCGAGGCTGTTCTAACGAGTACCCACAATCTTTATTTTAGAGCATAAATAAGAAAAATAAGGTTTACCCCTTACTTTACAAAAGTGGGGTTCAAGGGGGTCAAATGCGTGTTTTTGTAATGCTCAGGGAAATTTAGGACCTTTATGTTGTTCTATATTGCAAAGGTATGTCATGTGTACACATTAGAATCGTCTTAAGGAGATGATTCTTAATACCTTTATTTTGTAAAAGATAGAAAAAATATTTTTGTCATCTTCTGGCGCAACAGTTAACCCCCAGAAGTTTGAACTCTCCCTCCCTGGAACAAATTTCCATGGTCCGGAAGCTATTTGCTGTTAGAAATTCAACTGTATACGATTTAACCTCATCCTGCTTTATAAATTAATGCAGTCACACCCATGGCTAACTCATCAAATCAACCAATCAAATTATTTGATACAATATATTCGTTTATCATATGACGTCGCGTCTGAGAGTGTAATAACGCCATGTAATAAATTCGATAATCCACTAGTGGATTAAATATGCAAATTAGTTAGATACGCAACGTCGTCGCGTTTACTAATGACGGAATATTGACATTTTTGAAAAAAAAAAAGTGGTGAATAAAATGCGTTTTAAATATCATATGATAAATAGAATCTTGCAAAGCCTCGCATTTTATCCATTTTCCTCAACTAGATTAATAAATTCAATAATACACGAACACTCATTTAAAATCCCCTATTTAGTGACAGTCTAGATCTAGATCAGATGCCATCTGGTCTGGAGCTACACTGTCTGTCTGAAAAGCTAGGGCTGTCGTGTTCAGTCGAAAGTTGATGAACGCTCTTCTCCTCTCCGTTTACATCAGATTCATTTCTTTATCATTTTCAGCCGATGACAGCTTCATCATTGTTAAGTCCTGGCACCCAGCTCTGAGTTCGGATCGAGATATATACTTGATACCACTAAACAATTCCGGTGGAATTGCAGCGAGCATGATCATAGATGAGCCTTCTGATGTCAGCCCTTCAGGGGTCATTTACAACAGTTTCACCAGGTCCATAGTGTGGCCATACGGTACCACTATTAAGAGTTATTCTATCGATGACAACAATGAAACACAGCTTGCTGATCTATGTATGTATATCAAAATTGCCATTAGAGAGGCTTTGTTTGTTTGTTTGATTTGGGATTTAATGTTCCCGACAACACTGTAAATGTCATTTTACGAGACGTTGCTTCCAATTTTGTGGGACTTTTACCCGACATTCTTGCATAAATACCTATACGCATGGCTGTTTGAAGCCATTGTCAAATGGACCGAAAGCCGTGCTCAAACAGCAAAAACCATGTTCAAATCATGAAATTCGCGTGCTGCTTGAACATAGATTTTGAGCTTTTGATATCACAAGACGGGCCTTGCTTTGCTTACGTTACGTTGAGCGACGTAAAGTTATCGCCCTGGACGTAGCGTTTTAGAGTTCTATGATGACGTCACTGCATGACAACGTCATTGTAAACAACATACTGAACTGGCCGCCATTTTGGTTTGCTATCGGATTTGAAAAGTTTATATGGAATTTATATGGAGCTTTGGGGGCGTTTTCGTCAAAATTTACTGTCGGATTCGTAAGTAATGCAAGAACTACGATCATCCATGGTTATTTCATTGCATTAACATTTGCCGGATCCCTCGGAAGATATTTGAACATTCGGCCTAGCGGCCTCATGTTCAAACAGCTTCCTCGGGATCTGGCAAATCAGAATCAGAATCAGAATTGTTACTGGTGACACGTCAAATGACATTCATACACCAGGACCTGTGATGCGGGAAGTTAGTCCCTAGCTCTAACCAAAGAGGTAAATTTAGCTACACAATCATCAGCACCTTCAGCTGTCGAGATAATCGAATCGGGAAGGGCATTCCAATCTCTAATGGTTCTGGGGAAGAACGACTCTTTATAAATGTCGGTTCTTGCGCTAAGGGTCTGAAACGCCAACGAATGGTGATTTCTACAGTGTCTAGCTGGGGGAACAAGGTCATCTGTTGGAATGCTGGCAGCACCCTTTAGACCTTTGTATAAAAGGATTAGCCTACTGTCTTTTCTCCTTTTCTTGAGAGACTCCCATTTTTATTTTCCAAGTATTCCAGTCATGCTCCCAGTTTCAAAGCAGTAATTGCCTGTTACAAATCTAGCAGCTCTATTCTGAACTTTCTCAATTTCATCATTAAGGACCACTCCACTGGGGTCCCAGATACAACTACCATATTCCAAGATTGGGCGAACAAGACCTTTATATGCTGCCTCTTTTACATCCTGAGGGCACTGATGAAGATTTTGCCTCAGGAAACCAAGCGTTCTATTTGCCTTAGTACACATGTTGCTAATATGAGTATTCCATCTCAAGTTGTGTGAGATTGTCACTCCAAGGTATTTAATGGAGTCCACATTTTCGAGGACCGTTCCCTCTAAGGTGTAAGAAGCCTCAACTTTATTAGATCTCTTCCTAGTTATCTGCATAATATTGCATTTAACTGGCTGAAATCTCATGCCCCATTTACGTGTCCAACATCCTAATCTATCTATGTCAGCCTGAAGTTTCAATGAGTCATCTGTATCTCTAATTTCCCGGTAACAAACACAGTCATCTGCGAACAGTCTTATTTCTGAGCCAATGTCAGTGGAAATATCATTGATGTACAGGGAGAACAAAAGTGGACCAAGAACGGTCCCTTGCGGGACTCAAGACAAACCTGGAGCCCACTCCGAAGATTCACCATTAACAACAACCCGCTGTTTTCTGTAGCAAAGAAAGGAATCTATCCATTTGAGGGTCTTTCCCCCAATTTCATAACCAAATAACTTAGATTTAAGTAGTTCATGAGGAGGGGTGTCAAAGGCCTTCTCGAAGTCCAGAATAAATGTGTCCACCTGTCCCCCTTTGTCCAAGATTTTTGCCCAGTCATTAATAACTGTGCTTAGCTGAGTTTCACAACTGTGCCTTTTCCTAAATGCATGTTGCCTGTCTGACAAAAGTTTATGCTCGTCCAAGTGGGCCATGATGTTTGAGCAGACTATATGTTCCAGCAATTTACACAGAACACAAGTCAGAGACACAGGGCGATAATTACGGGCAAAAGCCCTATCTCCTTTTTTGAAGAGTAGACAAATGTTTGCTAAGAGCCATTCTTTGGGGATTTCACCCGTATCAAGAGACTGTTGAAACAAGTGTGCGAAAACTGGACCCAACTCATTTGCTAGTTCCTTCAGGACTCTGGGATGAAGCTCATCAGGTCCTAAGGCCTTACTGGGGTTTAAGCCTTGAAGTAATTTGATCACTCCTGCAGCTGTCACAACAATATTATTCATGAATGGGGCCGATCTTCCAGTCAATGGAACCTCCGTGAACTCAGTTTTATTAAACGCATCATTGAATTGACCAACTAGTTCCTCTGCCCTTTCAGAGTCTGATTCAGCAACCCCGTCCCCTCCTCTTTTATTAAGGGGCGGGTTGCCTTGCCTGTCTTTCTTCTGGCTATTAATATATCTGTAGAAGTCTCTGGGATTTGCCTTTACATCACCTACCAAGTTATTCACATACAAATCATGCTGATTTTTTATATCAGTCTTGATTTCACGTCTCAAGTTTTCAAATTTTGTCCGGAGTTTACCACTTCCCGTCTTTTTTGCCTTTGCATGAATCTTATTCCTTCTGCGAATTTTCCTTCTTATCTCTGGAGTGATCCAGGGAATAGAAGATACAGGCCTACTAGTTTTTGAGGGGATATGATTTTCGGCCGAAGTATGAATGAAAGAAGTTATCAAATCAAAATTCTCTTGTATAGACCGAGCATCTGAATGACCATTAAAGTAATTATCCTTTGCAAATCTGAGTGCATCCTTCCTCATAGTTTCATAGTCACCTTTCTGATATGAGTACACCTTCCTCCGAGGTTTCTTTATTGGTGGGATGTGAATTTTTAAATATCCGGAGACAACATCGTGGTCACTTAGTTTATCTGGGGAATGAATGTCTTCGAATTGTCCTGGCAAAGTCGTAAGGATCAGATCCAATGTGTTCTTATCACGAGTGGGGAAGTTAACAATTTGTTCAAGGCCATGATCGTTCATAATGTCAATCAATATTTGTCCTTCCGACTGACTCAGCATTGTGCCTTGTTTGCTGAGCCTGTCGGGCCAAGCAATGTCTCGGAAGTTGAGATCACCTAGAACATGTACAGCCGGGAGTTTTTTACCCTTATGCTGCGATTTAATGCAATCCAGTTGGTCTTTAAACAACTGGAAGTTTTCGATTGTACCATTTGGTGGTCGATAACAACTTGCTACGAAGTGGGAAGTTTTATTTGCAAAAACCTTAACCCAGACCGATTCGGTGTCATTTTCAAGTTCCATGAAAGGCATGTGAGGGATGTCTCTATGAATGAGCAACATCACCCCACCGCCATGAGAGTTCCTGTCTTTTCTGTACACACTGTACTCACAAGTTTCAGGGAAAAGCTCAGATGTAGTAATTGAACTGTCAATCTTTGTTTCCTGAATAGCAACAATATGAGGTTGAGATGTATCGAGGAAAGCTAAAAGTTCAAGAATTTTCCCTCTAATTCCATTTATGTTTATACTGCAAAGTTTCAAACCTTTCACAAAATTTGACTTAGTTTCAACAGCAGTTGACGATTTGCCTCTCTTATCCTCTGACAGAGGTTCAAACCTGTTTGGCCTACTCAGTTCTACATATTCATCAAAGAAGGAGTCTGAAAAGTTACAGACCTCACATTTTGGACATATCCAGTGGCAGCTTGAATTTACCAAAGTGCCATATTCTGCATCTGAAATGAAGGAACCGTCAGTGTGTATCCACATTTCACATTGATCACACTGAACGGCTTTGTGGCCATTAAGGACAGCACCACTGCAAAGACCACAGTCAGCTTTGCAGTCTTTGCAATACCAAGTTACAGCTCTAGATTCAATTTCTAACAATTGACTGTTATCCAAATCAGAACATGAGGAGTGAAAGCGCTTGTTACAGTCCTCACATTCTATCCATTTCTCGGAACCTTTGCAATATTTTTTGCAGAGTCCGGTGGGGTGATGTTGCTCATTCATAGAGACATCCCTCACATGCCTTTCATGGAACATGAAAATGACACCGAATCGGTCTGGGTTAAGGTTTTTGCAAATGTTAATGCATGAAAAACCATGGTTGATCCCTATCTTCTAATGGCTTGCGTATGTAATGCGACGTCTGATTGGATAACGTCAAAAATTTGCGACAGTATATTCTGCAATATACTGTCGGAAACCCGACGAACGTCGCTTTTCATTGGTTGGCATTTGGTTTTACGCAGCTCACAACGCTTTCAGCTGGGAGCAAAATAGAACAAAAAAAAACTAATTAATTGCATTAGAATGGGGAAAACTGTTTTGAAAATTGTCATTTGGGGAGGGTAAATCTTTGGTTTTACGATCGCCAATTCCGTTTTACGGCTCAGCTGACGCGTCGCCGTAAAACGAAATTTCCGACCGTAAAACCGCCAGTTTACCTCCCCAAATGACAATTTTGAATACAGTTATCCCCTAATTGAGATGAAATGATATCTCAAGCCCTGCCGCCGAGTTTATAAACATGGACGGTCCGACGCGCACCGCTTTGAATGGGAAGGCTTAGATACTCTTAGCTGTTTACCAGTACTCGTGTGCGGGTCGGTTTCAGCTCTGCGTGGAAGCATCATGCAGCCCATCTATTTCTTCAAGCCCAAATGGGCGGTGGCCGCCATTAGGGAGGTTAATGGGTTGTTTACGTTTTACGGCGACGTCGCAATTTTTGCATTTTTGAATGAAGTATCCCTATTCTAATTCATTTATTTATTTAGTTGGTATAATTGTACCATAAACAGCTGGAAAGCTATGATAATCAACTATCCTGTGCATCTATCAATGTGATAGGGTATTCATATATCTCAGACACCAATAGCGACTTGGATAATAAAACACTTACAGGCATATTCCTTTTAGATGTTATACAAAAGCGGTAGACTTAGACGGCATATCTCCCTTTCAATTTACCATTTGTATCTTTTAGATGTCATAATTGTCTCATTATTAAAGGTTTGCCAGAGTGTCTAGTCATGTATCGGATTTCAACACTCATAATAAATTGTTAACTGCTAAATATCTTTGTCAGGGTTATCGGTATCATAAACTACGAAAACCCTTTTCTAAGTTTTATAGACGCCATTCCGATTTAGTTTCTAAATTCAGTGTTTGACTTTAATCGTTTCTGTAACAAGGCCTATCGGAATCCGAATTCTGTGATGACTTAGTATATAAAGTCAGAAAATATACACTGGCAATGATTGCAGTACCAAATTTCATAAAATCATTCTTTGATATAAAAGTATTGAATACAACATAAATGTTATACGACAGACTGTATGGTAGTCAACGCAATCAGGCGGCACTAGAGTAAATAAATCTCCTTACTCACAATGTAAATTGGGGCTTATGCCATGTTCTACCACATTTCAAAAGGTTTAAAGATTCCATAATAAGGCATATCGTTTGACAGGAGGCCCATTTATCTTCCAGAAACAGCGGAAAATTTGAACTTTTCGGTAGTCAAAGTCAACAAACCCATACCGCAGCGAATAAATCACGGCATTTCCAGTGGAAAGTCAGCATAATTAGTTTCTATTTGTAAAATCAGCAGATTTTACAACAGCAAATACCTACGTACTAATAATACTATTCAGAAAAGCAAGTACAGCTTTCCAATGTTTTACAGTAGTGCAACCTTATTTTCTTCATGATCCGACAAAAGAATTGCCAAAAAGAAATTTAGATCTTATCTAATAATTTAGTCATGCGTAATAAATGTTCAGTGACAAAGAATCTTTTAAAGTTTTCGAAAAAGAATAAAAATCTAAAATGAGATCCTTTAAGAGCAATGAAAACATTCATAAGAAAGGAGATGGGCCACACCACGCAGTCCCGGCCAACAAAGCCCCACCAGTGACCCTGCGATGATCCGGCAAAGAAAGCCAGAGGAAACATACTGCAATTTTGCGAATTTCGAATAGGCAGTCGATTTCAAAGACTGATATAAATCAAAATTGGGTCCAAATAATTAAAAACCTGTCTAGAATATGATTCTAAACCAATAATGTATTTCTGATTTCTCAGAATATTCACGCTGATCTCAAAGGACCAAAAGTAAAATATAAACTGCACTATGGTTGATGTACGGGGAGACGTTTTACGGCCGCCACACGGCACAACACTAGCTGCAGTGAAGGCAAATAAAAATCTAAAATGAGATCCTTTAAGAGCAATGAAAACATTCATAAGAAAGGAGATGGGCCACACCACGCAGTCCCGGCCAACAAAGCCCCACCAGTGACCCTGCGATGATCCGGCAAAGAAAGCCAGAGGAAACATACTGCAATTTTGCGAATTTCGAATAGGCAGTCGATTTCAAAGACTGATATAAATCAAAATTGGGTCCAAATAATTAAAAACCTGTCTAGAATATGATTCTAAACCAATAATGTATTTCTGATTTCTCAAAATATTCACGCTGATCTCAAAGGACCAAAAGTAAAATATAAACTGCACTATGGTTGATGTACGGGGAGACGTTTCTGGGTTTCAGATTACGAAAAAAGTGATATTTTTCTTATTTCTGCTCAAAATATAGATTGTGGGTGGTCATTAGAACCGCATCGAAATCGCTTTCAGATTCAACGACGAAAGCCGAACAAACCATATTTTATTAAAAAGCGAAAAGTTTACCTCTTTCTGGAATGGAACCCGGGTGTTTTCTTTGTTTGGTTCAAGGTTTAACGTCCCCGTCAACACTATATATGAAATTTTGGAGACGTTGCTTCCAATTTTGTGGGACTTTTACCCGACATTGAGATGAAATGACGTCACAAGCCCTGTCGCCCAATGAAACCAATAGAGTTTATATGCATGGGCGGTCCAACTCGCACCATATTTCCTGTGCAGGGAACCTCTAAGCAGTTTCCCAGTACTCATATGCGGTCGGTTTCAACTCTGCGTGGATGCATCATGCAGCCCAATCTATTTCTTCAAGTCCCGATGGGCGGGGGCGGGGCCCAGAAACCGGCTTACATCAGTGCTTCTTCTCATATATCTTTGGAATACTTCAATCCTAAAATGCACAAAATCATGCCTAATCAGCACCCGTGTTAAAAAGTTCTCGCAATTATACCCCCTAATTTGGGTATAAATAGCATTTTGATGATATTGCCATTTGTTTGTTTGTTTGTTTGATTTGAGGTTTAACGTCCCCGTCAACACTGTAAAGGTCATTTTGGAGACGTTGCTTCCAATTTTGTGGGACTTTTACCCGACATTGAGATGAAATGACATCTCAAGCCCTGTCGCCCAATTAAACCAATAGGGTTTATTAGCATGGACGGTCCGCCTCGCACCGCGGTTCCTGGACAGGCTTAGATCCTCTAAACTGTTTACCAGTACTAGTGTGCGGGCCAGAATCAGCTCTGCGTGGAAGCATCATGCAGCCCATATATTTCGTCAAGCCCCTATGGGCGGGGGCTTAAGGAGGATATTGACATACACACCTATACAAACACAGTGTAAACTTTATCGACGAAAAAAGTGATATTTTTCTTATTTCTGCTAAAAATATAGATTGTGGGTGGTCATTAGAACCGCATCGATCTTATTTCTGCTCAAAATATATATTGTGAGTACTCGTTAGAACGAGGCGGTTGTAATGAGAACCCACAATCTATTTTTAGAGCAAAAATAAGAAAAATAAGGTTTACCCATTTAAACCGTTTTACTGTATAAAAAAGGGGCCCAAGGTGGTCAAACTTACATTGGCGGGTTTTCGTGATGATAGGACAAAAGTATGATGAGAATAATTATAAATGTCTTGATACCATGAGATCTAATCAGATCCTGTAGCATATGAATCCAACAAATTTTAATGGATGAGAAAACTGATGAGCGGGCTGTTTCGAAGACAATTTTGAAATTTTGCTTTGTCTTGAGACCAAGCAGACACATGCTTTCCAAACAGACACATGCTTTCCAAACAGACACATGACAACTGATTTACATGGCTTTAAAGTAACACCCCCACCCACCCATTACATGGAGCAGAAGCAAACACTGACCAAATTCACCCAGTTAGACATAAATTGGTAATAACCTTACATCTTTTGGGATGGAACCTACAAATGAGTGAAAATATTATATTATAACTAAAAACATGACATTGGAGCTCGTTCTTCTTCTTTTGGTTTAGGTGGCACTACCGTAAATTAATCCCCTTACTCACAATGTAAATTGGGGCTTATGCCATGTTCTTCCACATTTCAACAAGTCTAAAGATTTCATAATAAGGCATATAATTTGACAGGATGCCCATTCAACTTCCAGAAACAGCTAGAAAATAAGGGTGCCATGCGGCATATTTTGAGCTTTTGGCAGTCAATGTCAAGAAACCCGTACCGCAGCGAATAAATCTAGGCATTTCAGCACAATTCATTTCTATTTATATCAGCTGCCTTTTATAGTTTTTATAGCAAATACCTATTAATATTTCCCCTATTTCAGAAAAAAAAACAATGACTTTTAGCACCAAATGCAATCAGAAGCAGCAGAATATTCATTTCTTCCAAAAGCAAGTTCAGCTTTCATAAAGACCAACGATTAACTGTAGTCCAACCATCACGGTTGATGGCTTCGCTTCCCTCTTTAATTGTACACCGGCGGCTCGAGCCTCAGACTCCTTGACGGCTCGAGCGTAAAGGCCTACTTAATTTTAGTTCACCTGGGCCGAAGGCTCCAGGGGAGCTTATAGCATAGTCTTTGATCCGCCGTCCGTCCGTCGTCCGGCGTCCGTCCGTCCGTCAGCACCTTTCCCGAGTGATATCTCTGCATCCTGTCGGCTGATCTCAGCCATTTCCCATCTGTTGCATGCTTCTGGTGGGGGATTGGTGACATAAGCTTTTTATCAAAATTGAATAAAAATTTTGGTTGCTATGGCAACCGCAAGGTGCCATAGACTAACAATAGGAAAATGATTGTCATTCTATCAAACACTCTACAGGCCACAGTTTTGGTCTAATCATCATCATACATTTTCAGTATGATCATCATAATAATATCTCAATCAGGTTCGAATATGATTAGGTCGGATCAAAACTAGGTCAGTAGGTCAAATCACAGAAAAAAACATTCAAACACACTAGAGGCCACAATTGTAACGCTAGAGAAGCACTGTACACGAAATTTTCAGTAGTCGCGTGTTGGCCCAGTCAAAGAGTACAGATTTTTTTTTAACATTTTGCTGTTGATCTGGATAGAAAAAAAGATGTACTTCAAAATTATTTTTGGAAGGGGCTTTCACATACTGTAAAACACTTAAATTTGGCGGCAGCAAATTTTGGCGGTTTTTATGAGTGGACCTTTTCGCGGATTTTCAATTTCGTAATAATTAACAAAATGTGTGATTTTAACGTAGGCTTGTGCGTCTTATGCATTCGGACCCTACAGGTGATTTGCAAGTCGTATACTGCGATTTTATACCGTTTCCACCCTGCAATGCTCTTGTTGTTTGAGTGAATACAAATCAGTCCTAATGTTATTTAATTACTAAAAACACAAGTTATAATTAGTTGTAGTTTTCTTTCTTTCATTCACTCTTTAGCTAATTAAAATGTCGGACTTGGTGTAATGACAGACAAATCCGCCAATCAATTACCATTTATACATGCAATTCAAGATGTATTTGCTTTTATTCGCCCCTGTTGAGCATGCTAAATGTCTTAATAATTGACTTGTTAAGCAATGAGAAATACTTGATAAATTATATTTTTCTCTAGTTGAATAGAATAACTTTAAGCTACGCTCCCCAACAGTATACTGTACTTCTAGAATGTAAATACATTTTTCTTTCGTAACGGATAATGCCCTTGGCTGATTGACATTTTATTTCCCTTTATCATACTGGGAATAGGATTTTTGCCATTTTGTTATACACTGCTTGATCTTTATTGGCGGGTTTAAATTTTGGCGGTTTTTTCCTTGACCGCCAATAGCGCCAATATAAAATGACCGCGAAATAAAAGTGTTCTACAGTATTACTGTCACTTACATATCCAATAATGACAGTCGTGTAAACCAAGTGATAGTTCATTCAGCGTCCAATTTATGCCAGCATGTGATTTTATTTTATGAACAAAAAAAAAAAAAAAAAAAAAAAAAATGATAAAAATCACACGTGTCCATTTTTTGTAATAACACATTTTCAATTAAGAAGAATTAAAAAAATTGGTACTTACAATGTGGACAAATTCGAACCTATCAGGTTGTACATTTTGCAAGTTATTTGAGGTTTTCGTACTGAACACACCTTAGCTGTTGGCGAGACGTAAAACTCAAACACTCACTCGAGTTTGGTCAATAGAGAACTGTACCCATAAGACGAGTGATTTCTATTCCGCATTTGACTTTAAACCAAAATCGCGACAGAATACCCCGCAATTTCTGAAATTTCGACCGACATGTTTGACTAAGTAGAAGTAAAACAAAGACCAGGAATCGATACAATTAACTTACTCCACCCATCAAAGACACCAAAGGGAAAGAAACACAAACATTAAGCGACCAGACCATAATGGAAACCTAAACAAAGGAAGGCCATAAGGACAGTTACTTTCCCACAAAATGGCCATATGGCCATCCAAAATAAAAAGACACAAGTGATACACACAGTAAGTAAACTGCGACAGAAGAACCGCCTTGGAACGGTCAGTGGAAAGATTTCCACTGGGGGATTAAATCGATTTTACGTGACCACAATCCTCGCCCTTACTTCGTCGCGATTTAGACAAATAATTTGTTCAGTCCGCATGAAGGCCTCCTAACTCATCAGTGCAACATCTCCGTGAACACAAAATATCAAAGAACCACAGAGGTGAGACAACGGTGAGGACTTGACAGCAAGAAACCACTGAAATGCTGGAGCAAAAGAAAACCTACAGTTAGACTCCTTAATTAGCTGATATTTTAACATGCTATCCTCTAATTTTTAACTTCAATTATGAAGTATTCACACTTAATTACATTTGCCTGATGTTTGAACGATTTGGCCAGAACGATTTGGATATGTACATGTAGCTAAGTCTAATGCACGTCTGAGTGGTGATCTGGAGGTCGCGGGTTCGATATCTGCCGGGATCGACAACTTACTTTCGTGAATATTGATCATGAAATCTTTTCTACGGTCAATCTCTCACTTCCACTGATTCAAGGAGGGCAGTTCTCAGTTTCTGGCGACAGAATGTGCACTGTACTGATTAACCGCTTATGGATAAGCCTGCCCAGGGTAAATTGAGTGGCAAAAATGACCTTAATAGTTTTGACTGGGCCGTCAAATCCCAATACAAACAAACAATCATAATGAACGATTTCTGGTCGCACAGTCTAAATTGTAGGTTTTGTCATGCCCTGGTTCATATATCAAAATGGGGTTTAATGGGGTATATATTATTTTTTTATTTCTGCTAAAAAACATAGCTTATGGGTACTCGATAGACCGACTCGTTGAGGCGGTTCAATCGAGTCCCCGCAATGTATGTTTTGAGCAAAAATAAGAAAAATAGCAGAATTTTCATAGAAAACTTTTCAGTTTTTGGTGGTAAGTGGTAAAATTTTCAATAAATTTGTTTAGGAGTGCTTTCGTAATGTTAACAAAGGTAATAAATGCGTTTGCAAATGATCTGAAACCTAATGGAGTGCGATAGCTCAGTGGTTTGTGCACTGCCATATGATTCTAGAGGTCCCGGTTCGATTCCCGGCAGAAGTATTAAAATCGCAGTGCCGTCCGGAAATGTGTTTTGCAGGAATGAATCTCACACCGTGCACCGCCCGTCCGAATGAGACATCGACTGGAGGTTCCCTGTGTCCCAATTGCAGGTTGAAGATACCTATCGTAATTACGTGATTACTGTATAGACACATTAAAAGTCTATGTCATACCTTAAAGTCATTAGCCTCGGTTTATTTGGTGGGCAAAATAGTTCCCGTTCCATAGGATACTTTTGATGAAGGACGAATTGTTTTCTGTAAATCGTCGTTCTGTCAAACTGTTTGCCGCAAACCATTTTGAACATTAAACTGCTTCTTTTTCGCATAAATTTGGATGGAAAGTATATATGCTTTAATCTTATTTCCGTTCGTTAAATAAAGCGCATCGCCTACGTTTTGGTATGATGGTAGATTGTTTTATAACGCTTTTTAGGCAACAAAATGTACGATAAAATGTCAAAAGAGACTGGTTCTATATCATTGAATACTTCAAAAACACAAAATGACAAGGATCAGTTAATTTTGTGGAGAAGTAAGGAGTTTAATTACATGTTAAATACTCGAAATTCTCATTGACACTTCACGGGGAGGTCATTGGCGTAGTGCAGTGAAATGTAAACAAAGTCACGTGCCATAACATTAGATCCGTCTACATGCTTTCATCCTGAAAACCAGGAGTGTATATTATGTACACTTGCGAGTAATGGTCAATTGTGACCGATGACAGTAACAACAGATAGATAGTTAAATACCTGGCTTGCATTTAAGTGCTTCAGATTGTGTTACGTTCAGTATTGTGCCTTCTTTATCGAAGAAATGCTTAAGAACCGTTCCTCCACATAGCGACTGCGTTCAGTCATAACTTGACATATGGGTACAAATTACATATAAACACACCGACTACTGGGACAGCAACTCCGACTACTGAAAATTGGAGTACAGAGAAAAACTTGCATATAACTTCGCTACCAATAAACAGAAATATGTCAAACTTTCAAATTCTTCCCGTTCCCACATTCTACAATGCCTGATAACATAATATATTTCTTTTATACTTCAACACAGCACAATGTAACGTGTAAACACATTTCGGACATGTACATTTCGCCAACAACGCTAATATTGCCTGAAAACTCAGCCATCTCTTAATTCTGAAAGCCCCAATTTCGCCAGAAAGAACAAAATTATTTAAGTGATATTTCCAACTAAAAATATCACCCCGACATTAAAATCCTTGAAAACAACTTATCTACTTTATGACCCCGGTACCCCAAAGCTTTCCAAAATCCCGCACTCTTTGACTGGGCCAACACGCGACTACTGAAAATTTCGTGTACAGTGGTTCTCTAGCATGGTTTTGGTCCGATCATCATCAACTTGTTCAGAATGATGACTTTAACGATATCTCAAACAGGTTCGAATAAGGGTTATGTCTGGTCAAAAAGTAGGTTAGAAGATCAAATCATAGAAAAACGTTGTGAACACACTAGAGACCACAGCTTTGATCCGATTTTCGTCAAACTTGCTCGGAATGATCATCTTGACGATATCTCGGTCAAGTTTGAATATAGGTCGTGTCGGGTCAAAAAGTACATTACGCAAACAAGCCTATACAAATACATTGCAACATTTATCGCCAAAAAATGAAAAGTTTATGATGAAAAATTGTGATATTTTTTCTTATTTCTGCTCCAAATATAGATTGTGGGCACTCAACGAGTACCACAATCTATATTTTAGAGCAGAAATAAGAAAAATAAGGTATACCCCCAGAAACGCCAGTTTTACTATATAAAATTGGGGTTCAAGGGGGTACAAATTATATAGGCATGATTTCGTGATGGGTCAATAGGTCAAATTATATGAAGACCTTGTGAATACATTAGCGGCCACAGTTTTGGTCCGCTCATCATCAATTTAGCTCAGAATGATCATCTTGACAATATCTTGCTCAAGATCGAATATAGGTCATGTCTGATCAAAAAGTAGGTCAGTAGGTCAAATCATAGAAAAACCTTGTGAAAACACCAGAGGCCACTGTTTCGGTCCGATCATCATCAAGCTTTCTCAATATAATCATCTTGACAACATCTCGGTCTAGTTCGAATATGGGTTATTCGGGCCAAAAGTAGGTAAATAGGTCAAATCACCGAAAAATCTTGTGAACTAATGGCCACAGTTTTGATCCGATAATCATCAAACTTGCTCAGAATGATCAACTTGGCAATATCTCGGTCACGTACGAATATGGGTTATGTCGGATCAAAATGTAGGTCAGTAGGTCAAATCGTAGAAAAACATTGTGAACATATTACAGTTTTAGTCCGATCATCATCAATATTGCTCAGAATGATCATCTTGACAACATCTCGCTCACGTTCGAATATGGATCATGTCGGTTGAAACAATAGTTCAGCAGGTCAAATAAAAGAAAACCTTGTGAACACACTAGATGTCACAGCTATAGTCCGATCATCATCAATCTTCCTCAGAATGATTATCTTGGCAATATCTATATATATATGTCGGGTCAAAAGTAGGTCAAGTTCGAATATGGGCCATATCGGATTATAAAGTAGGTCAGTAGAGCAAATAATAGTATACACACTAGAGACCATAGGCTTGGTCCGAGCATCTTCAAACTTGCTATGAACAATCATCTTGACAATAGCTTGGTAAAATTGGAATATGGGTCATGTCGGATCAAACAGGAGGTCAGTAGGTCAAATCATATAAAAACCTAGAGGCCACAGTTTTGGTCAGATCATCATCAATCGTGCTCAGAATGATCATCTTGACAATATCTCGATCACGTTTGAACATTGGTCATGTCGGGTCTAAAGTAGGTCAGTAGGTCAAATCATAGAAAAATCTTGTGAACACACTAAAGATCACAGTTTAAGTCCGATCATCAACATACTTGCTCAGAATGATCATCTTGACAATATCTCGGTGAAGTTCGAATATGGGCCATATCGGATCAAAAAGTAAGTCAGCATAGTAAAACATTAGCGAGCTAATGGTCAATATATCTATGACGTCATCATAAGACATATACAATGGTGTCACCCTCGTTTTAATTTCGGTATAATAGTATTTTTTTTTTTACATTTTCATGAAGAAGTATACCCGCCTTACATGATCCTTGCAGATGCCAGAACTGCACCCCGGGCATAAACGAGCTATTGGTCAATATATCTCTGATGTCATATTAAGCCATAATTAATTCACAGTGTACTTACTTATAGCACGTGAAAAATTCTTTTGCGAGCTCAGACTAATTCTATTATATAAACAATAGAAATGCTAGACATAGAGGCTTTTGATAACTTTTTTTTTGCCCCCGAATCTTTCGGAATCAAAGATTTGGGGGCATGTGTGTCTGTCTGTTTGTTTGTCCGCAAAAACTTTAACATCGGGCGGAACTTTTGAATGGTAATTGATATGGCTTTCATATTTCACATGTGCATTCCGTGTCACAAGACCTTTCCAATGGTACCATAGCTTTTGACCTCGTAACCTGGTCCTTGACGTTTGACCTACCTTTTAAAACTTTAACATTGACCATAAGTTTTGATTGGTAAGCGATGTGGCTTTCATACTTCACATGTGCATTCTATGTCACAAGAATTTCTAGTGGTATCATAACGGAGTTGTTAGCTTCTTTGTGCTACCTCGAAGACATTGTCTCTGCAGAAGGTGGCTGTAATCTTTAGACCACATCACGTGTGAAAACAGCCTGGAAGAAGTTCAAGGAGGGTACTCCCCGCCATCTCTCATTCACGACATGTGGCAGTATGTACAGCTCTTGTGTGCGGAGCACAATGCTCCATACCAGCGAGACTTGGCCATTGACAAAACCAAACCTCCAATGACAGGGCAATGATCAGACAGATCTTCAATAGCAAGTTGCAAGTCACTGTCACCGTCGGGCGCAGTGAGCTTCTTGCGCGGCCTGGCATTGAGGACCTGGACCTCATCCTTGAGGCGAGAAGGCTGCACTGGTATGGACATGTGGAACGCTCCAACGGATCAGTCAGGACAGCCTTTGACATACAGGTGGATGAAAAACGTGGCCCTGGGATGCCCAAGATAACCTGAAAGCAGCCGCAGTGAGTTGAAGCTCACAGCGATAGACATAAATGGGGATCTGGTGTGAGATCTGCCATTCGTGAGACAAGCCAGCTACCTGCAAGTGGCCAACTTATGTAGATGTCGTCCCTGTACCTACACATTTATAAAATTCAGATGATGATGATGATTGTGATGATGAAAATATCTTTCTACATGTAAATGTGTCTATAAAATAATACATTGCACTTTGAGTAAAATAGAAGTGAAGGCAATGGTCAGGAATCGATACAATTAACCCACAGCTCCCATCAGTAGCACCAAAGAGAAACAAACACAAACATGAAACAACAGACTCTAATGGAAACATCCATAGCGGAAAGCCAAATGAACAGTAACTTTCCCACAAAAGTACCAATTGGCTATCCAAAACAAAATAATATAAGCGATAAAAACACATAACAAAAATAAACCGCGACAGAAGAACCGCATTGGAAGGGTCAGTGAAAAGAATTCCACTGTGGGACTTAAATCGATTTTACATTGCCTCAATCCTCGCACTTATTTCCGTCACCATTTAGACAATTTGTACAGTTCGCTTGAAGGCCTCCTTACTCATCAGTGCAACATCCCCGTGAACACAAAAATCAAACAACCACAGAGATGAAACAACCGTAAGGACTCGATAACAAGAAACCACTGAAATGCTGGAGCAAAAGAAGACCAACAGTTAGAATCGGATTGGCCCGACCAGAGAAAGGGCATCAGGCACCAATCAACATTACACAAACTTAGATACTTTCTAATTTTCAGTAGGCCTTTACACTAGAACCGTCATAGAATATGAGGCCTGACCACCGGTGTGCAATTAAAGAGGGAAGCAAAGTTGTCAACCGTGATTGGGTGAACAACCATGCACACAGTCTGTCGCATAACATTTACGTTGTATCCTATCTTTTTATATCGAAGAATTATTTTTCAAATTGGGTGCTGAAGTCATTGCATTTATATATTTTTCTGAATTTTTATACTAAATCACCATAAAATTCGGGTTCCAATAGACCTTGTTGCAGAAGAGATCTTAGTCCAACATTTCGAAATAAAATCAGAATGATATCTATAAAATTTGAAAACACTTTGCGTAGTTTATGATACAGATAACCCTGATTTAGAAGTTTAGCAGTTAACAATTTATTACAAGTGTTGAAGTAAATATTGTGACTAGACACTCTGGCAAATCGAATTACCTGCGAAATATATACTTCATAGGATGCCGCATGAGGTACATCACCATCCAAGATAGGACAATTTACAATCTCAACATCAAAATCATCGCGTTTATCATAAATTGTTGCATGAAACAAACCCATCTGCAATAGGTAGATGTAAATCCAAAAACGGGGTCTAAGTATCAGAAGAATTTGCTTTATTTAACTGAAGTTTGTGTGTGTTTGGGGGGGGGGGGGGGTGGGAGGGGGTGGTTAAGCATGTATATGGTTGCCTTGACATATTTAAGAAATATATGTAATTTATTATTTTATGTGGATATAAATAACCCCTTGAAGACTATCACCCTGTATTGTTTAGTGTGATCGTTCGAACTGTGAAGTAGAAGTAAAACAAAGATCAGGAATTGATACAATTTACTTACTCCACCCATAAAAGACACCAAAGGGAAAGAAATACAAACAATAAGCGACCAGACCATAATGGAAACCTAAACAAAGGAAGGCCATAAGGACAGTTACTTACCCACAAAATGGCCATATGGCCATCTAAAATTAAAAGACACAAGTGATACACACAGTAAGTAACAAACAACAACATAAATGAATCGCCACAGAAGAGCCGCCTTGGAACGGTCAGTGGAAGATTTCCACTGGGGGGCTTAAATCGATTTTACGTGGCCACAATCCTCGCCCTTACTTCCGTCGCGATTTAGACAAATAATTTGTTCAGTCCGCATGAAGGCCTCCCTGCATATGCATGCTGGTCGACTAGACCAATGACATGTATCACAATCAATTAGAAAAGAGGTTTTTGTATATGATAAGCATGATAAGGTAGTATTGATAGCTTTAAGAGTTACCATTACAATACGTTAATAAACTGCAAATTTCGTCATACATCGTTGCAAAGGTAGATTGTATTGCAATAACAGGCCTCTGCATGTACTATATTGTATTCAACGTATGTCCATGTTTGAAAGAAAAATAAAAACAAAACAAAAACCAGAGGGCCAGTGGTCCTGTAAACGCTCACCTGACACCTGGTCCCGGTGTACATTTTAATGTTTTTATATATGTATATAGCCTCAGAGCAGGGGTACACAACTTGTGGGGACAAAATTTTGATGTCTTTGACACTGCCATAAAATAGGTCAAGGTCATCCCAGGGTCAGCATTTGTAAAAACTATGACGAGCCCGAGTACCAAATGATATATGCCAAGTTTCAAAGCCATTGGCCTTACGGTTCTGGAGAAGAAAATTTTTGAAGGCTTTTTACCATATATGGGCGTGGCGGCCATCTTGGTCATGTGATCTAGACCGTACTGGCAACTTTTCATTTGTTCAACTCACAAAAGCTCCATATTGAATTTCACTTAAATTGGCTAAGTAGTTTTTGAGTAAAAAAGTTTTTTTTGAAATATGAAATCGGAGTGACCTTGGTCTAAGGTCAGTGAATGACCTTGACCTTTCTTACCCATAGATCTTCATGTATTCAGTTACTTTACCCAATCTACAAATTTTGTTGACACTGTCTGCAATGGTTTCCCTAAATATCCATTATTTTCACTTTTTCCTATGCAAAAGCCTAAGTCAGCAAATTTGACATAACTGTAAAATAGGTCAAGATCAAACCAGGGTCACCATTTGAACAAATTATGATAGGCCCGAGTACCATATGCTACATGCCAAGTTTCAAGGCCATTGGCCTTACGGCTCTTGAGAAGAAGAATTTCGAAGTTTCTTTACCATATATGGGCGTGGTGGCCATCTTGGTCATGTGATCTAGACCATGTTGGCAGCTTTTCATTTGTTCAACTCCATAAGGCTCCATATTGAATTTCACTTCAGTTGGCTCAGTAGTTTCTGAGAAAAAAATGTTTGAAATATGGAACCTGCGTGACCTTGGTCTAAGGTCAATTAATGAACTTGACCTTTCTTAAACATAGATCTTCATGTATTCAGCTACTTTACCTTATCTACTAATTTTGGTGACACTGTCTTCAATGGTTTCCTAAAAATCCATTATTTTCACTTTTTCCCATGCAAAAGCCTAAGTCGGCAAATTTGACATTGCTGTAAAATAGGTCAAGGTCAACTCGGGGTCACCATTTGTACAAACTATGATGGGCCTGAGTACCATATGCTACATGCCAAGTTTCAAGGCCATTGGCCTTACGGTTCTGGAGAAGAAGAATTTTTAAGGCTTTTTACCATATATATAGGCGTGATGGCCATCTAGGTTATCTGATCTAGACCGTATTGGCATTTTTTCATTTGTTCAAGTCACAAAGGCTCCATATTAAATTTCACTTAAATTGGCTCAGCAGTTTTGGTGAAAAAAATGTTTGAAATATGGATCCTGAATGACCGTGGTCTAAGGCCAATGAATGACCTTGACCCTTCTGACCCATATATCTTCATGTATTGAGTTACTTTACCTGATCTACAAATTTTGGTGACACTGTCTTCAATGGTTTTCCTATAAATCCATTATTTTCACTTTGCCCCATGCAAAAGCCTACTTCGGCAAATTTGACATTGCTGCAAAATAGGTCAAGGTCAACCCGGGGTCACCATTTGTACAAACCATGATGGGCCCGAGTACCATATGCTACATGCCAAGTTTCAAGGCCACTGGCCTTATGGTTCTGGAGAAGAAGATTTTTGAAGGCTTTTTACCATATATGGGCATGGCGGCCATCTTGGTCATGTGATCCAGACCCCGCGAACAAACTTTCGTTCCCCCATCCCACTGAGGCTCCATATGAAATTTGGCTTTGATTGGCCCTGCAGTATAGGAGAAGATCTTTGAAAATGGTGGGCGGACGGACCGACGGACGTACGGACGGACGACGGACGGACGGACGGACGACGGACCATGACTATACTATAAGCTCACCTATGAGCCTAAAGGCTCAGGTGAGCTAAAAACAACAACAACAACAGTGTTTTCTCTTCCATTTCCATCCATAGTATATAATTTAAATCTCACTGGAAAACGCATAGTGCCAATCTGAACCATTGTGCTGTATTACCATTATACTTGCAGTTGGTGGTCCTTCACATCCTCCTTCATTAACGAAAAGAAAATGTATACTATAGTTTTCTTACCATCATACATCTCAAATGTTTGATGAAAAATGTGACATTCCTGCAATTTACGGACAAATTTGAATAAATTAAAGACCGTAAGTAATATAAGGGTTACATATTAATAAAGGCAATTGTCACTAAGCGTTTGCTGCGGTCTTGATAGCTGCAAGATTCGGACTTCAGGTTGCCGTTTTCCTATGCAAAACGTACAGACCTTCCTTAAGAATATGTGCTTAATCATTTCTTTGACAACTTTTTGTCGTAGTTGGTCAGAGTATAGGATTAGTATCAGAACATGGTCAACACTTTTCTGTATGGTTTTCATTACATTTTCGGACGCCATCATTATCTGATATCATACGCCTTTACGCCTGTGGTCCGGGAATGACACCTGCAATTTTCTGAAGCCCAATACATTCATCGTCAGTTAGCTTAAATAAAATTACTGTTATACTGAGAGTAAAACGAAAATGCTTTTTAGCCACTTTCTGAAAAACGGCCATGCTATTTATACATTGGAAATATAAAATAATAAATCTCTAAAACACACACAAAAAAACATGACAAACAGATACCTGACTTGTATTATCCACAAAATAATAGAAAAAAGTAATACTTATCACTACACCAACCTACGACGTGATACGATTCTTTTACTTTTCAAAATTTGATGACTTATAAAAAATTTGGCTAACGCGAGAAAGAACGACTTCTCTTTAACAAGAACAGCTTTGGGGGGAGATTTTCTTCAACGCTTTACACAGACAAAGTTACAAATGGTGTGTTCACAATGATAAAATGATTTAGTTCAGCTCGAATTCAGTTGCATTATGTTTATGCTCTCGGAGATGTAGCACCGATTAGTGAGAGAGCCTTCATACAGACTAAACGAATTATTTGTCTAAACCACGACAGAACCGAACCGAGGGCGAGTATCATTACGAAAACATGCCTATACAAATACATTTCCACCTTTATCGCCGAAAAAAAATGAAAATTTAAGATGAAAATTGTGATATTTTTCTTATTTCTGCTCAAAATATAGTTTGTGGGCACTTGTTGGCACTTGTTAGAACCGCCTCATCGAGGCGGTTCTAATGAGTACCCACAATCTATATTTTAGAGCAGAAATAAGAAAAATAATGTATACCCCCGGAAATCCCAGTTTTACTATATAAAAGTGGGGTTCAAGGGGGTCAAAATTATATAGGCGTGTTTCCGTGATGTATGGCCATGTAAAATCGATTTAAGCCACCACCCTACCCCCAGTGATATACTGTTTACTCACCTTTCCAAGGTGGTTCTTCTCTCGTGGTTTATTATTTGTTATAGTTTGCCTTTGCGTGTATGTATTGCTTTTATCTTTTTATTTCTGATAGTCGTTTGACCATTTTGTGGGAAAGTGACTGTCCTTTCGGCTATCCGCTGGTGCTGTTTTCATTAAGTTTAGTTATTTCATGTTCGTGTATCATTCCCTTTGGTGTCTCTGATGGGAGGTGTAAGGTAATTGTATCGATTTCTGATCATTGCCTTCACTTTTATTTTGAATATCATCATGTTAACAAGTTCGTGTAATGAACATCCCGTAAACCCCACTGTATATAAAGAAAACTGGAGTTTAGGGGGTATAAATTATTTTTCTTATTTCTGCTCCAAGAGATAGAGTGTTGGTTCTCGTTAAAACCACCTCATTGAGGAGGTTTTAACGAGCACCCAAAACCTATTTATGTGATAAAACTAAGAAAAATATCACAAATTTTCTTCAGAAATATAACCGTTTCTGAGACATGAAAGAGTGTACTATATCACACGGATGCGTAATCGTAATGTTGGAAACAGAAATTAAAGGTATTGCACTATCGAAGCAACGAAAGAAAGGTGCGCCCGTCACACGATGAGGATGCGGAGGCCAATTTGCACCTGTGTTATTCGCAAATGCCATAATATTAATAATGCCATTATTAACTAATAGGCGATTAGAATAATGTAACTTTATGTTCCTTTATTTGGGAAAACATCAAGTTAACTAGTCCGTGTAATTAAGACTCCTCTATACCGCACTTAATAGATAGAAAAATGGGGTTTACGGTGGTTTCAATATTTTCCTTCTTTTTGCTCCAAAACATAGATTGTGGGTATTCGTTTGAACCGCCGTAGCCTTATCGACGATCTTCATGTATTAGTTCTGGAGATAATAAAAACGCCATTTAAGCGCATTGATGTATTATCGTAATGATGTGTCTACCAGCAAAAATCAATCTATGTACACCCTCGTTTAATAATTAGCATGAAGGGTCGTTTGTTAAGGGGTATCTAAGGAATGCGCGGCCAATACTCTGATCAGCCTGCGCGGATATACAAGCTTTTTTGGACCTTCTCTTTGGCTTACATGTCGGGAGACACTTTTTTGCTTGGCGTGACACAATTTAACTCACAGAGCTATTTTCGTAATTATGTATATTTCGAGCGATTTGATTTGTTGAAATAAAAGTCTTATACTTCGATAAATTCCATTAGCAAGAATCTCTGATCTGTTTCCCATAGCGACAGGAAGTAATGTAACGCATTAGGAAAACATGTCCGTAAGAAATAATGGCGTCCAACATGGTGTCAGAAAATGATAAATATTGGGTAAATATTGGGTAAAAATGATAACATCTTTATTATATCTGCTTTCAATATAGATTATGGGTGCTCGTTAGAACCGCCTCAATAAGGCGGTTCTAACGAGTACCCACAATCTATGTGTTTGGACAAAAATAAGGCAGATAATGTATACCCACGTAAACCCCAATTTTCTCTAGATAAAGTGGGGTTTAGGAGGGACTTCGTTCACGGACTTGTTATCGTGATGGCGACGTCGAAGAGCGCATTAAGTTTATGAGCAGCGATATAATGCTTAATAGATAAACAACAACAACAACAAAAACTACTGAAAAGGTAAATGTTAGAAGACAAATAAGCTCAGTTTATAGATTTGGCATTTCGTTCGCTCGAGTTTCTTTCAGAGATGGCAGCTTCTAACTGAATAATCATTCCGCTGTGGTCGTTGGTTAGTTTATTCTTACGCTTTCGAAATAACTCCTAAAAAATAACATTTTGGTGGCATTTTTTTATATTTTGATGACATAGTTGGAATTATAAGGAATGAATTGTCATTTTCTGTGGATTTTATAGATCTGTCGCCGCTTTGTTGGTCCGTCCGACCGTCCGTCCGTCCGCACCAACGAAACGACATTTAGGGGGCAAAAAATTTTGACAATTTGACACTTAAGTATATATTTGTGAGTCCAAATGGACTTTATTCCGTTATTTTGGTTCTTAAGTGGCAAAAATTCGCTCTTAGGTGGCTTGCCGCTTAAGAGAATTTGCCACTTAAGTAGGCAATATGCCGACGGCTAGCCACTTAAGTATCCATTCGTAGAGATGTCCGTCCGTCCGTCCGCCCGTCACATACTATATCTCTAAAAGTATTAAAGGTATTTAAGTGAAACTTGATATACTGATAGAGGGCGATGAGGGGAATCGAGAATACAAGAACCATAACCCTATCACCAGTATTTATGGAGTTACTTCCCTTCTTAACCATTTCAATGAAAAGATTGTCCGGAGCATATCTCTGAAAGTATAGAAGGGATTTAAGTGAAACTTGATACATTGATAGATGACCATCAGCGGAAGTGCAGAGTGCAAGAACTGTAGCTCTATGACAAGTAATTACAGAGTTATTCCCCTTTTAGTTTTTGCTATATTAACCTTATCCGGAGCATATCTCTAAAAGTTTTAAAGGTAATTTAGTGAAACTTGATACACTGATAGGGGGCTATGAGAGAAATCGCAGAATGCAAGAAGCATAACCCTACCGTCAATATTTATGAAGTTACTTTCCTTCTTAATTAGGGCCCCACACAGTATTTTGGGTGCCTATAGTAATCTCCTTGTCAGTCAGTTTCAAATCTAAACATTTAACCGGTTATAACTTCAAAAGTATTATCCCTACTCCCATGAAACTTCACACTCATACATACAATCACAAGACCTACATTCTGACAAACCATATTGCTTTTGCCCGTGTGTTTGTCACACCTTAACCAAAAAACTTAACCTCGGTCATAACTTCAAACTTATTTGCCCTACTCTTATGAAACTGCCTACACTTACTTACTATAACAAGACCTACATTCCGACAAAGGGCTATAACTATATTGCTTTTCGGTGTGTTTTTGTCAGGCCATAACCAAACAACTAAAACTCGGTCAAAATTTTAAAAGTATTTATCCTACTCTCATGAAACTTCACACATTCTCACAAATGGCCATAATTATGTTGCTTATTTTCACTGAATTATCTCCCTTTTTTTCAAAAAAATATCTTCTGTTGTTCCATAACAATGGGTAATAGGGCTTTCATATTTCACCTATGTATTCCTTGTGACATTCTTCATTGAAAATCACTTACTAGGGAACACAAAATTGAGTTTCTTTGTCTTATGGTTTAAGATTTACATGCCCTTGCACGGAAGGGGCCTTTCATTTCTCCTTATTTTTGCAGTCTTTGTTGAAAATCACTAACTAGGGAATTCTTAGACCTTTGGTTAAACCGATTTGGTACCGGAAACCCCAAAAAGGGTAAGTGGCAAACAGTGCAGGCCAAGATCAGACGCCACGAAACTCGTGTTTGTCACGCCTTAACCTGGCCCTACTCTTATGAAACTTCACATACATACTTACCATCACAGGACCTACATTCTGACAAAGGAGAATAACTTGTGTGTTTGTCACACCTAAACCAAAAACCTTAACCTCGGTGATAACTTCAAAAGTATTTTGTCCACTCTCATGAAACATCACACACATAATTACCATCACAAGACCTACATCCTGACAAATTGCATTTGGGTGTGTATTTGTCAGGCCATACCCAAACAACTTAAACTCCGGTCAAAATTTTAAAAGTATTTGTCCTTCTCTCATGAAACTTCACACACATGTTTACATTACAAAAACCTACATTCTGACAAAGGGCCATAACTATATTGCTTATTTTCACTAATTGTCTCCCTTTTTTCAAAAAAATATCTCCTTTTATTTCATAACCATGAGTGATAGGGCTCTCAGGTTTCACATGTGTATTCCTTGTGACATTTTCCATTGAAAATCACTCACTAGGGAACACAAAAACTGAGAGTTTTAGCCTTATGGTTTAAGATTTACAGGTCCTTGCAGGGAAGGGGCCTTACATTTCTCTCATTTTTTTGCATTCTTTGTTGAAAATCACTACCTAGTTTCCTTATTTGTACTCCAAACCTCAGCCGAGGGTACTCATTAGAACCTCCTCATTCACACGGTTCTGACGAGTACCCATAACCTTTGTCTTCAAACAAATCTTATCAAACTTCCCTAAAATAACCATCCTACTACTGCGCATCTTCGGGGAGCATCCCTCGGTTTCACTGATGCTCTTGTTGTATTAAGCTAACGAGGTTTGCAATAATTCAAATGGTGACAATGGCTTGGACGATTTAGCTTTATTGGTATACTGACAATGCGTGCACTTTCTATTTACTTCATAAACCATATTTCTGGAATAAATAAAATCAATATTAAATTTATGAAATGCAATTATGAAAGCCATCACTAATCAGTGACGTTTACATGAAACCATGCATCAATTGCATACGGCACGGTTTTATGGATATAAGTAAACTGAAATACAACTGAAATGCAGCCTTGTCCTCTGGGGTCATTGGTTCAAGCTTTGGGATCATTTGTTCCATTGTTGAATTCTGAAAATATTTGAGGGTCACTGCTGAGGCCTAATTGGAAGAAACTAGTTGGTCTGGCCAAGACAAAACTGTTACGATCCATATTGTTCAGTAGTTCTATGGTGCATTCCTTGCTTCCAAAGAATAACCCTTTCATAGAACAAATTTACAGTTACTACAGATGGTTATAATGGATTAAGCGGCAGCCGTTAAACTCTCACAGCTCTTCATCACAGTTTAGTTCATTTTGCTTGTTCTTTTCGATCACTGGCTCCATTGTGGAGTTTTTGACAATATTTGAGGGTCACTGATTAGGCCTAATTGGACGAAACTAGTGGCCAAGAAAAATATTTTTTAAGATTGTTGGTGTAAGGATAACCCTTCCATATAGCATATTAAGACTCGAATGCACCTAACACTGGGACACAAATGTTTCAAAACTGTCGACTTGAATTAAACTCTGACAGACTCTTTACAAACACAACAACCGCGACATGCTGGAATAAAATGTACACATGTGGGCCCTTGTAGTGGAATAACGATTGTAATATATGACAGCGAGGTGCGTAAGTGCTGTCACTACACGCGTTAATGACAATTGTGACGACATTGACAGGAAAGAATTTTGATTATGCTGATATTTTTCAGCTTCTGGCGATTTCAACCTACATAAAATGACAGATTTAGCCATTGACGCCACAACAGGTGACATTTATTTTGTTGGAGAAAGAGGAGTAAGCAGCGGCGATCCACTAAAGAAAGGGATTCTTGGAATGATTGATATTACTGGTGTAACATCCGAAATCTACTATCTGGAGACAGATTCCTTTGCGGATATAGCTTTAGATTATGAAAATCGGTAGGTACATAGTATTACTTAAAACACAAAGAAGTATACCTATATCATTTTCATTGTGATGCTTTTCAAAATCACGTTAACCCAAATGATTCAAAGAAATAGTCTGAAATCATTTATTCACTTTTACACCGATGTATTGATTGATTGATTGATTGTGTTGGGTCTTACGACACGTCAACCCTTGTGGATCATTTTGTGTCGTCTCCCAGAGAAAGGGAGAAAAGATGCATGTATAGAAAAGATAGTAGTTGATTCGAAAGTGAGGGACAGAGGTGAAAAGGAAGTAAATGGAAGTGTAGAAACGGAAGAAATAATAACATTTCCCATCTACCCTTACTTGCTGCAAGGACAGCAGACCTTGTCGAACTGTAAGCCAATCTCAGTTAGACTCCCCAGTGACGCAAGATATATACATGTCACCTTTGCCTCACCTAACCACCGATCGGATGTAATGTTTTATATTATAAAATTGTAAAATGTTTTCTTATTTCTGATTTAAATATAAATTGCGATGCTGGGTAAAACTACATCATTGAGCCGGTTCTAACGACTTTACATAATATATGTTGTTGGACAAGAATAAGAAAAATATTGTTAGCCTTGTAAACCCCAATATTGTTTTAGAAAAGGGAATTTTACCAGGTAATGCATAATATAGACTTGTTATTGTGATGACTGGTTAGTTTTGCATAGCAAGTTCGGAAATGGACAGGCAGTGTTCGTATTTTAAGGGAGGCGGGTAAGTTAGTGATTATATTATTTTCAGTTAATAAGTTATTTAGTTTGGTAATACAATGGAATCAATGATTCCAACGGACAAGAAAATACAAAATACACTATGGTGAAGAGCAGGGAAACTTTTTACGGCCGCCATACATTCTTTATACACCAGCTTTGGAAGCAAACAATACAGCTGATAAGTATGGAGTGAACACGTATTTCTGGGCCAGACTAGCTAGTTTCGGCCAATTTTGCCTCATCAGTGGCCATCAAATGTGTTAAAAACTCCACAATAGAATCAGTGATCCAAAAAACAAGCAAATACAAACAACACTATGATGAAGGACAGGGATACTTCTTACGGCCGCCAAACATTCCCTAAACAGAAATCGTAATGACGTTAAATATGTCTCAGAGGCTCCATTTAGGACCATTTCCAGTCTACACACAGAAGGACTCGACCCATCAGTACTCCCAGTGCTTGATTAAGCACCTTAATAAAAACGCACCTATCGTGTAGCCGTTTCTAAAGGCATCGCATTCAACTCGAGAACCAGATTAAATCCCACACAATGTTTTCCAACTTTAATGAAGTTGCTACGAATTATATTGGACTTACGTTATCCTACATTTAATGAAACAATATTCACAAAAGATGTTCCGTGAAACAAATAGCAACACAGCCGAGCCTTTCCATCTTTTTTCAAAGCTACCCTTGTACAAATATACAGCACAATACAAGGCTGTGTACCTCTAATTTTGAATACCTTTAAGTGAACAATAAACACGTTATTGTCTGTGTTCTGCCTAAATACGCGGTAAGCAGCCTTATATTCTGAGCTTTCCAAGACATTTACGCATTTAGACTGTTGTGAATATATAGGGGTATCGCCAATCCAAAGTAAATGGCTTCCAAAATAGAAGTGGAGGCAATGATAAGGAATCGATACAATCAGCCCACAGCTCCCTTCAGAGACACCAAAGGGAAAGACACACAAACATGAAACAACAGACCCTAATGGAAACACCAACAGCGGCAAGCCAAAAGGACAGTTACTTTCCCACAAAATGGCCAAAAGGCTATCCAAAATAAAATAACACAAGCGACACAAACACCCAATGACAAACCATAACAAAAATAAACCGCGACGGAAGAACCGCCTTGGAACGGCCAGCGGAAACGAATTCCACTGGTGGGCTTCAATCGATTTAACGTGGAAACAATCCTCGCCCTTACTTCCGTCACGATTTAGACAAATAATTTGTTCAGTCCGCATGAAGGAGGGAAAGCCTAAAAGGAGGGTACGGTTTTGAATCATTGATACTACAGTAAACCACAGTCGTATATTGCCGAGATAGTGACCATTTCCAACGAATTGGAACTACATGGATGGAACGAACTCTGTCGTGGTACCCCAGGAAACTATATGTCTACAGGCTACGTGTTAAATACTAATACCTTTTGTTAGTCAAGTATAAGAAATGACACTTCTCGATTTATGCTCACGGACTAATGTCGTCATCACATAGCGCTCTGTAAAGACCGGTCATATACGGGGTGTTTACCATTTAATACGTATTCCATGGAAAAGTCCAGTTTTTCTATACATAGAATATATGTATAAGCGTGTGATTAATCAAGACAAATCATGACCTTTTCGGTTACAAAATGCAAGACATATATCGCTGGTAAAATGTCACACGCTTATCGTACTTGTCATAAGCACAAGTCTAAGATAACGCTATTTTGAATCATTTATTCAGTTGAAACGATTGTGTGATGTTTCAATTTCCACTCCGAATGTAGTTTAATTGCTAAAACCACCTCTACAATGAAATAGAATTGGAGCTACATGGATGGAACGGACTGTGTCATGGTACCTCAGGAAACTATATGTCTACAGGCTACGTGTTAAATACTAATACCTTTTGTTAGTCAAGTATAAGAAATGACACTTCTCGACTAATGTCGTCATCACATAGCGCTCTGTAAAGACCGGTCATATACGGGGTGTTTATCATTTAATACGTATTCCATGGGAAAGTCCAGTTTTCTACACATAGAATATATGTATAAGCGTGTGATAAATCAATACAAATCATGACCTTTTCGGTTACAAAATGCAAGACATATATCGCATGTAAAATGTCACACGCTTATCGTACTTGTCATAAGCACACGTCTAAGATAACCCTATTTTGAATCATTTATTCAGTTGAAACGATTGTGTGATGTTTCAATTTCCACTCCGAATGTAGTTTAATTGCTAAAACCACCTCTACAATGAAATAGAAGTGAAGGCAATGATCAGGAATCGATACAATTAACCCACAGCTCCCACCAGAGACACGAAATGGAAAGAAGCACACACATGAAAGGACTAGACCCTAATGGAAACATCAATAGCGGAAAGCCAAACGGACAGTAACTTTCCCACAAAAGCCAATTGGCTGTCCAAAACAAAATAATATTAGCGATACACACACTCAAAGACAAAAATAAACCGCGACAGAAGAACCGTATTGGAACGGCCAGTGAAACGAATTTCAAACCAATTCCTTATTTCTCAGAATACAAATTTGGAAATATGCACTCTCTTGTTAGCCTTATTCTTATAAGGCTAACAAGAGAGTGCATATTTCCAAATCTATAGGTCGAATACTGCAAAGGTATGAGGGGTGGAAAAAAATCTTCGCTTTGAAGGCCGCAGTCCATAATCTGGAGGCTTGCCGAGAGATGGCGGCTGTGGTCCCGAAAGAAGGATTTTTCTAGCAACCCCTCACACCCAGGTATGATATTTTTTCTTGCACCCTTTCATTTACGTGGATTCTAATAACGCATTTTTTTCGATCGCCATAATTTGATGGCATTACTTTAGACGGCATAGCGTGCATTTACGTAACCATAACGACGGCGAAAGTGAAGTCATTTTGACGCATCTTATGTTTTGACTCATGACTTTGTTTACATTTGATTGCCCATGCTGGAATTACTTGCCCTCGAAAGTGGGGTCTTTCATCTGTGTCCATGCATGTTTTTTTCTTTAATCTTTGTATACTAATAACTCAGCATAAACAACCTATAAAAACGTATTTATTAAATTATATAATTCAAAGTAGGACTCAGGAGGCCAACCTGACTGACTTCCTCCATGAGCTGACGTCTGTGTCTAAATAAGTATGTTTTAAATATAACGTTTTATTTAGTTTCAAGATTAGTACACTGGACTTAATGCAGAACTCCATTTGATACTACAAAACCTTTTGAATTAATAAACATTTACATTTTCTGATAAAATAATTGTCAAAAATCTCATTTTTTAATTAAAATTTTAAAAATTTATCCAAATTCAATTACTTAGATAAATATGTTTTAGTCTTTGTTAAGATTTCATTTTACTAGGAAACTTGCCATATGTATCCTCTGAAGCTATGCCAAATTTTATAAAATTCCGAAACCGGTAACACTGTAGTTTTACACCTTTAATGGATGTAGTTCGTTTCTGCAAAATTTACTCTTTTATTGAAATCATCCAAGAACCTTACAAAAAGGCACTGCCGTCAAAATTCCTAACACTTATGTAATAAAAATGGGATTATACAAATCAAAATGAATACATTTTGAGCTGATCTAGCTTAGAAACCATAACAATATCATCAATTTCTGGTATTTGTCTTTCATGTATACACTATGATCTATCCAAAATAGTAAATAGTAAAACACTAAATCAAACAGTATGCTAATCAACAAATAAGGTTTAACAGCATATATTGCTTTTTATTGGCTGCAAAATTACTACGGACATATGCATATTTATTAAATGGCTTTACAGAAGTCATGCTACTAAAATAGGTGTAAAGCAAGGATATCCATTATTTTCATTGCCATACCGAAATGGTGTGCAAGGACGCAATGGTTCGTTGTTGGTTGTTTCTAGTTCAAATAGTACTGCTCATAAATCCATGGCCAGATTAAGCCTTAGATATTCTCTGTCTTTGTGTATCCTGGATTCTTATTCTAACAAAAAGTTACAGTAATTATTGGTCTGCACATGTATTTCCAAAAATCGAAATTGACACTGATATTGAGTTTCTGTTGCAAAAGATATCGTTGATGAATGAGCCACAGAATATTTGGTGTAAACCAATCTGTTACATGACGTAGAGGAATTTTGCTATTAAACAGGGAGAGAAACAGTTTCCTTCCTTATAGTACACATGTGTAAAATGTATCTTTTCTGCATTGGTTTTGTAATTGCTGACGTTTCTTTAGTGTCTTATTTTTTCTATTTTTACTTTGTCAATATAGTAGTTAATTTATCGGAAGCGAGCTGTTCTGTTGCATAGTTACTGTACTCGTCTTTTGTGAGTTTTCACATCTTTGCGGGTGTTGAGTCTCTTTTAATTGTTTGGGTGGACTGCGTCTTATTATTAGGGCTCCGCACTGAAAGTGTGGGTGCCCTATAGTAATCACTCTGTCTGTCCGTCTGTCCGTCTGTCCGTCCACAAATTTCTGATAGCGCTGCCGGGGCCCTAGTCAGTTTCACTGACAGCTCTAGTTGTGACTCAGTCTGAATAAATATCACTTTTACTACATGGGTATTAGCTGAAATATATTAAGCTCCATCTGAATAGATATCACTTTTACTACATGGGTATTTTAAATTAATTATGTCTCCCCCGAAAATTTTTTTCGGAGAGACATATTGTTTTTCCCCCGGGCGTCTGTCTGTCTGTCCGTCTGTCACACTTTCGTGTCCGCTCTATAACTTGAAAACCGTTAGAGCTATCTTCACGAAACTTCGTATAAATATTAATCAGCATTAGACGACGTGCAGTGCGCAAGAACTATAACTCTCGCATTTATACTTTTTGAAATATCTCCCTTGGAAGTTTGTCGGTATGTATATATGTATGGGCAAATCGTGTCCGGTCAATAACTTTCTTATTTTCTGATGGATTTTAAAATTACTTGGCAGAACTATTAACAACCATTAGACGATATATGGTGCACATTAGGCAGGTCGGTACCTCAAAGGTCAAGGTCATACTTAGAGGTCAAATGTCAAAAAGGGACCTTTTTTCGTATTTGGTCAATAACTTTCTTATTTTTGGAAGGATATTAAAATTACTTGGCATAATTATTTTCAACCATGAGGCGATGTGTGGTGCGCATGAGGCAGGTCGGTACCTCAAAGGTCAAGGTCATACTTAGAGGTCAAAGGTCAAAAAGGGGCCTTTTTTCGTATTTGGTCAATAACTTTCTTATTTTGAGATGGATTTTAAAATTACTTGGCATAATTATTAACAACAATAAGACAATGTGTGGTGCGCATGAGGCAGGTCGGTACCTCAAAGGTCAAGGTCATACTTAGAGGTCAAAGGTAAAAAAGGGGCATTTTTTCGTATTTGGACAATAACTTTCTTATTTTGTAATGGATTTTAAAATTACTTGGCATAATTATTTACAACCATGAGGCGATGTGTGGTGTGCATGAGGCAGGTCGGTACAACCAAGGTCAAGGTCATACTTAGAGGTCAAAAGTCAAAAAAGGGGCATTTTTTTCGTATTTGGTCAATAACTTTCTTTTTCTGAGATGGATTTTGAAATCACTTGGCTGAAATGTTAACCAATATAAGACGATGTGTTGCGTGCATGCCCCTGGTTGGTACCTCAAAGGTCAAGGTCATACTTAGAGGTCAAAGGTAAAAAAGGGGCCTTTTTCGGGTTTTGTCAATAACTGGCTTATTTTTAGATAGAATTTGAGATTACTTGGCAAACATGTTAACTATCATGAGACGATGTGTTGCATGCATGATTCAGTTTGGTACCTAAAATGCCAAGGTCATACATAGAGGTCAAAGGTAAAAAAGGGGCCATTTTTCGTGTTTGGTCAATAACTTTCTTAGTTTTAGATGGATTTTGAAATTGCTAGGCAGAAATGATAACCACCATGAGATGATGTGTTGCACGTATGACCCAGTTTGGTACCTGAAAGGTCAAGATCATACATAGAGGTTAAAGGTAAAAAAGGGGCTTTTTTTTGTGTTCTGTCAATAACTTTCTTATTTTTAGATGGATTTTGAAATTACTTGGGAGAAATGTTAATCACCATGGGACGATGTGTTGTGTGCATGACCCAAGTTGGTACTTCAAATGTCAATGACAAAAGGTCAAAGGACAAAGAGGTCAAAGGACAAAAGGGGCCTTTTTTAGCGTTCAGTCAATAATTTCTTCTTCCTGGATAGATTGTGAAATTACTTGGCAGAAATGTTAACCATCATGAGACGATATGGTGCACGCTAGACCCAGGTCGGTACCTCCAAGATCAAGGTCATACTAAGAGGTCAGAGGTAAAAATGTGTTTTTTTTTTGTGTCCAGTCATTAACTTTTTTTTTCTGGATGGAATCTATGAAGTAACCATGCAGAAATGTTCACCGTCATTAGACCATGAGTCATGTGCAAGACCAAGGTCCATACCTCCAATGTCCAGGGCATACATAGAGATCAAAGGTAAAAAAAGGACAGTCAATAACTTCCTTATTCTTTGATGTATTATAAAATAACTTGACAGAAATGTTAACCATCATGAGAGGATGTGTTGTACCTCAAAGGTCAATGCCATACTTAGAGGTCAAAGGTAAAAAAGTGCTTTTTTGTTTACGGCCAATAACTTTTTTTCATTTTTCGATGAACTTTTTTAAAGTTACTATGCAGAAATGTTCATCTTCATTAGATGATGTGTTGCACACAAGACCCAGCTCAATACCTCCAATGTCAAGGTTATACTTAGCAGTCAAAAACGGGGGAGACATCTGTGTTTTTGTAGAAAAACAAATTCTAGTGTAGAAATTGTTCTTAATATACTGACCGGAAATAGAAACTATACACTTTTAATTTGTCTCGCCTGACAAAACAAGCGAATAATTCAGTTAACAATTACTTATATTAAGGATTTGACTAACTATAGACATGAATCCTGTAACAATTTAAAAAATATGTGGTGTTCAAAATAAAAGTTTTGGGAGAAAATGTAAAAAAGTGCATTTTTCACAAAATCTGTTTGTAATCGAATTTTGACTTCAAAATTTTCCGCATAGGTAATAAGTTAAAAGCAAGGAATAAAACAAATAACATTTAATCTAAAAAAATTTAAGCGAACTTTTCAAAATAATGTTGCAAGCCAAAAATCGACCCAAAAGGCCTCTAACCGTTTTAGCATCTTCGTCTGTGTCTTAAATATTGATTTAAACCAAATCCGCAATCAGAAATGCCATACTTTTCGCCCACTTCCGGTGGTTTGGTCCAATATTTAAAGGTCGATAACTTTTCAACCATTGTGTAAAAATTCATTTTGTATACAATTTTCCCAACGTTAGGTGATGAGTAATAACTGGTAAAAATGGGAATCACATTCGCGACACAAAATGTTTGACTCAATGGAAACTTGAACAGCAATATTTTAACCCTTGCTTTGAACCCGTGGCTTTACCCGTTAAATCGTAGCTATCATAATACATTTTATTCGATTAAGCAGGCATGCCACCGATGTTAATTTATATAATTAGAATTCAAATTTCATTATAATGTTTTGCCAGTGACAATTTAAAAATGAGTGTATAGTTTCTATTTCCGGTTCTTGGAATATTTTCTTTGCTACAGCTGAGAAATACTCAGTTGAGATTTGGACAAAAATGCTTCAGTCAAACACTACTGTGTGTGTCCTGCTGGAAAAAGAGCTATCGGCATGTGCACACAAACAGCTTGTTTCCTCTTTTCTCTTGGACATTTGACTTATCAGTCCACAATACAACCACTACCACAGGCCAACCACTCCAAGGTTTCAATGCTTTCACAGAGCAAAGGATTGGGCAGGCACAAATGTGGCCCAAAAAAGAAGTTGTAGATCTAGTAAATGGACTTGAACAGACTAAGTAAGAGTATATATGTGGCTAAATGTTGAAAGAGATCATTTCTAGAACCAACAAAGATTCAAAACCGTATGAGTAATGAGATAACTGCTCACAGATTGAATAATTATTATCACCAGTTTAAATGCTTCTTGATACCCTACATAATTGTGTGCTTTGTAATTACTGCAACAACTTGAGAGATAGGTAAATGAAGTGAAAAACCTATACAATTATATAGTGAAAGACCTATACAAATATATAGACAACGTAATCATGATCACATAAGTTTTGGAACACAGGCAAAAGTGCAATCATGTGATTTCTAAAAGCAAATTTATTCAAATGACCTTGGAATATAACTTCAGTAAGCCGTTTGGTTTCGTTCAAATGGGCTATACAAAAAAGATAGATTGGCTACTGCCTCTTGCAGATACAAATACTGAAAAAAAAACAACGTTAAATTGGTCTTAATGTCAAGGAAAAGTAATCTCAAATGTTATTTGTTGTCCCTAGAGTAAACATTTCTTTTTACACGGACAATTAGGGTTAAACAAACAAACAACAATTAGACTTGAGTCATTTCTCTCGAGTCGGATAACAAATCTCACAAAATCTGAAGCAACATTTTAAATGACTGATATGTTGTTGATTTGAATCTTAAATCTAAACACCACCTTAGCACCTGTTGGATACGACTGACAGAAAAAAAAACTATGCACATGATTTCATGCGTGTGTTTGATGACGTTGTCATCAAAACCTTTGCGATATAGTTCTGTAGACAAAATAGTTTGGCCATGGCGTTCAACAGGAAGCAAATTTACAGAAATGGATGGTTTGAAATAATACTTATAATTATGTTATGCACTACTTACACAAACCATACTATACTATAGGGATCCAAATTGAAAGCAATAGTAAAGTATTATTAAACAGCATGGCCGAAAAATGATAATCATATAATTTCACATTTTGCTGAATCAGGACTATCAGTATTCAGTCTGTTAAACGACAATGTAACCGGCCCTCAATTTCCATGAAATTTCATCTACATATTTCTAAGATATGTGGATAGTTTCCATACTAAAATGGTGTCTTGACAAAAATTGAAACATGGTAAAATCGCATATAACATTTTTTATGAATACACCACTTTGAGCTGAAATATGGGGATAACATCAGAAAACTGAATGCCCAGCCACTATTACTAGACATATGAGGCAATTCATTCATGTGTTGATTTGAATCTTAAATCTAAACACCACCTTAGCACCTGTTGGACACGACTGACAGAAATAAAACTATGAACATGATTTCATGCGTGTGTTTGATGACGTTGTCATCAAAACCTTTGCGATATAGTTCTGTAGACAAAATAGTTTGGCCATGGCGTTCAACAGGAAGCAAATTTACAGAAATGGATGTTTTGAAATAATACTTATAATCATGCTATGAACTACTTACACAAACCATACTATACTATAGGGATCCAAATTGAAAGCAATAGTAAAGTAGAAGTAAAACAAAGATCAGGAATTGATACAATTAACTTACTCCACCCATAAAAGACACCAAAGGGAAAGAAATACAAACATTAAGCGACCAGACCATAATGGAAACCTAAACAAAGGAAGGCCATAAGGACAGTTACTTTCCCACAAAATGGCCATATGGCCATCCAAAATTAAAAGACACAAGTGATACACACAGTAAGTAACAAACAACAACATAAATAAATCGCCACAGAAGAGCCGCCTTGGAACGGTCAGTGGAAGATTTCCACTGGGGGGCTTAAATCGATTTTACGTGGCCACAATCCTCGCCCTTACTTCTGTCGCGATTTAGACAAATAATTTGTTCAGTCCGCATGAAGGCCTCCTAACTCATCAGTGCAACATCTCCGTGCACACAAAAATCAAAGAACCACAGAGGTGAGACAACGGTGAGGACTCGACAGCAAGAAACCACTGAAATGCTGGAGCAAAAGAAAACCAACAGTTAGACTCCGATGAGCCCGACCAGAGATAGAGCATCGGGCACCAACCAGCATTATCTCTCTAATTCTCAATAAGCCTTTACGTTGGAGCCGTCATAGAATCTGAGGCCTGACCCACCGGCGTGCAATTAAAGAGGGAAGCAAAGTTGCCAACCGTGATTGGGTTAACTACCATGCATGCAGTCTGTCGTATAATATCCATGTTGTACCCAATCTTTTTATATCGAAGAATGATTTTAAGAAATTGGGTGCTGAAGTCATTGCGGTTATATATTTTTCTGAATTTATTTACTAAGTCACCATAAAATTCGGGTTCCGATAGACCTTGTTGCAGAAGAGATTTAAGTCCAATATTGAATTTTGAAATTAAATCAGAATGGCGTCTATAAAATTTTGAAAAGGCTTTGCGTAGTTTATGGTACCGATAACCCTGATTAAGGAGTTTAGCCGTTAATAATTTATTACGAGTGCTGAAGTCAGTTACATGACTACACACTCTAGCAAATCGAATTAATTGCGAAATATAAACGCCATAGGATTGCGCACGAGGAACATCACCATCCAAAAAAGGAAAATTTACAATCTCAAAATCAAAGTCATCGCGTTTATCATAAATTTTGCACGAAACAAATCCATCTACAATAGATAGATGTAAATCCAAAAACGGGGCATCGGTATCAGAAGAATTTGCTTTATTTAACTGAAGTTCTAGGGGGTAAATCTGACTGATCAAACCATCAAAATAGGTATTATCAATATTTAATAAATCATCTAAATATCTAGAAGTAGAGCTAAAAGCTTCAATAATTTCAGATTGGTTATCAATGGAAAGCGACAAAATGAAGTCTCTTTCATAACAATACAAGAACAGATCAGCCACAAGAGGTGCGCAATTAGTACCCATCGGAATACCCAAAATTTGTCTAAATAACTTAGTACCGAATCTAATATAAATATTGTCAAGTAGAAAGGTGAGAGCATCACACACTTTCTGACATGACCAAAGTGTATAATTCTTATGCTCTTTAGAAGTGAAAAATGCATTTCTGACATTACATGCAAGATAGAGAGAATCTTTTCTGTGAAAAGCCCATTCAATTAAATCATTAAGCTTTTCTTTTATAAGATTATGAGGAAGTGTAGTGTAAAGAGTGGAAAAATCGTAGGTAGACAGACTAGAAGCACGAAAATGTCTAGAATTCAATTTATTTAAAACCTCATTCGAATTTTTTATAGAAAAAAACAGATTTCTTCCTGATCTTTCAAAGACTTTATCACAATATTTAATTACATGCGTTTTAATAGCAGTAAGACAGGAAGTTAATAATTTAGAAAGTTCAGTGGTAGTGCAAGAGCTAGAATTTGCAATAAACCGTGCTTTGTAAGGTTTTCTATGAAGTTTTGGTAGCCAGTATAGCGTAGGAAGCTTGTCTTGGTCTTCGTTAACACACACAGCAAACTTGGTGGCTGAAAGACAAACATGTTTATCTACTATAGCTCTCTCTTCAGCTAAAGGCTGAAGTTCATAGGCCTTAGTACCACCAAGCTCCTGCTTAAGCGTGTTAACATAGTGGAGCCGTCACACAACGACGACGTTGTTAGGGGCCTTGTCTGCAGGGGCCAAAACAATCTTCTTATGAAATTCTTGAATACCTAGTTTAAGATGACGTACAGACGTCTTGGTCTTAGGAGGTAATAAGTTAGTATTTTGAGAATAGAAAGAAATGCGTTTATTCACTAGTTTTAAAATGCTAAGTTTCCAGTCCTTAAGGGCTTTATGCTCAACATACTCTCGCTTACACCATCGATTACCGAATTCATTCAATGAAGCAGCGATTTCATCTCTACATTTACTGAAATCAATTTTAGAAGGAAACCGATATTTCGGTCCTTTAGAAATTATATTCCTTATCCTAGAATCAGGAATAATTTTCAAATTGCCAGTAATTACATGACCAGCAGCATGATAGCAATACTTTGAGTTTTTACAATCACATGAATCAGGAGTATTAGTTTCAATATCAAGACCTGAAACAAGTTTATTGAAATTAAAAATGATAGATCTAACAGGTTTGTTATATTTATAGCAAATTATAGGTGTTTCAGTATTTTGAAAATAAGCAGGAATGGAAGAAAGTACCGATCTCTCACGGAAGATACTGGGCGAATCTATAAAATCCATACCCTTATTAATGAAGGATATTTTGAAGAAATGGCGTTTATGATTAATTTCAGAATCAATGTAAGGACGGAGAGTATGCTGAGTATAGCCTCTAGTTAAGAGAGCCGCATCATATAACTGATGAGAACTATCGTAGAATTTATTCGCCTCGGTGTCCAGAAGACGTAAAACAGAAACGGGTAATGAACTTAAAAATATAGCATAGAATGGCGTCCATGATTTAATAATATAATTGACAGTCACTTCAGTCTAGTATTGTTTCGTTTAAACGCACGTGATTTACGTTTAAAGTTACCATTTTTCCTGGTGCCGTGAGATCTAGTTCTGCGTTTTCGACATTCCAGGAGTGAGAAAATATCAAAGTCCGGCATTCTGGAAATATTACCCTCATGATAAATGTTGTCATTAAATCCCAGTGGAAAAGGGGTCTGTAAAAATTTAATCCATTTCAGTTCAGCTTCATGTCTTTTGATTATTTTGAATCTAGATGTAGAATGTGCATCGTAATAAAGTTTTTCCACTGGTTGTATAACAATGTTATATTATTAAACAGCATGACCGAAAAATGATAATCATATAATTTCATATTTTGCTGAATTAGGACTATCAGTATTCAGTCTGTTAACCCTTTACCACTCAGATACGTGTTTGTACGTGTCTGCACCCCCCCCCCCCCCATTTTATGCCCCAGAAGCACCTAAAATCTGCATTTCTAGTCAAGTCATGCATTTGAAAGGCTACTGCCCAATGAACATTCATACCGAGTTTGGTGTAAAACAGACCATCCATTATGAAACAGTGGCTAGCTGAAGTTGTTGTCAGGTGCAACACTGTGAAAATCAGCAAAATTCACAAAATCTCTGAGTGGTAAAGGGTTAATGAAGAAAATCCCAACTGACCAAAATAATGTTTTTTCATCATATTATTGCAAGAAACAATATTTCAGATAAAATGAATGCATTTTAGGCTAAAATTCAGTATGTTCCCAGATTTCAGTTAACCCTTTACCACTCAGATACGTGTTTTTACGTGTCTGCACCCCCCCCCCCCATTTTATGCCCCAGAAGCACCTAAAATCTGCATTTCTACCCCTTGATAGTTATGTTTGCTTTAGGATTTGTTGGGCAAAAAAGTGACCTGTTTTTTCGCGCGGCTCCCCACTAAAAATATTCTGGGGGGGGGGATTGAAGGGGGGCAACGCCCCCCTCACATCCCGAAAAATTTTGGGTTTATGGCCAACCGGCCGCTAAAATTTATATCTGAGGTTGTCTGGGGTCAAAAATGTCTGAAAATTGATGCTGATAAAACTTGCTGCCAACAGTGAAAATGGCCGGTGCCAAACACCTTAATTGTTGTTGCCTTGACAGCTGTGTGAAGATTAAAATGTGGTCAAAAATTCATGTGAAAACGAACTTTTTGCCAACTTTGAGATGTCCCCTCTTTACCATGACAACAATCATCAAGTCATGAAAGGTTGCATTTGAAAGGCTACTGCCCATACCGAGTTTGGTGTAAAACAGACCATCCATTATGAAACAATGGCTAGCTGAAGTTGCTGTCAGGTGCAACACTGTGAAAATCAGCAAAATTCACAAAATCTCTGAGTGGTAAAGGGTTAATGAAGAAATCCCAACTGACCAAAATAATGTTTTTTCATCATATTATTGCAAGAAACAATATTTCAGATAAAATGAATGCATTTTAGGCTAAAATTCAGTAGGGTCCCAGATTTCAGTTAACCCTTTACCACTCAGATACGTGTTTTTTTACGTGTCTGCACTACCCCCCCCCCCTCCCCATTTTATGCCCCAGAAGCACCTAAAATCTGCATTTCTACCCCTGGATAGTTATGTTTGCTTTAGGATTTGTTGGGCACAAAAGTGACCTGTTTTTTCGCGCGCCTCCCCACTAAAAATATTCTGGGGGGGGGGGGATTGAAGGGGGGCAACGCCCCCCTCACATCCCGAAAAAGTTTGGGTTTATGGCCCAACCGGCCGCTAAAATTTATATCTGAGGGTGTCTGGGGTCAAAAATGCCTGGAAATTGATACTGATAAAACATGCTGCAAACAGTGAAAATGGCCAGTGCCAAACACCTAAATTGTTGCCTTGACAGCTGTGTGAAGATCAAAATGTGGTCAAAAATTCATGTGAAAACACACTTTTTGTCAACTTTGAGATGCCCCCTCTTTACCACGACAACAATGATCAAGTCATGAAAGGTTGCATTTGAAAGGCTACTGCCCAATGAACATTCATACCGAGTTTGGTGTAAACCAGACCATCCATAATGAAACAATGGCTAGCTGAAATTGCTGTCAGGTGCAACACTGTGAAAATCAGCAAAATTCACAAAATCTCTGAGTGGTAAAGGGTTAATGAAGAAAATCCCAGCTGACCAAAATAAGTTTTTTTTCATCATATTATTGCAAGAAACAATATTTCAGATAAAATGAATGCATTTTAGGCTAAAATTCAGTATGTTCCCAGATTTCAGTTAATGAAGAAAATCCCATCTGACCAAAATAATGTGTTTTCATCATATTATTGCAAGAAACAATATTTCAGATAAAATGAATGCATTTTAAGCTAAAATTCAGTAGGGTCCCAGATTTCAGTTAACCCTTTACCACTCAGATACGTGTTTTTACGTGTCTGCACCCCCCCCCCCCCCCCCATTTTATGCCCCAGAAGCACCTAAAATCTGCATTTCTACCCCTGGATAGTTATGTTTGCTTTAGGATTTGTTTGGCACAAAAGTGACCTGTTTTTTCGCGCGCCTCTCCACTAAAAATATTCTGGGGGGGCATTGAAGGGGGGGGGGGAGCAACGCCCCCCTCACATCCCGAAAAATTTTGGGTTTATGGCCCAACCGGCCGCTAAAATTTATATTTGAGGGTGTCTGGGGTCAAAAATGCCTGAAAATTGATGCTGATATAACATGCTGCAAACAGTGAAAATGGCCAGTGCCAAACACCTTAATTGTTGCCTTGACAGCTGTGTGAAGATTAAAATGTGGTCAAAAATTCATGTGAAAACACACTTTTTGCCAAATTTTGAGATGCCCCCTCTTTACCACGACAACAATGATCAAGTCATGAAAGGTTGCATTTGAAAGGCTACTGCCCAATGAACATTCATACCGAGTTTGGTGTGAAACAGACCATCCATTATGAAACAATGGCTAGCTGAAGTTGCTGTCAGGTGCAACACTGTGAAAATCAGCAAAATTCACAAAATCTCTGAGTGGTAAAGGGTTAAACGACAATGTAACCGGCCCTTAATTTCCATGAAATTTCATCTACATATTTCTAAGATATGTGGATAGTTTCCATACTAAAATGGTGTCTTGACAAAAATTGAAACATGGTAAAATCGCATATAACATTTTTTATGAATACACCACTTGGAGCTGAAATATGGGGATAACATCAAAGAAAACTGAATGCCAAGCCACTATTACTAGACATATGAGGCCATTCATTCATGTTGTTGATTTGAATCTTAAATCTAAACACCACCTTAGCACCTGTTGGATACGACTGACAGAAAAAAAAACTATGAACATGATTTCATATGTGTGTTTGATGACGTTGTCATCAACACCTTTGCGATATAGTTCTGTAGACAAAATAGTTTGACCATGGCGTTGAACAGGAAGCAAATTTACAGAAATGGATGTTTTGTAATAATACTTTTAATTATGCTATGAAATACTTACACAAACCATACTATACTATAGGGATCCAAATTGAAAGCAATAGTAAAGTATTATTAAACAGCATGACCGAAAAATGATAATCATATAATTTCACATTTTGCTGAATCAGGACTATCAGTATTCAGTCTGTTAAACGACAATGTAACCGGCCCTCAATTTCCATGAAATTTCATCTACATATTTCTAAGATATGTGGATAGTTTTCATACTAAAATGGTGTCTTGACAAAAATTGAAACATGGTAAAATCGCATATAACATTTTTATGAATACACTACTTGGAGCTGAAATATGGGGATAATATCAAAGAAAACTGAATGCCAAGCCACTATTACTAGACATATGAGGCCATTCATAGTATCAACTAACTGAACAATTATGGCTTTGATTCATAAAACATTGCAGCATTGGATATTTGAAACTCTGAGTACTGTATACAGGTTTATATCAGAGTACTCTCTGTTGTGATAGAGACTTCATAAAAATGTAATTAATTTACTACAGAAATAACATTTAAAAGTGAATGCATCGTAATTATATTGGCTATACCCAAGGCAACTATTGTGCATAATTTCATTAAATTCCAAATTTGGGCAGAAACCAATGTAAATTTCCTATATTACCCTGAAAGACCCCCTTTGAGACGGTTTCCCGTTCTTCGTGTTTGGCAAAAAGCGGCTGGCTCCATAAAATCACACTGTACATAGGTGTTCTGTTGAGCTTTTTTCAGTTGACTTCCAGAGAAAATATATTAAAATATACTATGACTTGGTAGTTAAATATATTCTTGTACTTATTCACGCATTTTCTGCTGTTGGTCATTACCTATACGCATTTTATTATAGAATAGCTAAGACCGTCCCGTCTTGTTACCTCCTTAAATATGGCAGGTTAATATTATCAAAATAGAAGTAAAACAAAGATCAGGAATCGATACAATTAACTTATTCCACCCATCAAAAACACCAAAGGGAAAGAAACACAAACATAAAGCGACCAGACCATAATGGAAACCTAAACAAAGGAAGGCCATAAGGACAGTTACTTTCCCGCAAAATGGCCATATGGCCATATGGCCAATTTCCAAAATAAAAAGACACAAGTGATACACACAGTAAGTAACAAACAACAACATAAATAAATCGCCTAGGAAGAACCGCCTTGGAACGGTCAGTGGAAAGTTTTCCACTGGGGGCTTAAATCGATTTTACGTTTCAAGTATTCCAGAAATCATTAATTACAATCTTAGACATGTCTATAAGAAAAGTGTTATGGCAGTTGTTGTCATTTCACATCCAAATGAAAGACAAGTTCACAGAAAATCACTTTTCTGTTGTTTTTTTTTTTTTTTTTTTTTTTGTTTTTGTTTTTTTGGCCAACCACCGGTAAGTGCCGGCAAATAGTGTTACTGAGTGATGACGTAGTGCTTTTACCTATCTATACTTTGAAAGCACATCATGCGCGTTAGATTTTCGTTTTTTATTCTTCTTGGTAGGGTAACTTGGTTCTCAGTTTTATCTATCCATCCCAGTTGAAACCTAGGATTAATTTGTCGGGCATGCTATAACAAATGTCCCTATATCAAATTAAACCATTCAACGCAGCCGAATATTGTTACCTTCACTTTGGGCACGTGGACATGGACAGGGTCGTAGTGAGTAAATGCTTAAGCCTATATCATAATACCAAATGTCAACCGAATCAATCATTTCCTTGGAAAATATTAGGTCTTAAATCATTAAATTTATAAATGTGAAACCTAAACATAAAATTCCTATATCCCTGACCACTTCTTTCATGTAATAAGGTGAGCAGAGTCATTGCTCAATAAAATCGTTGACCTACACTTTTCAGCATACCAAATAGGAACCAGGTCCATTATATTATTTGGATAATTTGAGGTCTTAAAAACTGTAACATAAAACTTTAATATAAAACTTAGATCCTGAATTTAATGGTGACTTAGTATACAAATTCAGAAAAAAAACACATGCTTGCAATTATAGTACCAAATTTTGTAAAATTATTCTTCAATATAAAAAACTGGGCATACGACAGACTGCATGCACAGTAGTTAACCTAGTCGCGGTCGATAACCTTGCTTTCCTTTTCGATTGCACGCCTGCGGGTCGGGCCTCAGACTCTATGACGGCTGTGGCCTTAAGATTTACTTAAACTGTTTAAGTAATGTCGGTTGGTGCATGATGCTCTGTCTCTGGCCAGGCCTACTGGACTGGACACCAAATGTTTTTTTGTTTTTATTTTTGCTCCGGCGTTTCCGTTTTTCCTGTTGTCGATTCATCATCGTTGTTTCATCTTTGTATTCGTTTGATTTTATGTTCTAGAGGATGTTGCACTGGTGAGTTAGAAGTCATTCATGCAAACTGAACAAATTATTTGTTTACACCCCGATAGAAACATGGGCAAGGATTGTTGGTACGAAAAAAGCGATTAAATAAAATAGATGTTAAGGCAATGATCATTCATTTATTCTTGCAATTATAGTGCCCAATAAAGTCATTTATTCTTGATTATTGATGACTATCGTTTCATTACATAACATTGTGTAACCCTCAGTTCTGACTGGAGAGAATTCCTTTGTCTTTAAAGGGTAAGGTTTCAGAAGTTGTTCATAGTTGGGATCGGTGGTGATACGACGATTACTGCGATTTTGCATTGAAATAGTTTTTTTTTTTCGCAGTTCTGGTGATTTAGCTTGGCTGGAAAGACATATGATAGACATGTCCTAGAGTGTTATTATTCAAACAATACCAGTTATATCAGCAATAATAAGTAAGGAATAATATTATTGTTTTGCAGTCCGGCGTGACTTTAAATATACTTACAAGGAAAAGAAAGCTATCAAGAAGTTAGGAAAGTGCCTAATTTTGTACTTACCGCCAACAAAAAAAGGCAAGTGTTCCCTTTTGAGGGTGTATCTTTCTCAACAGAAGTACGGAGGTCAGGACTTAGCACACAACAAGTATACTGACCAGAAAAAGGAAATATTCCCAAAGTCGGAAAAATGTCATAGACAAACCTACAATTATCAAAAAGGAAATTGTATGTGTTTTCAGGGTATCACTCTTGCTACAAAGGTACGGAGTTGAGAAACTGTCAAAGAACAAGCATTTATACAGCAACTATACCCACCAGAAACAGAAAGTAGCACAGAAGTCGGTGACGTGCATAATTTTATATTTACCATTAACAAAAAGAAAACTTTGTGTCTCTTACAATGTATACCCCCAGCTACGGAAGGCAAAACTGGTCAAATCACGCAAGTATACTTACCAGAAAAAGAAAGCTACACCAAAGTCGAGAATGTGGCTAAGAAATACTTAGCATAAAATCTAAAAAAAAGATACTGTGTGTCTTGTGTTTTTTTTTTTTCTAGGTTTATCTTGAGACCCGGTGAAGTACGGATGCCAGAACGTGTCACGCAAGAAGTATCAAGATGGGATTTCGACTGATCTAGATTTTTTTTTTAGACTTAACAGATTTTTTCATTGTAGGAGATCAGCTATACTTAATACATGAGGTAGTCTAGAACTCGTATTCTTTTACAGGTTGATACAATCGACCAGTATTGAAAAAAAGATAAATTAAGGAGGCCTTGATAGGGCATATCAATGTTCAAATCATGCTCTGTAAATGGTTTATTGCTTATCATGCTGAAAGAGGCCAGGTGGGATAAGCTTACCATAAAAAGTTAACCAGTGCCTTTGGTCGGGTATTTGTGAACTCTTTGTTAGTGCACTTAAAAGTCCCCATTCCCTTTGTGTTTATAGTTGTGTGAAAGAAAACTTCTGAGACGACAAGAGTTACAATCATACGGTGACGTAAATATATCATGTATGGATTAAAACAGTTTTTGATGTTGCTTTGGTGTTGCATTTGGGTGACACATTTTGGCTAGCCCTGTTAAATAAACAAGGATAGAAGGAGACATGAAACAGTCTTTCCACGGGCTAAAATAGTGGGTTCGTACAATAAGTGTACACTTCTTCGATCGGAGGGGTTAGTTTTGAAGGTGTACCGACTGGAACTATTATATACTTTTCCCAGCGAGAAGAGGTGTTGTATTAATTTTGAATATATATGTCAGCATTACAGAATCAAATGATAACTAGATAAAATATGTACAATGTGAATGGCAGGGCATTAAGTAGATTGTGCAGTTGTACTACAGACGCAAATATGTGTCACCAGAGTAATATATCTGGTATTCCGAAGTAAAAAATATTCGTTTATTGTAATTTCCAAACTTGATCTAAAATAAGAGACATAAAACCGAAGTAATCAAATTAGCTGGGGCACGGAAATACTAATACAGTTAAATGGCGGAATTCGGGGAAAATACAGAAAGAGAACAAAGGCGACTGCGGCGCGCAGAAAAGAAAGAAGAGCAGGAAAGAAAACAAAAGAGACAAGAGGAAAGGCTGAAATTACAAAGACAAAAACAAGCTGAACTGAATCACAGGATGAATAAACTTATTACAGGCACGAGAAAGAGAAACGAAAAGCTTTCGACTGATTTAAGAGAAGATAACTCGAAGATGCAGCCGACAGTTTCGTTAGCGAAGAGGGATACAAGCGATGAGAACCAAAGTAAAACTATCAGTGAAGTTAGAAGAAAATTGCCGGCACCGTCGTTTGTAAAAGATTCTTTTACTGGCGATAAAGAAGTAAAAGACGTTAAGGGGGCAAGTGATATAGTAAATGCGCCCTCTAATGGAATGTCAGTCCAAATGAGGTCTTATCCAAATAGGATAATGGGTGCAACAGGCACTTATAGTCATACCCAAATGATAGACACAGCTAGTAGACAGGACAGAAGAAGGGAAATATCTCTTGGGAAAGGAGATATGATAAGAAAAGAGATGCATTTCAATAGTAAAGATAGTGATGATTCAACATATGAACAGCATCTAGGTATTTCTAGACAACGGCAGGATAGTTATCGAGGAGAAAAAAATGATACACCCACCATTATTCCATGCATCTACTCAGTCACATGAACGGATGCATCCAATATTGAAAGAAAAAGATAGAAAAGCGCCGCCATTACATAGTACGCCCCAAGGCGTTTCCGAAAATAACATATACAATGAGATTTTAGAGTTAGATCGCCGCTTGGGGGATATACGAAAGGAGAATGAAGAGGCAATATTATGCAAGGATACTTCGAAAGAAAGACAATTCAGAGTGTCACAGACAAGAAGAGACGCTAAGAACCCTACTCAGTATCCAAATAGCTTAGAAAGCGGACAAGATACTCAGGAGGACGGTAGAGTACCCGGGGTCGAGAAAAGTATTTCCGAGCCTTCAGATCGTAGAAAGATGATAGAAAGTGATATAATAGTGCGTCCTAAAATTATATCGCATCTGAAACGTTTACAAAGGCAAGGACAAGAAGCATTAGCGGTGAATAGAGAACGATTTAATGCAACTTTAGAAGGTGATAAGAAGAATAGTCGACGTCCTAGAAAATGGCGGAACACAAAGGGATGTTAGAATCTGAGGAGGGATTGGTAGATGATGAGAACCATGATATGTCAGGGGCCGAATACTCAATAGGTGATTATGTTCATAATAAAACGTTAGGAAAAATAACCCCAGGGAGAAAGAGTTCGGGGTTGAGTATAGATATAAATTACCCACAGTAGAGCCCTCTGAACTGATTGTTGAAAAAGGTTTAGATATTACGGATATTAAATGGAGCAAGAGAGAACAGGCAAATAAGATGACGAGTCAACCAAATTATCTCCAAAAGGAGATGACAAGAAAGCAAAATCCAGAGGGAACATGTTTTGGAGAAGAGGAAATGAGGAGAAAGGACAATGAGTTTGAAAGGAGATTGTATTGGCTAGAAGAACAAGAGAAGAAAAGACTGATGCAAGCTAAATTGCAACATACAACCAGGACAGAATGGGAAATAGACAGTAACATGTTAGATGAAATAGCAGTTCTTGAACAAGAGCTTTTAATTAGAGAAGATGAAATGAGAAGAAAAGAAGTAGAGTTTCAAGAGAGATTGAATTGGTTGGAGGGACAGGAAAAAATAATGACTTTTAGTCCGAAAGGAAGTCAGGAAAAGAAGAACAGTCAAAAATCAAAATACGATGAAAGTAGATTGAGTAGCCGAGCGCAACAGTTTTAGACAGAAAAGAAGGATTGTTAAGAAAAGACACTGCAACAGAACAGAAATCTAGTTTGAGAGATGATCAAGATAAACGAGAAAGTCGCAGTCCAACCGAATTTACAGAAACCTTGAAAGATGGAGATTATTCTCTAATGGAAAGAGAACATACATTGAAACTCGAAGAAGAAGACATAAGAAAGAGTGGAGCTGAAATTAAAGAAACAGAACAATTAGAATGTCGGACAGATATTTTCTTGAATAATATTCTGAATAGACGAGAGAAGGAAATATTAGCTAGGGAAGAAGAAGTTCGAAGGAGAGAATCAGAGGTTCAGGAGAAGTTGCACTTAGTTGAGGAGCAAAGGAAAATGTTATCGCATATTCGCATGGGAGTAAGAGAGAATAATGAACAGGTAGTTGGATCTGCTTTAGCCGGATTCAGTTTGCCTTTTGATTCTGAAACTGACCAGAAAAGAGAAAGTCAATCATCAGAACAGGTAGAGAGAGAAACAAGTGGAGACATGGAGACTGAATTGAAGGGAAGTTCAAGTTCAGGAAGTGGTAAAGAACCCAAAACAAGAGCCGTTAAGAAGGAGGACTGTGGACATAAATGATGTACCTAAAGCAACAGATGTGTCGGTGCCGATGGCTGCTATGGATAGACAATTTCCTTTTCCAAAATTTACTCCATTCTCAGGCGATGAACCAAGACCAAAAACAGAAGGTACTTATGATGCATGGAAGTACGAAGTTAATTGTATATTAGAATCAGGGTTGCATCCTGAACAAGTGATAGCACAGGCTATTCGTAAGTCCCTTCGAGGACAAGTCAAACGCGTCCTGTTGCCAATGGGTATCAGTGCTGGTGTAAAAGATTATTTAGAAAGGCTGGAAGGAGTGCTCGGAAATGTGAGCACTGGTGATAGAGTCTTGCAAGGATTCCATACTGCAACTCTAAAGCAGGATGAGCCTGTAGTAGCATTGGGATTACGTCTCGAGGAATTTTTGCAGAAAGCTATAAATAAAGGGCATGTGAAAATAGAGGATAAAGATAGTATGTTACGAAGAAGGTTTTGGCGCTGTTTAAGAAACGACCGTTTGAAAAATGCGACCAGATCAAAGTTCGATTGAGGTTTAAAGTTTGACCAGTTAAGAAAAGCAGTAAGAGAAGAAGAACAAGAAATGAAATTAGGTACTGGTATACAACACCAGACTTTTAAAAGCTAAAGATTCTGAGTCGACAACGGCTAATACAGTAGAGTCGAAGATGGATGTGTTGATGAGTAAACTGTCAGCACTAGAGAGACAAATGAAAGAACTTAATGAAAGACAGAAACAGAGATGGCCAAGAGGACGAACACCACATCAAAACAATCAGCAGAAGAATGAGAGAAATAACAATATGGAGTAGGAGAGACAAAATGAAAAGCAGTCGGAAAACTAGATGGCGTCTCCGTCGCGGGGCAGACCGGGGACAAGCGCCAAACTAGCCCCAATAGCAAACATTTGTTTGATAGACTTATTGGCTACTCCAATGAATCAACAGTGAGCATAAATGGACAAGAAACATATGCTTTGATAGATAGTGGCTCTATGATAACAACGATATCATATGATTTTTATAAGTCTCTTCAACCGTTACCTGATCTACATTCGTTAGTGGAATTCGACTTAACAGTAGAAGGGGCTGGTGGGCACAAGGTGCCATATGCAGGTTATATAGAGTGCACTGTTGAAGTTCCAATTCTACCGTCTCAAAAGTTTGAAATACCCGTGTTGGTTGTTCCAACAAATGAGTATTCTTTAAGAGTACCCGTAATAGTTGGAGAATGTTGTTAGACAATGAACACTGTTGGAAAGCCGAAACAGTACCTAAAGAATGGATGAACGCATTGCTATCCTCTCAACAAAGTATAATTGGAGTGGTCAAGTCAACAAACAAATCTGAGATAACAGTTAATCCTTTCGAAACAGTTACGATATCTGGATTTGTGAGGAAACCCAGAAATGTTGACTCTGTTATAAAAGAACCTACCCAAGGGGCATCTACAAGGATTGGCGTTTGTCCTCGGGTTGTAGCACTTAATAAAGTGGGAAAGAGCCAAAAGGTTCCTGTTCGTATATTCAGTTTGTCAGCAAAGCTTGTGAATATTAAGCCAAACTCAAATATTTGTGAATTGCACGAGGTCAAAGTTTTAAGAACCATAGATCCAGTAGCAACAGAAAGGTCTACAAGGATTAATCAACACATTGTCGGTAAAGGACAACAACCTCTTCCAGAAGCAATTAACTTAGAACATTCAACGATTACAGAATCTCAGAAGGAACGGCTCTTGGATTTTATATACCAATGGAGGAATATTTTTTCAAAAGACGTAAAAGATCTTGGTGAATGTGATCTTCTGAAACATGAAATTAAACTAAGTGATAATGTTCCTTTTAAAGAAGCTCATAGACGTATACCTCCAGCATTGTTTGAGGAAGTTAGAGAACACCTTGCAGTAATGAAGGAGGCAGGTGCAATAAGAGAGGGTCATTCTCCATATTCCTCCAATGCTGTGATAGTCCGGAAAAAAGATGGGTCCATCAGGTTTTGCGTGGATTTCCGCAAGTTGAACAATAAGACTATTAAAGATGCTCACGTCATACCTAGAGTAGAAGAATCACTTCATATACTTGCAGGATCTAAATTTTTCACAAAATTAGACCTGCGGGCTGGTTATTGGCAGGTAGAGATAGAGGGGAAGATAAACCTAAAACAGCATTTCAAGTGGGATCCCTGTTTTTTTTTTTTTTTTTTTTTGTTTTTTTTTTTTAATTCAATAGAATGCCTTTTGGACTCTGCAATGCTCCAGCGACTTTTCAAAGGCTAATGGAGCGATGCATGGGAGATCTGAATCTTCGAAATTTCCTGATATATCTAGATGATATAATCATATATTCGGCAACATTTGAGGAACATCTCGATCGTCTGGAAGCCGTATTTACAAGATTAAAACAGCATAATCTGAAACTCAAGGCAACAAAATGTGAATTCTTCAAAGCTGAGTTATCCTACTTGGAACACCTGGTGTCAGAAGAAGGAATTGAGACAGATCCAGAAGAGATAGAAGCGCTTAAAACCTGGCCAATACCAAAGAATGTAAAAGATGTAAGAGCGTTTTTAGGGTTCACTGGGTACTATCGAAGATATATTAAAAACTTCGCTAGTACCCTTGAATGATCTACTTATAGGACAATATAGCACAAATGCAGGAAAGAAGGGAAAGAAAACTAAACCTACAGCCGTTCCTTTCACATGGAAAGACAGACAGCAAAGCGCATTTGATCTTTTGATAGAAAACTTAACAAGTCCTCCTATTCTAGCCAATGCAGACTACCGGCTACCATTCAAGCTTCATACAGACGCAAGCACCACTGGACTTGGTACAGTACTGTATCAGAATCCAACCGGCATAGATCGTGTAGTGGCTTATGCTAGTAGAGGTTTGAAACAGTCAGAGAGGAATTATCCGGCCCACAAACTGGAGTTTCTCGCCCTTAAATGGGCGGTAACAGAAAAATTACATGACTACCTATATGGTACCAAGTTTGATGTGGTCACGGATAATAACCCTCTGACATATGTTTTCACATCGGCCAAGCTGGATGCAACAGGCCAGCGGTGGCTAGCTGAATTGTCTAACTACAATAAATGCATCAGCAACCGAAGTGGGAAGCATAATGCGGATGCAGACTGATTATCCCGTCGATATGAATCTGAAGCAGTCAGCACCTTGTTGTTTTTGAAGTGTTAAGGGCAGTCGCACATTCTCTTGCTGCAAAAGCAGATGAAATGTCATTTGTTGAATCATTGAGCGATTCAGAGAAGGTTCTGTTTTCTGCCAATGACCAGACTTCAGAAATCGGAGACCATGAACTACAGAGTACAACATTGACACATCAGGACTGGAGGAAGGCTCAGTATGCTGACAACAACATCAGGTTCATAGTGGATTGCTTGATTGAAGATTATGAACCAAACGGCGAGGATGTAGAAAGATACCAAGTAGACAATGGATACGTCCGTGATTGGAGTAAATATAATTTACTACATGGGGTACTGTACAAACAGTCAGGTAAATCAACAGAAGCAGTAAATCGGTTGTGCTTACCAGAATCACTTAAAGAAGATATATTCCATGCGTATCATGATGATTTAGGTCATCAAGGCAAGGAAAGAACTTCGTCTCTTATAAAAAGACGATTTATCTGGCCTGGTATGGATAGAGACATCCAAAATATGATACGTCAGTGTGGGCGTTGTATTAGACGCAAGAAGACACCAACAAGAGCAGCCGAACTAGTAAGCATAACTTCTAGCTCGCCTATGGAGTTAAGTAGAAGTAAAACAAAGATCAGGAATTGATACAATTAACTTACTCCATCCATAAAAGACACCAAAGGGAAAGAAATACAAACATTTAGCGACCAGACCATAATGGAAACCTAAACAAAGGAAGGTCATATGGACAGTTACTTTCCCACAAAATGGCCATATGGCCATCCAAAATTAAAAGACACAAGTGATACACACAGTAAGTAACAAACAACAACACAAATAAATCGCCACAGAAGAGCCGCCTTGGAACGGTCAGTGGAAGATTTCCACTGGGGGGCTTAAATCGATTTTACGTGGCCACAATCCTCGCCCTTACTTCCGTCGCGATTTAGACAAATAATTTGTTCAGTCCGCATGAAGGCCTCCTAACTCATCAGTGCAACATCTCCGTGAACACAAAAATCAAAGAACCACAGAGGTGAGACAACGGTGAGGACTCGACAGCAAGAAACCACTGAAATGCTGGAGCAAAAGAAAACCAACAATTAGACTCCGATGAGCCCGTTAGTCTGCATAGACTACTTGTCTCTAGAGCGGTCAAAAGGTGGCTACGAAAGCATATTTGTGATCACAGATCACTTCTTACGTTATGCGCAAGCGATTCCTACAAGGAATCAAAAGGCAACTACAACAGCTAAAGTTTTATTTGATAACTTCTTCGTTCACTATGGGTTTCCTAGTAAACTCCATAGTGACCAGGGTGCCAACTTCGAATCGAGGGTTATCAAGAAACTATGTAAGCTAACAGGTACCATGAAGACGCGAACTTCCCCATACCATCCGATGGGCAATGGGATGTGTGAGAGATTCAATAAGACATTATTGAATATGCTTGGAACATTAAAAGAGCAACAGAAAGCAGACTGGAAATCCCAAGTCTCATGTCTTACACATGCGTATAATGCGGCAACTCATAAAAGTACAGGTTATGCGCCATTTTATCTGATGTACGGACGCCACCCTAGGTTGGCTATAGACGCTTGCTTGGGGATAGACGATGATGCTGTGAGAACTGAAGACCACTCACGGTATATCGACAAGCTTCAAGAACGTTTATTTTTCGCCTATGAAACTGCAGAAAAGGAGGCTCAGGCAAAAGCTAATGAACAGAAATCGTATTACGATCTACATGTCCGAAACTCTGTACTCAAGGAAGGAGACCATGTTCTTGTAAGAAAAGTCGGTGTAAAAGGAAAGCAGAAACTGAAAGACATATGGGAGGGCCAACCATATGTTGTAAGAAGACAGATAGCTCCTGACAGCACAGTATACGAGGTGCAACAGGAGGGTTCAACTCGTAAAAGTAGAACTTTGCACCGAAACATGCTTCTTCCCTTTTCAGGACTTCCAGATTCAATGGAAATAAAATTGTAAGGGCTCAACAAGAAAAAGAAAAAAGAGCTTGACCGTAGTATAGAAGAAAGTATTGAAAGTGCTTCTACTTCTGACTCAAGCACTGAAGATGAAAGACAAGACAGAAATGACAGGGTGAATAAGCCTCCCCGATATGTCATTCCACAACGCAGAAAAAAAAATCGCAGAATAACAGAGGCCTAATAATGGAGAGAGCAAGTGATTGCGATTCTTTCCCTCTTGAATGCTTACAAGAAAACCCCCAGAACGGTTACAAGTTGGTAGCTGGCATGCTGCTAACGAATATGTGTTTACTGTAAAGCCAGAGGATGTTATTTATGTTTAATAGAAGCTTTCTCTGATCCTGAATCTTGTAATGCAGTCATGTTTTTCTATTACAGATCGATAAAGTAGGTGTGGTATGGTTAAAGGGAGACAGTCATGTCCTTTTATTAAATTGACCTTTATCGACTTGCTTTTACTGATTTACAGATCTTGTTGGGATTGAAGAAGAGGACTGTCAATATTGTTTGTTCTATTAGATTCCATTAGAGAAGCCAAAGCCAGTGAGACGCATTAACAGTTATGAGGTACAGAGAAAAGTGTTTTTAATATTGTATAGTTGACTGTGAAGCATCATCTTTATGTCATTATGTTGTTCGTTGATATATATTGCATCTAAATGAATATGCTGTAACCTTTAAGTACATTAAAACGATTATTTCATGTTATGTTAGAATTGGTAATCAGCGTGACAAGATGATGCCTCCTTGTGTAAGTAAGCCAAATACTTTACTCATAGTTTAGTTAATAGCACCATTGCCTTTAAATCAAGTTCTGTATGAGACACAGAGTGAAGTTAATATTAGTTGTTGTTATCAGGTTTTGAGGTTTCATCTGCTATTTGGAATTTTGTTTGTCATTTTGTTACCTTGTTGGATTTTATCATAAATGTCGGGACGACATTTAATAAAGTGGGGAAGAGTGTAATAGATGGGTCCATAGGGGACAACATATTATATTTTCCAATATGGTCAAAATTGTAATTCCCGACTGAAATTTTGTGTTGCTGCTGTATCCACACCTTCCATCTCACTTAAGTATCCCTTATAATACTTAACAGCCCTTAAGTCTAGGATAGCTCTTTGTTTAAGTTCCATAATACCTGAACAATACTTACATGAGTTAATTTATGCCTCACTGCACTCAGGTTTTGGAATTTGGACGTTGAAGGTGTAGTCATCTTCAACACATATTGAGCTGTTTAGCTTATGTTGAAAATGTATTTACATATATTTTCAGGTTAGTATTGTTTTATTCTAAGATAAGGTTAAGATATTTGCGATTTTGTCTATGTGTGATTTTGATATTTTGAATTAGGTGTATTGTGAATTTGTGACTTACCATGAAAATTGTGAAACAGCGGGGTGTTCATTTAAATGTACACGTCTAAGAATAGTTTATAATACAGCAACCAGAATTCATTAGAGAATAAATGAAATGCCATTTCGTATAATATGATTTGTCATTTCATATATTCCTAACTGCACTCAGGTTTTGGAATTTGAACGTTGAAGGTGTAGTCATCTTCAACGCATATTGAGCTGTTTAGCTTATGTTGAAAATGTATTTACATATATTTTCAGATGTTTGAATAAACCTTGTTGTTGGCATTCTCCATGTTGTGATTCCGGTGGTCTTCAGCGGGAACCCAGTTGCAGTTCTATTACATTAATATTTGTTTTCTTAAATTACCATTTGAATAGATTTTGGAAAAATATCGAATGGTTTTACAATAATTAATTCTAGTTTAATGTCTTAAATATTAGCTGGTGTCTAATCAATTTAGTATAATATTAGATGTCTGCATTGATTAAACGACTTTTCTTGTAACGACTTTTATGTCTGTTGCATTGTCCAACGGGGTTCAACTGTTGGTTTTCTTTTGCTTCAGTGTTCCTGTGGCGTTGCACCGGATCGCTCTGAACACTACGTGCATCTAACCACTTTCTTGCGTTCTGATACTGTTCAGCTTCATAGTCTCTTAAGAGTCAGTTTGGTAGTTGGCCTGTAATCAGCTTGTGTACCTCTCGCGCCACTTACCATTTTCTTGTGCCCTGATACTGTTCAACTTCATCATCTCTTAAGTTGGGAGACATCCTGTTACATGTCCAAAATAGAAATGAAGGCAATGATCTGAAATTGATTCAATTAACCCGCACCTCCCACCAGAGACACTCCAGGGAAAGAAACATGAAATAGCTTAAGACCCTAATGGACATATCGATAGTGGAAAGCAAAAAGGACAGTGACTACCCCCAAAATGGGCTATCAAACCAACAATATAAAAATAGAGGTGGAAGTAATGATTTTTCAAAGACAAAGTATAACAAAATTAAACCGCGACAGAAGAACCGCCTTGGAACGGCCAGCAAAAGGTATTTAATCTATTTTATGCGGCTGCAGTCCTCGCCTTTACTTCCGTCGTGGTTTAGACAAATAATTTTTTCAGTCTGCATTATGTTTATGAAAACCTCTTTATCTCTCTTAAATATTTTATTGTGGTATTTTTAATACACTAGGGGCCAGTTGTTCAAAACTAACGACGTCGTTAGTAAACGAATCGTTTAACCTTTGATGATTTTATATGGCAAATATTCTTTTGCTCACATTTTTTTTTCAGCAAAAATACCAAAATTTTAGATATTGTACTTGCTAGAATAGATAACAATATGACCACTAACAAGCTCGTTTAGCTAAAGTTGCTTTAAACAACTGGCCCCCGGATGGTGTAGTAATTGATATGACATGGCGAAATAGCAATCAAAAAGCTTGGAAATGACAGATCAAAGGGAGATTCTATGCTAACCGTATCCAATCATGTCATTCTTTCCAAACCAAAGAGGAATAAACTATCAGGGGGAAATCTGTGGCAATGCTATGAAAATTTTAATTCAATACCTACATTCACCGTCTGATGAGCGCCCACATAGGAGTTTTATTTTCACTATTCGTTTATTTTATATACAATTCATTATATTGTGCCTGACTAGAAAATTGCAAACGGAAACTGAAAAATGCATGTAAAATCTTTGTTTTCCATTCAGTTAAGCAAGTAACATTCACAGAAATGCATTTGTGATCACTGGAATAACGTACTCAGATCAACTTTAGCTTCAGACATATTTACTGAGGACAATATTGATATGGCGCATGCTTGCTACTACTTGCGACACTTATAGGACTCCACAATAACAATAAAATTTACAAAGAAAAGTAAAACAATACAAATTTACATTACAAAATTTAAGTTAAAATTGTTCTTATCTGTTATTTACTATTATTATTTTTCATACCAAATATCCCCCAGGTATTAGACGTCCTGCCTTGCCGTGGCTCTGGGGGCTCAATTCCAACTTGACACACTGCCGCTGTGGTCTCTGTGCCCACTGGGAAGAGCTAAAGGAAGTACCACCCGTTTGCCGTGGGTGGCGTCCTGTAAGCCGGAAGAAAGGATCCTGGAGGTTGAGGGTTACCTGAGGTGGCGGTGCTTCAGGTGCCCAACACGCCATTTTGGCCTGGCTTTTCGGTGTAGACGGGTGGCCGTGCGGTCCGGCACGGTCAATCGGCTTGTCACGCCGATCCCTAGAGATACCGCTTCGCTTTCTCTTCAACTCTTTTTATATCATTCCTGATACCAACCATATGCCCATTTACCTTACCCTTTTCTGTCTTTTTTAGCTCACCGTCACGTAGTGACGAGGTGAGCTTTTGGGATCACTTTTTGTCCTTCGTCCGTCGTCCGTGCGTGCGTGCGTGCGTGCGTGCGTCCGTCCGTCCGTAAACTTTTTCTTCAAACGACATCTCCTCCTAAACCACTGAGCGGATTTTGACCAAACTTCACAGGAATGATCCTTAGGTGGTTCCCTTTCAAAGTTGTTCAAATGGTTCCGGTCCGTTGCACATATGGGTCACAGGAGCCAAAAATAGATTTTTTTCACCGAAAACTTAAAAAATCTTCTTCTCTGAAACTGCAAGGCCCAGGTCTTTGATATATGGTATGAAGCTTCATCTAGTGGACCCCTACCAAGATTGTTCAAATTATAGTGCTGGGGCCAAAAATGCCCCCGCCCCGGGGCCCTTTGGTTTTACATGGGCTTATATAGGGAAAATCTTTAAAAATCTTCTTCTTTGAAACTGCAAGGCCCAGGTCTTTGATATTTGGTATGAATCTTTATCTGGTGGACCCCTACCAAGATTGTTCAAATTATAGTGCTGGGACCAAAGATGCCCCCGCCCCGGGGCCCTTTGGTTTTACATAGGCTTATATAGGGAAAATCTTTAAAAATCTTCTTCTCTGAAACCGCAAGGCCCAGGTCTTTGATATTTGGTATGAAGCTTCATCTAGTGGACCCCTACCAAGATTGTTCAAATTATAGTGCTGGGGCCAAAAATGCCCCCACCCCGGGGCCCTTTGGTTTTACATGGGCTTATATAGGGAAAATCTTTAAATATCTTCTTCTCTGCAATTGCAAGGCCCAGGTCTTTGATATTTGGTATGAATCTTCATCTTATGGACCCCTACCAAGATTGTTCAAATTATAGTGCTGGGGCCAAAAATGCCCCCGCTCTGGGGCCCTTTGGTTTTACATAGGCTTATATAGGGAAAACCTTTAAAAATCTTCTTCTATGAAACCGCAAGGCCCAGGTCTTTGATATTTGGTATGGAGCTTCATCTAGTGGACCCCTACCAAGATTGTTCAAATTATAGTGCTGGGGCCAAAAATGCCCCCGCCCCAGGGCCCTTTGGTTTTACATGGGCTTATTTTGGGAAAATCTTTAAAAAATCTTCTTCTCTGAAACTGCAGGGCCCAGGTCTTTGCTATTTGGTATGAAGCTTCATCTAGTGGACCCCTACCAAGACTGTTCAAATTATAGTGCTGGGGCCAAAAATACTCCCGCCCCGGGGCCCTTTGGTTTTACATAGGCTTATATAGAGAAAATCTTTAAAAATCTTCTTTTCTGAAACTGCAAGGCCCAGGTCTTTGATATTTGGTATGAAGTTTCATCTTGTGGACCTCTATCAAGATTGTTCAAATTACAGCCCTGAGGCCAAAATTGCCCCCACTCCTGGGCCCTTTTGTTTTTCATAGACTTATATAGGGAAAATCTTGAAAAATCTTCTACTCTGAATCCACAAGGCCTAGGTCTTTGACATTTGGTATGAAGCTTCAGCTAGTGGACCTCTACCAAGATTGTTCAAATTATAGCCCTGGGGCCACAATGCCCCCGCCCCGGGGCCCTTTGGTTTTACATAGACTTATAATAGAGATAATCTTTGAAAATCTTCTTCTCTGAAACAACAAGGCCCAGGTCTTTGATATTTTGTTGTGTAGCTTCATCTAGTGGACCTTTGCCAACATTGTTCAAATTATAGTCTTTTGTTGATATTTGGTATGAAGCTTCACCTTTTTAGACCTCCCTCAACATTATGCACATTATAACCCTGGGGTCAATAATGGCCCTCCCCGGGGCCCACTTGTTACTCTATGGATCAGGTGAGCGATCCAGGGCCATCATGGTCCTCTTGTATCTCTAGAAGGCGGTGGCTAAACGGATCAATCGTGTAGGCATTTTGTTTATACGAGTACATTTCACGTGTATCTCTAACACCTTCGAGTGTGATAACCACTCCATTATGGTGTTCCCTTGTAGGGCTCCACGGAGGGCGGAGAGCACTTTGGACGAAACTAGGATTTTTTTCTTAGGGCTAATGGAAAAAAAACATAACCGCAACCACGCACACAACCGCAACGCAGCTAAACGTAAAAAAGACGAGGATTCATCCGAATCGGATGGACACAGACAAAAAACCAGTCAGCAGTCAAGTCAACAATCGACTCAGCAGTCTGCTGAACCAAATTTTGACAATGTTCCGCGTTTCTTGGTCGTCAAGTCGCTTGACGATACACGAACTGTATCAAGCCTTTCTCCCTTTGTTATCGAGAAAAGTATAAACGCCACAGCCTGACACCCAAAGAGTATTTAAACACTCAGATCAGGTGACCTTCTCTTGGAACTCGAGAGAAAACAGCAAATCACAAGCCTGCTCGCGAATCAAAATAACTCTTCATAACACGCTAAACTCATCGAAAGGAGTGATTCGCAGTCCAGAACTGCGTCCTTGTACAGATGAAGAGATCATTGAGAACTTGAAAGATCAAGGCGTTATTGGTGTTCGTAACATCAAGGTCCGTAGAAGTGATGTACTAAAACCAACAGCTACTTATGTGTTGACTTTTAATACACCAATTCTACCCAAGAAAATCAAAGTAGCATATCTTTCCATTAATGTAGAGGTATACATCCCAAACCCTCTTAGATGTTACTCTTGTCAGGCTTTTGGCCATCACAAAAGCAGAGGTAAGAGAAAAAAACTCTGTCCAAATTGGGGTGAAGAAAAGCATGTTGATAATCACCTCAACTGCAAAAATGAATCCAAATGCGTAAATTGTGATGGCAAACATGCTGTTTTCTCCCGAGACTGTCCGGCGTGGAAAAAAAGAAAAAGAAATACTCACCGTCAAATACCAAAGGGGGATAACATTCCAAGAAGCGCGGAAAATTGTCGAAGAGCGATACATAACACCAACCACCAGTTTCGCCAGCATCACAAAGGGTGCTGGTGTAAAATGTACCAGCTCTGCATCACAGACTGCTGAATCATACATAGCTGAACTGAAAAAATCTGGAGCATGGAGTAAACCCACTCCAGCACCACAAAGTTCAACCACTTTATCCAATGGCGCAATCCAGGTTGCTCCGGATCGGTCGACAGCGACCATACCGAAGCCAGCGCCGAATGTAAAAGAGAAACCCGACTCAGGTCGAACTAATAAGGGATCGGAAGATCCGATCAAAAAACATCAATTGTCTCAAAGACAGACAGAGAGACAACGTAAAATGGAAAGAGAAATATTACATTTCAGAACAGATTTGGATCTTTGAGTGATAGTGATATGGAGTAGACTGAAACTCCATCATCACATAGTGGCAATAACAGATCGAGGTCAACAACACCACGAGTAGGTGGTGGCAGATCTATTTCACCAATTGCAGCTGCATAATAGCTTCTAGTCTTAATCTCTTCATAAAATGGATTTTAAACACAAAATAATACAATGGATTTGTCGAGGTCTTAAATCAAATTAATAAATATAATGAACTCTTATTACTTATTTCGTTATTAAACCCATCGGTTTTGTGTTTGCAAGAAACTTTTTTAAAAACTGATGAAAACATTGATGTCATGGGTTTCAATACATACAACTATATCTATTGTGATGGTAACAAACCATCTGGTGGCAGTTCAATATTTGTTAAATTATGTTTACCACAAAGAGAGATCAAATTAAAAACAGACCTACAAGCAGTAGCAGTATCGGTATCTCTGGATAAAGAAACTACAATTTGCTCTCTATATATCCCACCCTCAATTTCTTTGAAGCCCGAACATCTTGACTCATTGCTGAGTCAACTTCGATCGCCATTTCTTTTAGTTGGCGACTTCAATGGTCACATTATTTTATGGGGCTGTAAAGATATCAATAACAGAGGAGCACTTGTTGAAGATTTTATTTCCAAGAGCGATCCTTGCTTGATGAATGATAAATCTTATACTTACCTTCACCCTGCGACAGGTCATTTGTCTTCTTTAGATCTCTCTTTGTGTCACCCATCTCTCTTCTTGGACTATGACTGGTCTGTTCATGATGATCAGTGCGGAAGTGATTACTTCCCTGATATAATTGAGAGCGTAAACGAACCAGATGAGGACTGTAACCAGAAAGGGAAAATGAATAAAGCCGACTGGGAATTATTCCATAATTTATGTGAAGAAGAGTTATCAGTTGATAACTTTAATGAATCATCCGACATTGTTTCTGATTTCACAGATACACTTATTAATATATCAGAACAATGCATTCCAAAGACCTCCACAAATACTAAGAAAAGCAAGCCTTGGTTTAATAATGACTGTAAAGAAGCTATTCAAAAGCGTAAACAGGCTTTAAATAAGTTCTGCAAAAGTCCCACTTCAGAAAAGCTAAACAACGTAAAAGTTTTAAGAGCTTAAGCTCGGCGAACAATCCGAGCTTCCAAACGAAAGTCATGGAGAGAATATGTCTCCAAATTGAACTACGTAACCCCGATTAAAAAGGTTTGGGATATGGTACAAGAAATTACAGGAAAAACAAAGTCCTATAGTTTTACACATTTAAATACTGAATTTGACACAATAGCTTCAACAAAAAAAAAGATAATCCAGATACTCTCGGGAGCACATTCTTGAGAAATTCATCATCGCGTAATTATTCTGATACTTTAAAAAATTTCAAAAAGGATCAAGAGAAAAGAAATCTAAACTTTAAATCCCTTAATCACGAAGAATACAACAAACATTTTAACTTATCCGAACTCGTTGAAGCCATTGAAAAATCACATGATACGGCAACCGGCCCCGATGAAATTCATTAGCAGATGCTTAAGCATCTGCCAAAAAGTTCCCTTTCAACCCTTTTAGATATCTTTAATAATATTTGGGAAACGGGGGTCTGTCCTGAGAGCTGGCGTTTAGCTACAGTTGAACCAGTTCCGAAACCAGGGATAGATCATGCAGAACCTACAAATTATCGTCCGATAGCTTTGACAAGTTGTTTGTGTAAAACATTGGAGAGAATAATAAACCAAGGATTAGTCTGGTACTTAGAGTCCAACAACCTCATTTCAGAATATCAGTCGGGTTTTCGTTCGGAACGTAGTACCAACGACAATTTAATAAGACTAGAAACATTTATACGAGATGCTTTTATTAACAAAGAACACGTAGTAGCTGTCTCTTTCGACATGGAGAAAGCATATGATACAACATGGCGTTATGGAATATTGAATATTAAGAGGAAAACTTCCCAGTTTTATTGAAAGCTTTTTAGGGGAGCGCATGTTTCAGGTGCGTGTGGGGTCTACCGCGTCAGATCTCTATGATCAAGAACAGGGTGTCCCACAGGGTAGTATTCTTTCAACTACGCTATTTAACATCACAATAAACAATATTGTACAATGTTTGGAAGACAAAACCGATTGTTCATTTATGTTGATGATTTTTGTATATGTTACCGTTCAAATAATTTGAAAACAATTGAACGAAAGTTACAACAAACTTTAAAATGAATAGAAGAATGGACTGATAAAAATAATTTGAAGTTCCTTAAGTCGAAAACGCAGTGTGTTCATTTTTGTTAACTACGGAAGAAACATGAACATCCTTCCCTGTTTTTATACGGATCACAAATTCCTGTTGTTGAAGAAGCCAAATTTCTTGGGGTCATATTTGATAAAAAAGTATCTTTTATTCCCCATATTAAATATCTTAAAGCGAAATGCTTAAAAGCTTTGAATCTTTTGAAAGTTTTAGCTCATACAAGTTGGGGAGCAGATCGGTATACTTTAATACATCCTTACCGGTCTTTAATAAGATCTAAATTAGATTATGGGTCTGTTGTTTATGGTTCTGCCAGAAAGTCCTATTTAAAATCCTTGGATAATATCCATCACCAAGGCCTTCGTCTGGCTATGGGATCGTTCCGTACTTCTCCCGTATTAAACCTTTATGTAGAAGCAGGTGAACCATCTTTAACTTCGCGCAGAGATAAACTTTCTCTTCAGCATGCTATTAGACTTGCTGCTAATCCATCTAACCCGGCATCCAAAATTTCATTTCCACCTCAATTTGTAAATAAGTATGGAATTAAACCCACAGCAATCAAACCTTTTGGATTACGTATTTTATCACTGCTAGAAAATTCAGGTACCGACCTTAAAAATATTCAAAAACATTAAACGGCCGAAGTTCCATCTTGGTGTATTAAAAAGCCTTCTATTCTGTTTGACTTACATGATGGTAAAAAATCCGAATCAAATCCAATGCTACTCAAACAAAACTTTCAGGTAATGCAGTCACGTTATGATGATTACCAACAAGTCTATACTGATGGTTCCACAGAAGGAGAAAAAGTTGGTTGTGTGTATGTTGCTCAAGATACGCTACAAACCTTGCGCCTTCCAGATGGTTCATCTATTTTTACAGCTGAAGCCAAAGCAATAGACCTAGCTTTAGATTTTATCAGTTCTTCATTTCAAAAATCAATTATATTTTCTGATTCACTTTCTGTGCTTAAGGCTTTAGACCAAATCCTCAAATAGAAAAACTGATCGAAAAACATCAAGAAATTTCTAAAACGCACCAAATCTTGTTTTGTTGTCTTCCGAGCCATATTGGTATTGTCGGCAATGAGTTGGCTGACAAGAAAGCAAAGGAATCGCTCAATCTTGATCCGTCTGTTTTTAAAATTCCTTTTAATAATTTTAAACCATTTATCAACAGATACATCTTGTCGGAATGGCAAGGCGAATGGGACCATGCAATAAATAACAAACTCCATGCCATTAAACCTGTCGTTGGAAAAAAAATGCTCTCCTCCACAGTTTTTCAGGAAAGAGGATGTAGTATTAACACGACTGAGAATTGGCCATACTAGAGTAACTCATTCTTATATTTAAATGGTGATGAACAGCCTTCCTGTATAGGCTGTGATCAGCCATTCACTGTGAAACATATTTCAATTGAATGTGTAGACTTTTCACAGTCCCGTAACTTATTCTTCAAAGCTGACAATTTGCAACAATCGTTTCAAGATGTACCTTTTGAAAATATTATTCTATTCTTAAAAGAAATTTGACTTTTTCATAAGATTTAACTGTTTACGATTTTTATACATATCTAACTAACTTTTTTACTTTTAATATCCTCATAATTCTCAATGCCGTTAACCATTATCCGTTTGATGCTTATGACCCACAAAGAGGGTTGACGCGTCGTTAAACACGAAATCATCATCATCATCATATTTGGTACCGCGATGGATATAGGTCCCACACTTTATTTAATAGTACCCTTTTGCACACAACGAGTTCGGATAAGTTAAAAGCTTTGTTGTATTCTTCGTGATTAAGGGATTTAAAGTTTAGATTTCTTTTCTCTTGGTCCTTTTTGAAATTTCTAAAAGTGTCAGAATAATTACGCGATGATGAATTTCTCAAGAATGTGCTCCCAAGAGTATCTGAAATATCTTTTTGTTGAAGCTATTGTGTCAAATTCAGTATTTAAATGTGTAAAACTAGAGGACTTTGTTTTTCGTACAATATCCCAAACCTTTTTAATCGGGGTTTCGTAGTTCAATTTGGAAACATATTCTCTCCATGACTTTCGTTTGGAAGCTCGGATTGTTCGCCGAGCTTTAGCTCTAAAAACTTTTACGTCGTTTAGCTTTTCTGAAGTGGGACTTTTGCAGAACTTATTTAAAGCCTGCATTGTTCTGATATATTAATAAGTGTATCTGTGAAATTAGAAACAATGTCGGATGATTCATTATAGTGATCAACTGATAAATCTTCTTCACATAAATTATGGAATAATTCCCAGGCGGCTTTATTCATTTTCCATTTCTGGTTACAGTCCTCATCTGGTTCGTTTATGCTCTTAATTATAACAGGGAAGTGATCACTTCCGCACTGATCATCATGAACAGACCAGTCATAGTCCAAGAAGAAAGATGGGTGACACAAAGGGAGATCTAAAGAAGACAAATGACCTGTCGCAGGGTGAAGGTAAGTATAAGATTTATCATTCATCAAGCAAAGATCGCTCTTTGAAATAAAATCTTCAACAAGTGCTCCTCTGTTATTGATATCTTTACAGCCCCATAAAATATTGTGACCATTGAAGTCGCCAACTAGAAGATATGGCGATGGAAGTTGACTCAGCAATGAGTCAAGATGTTCGTGCTTTTAAGACAATGAGGGTGGGTTATATAGACAGCAAATTGTAGTTTCTTTATCCAGAGAAACCGATACTGCTACAGCTTGTAGGTCCGTTTTTAATTTGATCTCTCTTTGTGGTAAACATGATTTTAAAAAATTTGAACTGCCACCAGATTGTTTGTTACCACCAGAATAGATATAGTTGTATGTGTTTAAACCCCTGACATCAATGTTGTCATCAGTTTTTAAAAAAGTTTCTTGCAAACACAAAACCGATGGGTTTAATAACGAAATAAGTAATAAGAGTTCATTATAATTTGATTTAAGACCTCGACAATTCCATTGTATTATTTTGTGTTTAAAATCTATTTTATGAAGAGATTAAGACTAGAAACTATTATGGAGCTGCAATTGGTGAAATAGATCTGCTACCACCTACTCGTGGTGTTGTTGACCTCGATCTGTTATTGCCACTCTGTGATGATGGAGTTTCAGTGAACTCCATATCACTATCACTCAAAGATCCGAATCTGTTCTGAAATTTAATATTGTCTCTTTCCATTTTACGTTGTCTGTCTGTCTGTCTTTGAGACAATTGATGTTTTTTGATCGGATCTTCCGATCCCTTATTGGTTCGACCTGAGTCGGGTTTCTCTTTTACATTCGGCACTGGCTTCGGTACGGTCGCTGTCGACCGATCCGGAGCAACCTGGATTGCGCCATTTGATAAAGTGGTTGAACTTTGTGGTGCTGGAGTGGGTTTACTCCATGCACCAGATTGTTTCAGTTCAGCTACGTATGATTCAGCAGTCTGTGTTGCGGAGCTGGTACATTTTACACCAGCACCCTTTGTGATGCTGGCGAAACTGGTGGTTGGTGTTATGTATCGCTCTTCGACAATTTTCCGCGCTTCTTGGAATGTTATCCCCCTTTGGTATTTGACGGTGAGTATTTCTTTTTCTTTTTTCCACGCCGGACAGTCTCGGGAGAAAACAGCATGTTTGCCATCACAATTTACGCATTTGGATTCATTTTTGCAGTTGAGGTGATTATCAACATGCTTTTCTTCACCACAATTTGGACAGAGTTTTTTCTCAGACATCTGCTTTCGTGATGGCCAAAAGTCTGACAAGAGTAACATCTAAGAGGGTTTGGGATGTATACCTCTACATTAATGGAAAGATATGCTACTTTGATTTTCTTGGGTAGAATAGGTGTATTAAAAGTAAACACATAAGTAGCTGTTGGTTTTAGTACATCACTTCTACGGACCTTGATGTTACGAACACCAATAACGCCTTGATCTTTCAAGTTCTCAATGGTCTCTTCATCTGTACAAGGACGCAGTTCTGGACTGCGAATCACTCCTTTGGATGAGTTTAGCGTGTTATGAAGATATATTTTGATTGGAAGATCAAAGAGATTCTTTGTGGCGAGCAGGCTTGTGACTTGCTGTTTCTCTCGAGTTCCAAGAGAAGGTCACATGATCTGAGTGTTTTAATACTCTTTGGGTGTCCGGCTATGGCGTTAATACTTTTCTCGATAACAAAGGAAGAAGGGCTTGATACAGTTCGTGTATCGTAAGCGACGTGACGACCAAGAAATGCGGAACATTGTCAAAATTTGGTTCAGCAGACTGCTTACTCGATTGTTGACTTGACTGTTGACTGGATTATTGACTGTGTTCATCCGATTCGGATGAATCCTCGTCTTTTTTACGTTTAGTTGCGTTGCGGTTATGTTCGTGGTAGCGGTTATGTTTTTTTCCATTAGCCTTAAGAAAAAAATCCTAGTTTCGTCCAAAGTGCTCTCCTCCCTCCGTGGAGCCCTACAAGGGAACACCATAATGGAGTGGTTATCCAACTCGCAGGTGTTAGAGATACACGTGAGATATACTCGTATAAACAAAATGCCTACACGATTGATCCGTTTAGCCACCGCCTTCTAGAGATAAAAAGACAGAAAAGGGTAAGGTAAATGGGTATATGGTTGGTATCAGGAAAGATACAAAAAGAGTTGAAGAGAAAGCGAAGCGGTATCTCTAGGGCTCGGCGTTACCAGCCGATTGACCGTGCCGGACCGCACGGCAAACCGTCTACACCGAAAAGCCAGGCCAAAGAGGTATGTTGGGCACCTGAAGCACCGCCACCTCAGGTAACCCTCAACCTCCAGGATCCCTTCTTCCGGCTTACAGGACGCCACCCACGGCAAACGGGTGGTACTTCCTTTAGCTCTTACCAGTGGGCACAGAGACCACAGCGGCAATGTGCCCAGTGGGAATTGAGCCCCCAGAGCCACGGCAAGGCAGGAAGTCTAATACCTGGGGGTACCAAATATGAACCAAGCCCTTGTTTTGAAAACTATGAGCTCTCAAATAGACTTTACGCAAATGCTGACTCCAACGCATACGCCGGGAGCACTGCGTCTGGACGAGCTAAAAAGGCACACCTGCCTTCACTTTTGTCAAACTACAACTGCCAAAGGTTTCAAAACTCTTACCAGTGGGCACAGAGACCACAGCGGCAATGTGCCCAGTGGGAATTGAGCCCCCAGAGCCACGGCAAGGCAGGAAGTCTAATGGGGGGGGGGTACCAAATATGAACCAAGCCCTTGTTTTGAAAACTATGAGCTCTCAAATAGACTTTACGCAAATGCTGACTCCAACGCATACGCCGGGAGCACTGCGTCTGGACGAGCTAAAAAGGCACACCTGCCTTCACTTTTGTCAAACTACAACTGCAAAAGGTTTCAAAACATATGTGTATCGCATCCGTAAAAAGTTTAGGAGGCGTGCACAACAGCACTAGAAAACATACACATCTAATTACTATATTAACGGACTATTCCTTTACAAAATATCAGCAATGCCTAAAATAGATTCCGATTTATAGACAATGAAGGCTCTGAATATTTAAATTCTCCAGTCAACTTGTCTTTTGAGAGGGTAAAGATCTTTTTTTTTTTTTTTTGAAAAGTCGTTCAAGGTATATCGCAAGGCTAAAAAAGTCGATACATTACAGACTGTAGGTACAGTCAAACAGTTATGTTGAAACTAAATATATATATTTTCAGGCTTATATTTACTGTTATTCGACGAGCAATCGGAGGTGGTGATATCTACGACATGAGGCGATCAGACCTAAATGGGTCAAATACGGAAGACATAAAAGCAGGGTTTTCGACTTTTTTCTGCCTAGCTGTGCATATGTATGGTGGGTATTTTAACATTTCCTATTGGAAACATTGCCTGAAAGTAAAGATTCCATAGTCTAAATGTCGACATAGTAGTGTTATTACAAAACTTAAACAATGGCTGTGCACAGTAATAGATAAGGTTGGTATTGTGTGATAACTGAAGGACAGTTTTTGTCAGTATTCCATAAAAACCTATGCTGTGGGGTTTCATAAGAACTGCCTCGAGAAGGCGATTTTAATGAATACCCAAAGCATGGGTTCATGCAGAAAAAACCAAACTGTCGTTCAATTATCCCAAACTTCACACCTTATATGTCTCTATTGCGCTGACAGGTCTCTTAGTAAAGGAATGGAAAATGTCCCTGAACGGAAACTTTTACTTTTTTTTCAACCTTACAATTTCTGTATTTGTTAAACAAACAGTGTAGTTCCTGGTCAGATTCTGCATTCTGCGGCTTCTTATCTTGGCCTACACTACGGGTAAATGTCCAAACAAATAAACCCAGTCCCAGTTTTACGGATAACAAATCCTTTCAACATAGCACTCTTGTCTCAAGGCGACAACAATAGCATCGCTATAAATAACCGTTTGCATACTTTCCTATAAGATCAGCGCCAGTCACGTAGACAATCGAAGGGTTTTCGGTCGAGTATAAACCGACGCATTGAACTCAGGAAAATACTATAGGAATGAAATATCTTTTTAGTGGATTTCATATAAAAAAAACAACAACAATAAAATGGATAATCCATTTCTTATAATACAAACTTCCTCATTGAAATATTAAAAGTCAAACCAAAATGGTAATTCTTTAGAGTTCTAATGAACTTACCAATTGCCACGGATGATTATTCAATTAGAAGCTGCCATATTTGAAAGGAACACAAGCGGAAAAAAATAAAAAGCGCCAAGTCTTCAAGCTCCCTAATTTACGTTTTCAGTAATTTCCAAACTTTTAATCGAATGCAGTTGATGTTACTTCATATACAATAACGTAATGCACGGGCTCTAAACGTGCTGTTGGACGTGCCGATATATTGATACCTATCTCTTTGGGAAAATTTGCTGAGATTCTGCTCGTATAATATATGGAAGTATAAAACCTTTATTTAAACCAGTCAAATCGCTCGAAATGTACATTATGATAGAGAAACGGAATGATGATACATTTAAGCATTATGAATAGCGATCAAAAAAACATTTCGCTTCTGACGGTGTGCACCTTGTGTGCATTCCTCCTCTTTAAGGAAGGACCAATCGTTTGGAAAATTTCCGTAAACTTTTTGTTTCTTGCTAACTCTTCCTAAAGTTTGCATGAAATCAAGCTGTAACTTGTTTTGTTGTTAGACAGTGCTTCAAATACACTTTATTTTTATTCCCTTTTGAAAATATTTGTATTTTTCGTTTTTGTTTCCGGCGAAATCCTCCTATATTTAACATCCAATCACGCTGAAACTAGTTAACGGTAACGCAACGTTTAAACAGCGGATATTTGTTAAATTTAAGTACATCAAATACTAGCAGAATATTATTTTTTTGGTTATGCGATGGGGTGGGGCGGGAAGGGGGAAAACACGAATATGTAACATTCGGACCCTAATGGAACATCTCTAGCGGAAAGCCGAAAGGACAGTTACAGTCCCACAAAATGGCAAATTGGATGCCCAAAACAAACTTATATAAGCGCTACACACATGCAGAGGCAAACAATACCAAAAAATAATCGCAACAGAAGAACCGCATTGGAACGGTCAGTGAAATATATTTCACTAGGTGTGTGTGTGTGTGGGGGGGTGCTTAAATCGATTTTACGTGGCCGCAATCATCTCCCTTACTTCCTTCCATCACGGCTTAGACAAATACATCAAGAAACAACTGAAATATAAACCAACAGACGGTCTACGGTTTCCTGCTTTGCCGTGGCGCTGGGGGCTCAATTTCCACGGGGCACATTGCTACTGTGGTCTTTGTGCACATTGGGAAGGGCTAAAGGACGTACCACTCGTTTGCCGTGAATGGCGTCCCGTAACCCGGGTGAAGGAGTCCTTGAGGGTTAATTGGATTTGAGTGTTTCAGGTGCCCAACACACCTCTTTGGCCTAGATTTCGGTTAGACGGGCGGTCGTGCGTTCCGGCACTGTCAATCAGCTGGTCGTGCCAAGCCCTAGAACTAACCATTCACGTTTTCTTCCTAGTCTTGTATCCACTTGAATTCACACCGTTTGCAGATAACGTCTTTAAACAACCTTTCCTCGAACAAGTTTGATTTTCAAGGTCATGGCCTCAAGGTCAAGGTAACTATGGCTATTTCTAGAAAACACTTCGTCATCGCTCTATTGCCTACATTTATGGACGGATATTGACCTTGAAAGTCGAACTGGCTCGATATATTGTCATAAGCAACATTTGTGTGAAGTTTTATTAGTATCCGTCCATAAATGTAGGCAATAGAGCGATGACGAAGATTCTCTAACAATAGCTATAGCGAAATTGACCTTGAAGCCATGACCTTGCAACATTTGTGAAAAGTTATATTAATATCCGTTCATAAATGTAGACATTGGCGTCTAACTGTTGGTTTTCTTTTGCTCCAGCATTTCTGTTGTTTCTTGCTGTCGAGTCCTCGCCGTAGTTTAATCTCTGTGGTTGTTTGGTTTTTGTGTTCACGGAGATGTTGCACTGATGAGTTAGAAGGTCTTCATGCGGACTGAACAAATTATTTGTCTTAATCGCGACGGAAGTAAGGGCGAGGATTGTGGCCACGTACAATCGATTTAAGCCCCCATTGGAATTCGTTTCCGCTGACCGTTCCAAGGCGGTTCTTCTGTCGCGGTTTATTTTTGTTATGGTTTGTCTTTGGGTGTTTGTGTCCCTTATATTATTTTATTTTGCATAGCCTATTGGGCATTTTGTTGGAAAGTAACTGTCCTTTTGGCTTTCCGCTGTTGGTGTTTCCGTTGGGGTCTGTCGCTTCATGTTTGTGTTTCTTTCCCTTTGGTGTCTCTGATGGAAGCTGTGGGGGTAATTTTATCGATTCCTGATCATTGCCTCTACTACTATATTGTAGCAATGACAAAGTTTTTCTATATGTAGTCAGTGACCTTGACCCGAAGGTCATTACCTTGAAGGTCGAAGTCGCGCGAGATATTATCATAAGCAACATGTGTGTGAAGTTATATTAACATCCTCCAATGAAGGTAAGTGCAAGAGCGATGACAAAAGTAGATTAGTACGGAACCAATGCTATATCCCCAACCACGACCCCCACCTAACATCTTCTATATGCGAGGCTTAACTATCATAATAATTGGCAGATTTAAACCGAATTCAAACATGACCTGCATTTGGTAATAATATACCTATGTATGAAATTTGAATCCAATCCACCAAGGTTTTCAAAAGATATCACACGGAAAATATTTTTCAGGTAAAAAAACCAAAGTTGAGTAGAGCCATAACTCTCATAATTATTATGCGAAATCGATGTGTTAGGAGGCCTTCATACGGACTGAACAAATTATTTGTCTAAATCGCGACGGAAGTAAGGGCGAGGATTGTGGCCACGTAAAATCGATTTAAGCCCCCCAGTGGAAATCATTCCACGGACCGTTCAAAGGCGGTTCTTCTGTGGCGGTTTATTTATGGTGTTTTTTGTTACTCACTGTGTGTATCGCTTGTGTCTTTTTATTTTGGATGGCCATATGGTCATTTTGTGGGAAAGTAACTGTCCTTGTGGCCTTCCTTTGTTTAGGTTTCCATTATGGTCTGGTAGCTTAACGTTTGTGTTTCTTTCCCTTTGGTGTCTTTGATGGGTGGAGTAAGTCAATTGTATCAATTCCTGATTCATTGTTTTACTTCTACTTGACTTGTATTTTATGACTATATACCTGTGTATAAAATATCAATCCTATTTATCAATGTTTTAGAAGATATTGCACAGAAACCATTTTTTTCATGTAAAAATTAAGTTGAAAAGGGACATAACTCATAATAATTTGCGGATTTTAACTGAAATCGAACTTGACCTGTATTTTATGGTATATACCTGTGTGCAAAATTTGAGTACAATCCTCCAATCTTTTCTAAAGATATTGCACGAAAACCGTTGTACGGGACGTACGTACGAACAGAGGTTATACTATATGCCACCCATTTTAAAATGGCATGCACGTAACAAACTCAGATAAATTCGGACAGACAACGCAATGGCTCAAGAGACAATCTAAAAATCGTAATCGTTTTGGAACTTTAAGTGACAGCAGTGACATGATGTTGTTTATACAAGATCAAGGTCACAAATAACGCCTCCGTAATAGTTTCTAGTCTTATTACCTCTGTACAATGTCTTCAAAACACAAAATCAATGGAATTGTAGAGGTCTTAAATCAAACTATAGTGAACTGTTATTACTTCTATCATTACATGACCCATCGTATTTTTTATTTTGGTTTACAAGAAACTGTTTTAAAACGGATGGTAAATCTATGTCAAAGGTTTCAATGCATATAACTATATCTATTTTGAAGGTTCAGTTTTCGTTAAGTCTTGTTTGCCAAAACGAGGAATCAAAGTTAAAACACGACTACAAGCTATAGCGGTTCATGTTACGTTGAATAGAGAAATTACATTTTTTTTCATATATATATACCCTCTTCGTTTTCATTTACAACTGAGCATCTTCAGTCGTTGCAGAGTCAATTTCCTGCACCCTATATTTGAGTAGGTGATTTTAATGATCACACCATTCTTTGGGGATGAAACGATAATAATAAGAGAACAAAATTAGTGAATATTTTTTACAAACAAACAAACTTTGCTTGGTGAAAGATGTCTTATACTTATCTTCATCCTGCAACAGAACATTTGTCTTATTTGGTTCTCTCATTGTATCCATTGGTCATCCATGTCTCTTTTGTAGACTTTTCATAGATTACTCAAATATAGGGTGAAGGAAGTTGACTCAGCAACGACTGAAGATGCTCAGTTGTAAATGAAAACGAAGAGGGTATATATATATATGAAAAAAAAAATGTAATTTCTCTATTCAACGTAATCAGAGAATTAAATAAGAAAATGGGGATAAATCTACAGACCAATGATATAGACATCGCTCATAGGATAGGCAGAATGAATAAAGATAAGAAGTCAGGAAGATGTATAATAGTTAAGTTTGTCTCTAGGATGTCAAAGATAAAATGCTTAAAAGGCAGAAAAGAGAAACTTAAAGGCAGTAATATATACATACAAGAAGATCTGACAAATATGAACTACTCAGTTCTTATGGCCACGAAAGGGAATGATGAAGTAGATTCATCTTGGTCTATAGATGGAACAATATATGTTAAATGGAAAGGCAGTAGTGCAATTAAAAAGCTTGAATACGCAGACTACGCTCAGTGGCTAGATATTCTCCATTGAAATGATAAATGAAGAAAAATAAAAAAATAAATAATGAAGATTAATATTAAACTGAGGTATTAACCTTTAGCCTGCTGAATATTCAATTAAGCTACATCCGTTTCTGACTTTGAACCAATCAGATTACTTGGTGCGATTTGTTTATGCATATTCATAAGCTGAATGTCAAACAATGTAGATCCTGATCAGATGGCTTCTTTAGGAGCCAACTGATCTGGATCTACACTGTTTGCAAAGATAGGGCTTGTCGACAACAGCAGGATAAAGGTTAAAAGCCCTATATGCAAAAATAATTAAGCGAAATAACGGTATTGCGATCGATTGTGCATCAAATGTTCAAAAAGCAATAATACTGCTAGGCCCAAAGTTCTGTTGGCCATAGGACTCCGCATCACGAAAGTGCGCTTATGTATTATTTTGGTTCCCTTAGACCACACTTACGTAGGGTAGAGTCAACATTCTGCCCATCTTGCTGGACATGTCAAATTATATACGTGCAATCAATGTGGATCCAGATCAGATGGTTACTGAAGAAGAATCCATCTGATCGGGACCCACATTGCTTGTCATTAGGTCGGTGGATTTGAATACCTCACACATTATATTCAAGCTGTATGGTCGACTGAAAAGGGTGTCAATACTTTGATTATTTAGATAAGGAGATATTTAAACAAAAAACAAACAAAAGTCATTGCTTCCAAAGTTGACAAGGTATCGATCTTCACTCTCTCTCTTTCTCTCGTGACATGAGAGAGCTTAATGTCTTTCGTGAGGTATACAATGTGTTTTTAAACCACTCATGCACGAATATGAATACACATCTTTTACCGTATAATAATAAGTATTGGTCACGAAAGAGAACTTGCTGAGGTTTTTTTTTTCAATAATTTGTACATATGTATCGGCAAAAAGGGTGCCTTTAATCTCGAGAACATTCCTATGTAATATTGACCCCCTTCGAACCCCACTTTTATAAAGTGGAAATGGGGTTTACAGGGGTAAACGATGTTTTTCCTAATTCGGCTCGAGGGCATGGATTGTGGGTACTCGATAGAACCGGCTCGTAGATGCGGTTCTAGATGGTCCCCGCAGTCTGTGTGGCGGGCGGGGATTAGAAGGGTATCCCAATTTTTAATCTTCATTTTTTTCCATTCTTGTACAAAAAACAAATGACAACGTACTTGAATAGGTGTGTTATCGTGATGTTATAGCACTGATGCCGATGTTTTCCAGTATTTGTACATAACAGCTATATTTCCTTGCGGTCCATGTATATAGGGGTTTTATATGCATCGCGAAATCATACCAGTATAATTTTGATCCCCCACCCCCTTGAACCTCACTTTTTGAACGGGACTGACCGGGGGCATAGGTCGTGGGAACCAGGTAGAAGCGCCTCATGGAGGCGGTTCTGACGGGTACCCACGATCTGTCTTTAGTGCAGAAATAAGATAAATAAGAAAAGAAAATCTTAATTGAAATTGCTCAGTTTTAGACCAAACGATTTCCATTGTACTTGAGATGGGCGTGCTTTCGTTATATGTTTTTATTGACATTAACCCATTATATATTGAATTAGATCTTCCATCTTCTATATAACGCAATTTTCATTTGAAACTTATATGAAATAAGAAAATTTGGAATCTATTGGCCTGTTCGGGGGTGCACAGTGTATACGCGCACACGTGTGTATTATCACAATAACCCTATGCGAACATGTCTTTCATTGTATTTCTCTCTTCCGCCTTCCTTTCACGATTCTTACATTTCGGTTTCGGTAAGAGTGGTGACAATGGAACGGAAGAGAGAACGAAGAAAAAAAGTGCTTCAACTCGTCCCTTTCCCACTTTCTCTCCTGTATTTTATTTCGGCAGGAGAGGGGTGGTTGGTAGTGTGTGTGGGGGGGGGGGCATGGGTTGTAATGGTAAAATTATTTTTGCTTTAGCGCGTCTGGGCAGCGCCACTGTAATTGAGTTGAGTATTTTATTATCATTGTTATTATTATTATTATTATTATTATTATTATTATTATGTAATAGAGCATATATACATACGGTCGGGTTTCATTTATTCTAATACCTTCATATCAGGGCCTGAAATTTTATTCCGGTGTGAATTAAACAGGGTCTACGGCCCAGGCCATGCACCATGATATTGTATATTTGAGTGTACTCATTTGCATTGTCTCACGGGGACGATCCAAATGGATGCACAGAACATACCTTTTCAAAAGAAAATAAACAATCTATACATTAATTCACATAAATATCCAAGTATCTGATGTTAGGGGGAAAATTTAGATTGTTGCTATGCCCCGGTTTGTAGTCATATGCTTGTATTGTTCGAATTTGTTTTTTGTCCGGAGTACACGGTAATTCATTACGTGAGCACGCTTATATAATCCTGAGTTCCGTGAATCTCGCTGTTATTTGGTGACACTGGGGGTTACGCGTGTTAACCTTATTTTTCTTGTATCTGCTCTGTTCTGTTCTGTTCTGTTCTGTTCTGGAGTGCGAGTTGTGGTTTGCGTATTCGAACCGCCTCACCAGAATCGTCTCGATGAAGTGGTTCTGGTCCGTACCCGCGGTCTGCGTCTTGGACGGAGATAGGGGGAATTATTTCTCATCTTCAAAACTTCATTTTCTTTTTTTATTTTTTTGGACACATCATTTATAATGTATTTGTATAGGCGTGTTCTCGTGATGTTTTGCCCTTTATTTAATAACAGAAGAGATCCCCGTAAGTTTTTTCTGCTTCATTATGGCAATGTAGCTTTGCATTCCTAAGTCCACATGATTATCACTGATACTTGTAGACTTATATAGCTGTTGTAAATGTAATGAAAACGAGAAATTATCAGTAAAGCGTATCCATGTGCTAAGATTCAGACGACAGTCTGGACCCCGATCAGACGCTACAGAAAGTGATGTCTGACGGGGACCCACACTGTTAGCAGCATATATGACTGGGACCATTCGTATTTTTTTTTTTCAACACAAACAATTTATGTGTTGTCGATGTTTTTTTAGTTAAAGTGGCGGTGAAGTTTAAAAAAAAAAATAAATAAATAAAAAAAAAATAATAAGAAAATCAATGAAGCATCAGCTATGCTCGTATGCTGGGATTAAGAAGACGATGTGGACGCCGGTCAGACACCACTTTTCGCGGCGTCTGATCGGGGTCCACACTGTTAGCTTCAAACAAAAGACATGGAGAACTATTCGTTCTAGAGTGTCTCCCTTTTTTCAGGTTTTGAGGCGGTCGACCTAAGAGTGCAGTCAAGTAACATAGGTTTATTTTTTTCGGAATTAGAATCAGGTACGTGCGGAGCCCGGGAAGGGACATGTTTTTTTTTTTATTATTTTATAGGTTGTGCGCACAAGATGATGTATTGTGCGGGCGGGATGTTATCTTGTGCGGGCAGCATGTTGTCTTGTGCGTGCGGGATGTTGTCTTGTGCGGGCGGGATGGTGTCTTGTCCGAGCAGCGTGATATCTTGTCCGCGCGGGATATTATCTTGTGCGGACGACGTGATATCTTGTGCGGGCGGGATATTGTCTTGTCCGCGCGGGATATTAGGTTGTGCGGACCGGATGTTGTCTTGTCCGCGCGAGTTGATGTCTTGTCTGCACAACATGGATCTTGTGCGCGCGGGATATTGTCTTGTCCGCGCGGGATGTTGTCTTGTCCGCGCGAGATGGTGTCTTGTCCGTGCAGGGTAGTGTCTTGCCCGCACAACTTCCCAAGATCTATGTTGTGCGGGCGGGATGATATGTTGTGCGGGCGGGATGGTGTCTTGTGCGCGCAGGGTGTTATGTTGTGCGGGCGAGATCGTATCTTGTCCGCGCGGGGTGATGTCTTGTCCGCGCGGGATAATATGTTGTCCGGACAGGATAGTGTCTTGTTCGCTCAGGATATTTGTCTTGTTCGCACAACATAATAAAAATAAGAAATCGTGTCCCTTCCGGGGTTCCGTAGGTTCGGATGACACTGCGTGACCCAAAAAATCTTTTTTTTTTTTTTTTTTTTTGTTTTTTTTTTTGCATGCCGATGTATCCTTGAGGTAGTATTTATCTTAAAATCCAAAGCTCTTATTTTTTTAGATTAAAATCTATGTTTAGCTCATCAGGGGGTCGACAATTCTCGTTACAACTGCCTCTTTGAGGTAGTTTTAACGGGTGCCATTGACCCAAGTCTTTGGGTAGGAATAAAGAGGTTGTCCAGCCCCGCCCCACCCCACCCCCCTCAAAATATATTGCAGTATAAGGTGGGGGATGCAGGGTGAGGGGTTCATTACACACCACTGTTTACGTTTTTGAAGACCTGTGTTGATCGATTGATTTCGGCGGCGAAAATCCTGCCACTGACAAGTCTTGTATCAATTTGTATAAAATGTATATGAGAACACACAGGCGGTTATGTTACGTGGTTCGGATAATATGATGAACATCTAAGTATATGGTAAGCGGATAAATAAATGTTCAAATGAGAAATTCGCAAAATTGCAGTACGTTTCCTCTGGCTTTCGTTGCCGTATCATTACAGGGTCACTGATGAGGCTTTCTTAGCCGAAACTACGTGGTATGACCCATCTTCTTTCTTATGAATGTTTTCATTGCTCTTAAAGGAACTCATTTTTAATTTTTATTTGCAGTAGACTTCAATGACTTGAACAGCGTGACTGAGTCAGTTTCATGTGCATTGCAAAAGCATATCTATATAATTTGAACCCCCTCGAACCCAACTTTTATATATTAAAACTGGGGTTTAAGGGGATGTGCATTATTTTTCTTATTTCTGCCCGGAAGCGGGGATTGTGGGTGCCCGATAGAACCGCCTCATAGAGACGGATCTATCGGGTCCCCGCAGTCTGTGTTCTCGGGCGGGAATGGGAGGAATATCACAATTTTTCATTTTAAATTTTGTTATTGTTTTTTTTTCTTTGGCCGAAAAATTGACGAAGTATTTGCATAGGAATGTTTTTTTCATAATGCGGGAGTCCCCGAGTTCCCTGGCGTGGTCCCTGGTTCCAGGATAAGACTTAGGCGCTTGTTGTGTTTATTCGTTGTAGATACCTTAATGAAATGACTATAGTGACTATACGCCACTCATACCTTTTTTTTTTTTTTTTGTAAAAATTGTTATAGTCTTTTAGATTGCGACGCGATGGGACACTCGGTGACTCGCGCTAACATGTATCTAACAGGTTTAATGGCCACTGGCATGTTCCGGTCATAGAAGCATTGTGTTTTCTCTTTCATTTGCTGTATTATATGTACATATATAACCTGATACAAATGTCTTTTGTTATGACGAAAGCGCGCCTATCCGGGTGCATTGTAAACTTTAAATTGTTGGCACCAAAAAGGGGATAGCAAGGAGAGAAAAACAATTCTGATGAAGCTTTTTTTTCTCCTTCTATCCTTTTGTTCATGTTTCTGCTCTCGAAATATGGATTGGGAGAGTTCGCTGAAATCGCCATGTTAGCATGGCGGTTATGGCGGGCACTCCATCTTTGAGGGTTTTTTTACGAAAAAGGAAAAGGAAGTGTGAGACCCTATAGACTCCTTTTTTTTTTTTTTGCCCTGCTAAGTCGGGGTCTGTGGGAATATAGTGGTATGAGCATGTTTTTTCGTGATGGCTGTTTGAAGAGTTTTATACTCCAGTCACTAAGTAAGGTGATGATACGAGTTAAAGGTAATACCCAGCAGAGTACATGTTATCTCTTTCTCTTTCTATTCCTCTCTCTATTGGCAAGTATCCATGATATGTCGATAAATAACTCTGATCATGAATCTATCAGTTTGTTCCTATAACGTCAGAGGTCTAGGTCAAAAAAATAAAAGAACAAAAATTTTCAAGTTTTTAGAGAAGAAACAAATTAACGTCTGTTTCTTGCAAGAAACACATTCGAAACCAGAAGTCGAAAGTCAGTGGACAAAAGAATGTAGCAAATATGACATTCATTTTAGTGGAAGAAGTAGTTCTAGCGGTGGTATTGGCATCTTGTTGGATAAATCCCTACAGTTTACTATGGTTTACCACAAAGAAATAATCCCGGGTAAAATCCAGACACTAAAACTTAATGTAAACGACCATGATATAGTATTTATAAATTTGTATGGCCCAAACAATGATGACCCAAGTTTTTTCGATACTTTGTTTGAGTTTCTAGGCCAGAATGAAGATGAAGAGTTTATAATTGGTGGAGATTTCAATACTGTTTTAGACCCTCTTATGGATAAATTTGGGGGGACCGTGGGAACACATAAAAAATGTCGTGAAAAGATACATTCAATTACTGACAGTTTTGAGCTCGCGGACATATGGCGAACTAAAAATCCTAACTCGAGAAAATATACATGGCATTCGTCTAGTAACCCTATCATTTTTTCGAGGCTTGACTACTTTCTAGTATCATGTACCTTTCTCAACCAAATAGGCAATTGTAAAATTCTACCAGGATTTATGTCAGACCATTCATTAGTACAGTTTGACATACAATTTAATCCTTTTGAACGTGGAAAGGGATACTTTAAATTGAATAATAGCTTTATTCTCCAACCAGAGTATCAGGAAGTAATACGTAAAGCCATAAATGATACAGTGGAACTAAACGTACAAGCAAACCCAAACACCTTGTGGGAAATTATTAAGGGAACAATTCGAAATGAATCAATAAAATATGCTGCTTACCAAAAGAAAGAAAAGAATAAAAAGGAAAAACAATTAGTAGAAAGTATAAATGATTTAAGAAATTATTTAACAAATGATATTGATAATGAAGAAGAATTAGCTAGATTAAAAGAAAAAGAACATGAATTAGAAACTTTATATGAATCGGAAATTAAAGGCTATATCATTAGATCAAAAGCAGAGTACATTGAGGGGGGTGAAAAAAATACGAAGTATTTTGCAAATTTAGAGAAAAAGAGGTCGCTCGCTAAAACAGTACATCAATTAAACAAAAACGGACATACATTTACTGATCATTCAGAAATAATGGCAGAATTAAGGGTATACTATGAGAAAATGTACTCAGAAGAAGACATTGATATAAACAAATTTAATAAATTAAAGGATAACATAACAAGTAAATTGAATGTTGAAGAAAATTTAAGTATTGAAGGACATCTAACAGAATATGAATGCTTATGTGCACTTAAGGAAATGAAAAATAATAAGAGTCCCGGTTCTGACGGTCTAACAACAGAGTTTTATAAATTGTTTTGGAACGATATTAAGCTATATTATGTCAAATCTTTAAATTATTCTTTCGATCATGGTAGTTTAACGGCCTTACAAAAACAGGGAATTATATCTTTATTACCGAAAAAAGATAAAGACCTTCACAGTTTAAACAATTGGCGTCCATTAACATTGCTTAATACAGACTATAAAATCACAACAAAAGCCATTGCAAACAGAATAAAGAAATTTTTATCAAAAATTATTGATAGTTCACAAACAGGATTTATAAAAGGAAGATATATTGGTGAGAATATAAGACTTATCCAGGAAACCATTGAGAAATTGGAAAATGAAAACGTCCCCGGGTTATTATTTTTTGCAGATTTTGAAAAAGCTTTTGACAGTGTAAGCCATACATTTATCATTAATTGTTTAGAGTGTTTCAGTTTTGGCCCAGACATTATAAATTGGGTCAAATGTTTTTACCACCAAGCAAATAGTTGTGTGTTGAATGCGGGGCATATGTCGGATTTTTTTAATGTAAATAGGGGTGTAAGACAGGGATGTCCTCTATCACCGTATCTTTTTATTTTATGTATTGAAATTTTATCAGCGACAGTATTAAAGGACCCCGAAATTACAGGAATAAGGGTTAATGATAAAGAATTTAGAATTTCACTGTTTGCCGATGATGCGACATTTGCATTAGACGGATCTTTAAAATCATTTCAGAGACTAGTGAACATCTTAGAAGAGTTTAAACAAGTTTCGGGATTGAGGCTAAATATAAATAAGACGGTCATCCTGCGAATAGGTTCATTACGGTATTCAAGTATTCAACATCTAAAAGACAAGAAATTCGTATGGTCCTCAGAGTCTGCAAAAACTTTAGGAATTGTATTTTCAAATGAAAAATCAAGACTTCTAGAAAATAACTTGATACCAAAACTAAATGATTTCGTTAATTGCTTAAAACGCTGGAATCACAGAAAATTAACATTGATGGGAAAAGTGACAGTAGTAAAAACATTTGCAATGCCAAAACTTATATATCCTTTAACTGTTCTTACTAAACCGCCGATAGAAATCATAAATGCTATTAAATCGGAAATATTTAAATTTATATGGGATTCGAAACCGGATAAAATAAAACGTTCGGTCTTATTTCAAGATTATAAAAATGGTGGACTTAGGCTTTTAAATTTGGATTATTTTATTGAATCTCTGAAAGCGGGTTGGATGAGACGTATTTTTGATGAAGAAAATAAAGGTATATGGAAAGAATACTATTTGGAAAAAATGAATGCCTTTGGTGGAAAATTAATTTTAGAAAAGCAATCTTAATGCTCAAGATAGTGACCAAATTTCACGCGGAAACCCATTCCTTTTAGATGTTCTCACATCATGGTGTAAAATAAATTACACGAAAGAAACTAATAATATCTCTAAAGAAATCATATGGAATAATTCTCATATTAAAATCGGAAACAAAGTACTATTTTACAGGAGTTGGTATGATAAGGGAATAAAATTAATAGAACATATTTACGACTTTAGAGCAAGAAGTTTTTATACATTTGAACAGGTACAAAACATGTATAATATAACAAATACTGATTTTCTTAAATACCATCATTTAGTTGCTAGTATAAAACAAGAATGGAAAAATATATTGAATTTAGAAGATAATAATAATAATAATAGCCCTGGAACTAAAGCGCTTCAAATCATGACCCAAAAATCGTCAATTAATAAATTCTTATACACCCTGCAGTTTAAGGCTGAAAGTACACCACGCATAAAAGCTGAAGAAAAATGGGCCATAGACTTTCCAGAAAAAGACTTAAATTGGTCTCAGATATATCAAATGAGTTTTAGTAGTACCATTGATGTTAAATTGAGAACTTTTCAGTATAAATATCTTATGAGAATAATTCCCAACAACAAATATCTTTTCAAATGCAAACTTTCGTCTTCCGTGTTGTGTGATTTCTGCTCAATGTACGAGGAAAGCAATGCTCACCTCTTCTGGGAATGTTGGTTTGTTCAAAAAGTTTGGTCTAACATTCAAAACATTCTAACGTCGAACAATATAAGTTTTCAGTTAAATTATTTTAATATAAGTTTTGGTATTGACTTTAAAGGAAAGTTAAAAAACTCAATCTTCAATTTCGTCATCTTGCTAGCAAAATATTATATTTTTTCAGCAAAATATAAACAAAGAGTACCAAATATCAACGATTTTTTCCTATTTATGGAAAAAAACAAAGGAGTTTGAAAAACATATTGCTTTTTCAAATGACAAGCTGGAAATTCATAACAGAAAATGGCGATTGCTTCGTGTGTAAACAATGTCCTTTTTTTCTATTAGTTTCTTTTTCTTTTATTTTTTTTAATCCAGCAAAATCTGAAACCAAAAATAAATAGAAATGACCACTGACAACCAAAAAGTTAATTTAACAAAAAGAAAAACAAATATCATTTTTTTTACATTTTTGTTTTTCATCGTAACATCTATCTTCTATCATGGATGCATGCTTGCTCTGTGTGTGTGTGTGTGTGTGTGTGTGTGTGTGCGTGTGCGTGTGTGTGGTGTGTGCTTTGTTATCTCTTCTATCTCGCTTTCTCCTTATCTTTGTTTCTACTATTAAGCCTGCCAGTCCGAAATTACCGTAGATGCTACTATGTCATTTCTCATTTGCAGTATGCCTACGGTCGGTGATTGATATCTGAAAAGTAAAAGCATTGTTCATTGCCGGTTTTTTTTTTTTAAAAAAAAAAACGGCTTAGATTTTAAGGGAAAAATACATGGTTCAGGACTATTTTTCACTACATGATTCTGACATTGTAACTTATACTTGTTGTATCCATGTATACATTTTGTTTAGTATCTGTATGAAATGCATGTATTGTGATTTCTGATTGGAAGCCTTAATAAAGAAATAAATTACAAAAAAAAGATTTACCCCTGCAAACCCCAGTTTTACTATATAAAAGTGGGATTCGAGGGGGTAAAAGTTAAAAAAAAAAAAAAAAAAAAAGATGCTCAGGTGTAAATAAAAACAAGGAGGGTATATATATTGAAAAATATATAACCGCAATGACTACAGCTACCCATGTCGTAAAATCATTCTTCGATATAAAAAGATTGGGGACAACATAAATGTTATACGACAGACTGCATGCATGGTAGTTAACCCAATCACGGCTGACAACTTTGCTTCCCTCTTTAATTGCACGCCGCTGGGTCAGGCCTCGGATTCTCTGATGCTTCCAGCGTAAAGGCTTATGTTGGCTGGTACCTGATGCTCTGTCTCTGTTCGGGTCCATCGGAATCGAACTGTTGGTTTTCTTTTGCTCCAGCATTTCAGTGGTTTCTTGCTGTCGAGTCCTCACCGTTGTTTCCTATCTGTGGTTATTTGATTTTTGTGTTCACGAAGCTGTTGAACTGATGTGTTATGAGGCCTTCATGCGGACTGAACGAATTATTTGTCTTAATCGCGACGGAAGTAAGGGCGAGGATTGTGACCACGTAAAATCGATTTAAGCCCACAAGTGGAATTCGTTTTCGCTGACCGTTCCAATGCAGTTCTTTTGTCGCTGTTAGTTTTTGTTATGGTTTGTTTTAGGGTGTTTGTGTCGCTTAAATTATTTTATTTTGGATAGCTTGTTGTCCATTTTGTGGGAAAGTGACTGTCCTTTTGGCTTTCCCGTATTGATGTTTCCATTAGGGTCTATTGTTTCATGTTTGTGTTTCTTTCCCTTAGGTGTCTCTGATGGGAGCTGTGGGTTAATTGTATCGATTCCTGATCATTGCCTCCACTTCTATTTTGACTGGTCCGTATATGATGTGAGGGCGGAAGTGATCTTTTCCCAGTCATAACTGAGAACGTAAACGAACCTGACAAAGAGTGTAATCAGAAATGGAAAATGGGAATTATTCCCTAACTTATGTGAAAAAGAATTATTCATTGGCAGTTTCAATGATTCGCCTGATATCGTTTCTGATTTCACTGATTCACTCATTACAATATCAGAATAAAGTATTCTAAAGACCTCCACAAGACGTAAGCAAAGTAAGCCTTGCTTTACCAATGACTACAAAGAAGCGATCTGAAAACGCAAACATGCTCTAAATAAGTTCTGCAAAAGCCCAACTGAAGAAAGATTAAACGATGTTAAAGTTTATAGGACTAAAGCTCGACGAACAATCAGAGCATCAAAATGAAAGTCTCCGTGGGTCTTGAGTAATATTGGAGTCGTTACTGGCCGGTTGGTCAGGCCTCAGATACTATGACTGTTCCAGCGTAAAGGCTTACTGAAAATTAGAGAGTATCTAATTTTAAATAATGTTGGTTGGTGCCTGATACTCTGTCTCTGGCCGGGCCCATCGGAGCCTAACTGTTGGTCTTCTTTTGCTCCAGCATGTCAGTGGTTCCTTGCTATCGAGTCCTCACCGTTGTTTCATCTCTGTGGTTGTTTGATTTTTGTGTTGGTGGAGATGTTGCACTGATGAGTTAGGAGGCCTTCATGCGAACTGAACTATTTATTTGTCTAAATCGTGATGTTATTCCTCTTATTAAATATCTTAAAGCTAAATGATTAAAAGCTTTAAATCTTTTGAAGGCATCTGCTCATACATGTTGGGGAGCAGATCGGTATATCTTATTACATCTATACCAGTCTTAAATAAGATCGAAATTATATTATAGTAGAAGTAAAACAAAGATCAGGTATCGATACAATTAACTTACTCCACCCATCAAAGACATCAAAGGGAAAGAAACACAAACATTAAGCGCCCAGACCATAATGGAAACCTAAACAAAGGCCTGTTTTGTATGGTTCTGCCAGAAAGTCCCATTTAAAATCTATGGATGCTATCCACCGCCAAGGACTTCTCCCACACTAAGCCTTTATGTGGAAGCAGATGAACCACCTTTAATTAATTTCGCGCAGAGAATACCTTTCTCTTCAGTATGCTATCAGACTTGCTACTAATCCATCTAACCCAGCTTTCAAATATGTTCTAGGAAGGGTTATCCTTTGGAAGCAAGAAATACACCACAAAACTGGAAATATGGAGTGTACATGTTTACTGGGCCAGACTAGCTAGTTTCGGCGATTTAGGCCTCATCAGCGACCCTCAAATATTTTCAAAATCCCACAATGGAATCAATGATCCCAAAGGACCAGAAAATATAAACAACACTATGATGTAGGGTAGGGAGACTTTTTACGGCCGCCACACATTCCCAGACACAGCTGTAGTGACGTTAAATATGTTCTAGAAAGGGTTATCCTTTTGAAGCAAGAAATACACCACAGAACTAGAAATATGGAGTGAACATGTTTTCTGGCCAGACTAGCTAGTTTCGGCCATTTAGGTCTCATCAGTACCCTCAAATATTTCTAAAATTCATTTCATTTCATCCGGAATTTGTAGATAAGTATGGTATTAAAACGTGAAACGATCAGGATCTGATACAATGAGACTCTTCTCACAATATCACAAGGGGAAGAAGTCGAAACATGGGGTGACGACAGTAAACAAAACGGACAACAGGTTCACCGAGTAAGCAGCTCTTTTCCAAACAGGTAGTGACTCAGAATATCCGCAATAGAAGTGAAGGCAATGCTCAGGAATCGATACAATTGACACACAGCCCCCATCAGAGACACCAAAGGGAAAGAAACACAAACATGAAAAAAAACAAACCCTATTGGAAACATCAATAGCGGAAAGCTAAAAGGACAGTTACTATAGGCTATCCAAAATAAAATAATAAAATACAAACACCCAAAGACAAACCATAACAAAAAATAAACGCGACAGAAGACCCGCCTTAGAACAGTCAGTGAAACAAATTCAAAGAGGGGGGTGGGGCTTAAATCGATTTTACGTGGCCACAATCCTCGCCCTTACTTCCGTCGCGAATTAGGCAACTAATTTGTTCAGTCCTTTTGAAGGCCTCTTAACTCATCAGTGCAACATCTTCGTGAACACAAAATATCAAACAAACACGGAGATAAATCAACAGTGAGGACTCGACAGCAAGAAACCCATGAAATGCCGGAGCAAAAGAAAACTAACAGTTATACTCCGATGGGCCCTACCAGAGACAGAGCATCAGGCACCAACCAACATAACCTTGAATTAGATCTCTCTTAATTCTCAGTATGCCTTTACGCTGGAACCGTCATAGAATCTAGGGCATGACCCACCGGCGTGCAATTAAAGATGGAAGCAAAGTTGCCAACAGTGTTTGGGTTAACTACCATGCATGAAGTCTGTCGTATAACATTTATGTTGTACCCAATCTTTTATATCGAAGAATGATTTTACGAAATTGGGTGCAGAAGTCATTGCGGTTATATACTTTTCTGAATTTATATATTAAGTCACCATAAAATTCGAGTTCCGATAGACCTTGTTGCAGAAGAGATTTAAGTCAAGTATTGAATTTTGAAATTGAATCAGAATGACGTCTATAAAATTTGGAAAAGGCTTTGCGTAGTTTATGGTACCGATAACCCTGATTATGAAGTTTAGCAGTTAACAATTTACGCGTGTTGGAGTCAGTTACATGACTACACACTCTGGCAAATCGAATTAATTGCGAAAAATAAACGCCATAGGATGGCGCACGAGGAACATCCCCATCCAAAAAAAGAAACTTTACAATCTCAACATCAAAATCATCGCGTTGATCATAAATTTTGCAACAGAAGAATTTACTTTATTTATCTGAAGTACTGGGGGGTAGGGGGAGGTAAATTTGACTGATCAAGCTATTGAAATAGGTATGGTCAATATTTAATAAATCATCTAAATATCTAGAAGTCGAGCTAAAAACGTCAATGATTTCAGACTGGTTTTCAGCAGAAAGGGACAGCATGAAGTTTCTCTCATAACAAAACCAAAACAGAGCAGCCACATGGGGTACGCAATTAGTACCCATCGGAATACCCACAACTTGTCTAAATAACTTAGTACCAAATCTTATGTAAATATTGTCAAGTAGAAAGGTGGGAGCTTCACACACTTTTTTGACATGACCATAAAGTATAATTTTTATGCTCTTCAGTAGTGAAAAAAGCATTTCTTACATTACATGCATGATAGAGGGAGTCTATGAAATGTCCATTCAATTAAATCATTAAGTTTTTCTTTTATAAGATTATGAGGAAGTGTAGTGTAAAAGGTGGAAAAATCATAAGTAGACATTTATTTTCGCAATAATTCTTCACTATCTCCGACGTTTCGGCTTTTTACAGCCTTTTTCACGGATTGTTCTTTCAAGCTATCACATATTTTTCCTTTTCATCTTTCCACCATATTAAATGTTTTTGTTATTGAATGTTATAAAACTGTTTGTGCGTCAATATAAATGTTATAAAACTGTTTATGCGTCAAAGGTATTCATAAGTAGACAGACTTGAAGCACGAAAACGTCTGGATATTTTACAGCTGAAGCCAACGCAATAGACATAGCTTTAAATTTTGTCAGTTCGTCGAAAATCAAACAAGCAATTATATTTTCGGATTCACTTTCTGTGCTAAAGGCATCATGCATCATCTGTCGCGGAAATACCGCGATTTCATTGTTTTATCTCATCGTTGATGATTTATTCCTATTTTTTAATCTTAATTGTTATTGTAATATATTTAATTACGTGACGTCAACGTTAGATGACGTTGACGTCAGTTACCATAGAGGCAGGGACAGAAAAGTACATGATGACAGAGAAGTAATCATAAACAAAGAAGATAGATATTTAACTACGATTCTAAACAACTACAACTAAGACTGCCGGAACCCGGGAACTGCTTTTAAACGGTGGGCCAAGAACAAGGTATACTTTGGCTTGTAAGTACAACTAACATTGAAACAACAGCATGTCAATTTTATGGCTAAAGCAGGTAAGGATTCGATACAGAAAGCTTCTGGAAAACAATTTGACTGAAGGCAGAAATATTCTTGCAGAATATGTTGAAAACGGCAAGTTGAATGTTCTGAAATGTAAAGTAAATGCATACATCCAAATGTTGAGAGAATTTAGCGCTAATCTAGAGGTGTGAAATGAATGTCTCTCCGAAGAAGTTCTTAGAACAGAAAATATGAGTGATAATGAAGAGTCTATGGGTGATGATTCTTTACTTATGTCAGAAGTTACGGACTGTCTCGGCAAATTGGCGACATTAAAAGAAACTCTTCAGGATTTCAAACAAAATTCAAACACAGAGCTAACTTCCAGTTTTGAACAAATGGTACAACTGCAGACCCAAGTGCAACAGCTTTTAGTTTGCCAACAACATCAAATCACGCAACAGCTACAAATAGTTGAGAATTAAAGCGAATGCAGCAGACACACAATAGTACAGTGAAGCTTCCACGGATAGAAATTCCTGAATTTAATGGTGATAAGCTGAAATGGACAGAATTTGGAATTTGTTTCGAGCAACAGTTCATCAGAATTCATCACTTCATAACATTGAAAAATTATATTATTTGATTAGCAAACAGAAAGGAAGCCAAACAATCAGTATCCGGTCTCATATTGTCAAACGAAAATTATATTATTGCAGTAAACTTGTTAAAAGAACGCTTTGGAGATGACCAGATAGATTTAAATGAACATTATCCAAGATTGCTCAGTTTGAAACCAGCAACAAATGATACAAAGAGCCTTCGCATCTTATATGCTCAGCTTGAAAATTACATGCGAAGTTTTGAAGCACTCGGACAGAATGTTCATCAAGACATTTTTATTTAAGAAAATTCATCTAAACTAACAGGCGATGTTTTACTTCAGCTTGAAATTCCAAAGGGAGCAAATGTTTAATGGACAGTAAAAGGACCCAGGGAATGGTTCAATAGCTATCTTTTAGCACTGGAGAGAGCAGATTAGCATTTTCACAAAGGCAAATCTATAGAAAATAATGACATGAAAGTGGCATTAAGCGGAAATATAAGTGCAGGATCAAAATTAAAGTGCATTCAAAGTTTGAAGAAAAAATACAATGGCTTATGCAGATATTGCGCTGAGACTCACTGGAGTGATGAATGTACTAACTTTTCGACACTTGATGCAAGAAAACGAACAATAAAGGGCAGCTGCTATGTTTGCCTTAAACAATGTCATGTAGTAGGTGACTATATACTAATTAAGATATGTTACCACTGTGGACAACAGAATAACCATCATAGGAGTCTTTGTCCACAGAAGTTTGGATCTGGAGTCAATGATAGCGCCATTTTATTGGGAGAAATAGCTGTTTCAGATGAAGCAACAGATATACAAAGTGTTCACAGTAAAACAGAACTGAACATACTAGCCCTGGCATGCAATACGGATGAGATAACAGAAAAGACAAATGCCAAATCTGACAAACCAGGGGATGGAATGGTTACTTCTAAGAAGAGGAAATCTGTACATCTTGACATCAAACAGGACAGACCAAACGAGAAAACCATTCAGTCTAAGGAAAGAAAGACGCCGAAAGAAGTCCAAATCTGAGGCACAGACAGAAATAGAAAAGAACAGACATACACCCACAATATCCTCTGGGTCAAAGAAGTCAAAGAAAGAATGTAAATTTAAAATGTAAAACGAGACATTTCTACAATAACATGGGGCTATGTGAAACAATATCCTACAGAATAATCACGTCTTTCTGGCGGGAATGTCAGGAAATACTGCGATTTTATTGTTTTATCTCATCGTTGATGATTTATTCCTATTTTTTAGTCTTAATTGTTATTGTAATTTATTTAATTACGTGACGTCAACGTTAGATGACGTTGACGTCAGTTACCGGCAGGGACAGAAAAGTACATGATGGCAGAGAAGTTATCATAAACAAAGAAGATAGGTATTTAACTACGATTCTAAACAACTACAACTAAGAATTTGTACTACAATTTAAAGACAACACATTTACATGCAAACATGGTTAATAGAGAACTTTTACGATGTGGCTTTGGAAGTATTTAAATTTATTTCGCCACATCATCTAAAATTTCTCAAAACAAAAATTGATCGAAAATCATCATGAAATTTCCAAAACACACCGAATATTGTTTTGTTGTCTTCCGAGCTATATTGTAATTGTCGCCAATGAGTATGCTGATAAGAAAGCAAAGGAATCGCTCAATCTTGATCCATCTGCTTTCAGATTCCTTTTAATAATTTTAAACCATTTACCAACAGATACATCTTGTCGGAATGGCAAGGCGAATGGGACAGTGCAATCGATAACAAACTCCGTGCCTTTAAACCTGGCGTCCGTGCCTTTAAACCTGGCTCGGAACACAGTCTTCAAGGAAAAAAGGATTTTGCATTAACTCGACTGCGCATTGGCCATACTAGAGTTACTCATTCTTATATTTTAAATGGTGATGATCGGCTTTCTGGTCTAGGCTGTGATCAGCCGCTCACTGTTCAACATATCTTAATTGACTGTGTTGACTTTTCACCGTCACGTTACTTATACTTCAAAATACAAGTGAAGGCAATGACCATGAATCGATACAATTAATCAAAAGCCCCCATCAGTGACAACAAAGGAAAACACACAAACATGAAAAACTAGTCCCTAATGAAAGAAACATCCAATAGCGGAAAAGCCAAAAGTACAGTTACTTTCCCACAAAATGGCAAATTGGCTTTCCAAAAACAAAATAATATAAGCGAGACAAACACTCAAAGAAAAAACATACCAAATGTAAACTGCGACAGAAGAACTGCCTTCGAACTGTCAGTGAAACGAATTCTACTGGGGGTGGGGGTGCTTAAATCGATTTTACGCAGCTGCAATCTTCGCCCTTAGTTCCGTCGCGATTAAGACAAATACTTTGTTCAGTCCGTATGAATGCCTCCTAACTCATTACTGCAACATCTCCGAGAACACAAAATAGAACCAACCACAGAGATGAAACAACGGTGAGGATCGACAGCAAAGAACCACTGAAATGCTGGAACAAAATAAAACCATCAGTAAGACTCCGATTGACCCGATCAGAGACAGAGCATCAGGCATCAACCAACATTATAAAAAATAAAAGAAAACTTCTCTTATTCTCAGTAAGCCTTTACGCTGGAACCGTCATAGAAACTGAGGCCTCATTACGATAACACACCCATGCGAATTGGTGCATTTTTACACATCTCCAAAATGGCCATTTTTCTGATGAAAATCTGATATATTTGTCTTATAAATACTACAAAAATAGGTTGCGGGTGCTCGTAAGAACTGCCTCATTATTTTATTTATTTCTGCTCAAAAACAAACTGTGGGTACTCGACAGAACCGCCTCAATTTTTATCTGAAAATTTTCATTTTTTTTTTGCTAATAAAATGTTCAATATATTTGCATAGGCTTGTTTTCATAATGATAATTTTAACGTTTTGCTTTGGGCTCTTGATGCTTGTCGCGGCTTTTATAAAAATGAAAATAACATAATAGTCGTTTGTGTTTGTTTGCCAAACTTGAACAACCTTTCTGTTATGACAGTTTCACTAAGATTCCTTAATGCTGTTAAGGCATCTGGTGCAAACAGGGATGGCTGTTAAAACAAATACGTACAGGTGATTTTGTAGATTGTGGGTGCTAGTTAAAAATGCCTCATCGATTCAACTCTAATGAGTACCCATAGTCTATGTTATATGCTTTATTTTTTTTTTTTTTTTTTTTTTTACAATGAAGGAATAATGAATGTTTAGGCTTGTCCATGTGTGATCAGCTAAAACATTGGAAAGTACAGACACCCCAATATTTAGAATTTACCAAGTTCTGCAACTGATGGTCAGGTGGTTTTTCTCTTTGTACTTGGATTTCCTCCATCTCTGATAAACGAGCGGCTCGATATAAGTAAAAAATTATTGAAAGGGCCGTAAAAGTAAAACCAAAAGAAACGAAGATGACACAAGTATAAGCCCAAATGTACATCTTTTCCCCCACTTTTCTCTATATTGAGTTGGGTTTTAAGGCGTATTCATTACACGGACTTGATTACAAAGGATAAAGATCCGCCCACATGGCCCCCGCCCATCAGGGCTTGGAGAAATATATTGGGCTGCAAGATGCTTCCTGGCAGAGCTGAAACCGACCGCACGTGAGTACTGGTAAATCGCTTAGATGGTCTAAGAAAGCCCAGGCAAAGTGCTTCGCGTCGGACCGTCAGTGCATATAAACACTATTGGTTTCATTCAGCGGCAGGGCTTGAGAAGTCATTCCATCTCAAAGTCGGGTAAAAATTCCGCAAAATTGGAAGTAATGTCTCCAAAATGACCTAATGACCGGGGACGTTAAACGTCAATTCATACAAACAAATGACCGGGGCTTGGAGAAATAGAGTGAGCTGCATGGTGTATACCAGCAGGCAATCATTGTGCAGGTAAATTCAAATCAAAGTTGATGACGTTGCATCGACTGATGTGATGTTGCATGTACATCAGCAGGCATAGGATGTGCAGGTAACGTCGAATCAACTTCGATGCAACATTCTAGCGTTGCATCGACTGATTCGACGTTTCTTGAACGCCATGTGCCCAGTTGACACCGACATTGCAAACATTCAGCTGCCGGCCTCGGTAGCTCAGTCGGATGCGCGTCTGACTGGTGATCAGGACGACGCGGGTTCGATACCTGCTGTGGTCGGCAACTTTCTTTCATGGCGATTGATCATGACATCTTTGTACGTTCTCTCCCTTCCACTGATTCAAAAAGGGCATTTGTCAAATTCTTGCGAAAGAGAATGTACACGGTACTGGTTAACCGCTTACGTAAAAGCATGCCCAGGAAAAGTGTGGATAGGTAAAATGACCGGCTCAAACATAAAAGAGCGGTGGAGCAAAATAAGTCCAACAAATTTCATGCGCACCAATCGAAGATTTAGATCGGCATGCACAGGCCCAAAGTGTGGTCAGTCTTACCTTGCCGCCTAGCAAAGACGCAGAACAAACTTTGCAGCCGGATTCGAGTCCATACTGTGTGCATAGCAGATTGTTTAGCACACAGTATGGACTCTAATCCGGTTGCGCAGATTGATCGGCGTTTTTGCTGGGCGCACATATACATTGTAGTAGTTGCTGTGCCCTGGCTCGATGATCTATTTTTTCCGTTCTTGACGTACCCGAAAGATTTCAAGCTGTCTTAGGACCTGTCAATGAATAGACAGTGCATCAGCAGCGCAGTTACTGTAATCAGAAACTTTGTGCTGACACAAGCGGCCAAAACTCACTATAAATTGAACAGGCGTGGTGTGATATTTAACCATTATCATGCTCATCAAGACAACACTACCGGATTCAGGTCAGGAAGCCATCTGATTAGGATCTGCTGTGTTTTTCACGAATTTGTGAATTGAATGCAGTGCATTCAGAAAAGAGCATTTCAGAAAAACAAACTTAAAATCAAAGTACGGAAAGTACTGAGGAAAGTTGATTTATAAGGAATAATTATTATGGTAACAATGCCAGTCGTAGACCAAGCAGTTATCCAGACATTTTGTGAGGGTTAAAAATTCGACGAAGAAAATAAAAATGATTCATCGATTATTTTGAGTTAAACGACAGGTCAACCCTTGTGGATCATTTTGTCTTCTCTAAGAGAAAGGGGGGAAAGAGAAAGGAGAGAGCAGAGGAGATGAAAGTGAGGGACAGAGTGAATGTAAGTGTATAAACAGAAGAAATATCAAAACTCACCATCTACCGTTACCTGCTGCAAAGAGAGCAGGCTTTGCCCAAATGTAAGTCAGTACCAGCGGGACTCCCCAGTGACACAAGATACACATCACCTGTGCCTCACCCAACTTCCCCCACGAAGAAAAAAAGGAAGAAAGAGAGAAAGATAAACGTGTCTGCTAATTTCTTCATGGTTTCTAAATTAGCTCAGTACATTCTGTGCTGGTCCCATCTGCTAATAATCTTACAGAGAATTTTCCTTGCGGGCAATTTACGTCTAAGCAACGTCGCATCACTGTTGCGTTGATACGACGATGCACAAACGTTGTGCAGCCACTTTGAGCTATGTTCCTTCGGGCGTCGGGACATAAAAAGGAGAATAACTTGGACGAAAATAAAAAAAATCATTTTTAAACCATTTGATTTAGACATTATAACCCTGATCAGTCGAACTTCGACTACTCAAGGCGAATTAAAATACGTTTATTCCAAATAAAAACATTAACCCATAAATGCCAATAATTTCAATACTGGGACATTCGGAAACACTTAAGACAGATTAGAGGCTACAGAATGTAGCGTCTGATCGGTGTCCTCACAATTTGCTAAAAGTACGGAACATGATATAAAACTAACAGCTTTCAAAATATGTTTTGTTATTAGAGCTCTCGAAAGCAGGTGAATAACTGTGTTTGATGTCGGTCAGTTATGGGTTGTTTAGTCGGTCACTCAGGCTGATAATCACAGAGAAGCGAGCTAACCCTTTTAGCCCTGTAGACCGGTGCAGACGCCGAGGTAGAAATACACTGTATCTCTGCAAACCTTGTAGATCCTACCGCACGTAGCTAGCACGTCTCGCCAGAATCTACATGTTCACGCTTTAATTGCCCTCATGTGAGTGAACTAATCAGAAATCCCTTTCTATAAGAATATATATAAAGCGAGAAGACTCCTGTTCAGAAACTCAGGGATGAAAGAGTAAACATAAATATCATCGGAAAGCGCGTAGGAAAATAGTCCTAGAGTATTGTTTTCTGTTCAGAATATGTCTTTTTGTGCCGATTTATATTCAATCCGTATAGAATATCGAAAATTGAAATATTTTGAAACACGTTCCGTTTGGACTATTTTATGCAGCGAACAAACAGCGGAAGTTGAGTAACGCGTTCAAGTACCGGAAGTAGAAATGTAATGACACAGAAACTTGATTTTTGGCTTCCAATTTCGATTGGAAGCCATTTAGATTGGATTGGTGATACCCAAGTTTATTTCTAACCGTCCTATGACGTAACTAGGAAAGCCCTACAGATAAGACTGCTCTCCTCATATTTACGCAGTGAAAACTCGTTCGGAATAAACAGGATTATGTAGCCCGTCGATGTCTTTTTAGAAAGCGTTTCCAGATCTCTATTTATAAAGCGTCTCCAAGAAGTCAAACAAATTACAGTAGAAACTGATCCTACTTTCACTTTCGTCCTTTTGACGTAACCTCATGGTGCCAAAACAATTCCACCTTTATAAGTCTGGAGGGGTCAATTTCTAAGCATAGGGATGTCATTTTTTGTGGTAAGTTTTCCAAAAAATGCATGCACGTTGAGCAAACATTTCAGATCTTGACCAGATGCGGCGTTTAATCTGGGTCTGCACTATCTGCCAATGTCTCAAAAAGGACCGCTAGGCATATATGGATTTTGTTAGTTTAACGTCTCCGTCAATACTGTAAAGGTCATTTTGGAGACGATACTTCCAATTTTGCGAGGCTTTTACCCGACACTGAGATAAAATGACATCTCAAGCCCTGTCGCCCAATGAAACCAATGGGGTTTATAAGCATGGAGGTCCGACTAGCACGGCATTGCCTGGGCAGACTTAGGTCCTCTAAACGGTTTACCAGTGCTCGTGTGCGGGTTTCAGTTTCCCTGGTGAAATTATCTTAACGTTATAAGCGTTTGTTGTGACTCGATACTAACCCAATGGTCTACTTTATTGGGACTATTATAAAACATCTATGTGCTAAAATCTCATGAACTAGCATTTTCAGTTCATTACGAAAACACGCCTATTCAAATATATACAGAATTTTGCCACCAAAATGAAAATCGTCCGATAAAATTTTCAGATTTTTTTCCATATTTCTGCTCTAAACATAGATTGTGGATACTGGTTAGCCTCGATGACGCGGTTCTTACTACTACCCACTGTCTAGGGGTCAACAGTAGGCAGGCGTGTTTCGTGATGTGAAAAACCATTCTTTTTTTTTCTAGTCCAAATATAGATTGTCAGTGCTCGGTGTTCTGAACCCCATAAAAAGGAAAATAATGTACGCGTGTACACCCAACTTTCTTTATATTAAGTTGGGTTAATAGGGTTGTTCAGTGCATATGGAGTAGCCTCAATGTGCTCTAGTATCCGGTTACCTTAAAAAAGATCATCGTTGTTCAGTACACGGACTTGTTGATGTAATGCTTTTCTTTTCTTAAGGATTTGTAAAAATAATGCCTATAGATAACAAAAATTTATTCTGTAACTTCAGTCACACTTCTCTAGGAATCTCAAACTTTTCATGGCCACTCAGAATTTCCGGGACGAGTTTACGAAGAGAGTTTGACAGTTGAAATCGGTAAAAATAGTTTTGCAGAGTCCAGTTACAGGCAGATAGTCTAAAGAGCTGATAACTTATTGTGTAAAACAACTTTTCCGATTTGTATTTCACGAAGTGTGCTTGTTGTAGGGTGGTCTCTATGAAAGTGAAATTTCATTTTTTTTTTCATTTATTGAGGAACCTTATTAACCGTTCCTATAAGCGGAGGGTGAACAGAAGACAGTTTAAAACCATTGTTTCGATCGTGCTTCGAGCTCAGGCAGAAAAGACCTCATATCCTACCAACATGGTCATTTTTACAAAACATGTCATTATTCATCTCTGAAATCAAATTGCGTGTCAAACGAGTAATTTAAAAGCTTAACATGGTTCTGTCTTTTATGACAAATTTTCCACCAGCATAAAACTTGTGCGAGTGAGCAGCTCGCCATATTCAGCCTTCGCTGTTCATAAATGCCGATTTGTTTTAAAACATTAGAGTTAGATGCGCACCGACGTTGCGGTTTCGCCCCACGCTGAGTCCTTGAATATGTTTCGACGTACATTGTCCTCCTTTCAATGCTTTAAGACGGACAGCTAACACTGAAACTGTTTCCGTAAAAGTCCTACAAGAAAAATCGTACTTATTTAGAGCGACAACGTCGATGCAACGTCAAGACGTGGGTCTCTTTCACAAAGGCGACCAGCACTGACTCGGGCGAGCCTGCGAGTACGCTCAACCTTACCAGAGCCTTTGCTGCTCTCGGATATGTAGAAGAGAAGATGCGTTTTAGTTGGCTACGCCCATGCATTCGACAAAATGTATGATTATTAGGGGGGGGGGGGGGGGGTGAAACAGAGGAAATTATTAATACTTTAAGCCGCAAAACCCGGGAAATCGGGCGAAAAAGAATGTGAAAAATATTTTTTTTTTGTACCAGTTGATAACTTTACTTGAAAATAAATTTGTAAAACATATTGCTTGCAGGTAAACTTCAACCAAATGCGGACGCCGATGCTTACGCCGACGACGGACGCCGGGGTATGGCAATACTCCCCTTTACTTTCGAAAGGCGAGCAAAAATGGCGGATTTTCAACTTAACTAACTGGGGAAGCCTTCCTTTTAAAAGGAAACTTTATATAAATCAACTTTCAAAAATGTCAGGGCTGCCTACACTGACTGAGTGTTCTCAATTTTCACTGAAAACTTCATCTCAAGCTTGGTTTGATCTAAACACCAATTTCATTTCAAGCTTGTTTTGATCTAAATTGAGCCGGGGCACAGTATTTCCTACAATAAACATGTGCGCCCAACGAAGATTCAGATCAGCCTGCGCATCCGCGCAGTCTGTTCAAAGTCATCATTGTGCGCTCTAAGGATAGCTAAGAGCCCAATACTCCTCCATGCAGCAAGAGAAGTCTATAGTGAGACTATATAGATGCGAAGGCTGATCTGAGTCTTCGCTGAGCACACATGTCTTATTGTAGGAAATGGTGTGCACCGGCTCAATTTGTAGGGGCATTTCACTTGTAGTGTCATTGTTTTTCACGACGTTTTAATATAATGTTATTAATCAAGTCATTTCGTATTGGCCCAGGTACAGCTCCTCGGTCAGCTGCATTGGCCCTCGGCCTTCGGCCACGGGCCAATGCACCTGACTTCGGACCTGTACCTGGGTCAGTGCGAAATGACTTGATTAATGACAATTTTATTAATTGACACAATTAAAAATAAAAACAAAACATGATTATCGATTTTTGGACCTCACTTGACCTCAGTTAATATTGGTTGACCTGGTGTTAATACGGATGACCTCCGATCAATACAGGATAGTCAGTTAATAATATCCAGTTTTAAGTAAACCTTAAGTAAATTATTAAACCCTTAAGATGCCAATCACAACGACTGTGACCTGCTTTGTTGTATGCTGATTACAATAAAGAGCCAATATTGCAAACGGTGTGGATCCAGACCAGACTGCTGGAAACAGTCTGATTGGAACAAACACTGTTTGCTTATATGCAAAAGTATTCTTTTTGATTTTGCAAGAATGTGAAATAGATGAGATACGCAGACGACATTTTCAGATGCAGTTTTTCTTAGCACATGAAGGGTTTAATTAATAAATGTCATCAATAGGATTATAAAATCTATCAATAGGATTACAATATCTATGTGATCAGCATTACAGCCCAAGGGGTATCCACAGCCTTTTTACAAACACAATAATATAATGAACCACACCAAGAGAGTAAAACTCTTTGAGATCTGCTCAATATCATGTACTGATTTGGTTTATAGAGATATTACACTACTAATGTCACTGATGCACAGGCTCGTCTTTCGCAAAACATAATTTTACCTCTCTGATCAATATTAAAGAGACCACCGAAAGCAAAGACTTATTATTACAAGATGGACTGACTCATACTAATGGAATCTGAATTTTGACAAGCACTTTTATATCCCACATAAATTGTGTGTGTGTGTGTGTGTGTGTGCGTGCGTGCGTGCATGCGTGCGTGAGTGTGTGTGTGTGTGTATGTGTGTGTGAGAGAGAGAGAGAGAGAGAGAGAGAGAGAGAGAGAGAGAAACTTTTGTCATGTAAAATCATATTCACCATGAAAAATCAATTTATTTTCAGTTAGGAGACACTACGAAAACACGCCTATAAATATATATTAAAAGTCATCACAAAAACATTTCTATATAATTTTCACCTTCTTAAACCTCGCTTTTATATAGTTAAACTGGGGTTTACATGGGTATATATTTTTTTCTTATTTCTGCTCAAAAACATAGATTCTGGGTACTCGTTAGAACCGTCTCTTCGGGACGGGTCACGCGGGTTCCCACAATTTATGTTTTGAGCGGAAATAGGAAACATAGCAGATTTTTTTTATCCGAAAATTTTCATTTTGTGGTGGTAAAATTATTTCAATATATTTGAATAGGCGTATTTTCGTAATGTTTAAAGGGGGATGCAATTATATATTTTTCTGAATTTATATACTAAGTTACCGTCAAATTCGGGTTCCGATAGACCTTGTTGCAGTAGAGATTTAAGTCCAACATTGAATTATGAAGTTATAAAAGTCTATAAAAGTTTGAAAAAATCATTTTTGATTTTTATTTGCGTAGTTTATGATACTGATAACCCTGAGAAAGAAGTTTAGCAGTTAACAATTTATTAAGAGTGTCGAAGTAAGTTACATAACTAGACACTCTGGCAAATCGAATTAACTGCGAAATATAAATGCCATAGTATGTCGCACGAGGAACATCACCATCCAAGAACGGAAAAATTACAATCTCAAAATCAAAATCATCGCGTTTATCATACAGTTTGCAGGAAACAAACCCATCTGCAATGGATAGATGTAAATCCAAAATCGGGGCCCACAGTATCAGAAGAATTTGCTTTATTTAATTGAAGTTCTTCGGGAAAACACTTTGCCACAATTGTTTCAAGTAGAACCTGTGGATGATATTATCTTATTCTTAAAAGAAATTGGACTTTCTCATAAGTTTTTTTTTTCAGATTTTTAAACACCATCATATTAACTTTTTTACTTTTAACATCCTCATAATTCTAAATACCTTTTGATCAGCAACCGCTTGACGCTTATGACCCATGCCGCAATCCTCGACCTTACTTCTGTCGTGGTTTAAACAAATAGAGGAAATTTACTTATTTTTAGGTGGATACCAAATACATTTCATCGCGTGTGTGAGAAAGCATCCAAATTTTCACGAGTGCGAAGCACGAGTTTAATTCGGAAGTCTGGGAGTGTGTGGCGGCGGTAAAAATTCTCCCTGCCCCACATCATAGTGTAGTTTATATTTTCTTGTCCTTGGGGATTATTGATTCCATTGTGGAATTTTGAAAACATTTTAGGGTCACTGATGAGGCCAAAATGACCGGAACTAGCTAGTTTGGCCAAGAAAACATGTACATTTCATATTTTTCAGTTCTGTGGTGTATTCCTTGCTTCCAAAGGATAACCTTTTCTAGAACATATGAAACACACGAGATGAAATAGTTTGGTATCCGCCGAAAAAAGTAAAGTTTCGTTTTATTTAATAACCTATTTGGACACATTCGGTAATTAATCTATCGTATCGTACGTCACAATTTTACCAGGGTATGGCGTAGGGATGTTACGATAGTCAGAAAATGACTATTGCAATAGTATTGACATTGCAAGAAGAACCATTGCGATACTATTACTATTGCTGACTACTATTGCAATACTATTGCGATACTATTGCCGGACACATATTTTCTTGTTTAAGATGGAAATAAAAACTATTCAAACCTTCAAACTGTTTTTCTGTATGTTTTATCTGCATAAAAGAAATAAACAAGATAATTTACACAGAGGGATAACTTTTGTAAACTCCTGTTTGCTTTTTGTCTGCCCTACATAAGGAAATAACTCCCCAGGAGCAACTTTTTTTTCTTTAAGTGTAAATTCTCCTGGAAGAGCCAGGAAACTCATTTTATTAGAAGTAGCCAGGAAGATTCCAGCCAAGTACATTTATCATTTCACAATGAGAATGTACATGTAACATCAGTTTCTTAATCAAAATAAATGTGAGCTCTTCACGAAGGCAATGAAATCTTTGCAGGTCTTCAAAAACAACTTCAGACATGATAAAGTGACTAAATACTCCTCAACCTCGTTAAAACACAGAACTTCGGATCCAACCAACCGAGTTAGTTAACCGAATCGTGTTATAAACGCCGACCGAATTTGTCACGGATCAGTCTGTTCTACTATTACACTGTAAACACAAGCCTCCGGCGCTATCGTTAAGCCTACAGTGTTTCGCATGACAAGGTGTGAAAATAAGATCAGGTTATGTCTCTATCATAAAATTTAATCCACAATCAAATTGCTCCTGGCCTAAGAGGATTAGCTACATCTAACGGTAGATGTATGCATGTAAATATGAAACGGACTATTCTACTGTCTCGTAGGGGTAGCCCCTATGTGCTTTTAGCGCCCGGTTACCTTACAAAATCTAGCAAGTCAAGTACTGTCTCGTGCATGGTTATGTTTTGGCGCCAAAATAGAAGACGCTTGGTGGGAAAAGTCGTACACTTAAACAACACATCCGAGGATAATCCAGGAATTGTGGAAAGTTCCGTTCTCTATCCACAACCGTTTAGCTATCACTTGCACACGATTCAGAATCAGAATTGTTTCCGGTGACACGTCAAATGACATTCATACACCAGGACCTGTGATACAGGAAGTCTGGCAGAAAATCTGATGAAATTTTAATATAGGTCTCAATGTTTTGGTACACAATCGATCGCATGCGTTTGTTAAACGGAACACCATTGAAATCAGGGCTAACAAATTTTTAAATCCAAATCGGCCCCGGCCGACCGATGACGTCATCAGTACCGTGCCGAACATGCCTTATAATGTCATCCCTATTGCATCTGCCAACTTATCTAATTGCCCATCATTTTTATTGTGAATTGATTTTCCAAAAATCATTTGTATATTTCTTTTGTAGTTTGGTCAAATCTTTCAGCAATACAAATAAACAGAAAATCGTACCACGTTTTTATTTTCTTTAATTGTTTTCTAGTGCTGTATTTTCCTGTGCATATTTTGAATGCACGATGTCCAAGATTTAAAATTAATTCCTCGGCTGTATAGACATTGTCTGGATGCCCAAATTATAAACGTTCTTTGCACGACAACACGTATTTCATTTCCTTTGATGTCTGCTATTGACAAAATAAGAATCCTCTAAAACATCAACCAGAACAATTTTTTGCACCTTTTGAAGCGGTAATGACACATGCGGACGTTCCATGCTTCACGTGCTAATGCGGGCGGCACCCTTTGATAATAAATACCACTGTGTAAACACGCATTAATTATCGCTTTTCATATCACCAGCTTACAGACAGCTTGCAGATTAGCGAATCAAAATATGTGCGGTCAATTATTTCGAACTCAATTAATATAAAGTGTTTACTGTTGAAAAGCGCTTCAGAAAGCTGTAAATTTACTAGCTGAATGAAGGAATATTCAGCGTACTGATTCTATACCGACATTGGGTGTTAAGTGGATAATCCATAACAAATAGGATGCATAAACACCGTGTACCTGTAGGCTACCGCCAAATCATGGTTTGGCTGTATTGTTATTGCCCTTATCTCCCGACAAGCAGCCGTTGCAAGCAGACGTTGACTCTCAGTGGCACAGGAGATTATTGGATTACAATTAAGACAATATACAGTTTGATGCTTGACCGGGTACAAGACGCAGGTCGTAATAAAGAATATATTTAAGAATGAAAACAACTTCGAGAATTATCTGAAAAACTTGTGATATAGAAAACTAACTATCGAAACTATCGATAGTTCAAAACACTATCGGCAATAGTCATCGATGTTTGACTTTACCATCGATGCAGTACTATCGGCCCAGTGCCTATCGCAATGCATCGATGGTCCGATGTATCGTTACACTCCTAGTATGGCGTCACTACCGTCAGTTTCAAAATATAAACCGATCGCCATTTTGAATACAACATTTTTACAGTTCAAAGAGTGATTTTCAAGGTATTTTACAGAATAAGTTTGTCCGGGCTGCTACTGTGAAAATAACAATGTCGTTTTATTTTTCAGTGTAAAAATATCCTGTGAAAATATCATTTTTATTTGTTTCAGATATGCATTGATTTCACTGCAATTATAAAATAAATAATTTGTTCAGTCAGCATGAAAGCTTCCTAACTCATCTGTGCAACATCTCCGAGAACATAAAAATCAAGCAATTACAGAGATAAAATAACGGTTGGGACTCGTCAGCATGAAATGCTGGAGCAAACGAAAACCAGCTGTAGGACTCTGTTCGGCCCGACTAGAGATAAACAGACAGCCTGACCCACCAGACCCACTCCATATTTTCCAGTTCTGTGGTGTATTCATTGCTTCCAGAGGATAACCTTTCTAGTTTCTAGAACACATTTGCCGTCACTACAGCTGGTGTCTGGGAATGTGTGGCGGCCATAAAAAGTCTCCCTGCCCTACATCATAGTGTAGTTTATATTTTCTTGTCCTTTGGGATCATTGATTCCATTGTGGAATTATGAAAATATTTGAGGGTCACCGATGAGGCCTTAATGGCCGACACTAGCTAGTATGGCCCAGGAAATATGTACACTCCATATTTTACAGTTATGTGGTGTATTCCTTGCTTCCAAAGGCTAACTTTTCTAGAATATATTTGCATTTAAAGGGGGAAGCAAAGTTATCAACCGTGATTGGGTTATCTACCATCCATGCAATCTCTCGTATGATATTTATGTTGTACCCAATATTTTATATCAAGGAAACATTTTGCGAAATTTTGCAATAAAGTCATTGCAAGCATATATTTTGCTAAGCACCATAAAATTCGGGTTCCGACAGGCCTTGTTGCAGAAGAGATTTAAGTCCAACATTGAGTTTTGAACCTAACTTGGAATGACGTTTATAAAACTTAGAAAACGCTTTGCGTAGTTTATTATACACATAACCCTGATAAAGAAGTTTAGCTGTCAAAATAGCAGTAGAGGGAGCGATCAGGAATCGATACAATTAACCCACAGCTCCCATCAGAGACACCAAAGGAAAAGAAATACAAACATGAAGCAACAGACTCCAACGGAAACACCAACAGCGGAAAGCCAAGAGGACAGTTTATCTTTTATCTTCTGATACTGCGTCGGTCACATTTGACCATTACCGCAGGTGTATATTACATACACTCCAGGTTTTTGCAGGATGAAAGCCGTCACAGTAATCATGTAATTACGGTAGGGATCTTTAACCTGCACAAGGGATGGTTCTCCCTGCACAGGGGGCCTCCAGTTAACGTCCCGTTCCGAAGGACGGTGCACTTTATAACATTCATCCCTGCAAATGATGCCATTGGAGCGTGATCGGACACCGAAAGTTTATCGCCGCTGCCAGGGATCGAACCCGGGACCTCTAGCATCAGAGGCAAGTGCACTAACTACTGAGCTAACCACTAACCACTGAGCTATCACGCTCCACTTTTACGTTCCCACAAAATGGCCAAAAGGCTATCCAAAATAAAATAATATAAGCGACACAAACCATATAAAAAATAACCGGGACAAAAGAACCGCCAGGAACGGTCAGCGGAGACGAACTCCACCTTGGGGGGCAAATCGATTTTACGTGGCCACAGTCCTCGCCCTTACTTCCGTCGCAATTGAGACACATAATTTGTTCAGTCCGCATGAAGGCCTCCTAACTCATCAGTGCAACATCTCCGTGAACACACAAAAAAATCAAACAACCACAGAGATGAAACAACGGTGAGGACTCGACAGCAAGAAACCACAGAAATGCTGGAGCAAAAGAAAACCAACAGTTGGACTCCAATGGGCCCGACCAGAGACAGGACATCAGGTACCAACAAACCATAAGCCTTTACGTTGGAACCGTCATAGAATCTGAGACCTGACCCACCGGCGTGCAATTAAAGAGGGAAACAAAGTTTTCAACCATGCTTGGGTTAACTACCATGCATGCAGTCTGTCGTACTACATTTATATTGTACCCAATCTTTTTATATCGAAGAATGATTTTACGAAATTGGGTGCTGAAGTCATTGCGGTTATAATTTTTTCTAAATTTATATACAAAGTCACCATAAAATTCGGGTTCCGATAGACCTTGTTGCAGAATATTAAGTCCAGTATTGAATTTTGAAATTAAATCAGAACGACGTCTATAAAATTTTGAAAATGCTTTGCGTAGTTTGTGGTACCGATAACCCACACTGTGTAGCGAGTGTTAAGTCAGTTACACGACTAGATACTCTGACAAATCGAATTGATTGCGAAATATAAACACAGTAGAATGCCGCACGAGGAACAGTACTATCCTAGAAATGAAAGTTCATTATCTCAAAATTAAAATCATCGCGTATTTCATAAATTAAAAAAAATGGGGCTTCGGTATCAGAAGAGTTTGCTTTATTTACTGACGTTCTGGGAGGGGTCGGGTAATTTCGACTGATCAAACCATAGAAGTAGGTATTGTCAATGTTTAATAAATCATGCAAATATATGGAAGTCGAACTTAAAACTTCAATGATTTCAGATTGGTTTTCAACGGAAAGGGACATGATGAAGTCGCTTTCATAACAAAACAATAACGGATCAGCCACAAGGGTTGCGCAATTCGTGACCATCGGAAAACTCAAAATTCGTCTAAATAACTTAGTACCAAAGCTTATATTAATATTGTCAAGTAGAAAGGTGTGAGCTTCACACACTTTCTGACATGACCGTAGTGTATAAATTAAAAAATAGAGAATCACTTTATCTCGGCAAGTCTAGCTAGTTCCGGCCAGTTATTCCCCATAAGTGGTCCTTGTAATAGATTTCAAGACCCGGAAGGGGATCAGGATGAATGAAACAGAAACAAACAACATTTCATACGGTACTATGATAAAGTACGGGGAGAGGTTCCAAAACACATTGCAGGAAATAAGACAAAAATTTAGTGAAAAACAAAAACATGCACACACACGCACAAAACAATGAGAATCAGGACTCAAGTTTTCTGGGTCAGACAAGCAATCAGTTGGGGCCAATTTGACATCAAATGTTGTTCATGTTGCTTTGTTAAGGGGGAGTAATGTTAATTAACATGTTTTAGTTGTGATCTTTGTTTTGCAGATCAGTTTGTTTTCTGGGCAGATGGGACTTATATCTATAAGCTTGACTATTACAACAATATTGCTCAGTCATCATTCTATCAGGACACTGACGGGACAGCCATTAAGGATATTAAGGTAGTTGGAGACTACATCTATTTTATCGGCTCATTAAACCAGTAAGTATAATGACGAGAGGCTGTTTTTTATTCTCTATATAATGTACTAGTGTTCTTAAATCGTAATCCTTCTTTTACAAACGGAAACCGTCTATTATTTCATAACAGTCAACAAATTCACTAAAATGCATTACCATTTTCCTATACTAAAGACAGAAAGTTAAATGCTAATCAGAAAAAAAGACCAAGCAACGGGTCCATTTGAAGTCGTCAAAAGGAGAGAACAGCTTATTTTGAAGGCAAAGACAAAATAGTGAACATCATGTAACTAAAGCACGAAGCCAATCACCGGATACGTGACTGCACTCCGCAAAGCGATATTGAGCTTCAGCTCCGCGGAAAACTTTATAAATATTCAACCGTAACCTTAATTTCAGTGCAAATTCAAAAACACTACCAATAACAAATTGGTTAGTTAAACTGTGCTTCTTGCACAGAGCATAGCAACTGTGTTTCATTTACGAAACTCATGAATCAATGGATCAGGACTCAACAACAGTCTGAGAGCAGAGCTAAAGAGTTCTAAGATCGTTGCTCCGCCATTCAACCTTAAGTGTTAAAAGTTGTGTACTGTAAAAGGTGCTTCTGTCGCATTACAAGTATACCATATTCAGATATGTTCTATGGAAAGGTTATCTTTTGGAATCAAGAAATACACCACAGAAATGAAAAGTATGAAGTGTTATGGTCAATTAAGTCTAATCATTTCAAAATTCTACAATGGAAGCAATTATGCCAAATGACAAGAATATTGTTACATGTAGGATGATGGTAAACCATTAACCTACATGCCGCCTGGACGACATAGCATAGTCGGCCTAGTCACATGGAAGATCTCAGTGGCATTACATAAATAATTAATTCAACAAAAATAAACATGGCCAACATCCACAAAATATTTGTTACTTTATTATTTAATGACGCTGACTCGAAAACAAAATTGTAAAACTGTTTTGTGCTCGCGTCATGACATGTACAAATCGCATTTAATGAAAAGAAACACACACAAAAGAAAAACATGAGCGCTCTAGGTCAACAAAGAAGGGAAGGAGTGCTTTAAGGTGGAATGAAATGCACTTAGCGCTTTATAATATACAATGCACTTAGAACGTCATATTTATGTTTATTTTACTTGTAATAAACCACTGCTGATCTTCCCTCTGATTTATTGTAGTACCGTGCCCCTCTGTGCTAACGCACTCGGTTCTCGGAATCGAAACACCTGTGCAGGGTAAACTTGACTTAAAGTAAGTCAAGGAGTAGCCGCCACCATCACATTCGCCACCGCGTCACACCAGTTTTCAACTCAAATGCCTGAAAACAATAACGAACACTTAACATTACGGCTTACATATACAATATACCATAATACGACCCCCGTTGACGCTGAATATGTCCATTATGTTTATACGTTATTACGAATTCGCTGACCTGACAAGCAGGCTAGTATGCGCATGCATCAATAACCACACTGCAAAAATGAGCTTGACTGAGCAATAGATGCAATGTATCTACGCATTGCGCTTGAAAAAGTAATACTTAAAAAAATATCTGCTACCTCACTTAGCACTACTGAACTCAATTTCTTGCTCACTATAACTGAGCAATACAAGTTAAATTGATGCTCATCGCATGACATGAGGCAACTGATCAGACTGCGCCTTTGCGCCTTCTTATCATCTGCAAATTACAGAACACAGTTCGGTTTCAAAAGAAGTGAAGGCAGTGATCAAGAATAGATACAGTCACTTAACCCACACCACCCAGCAGAGACAACACAAACATTTAATACCTAGAACCTACTAGAAACACCAATAGCGGAAAACCATAAGGACGGTTACTTTCCCCCCTTCAAACCCTTCTTCGCGACAAAGCTCATAAATAACTGCTCTAATTAAGCTCATACACACAGCTGACTGTTCATGAATAGATTCAGTCCTGCAACATATATGAACAAAACTTAAGATCCTTGCCGCACAATACATACCGCGTTTTTATATTCAACAAACTACATTCACATAAATGGCTCAAAACGTGCTACACTCGTATTTGGTAGCCATAACGTTAGAACTGACGTTGCGACTTCGATAACGCCATTCACGCCGCTTCGACCGTTCCATCGCGTGACAACCAATTACCCAAACTAACAAATCTAAATATTTTAAAAATTGTCCCTAATACTGTGCGTGCAATAAAAATAGAAAACTCTACGACACTGCGTGTACAAACAAATTTCTAAACGTGATTACAAATAGTGATCCCCTGACTCCTGACCTTTTAATAATTCCTACTCGCGCCATGAACCTGTTTGGAGAATTAAGGTATTCATCAGTGCTATAGCCCGTCAGGCCTTAGAGTAACAACCTCGCCTTCAAGATCAACCTCTATGTTTTGGATGTAGGTCCCCTCAACATCTATGGTTGTAGAGAGACGAGACTTGGTCTAGGAACAAGCGAAAACCAAGAGAAGCCCGGGATCGAACACACGACACCTGGTTTATGAAGCTTATTGATCAACCACTACAGTATAGACTTCGAAAAGCCAAGGTTTATTTGCATGAGAAAACTCACAGACAAGCTTCAGAATTATTTAAACATAACCAAGCATATTCATAAAAGGAAAGAGTATATTAATTTCACATACCGTCAAAGGATGCAGTGACCTCAACATTTTACGTGTCGAATTACAGATATCTACTTTATGCTTACTTTGGCAGCTACTAACGCATTTTCCAACTCTTGGGATATATATATGCGTAAAATCATGCAAGCACCTGCACGGTATACCTGCACGATAAAAATGAACTAACTATAGATATAGGCCAAATTTTAGTCATGCAGCAAAATGAAGCAATACAGGGATTATCAATAAAACTAGGTTATCCTCGAAAAAGACTTATCCAACTTCCATAGGAACCAATGTTATAAAATGTCAGTGTAACATCACTACGGAATTGCAACAAACATTCTTTTTTAGTCTTTAAACTAAACATCCTTGAGATCCCCATTTCGACAAGCCATTGCTGCAAAAGACTATTAAAGGTGAATTATTTAAGAAGTCGTAATGAAGCAGCAAAATTAAAAAAAAACGGTTGGCTATTTTAAGACCCATTAAGACATTATTTAATTTTATTTTGCTGTTTAAATCAGTTGTTCTTATTAAATAGAAGTTAAAAATAGAAGTGACGGCAATGACCAGGAATCGATACAATCAACCCACAGCTCCCATCAGAGACGCCAAAGGAAAAAAAACAAACATGAAACAACAGACCCTAATGGAAACATCAACAGCGGAAAGCCAAAAGGACAGTTACTTTCCCACAAAATGGCCAATTGGCTGTGCAAAACAAAATAATATAAGCGATACAAACACTCAAAGACAAACCATAACACAAATTAACCGCGACAGAAGAACCGCCTTGTAACGATCAGTTAAACGAAAAGCCCTCACAGTGACTACAACTTGCTTTAAACGCAACAGTTCTGACTTAGAAACCTAAACGACATAGTCCTTGGAAAGTCACTGTTGAACGAAAGGAAAACTGGAATCCAAGCGTCAATTTCATTCATTTTAGTGTACTGCTGAGACGAAATGGAAGCATTGAATAACTTAATATAAGTCCAGAGTTTAGTTTCTGAAATCCAAGTATCGAGATGGAAAAATTATAGATACACTTATATTGGCTTTGGAATCTCTAGAAAGGGACAGCAAAATCAGTAAAATAATGAAAACGTAAACGAGTCTGCAACCAGATGTGCAAAGTTTTTGCGCATATGAGTACCAAACTATCTAAGTTAGCCTCCACCGAACTTGTTACTGGATTCTCTTTGTTTCGTCGCATCCCGTCGCGTCGCTTTCTGTCCAGTCCCGTCGCATTTGAATATTGCTTTTAATTTTGATTATCTTTGGTGAATTGCATTACAGTTTGAAACATTTACATATTGTAGGAAGACACAATGAGGGAATAATTTAGATGCTTCCCTAAACTGTGCAGATTATGGCTTAGAAATAGTCCTATACAGGCGTGTTTTAATTCTTAACTCCTGTTATCTTTCGTAATTGGAATAACAGCCTGTTACCTTACAAAGAATATGTCGAAAATGTATCATCACTCTGTTATGCATTCGTATGGATTATTTTTCTTTGTTACGTCTAGTTGTGCCTTAACCCCAGGCGGTGTACATTCTATACACTCCAGATTATGGCCCTTTTCGGACTTAAAAAGTGTCCAATTTAGATACATTCTCGTCCACAATTTCTGATTTATTTGCAGAATTGATTTACAACTTAAAATTCTAGTCAACTATACCTTACAAAGAATTTATAGAACAAGTGGCATTATTCTGCTGTGTGTTTAACATGGATAATTCCCTTTTCCTACTTATATTTGTTATAGTTATTATTTTCATTTTTTGGGTTTGATAATTGATCCCATTGCGGAATTTTAAAAGTACTTTAGGATAACTGATGAGGCCTTATTGGTTGAAACTAGCCAGTCTAGCCCAGGGAAAACTTGTTTACTCTATAATTTTCAGTTCTGATGTGTATTCCTTACTTTCTAAGGATAACCTTTTCATAGAAAATATTTGGAATTGTCCTATTAAGATCTATTTTGATTAATAACGCCTGTAATCTTTGTGGGATTGATTTGGAATTTGCGATACTAACTTGTTACCTTAAAGAATATGTAGAAAAATACCTTCACTCTGTTAAAGAATTTGCGTGGATTATGATTCTTTTCTGACTTAAAAAGTGTCCCATTTCGACACATTGTTACTAATAAGTTCTGGTTTTATTGCAGGGTTGATTTGCAACTTGAAATACTGTTCAACTACATTATAAAGAGTTCATAGAACAAGTGGCAATACTCTTTTTTGCATTTAGCACGGATTAAGGCCCCTTTCAGACTTCGATTTGCTAGAGTGTGTAGTCATGTAACTGACTTCAACACTCGTAATAAATTATTAACGGCTAAACTCTTTAATCAGGGTTATCGGTACCATAAACTACGCAAAGCCTTTTCAAAATTTTATAGACGCCATTCTGATTTAATTTCAAAATTCAATATTGGACTTAAATCTCTTCTGCAACAAGGTCTATCGGAACCCGAATTTTATGGTGACTTGGTATATAAATTCAGAAAAATATATAACCGCAATGACTTCAGCACCCAATTTCGTAAAATCATTCTTCGATATAAAAAGATTGGGTACAACACGGATATTATACGACAGACTGCATGCATGGTAGTTAACCCAATCACGGTTGGCAACTTTGCTTCCTCTTTAATTGCACGCCGGTGGGTCAGGCCTCAGATTCTACGACGGCTCCAACGTAAAGGCTTATTGAGAATTAGAGAGATCTAATTCAAGGTAATGTTGGTTGGTGCCTGATGCTCTGTCTCTGGTCGGGCCCATCGGAGTCTAACTGTTGGTTTTCTTTTGCTCCAGCATTTCAGTGGTTTCTTGCTGTCGAGTCCTCACCGTTGTCTCACCTCTGTGGTTCTTTGATTTTTGTGTTCACGGAGATGTTGCACTGATGAGTTAGGAGACCTTCATGCGGACTGAACAAATTATTTGTCTAAATCGCGACGGAAGTAAGGGCGAGGATTGTGGCCACGTAAAATCGATTTAAGCCCCCCCCCTTCAGTGGAAATGTTCCACTGACCGTTCCAAGGCGGCTCTTCTGTGGCGATTTATTTATGTTGTTGTTTGTTACTTACTTTGTGTATCACTTGTGTCTTTAAATTTTGGATGGCCATCTGGCCATTTTGTGGGAAAGTAACTGTCCTTATGGCCTTCCTTGGTTTAGGTTTCCATTATGTTCTGGTCGCTTAATGTTTGTATTTCTTTTCCTTTGGTGTCTTTTATGGGTGGAGTAAGTTAATTGTATCAATTCCTGATCCTTGTTTTACTTTTACTTTACACAAAGAAAACACTCCTATTACATATATTGGAAATGTTACCATTGTATTAATTATACCCATTGTATACGGGAAACCCCTAAAGGGTACCTTGGCAAACAGTGCAGACCCTGACCAGGACCTGCACTGTTTGTTAACAGAAATTTCCTTCAAAAATAGATTAAAAATGAAAATATAGGCCTGACACCCCTTAAATGACAATGGTCTTGTCCAACATATAGCAATGGAAGAGTCCACTACAGTAACTATGCAATGGGTTAAGGGAACTACGAATAACCAATTGCGCACATCTTGGTATGAAAATATTGCAGCAAGTGTTAATCATCACCTTCTCACAGGTGTTTGCTAGTGGCATAGAATTTTTTGTTTTGTCTTTCAGTGATTACAACACATGTATCTTGCATCTTCAGCTACTGTATTATGATAAGAATTAAAATTTACATGTGAATATCCCCTTTGCGATCGCCTTCATTATGACGCACCATTACGAAAACAGCTCCATACAAATGCATTGCAAACTTTAAATCGATTTAAGCCCCACCCCCCCCCCCCACCCCCAGTGGAATTCGTTTCCGCTGACTTAAGGTGGTTCTTCTGTGTGTCGCGGTTTATTTTTGTTACGGTTTGTCTTTGGGTGTTAGTGTCACTTATGTAATTTTATTTTGGATAGCCTATTGGCCACTTTGTGGGAAAGTAACTGTCCTTTTGGCTTTCCGCTGTTGATGTTTCCATAAGGGTCTGTTGTTTCATGTTTGTGTGTCTTTCCGTCGGTGTCTCTGATGGGAGCTGTTGGTTGATTGTGTTGATTCCTGATCATTGCCTCCACTTCTATTTTAACGCGAAAAAAAACGAATTTTTAAAGCTGAAAAAATGTGATATTTTTCTTATTACTGCTCAAAATATAGATTGTAAGGACTCGTTAGAACCGCCTCACCACAAGGTTTACCCCTGTTAACCCCAGTTTTAATATATATAATTAGGGTTCAATGGGGTCAAAGTTATATAGGCGTGTTTTCGTGATGCAACATTCTAGGCCGCCTATATATGGCATGATATTGTGCGTAAACGCACATAATAATTATACACCAGTCTCAGGTCCATTTGTTCGAACTATAACACCACAAACAGTATGAGCAGCTTTATACGTACCTCAATAGCAGGCCATGAAATAGCAGAATGTTAACCGGATATTTGGCAGCCCACACCTTTCCTGGACGAGGTTACAATGCATTTGGAAACTAACGAAAAGTACATGTTTCAAAATATTACAAAAACGAAACATTCAACACAAACTGAATAATGTCAAAGGTATCCATGCTATTTAGTTTTTCTTTTATTTCTATCTAGAGCTATCAAAAAGGTCCACAAGCTTGATGCTTCCAATGTAACCGAAATACAGCCAACTAACGGTATTTCATACATGTTCTGGTTTGATGTTCATATATCATCACAAAAAGGTGAGTTTGTTTTGAAAAATAAATACAATCAAGGGTCCAGGTTGCACTGGTCAGTGTTATATTTTATGCAATAGTTCAGTATTTTTTTCATATTTTTGTATTCTATTTATTTATTTATTTATCTGGTTTCTTTCCATTATTTACTGCTTTTAACAATAAACGTCACTGGGTGACATTGCACTCGGTAGATGTTGAAATGCTACGAAAGGAATAACTTTTTACAGTAAATAGACTACAAACAAGAATTGGTAACATCTACTCCAAAAGGGAAGTATAGGAAATTATTGACAAAGTTCTTGTTAATGACAATCGTCCTGCGAGCTTTGGCAACACATCATTCTTCTGACAGTAACAGTGTCTGAAGTCAGTTGTAAGTAATTTTATGACTTTCAAATCAGCAATTGTATACTAGCAATAATTATAGAATGATTAAAATGAACCTCTACTCAAACAAACTACAATTTTCATTACCAAAACAGGTAGGAATTCCGATATTTTTCAAATTTCTGCTCAAAAACAAACGATTTTAGGAACTCGTTAGAACCCACAACCAATCTGTTTAAGCAAAAACAAGATAAAAATGTATTCCCCTAAATTTTACCCAGGTTTATCATATGAAAGTGGGGTTTCAGACCGTTTCGCTATGCATACGAACATGTTTCAGAAGAATGCATATCGTACGACTAAAACTAAAAAAATGATAATTACGTAACCTTTTTATAATAGCCATATTTTGACAGAATGCATATTATGAGGCTAAGAAAAATGGTAAGGACGCAAAATATTTATAGCTAAATATGCTAAGCATACGTACATATTTTTATAGACATTGTGAGGCTAAATAGTATGGTGATAACAAAAATATTGATAGCTATATTTGCTACACATACGAACATATTTTGATAGAATGCATATTCAGAGGCTGATATAATCGTAATTACTCAAACTATTCATACCTATATAATCAAAGGGTTATTGCTTTGCTTTTAAAAAATATTGTCGCGCGTTGGGTTAACCCACGCGATTGTCCTTCGATATCTCAACTCGGTAGCATATTCAGGATTATCAGTTACCCCCTATATTAATTGCATTGTAGCACATTGACCAGATAAAGACATGCTATCTCAGGAAAAATGAGCTTTATCAGGTCAATGTGACATTGTCCTTTTATGAATGAACTGGACTAAAAGAAAAAAATTGGCAAAAATGTTATTATTACTGGAAAATAAATGAAAACGTACTTGAAAAAAATATCATAGGAAAAAGTATGGTCAGCTGAAACTAAATATATCGACCGTCGGAATGTTAAGATGCACTGAGGGCTATTGATAACTGATCATAAAATGCTTATTTAAAAGTATACAAGGGGATAATCTGATAAAAAGAATACCAGATTCGTGCCATTTGGTATTAGGTTTATCAGGCTCGGCTTTGAGAATGCATGTAGAATCGCTCGACAAGCCTCGCGATTCTACAAGCGTTCTCGAAACCTTGCCTGATAAACTTGATATCACAAAACACTCACCTGATAATCTCCAATATTAGTTCAGTAACCCTACACAACATAACTCGGCAATCTGAGAGTCACAAATATCAATTTATGAAAAAAGGTGTGTCATAGTGTAGGGTTGTTAATTTTTCACTAATCCATATGCAGTAGAAAACACAGGAGGGAATAGTTCACTGTGATACAAAATAAACATTTTGTCATTCATGCAACCAAATCACATATCTTGCTTAATTAATACAGTAACACCCTGTATGTTGAGCCCGGCACAGGTCACATGTGATACGTCAAGTTCTGCAACGGAAGGTCAGGTTGTTTTTCTCCGGATGCTCTGGTTTTCGCCCAGTCCAATTAACGATCGGCTCGATATAATTGAAATAACATTGAAAGGGCCGTAAAACCAAAACCTAAAAACACCCTGTATGAATGGTATCCAAATGCTTTCACATGACACTTGCATCCTAAGTGTAAAATGCAATAGGTATTTTATGTTTGTTTATTTGTTTTCTGTTGTTGTTTTTTTTTTGTGTTTTTTTTTTCGAAATGTTCAGTGCTTGTAATATAGCTATTAATTGTTGGTTTATGGCTTGTACTAAAAAACACGCCATACGTTTTTCATTCGCTAGTTTATGAATCATCGCACTAAATAATCTGCTACATATGAGAATCCAGTGAAATGATAACTTTAACAAATGGTGAGGAATATGAGGGCTGTTCAAATATGAATGCAACTAAGCACATAAAAATCATTCCGTGATAGATTTCGATGAAAAATTTTATTTTGTCCCCTCAAAGTATTCCCCTTTAACATATATACAAACTTTCAGTCTTCTGATCCAATCATTGAATGCATTTTGGTAGTCTTTTTGAGGTATACTATGAAGGCACTGGAATATTGCAAACCGAGGTGTTTGCGCTGTACAAATTTTCGACCAGAAGGTATTTTTTCAGCCGCGGGAACAAAAAAAAAGTCACACGGGGCAAGGTCAGGGGAATACGGGGGTGAGGGAGTTCAACAACCTTTTCCTGCTTCAGATAGTCTTGCACAATGAACGCCTTGTGCGATGACGCATTGTTATGTAGCAATCTGACATTGGCCAAACCAGTTGCTGGTCTTCGTTCTTTGAAATATTTCTTCAATTTTCGAAGAACTTTATTCCTGTAAAACTTCGCATTTACAGATTTGCCTTTAGGCACAGCAACCTGAATAGCAGGGCCCTGATTTGAAAAGAATATGGCATACATTACCTTCTTGACGCTCATGGTCGGCTTTGAAATGCATGGTCTTTTGCAATACTTTGTTGCCCATATTTTGTTCTGAATCTTTCGTTTTGGCTCAAAAAAGTGAACCCATGTCTCGTCACCTGTGACGACATTAGCGAAAGACCGTGCATGGTAATTTGGAAACTTTTAAGCAACTTCTTGGCGCACTGAACGCGTGTCTTTTTCTGCACATCTGTCAACAGATGGGGAATCCCTCGAGCACAGATCTTTCTCATTTTCAAATCCCGTTTCAGAATTGTAAGAGCTGCTCCTAATGAGATGCCAACCATACTAGCTATTTGCCTAGTGGTGTATCGTGCATCGGTAGCAACTATTTCTTTCACTCTAGAAACCAGATTGGCAGATGTTGCTCTTTTCGGCCGAGCCTAGCCCACAGCTGAATTTCTTACATCAACGAAAAACTGTCGGAAAAGACATTTCATTATGCCCATAAACCGAACATATTTCATCAAAAATGTCTTTGCACCGTATACCAAGAATACAACGATTCTTAATATAGGACCATATTTCAACGGCGTACTCTGACCTTCTTCCAACCATGTTTTGTATTAGTATACAAGAGTAGACAGTGTTTAGCGAACGATATACATAGCTAAAGTGCAAGGATTTTAACAGGTTTGGTATCATTGTATAGGTAAAATGTTTTTCTACGCTGTGATATTTATTTCCAGGTGATTTTCGCATTAGTGCATGAGAAAACGTTCTACTTGCATTCATATTTGAACATTCCTCGTAAGTGTTTTCATTTGCATTTCTTTTCAACTGGGACGCATTATAGGTCATAGACACTTTCGGGGTGCGTCGGTCCATCAAGCTACTAAGCATTTCAGAAAATGTTATGGGATTTTTTAGAATGGCTACAACAGAGAGCTAGGCGCTTTCATGTTATGTACCTTGACATGATCCCGTATTGCCAAAGCTTTGGGGCCTTTAACTATTGGGATCTTTAATCTGTGACTGTATTAGGCAATGCTGCTCATATTTTCGCTTTATTTTCATATTCTCATATGACGCCAGGTAAAACCCTCAGGTAAAAACAAATCAGCATAATTATAACGAAGAATGAGGACACACTATTTTAAAACCCTTTATAGAAGTACTAATGCCCATTTTGCGATTGCGAGCGACTACGTAGTTTATTACCCTTCCTTTAACAAAATTGCAGAGGTGCTCTGCAGCAGAACTATACCGGGTGGCGAACTAGCGAGTACTTGCGGTGTAACGGTTGGAGATTCCTGCAGTAACTTCACCTGTAATTACGGATACCAAGAACGAATAGTTGCTGATTACTTTAACTGTACAGAGCTAGGAACATGGGATTATAATATATCGTCTCTCTGCACTGGTAAGTTATATGTACTTAACAACAATGAAAACCTGACACGTTTCAAAATCATTTTCTGTAATAGTGAATTGTGCCGAGATGTATTTTAATTGCATATCTATCCCCATTCGTCGAACAATTTGGCACCGAAAAAAACGGTTTGTTTGTGCAGCGTTGTACCCGCAAATCACATGATGTTCGTTTTCATAGAAATCACGTATACCTTCACTATCGCGAGCTTTACACTAATTCTGAAAGTGTATAATTTTTGTCTTATATTCGTATGACAAAATTGCACCTTCAAAAATTCAATTATCCTTGCGCTTAAATGGGGAGACTAAAGCAACGTCAACATGGGGAGGCCATTGGTATGCTAAAAGCTGTTTCGACCTTAACCACGATTGCTAGGAATTTTAAATGCTCTAGAGACACTTGTACAATTTGAGAAGACGTTGCGAGCACATATGAGACGTCTCCGATCGTCTGAGACCTTGCATGCAGAAGATCCTGACGGCAAGACAAACTGCTATCCTCGTGACGTTACGTCGCCGGAAATAACGAAGGAGGACAGCCGCTACTGCTAGATTTACAAGGGTTAATTACGGATAAGTGCTATTTTATTTTCTTTTTAATTGCGAAAGGCAGTGAGGTAAAATGATACAAAATATTGAAAATTTTAAAACCATCAGATGTGCTGTTTGACCAGCGCGCATGCGCTTCTTTATTGGAAAACATTTTTGTTTATTGCCTTATCAATATACCAACCTGAGATATCAGGCAAGGTTCAGAAAATATATTTTTCTGCATTGTACTTAGTGTCAGATTTTCATTGTTAAGTGTATGTTGACGTGCATTTCAAGCAACACATTAATTGTATTTACACATTCAGTAACACTTCGATAACTCAAACGCGGGTGGCTCGATTACCTTGCTAATTCGAACCCGCATTTGAAGCCCTAGAGATTTTTTTCCCCTAGCACCAGATATCAATGTATTAAGGACAAATGAGTGAGTTTTTTCTGATTCAGTTTTGAAAATGAATGTTGTGTGTACTTATTAGCATCGCCTCGTAGTCCGAAAAACATCTATCTCGAAAAGTCCATGGTCCAAGAGATATCCAAGCGATCGAAGTTCGATAGTACATTTAAGTTTATACTTACTAGCAGTGAAATCATTGGACATTTGAAACAAATTTCACACTATGAAAGTATATATATTTCACACTGTGAAAATAGCATAACTTTGTTATTTTCACAGTAGCAACCCGGACTACATTTTTGCGACAAAGTCATGTATGAAATAAAAAAAGGAATTTTTTTTCAGGTAAGTACGAAAATTATTTCACCTCGTGTGTTGAAACTATCGGAATTGTCATTCGAGCTTCGCGCTCTTGAAAAGTTAATACATGACGTTATTACATTCTCATACACGACGCCGTATGACAAATTGATTGCACGTACACGGGAAGACTTCATAAACAACCGTCAAATTGGACTATACATCTTTTGATCACATGGAATTGCGAATATCGCAATTCCTGCTGCAATAATCATTTTACTAAAAAAATCAAACATTATTTCATTTAGCTTCAGTTTACTAAGAATCTGAAAAACAAAAACAATACCCGCTTCGATAGTAAAAGCGGTTATAAATCTTTCTTGGAAGCATTGGTAGGGTTGCTGGTTCGCTCCCCTGTGTAATATAATAGACATACTGACGTTCTCGCCAGGGCTCGGATTTCGACCATGTTAACACTAGGGTCTGGATCCTGATCAGATTGCATCGGCATACACACGCTTATATAAGCACATAAGCACAAATGTTACCCGTATCAAATGGGTCCAAAATCGGTCCCTGTAGTGTAAACACAAATAGATTCCTGTATAAACACGGACTCAGGCGCTTAGATCTAGTGTTGTCCGAATATTTTGATAAGGTTTGGTGTGTAAATGCCTACTGACAAAATCAAACCTATGGAATTACTAAATAACGGAACTCTTTGTAAATAGCCTAGCCGAGGCTCCTTCCATCAGTAATCAGTTAGTTGCCAGTCTCAGTAGTTCAGTCGGCTGCTCGGGGTCGGCAACATTCTTTCATGGAGATTGATCATGAAATATTTTCTACGGTCATTTTCTCCCTTCCACAGATTTAAAAAGGGCAGTTGTAAGTTTCTGGCGAAAGAATGTGCATTGTACTGGTTAACCGCTCACGTATAAGCTCACCAGGAAAAGTGTGTATAGGTTAACTGACCGGCTCAAAAATGACCTAAATAGTGTTGATTGGGCCGTTAAACTCAAATACAATCAAACAAACAAACTAATCAGTTAGTTAAAACCGCTATTACATCTTAACCGCTCGAAATTTTTATTTTATTATGTTTGCCACGCAGTTGCAAATGGACAATCTAAAACCAATTATATTTATTTTCGAACGGCAGGTTTGTTAATTTTTATTCCTATAAAAACTAAAACACGCTTTCTCGACCAGCCTAGCAATATACCTCATCACTTGCCCTCGTTTCAATACCAAAGGCGTGGAGTGTTGTCGATGATCACAGGCGAAAGGAAAATATATACCACTGAGATAAAATACATGGAGACATTCTGCGGGAGACACAATACACAATCGAAGACTATTGCCTTACACAATGACAAGTATATAGGCAGTTTCCTTAAGTATAAAAACGCACATCACAATTTCTCAAAACACCTTACCATTGTCTTTTTCACAATAATTACAGAGACAGTCTGCAACAGAACTATTTCAAACGGCGAACTAGCTGGTATTTGTGGAGTGAAGGTTGGAGATTCATGCAACAATTTTACATGTGACAATGGATTCAAAGAAAAGACCGGTGTTGAACCTTTTAACTGCACAGAATCGGGAACTTGGGGTTATAATACAGCGACTCTTTGCACTGGTAATATATCATAAATCATATCATATATCATACACATGTATCGTAAATATATCATTCAAAATTATTCTACGTACATTAAGACAAAAACAGGAAAAGACGGTCGCGTCAGGTGAAAGGGGTATTCGACCATGTGCGCGTAGCTAACATTCAAATAAATCAGCTTGCGTACCCACTTGGATTCAATGTAGCCATCCCGGACCGCATTAAGAAATTTTGGGTCATAAAACATCTTTATATCACGCGGCAAACACTCTCATCGGCATCACGTGAACAAGTTCGTGAAATGAACAGCCCGTAAACCCCGCTTGGTACTGACAAAACTGGGGTTTACGGGGATTAAACATTAACTTTCTTATTTCTCCAAGACATAGGTTGTGGGTACTCGTTAGAACCGCCTCAGTGAGGCGGCTCCAACTAAAACGAAAACCTCTGTTTTCAAAATTAATATGAAAAATATCACGGATTTTCTTCAGAGAAGTTGTCAATTTGGAGATGTGAAAAATGTACTGTCACACGGGTGTGTCATAGTAATGAAATATCGAAACGTTTTATGCACAATGCTTCAAGTTTGAGGTATTAACATGTCTTTGGATTTCAAACATCGACCATTACCAGATAAACGGCACATAAATCAACCATAATATTTTCCTATCTGTACCACTAGCTAGTTCTGTAGAGTTTTGTTGAAAGGTTCGGGCAGGAGCATATAATTTTCTAACGGGGCTGGTAACTTTTGTCCAGGTTAATTCTATGAATGCGTTGCTCATTAGCTGCTGCGTCACAGCACAATTGACATTTATGTGTTTGTTAATTGTACTGCTACTTAGGATTAGGATAAAGTTGAGATCCTTATCTGGACATGTGGTTCTGTTTGCTGCTTATGTTTAATAGTAAAGACAGACTTGGTAATTACTCTTTCAGTAAACTACTAAAATGCTACTTACAGGATTATGAGAAAAAATTATTAGCAAATATCAAGGTATTTCTTATTTTCAACATGTGTGATCAGTAAATAAGTATAAGGAGAAGAAATCATTCTTTAATGATGAGGCCCATATTCTGTTGGCAACAGTGATTATACATTCGTTATGCCAGGCTCGTGAAAACATGTATAATAACAAAAAAGTATTGAAAAAGAAATTCTTTGTGACAGAAGCATCCCAAATGGTGATCTAACACACTCTTGTGGCGTAAACATTGGGGATGTATGCGATAACTTCACCTGTGATATCGGATTCAATAAAACAGATAATGCTCCACCATTTAATTGTTCAGACTCGGGGAGTTGGAATTACAATATATCAGCCCTTTGCATAGGTATACAAAAAGATTCTATTTAACTATACGTGGCATAGGTACATTTCTATAAGAGTGAGTGAGTTTTAGTTTTACGTCCCACCAACAGCTAAGGTCATACGGAGACGGGACCTCGGTTTAAAGACTCATCCGAAAGTCTAACATTTCTATATGAAGATTTAGTTGCAGCGCCAAGGAATTCCAAAGGAACTGTACTAAATAGGTAAAATAGAAGTGAAGGCAATGATCAGGAATGGATACAATTAACCCACAACTCCCACAAGAGACACCAAAGGGAAAGAAACACAAACATGAAATAACTTGACCCTAATGGAGTCATCAATAGCGAAAAGCCAAAAGGACGGTTAATTTTCCACAAAATCGCCAATTGGCTATCCAAAACAAAAAGATATACGCAATACACACACGCAAAGACAAACCATAACAAAAATAAACCGTGACAGTGGAACCGCATTGGGGAGTGGAGGGGGTCTTTAATCGATTTTTCGCGGCCGCAATCCTCGCCCTGACTTCTGTCGCGATGCTCAGTCCGCATTAAGGCTTCATTTCTATTTTCCGAATTCATTTGTGCAACATCTCCAAAAACACAAACATCAAACAACCACAGAGGTGAAACAGCAGTGAGGACTCGACAGCAAGTAACCACTGAAATGCTGGAGCGAAAGAAAACCAACAGTTAGACTCCAATTTGTCCAACAAGAGATAGAGCATCACATTAGTAACTCATTAGTTTGATGTGTAATCCACAGCACAACTAAGGGCGACAATGGTGGCCACCTAAAATCACTTTAAGCCACTTCCACCCCCAGTAAATAATTTAATTATCACAAAAACAAAATAGACTCTTATATAATTTTGACCTACTTGAACCCACTTTTATATAGAAAAACTGGGCTTTTCAGGGGTAAATAAAATAAAAAAAGAGTTCCTTTAACCCTTTACCACTCAGATACGTGTTTTTACGTGTCTGCACCCCACCCCCATTTTAAGCCCCAGAAACACCTAAAATCTGCATTTCTACCCCTGGATAGTTAAGTTTGCTTTAGGATTTGTTGGGCAAAAAAGTGACCTGTTTTTTCGCGCGCCTCCCCACTAGAAATATTCCTGGGGGATTGAAGGGGGGCAACGCCCCCCTCACATCCCGAAAAATGTTGGGTTTATGGCCCAACCGGCCGCTAAAACTTATATCTGAGGGTGTCTGGGGTCAAACATGCCTGAAAATTGATGCTGATAAAACATGCTGCAAACAGTGAAAATGGTTAGTGCCAACCACCTTAATTGTTGCCTTGACAGCTGTGTGAAGATTAAAATGTGATCCAAAATTCATGTGAAAACACACTTTTTGCCAACTTTGAGATGCCCCCTCTTTACCATGACAACAATGATCAAGTCATGAAAGGTTAAATTTGAAAGGCTACTGCCCAATGACCATTCATACCGAGTTTGGTGTAAAACAGACAATCCATTATGAAACAATGGCTAGTTGAAGTTGCTGTCAGGTGCAACACTGTGAAAATCAATGAAATTCACAAAATCCCTGAGTGGTAAAGGGTTAACGAAGAAAATCCCAACTGACCAAAATAATGTTTTTTCATCTTTTTATTGCAAGAAACAATATTTCAGATATAATTAATGCATTTTAGACTAAAATTCAGTATGTTCCCAGATTTTAGTTAACCCTTTACCACTCAGATACGTGTTTTTACGTGTCTGCACCTGTTACGAGATGGAATAGGAAACCTCTCTGGTGCTTATGCACATCTAAATTATTTTAGTAGATATATGGTAGGGCGGTGCGAGTGAAATATTTTAGGTGAAATATGGTACGCAAACTATGCGGCTCCATGAACAAGTCATGCACATATCATACGATGTATGCATGAGTGGTTTATAGAGAGCTGTTTTTACAATACAGGGGGCCGCTAAAAGGCCGAGTCCTATAGAATTTGCCTAAAAATCGCCAACCGCCAAATTGTGCCATATATGATTTTTATTCCCGTCACGTGTTGTGTGGGTGTTCGTTTTGACAGGAGTCATGTCATTGATTATAGGGTCGTTTCATCAATTTTTCCTATGGGAAATATACTATTTGAACGCAAATCCATTATCTACTCGATTTTGCTATCTGGCTTTGTTTGTGGCCGGTATCTCCACTTCCCCACGAACAAAGCAAGGTAATACGAGTAGGCATGATTTTCCGGTAGTATTCATAGATATATAAACCCTGAAAAAAGCGGACACTTTAGCAGCAGGTCAAGTTGTAAAGAGTAAACACAACATTGTGGCGGGGAAATAGAAAGTATATTGAAAGGTATGTTTAATCTATGTTTAGTATTATTTTTGTATGAACATGCTTGTAGGTTTTGGAGGGGTTTACTTCTAGTATACCCCAACTTTCTGAAGCCTATTCTGAATTCACTATTGAGGCCTGTAGTGATTAGGCTACTAGCTTTGCCAGCTAGACGTCGCAGGATCGATCCCAGGCTTCTCCAGTAGTAGAATGAGTCTTTCTAAGTGAGGTCCTGTCTCATGCTGACCCTAGATGTTGGTGAGACGTAAAGTTTGGACACCCGCTCATTCTAGATTCATTTAGGCTTTTAGACCCCTTTTGTAGAATGTAATTAATAAACGCCGGGTCACTTGTTTGATCCATGACTTGTGACTGGCTGTGGTTAGAAAACCGTGGTTCCGTCCCAATATGATATTAGGTGTAGAGGGGACGTAAACTTAAGACGGGTTTAACCACATCTTCATCATCAGGGCAAACTCATACAAGAGCCTGTTGGGTTATCCGTGATGATGAACCGTAATGAATTTTATTTTACAAGCATGTTCACGTTGATTAGAAATAATTTTGTTCAAGAAGAATTACGAGTTCATTTTGTAATGATGCCGTTTTTGTCTGATAACTCAGTTTGTGCATGTATGTACATATAAAGAACGTGATGATGATAAGTGGGAGTATTTGGTCGCCACACGTCATAACGGCCTGAGCGGCGGGGATGACGTCAGCTGCGTCATCGGCGTCGCGAGGACGGTTGTGACGGGGTGCCTACCAAATAGAGAGAATTTACGGCAAACAGTGTTGGCCCATATGAGACACTAACAAATGTGTGGATTATAGATGAAAATCTTCTGTTGTAGTTTCTATCTGTTATTAATGTATTGAATTTGTGAATAGCTATATTTGTGAGCCGTGTTGCGGAGAAGGATATGAAATAGAGATTGTTATGTTTCCTGTAATTGGCAGCTGACCAGGTAGCGCAAAGGCGTGGTCTGTTCAATTGCCTCTTACTTGTGATAATGTAGTGAGCACAAATTTGATGAGTATTATGCTCAGTAGTAGTGAGCATTAATTGATTTCTGTAGTGCTCAGTAGGGAAACATGAACTTTGAGTATTATTGTGTCAAGCGCTGGGTGCTGATAATTTGATGCACAGTCAAGTTGAGTTCTGCTGTACGGTTATTCGTCGCATGCACTAATCAGCCTGTATGTCTGGTCGGCGCATGCGCAATAACGGTATATGCATGAACATATTCTTACTTCTCCGGGAGGGGGATCATGATATAGCATGTATGTTTTGTGACTCGTTTCTAGTCCCGTTATCGTAATTTGCAGGCATAACAATGTGTGACCTGCTGCTCCCTGCTTCATAGCAGCAGGTACTGGTACGACGCTAGGCGTTAGGGTCCAGCAAGGGCGGACAGACCGCCGTAATCAGCGCCTACCAGGATAGAAGCAGATTCTTCTAAATCATTGTTCGTTGTAAACAAATGTGATCATGGAAGAGGTCAACTTACCTTATTTGGACGATCACTAAACGTCTGATCAGCAAACGTGATCGCTAATCTTAGGATTATCAACTATGTTGATAGACTAGTTTTACTAGTTCGCGAGAGGAAGTGTCACGCGAGTGGGGGATTCACCCTAAGTTATAAACTGGCCAGTCGCGTCTTGTGTTGTTTCTTTTTTTTGTTTTTGTTGTTGTTTTGTTGTTTGCTTCTGTAGGTATTCACGTCACCCGTTCCGAGCACAGAACAGTGTTTTGCCTTCGGAGCGGACGTCGTGAGTTGGCTACAGAAGCAACAAATTGTGATGTTTTGTGTTAGTAAGTGTTGTGTGTAGATACTGTAAATAATTCATGTCATTCATTTAACATCTTTCTTGTGCCTTACCCCACAGCTGCCCGTACACCTGTCAGAGATCACGCTCGGTTGTCTTGTCAGCATGGGGGTTTGCGGGACGCCGTAAACCCACATGTAACATTTGGTGTCAGTGAAGTGAGGATTTGATCTCTGGCTGGTGTTCCCGGCTGTGGAACAGCACATTGATACTCTGAATCATCAATTTAAAAAAAAAAAATGTATTGACAGCCACATTTAGAAATTAACTTGAATCTTCCTTCCTGCGTTGATGAAGTGCGAAACCCATGTATTCAACTGAATGGATACTGACAAGTCGATAATTTCTGAGCAGGAAGGCAAGGCAAACCCCACTTTTTCTTGGTAACGAAAAATTTAAGTAGACCCCACTTAATTGTGTTACCTGACATTCTACTAAGTGAAATTGGAGCTACTAATTGATCTTACCCACACATGGTTCTGACGTAGTGACGTTAACAATTTATTGACGTTGACATAACGGTAGCGTTAATATTTACGCTGTGGCTTGAGGTTAGGTATGACGTAATAGAAACATTAATGGTGACTTGTTATGATCGGAGTTTTGTAATGTGATGAAACTTCGGATTGTAGCATTTTACTGTAAACGTCGTCAGTTTATGACGTCATATTAGACTACCAGTACGCAACGTCATACTGTGCTGAAAGCATTTGACATTTCAAATCGCGTGTGCTTTAATAACTAACGTTTTAGTTAGATTAACGCGTATAACACATATCTTAACGTTTTAGTTAAGCCCATTCAATCATCACTGATCATAACTGATCAGTTTATAGTGGTTTTGATATTAACGTGAAATTTACGTTATCAATAATGGAGCGTTTAATGCAAATGGGAAAGGACTTAGGTTATGAGGGGAAGGAGTTACAAGGTTTTGTTAAGGAGCAGCAAGATATTGAGCGGGCAGAAAGGCAAGAGCAAAGGGATTTAGAAAGGTTAAGGTCTGAAGAAAAGGAAAAGGAAAGGGCAGAAAAAGAAAAGGAAAGGGCAGAAAAAGAAAAGGAAAGGGCACATGAACTAGCTATGTTGAATGTTAATAAGGAACTTGAAATGGCACGCATTAAGACTGAAAGGGAGGCAAAAGAGATTAGTGAGGCCCATTTAGAAAAAATAAAACATGGGTTTGAGCTACAGCACCAAGAATTAAGAAATCAGTTAGAAATGCAGAGAGCGAAGCTCGAGCTAGAATTTGAAAAGCAAAAAGCTGAGAAGGTGGCGCATGCCCGAGATCCTAAGTTACCTTATTTTGAAGAGGGTAAAGATAAAATGGATAGTTATTTATCTAGGTTTGAGAAATATGCTACGGCTAATAAATGGGATAAGAGTGTTTGGGCCGCGTATTTAAGTGCATTGCTCAAAGGGCGCGCACTTGATGTATATGACCGGTTGTCAAATGAGGATGCGGCGGATTATGAAAAGTTAAAGGACGCTTTATTAAAGAATTTTGACATGACAGAGCGCGGATTTAGGAAACAGTTTCGTTATAGTAGGCCCGAGAAATCAGAAACGTTCATACAGTTCAGTAGTAGACTGAGAAGTTATTTAGAAAAATGGCTTAATATGGCAAAGATAGAAAAATCTTTTCCGGCTGTCTGTGATTTCATGGCAAGGGATCAGTTCCTGGAGTCATGTAATAGAGAACTGTATGTACATCTGAAGCCAAAACAGTTTGGTAATTTAGATGAAATGGCTAGGGAGGCAGATTTGTTTGCAGAAGCGCGCGGGGGCGTATATAGTTGCATTAATAAGGGGCAACGCGATAATAGAGGCGCAGCGCAGGGTAAACAGGACAAAGTTGACTCGAACAAACCGAGTGGTAGACCGGATATCAAGTGTAGCATATGTGGTAAGGGGCATTTAACAATTAAATGTTTTAAGAACCCCGACAGGAAACAATTGTATAGCGCAGAGGTAGGAGCAACTGGAGTGGGGGATAGCGGTGTTAAAGAAAATTTTAACACGCGCGTAGAGACTCAAGGTTCTCAGGTTAAGAATGAGAATACGCAGAATGTAGGTCGTGGTTATACACGTGGTCGTGGTAATTTCAGAGGGTCTTTTCGCGGACGCGGTAAAAATAATAGCACACCACGTGGCGCAGCACACCAAGTTAGTTTTTGTCAAACGGAAGTAACTAGAAAAGGTGATGAGATAGGAAGTATTTTTGAAAATAAGGTTGGTGATCCTTTGATTTCGGATAGGGAGGAGTGTAGTAAGGAAACTAGGGAAGGTGTCTGTTACTTCTTAAAGGCAAGGTTACCGACGGCACAAGGATTGGTTAATAATAAAAAGGTGGTTGTATTAAGAGATACTGGGTGTACAGGCTGTGTCGTTCGGAGAAGTTTGGTTTCGGATAGTCAGTTAATAGGGAAGGAATCAAATGTTACGTTGATTGATGAATCCACACAAAGGTATCCTTTGGCAATGATTGACATTGATTGTCCTTTTTTCACTGGGAAAACTGAAGCTTTGTGTATGGATGATACGTTGTACGATTTGGTTATCGGTAACATTGATGGATCAAAACTTCCTGATATGTCTCATTTCTCAGCTGCGGCTGTAACTAGGTCTCAAACTAGGCAGGATGAGAAGCCTTACAGAAAACTTAAGGTTCCCGATCAGATCATTAACGATGACAAGGAGGCTTTCAAGCAAGCTCAGGTTGATGATCCAACTTTGGAAAACATCAGGAAAAGGGTTGTATCTGGGAACAAGACTGTGAGTCGTGGTTTAAACCGAGGTGAAACTAGGTTTATTGAGAGAAAAGGTTTGGCATATAGGGAGTTCACCAAGGGTAACAAAGTCTCTTTCCAACTTGTGGTCCCTCAAAGTTTCCGAGGAAAGGTGTTGAAACTGGCTCATGAAACGCTTATGTCTGGACATATGGGTATTAGGAAGACATTGGATAGAGTTGTAACTGAGTTTTACTGGCCCGGTATTTGCGGTGATGTCGCTAGATTTTGTAAATCTTGTGATATTTGTCAGAGAACTATTCAGAAAGGTCGGGTCACTAAAGTACCTCTAGGAAAAATGCCATTGATTGATACGCCATTTAAGAGGGTGGCAGTGGACATAGTTGGTCCAATTGAGCCTCGATCTGATAGGAAATCTCGGTATATTTTAACCATGATAGATTATGCGACAAGGTATCCAGAGGCGATAGCTTTACCGAGTATTGAGACGGAACGTGTCGCGGAAGCGCTTATTGAAATGTTTAGTAGGGTTGGCATTCCTGATGAAATGTTGACTGATTGTGGATCACAGTTTACTGCTGAGGTAATGAAGGAAGTCAGCAGACTTCTTTCTCTTCAACAGTTAACGTGTAGTCCGAGACACCCAATTTGCAACGGACTGATAGAGCGTTTCCACGCTACGTTAAAGCAGATGTTACGTCGCATGTGTGCTGAACGTCCAAAAGATTGGGATAAATATCTTCCAGCTTTATTATTTGCGGTAAGGGAAGTCCCACAAGAGTCTTTAGGATACTCCCCTTTTGAGTTGTTATATGGACGTAACGTCAGAGGTCCAATGGCAATATTAAGAGAATTATGGGCTGAGGAGGTACGCGATGAGCAAGTTCTTTCGACGTATCAATACGTTATTGAGCTTAGGGAACGGTTAGAGCAGACATGCAAATTAGCGCGTGATAATTTAAAGAAGGTTCAGATTAAGCAGAAAGCTTATTATGATAAAGGCGCGAGGTCGCGTAAATTTGACGTCGGCGACAAAGTACTGTTGTTACTACCGACAGACAGTAATAAATTATTGCTTCAATGGAAAGGTCCTTATGAAGTGGTTGAGGTAGTGAACAGAATGGATTATAAGATTGACGTCAATGGAAATGTTAACACATATCACGCTAACATACTGAAGCAATATGTGGAACGTCAAAATGTGACGTCACATTGCTTGCTTTCTGTAGAGTCCACTCCGTCAACTGAAAATGATGACGTTGACGAATTCTCATTGGAAGATTGCGCTTTTCCTACTGCAAAGCAACCAGAGACGTTTAAGGACGTCAATATTTCAGAAATGTTAACGCAGGATCAGCGTAAAGAAATAGAGACGTTGATAAAAGAATACCCGGACGTACTGTCCAGTGTACCAGGACGAACTGACCAAATAGAACACGACATAAAGTTGCTGACGACGGAACCAGTGAGGTCAAAAGGTTATGCCATACCATATAAAGTACGGGATGTAATGGAAAAGGAAATTCAAGATATGTTAGATTTAGGAGTTATTGAGCCATCAATATCTCCATATTCATCCCCTGTAGTACTTGTCCCTAAAAAAGATGGTTCGGTGCGGTTCTGCATTGACTTCCGTAAACTTAATAAAGTGACGGAGTTCGATGCAGAACCAATGCCAAATATGGAGGAGGTTATAAATAGAATGTCGGGGCACAAGTACTTTAGCAAATTAGATTTGTCAAAAGGTTATTGGCAGGTAAAAATGACGTCTAAGGCAAAACCCCTAACTGCGTTCGAAACCCCCAAAGGCTTGTTTCAATTCAAAACTATGCCCTTCGGTTTGGTAAACTCAGGAGCAACATTTTGCAGGTTGATGAGAAAGATTCTGTCCGAACTTTCTAACGTTGATAGCTTCGTCGATGATATGTGGATCTTTACCGAAACTTGGAAAGACCACTTGACGTCATTACGTGAAGTTTTAGATAGACTCAGGACAGCCAAGTTGACGGCAAAACCTTCCAAGTGTATGATTGGGTATAGCAGTATCGAATGTCTTGGTCACAGTGTAGCTGCTCAGTCAGTTAGACCGCAAGAAGACAAGATACAAGCTATAAAGGATGCTCCTCGACCTTCTACTAAGAGACAAATAAAGTCATTTCTTGGGTTGGCTGGTTTCTACCGCCGTTTCATTCCAAATTTCTCATCTATCGCTTCCCCGTTGACAGATTTAACTAAGAAAAGTAGACCAAACAAGATCACAGACTGGCAGGACCATCATGAAAAGGCTTTTCAGACCCTGAAGAATAGACTCACGTCTAGTCCTATTCTTCGTCTTCCTATCTTTCATGATGGGAATCCGTTCATACTCCGGACGGACGCTTCTGATGTTGGTATAGGAGCCGTTTTGCTCCAAGAATTTGAAGGGGAAGGACGACTTCCCATTGCTTATGCCAGCAAGAAACTTTTGCCTCGTGAGAAAAACTATTCTGTAATAGAGAAGGAATGTTTGGCTATTATCTGGGGTGTTGAGAAATTTCGCAAGTATCTTTACGGAGTAGAATTCCTGCTTGAGACAGACCACAAGCCCTTGTCTTATATGCAAACAGCAAAAGTTCTCAATCCTCGAATTATGCGTTGGGCAATGAAACTACAGCCGTATAGATTTCGGATTGTTGCAATTCGGGGCCAAGAAAATTTGGGGGCAGACTACCTTAGTAGGTAATTCTTCGCACGGTTGTTGTGTAAATAGCTGTCTTGTTTAGATAGGTTCATCCTATTCCATCTCTGTACACAAAGAAAAAACATTTCTGATTGTTTTTTCTCCAAAAGGGGAAACCTTTGTTACGAGATGGAATAGGAAACCTCTCTGGTGCTTATGCACATCTAAATTATTTTAGTAGATATATGGTAGGGCGGTGCGAGTGAAATATTTTAGGTGAAATATGGTACGCAAACTATGCGGCTCCATGAACAAGTCATGCACATATCATACGATGTATGCATGAGTGGTTTATAGAGAGCTGTTTTTACAATACAGGGGGCCGCTAAAAGGCCGAGTCCTATAGAATTTGCCTAAAAATCGCCAACCGCCAAATTGTGCCATATATGATTTTTATTCCCGTCACGTGTTGTGTGGGTGTTCGTTTTGACAGGAGTCATGTCATTGATTATAGGGTCGTTTCATCAATTTTTCCTATGGGAAATATACTATTTGAACGCAAATCCATTATCTACTCGATTTTGCTATCTGGCTTTGTTTGTGGCCGGTATCTCCACTTCCCCACGAACAAAGCAAGGTAATACGAGTAGGCATGATTTTCCGGTAGTATTCATAGATATATAAACCCTGAAAAAAGCGGACACTTTAGCAGCAGGTCAAGTTGTAAAGAGTAAACACAACATTGTGGCGGGGAAATAGAAAGTATATTGAAAGGTATGTTTAATCTATGTTTAGTATTATTTTTGTATGAACATGCTTGTAGGTTTTGGAGGGGTTTACTTCTAGTATACCCCAACTTTCTGAAGCCTATTCTGAATTCACTATTGAGGCCTGTAGTGATTAGGCTACTAGCTTTGCCAGCTAGACGTCGCAGGATCGATCCCAGGCTTCTCCAGTAGTAGAATGAGTCTTTCTAAGTGAGGTCCTGTCTCATGCTGACCCTAGATGTTGGTGAGACGTAAAGTTTGGACACCCGCTCATTCTAGATTCATTTAGGCTTTTAGACCCCTTTTGTAGAATGTAATTAATAAACGCCGGGTCACTTGTTTGATCCATGACTTGTGACTGGCTGTGGTTAGAAAACCGTGGTTCCGTCCCAATATGATATTAGGTGTAGAGGGGACGTAAACTTAAGACGGGTTTAACCACATCTTCATCATCAGGGCAAACTCATACAAGAGCCTGTTGGGTTATCCGTGATGATGAACCGTAATGAATTTTATTTTACAAGCATGTTCACGTTGATTAGAAATAATTTTGTTCAAGAAGAATTACGAGTTCATTTTGTAATGATGCCGTTTTTGTCTGATAACTCAGTTTGTGCATGTATGTACATATAAAGAACGTGATGATGATAAGTGGGAGTATTTGGTCGCCACACGTCATAACGGCCTGAGCGGCGGGGATGACGTCAGCTGCGTCATCGGCGTCGCGAGGACGGTTGTGACGGGGTGCCTACCAAATAGAGAGAATTTACGGCAAACAGTGTTGGCCCATATGAGACACTAACAAATGTGTGGATTATAGATGAAAATCTTCTGTTGTAGTTTCTATCTGTTATTAATGTATTGAATTTGTGAATAGCTATATTTGTGAGCCGTGTTGCGGAGAAGGATATGAAATAGAGATTGTTATGTTTCCTGTAATTGGCAGCTGACCAGGTAGCGCAAAGGCGTGGTCTGTTCAATTGCCTCTTACTTGTGATAATGTAGTGAGCACAAATTTGATGAGTATTATGCTCAGTAGTAGTGAGCATTAATTGATTTCTGTAGTGCTCAGTAGGGAAACATGAACTTTGAGTATTATTGTGTCAAGCGCTGGGTGCTGATAATTTGATGCACAGTCAAGTTGAGTTCTGCTGTACGGTTATTCGTCGCATGCACTAATCAGCCTGTATGTCTGGTCGGCGCATGCGCAATAACGGTATATGCATGAACATATTCTTACTTCTCCGGGAGGGGGATCATGATATAGCATGTATGTTTTGTGACTCGTTTCTAGTCCCGTTATCGTAATTTGCAGGCATAACAATGTGTGACCTGCTGCTCCCTGCTTCATAGCAGCAGGTACTGGTACGACGCTAGGCGTTAGGGTCCAGCAAGGGCGGACAGACCGCCGTAATCAGCGCCTACCAGGATAGAAGCAGATTCTTCTAAATCATTGTTCGTTGTAAACAAATGTGATCATGGAAGAGGTCAACTTACCTTATTTGGACGATCACTAAACGTCTGATCAGCAAACGTGATCGCTAATCTTAGGATTATCAACTATGTTGATAGACTAGTTTTACTAGTTCGCGAGAGGAAGTGTCACGCGAGTGGGGGATTCACCCTAAGTTATAAACTGGCCAGTCGCGTCTTGTGTTGTTTCTTTTTTTTGTTTTTGTTGTTGTTTTGTTGTTTGCTTCTGTAGGTATTCACGTCACCCGTTCCGAGCACAGAACAGTGTTTTGCCTTCGGAGCGGACGTCGTGAGTTGGCTACAGAAGCAACAAATTGTGATGTTTTGTGTTAGTAAGTGTTGTGTGTAGATACTGTAAATAATTCATGTCATTCATTTAACATCTTTCTTGTGCCTTACCCCACAGCTGCCCGTACACCTGTCAGAGATCACGCTCGGTTGTCTTGTCAGCATGGGGGTTTGCGGGACGCCGTAAACCCACATGTAACAGCACCCCCCCCCATTTTAAGCCCCAGAAACACCTAAAATCTGCATTTCTACCCCTGGATAGTTAAGTTTGCTTTAGGATTTGTTGGGCAAAAAAAAGTGACCTGTTTTTTCGCGCGCCTCCCCACTAGAAATATTCTTGGGGGGATTGAAGGGGGGCAACACCCTCTCACATCCCGAAAAATGTTGGGTTTATGGCCCAACCGGCCGCTAAAACTTATATCTGAGGGTGTCTGGGGTCAAACATGCCTGAAAATTGATGCTGATAAAACATGCTGCAAACAGTGAAAATGGTTAGTGCCAACCATCTTAATTGTTGCCTTGACAGCTGTGTGAAGATTAAAATGTGATCCAAAATTCATGTGAAAACACACTTTTTGCCAACTTTGAGATGCCCCCTCTTTACCATGACAACAATGATCAAGTCATGAAAGGTTAAATTTGAAAGGCTACTGCCCAATGACCATTCATACCGAGTTTGGTGTAAAACAGACAATCCATTATGAAACAATGGCTAGTTGAAGTTGCTGTCAGGTGCAACACTGTGAAAATCAGTGAAATTCACAAAATCCCTGAGTGGTAAAGGGTTAAGAGCAATGAAAAAATTCATAAGAAAAAAGCTGGGTCATACTACGTAGTTTCGGCTAATAAAGCCTCATCATCGACCCTGTAATGATCCGGCAAAGAAAGCAAGAGGAAACATACTGCAATTTTGCAAATTTCGAATAGGCAGTCGATTCAAAGACTGATATAAATCAAAATGGGGTCCAAATAATTAAAAACCTGTCTTGAATATGAGTCTAAACCAATAATTTATTTCTGATTTCTCAGAATATTCACGCTGATCCTTGTTTTTCATATTTCTGCTCTAAAATATAGATTGTGGGTGCTCGTTAGAACTGCCTCGATGAGGCGGTTCTATCGAGTACCCAAAATCTATATTTTGAGCAGAAATATGAAAACTATCACAGATTTTCATCATAGAATTTTTGTTTTTCGGCAGTAGAGTTTAGAAATGTATGTGTATAAGCGTGTTTTCATAATGTAAATGTCTATTGTTGTTTCCTTGTGCAGTTGTTCGTCTTTGCATGTATGTCTTGGAAATATCTTTTGCAATTTTGGATAGCCATTGGGTCATTTTTTGGCAAAAGAACTTCATCCTACCAATTTTATTGTAATTATGGTTTGTTTCTGTATGCCTTTGCTTCTTTATATTTGGTGACGTGGATGGAGTGTGTACGGTAATTTTATCGATTCCTGGTCATTGCCTTCATTAGTATTTTATATAAAAAGTAGAAGTAAAACAAAGATCAGGAATCGATACAATTAACTTACTCCACCCATCAAAGACACCAAAGGGAATGAAACACAAACATGAAGCGAACAGACCATAACAAAGGAAGGCCATAAGGACAGTTACTTTCCCACAAAATGGCCAAATGGCCATCCAAAATAAAAAGACACAAGTGATACACACAGTTAGTAACAAACAACGACATAAATAAACCGCCACAGAAGCACCGCCTTGGAACGGTAATTGGAAAGAATTCCTCTGGGGGGGGTTAAATCGATTTTACATGGCCACAATCCTCGCCCTTACCTCTGTCGCGGTATACACATTATTCTCGATGAATAAACTAAATGCTTCTATCAGTATGACAAAATAGAAGGCAATGATCAAGAATCGATACAATTAACCCACACCACCTATTAGAGACACCAAAGGGGAAGAAACACAATATTAAATAACTAGATCCGAATGGAAACACCAAGAGCTGACCGCCAAAAGGACAATTACTTTCCCACAAGGCTGTCTGTTGTCATACAGTGGCACATGATATAACAGCAAGCTTGAGAATCCATGAATTGAACAACTTGTTGGTTGCCCCTCAAAAGCAGTGTGGTCTATACAAATCATATGAATAGATAAATACATTCCGTACATAGGACAGAACGAGATAGAGACAGCTTTTGTGACAATGCAATTTTAAGAGCCATGACAGACAACATTTTCTCGCATAGCTGACAAGATTTTATGACAGTGGGTACGGAAATCGTTGCAGGCATATATTTTTCTGAATTTATATACGAAGTAACCGCAAAACTGAGGTCCCGTTAGGCATCGTTGCAGAAGAGATTTAGCCTTGAAACCCATTCCTCTGTTCACATACGTTTGTTCAATTCAATTTGTTATGCTATCATTTTTTGTTATATAATTGTATGTAGTTAATTTTGAAACATGTGACTAAATGCCTATGAAAACCTTAGGATTTAAGAAAATAAACATCACAACGTAAGGTTCTACAGCCTTCAACAAACGATTGGGTGTTTAGGGCATGTTCTCAGAAAACCTTTCACTCAAATTTCTCTGAGTATCATAAGTTACCAGATTCATTTTATGCATATTATACATGATGATTAGTTCTAAATTGTTGATACTTTAAATATTCATTAACTTGCCTGTCAAAAGTTAAAGATTATTTTTGAGGGTGCCCTGTAAATATTAAGCAGTTTGTGACTAATTTTGATTTCTTTTAATAAAATTGCAAGTCGAAACTGATTTTCTTCAAAACCAGCTGCAATCTTATTTATTTACTATTAAGTCCAATGTGCCATTATTTTAAGAATGATTCCCTTTCATATTTTTCAAAGAAGCAGGTGAACAGGTTATTAGAAAATGAGGAAAGTCCAACATTGAAGTTTGAACTAAAACATTTCGATTTAGTTTCAAAAGTCAGTGTGGGACAAAAATCTCTCCTGCAACATGACCTATAGGAACCTGATGTTTATGGTGACTAAGAATATAAATCCAAACGTATGGGCCTCAGTGGCTTAGTGGTTTAGAGCGGCGACTCTTAATCAGTTGGTCTCACCAATCACGAAAACACGCCCTTTATCCCATCTTTTATAAATGATAAAACATGTTTACAAGAGTATACACTTTCTTCTTATTTCTGCTCAAAAGCATAGATGAATGTGAGGCGAGGCGATTTTAATTAGTTCTCACAATCTACGTTTTGAGCAGAAATACGGATTTTTTTATCTGAAAATTTCCTTTTTCTGTGGTGCAATTTTCAGTATACTTGAAAAGGCGTGTTTTCGTAATGGCTGTGTACGAGCCTCGCTCGGGCGTATGTGAGACGCTAAAATCCGCAACGGAAGTCATGTGGTTTTCACCCGATACACCGGTTTTCGCCCAACTTAAATTAACTATTGGCTCGTTATAAGTGAAACAAAGAAGTCAACTGTTGGTCTGCCTTTGCTTCAGCTTTAATGTTATTTCATGCTTTGCCCACCGCTGTTTATTTCTGCTTTCGTTTACTTTTTATGTCCTCGGAGATTTTGCCTTGGTGAGTTGGAACCCATGCACGCGGACTGAACAAATTATTTGTGTTAACCACGGTAAAACCAAGGGCGAGGATTATGGCCACGTAAAATATATTTAAGCCCCCTCCCCACCGACACCTGCTACATAGATATTAACGCCGTTCCAAGGCGGTGCTTCTGTTGTGGTTTTTTATAAGCATTGTTGTTTGTCTTTGCATGCAGTTATTGATGATATCTATTTTATTTTGGATAACCGTTCGCCATTTTGTGGATAAGAAACTGTCCTATTGGCTTTCTACTTATAATGTTCTGACTACTTTGATGTTGCTTTATGTCTGTGCCTCGTTTCCATTATGAAAACACGCAAATACAAAAACATTATAAATTTAACACCGAAAAAAAAAAAACACGAAATTTTTCAGATGAAAATATGTGATATTTGTCTTATATCTGCTTTAAAAAAAGATTGTGTGTACCCGTTTGAACCGTCTCATCGAGGCGGTTCTAATTAGTACCAACAATTTATAAATTTTGAGCATAAATAAGAAAAATAATGTATACCCCTGTAAACCCCAGTTTTACTATATAAAAATGGGGTTAAAGGGGGTCAGAATTATATAGGCGTATTTTCGTGATATTTGGTGTCTTGGTTTTGAAGATATTTGTATCTATTCCTTACCACTGCTTTCACTTCTATTTTTATGCTGCGTTTAGTACATTTATAATCAATACAATCTTTAGGAGAGTTAGGAGGCCTTCATGCGGACTGAACAAATTATTTGTCTAAATCGCGGCGGAAGTAAGGGCGAGGATTGTGGCCGCGTAAAATCGATTTAAGCCCCCAAGTGGAAATCTTCCACTGACCGTTCCAAGGCGGCTCTTCTGTGGCGATTTATTTATGTTGTTGTTTGTTACTTACTGTGTGTATCACTTGTGTCTTTTGGTTTTGGATGGCCATATGGCCATTTTGTGGGAAAGTAACTGTCCTTATGGCCTTCCTTTGTTTAGGTTTCCATTATGGTCTGGTCGCTTAATGTTTGTATTTCTTTCCCTTTGGTGTCTTTTATGGGTGGAGTAAGTTAATTGTATCAATTCCTGATCTTTGTTTTACTTCTACTTTAAATATTTCATCCATGACAACAAACATTTAGCAACTAATCAAACAGATTTCCATTGGAAACAATGCATTAAAATGGTTGTATAATCAAGACATGACAACATATTTTGAACATAAATCACGTTTGGTCCGTGTATATTGGGTGTGCGATAGAACTGATTTTAAATATAGGGGTCCACCCAAACACAGTAGATACTGCGTAACGAGAAGTCCCAACATAACGACATGGGGAAATTAAAATTATATTCCACTAGTAACACTTCTTATTAAACTCATAAAATATAACAGCTATAGATTGCAGACAATAAAAAGTACATTCATCTTAAATTTAATGCTTTTTATACATGTATATACCCTAACCATGAATCAGAATTGTTTACTAGTGACACGTCCTGAGGCAATCCTTCACCATGATATTTTACGTTAATCAGTAAAATAAATACAGGTAACATATTTGTAAACAGTTGCCATCTGTGAAATTCTGTAAAGCGTATATCATCATTCATGTTTCCTTTCAGAGATACAGTGTCCTGTAAATTTTACAACTGGAGAGGTATCAGACACTTGTGGTCTAAGAGTAGGAAAGCTATGTGAAAACGTCTCATGTATTGACGGTTTCAGAAAGGTCGAACCTATCGCCCCGTTTGAATGTACTCAATCCGGGACGTGGAACTACAGTTTATCGTCTCTCTGCACAGGTACCTCAGCATCACGAAAACACACCTATATAATTTTGACCCCTTACACCCCATTTTATATAGTAAAACTGGGTTTGCAGGGGTCTGCATTATTTTTCTAAGTTCTGCTCAAAAACTGGCCCCGCCCATTGAGGCTTGATTAAATAGATGGGCTGCATGATGCTTCCACGCAGAGCTGAAACCGACAGCACACGAGTACTGGTAAACCATATAGAGGATCTCAATTTGACCAGGCAAAGCAGTGCGAGTCGGGCCGCTCATGCTTATAAACCCAATTAGTTTCATTAGGCGACAGGGCTTGAGATGTCATTTCATCTCAGTGTCGGATAAAAGTCCCACAAAATTGGAAGCAACGTCTTAAACATGACCTACACAGTGTTGACGCGGACGTTACACCTCAAATCAAACATATCTGCTCAAAGACAAAGATTGTGAGTACACGTTAGAACAGTCTCGAAGAAGCGGTTCGAACGAGTATCCAAATTCTATATTTTTAGCAGAAATAAGAAAACTATCGAAAGTTTTCATCTAAATTTTTCATTTTTAGGTGGTAAAATTAACAATGTATTTGTGTAGTCGTGTTTTCGTAATGGTGAGAATGTTGTTGTTTTTTATAGATAACTGTATCGGCCGACCCGTAAAAAAAAGAACTTATCATATGACGTCGCGTCTGAGAATGTTATAACGCCATGTAAACGATTCGTTAATCCTCTGGTGGATTAAATATGCAAATAAGTTCGATACGCCCCTAACGCTACATACGATCTCATTAATGACGTGGCGTTTACTAATGGGCGATATTGACATTTTTGTTAACAAATCGCGAACATAATGAGTTTTAAATGTCATATGATCAATAGAATCTACGAGGTTCAGATCAAATTTTGGATACCTTTATACAACTCTGCAGTTCCTAAGCAATATGTGTAACGAGTTTGGTGACCATTGGGCATGAAATAAAGAAAAAAAAAAGGTTCGTGACAGACGGAAGTGCGGACGGACAGACGGACGAACACCCTTGAAATGTATGTCAGACGTCGTTTTTATTTAGTGTATAACAACATGCCATAAAAGTCATATAACAACACGTGTAATAACACATCACGTAACGTCATGTCGCCGACCGTGACAACCCTGTGACACCCCTGTCTCCCTATATGATTGTAGTAAGTCAGACGTTAGTGTTATATAGTCCTTTACTATTATCATATATCAGGATTAAATTAGTCTCTCTTCATAAGTATAAGGAATGGGACATTATTATCACACTAAAGGCTCATTCCATAAAATTCATCTGAAATGACCGCTTGCGTATTATCCTTTATATACGTTATATTTTGTTTGTGCTTCTTTTCCTGTCATCTATAGCTTATGTTCTATGACCGTGACGTTTCCAAGCCATCTTAATTTTAGAAAAAGATCAGCTGTAGCTGTGATTTGATGAGTAATAAATAATAGTTTGTATGACAGTTGTAAAATAAATCTAATCACGAGCGCCCAGCGCAAATGATTTAACTACTTATAACTGACCGACTTAGAAGCCAAGTTCTACAACAAGTTTGCCAAGGCCAGGTGGTTTTTCTTCGGATACTCCGGTTTTTGCCAACATCTGGTGAACGATCGGCTGGAAGTTAGAAAATTAATCTTATAAGGACCCTAAAATCAAAACAACAACAAAAAAACATCTAGAAATGTGTTAATATGACAAAGATGCACCCGTTTAAGTGTCCCGCCTCGTCCGAAAAAAAAAAAAAAAACAAACAACATTTTGCAACAATAGGTGTCGTCAGGGGATAGCTTGCCTGGATATCCAAGTGTCCCTGGGGTCATTGGTATATGTGAGATATATGTGAGGCAAATATGAGGTATAACAGATTGAATCTTTGGACAAATATACATATCACCATCCAAAATATGCACAAAAGATCTGCAAATAAGGTAAAAATGAAATGACAGACGAAACAAAATCTGCAACTAAAGGAAATAAAAAAATAGTCAGTACTCCTAAACATTTCACTGCTCCGGATGTAAACTGTAGGTCAAGTTAGTTGAAAACAAAATATAAATTGTTCTAAAAAATGTGTAACAATTTAGAAGCAAGGACCACACCACACAACCGAAAACCTTGGGGCGTACAAGATTTTCTGCGCCAGACTAGTTAGTTTCGGCTAATTAGGCCTCATCGGTGACCTAAAATATTGCCTAAATTCCGCAGTGAAATCATTGTTCCCAACGGACTATAAAATTGTTTGTTTTGTTTGATTTGAGGTTTAACGTCCCCGTCAACACTGTAAAGGTCATTTTGGAGACGTTGCTTCCAATTTTGTGGGACTTTTACCCGACATTGAGATGAAATGACATCTCAAGCCCTGTCGCCCAATGAAACCAAAAGGGTTTATAAGCATGGGCGGTCCGACTCGCCCACTATCACTCTGCCAATAGAGGGGGACTGTGACCTCAAAACCATATGTGCAGCTGCACACCATGGTGTTATATGTTCTATAAAAGGGTTTTCCTTTGGAAGCAAGAAATTGCCCACAGAACTGAAAAATATGGAGTGTACATGTTTTCTGCACCAGACTAGCTAGTTTCGGCCAATTAGGCCTCATCAGTGACCCTCAGATATTTACAAAATAGTATTTATGGTTTCAGCTTGATTGGTTATAAAATATAGGAAATAGCCGGAAACGAAAAGTTTACAGAAATTTTCAAAAGAGCATATTTCTGCTAATATTTAATGGATTGGAACCTCAAAACAATATGCACTGCTCTGCCTCCAGAATGAATATAAATACAGTTTCAGCTTGATCGGATATAAACTGAAGGAGTTTGCCGGCAACTTAAAGTTTACAGAAATTGTTAAAAGAGGCATAACCCTGTTAATATTTTGTGGAACATAGTCCCGAAACAATATTCCCTGTTAAGCGTCGTTTTAATATAAACTAAAGGAGTAGTTAGTCGGAAAAAAAAAATCGGACAGACTCAAAACCCCGTATATAAGAACATTTTTTTTAAATATATACTGAAGTAATAAAGTATAATAATTTGTGGATTTTACCCTGAATCAAATTTGATCTGTATACCTGTGTATGAGATATGAATCAAATACAATAATTTTTTTCAAAAGATAAGAAACGGAAACAAAAAGAATAGAGTTTATACAATTTGAATTCAATACACTAATCTTTGCAGACGAAATCAAACGAAAAACATTTTTATTTACAAATGAAGTTGACAAAGGGCCATAACTCTCATAATAATTGTATGATTTTTTTACCTGAATTCTAACTTCGCCTGTTTGTTTATGATTATTTACCTGTGTATGAAATATGAAACCAATCTATTAATGTTTTCAAAAGCTATCACACGGAAACAATTTTCATGTACAATAAGGTTGAAAATTACAATAATTCGCATAGCAATCGATAGATTTTATCCACAATCTAACTTGACCTATAATTTAAGTTTATATACTTGTGTAAAAAATATAAATCCAATCTACTTATCTCTCTTCAGAAGATATCGAACGGAAACCATTTTCATGTAAAGAGTATAGTTGAGGGGCCATAACACTCACGATAAGTGTCGGATTTGACCAGAAATCGAACTTGTAGCTTTCTTTAATGATTATATACCTGTTGCAAGAAGCCTCCGTGGTGCGGTGGTAAAGATACTCGCCTTGTAAACTAGGGGTCGCAGGATCGATCCCTGTCTTCTCCAGACTTTCGGATGAGTTGTTTGTTACTTACTGTGTGTATCACTTGTGTCTTTTAATTTTGGATGGCCATATGGCCATTTTGTGGGAAAGTAACTGTCCTTATGGCCTTCCTTTGTTAAGGTTTCCAAAAGGTCTGGTCGCTTAATGTTTGTGTTTCTTTCTCTTGGTGTCTTTGATGGGTGGAGTAAGTTAATTGTATCGATTCCTGATCTTTGTTTTACTTCTACTTTAAACCGAGGTCCCGTCTCCGTATGACTTTAGCTGTTGGTGAGACGTAAAACTCAAACACTGTTGTTTTTTGTTTCAAAGAAAAACAAACGGAAACTATATCTTATTTAAAAATTGTGTTGAAAAAGGGCTATAACTCTCATAATAATTCGTGGATTTTACCTAAAATTGAAATTGAACTGTGTTTGATGATTATATATTATGTTTATGAAATATGAATCCAGTTCACGGATGTGTCAATATAAATCGCGCGGCAACCATTTTTATGTAAATATTAAGTTGGAAAAGGATCATAACTCATATAATGTTTGTTAGATTTTACCTGAACTCGAATTTGACCTATATTTTATGTTTATGTACCTATGTATGAAATATGCTTCCAAGCAACCAATGTTTTCAAAAGCTATCACACGCAACGCACGAAAGGGATCTACGCGACGTATATACGGACAGCGATAATACAATATGCCCCGCCAATTAAAACAAAAAATGACCGACAAGTTGCAATTCATTACACATCAAATACTAGAGATGAGCTATTTCAAGCCGTATGCACTGAAATTGACAATACTTTTATTTATCTTTCAAATTTTTCAACCTGTCCCCGTACATTAAAAGTAATCAAAAATATTGACAGTATAACACACACATTATGTTCTGTATGTCCGTTTTTGATAAGAGAAAATAATGCTTTGCAGTGTAGCTTTATACGATATTAACACGGCGGTCATATCGCGCCATGGTCTTCCGCGCAGGGATTTATCGCAGAATCAGTCACAGTTCCTTTCCATTGCCTAAATATGCGCGATGTATTAGAATTGTACTTTGAATTAAATACGGATACATTGTAGACTAATGCGAACACGCAAATGACAGGTCAGGGAACATTACGGAAACACACCTATTCAAATATATAGAAAATTTTACCAACAAAACATTGAAAATTTTCAGATATATATTTGCTTAAAACATATATTATTTGAACTTGTATGAACAGCTTCAAGGCGGTTCAAACGAGTACCCACAATCTCTGTTTTTGAGCAGAAATAAGAATTATAATGTTTACCCCTGCAAACCCTAGTTTCACTATATAAAAGTGGGGTTTAAAGGGGTCAAAATTATGTGGGCCTGTTTACGTGATGATAATTTGTAAATATATAAAGTTGACAAAGAAATCTGACCACTTAAAAGTAAGGTGCGAATTAAGCGTTGGGTTTTCATAATTCTAAAGATGTTGCAACCAAACACTCAGCTTAGCCCTAAATGTTAATATAAGGATATTGATTAGTTGGTATGTGAGGTGATTTATATTGTTTGTAGTATAAACTAGACGTATATCACATATTTTAAAAGGTTTGTAATATATTTCCTGTAGAATTAAACAATACATTCAAAAAGTGCATACTTAACATTTCCTCGATTGACAATTCATTGTCAATTTGAAGATAGCCCGCTTTCATATGCAAAATGCAATTATTATTAATTCACTATTATTTTTATGTATATAAATAACTGTAGACAAGTTGGAAATATGGCTACATTGTGAATCCTTGTCCTTTTTCAACGTAAATATCAAATCTAGAGCCATGGCAGCTTGCGCCATACTACACAAAATTGAAGTTTTCAGATGTTACGCAAGCTCGACTCGACCGATAGACTAACTGCTCATCGATGTTGGGAAATGTGTTGATACATTGTTTCTTTCTTTTCGGCTAGAAATCATATGTTCATCAGAAATCCCATACGGCAATATGTCGAGTAGCTGTGGAACAAGAATTGGAGATTCGTGTGACAGTTTTAATTGTGATTATGGTTTCCACCAGAATGTAGACGTGGATGTATTTAATTGCACAGACCTTGGAACATGGGATTTCAATTTAACCTCGTTGTGTATAGGTACGGTTTATTATGAACATTTTAATAATTGTTTGCCTATTGTGTTCTGTAAATGTTTTAGGCTGGGATATTAGCAAATGATCCGCCAGTCATATGTCCCTTTTATATGCACATTCCTGCTATCACTTCATGCCTGATTTAATGGAGTGTTGCTAGATAACGTTTATTTGAACTGTTATTATGCCAAACAAACTTGATGAAATGAGGCCGATCCTGCAAAAAGTTATTATAGTGTATTCTGATGAAATAAGTACTATAAAAAGGTTATTCTTTGGAAGCACGGAACTGAACAGTGTGATTGTTTCTGGATTTTCGGATTATCTGTCCCCGTTATTCTCTAAACAATGTGCATGTCATGACATTGCAAAGAACATTATACTGACGCTTTCTCGTTTGACCTATTCTTGGTTTAAGGGCAATGGAAGAATAGATGGTGCTTCCACGCAGAGATGAAACAAACTGGCCGTATATGAGTACTGTAAACCGCTTAGAATGTCTGATTGCCCATGCAAAGTGGTTCGAGTCGGAACGTTCCTGAATATAGACCCTATTGATTTGTTTGGACAACAGGGCTTGAGATGGCATTCAATCTCAGATCCCGGTAAAAGTCCCTCAAAGTTGGCAGTAACGTCTCCAAGAAAGAACAGATATTGCTAACGGGGACATAACGTCTCAGTTCAAACAAACAGCAAATATCAAGCAAAATAGAAGTGTTTATTACTACCAACAACTTGAGTTGGGTGTCTCTGGTGGAGCTGTGGGTTAAGTGTATCGATTCTAGATCATTGCCTTCAATTCTGTTTTGAATAGGAACTATGAAGACACTTTTGCACAATGGATTGATTACCACTATAATAGAGCAATCCATTCCAGCAGGTATTTCAGCACTTTATCGTATGACGTCGCGTCTAAGAGTGTAATAACGCCATGTAATATTTTCGATAATCAACTAGTGGATTAAATATGCAAATTATGTAGATACGTCCCGTACGTAACGTTACATATACCACGTCCTTTACTAATGGCGGAATACTGACATTTTTGTAAACAAACGTGATTAAAATGCGTTTTAAATATCATATGATAAATAGAATCTTGCATTCGTGCTCATGTATTATTGAAATTGTTAATCTCGCTGAGAAAAAGGGATAAAAGGCTCGGCAAAGCCTTGCAATTTACCCCTTTTCCTCAACTCGTTTAATGAATTAAATAATACATGGGCACTCATGTAAGATCCTCTTTGTCTCTTGCTTCTTTTCAGAGACTGTATGCCAGAGAGAAATACGGAATGGTGACCTTGCAGTATCATGTGGAATACACGTCGGTAGCTCGTGTGATAATTTTACATGTGATGTCGGCTTCAGTGAAAACCAAACTGCAGAAATATTTTATTGCACAGATACCGGGGATTGGGATTATAATGTATCTTCTTTGTGCATAGGTAACTTTGTATTTTACAGACAAGTTTAATTCTTTATAATTCTGGGATATTTGCTTAATGTATTTGTTATAGTTGAACAAAATTTGCTAAGACATCAGAATTTGTGTTTTTCTAACCAGCTGCCATCCATTCCATGCGTATTTGTGCTCAAGAAGAGCCAAATAGGCATGCTGTGTCATAAAAGATTCGTACGCTTATATCCCTTTATTTTTCTTTGGATATTGGCATATTTTATTTTACCAGCGTCAAAAGGAGGCCCCCAAATCACCATAGAGAAAGAAGCACAGCAAAACAAAAACAACAAAAAAAAAACTTCACCGTAATTAAAACACCAAAAGCAGAAAGCCAAATTAACCCTTTTTGTACCAAATGGAATCTTCCACTTTATATATAACAGGAGTCCATATCAAAATTAAGGGGTGTCATGTTGTGTTTTCTTCAAAATTGATTTGGAAAATGGCTGAACGTTTTGCAAACAGTGTAGACCCTAATCAGACGCCGCGTTCTGCGATCTTGGCCTGCACTGATTGCCAAGGTACCCCTTTAAGGGTTTCTGGTACTGAATGGGTTAATAATTTCTTTCCAGCATAATGGGCAAACGGGTAGTCAAACTAAAATAAAAATATTAGCAGTACATACATGCATAAACCACAAAAATATCACCGCCTTGTGACATTCAGAAAAAACTGGTGGGGCGGGGGCTTGAACATTTATAAAGGTTGTCTTTTAGATAAAAAAAAAACATATCAGTTGACAAATATGAGTATCAATTTTATCAAAACTCTTCAAAAACAGTATTATGCATTGCAAAATAAATAGCACAAGGTTCCCTCTATCTTGAATCTTATGAACGAAATATTTTTCCCGCTGCCGAAGAGCATAAATATTGCACATTGTGGTCATGTCAAAATGTGTGTGAAGCCCTCACCTTTCTAGTTGCCAATATTTATATAAGATTTGATGCTAAGTTATGCGTCAGCTTGCGCGAATTCCGATGTGTACGAATTTCAGATTCACTGGTGGCTGATTTGTTCTTATTCTGTCATGTAAGATACTTCGTGATCATCGCCTGCTCTTCTAGTTTTCATGATGTCCCTTTCTCTAGAAAAGCATTAAACTGGGCGTCTAGATATTTGGATTATTTATTCAATATTGACAACACCTATTTCGATGGTTTGATAAATCAATGTCACCTTTTCAAGCTTCGGTTGAATTAAGCCAATTCTTCTGATAACGCCCCGTTTTTTAGCTCAGCTGTCACGTAGAGCTTTTGTGAACACATTTTGTCCGTCGTCCGTCGTGCAGTCGTGCGTGCGTGCGTCCGTAAACGATTTCAGATAAGTATATCTCTAAACCCATGGTCAGTCTTGATCAAATTTCCTGAGAAGCATTATCAGGTAGGGGGAAATAAAAATCAAAAATAAGTTCCTTTAAGAGCAATGAAAACATTCATAAGAAAGAAGATGGGTCATACTACGTAGTTTCGGCTAATAAAGCCTCATCAGTGACCCTGTAATGATCCGGCAAAGAAAGCCAGAGGAAACATACTGCAATTTTGCGAATTTAGAATAGGCAGTAGATTCAAAGACTGATATAAATCAAAATGGGGTCCAAATAATTAAAAACCTGTCAAGAATATGAGTCTAAACCAATAATTTATTTCTGATTTCTCAGAATATTCACGCTGATCTCAAAGGACCAAAAGTAAAATATAAACTGCACTATGGTTGATGTACGGGGAGACGTTTTACGGCCGCCACACGGCACAACACCAGCTGCAGTGAAGGCAAATAAAAATCAAAAATAAGTTCCTTTAAGAGCAATGAAAACATTCATAAGAAAGAAGATGGGTCATACTACGTAGTTTCGGCTAATAAAAGTAGAAGTAAAACAAAGATCAGGAATTGATACAATTAACTTACTCCATCCATAAAAGACACCAAAGGGAAAGAAATACAAACATTAAGCGACCAGACCATAATGGAAACCTAAACAAAGGAAGGCCATATGGACAGTTACTTTCCCACAAAATGGCCATATGGCCATCAAAAATTAAAAGACACAAGTGATACACACAGTAAGTAACAAACAACAACATAAATAAAGCCTCATCAGTGACCCTGTAATGATCCGGCAAAGAAAGCCAGAGGAAACATACTGCAATTTTGCGAATTTAGAATAGGCAGTAGATTCAAAGACTGATATAAATCAAAATGGGGTCCAAATAATTAAAAACCTGTCTAGAATATGAGTCTAAACCAATAATTTATTTCTGATTTCTCAGAATATTCACGCTGATCTCAAAGGACCAAAAGTAAAATATAAACTGCACTATGGTTGATGTACGGGGAGACGTTTTACGGCCGCCACACGGCACAACACCAGCTGCAGTGAAGGCAAATAAAAATCAAAAATAAGTTCCTTTAAGGCTGATCAGATTGGAATTCTGGTTGCCATGGCAACATAAAGCTCCCATAGACTTACAATGGGAAAATTTGTTCACCTACATAAATCCTACCAATCATGCCCCTTCATGCTTCATAAACCTTGTTCTCTGAAACCACACGGCCCAGAGCTGAGATATTAATGTTGTGACAATGTCAAGTGGTCACCTACATAAATCCTGTCAATCATGCCCCTGGGGTCCAAATTAGCCACACCCCGGGGCCCCTTAGCTCCCATAGACTTATAATGAATAAAAAGCTTCAAAACTCTTCTTCTCTGAAACCACAGGGCCCAGAGCATAGGTATTTAGCATGTAGCAACGACAAGTGGTCACCTACATAAATGCTGACAATCACGCCCCTGGGGTCCAACTTGGCCACGCCCCGGGGCCCTTAGCTCCCATAGACTCATAATGGAAAAAAGCTTAAAATTAAAATTTTTCTCTAAAACCACATGGCCCAGAGCTTAAATATTTAGCATGCAGCAACGGCAAGTGGTCAACTACATAAACCCTGGCAATCATGACCCTGGGGTCCAATGGGCCACGACCCGCGGCTCCTTAGCTCCCATAGACTCATTATGGAGAAAAGCTTCAAAAATCTTCTTCTCTGAATCCACAGGGCCCAGGGCTTTGATATTTAGCATGTAGCAACGGCAAGTGGTTACCTACATAAATCCTGCCAATGATGCCCCTGGGGTCCAAATCAGCCACTTGCCTGATAAACCATGGATTGCAGGATAGATCCCGGGCTTCTCCAGACTTTCGGATGAATCTTTAAACGGAGGTATCGTCTCCGTATGACGTTTGCTGTTGGTGGGACGTAAATTGATCAACAACCCTTCATTACCATCTTTAGTCTACGACCTCATAGCGACAGTTCCCATATATCTCAGGATCTCACATGTTGTTGCTCAGGCGTCTGTGGTGGATCAACCCCATTGCGAGAACACGCCTATACAAATACATTGTACATTCTATCGCCGAAACACTTGCAGATTTAAAATTGTGATATTTTTCTTATTTCACCTCTTAAATATAAATTGTGGGTGCACGTTAGAAACGCCCAATTCAGGTGGTTCTTACAAGTACCCCTAACATTTATTTTAGAGCAGAAATAAAAAATAAGGCTTAGTTGAGTTTATATTTTACGTTTGGTCCTTTGAGATCATCGTGAATATTCTGAGAAATCAGAAATAAATTATTGATTAAGACTCATTCTAGACAGGTTTTTAATTAGTTGGACCCCATTTTGATTTATATCAGTCTTTGAATCGACTGCCTATTCGAAATTCGCAAAATTGCAGTATGTTTCCTCTGGCTTTCTTTGCCGGATCATTACAGGGTCACTGATGAGGCTTTATTAGCCGAAACTACGTAGTATGGCCCATCTTCTTTCTTATGAATGTTTTCATTGCTCTTAAAGGAACTCATTTTTGATTTTTATTTTCCCCTCTAAACCTAATTTTTACTATATATTAATGGGCTTCGAGGACGTCAGAATTATATAGGCATGTTTTCGTGATGCTATTTCTCACCGGGATTCCTCGCGTGGTGCATTCTCCAGATTCCCATCTGTTTTCAGACACCAACTTTGGGGGCTACGGTTTTTATGTCCCCGCCATTCGAAGAATGGTGGAAGGGCATATAGCGTTGCTCCTGTCCGTCCGTCCATTCGGTCATTCATTCGTCCGTCCATCCGAAACTTAAACGCAGTCAATAACTTTCTTATGGGTGGATTGATTTTTAATTTACTTTGTTGAAATGTTAACCATCATCAGACGATGTGTCACGTGCAAATCCCAGGTCCGTACCTCCAAGGTCAAGGTCATACTTAGAGGTCAAAGGTAAAAAAGGGGGTCCAAACTTAAACACAGTCAATAGCTTTGTTATTTCTGGATGGATTTTAAAATTGCTTGGCACAAATGTTGGCCATCATAAGACAATTTGCCTCACACAAAACCAAGGTCCTTGACTCCAAAGCCAAGGTCATAATTAGAGGTACAATATGAAAAAAGGGTCCAAAACTTAAACACCTTAAAAACTTTCTATGGAATAATACGGTCAGTGAAACGAATTCCACTTGAGGGGGGGGGGGGGCTTAAATCGATTTTACGTAGCCAAATCCTCGCCCTTACTTCTGTCGCGATTTAGACAAAGTATAAAGTCTTGTTAATTGTGTAATCCTTTCAGCTTGATTAATTATTTTGACTGGAATAGGGCCTTGTTTACTTTGCTTACCATGATTCGTGTGCTTTTGTTATGTTTAGGTAAATATATTATATAGTTCTTTCTCTTGGTGGAATTGATGGGTTGTAACATTCGTGTGTTAGTGTTCTGTTTGCTTTATTCTTCATATCAAAATTAGTCAGTTAATTAGAACTGACTGTTTACCTTAGTCATTGTTACGTTTACGCTTCTTTCTAACCTGCAATATTGAATTTGCTATCAGAGATCAGTCTACAGTTGACAATTACATACGTTTTTGGTTTAATAAATAACTAATTCAATGTTTTACTATTTTAGCTACAAATTTGACATGTCCGCCATCTGATTCAGCCATATTTGGTGGTATATGTGATGATGACTGTACAGTGAATGACTGTGAAAATGACAAAATCTGCTGCTCCAGTGATATTTGTAATAGTAGAGTTTGTGTTTTGCCTGAAGGAACGACAGGTAATAAATGGAAATGATTATGAAAGAAATTAATTTAAGTATTTTGATTTTTTTTTCGAAGGATGAACGACTTTGGGTATCGTTCAAATTAAGTGAATACTTTACCATACATTGTTGCATTACAATGTCGTCTATAAGTCGATCATATTGACAAAAGCATATTGACAGACCTGTCTATGAATAGGTCGACAGAATAATATATATATAAAAGAAACAATATCTTGGCTGAAAAAACTTTGGTACACTAAATTTCTCGTAATAGGATCCCAGCGTCAGTGACGTCATAATGTCACCATCGTCTAATTAAAAAAACTGATTTATTCGACGTCACTTGTCAGTGGTATGTAGTCGCATAATGTAGTATTAAAAGAACTTACCTATAGATGACTGATTGAGTAAACATTGTAATTTAAATCACCAAAACTTGTGTAATATTCCAGCAAAAAGGCTACAGTATAACATTATTATTATTTACATTTTTTATTTTCTAGATCTTTGGGAATAAAGAATTCTTAGTTTAGAAGACATGGGGAATATTGTATTTTCCACTCTCTTAAACAGTATAAATTGAATAAACCATGTTATTTTGTCAATGGGCTTTTTTATTCTGACCGGTTTTGCAGGTGGAAGAGGGCGCCAGTCATCTCACAGTTAGTTACCTAACTAAATTCTAGAGCTTAATTATGCACTTTTATAAGACTTTTAAATGGATGTGAGAGATGGATAGGTACCTCCATCCTGAGAGCCATTGGCCGGCCTTGCCAAGTGATGCCAGACAGTGATTTTGAGGGATGGATTTATCTGTCTGGCTCTCACACCTGTGTTCTTTTCCTTTCACACCTTTCACTTCATTTTTGCTATGCAGCCACTTCGATTATGGACGTCCGCCATATAATGATGGCAATAATGCGGTGTTTATGATGGCACCGTACGTGCAGTGACGCCAAACTTAACGACGGCGGCTGCTACGCCCAATTCATCCAGTGTAAATTTCTCGAATTTTATCTTAGTCCAGGGTAGGATAATCTGGGTAGGATAAGAATTTCTATTTATTTATGTACCATAACAAAACTCGTAAAAAGCGTTTCACCTGGTTCATTGATCAGTCTTCCTACTGAAGTTAGTAACAGATAGCATATATAATTTAGAATTTATTTGGGATTTTTTAGCTTAAGCCCAATCTTGTAATCAGAATATTTAGGTCTAGGAACCATTGTGAATAATTGTAAACTGTCACCTAATAATGTAAGGCGCTATTGTCAGTTTGTAACTACTGTTTTTGATTCAGTTCCAGGAGTTTGTCCATATTCTGCTACACTGACCGGGATATGTGGCACATCTCAGTACTGTGCTGTACATACCGACTGTACCAACTCCTCGCTGGTCTGCTGTTTCAGTGATGAATGTGGAGATAATGTCTGTGTTCTGCCACAGAACGCAACACGTAATATAATTATTCACATTTGACAAATAATGTCAAATAAATAGCACTTTATAAAATTAGTTCTAGTGCCTTTCCCTATTCCAAAATCGCGAGACCATAAAATGTGAACTGGTTTTTATCTGTAATTACTATGCGTGTATTAAGAAAAAAAAAATAGTGTTCGGTTTATACTTCTCTCCAGTTCTGCGCTTTGCTTTGTGCAATGTTTCAAAGTAATATACGTGTGTTTGTATAATCTTCATGTGTGTTGTATATTGGCCGTTGCTAATAACTAAGGTCTGTATCTGCCTTTTAAACCATTACCTAGTGTATTTATATTCTTAATATATGCGCATTTGGTAAGCTGGCAAAGTGTATAATGCGCATTTTGTTAGAGATTCTGTTAGACTAGGACAAACTGATTGAGGCGTCATTTCTAATCGAATCATTTTTCTATTGACTGGTCATCGGTGATGTTTGCCACATTATAATCCGGTAATGACCAGATCGCTTCGTTAAGTTAATCACACTTGTGCGTGCTCTCATGCTTGTGAAATGAAGATGTATTCTGGATTGATTTGTTTCCATAACAGTATTTTGCTGCCATAATGCACTTGGTTATTTTCACTTAAAATCAATTTGACGGCTAGCTAGGAGGGCGATGGTTTTCATAAGTTAAATCTACAATGCGAAATGAAAGGAAACGTATAGTGTTCGATGTCGTTGTCTAGGTGGAAGACTGATAGTTTAGTTTTGTTTATATGTGATTTTGGCGTGAATATGTTGAATCTATGAATGTTATAAATGTCCATACTTACTGGCACACGTATACAACTTACACATGAACAAATTTGTCAGTTGACTTTCAGTCCTGTGACTATAGAAATAAATGCGTGCTAAGCGTAGACTTGAGCTTTTTGTAAACGCTTATACTGGTATTTTACTGTTTTCGCAGACTAAAAGTGTGTTGACTGAATTAATTCATTAATACTTTCATTAGTTACATGAATCTGAGACATTGACAGAATTAATTAAGAAACATTAATTAATTAATTTTTCAGCGCAGATCTATATTTCACATTACTTACGTATATGTATATGTATATCATTGTAGAAACATTTTGTGAAAAGGCCATACCAAATGGTCGTCTAGCAGAAAATTGTGGCTCACATTTTGGTGAGTCATGTGACAACTTTACTTGCGTTTCTGGTTTCAAGACAAACGATAATGCCCCCCGATTAAACTGCACAGAGGATGGGACTTGGGACTATGATGTATCGTCTTTATGTATAGGTAACGTGTTCTAATCTTTCATAACCTCTGCGTATGTAGCTTTGTCTTTGAAAACAATTGTACAATGAATAAGAGCGTGTTTTATATGCGTATATTAGTCGCGAAGCTTGTGTTGAAATGATCAGGAGTGTATGATTTTGTTTATCATATAACAGTGTAAAATCGGATTTCATTGCAACAGAAGCTAAGAAAAATTTTAATAGAAAACACAGGGTTGTTTCGGACGTCGTGACGTAACGCGCCAGTAACAATGTGTTTTTACATGTGTGGTGATATGATTTTTTTACAAGACCTTATGCCCTAAATAACAGTGACGTTATATGAAAAAATGGTTTCTGAACCATTTGGTCATTTTTACTGATAATAGAAACATAACTATGAACGCTAGTATCTGCACAGTATTTGAATTGTCTTTCAGTTTAATAATACCATCTGAAAATAGCATTCATAATGTTATTAAACTATCAATGAAGTACAAGGTAAATGTATCAGTAACAGTATGGGCTGGAGCCACAAGTTCTGATAACTTTAGTTGCGATCCTTTCCGACGGGTTAAATGTATATACTTAGTTTATATTTCTCAGTTATTACAATGGGGGGATTTTCTTTACTGTCTGCTGGCTTTCTTGGGCAGATTCATTTCAAACGAGAATGACGTCTACGTATTCTTAGGAGCAATGTCTTTCCTTTACGATAGAGTCCCTGTTTTTAGAACGTCAACTAGTCTGACAAAGTTGTTCCGTCACCGTAATTTGCATAAATATATTATCACATAATTTGGTAGAAATTCTATGCGCTGGAGATATTCCGAATGGTGCAACGAACTGCCAATCGAAGGCCGGTGAGACATGCGATGATTTCACTTGCGATGCTGGATTTAAAAGGCAAGAAGGTGCGACGAGATTAAATTGCTCTGAAACGGGAATCTGGAGCTCGAATCTGTCTTCACTATGTGTAGGTATGTAACCTGCATGAGACAAAACACGTTTAAGTGATATGTTAGTTACGTTTATAGAGGATCTTACATGAGTGTCATGTATTATTGAATTTATTGAACGAGTTGAGGAAATAAGAGTTTAATAAAGTTTTGACATACAAGATCTTACATGAGTGTTCATGCATTATTGGATTTATTAAACGAGTTTAGGAAAGGGATAAATGCGATGTTCAGTCGAGTATTTTTTCACATTTATTCAACGCGTTTAACAAATTATTGATGTAGAGGATCTTACATGAGCGTTCATGTGTTATTGAATTTATTAAACGAGCTGAGGAAAGGGGGTAAAATGCAAGGTAGCGCCGAGCATTTTATCACTTTTCTTCAACGAGTTAATTGAATTTTGATATAGAGGATCTTACATGAGTGTTCATTTATTACTTAATTTATTAAACCAGTAGAGGAAGATTAAAAATTTGCCGAGCATTATATCCATTTTCTTCAACGAGTTTAATAAATTATTAATATAGAGGATCTTATATGAGTGCTCCTGAATTATTGAATTTAAAAAAAAACGAGTTAAGGAAAAAGGATAAAATGCGAGGTGTTAGACTTCGCAGAGCATTTTATCCATTTTCTTCAACGAAAATTAATAAATTATTGATATCTTAAAAAAGAGTGTCCATGTATTATTGAATTTATGAACTGAGTTGAATTGTTTGATTTGAGGTTAACGTGCCCGTCAACACTGTAAAGGCCATTTTGGAGACATTGCTTCCAATTTTGTGGGACTTTTACCATACATTGGGATGAAATGACATCTCAAGGCCTGTCGCCCAATGAAACCAATTTGGTATATAAGTAAGGACGGTCCGACTCGCACACCGCTTTGCCTGGGCAGGCTCAGATCCTCCAAGCGGTTTACCAGTTCTCGGGTCGGTTTCAGCTCTGCGTGGAAGCATCGTGCACCCCATAGATTTCTTCAAGCCCCGATGGGCGGGGCCGATATTAAACGAGTTGAGGAAATGGGATAAAATGCGAGTCTACACCGAGCATTTTATCCCTTTTCCTGAACCTATTTAATAACTTATTTATATTAAGGATCTTTCATGATTCTTCATGTATTATTGAATTTGTTAAAGGAGTTGAGAAAAACGGATAAAATGCTAGGCTTTGTCAATCATTTTAGCCCTTTTCTCCAACGCGTTTGATAAATCATAGATATAGAAGATCTTACATTAGTGTTCATGTATTATTGTATTTATTAAATGAGTTGAGGAAAAGGGACAAAATGTATCCCTTTGCTTCAACAATTTTAATAAATTATTGATATAGAGGATCTTACACGAATGTCCATGTATTATTGAATGTATTAAACCTAGTTGAGGAAAATGGTTTAAATGCGAGGTTGAGTTAAATAAATTCAATAACACATGAGCAGCACGAATGCAAGATTCTTTTTAATCATAAGACGTTTAAAACGCATGTTTTCATGATTCTTGTACAAAAATTTCAAAAGTGCGCCATTAGTAAAGGCGACGTCGTTAAGAACGTCGTATATGTAACGTTAGGGGGTGAATCTAATTAATTTGCTTATTAAATCTACTGGTGGATTATCCAATTTATAACATGGCGTTATGACACTCTCAGTCGCGACGTCATATGATATATTTGTTTCAAACTCATATTGGTCGACTCAATAAAGTTGGTTCAGATCAGCACTCAGAATCAGGCAATCGATACAATTAGCACACACTTCCCATCAGAGACACAAAAGGGAAATAAATACAAACATTAAACATTAAGCAGATTTGTCTGGTTTGTTTGAATTGGAGTTTAACGGCCAAGTATTTACAATTTTAGGTCCTTGTTGAGCCGGTCAGTTTACTTATCCACACTTTCTCTGGGCAGGCTTATACGTAAGCGGTTACCCAGTACATTGCACATTCTTTCGCCAGAATCTGACAACTGTCCTTCTTGAATCAGCGGAAGGGAGAAAATGACCGTAGAAAAAATTTCATGATCAATCTCAACGAAAGAATGTTGCCGACCGCGGCAGATATCGAACCCGCTTTCTCCTGATCACCATTCAGACGCGCATCCGACTGAGCTACCGAGGCCCTCTGAATAAGTAGACCAAAATGGAAACATCAATAGCGGAAAGCCAAAAGATATTTACTTTCCCAAATAATTGTCAATTGGCTATTCAAAATAAAAAGATATAAGCGATACACACTCTCAACGACGAACCTTAACAAAAATAAACCGCGACAGAAGAACCACCTTGGAGCGGTCAGTGAAAAGAATTTCACTGGGGGGGGGGTTGAATTTAGGAAATATTAGCTATCTAGAAAACAAGAGTGTGCAACAAAATGTAAAACAGCATTGCATACTTTTCAGCTGATGAACTTTGTACCAAAGTAAACCATATGAGGTCCTCATACTATTCAAGAGAACTTGCCAAATTGCCTGCCTCGAAGGTGTCAAATCATGTGAGCGTCAAGTCATGTGAAGTGATTTGTTTTCAGCTGTACCTTGGAAAATTTCACAAAATGTCCCCACTTACAGGAACGTGTTACTTGGCGTACCGTGAAACTTTGGTTTGAAAGTCCAGTAATTTGAATATTAAAAGAAACTGTCTAAGTCCTCGTCCATTACATTTTTTCGAGCCTACATTGAGAAAAAGTAGACCCTCATGTAGTGTCCGTACTGTGATTTCCCTCCGAATCCTTAAGTCCAAACCAGAAGATTTGAAAAAGGAAATGGTGAGGTGCGTTCAACAACGCAGGCGCCCGCAGAGCGCTTACTTTGTTGCCTACGTTCTATACATCACGAAAACACGCCTGCATGACTTTGACTTCCTTTAATCACACTTCTATATAGTAAACATTTACAAAATAATTTACTTATTACTGCTTAAATCATAGGTTGTTTGTAGTCGTAAAAATCGCTTTAAAGAGGCGGTTCTATCGAATACCCACAGTCCATGTTTTAAATAGAAATATAAAAAAAAAAAAAAATAATTTTTATCTAAAAAATTTCGTGCTTTGGGTAGTAAAATTTTCAATATATTTTCGTAGGCCTGTTTTCGTAATGAGTCAACATAGCGAGCGCTCGGTGGTCGCCCGTTGTTGATTGCACCCCTGCTTAAGCGCTCGCTAGGTGGGGGTGGGGGTAGGGATAAGCAACTTTGCCCACCGTAGTATCACAGTATAGATTATGAAGAGCTTCAGTTAAACCGACACTTCAGGGGTTTTTTTGTCGAAGAGAAACTTCGATGGCTCGTTTACTACGGCCGATTTAAACTTGTCCTCGAGTCCCTAGAAAAACATTTCCAATAACAACAGATATTTATATCTGTCGGATTATCTAGGGAGAAATATCTTGCTTTTATCTGCCAATGTAATTTGTGTTCAATTATAAGGTATCGATGAGCCATACCATTATTTTTAAGGTAATCGCTCTTCTTTTTTTCTGTTTTACTACCACCCTCCCCTCTCATACACCCGATCATGCGCTGTAATTAACCCTCAGTGGCTCCAACTTCCAAAATTTTCGAACAAAAATATTAATGAGCCAGCGCATGACAAAACCTACAATAAGCCATGTGCGCCCACTGAAGACTCAGATCAGCCTGCGCATCCGCGCAGTCTGATCAGAGTCTCCGTTGTGCGCTCTAAGGATAGGTAAGGGCCCAATGCTCCTTCATGCAGCAAGAGAATTCTCTGGTTAGACTATATGGATGAGCAGGATGGTCTGAGTCTTCGATTGGCGCACATGTCTTATTTGTAGGTTTTGTCGTGCGCTGGCTCTTATTTTCACGATCTCGTGTTCGAGCCAGTGAAGTTTGGCTTTATAATGTGTATATCCATCGGCACTCTAGATGGTTATGTATTATCAAACTAAGGGTTTGTGTCACTTTCAGAGGTCTTCTGTCCGACTAATGTTACCTATGGACATGTGTCAGAAAACTGCACGACAAAAGTCAATGCAACTTGCGATACCGTAATCTGTGATGAAGGGCACACAAAAAATGAGGATGTCATTTCGCTGATATGCAATGAAGAAGGAACGTGGGACTATCAAGTGTCGTTTCAGTGTGACAGTATGCAAAGTGGTAGGTTTTTTTAATTTATGTTGTTGTTTTTCATTTGTTTTACTTTAACGACGCAGTCAGTACTTTTTGTATCATTTCGCTTCATTCATTTTATTTAATCATACTTTTCCTGAGCAAATTTATACACATATGTTTATCTTGTATGCTGCGCTTTCGCATTCCAATGCTATGATTTACACTCAGAAAAGAGGAAACTGCAAGATGCAGTTTCAGGATGACTATTTATTTTTCAATATCCTGATTAGCACTTTCATTACTTCATAAGTAGAACCCCCTTTCCAGAAGGGAGATTTTGGGGAATTCAAAAAGTCATAAATTTTAAAGCTGCCTATTTTGTATGAGCACTTTGCGAAGCATGACATTCCCCTTCAGATAACATTATTTTGAAATATGTTTCATTGTTCTTAGAATTTTGATGAAAACTAATGGTTGTTTTGTAATCCTGCTTAAGTGTTTTAAACTCCCTGTCTTCATTTTCACAACATTACGGTAGCACACCCGTGCTACAAAGTGCATTTTTCACGTATTTAAAATGGCTCCTTTTCTAATGAAACTCTGGATTTTTTTTTTAAATTCTACTGAAAACATAGGTCGTGCGTGCTCGTTAGAACCGCCCCTAACGAGTAACCACAGCCTATGTCTTGGAACGGAAATAAGGAAAATATGTATACATTCGTAAACCCCAGTTGTTGTTTTTTTTTTCAATATAAAGTGGGGTTAAGTGGGGTGTTCATATCACGGACTTGTTCACGTGATGACAGAGCAATCACAATGTTGATGATTTGGATTACATATCAAAAGGGGATATTTCGTATAACCTAGTTTTCTCTAGAACTATACAGCAGTTTTGCGGCGTCCATTACACGTTTTGTTTATTCTTTACTTAAATACTGGCAAGATTAATGGTTTTGTCATCGTTTCCATGTGGCTTGGTGTAGCTTTGTGACGTACGATGTATTGCTAGTTTCGTTCATTGTAGGCATAGAAAATCCTTTGTGCATTGTTGAGGGGAGGGATGGTGACTTTGCTTCCTTGACTTGTAACCTGATTTACACGTTGCTTGGCGGTTCGAAGGCGGTTCTTCTGTCGCTGTTTATTTTTGTTATGGTTTGTCTTTGTGCGTTTGTGTATAGTTTATCAACGACCTTTGAGAGTTCAACGTTCAAGCGTGGCAAGACTATTCCATGTTTTAGGGGAAGCAGGTTTCGGATTTTGTTTTTCACATGATTTTAAAATTATAAATAAGTGTTTCATTGCTCTTAAAGGAACTCATTTTTGATTTTTATTTGATAATGCCATTATGTAGAAGTCGTGGCCAAGTGGTTAGTATGATGCAGTACGAATCTTGGCAAAACTATATCTCCCAATTTAAAATCCCAACTGAAGGCGACTTACCTAAAACACGGACTACTCAAAAATTAAAAGTGCAGTCACGTCTCACTGCGTTTTGAAAGACTATAGCTTATATTATTTTATTTTGGATAGCCTTTTGGCCATTTTGCGGGAAAGTAATTGTCCTTTTGGCTTTCCGCTATTGATGTTTTCATTAGGGTCTGTTGTTTCATGATTTTGTTTCTTTCCCTTTGGTGTCTCTGACGGGAGCTGTGGGTTGATTGTATCGATTCCTGATCATTGCCTCCACTTCTATTTTGCCATATTGTTACGTCGGTGGTACGTTCGTGTTGACGCCGTCCGTTCGTCGCAATTAAGTTCTGAATGGTTAGATCCCTTTGAAGCACAGAATACATCAAATAAACGAAAATAGCAGACTCAGGGCTTTTTTTAGCCTGTTCATGACAAGCACTGAAATGTGCGACACCGGCCATGCCCTCTAGCACCGGTTCAAGCAGAACTCTATTTTCAAAATGAGTCCAAATGAATTCAATGATCACAAAGGACCTATATATATAATCTGCACTATTATGATGTACGGGAAGAGTTTGTACGGGCGCCACACGGCACGACACAAGATGCAGTGAAGATAAACATGTTCTGAATAGTTAAATCCTTTGGAATCAAAGAATACACCAAATAAACTAAAATAGCAGACTCGTTCTTTTTAAAATCTGTTCATGACCAGAACTGAAATTTACAAACATCAGCCATGCCCTCTAACACCGGTTTAAGCAACAAAACCCTACGTTTACTTTTTAACTCGATTGACAATAAAATCCGATTTTAAATTGCTATATAAAAAACTAGAATCTTTCACTAGTGGTCATTTTATATGGACTTTATGTAATTTGTCAAATGTCCGTTTTTAGCTCACATGAGCCGAAGGCTCATGTGAGGTATTAGTATACCACGAGCCGGCGTCAGTCGTCCGTCGTCCGTCGTCGTCGTCGTCCGTCGTCCACACTTTCAAAGAAGTATATCTCCGGAACCAGTGGGCCAATCTTGATCAAATTTCATGTGAAGCATTATCAGGTAGGGGGAAAGGCTGCATACTGTTTTCGGGCAGATCGGATTGGAACTCTGGTTGCCATGGCAACAAATAGCTCCCATAGACTTAACATAGGAAAAAGCTTGTCATCACTCTAGCTCCGTCAATTTTTTTTCTGATCGACTTCATTCTTGCAGATAACGAGGACAGGCATGAAATCTCGATTAAGTTCGATTTCGGGCTGAATCGGATTATTCACTTAGGAGTTACGTGCCCTTGAGCGTTCTTAACATAGGAAAAAGCTTGTCATCACTCTAGCTCTGTCAATTTTTTTCTGATCGACTTCATTCTTGCAGATAACGAGGACAGGCATGAAATCTCGATCAAGTTCGATTTTGGGCTGAATCGGATTATTCACTCAGGAGTTACGTGCCCTTGAGCGTTGAAAAAATTGCCTATTGACTTAACATGGGGAGAATGTTGTCATCACCGTAGCTGCTTCAATTATTTTCAGATTGGCTTTATTCTTGCAGATAACCAGCACAGCCATGAAATCTTGGTCAAGTTCGATAACTGGCAGAATCGGATCATTCACTTAGGAGTTACCTGCCCTTGTGTGTTTTTGCATGAGGGTTAATGGGAATTTCAAAAATGTATATCTTAAAGACTACTTGGCCAACTTTGAGCAATTTTCATGTGTCGCATTATTGGGCAAGTGGAAAGGCTTCATTAGGTTTTCAGGCAGATCTGAGTGGAACTCTGGTTGCCATGGCAACATCTAGCTCCCATAGACTTCACATAGGAAAAGCTTGTCATCACTCTAGCTCCGTCAATTTTTTTCTGATCGACTTCATTCTTGCAGATAACCAGTACAGGCATAAAATCTCGGTCAAGTTCGATTTTGGGCCGAATCAGATAATTCACTCAAGAGTTACGTCCCCTTGAGCGCCCGAAAAATTGCCTATCAACTTAACATGGGGAAAATGTTGTCATCACTGTAGCTGCTTCAATTTTGTTCGGATGGGCTTCATTCTTACAGATAACCAGCACAGCCATGAAATCTCGGTCAAGTTCGATAATTGGCAGAATCGGATCATACACTTAGGAGTTACCTGCCCTTGTGCATTTTTGCATAAGGGTTAATGTGAATTTCAAAAATGTGTATCTTGAAGACTACTTGGCCGACTTTGATCAAATTTCATGTGTAACATTATTGGGCAAGTGAAAAGACTGCATAAGGTTTTCATGCAGATCTGAGTGGAACTCTGGTTACCATGGCAACATATAGCTCCCATAGACTTAACATAGGAAAAAGCTTGTCATCACTCTAGCTCCGTCAATTTTTTTCTGATCGACTTCATTCTTGCAGATAATAAGGACAGGCATAAAATCTCGGTTAAGTTCGATTTTGGGCAGAATCGGAATATTGACCTCGGAGCTACGTGACCTTGAGCGACAAAAATTTGCCCATAGACTTAACATAGGGAAAATGTTGTGACTACGATAGCGACTTGATTTTTTTTCAGATCAGCTTCAAACTTGCAGGTAACGAGGACAGACATAAAATCACGGTTAAGTTCGATTTTGGGCCGAATCGGATTATTTGCCTTGGAGTTACCTGCCCTTGAGCATGAAAAAAATACGTTGTGACCACGATAGCAACTTTATTTTTATTCAGATCAGCTTCAAACTTGCAGGTAACGAGGACAGGCATAAAATCCCGGTTAAGTTCGATTTTGGGCCGAATCGGAATATTGACCTCGGAGTTACGTGACCTTGAGCGACAAAAAATTTGCCCATAGACTTAACATAGGGAAAATGTTGTGACTACGATAGCGACTTGAAGTTTTTTCAGATCAGCTTCAAACTTGCAGGTAACGAGGACAGACATAAAATCTCGGTTAAGTTCGATTTTGGGCCGAATCGGATTATTTGCCTTGGAGTTACCTGCCCTTGAGCATAAAAAAATACGTTGTGACCACGATAGCAACTTTATTTTTATTCAGATCAGCTTCAAACTTGCAGGTAACGTGGACAGGCATAAAATCTCAGTTAAGTTCGAATCGGAATATTGACCTCGGAGTTACATGACCTTGAGCGACAAAAAATTTGCCCATAGACTTTACATAGGGAAAATGTTGTGACTACGATAGCAACTTAAATTTTTTTCAGATCAGCTTCAAACTTGCAGGTAACGAGGACAGACATAAAATCTCGGTTAAGTTCGATTTGGGGCCGAATCGGATTATTTGCCTTGGAGTTACCTGCCCTTGAGCATAAAAAAATACGTTGTGACCACGATAGCAACTTTATTTTTATTCATATCAGCTTCAAACTTGCTGGTAACGAGGACAGGCATAAAATCTCGGTTAAGTTCAATTTTGGGCCGAATTGGAATATTGACCTCGGAGTTAAGTGACCTTGAGCGACAAAAAATTTGCCCATAGACTTAATTAGGGAAAATGTTGCGACTACGATAGCGACTTGAATTTTTTTCAGATCAGCTTCAAACTTGCAGGTAACGAGGACAGACATAAAATCTCGGTTAAGTTCGATTTTGGGCCGAATCGGAATATTTGCCTTGGAGTTACCTGCCCTTGAGCATAAAAAAATACGTTGTGATCACAATAGCAACTTTATTTTTATTCATATCAGCTTCAAACTTGCAGGTAACGAGGACAGGCATAAAATCTCGGTTAAGTTCGATTTTGGGCCGAATCGGAATATTGACCTCGGAGTTACGTGACCTTGAGAGACAAAAAAATTTGCCCATAGACTTAACGTAGGGAAAATGTTGTGACAGAAATAGCGACTTGAATTTTTAGCTCACCTGAGCCAAAGGCTCCAGTGAGCTGATAGTATACCAAGGCTTCGGAGTCCGTCGTCTGTCGTCCGTCCATCCGTCGTCCACACTTTCAATGAAGCATATCTCTGAAGGCAGTCGACCAATCTTGTTTAAATTTTATGTGTAGCACCATTGGGCAAGGGGAAAGGCTGCATTAGGTTTTGGAGCTAGTCTGGTTCATTTGTTCCTTCATTCTTCTTTCTCTCCATATAGAGATAATAGACCAATGTTAAATTTTTAATCAAAGATTTCTCAGGAACTATAAAAGCTAGAAGCATCAAATTTGGTATTCAATAGAATAATGATGACTTATTTTGTGTAAGAGACATTGGGCTTTCTCAGCTTATTTGTTCATCTGTTCTTTCATTCTTCTTTCTCTCCATTTTGACCAATGTTAAATTTTCGTCAAAGATTTCTCAGGAACTATAGAAGCTAGAAGTCTCAAACTTGGAATGCAATGCAATAAATAGGGTCAATGGGCTGGATTCTATTAGCAGATTTAGTAGTCAAGTCTGTGAATTGTTAAAACTTAAGTTCCTCAGGTGAGCGGTTTAGGCTCATTGAGCCTCTTGTATAAATTTCATGCCAAATGACAACTCGTGTAATATCCTTTATATATGTAATCACTTTTATTGTTTTTATCCTTGTTTTCTCAACTTAGCACAAAGTGCTCATGGTTATCTATTGTGATCGGTCAATGTCGTCCCTAGTCCATCGTGAAACAATTTGCTACTCCTCCTTTATTAGCCCCCGCCAATCGGGGCTGGAAGAAATAGTTGCATCACGAAAACACGCCTATAATATTTTGATCCCCATGAACCCCACTTTTATATATAAAAACTGTGGTTTGCAGGGGTAAACCTAATTTTTTCTGATTTCTGCTCTAAAATATAAATTGTGGGTACTCTTTAGAACCGCCTCATCAAAGCGGTTCTAATGAGTGCCAGCAATCTATGTTTTGAGTAGAAGTAAGAAACAAATCACACTTTTTCATCTTAAAAATTTCATTTTTTTGGTGGTAAATTGTGCAATGTATTTTTTAGGCGAGTTTTCGTACTGGACTGCATGGTGCTTACACGCAGAGCTGAAACCAACCCACATGAGTACTGGTAAACCGCTTAGAGGATCTAAGCCTGCCCAGGCAATGCGGTGCGCGTCGGCCCGTCCAAGCTTATAAACTCTTTTGGTTTCATTGAGCGGCAGGGCTTGAGTTGCTTTTTCATCTCAATGTCGGGTAAAAGTCTCACAAAATTGGAAGCAACGTGTCCAAATGACCTTTACAGTTTCGACGGGGACGTTAAACTTCACATAAAACAAACAAACAAATACTCCTCCTTTATACTTTTGCCCATTTCAATCAAACTTCACCGGACTTTTTCCTGTGTAGCTCTTGACCAAAATAGCTAAACGCATACCGCATTAATGAACAAGATGGCTGTTAGAAATAGACAAAAAGAATGGAATACTCATATGTATACCCCTGGGCCAATTTCATTGAAACTTAATAGGAAATGTGCTTAGGTGACCCCTAAACTCGTTCTGCTCCGATGAACAAGATGGTGGTCGCCAGAGCTAAAAGTAGAAACATATTTAACGACTTCACAGGAATATTGCTCTGGTGACCCTCTACCAAAATAGCTAAACTGTTCCGCTTGAATGAAGAGAATAGCCGTCCCAATAATTTACTTTAAATGCAAACTCCTCCTGAATAGAAGTGGAGGCAATGATCAGGAGTCGATGCAATTAAGCCACAGCTCCCATTAGATACACCAAAGGGTAAGAAACACAAACATGAAACAACAGACCTATTGAAAATATCAATAGCGGAAAGCCAAAAGGACAGTTACTTTCCCACAAAATGGCCAATAGGCTATCCAAAATAAAATAATATAAGCGACACAAACACCCAACGACAAACCATAACAAAAGTAAACCGCGACAGAAAAACCGCTTTGGAACGGTCAGCGGAAACGAATTCAACACACTCAAATATCTAACAACTCACGTCTTTAGAAAAATGAATGTGGCAAAGTAGAAGTAAAACAAAGATCAGGAATCGATACAATTAACTTACTCCACCGAACAAAGACACTAAAGGGAAAGAAACACAAACATTAAGCGACCAGACCATAATGGAAACCTAAACAAAGGAAGGCCATAAGGACAGTTACTTTCCCACAAAATGGCCATGTGGCCATCGAAAATAAAAAGACACAAGTGATACACGCAGTAAGTAAAAATCAACAACATAAATAAACCGCCACAGAAGAACCGCATTGGAACGGTCAGTGGAAAGTTTTCCACTGGGGGGCTTAAATCGATTTTACGTGGCCACAATCCTCGCCCTTACTTCCGTCGCGATTAAGACAAATAATTTGTTCAGTCCGCATGAAGGCCTCCTAACTCATCTGTGAATACAAGAATCAAACAACCACAGAGATGAAACAGCGGTGAGGACTCGACAGCAAGAGACCACTGAAATGCTGGAGCTTAAGAAAACCAACAGTTAGACTCCGATGGACCCGACCAGAGTCAGAGCATCAGGTACCAACCAACATAAGCCTTTACACTGGAACCCTAATAGAATCTGAGGCCTAACCAATCGGCGTGCAATAAAAGAGAGAAGCAAAGTTTGCAACCGTGATTGGGTTATCTACCATGCATGCAGTCTGTCGTTTATGTTGTTCCCAATCTTTTTATATCGAAGAATGATTTTACGAAATTGGGTGCTGAAGTCTTTGTGGTTATATATTTTTCTGAATTTATATACCAACCCTGTGACAAATTTGATTCAAACTTCATCTAGGAAGCTCCCTACCGAACACGCTTGATCTAAAAATAGAAAAAAAAAATCGTTAAACCAAAAGTCCTCCCATACTCCTGCGGCAATTGCAATCAAACGTCACAGGTATGATTCTCAGATGACCCTAAACCAACATCGCCAAAACGGTCTCGTTTTGGTGAAAAGAATGGCCGCAAGTGCTAATATTATAAAACAATAACAACTCCTTCTATCATTTTTGGTCCAATTTCATCCAAGCTTCATTTGAAAGAGGCGGTTCTAACGAGTGCCCACAATCTATATTTTGAGCAGAAATAAGAAAAAATATTACAATTTTTCATCTTAGAATTTTCATTTTTCGGCGATATAGGTGGCAATGTATTTGTAAAGGCGTGTTTTTGTAATGACCACTGGGCCAATTTCAATCATACCTCAGAGGAATGTTACTCAGATGACCCCCTACCAGAATCGCTAAAACGGTTTCGTTCTAGTAAACAAAATGGCCACCAGAGTTAAAATAAAGTCAATTATTGCCATACATGTGGACTAACTTCATTCAATCTTTACAGGAATGTTGCTTAGGTAAAACTATCAAAATAGCTAAAATGGTTACGCTCCAATGATTAAGAGCTGTCAGAGCTAAAAATGAAAAGACATTCAAATGCTTAGTTCTCTATTACCTTTTGGTCAAATTTCATTCAAATGTCATAGCAATATTGCTTAGTTGACCGCTACAAAATTATTTAGAATGATTCCGCTCCAATACATAAAATGTGCGACGGTCTGAAAGCCCTATCATTTCTCTTTTACCTTTTTTCAAGTATTAATTTTACTTCAAAGGTATGTTGTTTAGTTGACCGACTACCAACATGTAAACTGCTAAAACGATTTTGGCAAAAAACGATGGACAAAGTATTTTCAAAGTTTTCCCGTGTCTTTTTTATGCAAATTATATGACATATTAATATATTTGCACATAAATTCTGTCAAGTACCTTGCATACTATACAAATTGTTTTAAAACGATATCTTTTAATTGTTTTAAAACGATACCTTTTAATTGTTTTAAAACGATACCTTCCCACGATTTATTGGTAACCGAAGCACCATAATCGACCAACCAAAGACCGCTTTATTGGTATCTACAGCTTTTGTACGACTACTGAACTTTCTAAATTATTAACGTCGCGCCTCAACGCTATGACATTTCGAAAACACGCCTATAAAAATATATTGTAAACTTCACCGCCGAAATAAACACGAAAATTTTAAGATAAAACATGAGATATTTTTCTTATTTCTGCCCAAAATATAGATTGTAGTACTCGTAAGAGCCGCCTCATCAAGGCAGTATTTAAGCGTACCCGCGATCGATATTTATAGCAGAAAATAAGATAAAAAGCCCGTGTAAAGTCCAGTTTTACTTTATAAAAGCGGGGTTCAAGGGGGTCAAAATTATGAAACTCTGTATGAAAGATCAGGAAAAACATTGTTTTGGTCTATAACGAATTCTGATTAGGTACATAATAAAATGAAGTTAAGAGGTTTTCGAGCGTTTGGTTTGTCTATATTTGATTTTTCCACTCTATATAAAACTTTACCTCGTAATTTGATAAAGTTAAAAGGCAAAACTTACTTATTTGATTGAAACATTTTTTTCAAAAGAGAGGGCGCTACTTTCCTTCTATTCTATGGAATGACTGGCGTGCCTTCTTTACATCAGATTTGTTTGTTTGGTTTGAGATTTAACTTCTAGTCAACACTATTTAGATCATTTTGGAGACGTTGCTTCCAATTTTGTGGGACTTTTACCCGACATTGAGATGAAATGACATCTCAAGCCCTGCCGCCCAATTAAACTAATAGGGCTTATATAAATGGACACATGCATGGACGCATCACTTTTCCTGGGCATACTAAGACACTGTCAGCAGTTTACCAGTTCTCATGTGCGGTTGGTTTCAGCTCATCTATTTCTTCAATCTTTACATCAAAAGTACACATTTTGGTCTTACTCCGGAGTTGAACACCCCCCCCCCGTCCAGAGGAGATAGTTCTTTTGCAGTGTCTTATAATTAACTGTGTTGGCTGTGTGCCTTTGGTTCGTGTTTCGTCTGTTTTTGTGTGTGGCTTCGAGTCGCTTTCTATAGGTGACTTGAAACAGCTGCGTTCTTAGATTGTGGCCTTGCCTGAGTGACCTTTTCTTACTGGTTGACGAATTATGTGTGACGCTTTATCTTAACTTTTAGATAATATCATTATTAGATTTGGAACAAAACCGAAGTGAAGACAAGGATCAGGAAGCGATACAATTAACCCACAGCTCCCACCAGAGACACAAAAGGGAAAGAAACACAAACATAACGGAAACATTAATAGCGGAAAGCCAAAAGGAGTGGTCAATCAAACTTATCCATCTGAGCTGCAGGCAAACAAATCCAATAATTCTGATTTCAAAACCCCGCTTTTGGATGTGCTTTTGAACATTTCAGATGGTTTGTTTCAACTAAAATTAATGAAAGGCGCGATGATTTCGATTTTACTATAGATAACTTTCCATTTTTAGATGGTGATTTTCCTCGTTCACCATATAACCGTGTTTATATTTCGCAGCTTATACGCTTCACAAGAGTGTCAGTCATATCGCTGGTTTTAACACCCGTAATTAAAGTTTAACTGCTAAACTCCTACATCAGAGGTATCGATATCATAAACTTCGGAAAGCATTTTCTAAGTTTCATCGCCGGCACTATCAGTTTATTTCTAAATTTAAGGTTGGATTTATTAGACTTTTGTGGCAGGGGATGTCACAGCCTGAATTTTGGCCAAATTATATATAAATTAAGAAAAAATAAAGGCAAATCTAACTTATCGGAACAATTTAAAAAAAAATTAAACGTTACAAATGCAATGGATATAAAATAAATGCGTTTTGACAGTCTGGATGAATTTGGTTTGACACAATCACGGTCAGACATTATGCTTTCCTCTTCAACTGTACGCTGGCGAATCTGGGTTCAGGCTCCATGAAGGTTTTGTCAGAAAGCTATCTATTAGTTGGTCGGGGTCGGAATTTTTATGTCTGTTGCTTGGGGTTAAACTGTTGGTTTTCTTTTGCTCCAGTTTTCCTGTGGGGTTGTGTTCAGCACCGGGTGGCTCAGTGCGTTTTACTGTCGAGTCCTTATCCAAGTGTCAACTTGGCTTAATGGGGTAAGGGGTTACCGAGGCGAATTATTGATGAGTTAGAATACATTCTCGCGGACCAAAAATACTTGTTTGAACCACACTAAAAGTGAGGACGAGGATTGGGATCCCCTAGAATTGGCTTAAATCAATCAGTAATTTTACTGACCGTTCCAATTCGGTGCTGAGGTTTCTTCTTGTTATGTGTACGCGATTCTGATTCTTTCCCTAGTTATATATGTTGCTACGTTGATGAGTCTGATTCTTCCTCCCTTTTGGTTGTTCATTGTTCGCTACGTTTATCCTTCCAGTTTAAAATTTTATTCGTCTAATTCTTTCCCCATTATGTATATTGCTCCTTTTCAGTTAAGTTTGGATATTCTGAGTCATCACCTGTTTGAGAAAGAGCTGCTGACCCGGCTAACCTGTGGTCTGTTTGTTTACTGTCGTCACTCCATGTTTCGATTATTTCTCTAGTGATATTGTAAGAAGAGAATGGGATCTGATTGTATCAGTTCCTGATGGTTTCTCTTTTCAATTTTTATTCATAAGTTAGCTCTAGAAGGTCCATTTTACCCTGGACGGTCATGTTTGTGTGCGAGGGAACAACAGTCGCTGAGTGTTTTTGGGTTTAACCTGCAATGACAAGGAGGCCTACGTACTTTCACTGTTAGCCATACCATGCCAATATACGGTATGTATGTATTTATGTTTACAGCAATAAACTGCCGGGTTACACCTCCTGATATTATCGCGTTTAGCGATTGGATTGAGCACATTGGAGCTGCCTGTGCTTATCCCATTTGTAATGAGAAGTACACATTTGGAGGCAACATCGACTCAGCTCTCTGTTTGTCAGATGCCAACTGGCAAAACTATCCCACCATAGTGTGTTCTGGTAAGTTAGTATTCATTCTATGCATGCTTTCTGGTAAACGGTTACAAAATCGAATTCCTGGTTTTTAACCTTATGCATGATTACACACGCTGCAACTGGTGTCAATAGCGTGAAACCTATAACAGCAAATGAAGAAAATATAATTTTAGGTGAATTGATATGTAATTTTTGTTCCGCTATTTTACAATGGATTTGTCAGAAATACATTATATTTGAAAAGAAGACTTCGAGCGATAAGGGAGACAAATATTTTGAAAGGGTTAAGTTCCCTGGAATTTTGCCTTAATTGTCTACTGTTTGTACTTTTTAAGGGTAACACGTTCCAAAGCTTTATTTGTGTCAGAGTCCCGGCCTTTTAACTTGTGGCTGACGAGAAAAACAACTATTATAAAGCAACATAATGTCGTCAGTCGTCACAAATAATAATTACATAGTTATAATTTTACATGTATCTCGATTTCACAATGATCAAGGCACGATAAAAGGTAAATCGTTTTTGCATATTTTCAACTGAAAATGCTGCAAGTGACATAAGGCTGGTACAATCTAGGAAATGATAATCATTTCAGATATACAATAACTATGGATTTTCCCTCGTGATTTTATCATTTTGAAAAGTACATTATAATATGACGTCGCGTCTGAGAGTGTAATATCGCCATGTAATATTTTCTATAAACCACTAGTGGAGTAAATATGCAAATTATGTAGATACGTCCCGTAATGTTACATGTACGACGTCCTGAACGATGTCGCGTTTAATAATGGCGGAATGTTGACATTTTTGTAAACAATCGTGAATAAAATGCGTTACAAATGTCATATGATAAATAGAATCTTTTATTCGTGCTCATGTATTATTAAATTTATTAAACCCGTTGATAAAAAGGGATAAAATGCTCGGCAAAGCCTCGCATTTTATCCCTTTTCCTCAACTCGTTTAATAAATTCAATAACACATGATCACTCATGTTAGATCCTCTATATATGTGTGTGTTACTTATTTCAGCTTCTGACTGCAACGGCGGTGAGTCGAACAGTATGGGTCAACATGAAACGGTGGCGTTTGTATTCGGTATAGGAGTGGCTGTGTTAAACAAAGTTATCCATTGATTTTCTATGTACATTGTTGTACGTTCCCGGTAATAGAATATAAGAATCTTATATGGGTGTGAGGGGTAGATGGAAAAATCCGTCCCGAGGGTCACTGTCCGGCATCACGAGGCTTGCCGAGTGATGCCGGACAGTGATCCCGAGGGACGGATTTTTCTATCCACCCCTCACACCCATATTGGATTCTTTTTCTTGCATACCTTCCATTTCATAAAGCGATTTTTTAATGCTGTAGTCACTTCGGTTACCAACGTCCGCCATATTGTGTTTACACTGCAGGAATGTTTAGTGACGTCACGTAACATGCGTTGCAACGGCGCATACGAGGCCGTAATCAACCAGTGCATTTATCAAACATGAGATTATATTCGATTTTATCTCGGAACACCAGGGTCAGAACATAAATTTCTTTCCCAGGGTAAAATCACAGATTTCCTTGTCTGGTGTGCAAGAATAGACGGTCTATACCCATCATGATCGCTTTATGATGACGTTTATTATCAGTTTACATAATTTGGCTTTGTCATAAATTAAATGGACAGAAAAAACCTCAATGATTCATCCACCAATGGCCTGTTCACTGTTGCTGATTGCAACTTGACATTGAGTCCCTAATGAATAGTTCAGGTCGTTATTAATCTATAATTAAAACTAATTTTCTTACTGTAACTTGAAAACGTACGGTTTATTTTCTCTTTAGAATCGCATTATCGAGGCGATTCGAATGATTTCACACAACACGTCCTTATTTAATATAAAAAATAAAAGTGAATGACATGATCAGGCTTCGATACAATTAATCCCAAGCTCTCATCAGTGATACCAACGAGAAAGAATCACAACCATGAAATAACCAGACCCTTATGGAAACATCAACATCGGAAAGCTATAAGGACAGTTTGCCATTTCCCACAAAATGGCAAACTGCGTATCCAAAACAAAATAATATAAGCGACACATACAGTCAATGCTGATTGCAACTTGACCTTGAGTCCCTAATGAATTGTTCCGGTCGTTATTAACCTATAATTAAAACTAATTTTCTTACTGTAACTTGGAAACGTACGGTTTATTTTCTCTTTAGAATCGCATTACCGAGGCGATTCTAATGATTTTACACAACACGTCCTTATTTAATATAAAATATAAAAGTGAATGACATGATCTGGCTTCGATACAATTAATCCCAAGCTCTTATCAGTGATACCAACGAGAAAGAATCACAACCATGAAATAACCAGACCCGAATGGAAACATCAACATCTGAAAGCCAAAAGGACAGTTATATCCCTTAAAATGGCAAACTGCGTATCCAAAACAAAATAATATAAGCGATAAATACAGTCAAAGACAAATCATAACAAAAATAAACCGCGACAGAATAACCACATATGTACGGTCAGTGAATCGAATTCCACCTCGGGGGGGGGGGGGGGGGGGGGGGGGGGGCTTGAATCGATTTTCCGCAGCTGCAATCCTCGCCATTCCGTCACGATTTAGACAAACGATTTGTTCAGTCCGCTTGAAGGCTACCAACTCATCAGTGCAACATCTCCGAGATCACAAAAATTACAGACATGAAACAACGGTGAGAACTCGACAGCAACGGTTAGAAGACTCCCATGGGCCCAACCATAGGTTCCAACCAACATTACATAAAATTAAACTCTCTCTGATTCTCAGTAAGCCTTTACGCTGGAACTGTCATAGAATCTGAGGCCTGATCCACCGGCGTGTAATTAAAGAGGGAAGCAAAGTTTCCACCAGGGATTGAGTTAGCTACCATGCATGCAGTCTGTCGTATAACATTTATATTGTACCCTATACCGGCCCCGATAGCTCAGTTGGTAGAGTGTCCGCTCCGGGGAACGGGAGGTCTCGGGTTCGATCCCGGGCCGCGACATACCAAAGTCGTTAAAAATGGTACTAGCTGCTCCTCGCTTGGCACTCAGATTTACGGGGTAGAGCTAGGACTGGTCGATCCAGTGTCAGGATAATGTGACTGGGTGTGGTATAATGTAATGTGTCTGGGACATGATACTTCAGTGAGGCAGCACTATAAACGTGAGCATTGAGCTCCCTGTCGCAACCAGACACCGTCGTGATATGACTGAAAAATTGTTGAAAGCGACGTTAAACCCGAATTCACACACATTATATTGTACCCAATCTTTTTAAATCGAAGAATGATTTTACGAAATTGGTTGCTGAAGTTATTACAATTATAAATTTTTACTTATTTTATATACTAAGGCATTGGGTTCCTATAGACCTTGTTGCAGAAGAGACTTAAGTCCAAATGTATTGTAAAATTTTAAACCTATTAAACGCAACGATAGTGATCGCCTTTAGAAAGAAAACGAAACATCTGTTTTAGTGTGACCAGTTGAATAAATGCTTCTTTTCGTACAGTCCTTTCAGCTCAATGTACCCCGGACACAGGGGAACCGTTTGCTAAATTCCGATTTTATTCAGCGCCATCAGTGATGTACCCAACATGATAAAGCATTTTTTAGGAATTATAATGGGTAATGCACAGTCACAGCGCATCTATCGAATCAATCGCTTACCGATTGTGCGTCTCACAATATGAACTCGTGCCGAATATTTCACGTGTAGTTATGCTCTGTTGAAAAGCTAGATGGAGAAATATGTGCTTATTCCGCACATTCGAAGCTTGGTAGCCCAACATATCTTCGTACGATATTGCGAGGATTATGGCCACGTAGAATCGATTAAAGCCCCCCCCACCCCACACACACACACACCTCCCTAGTGGAATTCGTTTCACTAACCGTTCCAAGACGTTGCCTACCATATTAAGCGTTGATCTGCTTTTGCTACGTTTGGAGATATTTCCCTGTTTACATTAAACATGGCCATTTCTATCATAGTTTCGTGTCTATGCCATAACTCTGATACCATTCGAAACATTTTCACGAAACTCATAGATATGTAGAACACCGTGAAATGATTTGCAGAACATATGAACCCGAATTCTGATTTTCCTTCTTTCGGAGTTATCACTAAGTTTATAAAACTTCGAAGTTGAAAAAAATGTTATCAGCGCCATCGTTGGAGCATTTTGCCTTTTAAGCAAGGGGTCGCCGGTTCGAGTCAGGTTCTGGTCACATATTTTCAACTTCATTTCTTCAGGATTAAGTATTTATTGCCCCTTAAACGTTGCACATAGCTATTCCTATCGTGTAGTCTGCTTGAAGCACATTTTCTTGCACATCAGACAAGGAAATCCGTGATTTAATCCTGGGATAGAAATTTATGTTCTGACCCTGGTGTTCCGACCCAAAATGGAATATAATCGCGTGTTTGATAAATGCACTGATTGAACACGACCTCGAATGCGCCGTCGTTAAGGTTGACGTCACAGCACGTTACATGACGTCACTTAACATTCCTGTAGTGTCATCATTATATGGTGAACGTCGGTAACCGAAGTGACTGCAGTATTAAAAATCTGCGCTTAGAAATGGAAGGTATGCAAGAAAAAGAATCCTATATGGGTGTGAAGGGTGGACAGAAAAATCCGTCCCTCGGGATCACTGTCCGGCATAACTCGGCCAGCATCGTGATGCCGGACAGTGACCCTCGGGACGGATTTTTCCATCCACCCCTCACACCCATATAAGATTCTTATTATCTCCTCCCCCCTTTCAAATCAGCAAATCGTGATATACTGGTATCTATTCTGTAAACAGGAGAAATTTTCTGTAAACTGCACACAAAGGTTAAGCACCATGAGAGGGTCTGTAGAAAATAAGAACTGTATTTCTGGTGTACTTCCTTTTTGAACTATGGCCCTTTGAATATTGAAAATAGTCATCTCAGTCATGTATTCATGTCAGCTTTATTTAGGGAAAGAGTAATGCACCACGTTCACTTTGCATTCCTTTTTGACAGTGTTATGGCACTTGTTTGATATAAATGTAGTGGCGGGAACGATGAAGGGCTTGCAGCGCTTTTATTTCTTTTTTTTACTACAAACATGCAAACGTTATAGGTGTTCGTCTGTCGAATTCACACAATCTATGTTTTGAGCACCTATAGCAGAAGTAGTGAATGTATATACTCTTCAATCCACCCTTATCCATCTAAGAAAGAGTGTAATAAAACGTTTTACTGACCGTTACAATGCGGCCCTTCTGTTGTAGTTTATCATTATTATAGATCACCTTTGCATGTATTTATTGCTTATTAATATTTTTTTTATTTTGTACACACTGTTTTGCTGTTTTGTGGGAAAGTTTCTGTCCTTTTGGCTTCCTGCTTGCGATGTTTTCGTTATGGGAAGTTGTATTTCTTGCTTTTCTTTCCCTTTGGTGTCTTTGATGGGAGGTGTGAGGTAATTGTATCTTTTCTAAATCATTACCTTCAATTCTTTTTTTTAAAAGTATTCTTGCATAACCGTATCATAATTGGTAAGCTTGTCATTAAGAAAACATGCCTTTACAAATACATTATAAATGTTGACGTGGAAAAACAAAATTTTGTTAAGACGAAAAATTGCGATTTTTTCTTATTACTGCTCAAACTATAGATTGCTTGCATGTTCACGTTAGAACCGCCTCAGCGAGACGGTTCCAACGTGTACCCACAATCTATATTTTAGAACAGAAATAAAAAACAAGAGGACCATGAGGTCCTGGTCGCTCCCCTGAGCCCTGTGCACATGTGGTAGTACTTAATCACCTGATGTTACATACCAAGTTTCAAAACAAGCGGCCAAGTGATTCCGGAGATGAAGATTTTTAAGGTTTTTACCACAATAGGGCATGGAGGCCATCTTGGTCACATGACCTGGACCATTCAACAAAATTGGCATGGCCATTATATAAAATTCAAATGATATTACCCAGTGGTTTCAAAAAATGAATTTTGAAATGTCAGTGGACCTGCAATCCAAGTGACGTTGTGCCAAGGTCATCAAATTACCATGACCTTTAAGCATTCACATTGTATTTATTCTCATGTCACAGACCCCAATATATTTTCGAAAACTGCATTGTTCCAACTTTTCACCATTTGAAAGCTATATCAAGCAATTCGACCTTGAGAGAAAATGTATTCTAATATGTCAATATACCTGCAGTACAAGTGACCTTGGGCCAAGGTCACTGAATGACCTTGACCCTTAGCATTCACAGGCATTTATTTTTTACCCATCCTAATATCATAGACCACAAGATTTTTCGAAAAAATGCATTGATTTACCTATTTCCCATTGAAAAGCCTAAAGAGCCAAATTTGGCCTTGGCGTAAAATAGGTCAAGGTCAACCTAGGGTCATCATTTTTGCAAACTTGCTAGTACTGTCACCCCAAAAATGAAATTGGCCCAATGGTGTTAGAGAAAATATATTCTAATATGTCAATAGACATGCAATACAAGTAACCTTTTGCTAATGCCAATGGATGACCTTGACCATTAGCATTCACAGGCATTCGTTGTTTGCCCAGTCTCATATCACAGACCCCAATATTTTTCGAAAAATGCATTGATTTACCTATGTCCCCTTAAAAAGCCTATGGAGCCAAATTTGACCTTAACGTAAAATAGATCAAGGTAAACCTAGGTTCATCATTTTTGCAAACTTGGTAGCACTTAGTCACCCGGTGCTACATACCAAGATTCAAGACAATCGGCCCAGTGGTTCTGGAGAAGAAGATTTTTTAAGATTTTTACCACTTGGTGTATGGTGGCCATCTTGATCATGTGACCTGGACCATCCGAATAAATTTTGTTCAATAAGTGTCCTAAGGCTGCATATAAAATTTAAATGAAATTGGCCCATTTTTGTTTGAGAAAATGTATTCTCATATGTCAATAGACCAGCAATACAAGTAACCTTAGGCCAAAGTCAATGAATGACCTTGACCCTTAGCATTCGCAGGCATTTATTTTTTAACCCATTCTCATATCACAGACCACAGTATTTTTCGAAAATTGCATTTATTTACCAATTTCCTACTGAAAAGCCTAAGGACCCAAATTCGACCTTGGCTTAAATAGGTCAAGTTCAACCTAGGATCATCATATTTGCAAACTTGGGAATACGCAGTCATCCAAAGCTACATACCAAGTTTCAAGTCAAATGCCCCAGTGGCTCTGGAGAAGAAGATTCTTTAAGGATTTAACCATATTTGGATATGGCGGCCATCTTGGTCATGTGACCTGGACCATACTTGCAAACTGTCTTTTCCCCATTGCCAGGAGGCTGCATATGAAATTTAATTGGAATTGGCCAAAAATTGTGGACGGCGGACGGACGGATGGACGACGGAGGCCTACCATCCTACAAGCTACTCCGGAGCCTTCGGCAGAGGGGAGCTAAAATAAGGTTTAAACCTGTAAGCGCCAGTTTTACTTGATAAAATTTGGGGTTCCATGGGATCAGAATTGTATAGGTGTGTTTTCGTGATGTATATGATATGCTTTGTTGAAGTCATCATTGATGGGGAATTAATAGTTTTCATTTGTTTTTCAGTAATTTAATATTGCTTGATTACCTTATTGACTATTTCAAAAAGATGCAAATTTATGACATGTCTTCCAGAATAATTGCTGGTGTAATTTATTATTTATTTAGAGATCAGAGAGAATGGTTTGCGTAGTTGAGGTTCAAGAGCAGGAGAACGGTTGCGGTGTCGGGTGGTATATATGTGTTTGGTTCACAAAATATCTGTGAAACACGAATTTATTTCTGACTTAGACTTAACCACTTTCTAGGCTAATTCAGCAGACGACATGTGATAGTATTTTTCTTACCTTTTCCAGAAAACAGAATTTTACATCTGATGCAAATATGAGGCAATTTGTATGAAATGTCAAATCATGGAATCTTAAAACACTATATTTCAAAATGTCGTCTGCTGAAAAAGCATGCAGAGCGTTAAATGAGACTAAGTCATATTAAGAGCAAATGTCCTTTCATCACGAAAACACGCCTATATAAATTTGACCCCCTTGAACCCCACTTTTATACAGTAAAACTTAGGTTTCCTGGGGTATAACTTATTTTTCTTATTTCTGCTCCAAAATATAGATTGTGGGTACTCGTTAAATCCGCCTCGATGAGGCGGTTATAACGAGTGCCCACAATATAGATTGTGGGTACTCATTAGAACCGCCTCCTCGATGAGGCGGTTCTAACTAGTGCCCACAATCTATATTTTGAGCAGAAATTAGAAAAAACATTACAATTTTTCATAATAAAAATTTTCATTTTTCGGCGATAAAGGTGGCAACGTATTTGTATTGGCGTGTTTGCGTTATGTTATTTAATGGAACCTCGCCTCGATGAGGCGGTTCTATATGGATTGTGGGTACTCGTAAAAACCGGTTCTAACGAGTGCCCACAATATAGATTGTGGGTACTCGTGAAAACCGCCTCGATGATGCGGTTCTAACGAGTGCCCACAATCTATATTTTGAGCAGAAATTAGAAAAATATTACAATTTTTCATCATAAAATTTTCATTTTTTCGGCGATAAAGGTGGCAATGTATTTGTATTGGCGTGTTTGCGTAATGTTATTTAATGGAACCTCGCCTCGATGAGGCGGTTCTATATAGATTGTGGGTACTCTTGAAAACCGCCTCGATGAGGCGGTTCTAACGAGTGCCCACAATATGGATTGTGGGTACTCATGAAAACCGCCTCGATGAGGCGGTTCTAACGGGTGCCCGCAATCTATATTTTGAGCAGAAATTAGAAAAATATTACAATTTTTAATGATAAAATTTTCATTTTTTCGGCGACAAAGGTGGCAATGTATTTGTGTAGGCGTGTTTGCGTAATGTTACACGTGTGGAATGTCAATCATTACGCCAACACGCCTATACAAATACATTGTAAACTTTACCGCCATATATTTATACATTTTTGCTTAAAATAGAGATTGTGGGTACTCATGAGAACCGCCTTATCGAGGCGGTTCTACCGAGTACCCACAATCTATATTTTAGAGCAGAAATAAGAAAAATAAGATTTACTCATGTAAATGCCAGTTTTACAATATAAAAGTGGAATTCAAGGGGGTCAAAATTATATAGGCGTGTTTTCGTGATGCATCACGTGAACAAGTCCGTGAAATTAAGACCCCCCTAAACCTCAGTTTATATAGAGAAAACTGGGGTTTACGGGGGTATACATTATTTTTCTTATTTCTGCTCCAAGACATAGGTTGTGGGTTCTCGTTAGAACGCCTCACTGAGGCGGTTCTAACGAGCACCCTCAACCTATGTTTTGAACATTTATTCCAAAAATATCAAGGATTTTCATCAGAAAAGTAGCCATTTTGGAGATGTGAAAAAATGCACTATGTCGCACGGGTGTGATATCATAATGATTCATTTAACACTTAACCTACTGCAAAATTAGTTTTGCTTTTCCAATTCCTGATTATCAACCGATCAAATGCTTGATAAAATGCTGAAATTCGCTACTTTATTGACAAACAGTATAAACTGAGAAGCGATCTGATCTTGATCTACATTGTTTGCAAGGGTTTTGATCATCGTGTTCAGTGGGTTAAAGGTTAACATTTTGATAATACATCCGTGTGATATATTGCATTTTTTCTTAACTTAAAAAAAGGTAATTTTTCTGATGAAAATTTGTGATATTTTTCTTATTTTTATTCAAAACATAGGTTTTGGGTTTTGAGTACCCACAACCTATGTCTTGGCGCAGAAATAAGGAAAATAATGTTTACCCCCCCCCCACCCGTAAACCCCAGTTTTCGCTTTATAATGTGGCTTTAGGATGGGGGTCTTTGTTTCACGGACTTGTTCACGTGATGAATTTTCAGCTGTGTATCCCAGAGAGCTTATAACGTTCATTTGTCTGACGGTATATTATCGACAAATGCTGAACGCTGAAAGTATTGTACAGTGTAGAATAATTTGGGACAAACCCACAATTATTTTACTCTTAACTACATGATGCTGGTGTTTATTCTTATTGATTAGGAACGACGTTTAAGTGACAGTCACTGTGGACACAAAACTTACAGTTTTACCCATATAAAATAAAAACAGAAGGTATTCCAGAGTTTTTTGCTGATCGCATGAGCCATCTACCATTACGAAAGTACGTCTTTACAAACACATTGTAACCTTTATTGCCAAAAAAATGAAAATTTTAAGATGAAAAATTGTGATGTGTTTTCTTATTTCTGCTCAAAATATAGATTTTTGTACTCGTTAGAACCGCCTCGTCGAGGCGGTTCTAACGAGGACTCACAATTTATATTTTAGAGCAGAATATAGATTGTTGGTACTCCTTAGAACCGCCTATATTTTAGAGCAGAAATAAGAAAAAAAGGATTACCCCTGTAAACCCCATGATGATGATGATGTTTTCGAGTCTAACGACGCGCCAACCCTCTTTGTGGGTCATTTGCGTCTATCCGTTAATGATAAAAAAAGTGGGGTTCAAGGGGGTCAAAATGATAAAGGTGTGTTTTCGTGATGAATATGTTTATATGATATTGTGAATATCTGCATTTAACCACGCATGTATCTACAGGGCCGTTTTTAATGCGCTGGCATGTAACAATTTTGTTATGGGATACTGCCTTGAATGTTTAAAAATGCTGGTATGCTAGCGATTTGAGCGCAAGACACGAAAACGTAGTTGTCCAGTCTTTTTGTGTGAAGGGTAATTCCCTATGATAGTTCGAGATAAAATCATATACAATCAAGTGACTGAAAGTACTGAGGATGTTTTTTGTTTAGGTTTTATGGCCATTCCCAGGATATTTCACTTATTTCGATTCGGTCACTGGGGGCGTCCAACCGATACTGGAACACATTTAAGCAACGCCTGCTATCCTTGCAGCGGGTACGGGTAGAAGGTGAATTCTGTTTCTACACTTTATTTTCCTCTTGCTCCCCTGTCCCTCCATTTCATTTTCTCTTATATCCTTTACCTCTTTTTCTCCAGAAGCCTGCGTGGTGCAGTCGTTATGCTACTCGCCTTGAAAACCAGGGATCCCAGGTTGGATCCCGGGCTTCTCCAGACTTTCGGATGAGTCTTCAAACCCAGGTCCCGTCTCCGTATGACCTTAACTGTTGGTGTGACGTAACCCAAACACTCACCTCTTTTTCTCCTTTTCTCAGGGAGAAGACAAAAAATTATCCACATTGGTTAACGTGTCTTTGAGCACCAACAAAATCAATATTTTGAATCGATCGTTTATAAGAGGTGGGCCAAAACTCGACTACACGGAGAAAAACCACTTGACCTTCCATTGCAGAGCCAGGCTCGAACCTTTAGTGCTAAGGAAAACTGATGTAGGTTTTTTCTGATAGTTGTTTTTGAATGACGAAGTGTTTGTCCCCTCCACTCAGGCAAATATGAATAAATAATGAGAAATCAACCACAAAACAGACTGTGAGAGCCGCGCATAGCTGGAAAAGCTGGTTTGTATTTTGATTGGTTATGTGAATAATAATTGCGCCAGCGCACGACAAAACCTACAATAAGACATGTGCGCCCAGCGAAGACTCTGATCAGCCTGCGCATTCATATAGTCTAACCAGAGACTTCTCTTGCTGCATGAAGGAGCATTGGGCCATTAGGTATCCTTCGAGCGCACAACGAAGACCCTGATCAGACTGCGTGGATGTGCAGGCTGATCTGAGTCTTCGTTGGTTGCACAAGTCTTATTGTAGGTTTTGTCATGCGCTGGCTCAATTGTTTTTTAATTTATCTCTGTACACCTTGAATGAATTAGACTTGTCTTTGTTTCAGGGGTACAATAAGGTTTAAAATTTGCACAATCTCAGGGAAATTGGACGGGTGAATTAATATATTTGTATTGGTTGGGTTCCGTTGAGTTAAAAATAATGCAGTGTAACAATATTAAATCATTTTGTTTTTACGTTTCGGGTATTGAAAATTCCTTACTATAAAGGTTAATAATTTCAGAATGGAGAACTTCACATATAATGACAATAAGAATGTTTTAAAGTGAAGGCAATGATCAGGAATCGATGCACTAAGACCACCGCTCCCATCAGAGACACCAAAGCATGAAATAAGAAGGCCCTATTGGAAACATCAACAGCGGAAAGCCAACTTTTCCACAAAATGGCCAATTGGCTGTCCAAAACAAAAAGATATAAGCGATACACATACTCAAAGACAAACCATAACAAAATAAACCGCGACAGAATAACCACTTTCGAACGGTCAGTGAAACGAATTCCACTGGCGGCTTAACTCGATTTTACGCGACCACAATCCTCGCCCTTTTTTCCGTCGCCTTTTAGACAACTTGTTCAGTCCACATGAAGGCCTCCTAATTCATTAGTGCAAAATCAAACAACAACAAAGATGAAACAACGGTGAGGACTCGACAGCAAGAAAATACTGAAGTGCTGGAGCAAAAGAAAACCAACAGTTAGACTCCTATGGGCCCGACTAGAGATTGAGCATCAGGCGCCAACCAGCATTACATAAAATGAAATTCCCTCCAATTCTCAGTAAGCTATTACGCTGGAACCGTCACAGAATCTGATGCCTGGTCCTACAGCGTGCAATTAAAAAGAGAAGCAAAGTTGTCCACCGTGGTTGGGTTAACTACCATGCATGCAGTTTGTCACATACCAATTATGTTTTGCCCAATCTTTTTATACCGAAGAATGATTTTACGAAATTTGGTACTGAAGTATTTGCAAGTATATATTTTTTCTGAATTTATATAATAAGTCACCATAAAATTAGGCTTCCGATAGACCTTGTTGCAGAAGAGATTTAAGTCCAACATTTAATTTTTAAAATTAAATCGGAATGACGTCTAAAATTTTTGAAAAGGCTTTGTGTAGTTTATGATACCGATAACCTTGTATAAGAAGTTGAGCAGTTTACACTTTTTATTACGAGGGTTGAAGTCAGTTACATGACTAGACACTATGGCAAATCGAATTAATTGCGAAATATACCGCACGAGAAACAGCACATTATGAAAACACGCCTATTCAAATATATTGGCAAAAGTTTATCACCATTTTTTTTGTAGATTGTAGATAAAAATCCTGATATTTTTTTTTTCATATTATTGCTCAAACATAGATTGTGGGTACTCGTTAGAACCGCCTCGGAGTTTAAACTAGTAGCAAAAATCTAGGTTTTTACGCAGGAATAAGAAAATAATATATACCCATGTAAATCTCAGTTTTACAATCATAAAGTGTGGTTTAAGTGGGGCTAAAATTATATAGGCGTGTTTTCGTGATGACCATCCAAGAAAGGAAAAATTACAATCTCAAAATCGAAATCATCGCGTTTATCATGAATTTTGCAGGAAAAAATCCATCTAAAATAGATAGATGTAAATCGAAAAACGAGGCCTCTGTATCAAAATAATTTGCTTTATGTAACTGAAGTTCTAGGTGGGGGATGGTAAATTTGACTGATCAAACAATCGAAATCGGTATTGTCAATATTTAATAAATCATCCAAATATCTAGAAGTCTAGCTAAAGGCTTCAATGATTTCAGATTGGTTTTCAACGGAAAGGGGCATCATGAAGTGACTTTCATAACATAACAAGATCAGATCAGCCACAAGGGGTGCGAAATTCGTATCCACCGGAATACCCACAATTTATACCAAATCTTATGTAATTATTGTCAAATAGAAATGTGTGAGCTTCACCCCACGGACTGTCTTGCATGACCATAAAGTACATTTTTTATGCAAGACAGAGAGAATCTTCACTATGAAGTCTCCCTTCAATTTAATCATTACTGTTTTTCTTTGATAAGATTATGAGAAAGCTTCAAAGGATCTAACTATTCAGAAGGTTTAGTTTTCGTAATCTTATAGCAGTACAGAACGCTTTTCATTTCCTATATAGTCCTTTATTGTTGTGCCTGAATATACAGGGGCCACCAAAAAGAGTATCACTTACATTGTTTCCCTTATAAGGATAGGGAGTGCATTCGAAAATGCATAAATTCATTTTGAAACACAATAGCATTATTTCGCCATTGGTTTCAAAATAATAGTACATTTTTCAATATTCAAGAAAATGTGACCTAAATATTCCTTAAACATTTACCAATATTAAACAATTTTACAAACGGAGCAATCTCTAAAGAATTATATTATATTAGAGTTTACGGCAATAAATTATAAAAATCATTTTGATTGACAGAACGGTCTCTGAAGATTTTTTGTTCGACCGGAATGTATTCGAGACAGGCACTGAAATCAAACTTGACAGAGAGATCTGTCAGTAACTACGGAACGATCCGAGATAATTCGCGTCTTTCATTATAATCCTTACTGTAAGTGTATCGATTCCAGATCATTGCCTTCACTTCTATTTTGCAAGTATTATTACCTGGCAACACGGCCGAACATGCATCCCTCAAATAATTATTGCATGATCTGTATTTATTTTAGACTTTTTAGTTGCATATGCTCTTTTGGTTAATGTTGATAGGTCAGCATATCAACCAGACATTCTGTGACGTAATGGTCAAACCTGTATAACGGGCATACCCAGATTACTAAGCCTTCTAAGGAATGAGATGCGTTGCAACACAGACTCTTTTTATTTTTCCATTTGATTGCCTCCTAATCGTATTGTAGTTTTTTGTAATTGCATTCAATGTCCGTTTCTTGGTATCGTCTTATAATCGTTTCTGTTCAATATTTCATTACGATAACACACCCATGCGGCATAGTGCATTTTTAACATCTCACAAAATGGCTTCGTTTCTGATGAAAATCCGAGATATTTTTTTATTTATACCGAAAACATAGGTTGTGGTGCTCGTCAGAACCGCCTCATTGAGGCGGTTCTTACGAGTACCCATAACCTATGTCTTGGAGCAGAAATACGATAAATAATGTTTACACTTAATCCCCAGTTTTCTCTATATAAAGTTGGATTTAGGGGGTATTCCATACACGGACTTATTACCGTGATGTGATCGTTTGTTTTCGATGCCCATGCATTTGAATCTGATTTTGCCACATTCATGTCCAATGTTTTGTATTTTCTAGACTATATTGCTTTATTTATATTCCATGTTACATGTACGGGTCCGATGAGGTATACTTTCGATGTATCTTTGTATATAAAACTAAAGTTTAAATTTTATGTTTGTTTAGGTTTCTCGGAGTCTAACTGTTGGTTTTCTTTTGCTCCAGCAATTCTGTTGTTGTATGCTGTCGAGTCCTCAACCTTGTTTCATCTCTGTAGTTTTTTGATTTGTATGTTCTCGGAGATGTTACACTGATAAGTTAGGAAGCCTACATCTGGACTAAACAAGTGTATACCGCGACAGAGGTAAGGGCGAGGATTATGGCCATGTTAAATCGATTTAAGCCCCCCAGTGGAATTCTTTCCACTGACCGTTCCAAGGCGGTTCTTCTGTGGCGGTTTATTTATGTTGTTGTTTGTTACTTACTGTGTGTATCACTTGTGTCTTTGTATTTTGGATGGCCATTTGGCCATTTTGTGGGAAAGTAACTGTCCTTATGGCCTTCCTTTGTTTAGGTTTCCATTATGGTCTGGTCGCTTCATGTTTGTGTTTCTTTCCCTTTGGTGTTTTTGATGAGTGGAGTAAGTTAATTGTGTCGATTCCTGATCTTTGTTTTACTTCTACTTTTCATATCTGCACATTAGTATTCGATACCAACGTTCATTTATATAATGTAAGGCCTAAGAAAATAGCCGTGTTTCCGCTAACCCAACCGACCCTGATTTTTGTGCCGACCCTGCAATGCATCGCGAAAACATGCCTATATAATTTTGACCCCCTTGAACCCCACTTTTTATAGTAAAACTGGGGTTTACATGGGGAGGGTAAACCTTATTTTTCTCATTTCTGCTCTAAAATATAGATTGTGGGTACTCGTTAGAACCGCCTCATCGAGTCGATTCTAACGAGTACCCACAATCTATATTTTGAGCAAAAAGAAGAAAAAAAATCGCACGTTTTCATCTAAAAATTTTTTATGCCTAATTGCACCCTGGGATGTCTAACTATCGTTATGGTATGGTTGGTTAAAATGATATTTTATTATTTGTTTTGACCCCGGAATCAAATATTCGCGGGTATTTAGGTGTTGGTCTGCCTGTCTGTCCGTCTGTTTGTCTGTTTGTTTGTTGTTGACAATGAGCATAACTTTTGAATAGAAACTGGTATGGTTTTCATATTTCACATGTGTATACCGTGTTACAAGACCTTTCTAGTGGTACCATAATTTTGACCTTGACGTTAGACTTACTTTTAAAAACACTTACATTGGCCATAGCATTCTATTGGTAAGTGATATGTCTTTTATATTTCGCATGTGCAAACTAGTAAGAAAAGATCACTCAGGAAAAACCATACTCAAAGAACGCAGCCATCTCAAGTCACCTAAAACAAGTAGTGACAGAAACAGATGAAACATGAACCAACGGCACAAAGCCAAATAACACAAATGACACTGCAAGTGGTTCGGTCAGTCGTAAAGCTACTGGGGGCTTGACTTGCTAGTTTCGCCAAGTTTCGTCCAAAAACTTCCCTTGTCCAAAGGCCTTTCCAGTGAAATGACAATTGTTTTACCTTGATCTGGACGTTTGATCGACTTTTTAAAAAACTTTAACATTGCCCATATCTTTTGATTACTAAGTGATAGGGCTATCATATTCCACATGTGTATTCCTTGTCAAAAGCCTTTCCAGTGGTACCATAGTTTTTGTCATTGTGACCTTGACCTTGACTTTAGACCGGCTTTTGAAAAAAACATCGTTGACCATAACTTTCAACTGGTAAGTGAATGGGCTTTTCTATTCCACATGTACATGCCTTGTCACAAGACCATTCCAATGATACCATCGTTTTTGGCCTTGTTATCTTGACCTTAACTCACTTTAACACCTTGAACAATGACCATATCTTTTTATTGGTTAGTCAAAGGGCTTTCATATTTCACATGCGTATTTCTTGTGACAAGACCTTTTTAATTGGTACGGGCCTTCCTGGCCTAGTGTATAAGAGCGCTGACTCTTAATCGTTAGTCTCTCACCGCTGTGGGTGCTAGCCTGGGTCAGGTCACATGTTAGATGACACTTTCTTCAACGGAAGGTCCGGTGTTCTCCGGGTACTCCGATTTTCGCCCACCTCTGACGAACGATCGGTTCGAAATGAGTGAAATAATTTTGAAACGGTCGTAAAACCAAAACCAAAAAAAAAGGCTTTTAATTGGTACCATTTTCTTACCTTGTGACCTTGACATTGATGCTGTCCGAGGGGATCAGTGTTTCACAAACACATCATGTTATTTTTGTTTTATATTTATATCGAATACGTGTTGATTTATATTGCCTACTGTTTGTATATATTCTTTACTTGATATTTCGATTTCGATATTTTTCTGTTCTTATATTTATAAGTTTGCCGAATCTAGCTTGTCTGACGCCGGAAAAACCTCCACACTCCAATTGTTGGGTCGATTGTTTACAATCGATCGGCAAAATTTGACATCATGCTGTTGTCCACGTGACCATTACTGATTTGAGAAAACCAATGTTACGGTTATTAATAAGAAAGTCTCGCTAATTCTATCGATGTTACATGCAGGTCAGAGCTATTTATAGGGTCTAGAAAGGAATCGTGTGCTGGGTTTGGCAAACACCGAATATCAAGTTCAGACGCCGTGGAATGTGAAGTCTGCTCAGCCGGTTGCACAAGGACTACACTGTTTGCTTAAATAGTGGCACTTAAGGGTTAAATGAAATAGTGAAAGAATGCCAGGTTGCTCACGTAATGAACGGAAAACAATAACAATATCTTAATCTAGGCCACGCTACCGCGTGACGACATTCGGAACATTCCATTCATAAAACTGTTTGATAGAGTCGATTGTACAAAACAGTAAACATTTTTTTTGTACCTATGCTAATAAATCAAAATTGTTTAACAGCAAAAATGATCAGCCCAGACTTTTAAAGCTGGTATCGTTATTAGACATACAGCGTAGACCCACATCGGATAGACTGTACATTCCTTCTGATCAGGGTCGGCACTGTTCGTCATATATATATGCAGCAAGTTTTGAGTTTGATTCAGGCCGTACGCAGACTGAAAAAATGGGGAGGGATTCGAGTTTCAGGTATTTTGCAGAAGGTGAAAAACTGCCTGAGTTTGAGAATTTTCCAAGAAAAAAAAACGTGGGGGTGGGGTGCGATTGCACCCCTCCCAATCCTGTGTGCGGGCCTACATTAACAGGTAGAATGAACTTGTTTTAAAACATATCGCTGAAGGGGCTCTTCATCTGATCACTGTTATTCATGAACTGGGATGCAGTGGTGGGACTGAGCGAGGAGAGGAGAGAGTTGAAACTATGACAAACGTTGATTGATTTACACTGTTTGCAGCTAGATAAAATGTTATACATGTAATAACTTTTCGACAGATTGTGTCGCATATGAGGTTAAGTATTATCAATGAAATATTGTAAATTCAGAAAGATGATTTTTATTTTCAGACAAAACTTAAGCTGAATACTTTTCTTATAATGAAGCATTTTAACAAGTACCCACAGTCTACGATATAAAGCTTGCTTTTGTCCGCGTGACTATCACTGACCATCTGACTGCCGCCGACCGTTTATGGCGCCGATAGTCGCATTCCTAAGACGTTAGATCGCTGGACTGTGCTCGTGCACTTGGGCATTGGCAATCAGTGTATACATAATCAGACAACACCTACTTTTCTGAGCAGGGCTACTGTGCTTGCTTAAAATACTTGAATTTAAGGGTTAAACGAACAGTTCGATTTTCAGTTCAGGACTATTTTCCCAAGATACATTCAGAAACAATTGACCCACCAGTACTCTCAGTGCTTTGATTATTTCTCATCACGTGTTCAAGTCCGTGAAACGAAGTCCCCCCTTAACCCCACTTTATATAGAGAAAATTAAGGTTTACGGGGGTATACATTAACTGCCTTATTTTTGCTGAAAAACATAGATTGCGGGTACTCGTTAGAACTGCCTCATTGAGGCGGTTCTAACGAGCACCACAATCTATGTTGAAAGCAGAAATAATGAAGATGTTATCATTTTTACCTAATATTTATCATCATGTTGGACGCCATAATTTCTTACGGACATGTTTTCCTAATGTGTGTTGTTGTCCTTGCTTCCAAAGGATACATTTTTATAGAAGGAGCCGTAAAACGGAATCTGTGGTCGTCGAACCGACGATTTACCGCCTGAAATGAAAAAGGCCAATACAGTTATCCAGAACCTAATGCACTTATTCGGTTATTTTCTTAAAATGTGTAGGGGTCGCAGGATCGATCCCGGGCTTCTCCAGACTTTCGGATCAGTCTTTTAAGCGAGGTCCCGTCTCCGTAGGACCTTAGCTGTTGGTGAGACGTAAATCTCAAACACTCACTCACTCTTAAAAAAGTGTACTACTTTCCTAAAACCGACAAGTGCTGTGTGGTGCGTTTAACCACACACATACCGGCCAATGATATCACGAAAACCTGCCTATATAATTTTGACCCCCTAGAACCCCACTTTTACATTGTACAACTGGGGTTTACAGGAGTAAACCGTTTTTTCTTATTTCTGCTCTAAAATAAAGACTGTGGGTACTCGATAGAACCGCCTGGATGAGGCGGTTCTAACGTGTACCCACAATCTATATATTGAGCAGAAATAAGAAAAATATTACAATTTTTCATCTCAAAATTTTCATTTTTTCGGCGATAAAGGTTAAAATGTATTTGTATAGGCGAATTTTCAGACCCATCTATGGCTGAAGTAGTAAACCAGGCATGCCAGTAATTTACGAACTGTTTCAAAGTGAGGGTACTTAATTAACTGCATATCCCATGTATGGTCATCACACATGTCAGATGGTTATTGCTCACCCTGGATTTTCTTTTACCTTTTTGAGCCGGCCTCGGAAGCTCAGTCGGATGCGGTCTGACTGGTGATCAGGAGGACGCAGGTTCGATACCTGCCGGTGTCGGCAACATTCTTTCCTGGAGACTGATCATGAAATCTTTTCTACGGTGATTCTCTCCCTTCTGCTGATTCAAGAAGGGCACTTGTCAATTTCTTGCGAAAGAATGTGCACTGTACTGGTTAACCGTTTACGTATAAGCCTGCCTAGGAAAGTGACCTAAAAAGTGTTGACTTTGTCGTTAAACTCCAATACAAACAAACAAATTTTACATTTTTGAATAAGCAGCCTGTTCATTAAATTCAATTATCTGGAGATGTTTCTTTTAACCTATCATTTGACTGTTTTTTTTTTTCAAAAATTAGTGGTCCTTTACTATAAAACTCCGTTTACACAAAAATATAACTAGAATAGTTTCGGTGCTGATGCAGTCCCAAAAGAATATGGTTAGCCCATTATTGTTTGTTTGTTTGATTTTAGGTTTAACGTCCCCGTCAACACGGTAAATGTCATTTTGGAGACTTTGCTTCCAATTTTGTGGGACTTTTACCATACATTGAGATGAAATGACGTCTCAAGCACTGTCGCCCAATATAACCAATAGGGTGGGCCGACTCATGCGCACCGCTTTGCCTGGGCAGGCTTAGATCCTCTAAGCGAATTACCAGTACTTGTGTGCGGGTCGGATTCAGCTCTGTGTGGAAACATCATGCAGCCCATATATTTCTTCAAGCCCCGACGGGCGGGGGAAGGTCAGCCCATAATAATTTTCACAAATATACAGCACAATTTAACGACTAAATGGGCTGATTTTCACCCACTTGGGCTTTTCAAAGTATGGAGCAATTATACCCAACAGGCACACGTCGTTAGGACAACGTCAAATTAAAGTCAGTGCAACGTCATGACGTTGCACCGACGTATATGTGACTTTTCATAAACGCAATGACGTTGTACCGACGTTGATGTGACGTCACAATTACTTCATGTGTCTTCTGGGTATGGACGGGTCGGTGTAGCACAAGCCGATTTCGACATTTCGGCTGCCTTTCTTAATTTGTGTTTACAAACTTTGGGCCAGAACAAAAATGATGTTAGGACTATTGTGAAAAACGTTTAGTAATGCTGTTATTCTTACAAAGAAATCATACGCTGAAAATTTTCTGCTGACACTAGACTTTGGTATCATGTATTATGACTGTATGATTGTCTTGTTGCATGAATATTAAACAGAAATCTAATATTTGTTAGGTTGTTGATTTTGTTCAGCTCAAGTTCGTTTCATTTAGTTAAGGCTAGGTTGAGTGCGGTAAAGTCGTGGGCTATAGGCATGGTGCCAAACAAAAAGTAGCGAGAGAGAGAGAGAGAGAGAGAGAGAGAGAGAGAGAGAGAGAGAGAGAGAAGGAAAGACAAACAGGTGGGCAGGCAAATCCAAGATGTTTCATTCCAGTCATCACTTTTGCAACTCCGTGTATTAAACCCCCTTAAACCCAAATTATTTAGAAAGATCTGGGTTTTACAAGGGTATATACTTTTTATTTCTTTACCAAAACATATATTGTGGGCCTCGTTAGAACCGCTTAATTCAGGCGGTTCCAACGGGCACGCCCAATCTATGTTTGTTGAAAAAATAAGCAAAATATCACAGATTTTCATCAGAAAAATAACTTAACTGTATTAGCGATATGAAAGAATGTATTATCGAATTGTTTTAATTGTTTGTATTGGAGTTTAACGGCCCAGTCAACATTATTGTAGGTCATTTTTGAGCCGGTGAGTTTACCTATTCACATTATCCTGGGCAGACTTATACATAAGCAGTTAATCAGTACAGTGCACGTTCTTTAGCCAGAAATTGACAACTGCCCTTTTTGAATCAGCGGAAGGGAGAGAATGATCGTAGAAAAGATTTTATGATCAATCTACACGAAAGAATGTTGCCGGCCCCGGCAGGTATCTAAGCCACGTCCTCCTGATCACCAGTCAGACGCGCGCATTCGACTGAGCGACTGAGGCCGGCATTATCGTATTGTAACTTTGCCTTATACGTATTTAAGGGAGAAAGAATGAATTAACTCATATTCTAATATTTTTGCAATATGTAAAAAATATAATAAGAATAACAATAATAATAAAAATAATTATAAAATAATAATAATAAGTCTGAAATAATTACACATAAATTTTGCCAGGGGCGCCACTACTCGAACCACATGAAATACGTATGATGAAATTGTTTTCTATATGTTCTTGCTTGTCCAGGGAAACAGTCTACAGTACCGGCTATCAATATTGGTAGCCAATGGTGCCATAGAACCAATGGTAGGAGATATAATCCCCTTGTCGTTGTAACAATAACAATAGCAAATGGATCCGCTGGTATTGTTTTCCATTTTAACTGCTTCCATGCAATACAAAGATGCATACCAGAAGACCATGATGGTTCTATATCGCTCACCTGAGCTAAGAGATTTACATGTGGGTTCCGGGGCAAGGAAATATTTGGTCCTATGTCCATAATTTGAACAATATTGGTTGAGGTCCATTAAATGAGGCTTAATACCAAATGGCTTTCCGATTTCACACACGAAGATTTTAAAAGTTTTCCCTATATAAGTCTATGTAAAACAAGTTGACCCGGAGGCTGGGCCGAGGCTATAATTTGAACAATTATAGTAAAGGTCCGCTAAATGAAGCTTCAAACCAAAATCAAATACCTAGGCCTTCTGGTTTCAGACGAGAAGACTTTCAAATGTTTTCCCTTTATACGAGCATGTCTATGTAAAGAAAATGGGCCCTAGGTGTGTGTGTGTGTGTTTTTTTTGGCCCCAGGGCTATAATTTGAACAATCTGAGTAGAGGTCAACTAGATGAAGCTGCATACCAAATATCATAGACCTTGGCCTTCAGGTTTCAAACAAGAAGATTTTTTTTTTTTTTTTTTTTTTTGTCTGTCGGGTAAAAGTCCCACAAAATTGGAAGCAACGTCTCCAAAATGACCTTTACAGTGTTTACGGGGACGTTAAACCTCAAATCAAACAAACAAACAAGAAGATTTTTTAAAGTTTTTCCCATTGTAATTCTATTTAAAACCAGTGGGCCATGTAGTAGGGCCATTTTCGGCCCCAGGGCCATAATTTGAACAATAGCGGTAGATTTCCACTTGATAAAGCTTCATACCAAATATCAAAGACATGGGCATTCTCATGAAAATGTTCATAGGTTTACCATATCTAAGTCTATGTACAACCAGTGAGCCTTGGGGTGGAGCCATTTTTGGCCCCAGGGCAATAATTTGAACACTCTTGGAAGAGGTCCAGTATGTGAAGATTCATACCAAATACCAAAGACCCTGCACTTCTGATTGAGACAAGAAGATTTTTCCCATACTGTGTTTATGTAAAACCAGTCGGCCCGAGGCTTGGCCATTTTTAGCCCCAGAGTTATATTTTGAACACTCATGGTAGGAGTCCATTAGGGGAAGCTTACTACCAAATATCAAACATCTGAGCCTTCTGGTTTCAGAGAAGAAGATTTTATAAAGTTTTTCCTATTCAAGTCTATGTAAATGCAGTGAGCCCCAACCCGAGACAATATTTAGCCCCAGGTCGATAAGTTGAAAAATCTGGGTAAAAGTTGACTATAATTATAAAGCATCATACCAAATATCAGAGATCTGGGCATTCTGGTTTCAGACAAAACGATTCGTAAAAGTTTTCCCTATAATATATGTTCTAGAAAGGGTTATCCTTTGGAAGCAAAGAATGCACCACAGAACTGGAAAATAGGGAGTGGCCATGATTTCTGGGCAAGACTAGCTAGTTTCGGCCAATTAGGCCTCATCAGTGACCCTCAAAATTTTTTAAAATTCCACAATTGAATCAATGATCCCAAAGGACAAGAAAATATAAAGAACACTATAATGTAGGGCATGGAGACTTTTTACGGCCGCCACAAATTCCCAGACACCAGCTGTAGTGACGTTAAATATGTTCTAGAACGGGTTATCATTTGGAAGCCTTTGTAAAACCATTTGGCTCCGAGCTGGATCCATGTTTGGCCCTGCGACTGTAATTTGAACAGTCTTGGAAGATGTCCACTAGATGAAGCTTCATACCAAATATCAAAGACCTGGGCCTTTGGGTTTCAAACATTAAGATTTTAAAAGGTTTTCCTTATATTAGACTATGCAGTAGTGGGCCCAGGGCGGGGCCGAGGCCAGTTTTGGTCCCAGGGCTATAATTTGAACAATATTGGTAGAGGTCCACTTGATGAAGATCCATACCAAATATCAAAGACCTGAGCCTTCTGGTTCAAGACAACAAGAATTTTAAAGGTTTTCCCTATGAAAAGATACGTAAAACAAGTGGGCCCCGGGGCGCGGTCATTTTTGGCATCAGGGCTATAATTTGAACAATCTTGGTAGATGTGCACCAGATTAAGCTTCATACCAAATATCAAAGACCTGAGATCAGAAAATTGTCTAAAGGTTTTCCCTATATAAGCCGCTTAAAACCAGTTTGCACCGGGGCGGGGCCAGTTTTGGTCTTACGGCTATAATTTGAACAATCTTGGAAGAGGTCCACTAGATGAAGCGTCATACTAATTTTCAAAGGCCTGTGTCTTTTGGTTTCAGACAAGAAGCTTTTTAAACGGTTTTCCATATATTAGCTTATGTAAAACAAGTGGGCCCCGGGGAATGGCCATTTATGGCCCCAGATCTATAATTTGAACAATCTTGAAAGAGGCCCATTAGATGAAGTTTCATACCAAATATCAAAAACCTGGGTCTTTTGGTGAGCTAAAAAAATGGCCAGCAATTGTCGCAATGGCAGAACACAGGCTAGCGATTGTACCAAGAGGACGAGCAAACAAAACATTAAATTTAAAAAAGAAAAACATCAGCAAACAAGGAACACTATAAGTAATTACAACACTATAAGTTAATTCAAAATCACGAGACAATTATAACAAGTACAACTGAACAACACAAGAACCACTGTGTTAGAACGGTCACCAGCGATAATTGCTCAAACAGAATATAAGGTGTTCAGAATTTATACATCAGTTAAACCAAAACGGATAATTTTTTATATTATCTTACGGGGTTTGGCGACCGTTCACCTGTCCGCCTATTTGTATGCGTTTTCGGAACTTCTTCTACTGTCTGCATCCGATCTAACTTAAACTTGATTTATGGTTAGATCATGGTGTGGAGCAGCACATATTGGTTCAGGGTAGCTGTCCACCAAATGGTAGCAGGGTTATACCCCGTTGAAAATTGCTTTAAAAGTATTGATTCCGAATAGCTCTTGCTATGCTGTACATCGGGTCAAGATGAAACTTAGTAACTAGTTACAACATTGTGTTGAGCATCGCATATTGTTTCGAGTTTACATGCCACTAAATAAAACAAGCGGTATGCCCATTTGAAAAAAAAAACTGTAATTTGTCTTTTCCGGCTAACTTCGCCAACGTTTTGCATCCGATCAAGTTGGATCTGGTTATCTTGTTCGACTATGATGTGGAGAAGCGCGAAATATTAAGAGTTACCCCCTTTGAAACGTTTAATAAATTCAATTCGTGGTTAAATATGTTCTAGAAAGGGTTATCCTTTGGAAGCAAGGAATGCACCACAGAACTGGAAAATATGGAGTGTAAATGTTTTCTGGGCCGGACTAGCTAGTTTCGGCAAATAAGGCCTCATCAGTGACCCTAAAATATTTTCAAAATTCCACAACGGAATCAATGACCCCAAAGGACAAGAAAATATAAACTACACTATGATGAAGGGCAGGGAGACTTTTTACGGCCGCCATTAGAAGCCTCCGTGGTGCAGTGGTTACGCTACTCGCCTTGTAAACCAGGGATCGCAGGATCGATCCCGGGCTTCTCCAGACTTTTGGATGAGTCTTTAAACCGAGGTCCCGTCTCCGTATGACCTTAGCTGTTGGTGGGACGTAAAACTAAAACTCACTCACTCACTTAAGGGCCGCCACACTTTCCCAGACACCAGCTGATGTGACGTTAAATATGTTCTAGAAAAGGTTTTCCTTTCGAAGCAAGGAATAGACCACAGAACTGGAAACTATGGTGTGTAAATGTTTTCTGGGCCAGACTAGCTAGTTTCGGCCAATTAGGTCTCATCAGTGACCCTCAAATATATTCAAAATTCCGCAATGGAATTAATGATTCCAAAGGACAAGGAAATATAAACTACACTATGATGTAGGGCAGGGAGTCTTTTTACGGCCGCCACACATTCCCAGACACCAGCTGTAGTGACGTTAAATATATTCTAGAAAGGGTGGAAGCAAGGAATACACCACAGAACTGAAAAATATTGAGTGTAAATGTTTTCTGGGCCGGACTAGCTAGTTTCGGCAAATTAGGCTTGTTGGTTTTCTTTTGCTCCAGCATTTCAGTGGTTTCTTGCTGTCGAGTCCTCACCGTTGTCTCACCTCTGTGGTTCTTTGATTTTTGTGTTCACGGAGATGTTGCACTGATGAGTTAGGAGGCCTTCATGCGGACTGAACAAATTATTTGTCTAAATCGCGACGGAAGTAAGGGCGAGGATTGTGGCCACGTAAAATCGATTTAAGCCCCCCCCCCCCCCCCCCCCAGTGGAAATCTTCCACTGACCGTTCCAAGGCGGCTCTTCTGTGGCGATTTATTTATGTTGTTGTTTGTCACTTACTGTGTGTATCACTTGTGTCTTTTAATTTTGGATGGCCATATGGCCATTTTGTGGGAAAGTAACTGTCCTTATGGCCTTCCTTTGTTTAGGTTTCCATTATGGTCTGGTCGCTTAATGTTTGTATTTCTTTCCCTTTGGTGTCTTTTATGGGTGGAGTAAGTTAACTGTATCAATCCCTGATCTTTGTTTTACTTCTACTCATCAAGGACCCTAAAATATTTTCAAAATTCCACAACGGAATCAATGATCCCAAAGGACAAGAAAGTATAAACTACACTATGATGAAGGGCAGTGATACTTTTTACGGCCGCCACTCTTTCCCAGACACCAGGTGTAGTGACGTTAAATATGTTCTAGAAAAGGTTTTCCTTTCGAAGCAAGGAATAGACCACAGAACTGGAAAATATGGAGTGTAAATGTTTTCTGGGCCAGACTAGCTAGTATTGGCCAATTAGGCCTCATCAGTGACCCTCAAATATTTTCAAAATTCCGCAATGGAATAAATGATCCCAAAGGACAAGAAAATATAAACTACACTATGATGTAGGGCAGGGAGACTTTTTACGGTCGCCACACATCCCCAGACACCAGCTGTAGTGACGTTAAATATGTTCTAGAACGGGTTATCCTTATGAAGCAAGGAATACACCACAGAACTGGAAAGTATGGAGGGTAAATGTTTTCTGGGCCAGACTAGCTAGTTTCGGCCAATTAGGCCTCATCAGTGACCCTCAAATATTTTCAAATTCCACAATGGAATCAATGATCCCAAATTACAAGAAAATATAAACTACACTATGACGTCAAATATATTCAAGAAAAGGTTATTCTTTGGAAGCAAGGAATACACCACAGAACTGGAAAATTTGGAGTGTAAATGTTTTCTGGGCAAGACTAGCTAGTTTCGGCCAATTAGGCCTCATCAGTGACCCTCAAATATTTTCAAAATTCCACAATGGAATCAATGAAATATAAACTACACTATGATGTAGGGCAGGGAGACTTTTTACGGCCTATAGTTTACATCCAAGCAAAATAGAAGTGGAGGCAATGATCAGGAATCGATACAATCAACCCACAGCTTCCATCAGAGACACCAAAGGGAAACAAGCCGAACTTAGTCAATAGTTACATCATGCAGCACGTATTGTCACACCATTAGCAGCACGCATTGTTTAGTGTGTGAGTGTGTTTAAGTTTACGTCCCACCAACAGCTAAGGTCATACGGACGGCACCTCGGTTTAAAGACTCATCCGAAACTCGGGAGAAGTCCGGGATCGAACGCTCGACCACTGGTTTAGGCGGCGAGTAGCTTATCCACTACACCACGGGGGGCTACTAGCACGTATTGTTTAGAGATAACAGTCCACTTAACATTATTAGAAGGAAGTTCCTATAATCTCTTCGTTTCCGGCAAACCCTTCCCACCGTTTAAGAGGGAGGTTGTTTGAGGCAAAAACGTGACGTGTTTCTTTCGTCATCGGTGCGTCCAACTGATATTGGCTTACAGTTAGACAAGGCCTGCTGTCCTAGCAGCAGGAAAGGGTAGAGGGGATGTCATTACCTATGTTTCTACACTTTCATTGGTTTTCACTCTTCACTGTCACCCATTTTCATCTCTTCTACTATATCTTCCTTCACTTTTCTCCCGTTCTCTGGGAGACGGCAAAAAATAACCCACAACGGTTTACGCGTGGTTAAACCCAAAACGATCAATCAATCCCAGTTTACGTCTATAAGTAATCAAGATGGTATGAGTCATCACGAAAACACGCCTATATAATTTTAACCCCCTCGAACCCCACTTTTATACAGTAAAACTGGGGTCTACAGGGGTAGACCTTATTTTGCTTATTTCTGCTCTAAAATATAGAGTAAGGGTACGAGTACTTGTTACTAGTACTGCCTCGATGGGACAGTTCTAACGTGTACCAATAGTCCATATTTTGAGCAGAAATCGAGGCTTTAGTGCGAAACTATTCCATCTGCATTGTTCATAATTATACAGGAGAAGGAAAAAACTGAAATTCTTTACTGCTTTGACTTCTATAACAATTCTGAAAGAGTGTTTGAGTTTAAAATGTGTATTGTAAACATTGTTGACAGTTTTTTATTGAAAATATCTGAAAAATAAAAAAAAATCACCACGTGGACTTGTTACGCGCTGAAAATGAATACTTACGGCCATTATGGGCGAAACTAGTCTATCTTTTGGATAAAGCTGGTTTTTTGGAGCAGTTTTAAGCAAAAAAAAGTGTTGCATTTAGTAGAAAGTGAATAACTAATCACGATGTAATTATTTGGTTCAGCAGAAACTAAAAAATTAGTTTTAATTCTCACATCAAATTTACAACTATACCATAGAATGACTGATAGTTGTTAAAGACATATCAACCACTCATGATCAAAATGCCCTTTCGTTTACTTCTCTTGTATGAAATATGAAGTTTGATTATAAGATTTTATAAGGAAGCGTGGTTATCAGTTATCCTTATCGATTTATCTATCTATAAACACACCCGCCCATTGGGGCTTGAAGAAATAGATGGGCTGCATGATTCTTCCACGCAGAGCTGAAACCGACCGCACATGAGTACTGGTAAACCGCTTAGATGATCTCAGTAGAAGTGGAGGCAATGATCAGGAATCGATACAATTAACCCACAGCTCCAATCAGAGACTAAGCCTGCCCAGGCAAAGCGGTGCAAGCCGGAACGCCCATGCTTATAAACCCTATTGGTTTCATTTGGCGGCAGAACTTGAGATGTCATTTGAATTCCATCTCAATGTCGGGTAAAAGTCCCCAAAAATTGGAAGCAATGTCTCCGAAATGACCTATACAGTGTTGACCGGGACAATAAACCTCGAATCAAATAAACACACTATCTATAAACACAACCTTGTGATTTCCACAGCTCCGATACTTTTTGAGATAATAATCAAGGTTCTACTACCAGGGTAAATGACGATGAGAAGGCATGTCTTGTGCAAGAACCACAACTCTGGTTGCCTGTGTATATTAGTTATCTCCCCTGACAATATAATCTTGTGATTGCCATTACTTCAACACGATTTGAGATATATTGATTGGACTTGGTACAGTGATACATAAGGTTATTTTGGGTACCATGGCTCCCAATACCACTGGAGAACTTGGTATAGTTATACTTAAGGAGAGTCAAGGAGATGAAGTCGCGTCATGAGAAAAAATCACAACTCTTGCTGTCATTGCATTTTAGTTATCTCTCTTGACAGTATCATCTTGTAATTGCTACTTCAACCCCTTTGAGATATGACGATGCCACATGGTACAAATGTAGACGAGGATGAGTTGTGTAAAATGTGCAAGAACCAGAACTCTGGATGGTATGGTATTTTAGTTATCTCCCATGGCAATATGAGACTTTGTTCGCCATAGCTACCACATACTTTTAGATATATTAATGGCACTTGGGACAATTATACTCAATGTTAAGAAGGGGTGTCATTAGCAGGAACCACAACTCTGGCTGTCATGGTATTTTAGTTTGTTACCTTGACAATATAATATTGTGATAACTATAACTTCAATCCCTTTGATTAGTATTGATAAGAAGGCAAGAACTTCAAATCTGGGTGCAATTGTATTTTAGTTACATCCCCTGACAACATAACCTTGCGATAGCCAAAACTCTAACATACTTTGAGACCTATTGATGATACTGTGTACATTAAGAAGGTGTGTCATGAGCAAGAAGCAAAACTCTGGGTGCCATGGTCTTGTGATTAGCTCCCCTGACAGTATAACATTGTAATGGCCACAGCTGCAAGTGCAACAATATGTTATCAACCCTGCCAGAATGGACCTGTGGTCCCCAAAGCACTAACACACTTTAAAATGTTGATGATACTTGGTAAAATTGTACACCAGGTTGACACAGCATGTTATGAGCAAAGGCCACGACTCTGGGTGCAACCTTAATTGTGACCTCCATAACCTGACCCCCTTTTTGGGTCAGTTGTTTATAAATTGACCCAAAGTTACTAAGCACAAAAATCTCTTCAGATGGATTCCACATGACTATCACTGATTTTGGGTAAACCAGGTTTTTTAATAGAAAATAGTTACACTATTCTTATCAATTGAGAGTCAGAGTGTTGCATAAGAGGTTAGCAATAGAATCTGATAGAGTTTGGCAAACAGAGTAGACCCAGATCAGATGCCGCAGAATGTGGCGTCTGATCAAAGGCTACACTGTTCGCTTAAAATACTGGCATTTAAGGGTTAGAGGAAACAGTATTTTGTCTCAGTTCAGGACCTTCAACCACTCAGTGCTGTCTAATTAAGATGTCAAGACAAAACTGCATCTGAAAATGTTGTCTGTTTATGTCGTCTGCTTCATATTCTTATTCTTGCCAACTTTTCACACTTGTCTTTTGCATGTAGGCAAACATAGTGAGATCAAACTGCTCCTAGAGTAGCTGTCTGTTCTCGGTCCACATTGTTTGCAACAACAACTTTTAAAGAAACCAGCAGACAACATTGTTGTGAATGACATATATAGGGTTAAAGTTGTGTGTTCTCTGGAATCACCATTTACCGGATACAGCCACGTCAATCTGACAAACCAATGTCCATTGACAGACTAACGGACACTATAGAATATAGACTCGTGAGCTATATTTAGACTGGAAAATCCATAGTTTTGTCACCCGCTTTTTATACAAGCCGCAGGAATTTCACTGGCACAATGCTAATTAAATGAAGTTATCCTTTAACTATATACCCGATAATAAATCACCAAATATTAGTGAAACATTTTGTTGCAACAGGTTCTGTTTCATTACAATACACATAAAACCTCTGCCTATAATTTTTGTTGTATTTAAGTGCACACACAGAAGTTTGTTTGAACTGAGGGTTTATGTTCCCGTCAACACTATTTAGACCATTTTGGAGATGTTAACTGCATCCAATTTTGACGGACTTCTATCTGGCATTGAGATGAAATGACATTTCAAACCCTACCACCCAAACAGACAAATATGCAAGTATGGTCCGATCTGTACCACTTTGCCTGGGCAGGCTTAGACCATCTAAGCGGTTCACCAGTACTCATGTGCAGTCTGATTGGCGTTGAAGCACCATCCAGCCTAATCTATTTCTCTGAGCACCAGTGAACACACACAAAAGTATGTATGGCATCTGAACTCTCTGAACTCAGGCTTGTGATTGGTTTGTGTGTCTGGCAGAATTTGCTTTAGTTTAATATTGCTTAGTGGCATGACAAATAGAGTCTTAATCTAATAACTTTGTGTAGGTCCATTTCAATTTAAGAGGTTTCTTGTTTATTTTATGTCACAGGGGTGGAAAAAGAACATGACTCGACCGGGACTCGAACCCAGGGCCTTTCGCATACCGTGCGAATACTCTACCGACTGAGCTACCGAGCCACACGGTGGAACTGCTACATTTTCCCCCTGCTTAAATAGATTCGTCCCGAATCTCTTCTCATGAGATTCGTCCCGAATCTCTAAGTCCTATCCAGTCCGGCTGCGAGACTTATTTTCATACTCTTTCATGCCCTCAGACGCGGTGCTGGACCCCCACACTGTCCACCAAATGTAACAGGTGAAAAAAATGCTAATCATCTTTACCAAGCCGGGGATAGAACCCGGTCCGCCAGATCGACAGGCCAACACTCTACCGCGTCGCTATAAAAGCCGGCTTGTACCGCAAGGCAGTACGGGTGTGATATATACCTATACCCTATTTCATTTATTTCTTGCAAGTTTTACAAAAGTCTATATACTTTAAGCACAAAGTGAAGCTGCTGATCAGTCGCAGCATTCTTTACCGTTTGCCAGAATCTTATGAAGAAGGCAGTTAACGTTAGTGTGCAAAATGTTTTACGCTTGTTTTGCATATGCGCTTCATCATCATCAATGAACTATTTTAAAACGGGCCTCCGTGGCCTAGTGGTTAAGAGCGCTGACTCTTGATCATTAGGTCTCTCACCGCTGTGGTTCGAGCCTCGCTCGGGTCACATGAGAGACGCCAAGTTCTGCAACGGAAGGTCAGGTGTTTTTTCTTCGGGAACTCCGGTTTCGCCCACCTCTGATTAACGATCGGCTCGATATGAATGAAATAATCTTGAAAGGGCCGTAAAACCCAAACCCCCCAAAAAAATGAACTATTGTAAATGCAGAAAGAAGAATCTGTTTTGCTGGTCCCATTTACTATATACAGGTAAACAGAAGGGCCTATGATGAAACTGGCAGTGCTAGTGTAAGTCTTCTCCTTGTGACATCAGAGCGATGTGTAAAAAGTAAAACCTGGATTTTACTCATGAACTGGGGCATTGGCAAACAGTGGGCCACATAACGCGGCATAGAGCGGTGTCTGATCATGTATACACTGCTTGCTTAAAATACTGGAATTTAACCAACAGATACACTAGTTTCGCACTGACTGAAAACATAAAATGCAGATAATGCAGATAAACTAATTGGACCAATATGTGTTTTTCTCGGCAATTAGTTAGGGCACCGTCGGGAAATTTGTACACGTGTTGTAAAATGTAAGTTACAATGAAACTGTGAAAAAAGTGTTTTTCACCGAGCCAAAAATGTCACTTGGAATAGTTTCGAACTAAAGCATCGAAATATGAAAAATATCACAATTTTCCATCTTAAATGTTTTGTTATCTAAGGGGTATAGTTTATAATGTATTTGTATAGGCGTGTTTTCGTAATGGTACGTAGTTAACTGTTACACCGTGATGTGGACGAGTGCTTTCTATTTCTGGGTTACAGTCAACTAAATATTACCATTATTCTTTTTTTTTTTTTTTAATTATTATCATTATGTCCGGCTAATTCCTCGTATAATTTACATCTGTTTAAGGTGAAACTTAGTTTAAAGTTACATAATGATGTGCAGCAGCGTATATTGTATATAATTATGCCTCATTAATTTTTGTAAGCTTTTTTGTTTCCGGCTAACTGCTCCTATACTCCTACAGTTTACACCGCCTCAAGTTGGCCAGACAATGGATTGGAAGGGTCATACTGTTTGTTTGTAAAAGTCAACCAACACTGACTTGTACAAGAGCTATTATATACGCTACATCTTACTACAGTAGAACTTCGATGGCTCGAACACCGATGGCTCGTTTACCATGGCAAGGTCGAACCCGTTCTTGAGTCCCTAGGGAATTTCTGTACGTAAGAAATAGGGAGAGTAAAATTAGGATATTTTCGTCTTTTATCTTGCAAATGATGTACTCAATGAGTACACACAGCGTACATTTTTTTAATTATAGAACACAAAGAAAGATGGCCTAAAGTATGTCGTTATGCCTCCTGGCATTAGCCCTCAGTGGCTCGAACTACCCCTGTCCCGAACAGATTTCCATGGTCCCAAAGGTGTTCGAGCCATTGAAGTTTGACTGAAATTGCAGGTTCCTATAATGCCCCGCTCGTCGAGCTCTTATTCTTTGTTTGTTTGTAGTTTAACGGTCCAGTTAACACTTTTGAGGGCATACTGATCCATTTAATTTACTTAATGATCTGATATACGGATAACCCATATTGGCGGATAACAAGTACCCTATTTTGACTGAAATATGATAGTCAAAGACAGACAGACAGACAAATCTGCAACAGATTTTAACACCAGATAATTGGCAGCTGTTTATTTTAGATGAGAATAAAAAGGTTAAGTTTCATAATTTCTCGTAAAATGATATGTCAGGCTGTCAACTGCACGTGGAATATCCTGTCATTTGATTGCCAACTTTTCATGACTGAGCGTGTATTGAACCGGACAATTAACATAGGCGTTTTATTTTGTACGGGTTTCTCTGCTAGAAAGGATAACTTCCGGGTCGAAACTAACATCACAGACAGGACGTAACCACCTGACCAAAGACGGTTAAACAAGAATATAGGAGATACGAGCCTGCACATCTCTGTTGGTCATTTCTGCTTTGAGAGAAATAACTATGATGTTTGCCCCACCCATCGAGGCTTGGATCTAATATCGTTATGCTTTGGATAGCCAATTGGCCATTTTTTGGAAAAGTAACTGTCCTTTTGGCTTTCCGCTGTTTGTTTCATTTAGCGTCTAGTTATTTCGTGTTTGTGTTTCCTCTGGTGGGAGGTGTGGATAAATTGCATCGATTCCTGACCATTGCCTTCACTTCTAGTTTGGAGAAAAAGATTGGACTGCAAGATGCTTCCACGCAGAAACCGACCGCACATGAAAACCGGTAAACCGCTTAGTGGGTCTTAAGCCTGCCAAGGTAAAGTTGTGCGAATCGGATCGTCACAGCATATAAACCCGTTTGATTTATTTTGGCGAAAGGGCTTGAGATGCCATTTCATCTCAGTGACGGATAAAAATCCACCAGAATTGAAAGCAACTTCTCCGAAATGATCTAAATACTGCTGACGGGGACGTAAAAACTCAATTCAAACAAAAATGATGGTGTAAACAGCCACAAGTTTTTTTTTTGCCTCACCAGAAATTAGGCAAACTCACCTAGTCTTTCTAACACTTTTAGGTGGCTTTCAATGCATTTAGGTAATAGCTTAGATCTATATAAATTATTTCTACATGATTTTCCTTCACTTTAAACATACAGGGCAAATTAACATTCAACAAAACCGGATCAATATAATTACAATACAGAATTTAATATTTACTAAATCATTGAAAGTTTGTCAAATATTTATCCCGTTTTGTAACAAACACGTTAACAAAAGTTAACATCGTTCAAAAAGTGTTCCTTTGAAATTTTTGCGATTTCATCTTGAAAAGCAGCCCACAGGTCCATGAGTATTTATCATACCACTCGATTTCAAAGTTAGTTTCTTTCATCAACATGTGAAGTATGAGACATTCATCCTTTATTTAACGCTCTGCATGCTGGGTATTTTTCGCAGCAAACGACACACTCTGCATGCTAGGTATTTTTTGCAACAGACGACATTTTGAAATAGCTTCCTAATAGCTTCCTAATTTTCCTAGAAAACAGGATTTGACATCTCATCCAAATTGTCTCCTATGGAGACAATTTGCATGAGATGTCAAGTCCTGATTTCTGGGAAAAAATAAGAAAATTATCAACCATTTGTCGTCTGCCGAATTAGCCTAGAGGTTAAGAGTAAAGGTTTAGATGTGGACAGTAACAAGCTAAATGGGGGCTTCGAGTATGTGCGCCCATTAAAGTCTCAGATCAGCCTGCGCATGCGCGCAGTCTCATCAGAGTCTTCTTTGTGTGCAATATGAATGTCTTTTGACCTGACATTTCTTCATACAAAAGCTGTCTACTGATTGAGTTGATACTGAATTGACCCTTCGATGAGCACGAATGCTCGAAGACGCATTTTTGTTTGTCGCATCCACTTGAAGTCAATGTTTGAAACTTCTTTCTGAACGATACATATAAGGCAATATTATAGGCAAGCAAAGTTCGTAAGATCCTGCAAGTCGTATACGCTGGCAACAATAGTTTAATGTTGTTCGTGAGTAACCGCAAGTTTTCTAAAATGGTTACATACAATTACTTGCATTTATTCTCAGTCTGCATGATTGGATGTATTGTTGCTAGTCCAGTTGGTAAGTTTAACGCTACTATTGACGCTAATGTGGTAATATTTTGGATTATTAGACCTCTAGATATTATATATGTAGATCTATATTCTTGGACTTGTTTTTTTTCTGAAGTTCGAGAATGTTCCACATGGCACTGAGCTCATTTCAACTTGACATTTGTATAAATCAACCCTGGATAGATACTACGTAACCCCGAAAGGGACATGCAGCTTTTTAAATGTTATGCGAACAAGATATTAAGTTGTGCGAACAAGATATTATCTTGTGCGCACAAGATAACATGTTGTGTGCACAAGATATTATCCTGTGCGGACAACATAATATATCTTGTACGGACAACATTATATCATATTGTACGCACAACTTAATATATTGTGCACACAAGATATTATCTTGTTTGCATAACATATTATCTTGTTTGCACAACATAGATCCTTTGCGGACATCATTATATCTTATGCGTCTTATTAAATTGTGCTTACAAGATAATATGTTCTGCGAACAAGATATTAAGTTGTGCAAACAAGATATTATCTTGTGCGCACAAGATGATATGTGATGCGCACAAAATAAAATGTTGTCCGCACAAGATATTAAGTTGTGTGAAAAAGATAATATCTTGTGTGCAATGTTGTGCAAACAAGATAAAATCTTGTGCGAACAAGATCATATGAAATATCTTGTGCGCACAAGATAGTATGTTGTGCGAACAAGATAATAAGTTGTGCACACAATGTATTATGTTGTCCCCACAAGATCTTTGTTGTGCAAACAAGATAATACCTTGTGCACACAAGATATTAAGTTGTGCGAACAAGATATTATCTTGTGCACACAAGATAATAACTTGTGCACACAAGATATACTCAGTCAAAAAAGTTCCTATACGTAAAATTGCTTCTTTTACTATAGCTACTACAGAAAAAAAACTACATGAAGTTTGTTATGTTTTGGTAAGAAGACGCACTTTTCCGAGTAAAAGCCCCATTCGTTTTTGTTTTCGTAAACACATCACTGTAGACTCTTGTTTTAAACACCCAAGGGGTCACTGTGTCATTTTCACGGAGAAAATCATTAAAACCTGCTATGATTTAACATCACAAAATTTCCCTGTACCCTACATTTCTAAAATTTGATACAAGTTACATTTCATTAGATAACATTTGCGTTTATTCATCAAATCATTAAAACCTGCTATGATTTAACATCACAAAATTTCCCTGTACCCTACATTTCTAAAATTTGATACAAGTTACATTTCATTAGATAGCATTTGCGTTTATTCACAAAAGATTTGGAACTTTAGTTGCATCAGCAACGAGAAACAGGCTATCACATATTGACCTCCAATTCTTAGAAGTTGTGTGCAAAGTCTGCTTTCAATGGGAACTCCATAGAAAATCGCATTCGATAGTGCTACATGCTACATGATTTTTCTGTATTTTTTACCATTATGATGAACAGCAATAGTGGAAACAAAGCGTTTGTTTGAAAAATGGCAAAAATTGATTGACAGGAATAAAAATTACAGCAGTTCGAAAATTGCTATACTTTTAATTGCAAGGGAGATAATTTGAGAATTTCACAAATTAAAACCTCGCTTATAATGCGAGATCATGAGATATTGCAATAGTAAGGTGTTATCCGATGTTCAGACGACATTTTCGTCCATCTTAGATAAAAAAAGAGATTTCTGCGCATGCGCAATGTCCATTTTCTACCAAAATCTTTCTAGACACATATTGCAAGACAACTCTGGAGCAAAAAGGTATAAGCAAATGCAAGTTTAGGCATACTCTAGCTAAACGTTCGATTTACATGTCTACAGCCAAATTTAGCTCAATAGCTGCCAGATATCTAGTGAGTTTCACCCGGAAGTTGGTATAGTTACTTTTTTGACTAAGTATATTATGTTGTTTTGCACACAAGATAAGATTTTTGTCTGGAAACTTTCAATGTTTGGTGATAAAACCTTCAGTATAATTGAATAGGCGTATTTTCATAATGGTACACAAGTTTTTAGAATAATGAAATTCAAACAGTACATTAACTCTTAATAAAAGTGGGTATTGCCATCATATATCATTCTAATACTTTCTGTCAATCATTATCTTTATAAGTATGCATTTTGCCTACTAAACTGTCCTGAATAAATACCTAGTATACAGTTTAAGGTAGTGATTTGGTTAAATAAGTTTAAATCCATAAAACTTAAAACCAACAATAGTTAGCAATTAAAGGCCACAGGTTTTACTTTTCTCTCTCCTGGTACACCGGCTCTAACCCACCATTATAAAGACTCGAAATATGTAGAATATCCTAACACAGCGCGCCTAAATAGACAATGGAAAATAACTGTGTTTTATTCCACAACAAATCACGGCAAGGGAGAGATTGACGAGTGACGTCATTAAAAACTGCCAATTTATGACGTCACTAGTCGATTTCCTTGAACTAAGACGGTGAAACGTCATATTCTCGCATCAAAAACGTAAGATAAAAATAAAAACGCATGTGTTTCAGTCCATCACGAAAACCCGTTTATTATAATTCTGACCCCTTCGAACCCCACTTTTATATAGTAAAACCGTGGTTTACAGAGGTAAAACTTATTTTTTCTTATTTCTGCTCTAAATTAAAGTATGTAGGTACTCGTTAAAACCGCCTCGGTTCAAACGAGTGCCCACAATCTATATTTTGAGCAGAAATAAGAAAAATATCACAATTTTTCATCTTAAAATTTTCATTTTTTCGGTGATTAAGGTGGCAGTGTATTTGAATAGGCGTGTTTGCATAATGAATAATATTAGCGGGATTTCTTGCTAACACTGGCGAAAAGTTGTGAGATTTTGAAGGAAACAACAACATTATTGCCGATTTCCAGCGTGTAAGAATAGAAATAGATCAGCTCTAGTTTGTGATTTGTTGAGTAATAAATCACAGTTTGTCGGTCAGTTGTAAGTAGACAAATCACACGCGCTACACAACTGGCCTCCAAACTGTGATTTATTACTCAACAAATCACAGTTAGAGCTGATCTATTTCTTAAACAACTGTTTAGTTTGTTGCCTTAAAACTTTACAGGCCGAAGAGAAGATGACCTGACTAACTTTTAAAAGAAAGTCTGAATTTTGTATTTTGTAGTCATTGCCCTGTGAAAACTTCAGCTTTTCAACCGTATAAGCAAGATACTTCCAAAACTGATAGGGACAAGTGTTGTTAAGGTCAACAATTTTTGGGCATAGTGTTTCATAAACACCTAGGGCCAGTTGTTCAAAGCATCGTTAGCTTAACGAGCTCGTTAGCGGTCATATTGTTAACTTTTCTAGCAAGTTTAATATTAAAAATTTTGTTGTTGTTTTTTTGCTGAAACAAAATGAACAGCTTTTGTGAATGCAAAAGCTGCTCACATTTTTTCAGCAAAACTTTCAGCATATTTGCCATATCTAATGATCAAAGTTTTAACGGAAGGTTAACTAACGACGTCGTTAGTTTTGAACAACTGGCCCCAGCTCTATAGTATAAGACTCAAATTACTGTAGGTCGCCAAAAAAAGTCGGACCTTACCTGGAAAGCTATACGGCTGCGTTTATGCATACTGCACATATGGACATTGGCTGGCATGAAATCGCTGTATGGCATTTCGACACTAATTGAATTTTGGCAAAATCTTCATTTTTATTTGTATGTGAATTAAAACGAGAAACGATCAGGAACTGATACAATCAGATCCCAAATTCTTCCCACTATATCACTAGGGAAAGAAGTCGAAACATGGAGTGACCACAGTAAACAAAACGAACAACAGGTAAACCGAGTCAGCAGCTCTCTTTCCCTAACAGGTAGTGGCTCAGAATGTCCATACCTCACAAATCTATAGGAGCAATAAACATTAAGGGGCATTGTGAAAACATGCCTATTCAAATATATTGAAAATTTTACCACCGAAAAATGAAAACTTTCAGATGAAAAATTTCGATTTTTTTTCTTATTTCTACTCTAAACATAGATTGTGGATACTCGATAGAACCGCCTCAACAAGGCGGTTCTAACGAGTACCAACATTCTATGCTTTTGAGCAAAAATAAAAAAAATAATGTATACCCCTGCAAACCCCAGTTTTTCTATATAAAAATGGGGGTCAAATTTATATAGGCGTGGTTTCGTGATGGAAATAATCAGAATCACCAACATGACAAACATTAAACTGGAATGACAAACATAACAATAATGAACAACCAAAATGGGGAAAGAATCAGAATAATCAACGTAACAACATATATGATTAGGGAAAGAATCAGAACCACCAACACAAAACATGAAGGAACCAGAGCAAAAGCACCGACTTGTAACGGTCAGTAAAATTACTGATGGGTATAATTTAACTTTACGGGATCCAAACCCTCACCCTCAATTTCACTGTGGTCCAAAACCACCAAAAGGGGGAGGAATCAGAATCATCAATGTAACAACATATATAATTAGGGAAAGAACCACAACCACCGTAACAGAACAAAACATGACGGAACCATAGGAGCCTTTTCGCTGTCAGCATTTGCTATTCTTGGACATATACTAGTAAAGTGTCAAATTTTGTGACGGACAAACTTCATAATCGGCATATATTTCATTCAATATGGCATCGGTTGACATCAGAAGCAAGGTATTTATGGGAAGCCGTTTATCCAGCAATTCATATAACCCTTTCGTATTGTTGTGTTCTCCTACCAAACTTTATATGTACTTTGTCTGATCCCGAATATCAACTTGACTGCAGCATCTCCTTAGTATTTAGCAGGCGTAAAGGCATACAATTATCTCACATGGTTTTTCATCTTGGGCAAACAAACATCATCAAGCATATGAAAGTGTTGCTGCACGCAATGTTGCTTCGCAACAAAATTGTCATCCATGTGTTTGTTTAATTGGACTATAATTTAGAACACGATACAGTTTATGCTTTTGTTTTGACATGTGGTTCTTCTTGCTCTAGTGAAGACAGATTTTGTTTGATTTGAGGTTTAACGTCCCCGTCAACACTTTAAAGGTCATTTTGGAGACGTTGCTCCCAATTTTGTGGCGACTTTTACCCGACATTGAGATGAAATGACATCTCAAGCCCTGTCGCCCAATGAAACCAAAAGGGTTTCTTAGCTTGGACGGTCCACCACGCACCGCGGTTCCTGGACAGGCTTAGATCCTCTAAGCGGTTTACCAGTACTAGTGTGCGGGCCGGATTCAGCTCTGCGTGGAAGCAGCATGCAGCCCATATATTTCTTCAAGCCCCTATGGGCTGGGCGGGGGCCTTATGGTGAAGACAGAAAGAGATATTGATCCTTCCGAAACCTTCTAACATACTAATATTTCTATCATTCAACTAAAACTATTGAGCTCTTTCTGATATCCATTATGAGTGGTCAGCGAATACTTATGAACAGTTGAAATCCTTTTTCTCTGATGTGGCCCATATTCTGTGAGTAATGGGAGTGGGTGTGTGTGAAGTGATTATCCATTGAAATGGGTTTACACTAACTTGCCGCTTCTCACGAAAATGCTAATTAATATACTGACAGATTGCGGATAACAGCCAGTGGATCTGGCCTTAGACTGATTTGACAGCTCCGGCGTAAATACTTTTAAATAAGACGGTTGGTGACTGATACTCTGGCTCTGCTCCGGCCAACCGGAGTCCAACTGTTGGCATTTTTGCTCCAGCATTCTGTCAAGCCTTCATCAGTATCTCATACCTCTTTATTATCCCCTCGCAACAACGTTGCGAATGGGGATATAGCATCGGTGCCGTGCGTCCGTGTGTTAGTGTGTGTGTCTGTGTGTCTGTGTTTCTGTGTGTGTGTCTGTCCGGAACCTTGTGAGCAGGATAGAAGACACAGTATTCATCGTAGAAGCATCAAACCTTCCACAAATGTTCACCATGTACAGAGGATGAACCCTATTGAATTTCAAGGTCAGGGGTCAAAGGTCAAGGTCACAATGGACTTGACCTTGAAAACCTTGTGAGCAGGATAGAAGACACAGTATTCATCGTAGAAACATCAAACCTTCCACAAATGTTCACCATGTACAGAGGATGAACCCTATTGAATTTCAAGGTCAGGGGTCAAAGGTCAAGGTCACAATGGACTTGACCTTGAAAACCTTGTGAGCAGGATAGAAGACACAGTATTCATCGTAGAAGCATCAAACCTTCCACAAATGTTCACCATGTACAGAGGATGAACCCTATTGAATTTCAAGGTCAGGGGTCAAAGGTCAAGGTCACAATGAACTTGACCTTGAAAACCTTGTGAGCAGGATAGAAGACCCAGAATTCATCGTAGAAGCATCAAACCTTCCACAAATGTTCACCATGTACAGAGGATGAACCCTATTGAATTTCAAGGTCAGGGGTCAAAGGTCAAGGTCACAATGGACTTGACCTTGAAAACCTTGTGAGCAGGATAGAAGACACATTATTCATCGTAGAAGCATCAAACCTTCCACAAATGTTCACCATGTACAGAGGATGAACCCTATTGAATTTCAAGGTCAGGGGTCAAAGGTCAAGGTCACAATGAACTTGACCTTGAAAACCTTGTGAGCAGGATAGAAGACACAATATTCATCGTAGAAGCATCAAACCTTCCACAAATGTTCACCATGTACAGAGGATGAACCCTATTGAATTTCAAGGTCAGGGGTCAAAGGTCAAGGTCACAATGGACTTGACCTTGAAAACCTTGTGAGCAGGATAGAAGACACAGTATTCATCGTAGAAGCATCAAACCTTCCACAAATGTTCACCATCTACAGAGGATGAACAAGGTCAGGGGTCAAAGGTCAAGGTCACAATGGACTTGACCTTGAAAACCTTGTGAGCAGGATAGCATTCATGTTAATGAATGGTATGCAGTTGCGAGGGGATGCTACGCTTGCGTTGCCTTGTTTTACTTGTAATTTCTCGAACACGATGCGCTAATGAATTTGAAGGCCGTCATGAGGACTGAACAAATAATATGTGCTAATCAAGGGTAATGACCTAGTTAAACAATGAAAGCTCGATCCAAAGCCGTGCTTTTGTTGAATGCCATACAAAGACTGTGCTTTTGATGGTAAACTACTATTGTCATATGTATGGCTGTGATGTAGTTCTGGTTAAATTTTCATTTTACGTTTGGTACTTTTGAGCCATTTTGGGGGAAAGAAACTGTACGCGTTATGTTACCTGTAAACACCATGATTTTCAGATTTGTGTTGAAGCTCTTCTGTCCAACTGATTACTCAATTAAAGAACATTTCAATTAATATTACGATGTTTTCCTTCATGAGCGTTTTTAATTCCCCTTGGAAGGTTTATAGTAATTGTATCGAGCCCTGATTACTGTCTTTCCTTCAAATTTCCAAACGTAAGTGATTTTACCATTGAAATAGGCTTATGCGATTAGACCTAATTGGCCGAAACTAGCTAGTCTTGCCGGGAAAGCAGGTGCACTCTATATTTTACATTTCTGTGGTGTATTCCTTGCTTCCAAAGGATAACCCTTTCTAGAACGTATTATATGATCATTGCCTTCATTTCTATTAATAGAATGCTAAATAGGTTGCTACTAGCCCCGTGAGAGAATTATATGCTCCTGGTGCCAGTTGTTCAAAACATCGTTAGCTTAACGAGCTCGTAAGTGGTCAAATTAGTAACTGTTCTTACAAGCACAATATCTGACATTTTTTGTTTTTGCTGAAAAAAATGTGAGCAGCTTTTGCATTTGCAAAAGCTGCTCACATTTTTTCAGCAAAAATATTAGCATATTTGTCATATTAACTGATCAAAGTTTTAACGATATGTTAACTAACGACGTCGTTAGTTTTGAACAACTAGCCCCTGGTGGGCATTAAACCATTTCTATTTCTTATGGTTAGCCGTTTCATTCAAGCGAATGTTTAACATCAAGCACATTTTTCGAAATCCTGCTCCTCCCCCCCCCCACCCCTTCCCCCCGGGCCATCAGCTTGTGATTGCAGATTGTTATAAATTATCAAATGTTTCAAGGTGAAACATATTTTTCCATTACGATAACACACCCATGCGATATAGTGCATTTTTTCACATATCCAAAATGGCTACTTTTCTGATGAAAATCCATGATATTTTTCTTATAAATGCTGAAAACATAGGTTATGGGTGCTCGTTAGAACTTTCTCATTGAGGCGGTTCTAACGAGTACTCACAACATATGTCTTGGAGCAGAAATAAGAAAAATAATGTTTACCCTAGTAAACCCCAGTTTTCTATATATGAAGTGGGGTTTAGGGGTCTTCATTTCACAGACGTATTCACGTGATGTCGAATAGCACACTTCAAACAGTGACATGGTCAAGACATCGCAACAGGCATCTCCACTATAGTGGCTTTCTTTTTAAATACCAATAATGTGCTCGTTATTTGACCATTTTTTGGGACTATTAACTGTTGAAGGCAAGCTAACGACGTTAGTAAAACAATTGTTATATCCTGCGTAAAATTGCGGCGCGACATGTGCTAGGCATCGTTGATAAAACTTGAAACCTGTTCTTTGTAACATTCCACATCACATTATTTTTATTAAAACAAGTTTGCGCACATGTCTGTTTGTAAATTGGTAAGAATGTAAATATACAGAAATAAAGGATCTTTGTTAAAATAGCGAAGCACTTTGTAGCAATTTTAGTAAATTTACTTCCAACTGTTACAAAGAAGCCTCCGTGGTACAGTGGTTACGCTACTCGCCTGGTAAACCAGGGATCGCAGGATCGATCCCGGGCTTCTCCAGACTTTCGGATGAGTGTTTAAACCGAGGTCCCGTCTCCGTATTACCTTAGTTGTTGGTGGGACGTAAATCTCAAACACTCACTCACTCCAACTGTTACAACACATCTAACAAACACTGATTATTAAGCCGTTCCATAGCTCCGCGATATATGTTAATAAACGCACTGTTATTTGCAACACATAATGCCACACCACCTTAAAATGTTTGCTGCAAAAATTCTCCGACAAATTACTAGTAATAATCTTGGTAGAGAAATGTCACTTTTTGATTTTGTCTTAAAACCAAGGTTTTTGGAATAAAACAAAATAGATACAAAAATTTCTACTGTATTTGGTTTCTGCTGCAATCCTGACATACCACAGAGGCTTGAGAGTCATACCAAAAAAAAAATTTATTCTTGAATCGCTTTTTTTTTCAAACTAAGCAATATTTAATAAACACATATCGTCTGCTGAGTGCAATATAACGGTGTAACTGACATTTTGGCCAAAATAGTTTTTTTGCATAAATGGGTGCCTTAGGACTTGACACACTTAGTAAATAAGTACTACAGCTGAATTTTGCCTAAATCATGATATATTTCAGCATTTTGGAAATGTTTTGTCAGTTACACCGTTTTTGCTCTGACTTTTAGAAATAAAGTTGGCGCAAAAACAGTGTAAGTGTGCTTACCCCATTTTTGCGTAAAGTTTGTTAATACCTCAAAAATATTGAATCCTGTTGCTTGATATTTCAGAATAAGAATATAAGTACCATGCAGAATGTATAAAATGTGACCTTTTACCTACCCAGTGCCTTTAATTTACTGCTTTACCATGTAAAAGGCAAATAAATAAGGTTTGTACATTTACACCGTTTTAGCGCTGAATGCACTTACAACGTTTTTGCACCAAAAACACTCAGCGCAGAAATGGTGTATCAACCTTTAAATGCTGAATATTTCTTTTCAAATGTCATTTATTCAACAATAGACATCACACACAAATGAAAGAAATCGCCATGAAGTAAAAAAAGCAGCTTATAGTATGGTTTACTATGCCATTCTTAAATAAAACAGTTTTTGTCTCTCCTGAAAAGTTGCCATTTTGCACTTACAACGTTATTGCACTAAGCAGACGATATGATGGGCCTCCGTAGAAAAAATACCACTGTGACGTAATGCAATCCGTTTGGTTTTGCTATACAGTTGTTTCTTATATGGCACAGAATGAACTTTGTAACCATGCCAAATTTAATCGTATATCTTTACAGGTAACCTCTTTTGATTTTTTACCTTGGGTTCCCTACTACTAGTCTCCCTTTCTGTAGGTGACGAAATAAAATGATCCACAAAAAGTGTCCTTAAACCACAACACAATCAATGGACTCATCGGGCTCGTTTCAAATTAACTGGAATCTTCAATTCACGTACCTATATTTAACACTAACCTACTTTTCATGGTTCACTAACTTTGTGAATTATTGCGACCACCCTCACTTTCACCCTAATGTAACTGTCAATTCTGAAGAACTATTAGAGTTTCGTCAGTTATACTTGGTACAAACTTGCATCTAGGGAAGGCAACTTTAATTGAAGCATTCATATCTGATCTTGGCCTCATTTCATGATTCACTGACTTTGTGAATTATTGCGACCACTCTAACTTTCACCCTTAAGTAAGAGCCCATTTCTCAAGAACTAATGACACTTTGTACAAACGCGCATTAAGGGATGACAACTTTATTGAAAGCATCATTATTTGATCTACATTTCGTGGTTTATAGACATAGTCCACACACACCCACACATACACACACCTCCCAAAAGATGCGACATAGCCTTCGGCGGAAAGTAGTATAGGGTTTGGACGAGTCTAGACCACCACCCCTAAAAACATTTTTAGCTTCTTCAGACCACCCCTAAAAAAAATTTTTTTTAGCTTCTTCAGACCACCCCCTAAAATTTTTTTACCTCCTACCCAGACCGACCCCTCAAAAGTTTTTTAGCCTATGTCGCCCGGGTGTGTTTTCGTAATGAGAATCTATATAAATCACAATTTATTGCGAAAACAGTCCGATGTAGAAAATTTTTGACGATCTAGATATTAAAATCTATATGTTCAATCATGTGTGATCCCACGTCGTGGGTATACGGTTGAATAGCCATGTTCAATCTATTAATAAATATTAAAACCGATAGCATGCAACAATGCTCAGTCAGGTGTGATCCCAAGCCGTGAGTATACGGTTGAATAGTCATGTTCAATCTATAAATATATATTAAAACCGATAGTATACAACAATGTTCAGTCAGGTGTGATCCCACGCTGTGGTTAAACGGTTGAATAGACAATGTTTACAATATTGATTTCAGTCAAATTCATTAGGAGATTTCTCCAGCAAGCTTTTAATTGTTTTCATATTTGCTTTAATGAAACGCAATTCAACCGAGCATTGTAAAATAAAAGGGTGCTTATGGCTAAGCTCAGAAAATGCTATTAAAAAATTGCAGTGACTCAACGAAATTGATATATCCTGTTCTTCAATAAGTTTCAAAAATGATGTTTGCTTACTTGAATTAATTTTGAGATGTTTAAGAATTTCACCTTGTCTTGCAGAATTGAAAAGCACATTCCTTTTATCAGATTCAATATATTTTTGTAATGTTTTGTATGCATGAACACATGTTTCCTGTGTTGACAAGTCGACTTGGAAATCATAATCAATTATTCGACGTTCTTGTGAATATGACTGTTGTAACCTCTTTTTTACATCTTCCTCCAGTGACAACTTGCTCCTTCTTTTCAGTTCCTTTTGAAGATACACAGCCATCGGCAAATGTTGATATTTTTCCTGAAATAGGTTTAGTCTAGCTGTAATTTCTCCATCTTGAGGGTATTTAGTTTTTAACCATGTCGCAAATGCATCAAAATCTGTCTTGAGGCTTTCAAAAGTAGGTCGGTCCCTGAAAAACAGAAGTTATGCTAAACTTATTTGTTTGCAAACAGTGCAGGCCAAGATCAGACGCCACAGAATGCGGCATATAGTACCTGAAACACCAAAACGGGTAGTTGGCAAACAGTGCAGGCCCAGATAAGACGCCACAGAACGCGGTATTTAGTACCAGAAACCCCAAAACGGGTAGCCTTGCAAATAGTGCAGGCCCAGATCAGACGCTGCAGAATGCGGCATATAGTACCTGAAACACCAAAACGGGTAGTTACACAATAGTGTATGCCCAGATCAGACGCCACAGAACGGGGCATTTACTACCGGAAACCCCAAAACGGGTAGTTACACAACAGTGTATGCCCAGATCAGACGCCACAGAAAGGGGCATTTACTACCGGAAACCCCAAAACGGTCAATTGGCAAACAGTGCAGGCCCAGATCAGACGCCCCGTACGCGGCATTTAGTACCGGAAACACCAATCAAGGTAGTTTGTATTGGAGTTCACAGCCCAATTAACACTATTTAGGTCATTTTGAACCGATCAGACGGCATCTGATCTGGGCCCACACTTTCGCCATTTGGTACGCCTACAAAGGGTTAAAAAGGACATGAACCATTAAAAGCTGAAAACAATTAAAACCGCCCTTAACTAAAAACATCAATGGCTAAACAATACTTACATATTTATTAAAATTCCGCAATGACTTTATATTTCAATAACCTTGAGCGTTCAAAGTCAAATTATCATCTGTATCGGCTAGCTACAGGTAACATGTCACGTCTCAATGCGGTTTGAAAGGATAATAATATATTGATTTACACACACTCTTACAGACTGAGTGCGATCTACAAAAAAGGTGTCTTAAGACACAACATTTTGGTCCGTCTTTCGAGATAACTCCTCCTAGACGTTAATAGATAGAAACTTGGAAATTTGGGAACTGATAGATCTTTGGTCTGTGGAGTGCATGACACTTTCAGAATTTTGATCCTGCCCCTGGGAGTGGGGCCAGGGGTGGGGCACCTTTGGGGTAAAAAATCAAAGTTTTCATAACATGGTCGTGTAGCATATTAAATCAAACGGCATGATCAGTAGAATACATTACAATCAAAATTTTACCCCTCGGGCCAAACACCCCTAGGGGATAAGGCTCGCAGGGAAGCATGGGGATATGCGATGGCTTGCCATCGATTGCAAGATTCTAGTTTAGTAGGTTGCAGTTATAATTTAAATTTCTTTCTGTGTGTTTTCTGCATACAGTGCCCCCTCTGGTCAGAGATCACATTTGGGACCACTTTTGATATTTGTATTGTCTTAGTTTATGCTCCTATAAATAGGTGGTGGATCATTAATTATTATAACTTTATTCAATAAAATCAAGCATTTCCTATTTTTTTTTACCTCGGCTAAAGCCTGGGCCTTGCCTTCCTCAATAAGTTTTTTTCTTTCCGTTTCACTTAATCCTGTTTGTTTTGAATGTATGCAATCTTTCAGTTTATTATATTTATCTAATTCATCTAAAATCAATTTAAATTCATTTTCAGATATCTGCCCATCTGTCAAAGCCTTAGAAATCAAGTCTTTTATACTATTTTACTTACTATCAGCAATAGTTTTAATCTCATAATGTTTTTTGTTTTTGCATGTAATTTACGTCTCACTAACTTAACACAAACACCCAGAGATCCGCAAACGATTGCAGCAATCTCTAATGGTAACATTACTGGAACAGCTAAACCAACACAAGCCATAATAACACTTGAAGAAATTAACGCAGTATCAACACTATCAGTAATGTTAATCCCCCGTTTATACTTTTTATATAATGTCTTTCTTACATCCCTCCCTTTCATTAATTGTTTTTCTATCTATGATATCTTCTGTAATCTATAATTTTGTCCGTCTTCACTAGGCAAATCTGGATATAAATTTGGCGCCGTAGGTTGCTTCATTTTTATATTTATTTTTTGAATTCAATTAATAACGAGACAACAGTATTAACTGTAGTTTTATTAGTCTCTAGACTAAAAAATTTAATAACCCTTCCAGCTTTAACTAAACAAGGGGTGACAAAATTAAAATGTGCACTTATTGTTTAACTATCTAAAGCGAGGCCGCTGCACCCTTCCAAAACTTTCCCATTCACCAACACGCCAACTTTCACCTTACCAAGCGACAATACACTCGACAGGCTAATACTTTTAATATAACCATCCTTCATCATAACATAACCAGCCGTTTCCTCTCTACCTCCATTTCCAAATGAAAATATTTTACCCCTAGTTAGTGGGCCATTTGATTCGGCGGTTATTGTAATGAATTCATTTGTATAAACGTTTTGTAATCTATTATTTAAATTTCCTAATTTTTTATGTAATTCATCAATACGCAAAGTCAAATTATTCTTATCTGTTTTTACACCAAATATACTCATTTTTATATATAATTTTTAAATTCAATTAATAATGAGGCAACAGTATTAACCGCAGTATAATTATTCAGTACACTCAAAAAATTAATAACACTTCCTGCCTTAACTAAAAATGGTTTATCAAAATCGCGATGTACACTTTGTGTGTCTTCCAAATAAACTATACACCCACTCAAAACTTCCCCATCCACCATCACAGTAACCCGCACTTCATCTTTTGACTTTTCACACGACAGACCCATACTTATAATATAACCATCTTTCATCATAACATAACCGGCCGTTCGCTCTCTACCTCCATTTCCAAATGAAAACATCTTATCTCTAGATAAAGAGCCTTTTGATTCAGCATATATTGTAATGTATTCATTTGTATGAACGTTTTGTAATATATTATCTAAATTTGATATTCTGCTATCAACACGTAAAGTCGTATTATTCTTAACACCAAATATACTCATTTTTAATCATAAAATTTCTAACACACAACTAATTGGTAAACCATTGTTGTTTATTTTCTGGCCATTCTCATCACAAACGCTTATACTTAATTCTGATATATCACCATGTGTTAATTGTTTATATTCCCACATCACAGGTCCTGGTGTATGAATGTCATTTGACGTGTCACCAGTAACAATTCTGATTCCGGATTACTAAAACGCGTATGAACAATATCTCCAAACGATTTATTTTCAACAGAAACAACACCAAGGATATTACTAGGAGCACCATCAAAGAAATTGCAAGCACTGTTTATCTGCTCAAGATGAATATATAGTTGTTTATAAGGTGCAAAATTTAAAGGCATTTCTCCCTCATACGTTTGATTTGCGTTTAATCGTCTATTTCCGAGGCCTTACATCTCTTTTAATCCTTTGCTTATTTTTAAATCAACGGTCGATGTCAAAAACACTATGCCATTTGTTTCATTTACAGATAATACAATATTATTACTTTGAAATATATCTGCTATTTGTTGGAAACTTTAAATCCTGAAGCTAAACGTATTGGTCTATCTGTTCCTTTTTGGATAGATTCGTCAATCAAATTATGCCAACCTATAGTATAAGTAAAACTCTTCCATCCAATTCTCTTAATACCACATTTGTTATCTATATATTGTTGCAAGTGTATTGTCTATTTAATATCAGAAATTGTATGATACATTTTTAATTAATAAAAAATGATACCAAAAGAATTCAAGTACAATCCCAATGCATCATATAACCCTCATACTAAATATTCTAAAAAGTATATTGAACTTGTAAAACAAACAATTTATGTTAACAAAAATGACCATTTTCCAGTAACGTTTCCCGACTTATTTCAAAACTATCAAAAGCCAACATTACACAACAATGAACCGTGGAATACATGGCTTCATTCATCATTTGACTGGTGGCAGTGCCAATTGAATTTTGCTGTTTGGTGTGCCACTGCAGGATGCGGAGTAAGTTATCAAGACCATTTGCAAAACACTTCAGGACTAACTAAAACAGTATATACATTTCATGTGTATTATTGTATTGCTCGTATTTTAAAAGAACTTAAAACACCTTTACCAACAGATGAGAAATTTTGTTATTACAAAAACACATACGATAAAGCAACTTACCAAAACTTATGCAATGAATTCAATGTTTCACCAAATACAGATTGGTGCCAAAAATTGGAAAGTAGTTCTAAAAGTCATGGTCTCGGAGGATACACACACAATACTTTAAACCAAGTGGAAAATACAGATACGAACATCGAAGTGATGGGCCATTCTTTAGTGCAAATGACAAAATAGAACATACAGTAGATATAAGTGAGGCATGGACAATGTTTATATTAGACAAATCAGAAGGCTTCACAAAACCAGGTATTGAACGAATTAACGAAAGTATTAGAATATTTGTATGGGCACTATTAGGAGCACAATATCAAACACGTGTAGAAATACTAAAAATAGGCACAGGATTTGATGCTCAAAAACAATTCTTAGCAAATGTTCAAGAAGCAATTAACAGTCCAATCGATTTGCACGACCAAATATCAAAATATCAAAATGTAGTGAAATATGCTACGAGTAAAGTCGATTATACATACGGACTTGGTCTCTACATGTCTCCCAGTGATATGATATTACAAATTGGCACTTTCGCTGGATATTATAATAAAATTGTAATTGCAACATCGGAGTGCTCGCTTGGTTTCAATAGTGATGTAAATGTTAAACCTGTTGCACCTACTACACAACCTACAACTATACAAGGTACACCAACAAAGAAATCTCTACCAGAACCTGTTAAACATCAAACTGTTCAAACGAAGGCCACAAAAGAAGCAAACCAACACGAAGACAATAAAACAGCATTAATAGTAGGAAGTATAGTAATAGGCATTATTGCACTCAGGATTTATTAATATACTCTCTTGCAGCTGCATACAATAATCCTACAACAAGGACATGCAACGCCCAGAGATGTTCGCCAAACCAGTTAACCACTTTTCCAGTAGTAGACAACAGCCAAGACACAATGGCACCAATAATACCCGGTAGCGCTGCTGCTGCTTTTCCTGCAAGATTGGCCAATAGTTTACCAATATTACTTAATTGTTTTTTTTATCCAATTTTCTATACCATCTTTTGATGGGGGTTTAGGGGTTATAGATCCATCACCAGTAGTAGGAATAAAAGTCTCAACTAGAAATGGTGTTTGTAAAACACAATGCCCCCAACCTTTGCTTGTCCTTAGATGGCAAAATATTCAACAAATATTGTTAAAGACTCAAAAACATACAACAAGAATTCCCCCGAAGGCTATGTCGCGCCTGTGGAGGCGCAAAGTCACCAAAGGTCAAACATGGATGCCTGCATAAAAATTTCACTCCTAGTTCCAAGCATGTACCAAGTATCATCAATGAAACTCTTAACGAGAATTCTATGTTTTTTAATTAAAGGGGAAATAATTCAAGAAGGGGAGATAATTTGGACAAGAAAAAAAATACGGGTCAACTATTTTTTCATGAGGAACTCATATATGAAATTTCAAAACACTAGCATACACGGTTCTGAAGATATGCTATGCACCAGAAAGCAACACAATTGAGTAGCAAAAAATTACAAAGGGCCATAACTCTAACAAAATTTTATCGAATTGGTTGAAAATTTAATCAGGTAGTCTCCTCCTTAGTCCCAATCACTATACCAAATATCAAGGCTGTAGCTCAAATACTTTTTGAGATATCTTGCTAACGAGAATTCTATGTTATTTAATTAAAGGGGAAATAATTCAAGAAGGGGAGATAATTTGGACAAGAAAAAAAATACGGGTCAACTATTTTTTCATGAGGAACCCATATATGAAATTTCAAAACACTAGCATACACGGTTCTAAAGATATGCTATGCACCAGAAAGCAACACAATTGAGTGGCAAAAAATTACAAAGGGCCATAACTCTAACAAAATTTTATAGAATTGGTTGAAAATTTAATCAGGTAATCTCCTCCTTAGTCCCAATCACTATACCAAATATCAAGGCTGTAGCTCAAATACTTTTTGAGATATCTTGCTAACGAGAATTCTATGTTATTTAATTAAAGGGGAAATAATTCAAGAAGGGGAGATAATTTGGACAAGAAAAAAAATACGGGTCAACTATTTTTTCATGAGGAACCCATATATGAAATTTCAAAACACTAGCATACACGGTTCTAAAGATATGCTATGCACAAGAAAGCGTGACGTACGAACGGACTAACGGACGAACGGACGGACAAGCCAGAAGCAATATGCCCCCCAACTTTTTTAAAGTTGGGGGCATAAAAATAACACCAATAATCATCCCAAAAGCAGTTAAAACACTAACAATTGTAAATCCTTGTTCTCTAAATAATGTTTTAATTCTCTCACCTAATGTAGTGTCTTCTTTTAATATCTTGTTAATTGTTTCCTTTATTCTATTTACCTGACTACGTAATGCTCCTCTGTTTTCGCTAGCAGCCTCAAGTCTTACAGCTCTCTCATCTTCAAGGTTTTTCAAACGAGCTGTTATGTCTTTTCTGCTAATTTCATCTTCAGCTTCTTTTGTAATTTTCGTTTTTCTTTGGCTATGTCATCATCAATGTTTGTCAGCTTTGCTAAGTTATTTGTAAGTTCACCGCGAATAGAATGTAGTGTCTTATCTAGACCATGCAGTTCTCTTAATGTTAGACCTTCTGTTTGTGTGCGTGCATTTTTTTTACTTCTGGCAACTCTAAATTATCAAAAAGAGATGTAACAGTGGTCTCAACCTTTTTTGCTGTGTCTACTACATTTTGCACATCTTTGGTTGAAGACAAATCTTTTAGTGGTATTTGTTCTTCAGCATTTAGCAAATCATTTCGCGTACTTCCCAGAATATGTTGAGTTATCTTTGTTTTGCTTTTATATTCCGATAAATTTAAATATTGTCTGATTGCCCGTGTTCCGCCACTACCTACTACACGGTTGTATTCGTTTGCTAAAGTACCCAAAGAAAGAAATTCTGCTGTGCCTTGCTTTGCAGTAATTCTGATTTCTTTGTCGCCGACAACCCAATATAAAGTTTTATCATCGGATAATCTAAACTGATCATAATCTACTTTGTCTGGCGTAATTTGATAGCGCCTGCTTATTTCTTTATAAAACGTCTTTACAAGTTTTTCTTTATAGTCTTGAAGAGCAGTCTGTTTGACCTCTCCTCTTAAGTCATCAATCATATCACCCCGATTTAGAATAATACTCTGATCATGATCATCAGGGACCATAGGTAATTTGGAATCTATATCCTCATCATCATCAAATGTAGGATTTTCAAAATGATAACCTTCAGCCATTTTTCATTATTAAATTTTTCCTTAAAAATATGTCGACCTATGGAAATAAATTAAACCCTTACAGAAAAATAAGAGAACCACGCGGTGTGAGAGGTATCCGTCAAAGTGTAGTGATAACCAATAATCCATCAACTATTGACCAAAATCAACAATTATTAGTGAGATTTCCTAATCTAAGTAGTAATGATGTTATTGTTCCCGGAACAGTCAGATTAGCATTTGAAATTGAACTAACCTCTAAAGATGCAAATGCAACTATATTTCCAAACATAGGAAGATCCATAATTAAGAAAACAACAATTAGGATAAGTGGAAATGAAGTTATGACGATTGATGATAGTGACATCTATCATTGTTATATTGTTTTATGGAAGACTCCTACAGAACGAATAAATATGGCATACCAAGGCGTTGGAAAAGCAAACATGTTGAAACTTAGAGTGGGGCCAAAAATGCAACAGCAGATAAAGAAGATCAGGCAATAGCAAAGGCGTATGGAAACAGGTTTAATGTTTGTATTTCTTTCCCTTTGGTGTCTTTTATGGGTGGAGAAAGTTAATTGTATCAATTCCTGATCTTTGTTTTACTTCTACTTTGCATATCAGGGCTGTTTTGTTTGTGCCGTGTGGCGGCTGTAAAAGGTCTCCCCGTACATGCATTTAATGCTCTTATTTTTCCAATCCTCAGTGATTGCTTATACAATTGCTTTTCACTGTTCCATCAATTGACATCCTTTAGATACCTGTTGAAGGTCATTATTAAACCGATGTTCGTTCCTCGTTGTATAACAACTGCTTGTTTGACATCCCTGTACTTTAAGTAGACTAGGATATTTTGTGGGCTTTTTTTTTTACCTTCCTTCTATTCGAAGGAATCTTCTTCAGTAATTTTATATGCTGTTTTATTTATTTATTTAATAACCGGTATGAACATCGCCTTGGTTTTGACGGTATCACAACCTTATTAACCAAAATGAGTATTACAAATACATTTAAAATATCAATATCACCCCTTAGGTTACACTCTGCTTCTTCTGTACGGATTCCCCATTCTATTAAGAACTTTAATATTATGTTGCCTTCGGTATTGGTTAGACCCTTAAATTTGTCTTCTGTAACTTCAGTTAATCTCAAAGGAGCAGGCAATACCAATGTTTTTGGGAGTAGTCTTCGTATAAGACTATCTCCTCTCAGATCGCCCATCCTTCGAAAATATACTAATCCGTGGAAAAGAAGTGGAATGTATCCTAGTATTTCTAAGTGTAATGCCAAGAGGTGCAGATGTTGTTCGCATTTAAGCACCGCGTCTACCGTTACTTCGTCTGTAAACGGTAGACGCTTCTCTGTAGTTAACATGTCTGATTTGACATGACAGTCTACAGATTTAATTTATCTAATTACTTGACGTGCTGCAAACTGTAATATGCAGTACGTCGGTCAAACAAACCGCATGCTTAAAACTAGATTGAACGAGCATTATCGTAGAATGAGTAAGCCTAAGAAAACTGACACTTTCTTGTACCGTCACTTTCGACGTACAGGTCATTCTGTAAATAACAGTGTTATACAACCAGTGGAAAAACTTTATTTCGATGCAAATTCTACATCTAGATTTAAAATAATCAAAAGACATGAAGCTGAACTGAAATGGATTAAATTTTTACAGACCCCTTTTCCACTGGGATTTAATGACAACATTTATCATGAGGGTAATATTTCCAGAATGCCGGACTTTGATATTTTCTCACTCCTGGAATGTCGAAAACGCAGAACTAGATCTCACGGCACCAGGAAAAATGGTAACTTTAAACGTAAATCACGTGCGTTTAAACGAAACAATACTAGACTGAAGTGACTGTCAATTATATTATCAAATCATGGACGCCACTCTATGCTTTCATTTTTAAGTTCATTACCCGTTTCTGTTTTACGTCTTCTGGACACCGAGGCGAATAAATTCTACGATAGTTCTCATCAGTTATATGATGCGGCTCTCTTAACTAGAGGCTATACTCAGCATACTCTCCGTCCTTACATTGATTCTGAAATTAATCATTAACGTCATTTCTTCAAAATATCCTTCATTAATAAGGGTATGGATTTTATAGATTTGCCCAGTATCTTCCGTGAGAGATCGGTGCTTTCTTCCATTCCTGCTTATTTTCAAAATACTGAAACACCTATAATTTGCTATAAATATAACAAACCTGTTAGATCTTTCATTTTTAATTTCAATAAACTTGTTTCAGATCTTGATATTGATACTAATACTCCTGATTCATGTGATTGTAAAAACTCAAAGTATTGCTATCCTGCTGCTGGTCATGTAATTACTGGCAATTTGATAATTATTCCTGATTCTAGGATAAGGAATATAATTTCTAAAGGACCGAAATATCGGTTTCCTTCTAAAATTAATTTCAGTAAATGTAGAGATGAAATCGCTGCTTCCTTGAATGAATTCGGTAATCGATGGTGTAAGCGAGAGTATGTTGAGCATAAAGCCCTTAAGGACTGGAAACTTAGCATTTCAAAACTAGTGAATAAACGCATTTCTTTCTATTCTCAAAATACTAACTTATTACCTCCTAAGCCCAAGACGTCTTTACATCATCTTAAACTAGGTATTCAAGAATTTCATAAGAAGTTTGTTTTGGCCCCTGCAGACAAGGCCGCTAACAACGTCGTCGTTGTGTGACGGCTCCACTATGTTAACACGCTTAAGCAGGAGCTTGGTGGTACTAAGGCCTATGAACTTCAGCCTTTAGCTGAAGAGAGAGCTATAGTAGATAAACATGTTTGTCTTTCAGCCACCAAGTTTGCTGTGTGTGTTAAGAAAGGCCAAGACAAGCTTCCTACGCTATACTGGTTACCAAAACTTCATAAAAAACCATACAAAGCACGGTTTATTGCAAATTCTAGCTCTTGCACTACTACTGAACTTTCTAAATTATTAACTTCCTGCCTTACTGCTATTAAAACGCATGTAATTAAATATTGTGATAAAGTCTTTGAAAGATCAGGAAGAAATCTGTTTCGGTCTATAAAAAATTCGAATGAGGTTTTAAATAAATTGAAATCTAGACATTTTCGTGCTTCTAGTCTGTCTACCTACGATTTTTCCACTCTTTACACTACACTTCCTCATAATCTTATAAAAGAAAAGCTTAATGATTTAATTGAATGGGCTTTTCACAGAGAAGATTCTCTCTATCTTGCATGTAATGTCAGAAATGCATTTTTCACTTCTAAAGAGCATAAGAATTATAAACTTTGGTCATGTCAGAAAGTGTGTGATGCCCTCACCTTTCTACTTGACAATATTTATATTAGATTCGGTACTAAGTTATTTAGACAAATTGTGGGTATTCCGATGGGTACTAATTGCGCACCTCTTGTGGCTGATCTGTTCTTGTATTGTTATGAAAGAGACTTCATTTTGTCGCTTTCCATTGATAACCAATCTGAAATTATTGAAGCTTTTAGCTCTACTTCTAGATATTTAGATGATTTATTAAATATTGATAGTACCTATTTTGATGGTTTGATCAGTCAGATTTACCCCCTAGAACTTCAGTTAAATAAAGCAAATTCTTCTGATACCGAGGCCCCGTTTTTGGATTTACATCTATCTATTGTAGATGGATTTGTTTCGTGCAAAATTTATGATAAACGCGATGACTTTGATTTTGAGATTGTAAATTTTCCTTTTTTGGATGGTGATGTTCCTCGTGCGCCATCCTATGACATTTATATTTCGCAATTAATTCGATTTGCTAGAGTGTGTAGTCATGTAACTGACTTCAACACTCGTAATAAATTATTAACGGCTAAACTCCTTAATCAGGGTTATCGGTACCATAAACTACGCAAAGCCTTTTCAAAAATTTATAGACGCCATTCTGATTTAATTTCAAAATTCAATATTGGACTTAAATCTCTTCTGCAACAAGGTCTATCGGAACCCGAATTTTATGGTGACTTAGTATATAAATTCAGAAAAATATATAACCGCAATGACTTCAGCACCCAATTTCGTAAAATCATTCTTCGATATATAAAAAAATTGGGTACAACATGGATATTATACGACAGACTGCATGCATGGTAGTTAACCCAATCACGGTTGGCAACTTTGCTTCCCTCTTTAATTGCACGCCGGTGGGTCAGGCCTCAGATTCTATGTCGGCTCCAACGTAAAGGCTTATTGAAAATTAGAGAGATAATGTTGGATGGTGCCTGATGCTCTGTCTCTGGTCGGGCTCATCGGAGTCTAACTGTTGGTTTTCTTTTGCTCCAGCATTTCAGTGGTTTCTTGCTGTCGAGTCCTCACCGTTGTCTCACCTCTTTGGTTCTTTGATTTTTGTGTTCACGGAGATGTTGCACTGATGAGGTAGGAAGCCTTCATGCGGACTGAACAAATTATTTGTCTAAATCGCGACGGAAGTAAGGGCGAGGATTGTGGCCACGTCAAATCGATTTAAGCCCCCCAGTGGAAATCTTCCACTGACCGTTCCAAGGCGGCTCTTCTGTGGCGATTTATTTATGTTGTTGTTTGTTACTTACTGTGTGTATCACTTGTGTCTTTTGGTTTTGGATGGCCATATGGCCATTTTTTGGGAAAGTAACTGTCCTTATGGCCTTCCTTTGTTTAGGTTTCCATTATGGCCTGGTCGCTTAATGTTTGTATTTCTTTCCCTTTGGTGTCTTTTATGGGTGGAGTAAGTTAATTGTGTCAATTCCTGATCTTTGTTTTACTTCTACTTTGCATATCAGGGCTGTTTTGTTTGTGCCTTGTGGCGGCTGTAAAAGGTCTCCCCGTACATGCATTTAATGCTCTTATTTTTCCAAACCTCAGGGATTGCTTATACAATTGCTTTTCACTGTTCCATCAATTGACATCCTTTAGATACCTGTTGAAGGTCATTATTAAACCGATGTTCGTTCCTCGTTGTATAACAACTGCTTGTTTGACATCCCTGTACTTTAAGTAGACTAGGATATTTTGTGGGCTTTTTTTTTTACCTTCCTTCTATTCGAAGGAATCTTCTTCAGTAATTTTATATGCTGTTTTATTTATTTATTTAATAACCGGTATGAAGATCGCTTTGGTTTTGACGGTATCACAACCTTATTAACCAAAATGAGTATTACAAATACATTTAAAATATCAATATCACCCCTTAGGTTACACTCTGCTTCTTCTGTACGGATTCCCCATTCTATTAAGAACTTTAATACTATGTTGCCTTCGGTATTGGTTAGACCCTTAAATTTGTCTTCTGTAACTTCAGTTAATCTAAAAGGAGCAGGCAATACCAATGTTTTTGGGAGTAGTCTTCGTATAAGACTATCTCCTCTCAGATCGCCCATCCTTCGAAAATATACTAATCCGTGGAAAAGAAGTGGAATGTATCCTAGTATTTCTAAGTGCAATGCCAAGAGGTGCAGATGTTGTTCGCATTTAAGCACTGCGTCTACCGTTACTTCGTCTGTAAACGGTAGACGCTTCTCTTTAGTTAACATGTCTGATTTGACATGACAGTCTACAGATTTAATTTATCTAATTACTTGACGTGCTGCAAACTGTAATATGCAGTACGTCGGTCAAACTAACCGCATGCTTAAAACTAGATTGAACGAGCATTATCGTAGAATGAGTAAGCCTAAGAAAACTGACACTTTCTTGTACCGTCACTTTCGACGTACAGGTCATTCTGTAAATAACATTGTTATACAACCAGTGGAAAAACTTTATTACGATGCAAATTCTACATCTAGATTTAAAATAATCAAAAGACATGAAGCTGAACTGAAATGGATTAAATTTTTACAGACCCCTTTTCCACAGGGATTTAATGACAACATTTATCATGAGGGTAAAATTTCCAGAATGCCGGACTTTGATATTTTCTCACTCCTGGAATGTCGAAAACGCAGAACTAGATCTCACGGCACCAGGAAAAATGGTAACTTTAAACGTAAATCACGTGCGTTTAAACGAAACAATACTAGACTGAAGTGACTGTCAATTATATTATCAAATCATGGACGCCACTCTATGCTTTCATTTTTAAGTTCATTACCCGTTTCTGTTTTACGTCTTCTGGACACCGAGGCGAATAAATTCTACGATAGTTCTCATCAGTTATATGATGCGGCTCTCTTAACTAGAGGCTATACTCAGCATACTCTCCGTCCTTACATTGATTCTGAAATTAATCATAAACGCCATTTCTTCAAAATATCCTTCATTAATAAGGGTATGGATTTTATAGATTTGCCCAGTATCTTCCGTGAGAGATCGGTGCTTTCTTCCATTCCTGCTTATTTTCAAAATACTGAAACACCTATAATTTGCTATAAATATAACAAACCTGTTAGATCTATCATTTTTAATTTCAATAAACTTGTTTCAGATCTTGATATTGATACTAATACTCCTGATTCATGTGACTGTAAAAACTCAAAGTATTGCTATCCTGCTGCTGGTCATGTAATTACTGGCAATTTGAAAATTATTCCTGATTCTAGGATAAGGAATATAATTTCTAAAGGACCGAAATATCGGTTTCCTTCTAAAATTGATTTCAGTAAATGTAGAGATGAAATCGCTGCTTCCTTGAATTAATTCGGTAATCGATGGTGTAAGCGAGAGTATGTTGAGCATAAAGCCCTTAAGGACTGGAAACTTAGCATTTTAAAACTAGTGAATAAACGCATTTCTTTCTATTCTCAAAATACTAACTTATTACCTCCTAAGCCCAAGACGTATTTACGTCTTCTTAAACTAGGTATTCAAGAATTTCATAAGAAGTTTGTTTTGGCCCCTGCAGACAAGGCCGCTAACAACGTCGTCGTTGTGTGACGGCTCCACTATGTTAACACGCTTAAGCAGGAGATTGGTGGTACTAAGGCCTAGGAACTTCAGCCTTTAGCTGAAGAGAGAGCTATAGTAGATAAACATGTTTGTCTTTCAGCCACCAAGTTTGCTGTGTGTGTTAACGAAGGCCAAGACAAGCTTCCTACGCTATACTGGTTACCAAAACTTCATAAAAAACCATACAAAGCACGGTTTATTGCAAATTCTAGCTCTTGCACTACTACTGAACTTTCTAAATTATTAACTTCCTGCCTTACTGCTATTAAAACGCATGTAATTAAATATTGTGATAAAGTCTTTGAAAGATCAGGAAGAAATCTGTTTTGGTCTATAAAAAATTCGAATGAGGTTTTAAATAAATTGAAATTTAGACATTTTCGTGCTTCTAGTCTGTCTACCTACGATTTTTCCACTCTTTACACTACAGTTCCTCATAATCTTATAACAGAAAAGCTTAATGATTTAATTGAATGGGTTTTTCACAGAGAAGATTCTCTCTATCTTGCATGTAATGTCAGAAATGCATTTTTCACTTCTAAAGAGCATAAGAATTATAAACTTTGGTCATGTCAGAAAGTGTGTGATGCCCTCACCTTTCTACTTGACAATATTTATGTATATTAGATTCGGTACTAAGTTATTTAGACAAATTGTGGGTATTCCGATGGGTACTAATTGCGCACCTCTTGTGGCTGATCTGTTCTTGTATTGTTATGAAAGAGACTTCATTTTGTCGCTTTCCATTGATAACCAATCTGAAATTATTGAAGCTTTTAGCTCTACTTCTAGATATTTAGATGATTTATTAAATATTGATAGTACCTATTTTGATGGTTTGATCAGTCAGATTTACCCCCTAGAACTTCAGTTAAATAAAGCAAATTCTTCTGATACCGAGGCCCCGTTTTTGGATTTACATCTATCTATTGTAGATGGATTTGTTTCGTGCAAAATTTATGATAAACGCGATGACTTTGATTTTGAGATTGTAAATTTTCCTTTTTTGGATGGTGATGTTCCTCGTGCGCCATCCTATGGCGTTTATATTTCGCAATTAATTCGATTTGCTAGAGTGTGTAGTCATGTAACTGACTTCAACACTCGTAATAAATTATTAACGGCTAAACTCCTTAATCAGGGTTATCGGTACCATAAACTACGCAAAGCCTTTTCAAAAATTTACAGACGCCATTCTGATTTAAGTTCAAAATTCAATATTGGACTTAAATCTCTTCTGCAACAAGGTCTATCGGAACCCGAATTTTATGGTGACTTAGTATATAAATTCAGAAAAATATATAACCGCAATGACTTCAGCACCCAATTTCGTAAAATCATTCTTCGATATAAAAAGATTGGGTACAACATGGATATTATACGACAGACTGCATGCATGGTAGTTAACCCAATCACGGTTGGCAACTTTGCTTCCCTCTTTAATTGCACGCCGGTGGGTCAGGCCTCAGATTCTATGACGGCTCCAACGTAAAGGCTTATTGAAAATTAGAGAGATAATGTTGGTTGGTGCCTGATGCTCTGTCTCTGGTCGGGCTCATCGGAGTCTAACTGTTGGTTTTCTTTTGCTCCAGCATTTCAGTGGTTTCTTGCTGTCGAGTCCTCACCGTTGTCTCACCTCTGTGGTTCTTTGATTTTTGTGTTCATGGAGATGTTGCACTGATGAGTTAGGAGGCCTTCATGCGGACTGAACAAATTATTTGTCTAAATCGCGACGGAAGTAAGGGCGATGATTGTGGCCACGTAAAATCGATTTAAGCCCCCCAGTGGAAATCTTCCATTGACCGTTCCAAGGCGGCTCTTCTGTGGCGATTTATTTATGTTGTTGTTTGTTACTTACTGTGTGTATCACTTGTGTCTTTTGGTTTTGGATGGCCATATGGCCATTTTGTGGGAAAGTAACTGTCCTTATGGCCTTCCTTTGTTTAGGTTTCCATTATGGTCTGGTCGCTTAATGTTTGTATTTCTTTCCCTTTGGTGTCTTTTATGGGTGGAGTAAGTTAATTGTATCAATTCCTGATCTTTGTTTTACTTCTACTTTGTATTCCACTTGATTTTGAATTATTGGAAACCAATATGCCTTTTTATCAAGCGGGACTCGGGGGTAGATTAGAATATGAACTTACATTTAACGATTACATGAAAGTTATTAATTCAGCAGATGCAACTTCAACTTATACAATCAAAAATATTTGTTTAGAATTCGATATTGTTTCTGATACTTATTTAGCAAGAGAAATAAGACAGCAAGTCAGTGACAAAATGGTTATTTTATACGATAGAATACTTAGGCATAGAAAAATAACGAAGAATAAATCTGATACTCTTTGGAATATTAATTTAAATGTCCCGGCAAGAAGTATGAAAGGTATTCTTATGCTATTCGAAGATCCTGAAAGGGCCAGCACAGAAGAATATTATAATCCAGAAATTACAAAAGTGGAAATGACTATAGAAGGGATTCCGAATCAACTATATAGTCAAGGAATGAAATCGTACCAACAGTGGGACGAAATAAATAAATTCTTTGCACTAAATTCAAAAAGAAACAAAGAAACAAGTATGGTCATTAAAGATTTATATTTTACTGATACAACAATAGAAAAATATCTAACGACTAATTATGCTTTATGGGTACAACATGGATATTATACGACAGACTGCATGCATGGTAGTTAACCCAATCACGGTTGGCAACTTTGCTTCCCTCTTTAATTGCACGCCGGTGGGTCAGGCCTCAGATTCTATGACGGCTCCAACGTAAAGGCTTATTGAAAATTAGAGAGATAATGCTGGTTGGTGCCTGATGCTCTGTCTCTGGTCGGGCTCATCGGAGTCTAACTGTTGGTTTTCTTTTGCTCCAGCATTTAAGTGGTTTCTTGCTGTCGAGTCCTCACCGTTGTCTCACCTCTGTGGTTCTTTGATTTTTTTGTTCATGGAGATGTTGCACTGATGAGTTAGGAGGCCTTCATGCGGACTGAACAAATTATTTGTCTAAATCGCGACGGAAGTAAGGGCGAGGATTGTGGCCACGTAAAATTAATTTAAGCCCCCCGGTGGAAATCTTCCACTGACCGTTCCAAGGCGGCTCTTCTGTGGCGATTTATTTATGTTGTTGTTTGTTACTTACTGTGTGTATCGCTTGTGTCTTTTAATTTTGGATGGCCATATGGCCATTTTGTGGGAAAGTAACTGTCCTTATGGCCTTCCTGTGTTTAGGTTTCCATTATGGTCTGGTCGCTTAATGTTTGTATTTCTTTCCCTTTGGTGTCTTTTATGGGTGGAGTAAGTTAATTGTATCAATCCCTGATCTTTGTTTTACTTCTACTTATGGTTGGATTTACGTTCAACTGATGATAATACACTTCATGGTTCAGGAAGAAGAATAGAAAATGCTTCAGAAGGCATCACAATACAAATTACAAAAGAAGCAGGAGGAACTGAATCAATAAATGTTTATCTGTTTGTTATACAAGATGCCCAAATTAATTTTGAAGAAGGTAGATTCAAAGAAGCTCATTAGTAAACAATAGAAATGGAACTACCTAAAGATCCACACTGTGCAATTATTTGTGGTCAAACTGGCTGTGGAAAAACAGGGTTTATGCTAGATTTATTAAAATCAGAGTATGCCGGTGTATTTAGTCATATTGTTATACTTTGCACGACCATTCAATATAACAAGGCATACAAAAACAGAAGTTGGATTGGTGATGTTAAAAAACCAAAAAACAAAAAATATTATAATCGTAAATCCTATAACGTCAGATGGAACAGAAAAGCTTCAAGAACTATTACGGTTGTTTTTTTTAAAATATGCCAATTCCCCTACATTATACATCATTGATGATTGTAGCGCAACAAAAGAATTAACAAAGAAAAAAGACATGTTGTCTGAACTCGCTTTTTCAGGCAGACACGCAAAACAAACGGTATGGGTTATAGCAAAGATACAATTCAGTTTTGAAAGATTTAAGAGAACAAACAAAGTGGTTATGTATATTCTACACAAAAGATAGAGATAGTTTTGAAAATTGTTTCAGTATTCCAACATTAGAAGAACGTCAAAGAATAAAGGAAGAATTAAAGAAAAAGAAACATCGTAAATTAATTTTGAAAACCGACCAACCTACTGATTATTGGGTGGTTGATTAAGTAATGCTTTAGTAATGCTTAAGTTATGCTTAAGTAATGCTTTAGTAATGCTTAAGTAATGCTTAAGTAATATAGCAAAAATAAGTAATGCTAAAGTAATATTACAAAAATAAGCAATAATAAAAAGCAATGCTTCTTGAAATACTAACAATTATAACAAACACTGCAGTCTTATCGGTAGTTGGATATGTGGTATATAATTATTTAAAATTAAAAAATAAATTATATAAAGTAAAAATAAACTATATAAAATGGATACTGAAAAATTATTACAAGACATTGAAGATGTTAAATTACCAGACACACAAGATGTGAAAAGAGAAAGACTATCAGCCATTGTTGCTGGAGGTGGAAGTCGTCAATACTTAGGACGTGAGGTACAACTCTGTGACATAGATAAAATGTCTACAGAAGATATAAACAAACTTTACTGCAGATACGAAGCCAGACTGCCTATTCGAGGTTTGCAAAATTGCAGTGTGTTTCCTCTGGCTTTCTTTGCCGGATCATTGCAGGGTCACTGATGAGGCTTTATTAGCCGAAACTACGTAGTATGACCCATCTTCTTTCTTATGAATGTTTTCATTGCTCTTAAAGGAACTCATTTTTGATTTTTATTGGTGCAAGTATGACAAAGACATTGGGCAACTCATTTATTAATTTGTATGTTATGGGTGTGTCAAGATATTTAAATGTTGTTAATCCACCTAAATTAATACAAGACTTAGAGGAAGACCCTTTTATCAATCATGCTTTAACAAGTACTTGTTGTGAATTCTATTATAGATATGGAATGTATCTTGCTCCTTTTACTGCAATGTTAACAACAGCGAAACATATTGATTTCACTGATCTTAATAAAAAAAGACATAAAAAATGACGAGTGAAATAAAAGCTTCCCATGATGACAAAGTCATAAAATATGCCCTTGATGACGAAGTCACAAAAAAGAAAAACCCAAAAAGAGTATCTGCAGGTAAAAAAGGAGCAGAAGCAAAAAGATTAAAAGCTGAATTAAAAAGAAAAGAAATGGAAGCAATGAAAAAAGAAAACATACAATTAAAATCTATAACAAAAGATGATGATGAAGTTAGGGATGATGTTAAAAAAGTTCAATACAAAAATTATATACCTCTATGTATAGTAGGTGTGATTGTTGGATTGGGTTTATATATTTATAATAAGAAACAAGTTACACCTGCGCAGCCCAAACAACAAAAAGAAATCGATCCATTTGAGTTTAATTAATCAAAAAATTCTTATAAAAAATGGCAACACAAATTGATGGAAAACAAATTGCAAACATGTTATATCACGCAGGAGTAGAGACTGTATTAACGGTTGGATATGCAGAATTAGGAAGAAAACTATTGAAAAGACCACCACCAAAAATAGATTTTAATATGGTTGATATCGGTATGTTATCTATTGATATATTACTCGCAATGGCGACGACAGATATGTTAGTTAAGCAAGGAATTATTCCAGAAAATATTGTGAAATAATTATTTTATAAAATGGCGAGTGCAGTGGTGATTATGCTTGGTGGAGCAGTAGCAAATGCCTTTGCTTTTTCTGGTAGTAATTATTTGTTTTCACATATTGGCAGAGACGCAGAAAAAGAGAGAGAAAGACATGATAAGGCAATGTAACAATTAGAAGCAGCACAAGTAAAATGGAATAATGAAAGAACACAAAGATTGGATTTTCTTAATGAACAAAAACAAAAAGAACGTCATGCAGAAAAAACCTTTGAAGAAGTAGACCAAGCAGGAAAAGAATATTATTATGTTACACATGAACCAAAGTTGAGTGATTTTTATACTCCATCAGAAGATCAGAAAAATAGAGAGATTGCATTTGTTGTTGGTGCTATGGTATTAACTGGGTTTGTTGCATGGAAATTAAATAAAATATAATGAATCAACTCCATAAGGTTGTGTATCTATTCCATTTTCGCATATATATCTTTTATCATCAAAAGGAGATAAAGAAGCTTTGTTTATTTCATTTACAAACATATTATGTTTGTCAGAATTTAAAGTGTACATCTTATTCATTTTTATTTCATTATTAAATAAACAATTTTTTATCGATGACTTTGATTTTGAGATTGTAAATTTTTTTTTTTTGGATGGTGATGTTCCTCGTGCGCCATCCTATGGCGTTTATATTTCGCAATTAATTCGATTTGCTAGAGTATGTAGTCATGTAACTGACTTCAACACTCGTAATAAATTATTCACGGCTAAACTCCATAATCAGGGTTATCGGTACCATAAACTACGCAAAGCCTTTTCAAAATTTTATAGACGCCATTCTGATTTAATTTCAAAATTCAATATTGGACTTAAATCTCTTCTGCAACAAGGTCTATCGGAACTCGAATTTTATGGTGACTTAGTATATAAATTCAGAAAAATATATAACCGCAATGACTTCAGCACCCAATTTCGTAAAATCATTCTTCGATATAAAAAGATTGGGTACAACATGGATATTATACGACAGACTGCATGCATGGTAGTTAACCCAATCACGGTTGGCAACTTTGCTTCCCTCTTTAATTGCACGCTGGTGGGTCTGGCCTCAGAGTCTATGACGGCTCCAACGTAAAGGCTTATTGAAATTAGAGAGATAATGTTGGTTGGTGCCTGATGCTCTGTCTCTGGTCGGGCTCATCGGAGTCTAACTGTTGGTTTTCTTTTGCTCCTGCATTTCAGTGGTTTCATGCTGTCGAGTCCTCACCGTTGTCTCACCTCTGTGGTTCTTTGATTTTTGTGTTCACGGAGATGTTGCATTGATGAGTTAGGAGGCCTTCATGCGGACTGAACAAATTATTTGTCTTAATCGCGACGGAAGTAAGGGCGAGGATTGTGGCCACGTAAAATCGATTTAAGCCCCCCAGTGGAAATCTTCCTCTGACCGTTCCAAGGCGGCTCTTCTGTGGCGATTTATTTATGTTGTTGTTTGTTACTTACTGTGTGTATCACTTGTGTCTTTTAATTTTGGATGGTCATATGGCCATTTTGTGGGAAAGTAACTGTCCTTATGGCCTTCCTTTGTTTAGGTTTCCATTATGGTCTGGTCGCTTAATGTTTGTATTTCTTTCCCTTTGGTGTCTTTTATGGGTGGAGTTAGTTAATTGTATCAATTCCTGATCTTTGTTTTACTTCTACTTTATAATCATTAAAATTTATATCTTTTTTAATTGTTGTTTTGCTAATGCCTTTTATTTTTTTTTCTTCACTAAGATCAGTTAATGTAAAAGAATATGCTTTACTCTTCAGAACAACTATTTCATTCATAATTTTACCTTGTAATTCATCTTTAAACTTCCCTATTTTCTTTTTATTTTCTTTTGAATAAAGATCATGATTTTCTGGATAGTCTGATGTATCTAGTTCATTTTTTATTTGTTTCATATCTTCATAAATATCTTCTGTGAATATATTCATTATCAGAGCATCCGTATCGCTGGCAACTAATTCATTTTTTGGCCATAATTCATTAACTATATTATAATAAAATTGATACATTAATAACTTGCTATAATCTAATACAACTTGTCCTAAATAAATAGGTTTATTAAATTTAACAGAAGTAACATTATTTACAATTGCAACAAAGTTTTCATTAAAAATTATTGAATCTTTAAAATTAGGTTTGTTTATGTATTTCTTTGCTTCTTTTTTACTCGTTGTTAATTCAATTTCGCTTCTTCCTCTTATGTTTTCTAATGTTTTTCCATAGAAACTGTTATTCATTAATTTCCAGAGGTCTTTTTCAAAATTAGATTTAGATTTTTTTCTTTGATTAGTATTAAACTTAATATACTTCTTTAACCAATCAATTTCTTCAAATGATATAGTTCTGTAAACTTTTTTTACTTTCATTCCAAGTTTAATATATTCTTTTAGAATACTATAATGAATAACATATTTCTTTTTATCATATAATGTTAATAATAACGTTTCTTTTTACCTAATGGTTTATCTCCTAATAAGTTTATCTGATAATCTGATAAATCTTTTTCATTTATTTTCATTTTCTCAGGAGCTAATGGATATTTCGTTGTTTTAAACTTGCAATGATTGGGATATTCTAAATCACATTCTATTATACAACCCCTTCCTTTTGAAATATGTAAATAATAGCCTAGATCATTTTCCCATTTGAAATCACTAGTTGGTAATTTCTGTGACATTGCCCAACCATATAAATTATTTGCATCTAGATATAATAAATATTTTTCTGTAAGATAATCATTTAAATTTTTACCATTTTTTAATGCTTCTAAACATTCTTTCATTTCATTTTCATCTAATATCCTATTACCATCACCATAATAATTAGGTGTATATTTATTGAATGCTTTTACATGTCTAGGTCCAAGAACGCCAGAAAACCCTCCTCTAATTCCGTTTTCTACCATTAATAACATTTCATAGTCTGTTAATAATTCTAATACCACTCCTGTACATTTTAATCCACATTGCCAAGTTAATCCTGGTGCAGAGTAACAATAACATGGATCTATTTCATGATGCTTTAAGAAAAAGTTTCTATACTTCTCAAAGACATCTGCTAAAATTAAAACATCTGCTTTTAAATAAAGATTGTGATAATCATATTCTTCACTCGTAATTGTTTTTTGTGTTAGAGTAGAATAAAATTTATCAATAGGGGGTAATTGTTTTTCTTTTAATCTTTCTATTGAATCTATATATTCATATGGATAATATCCTTTTTGTTTTAACAATGAAATATTATCATTAAATTCTTGTTTTAAAATAGGAAAGTCATCTGTTGATTTTGCAATATCTGATAAACTTTTTAACATAAACCTGTATGAATCTAGAAATCTTAGTTTTTTATAATTTGAACCGTAATCTATAGAAATATAATTTTCTGAATTTTTGGATAGAAGTTTTACTTTGTTATAACCATCTTCATATTTCATTAGCTCCTCTATTAAAAAGTGGAAATCATAGTTTGAGCCATTTTGAAAGAAAACAGGTATTAGCTTTGTTGTTTTACCTTCTTTTGTATTACATGATTGACAAGCTGCTCCTTTATACTTACCAGAAAGATGATTATGTTCTCTTACTTTGTTTTCCTCTTCAAATTCCTTTCCACATATATAACATTCTGTTGACTCTTGAAATTCTTTTTCTTGTTGTTTACTTAAAATTGGTTGTTTCTTTTCATTAAGGTAAAATTTATAAGTTATATCCTTGAAAATTTGTATTATTTTTTTCTACATATTTCTTTGCTGCATCATCACCAACATAAGAAAAGTATTGTGGTTTATAAATTTCTGGATAGTCAGACTGAACATAGATACCATAACTATTAACTGTTTGTTTTCTTATTGGATTAACATATGATTTATTTGGGTCAGGTTGGGAAGTAGATAAAGGGATATTATTGGATTCAAAATGTGAATAGATAACAAAAGGTAGGCTATTTTTGAAATGATAGTTTTTTTAAATTTAAGAATATTATCTTTCTTTGGCATATTAACTTTACAATAGTCATGATCTAGACATATCTCTTTGTGTTTTTTTCTAATGTTTCTAGTCTTCGAAAACCTTGTAAACAGTTTCTACATGTGTGTTGTTTATTTCTATTTTTATCACATAGAAAACTATCTAAATCTTTGATTAAACAATAGTGTGTGTTTTCAGTTTCTTCTATATATAAAAGATCAATTATATTTTCACTTTTCATATTTGAAATATAAACTGGATATAAAGATTGTGTATTTGTTGGATTTTCTAATGCAAAAACATTTATAGTTAAATTATTTTGTTTTTCTACTTTTGGGATATCTTTTATTAAAACAGGATATTCAATATTGGTCATATTAATTTCATTCTCATAGGGATGATATTTTATTACTCTCTCTTTATGATTATCTGCAGGATATAATTTAGATAATATTGACCACAAGGAACATTTGTTATCTTTTGTGTTTTTAACCTTGATAATATTACTTGATTTAAACTTTAAAGGTATATAAGATGAAGCTCTCTGATAATTATATTTATATGTTTTACTTCTACACTTTTAATATTTCTAAAAAAAAAAAACCAGAACCTCTTTCTTGATACTTATCAAGCCATGCTTCAAATTTATCTTTTAGTTTATTATAAAATTCATATACATTATTATTTGATTGAATAACTTGAACAGGATGAGAGTAATGACTTTTTATTATATCAAATGATAATGGTTTATTAAATTCAGAAGTAATTATTATCTTCACTTTAATGGGATATGATTGTATTTTAATTTTATCTTTTAATTTATTAATATAAGCCGTTATATCATCTTCGTCTATGTCATCAATAATAGTTTCATTAATAACATTTTTAAATACTTTGGATTTATTTCTTGGCATTTTATTAGAATACAAATTTAATTATGTTCTAACGTAATATTTAAAATAATCAGGACTGCGAGAAATAAAATCTTGATATGCTATTTTATATTTTTCTTTATTATTTTGATAATGTAATTGTTTTCGTTCTCTATCACAATCTTTACATTTTCCTCTATGTCCATCTGGACACGTTTTCTCTTTTGCAAATGAATTAAACGGTTTAAATGTTGAACAATATTTACAAACTTTTCCTTCACTCATTTTATTTGAAAATAATTTTAATTATAATAAAAATGGAGCATCCAAAAATATATTGTTTACGTTGTAAAAAGCATACTGAAAATGATTCAGTGAAACAAGTAACAACAACTAATAATAGACAAATGTTAAAAGGTATATGTTCTGAGTGTGGATCTAACAAAAATAGATTTATATCCGATGGAGAAAAAATAACAAATAAGTTAGCAGATGAATTTAATCATAGAGTTATAAGATCTTTTACTAAAAGGCGTGTTTATGTTCATTCAATAGATCAAACATGGGCAGTTGATTTGATAGATATGCAACAATATCCAAAACAAAATAAACACTATAAATACTTATTAGCAGTTATAGATGTTTTTAGTAAATATGGTTGGTTAATTCCATTGAAAAATAAAACAGGAATAACAGTAACTGAAGCATTTAAAACATTATTTAAAGAAAGGAAACCGATGTATATTTGGTCAGATAAAGGTTCTGAATTTTATAATCGACAAGTAAAAGAATTGTTAAAAACAAATGAAATAGAATTGTACTCAACTGAGAATGAAGAAAAATCTAGTGTAGTGGAACGCTGGATAGGAACAATGAAACAACATATGTATAAATATTTTACTGCTCATGAAACTTTTAAATATTATGATATATTAGATAAATTAGTTGAAAATTATAATAATACAGTACATTCTTCTATTAAAATGACACCTATTGAAGCAAGTAAAGTAGAAAATGAATTAACTGTGTATAAAAATTTATATCCAGAAAAAGAAAAGAAAACTGAAAAACCTAAATTCAAAGTTGGGGATAGAGTAAGAATAGCAAAAAAGAAAGGTAAATTTGAAAAGGGTTATACTACTCGTTGGACTAGAGAAATATTTATAATTGAAGAAGTTTTAAATACAGATCCTGTTACTTATAAAATAAATGATTTAAAAGGCGAAGAAATCAAAGGTAGTTTCTACGAACAAGAATTACAGATTACTGAGTTTTAAGTATTTTTCGAGAGGTCCCCTGTAGTGGATGTTTTTTTCTTCTATTTTACACTACCCCAACAACCTCCATCCCGGAGTTGGGCAACTCCGACTGTTTTTTTTTATTTTCACCATGTGTGTTAGACCCGCCCGTATCTCTCTCTCACATTTTCACTTTTTTACATTTTTACAATTTTTCGATTTTCGATATATCAGATATTCTTTTCAATACATAACAATTTATCATCTTTTTCTTCTTTTGATATTAACAGTGTTTATGGAAAAAATCTTTTTCTCCTAGAATAATATCACTATTGTCTTCTTTGGTAATCTTTTCGCGCGAAAATGGTGTTTTGTTCGAGGCGATTCTAACGAGTACCCACAACCTATGTCTTTGGACAGAAATGAGAAAACTAATGTTTACCCCTGTTTATAAATTGGGGTTAGATATAGTTGTGTTTTCGTGATGAATCTCCATTTTAACTCCAAGAAAACAGTTTCGTAAATTTTCAAGATGGCGGACTCCCAGAAATCCAAATGTAACACATTTGTTTGCTCTTATAGTTGAGAATTTCTCTCCATTAACAATACAGAACACAAAATATTAAATAAAATGCAGTACTTACATGGTTTAGCTTTTGTTTTGCCTTTTTAGAAGTTAATTTAACGTGTTGTTGTAATGGCTGCTGTTCTCCCACTGTACCGCGCCTATTGTCGCAAATATGCAAGGTTAAGAAAACCGCAAAATTAAAACTACAAGGACAAACATAAAACATATAAGCACGGTGGCATTTCAAGTTACTGTGCTCCGTATCCTTTGTCTCCAACGGCAACATTCAGAGCTTTATTGCACTTATCTATAGTTTATCAACGACCTTTGAGAGTTCAACTTTCAAGCGTGGAAAGACTATTTCATGTTTTAGGGGAAGCAGGTTTCGGATTTCTTTTTTCACAGGATTTTAAAATTATAAATATGTTGTTTTATAACGCCATTATGTAGAAGTCGTGGCCAAATGTTTTGTATGATGCAGTTCGCATCTCAGCAGAACTATATCTCCCAATGTAAAATCCCAAATGAAGGCGACTTACCAAAAACACGGACTAGTCCAAAATTAAAAGTGCAGTCGCGTCTCACTGCGTTTTGAAAGACTATACAGCAAATGTTAAGTGTCGTAAAGTGGTAGTTAAACGTCTCCAGTATTTTTATCATACTGCATGAAATCGTTATCTTTTCGTACGCATAATTGAGTATATTGCAGTTTATTTTCAAATAAAGTTCTGCTCAATAGTATGTATACACTAGAGCGCGCGTCTTGCAAATCTTAGCAATGCTTGTGGAGAATCTTAAAATAGAAGTGAAGGCAATGATACAATCGATACAATTAACCCACAGCTCCCTTAAGTGACACAAAAGAAAAGAAGCACAAACATGGAACAACTCGATCTTAATGGAAACATCACTAGCGGAAAGGCATACGGACAGTTACCTTCCCACAAAATGGCCCATTGGCTATCCAAAGCAAAATGATATAAGCGATATACACACTCAAAGACAAGCCATACCAAAATTAAACCACGACAGGAGAACCGCCCTGGAACGGACAGTGAAACGAATTCCACTGGAGTGGGGGGGGGTGGGGGGGGGGGGCTAAAATCGATTTTACGTGGCCACAATCCTGCCCTTACTCCGTCTCGATTTAGACAAATATCTTGTTCAGTCCGCATTAATCAATCAACCACAGAGGTGAAACAATAGTGAGGACTCGACAGCAAGAAACCACTGAAATGCTGGAGCAAAAGAAAACCAACAGTTAGACTCCGATGGGCCCAACCAGAGACAGAGCAGCAGGCACCAACCAACATTACAAACTAGAGCCAGTGTTTATGAAACACAATGCCCCCAACTGCTGACCCATACACTGCTTGATACTAAAACTGCTTATCCCTAACAGTAATTGAGATATCTTTTTTAATTTGGCTGCAATGCTGAAATTTTAAAAGGAACATAAAACTGAAGTTAATCATGTCATTTATTTATCGCCCCATTCCAGTGTTTTAAGTAACAGGACACTAGCTCGTACAGTTTTAGATATACAGTCAAACCTGTCAAACAGTGTCCATCTCTATTAAGCGAGCAACCTGTCTTAAGCAAGCATGCATTAAGTTTCCCAAAAATGCAAATGCATTAAAATTCACCTAATCATTTCATCTACTCATCATCCTGAACCAATCTGTAAAGTTTCAGCGCTATAGCCCAAACAGTTTTTGAGATATCTTGCTTACAAGCTTAAAACGCGCAAAATTTCAAAGGGGCATAACTCAAGAAAAAAATGGATTTTTTGTCGAAAGTTAATCAGTTCGTCTTCTCATCATCCCCGACCATTCTGTTAAGTTTCAGGGCAATAGCTCAAACAGTTTTTGAGTTATCTTGCTTACAAGCGTAAAACACAAAAATTTCAAAGGGCCATAACTGAAGAAAAAAAATCGCATTTTTTTCAAAAGTTAATCAGTTCATCTACTCATCATCCTAAACCAGCCTGTAAAGTTTCAGGGCTAAAGCTCGAACAATTATTGAGATATCTTGCTTACAAGCTTAAAACGTGCAAAATTTCAAAGTGGCATAACTCAAGAAAAAATGGATTTTTTTCAAATCCTTCGGATTTTTTTCAAAAGTTAATCAGTTTGTTTACTCATCTTCCTGAACCAGTCTGTAAAGTTTCAGGGCAAAAGCTCAAACTGTTTTTGAGATATCTTGATTACAAAGTTAATCAGTTCATCTTCTCATCGTCCCCAACCAGTCTGTAAAGCCTAAGGGCAAAAGCTCAAACAGTTTTTGAGATATCTTGCTTACAAGATTTCAAAGTATTTTTTTTTTTTTTTTTTGCAAAGGGGCATAACTTAAGAAAGGGTCAAAATCCTGACGAGGTAAAAAATGGATTTTTGTCGAAAGTTAATCAGTTCATCTTCTCATCATCCCTAACCATTCTGTAAAGTTTCAGGGCAATAGCTCAAACAGTTTTTAGTTATCTTGCTTACAAGCTTTAAACGCAAAAAAAAAAAAAAAAATCAAAGGGCCATAACTGAAGGAAAGAATTTCGGATTTTTTGCAAAGGTTAATCAGTTCATCTACTCAATATCCTGAACCAGCCTGTAAGGTTTCAGTGCTATATCTCAAACTGTTTTTGAGATATCTTACTTACATGCTTAAAACGCGGAAAATGTCAAAGGGGCATAACTTAAGAAAAAATGGATTTTTGTCAAAAGTTAATCAGTTCATCTTCTCATCATCCCCAACCATATTGTAAAGTTTCAGGGCAATGGCTCGAATAGTTTTTTAGCTATCTTGCTTACAAGCTTTAAACTAAAAAAAAACAAAAAACAAAGGGCCATAACTCAAGAAAAAATTCGATTTTTTTTCAAAAGTTAATCAGTTCGTTTACTCATCTTCCTGAACCAGCCTGTAAGGTTTCAGGGCAAAAGCTCGTACAGTTTTTGAGATACCTTGCTAACAAGCTTTAAACGCGCAAAATTTCAAAGGGGCATAACTCAAAAAAAAATAAAATGGATTTGTGTCAAAAGTTTATCAGTTCATCTTCGCATCATCCAACACATGTCTGTAAAGTTTCATGGCAAAATCTCAAACAGTTTTTGAAATATCTTGCTTACAAAATTTCAAAGTATTTTTTGCAAAGGGACATACCTCAAGAAAGGGGCATAATATTGACGAGAAAAAAAATGGATTTTTGTCGAAAGTTAACCAGTTCATCTTCTCATCATCCCCAGCTATTCTGTAAAGTTTCAGAGCAATAGCTCAAACAGTTTTTAGTTATCTTGCTTACAGCCTTAAAACGCAAAAAAAATCAAAGGGCATAACTGAAGAAAAAAATATAGGATTTTTTTCAGAAGTTAATCAGTTCATCTACTGATCATCCTAAACCAGCCTGTCAAATTTCAGGGCAATAGCTCGTATAGGTTTTAGATATCTTGCTTACAAGCTTCAAACGCGCAAAAGCGCAAAGGGACATAAGACATTACGATAACACACCCGTGCGACATGCTGCATTTTTTCACATCTCCAAAATGGCTATTTTTCGGATTAAAGTCCATGATATTTTTCTTATTTATACTGTAAACACAGGTTATGGGTGCTCGTTAGAACCGCCTCATTGAGGCGGTTCTAACGAGTACCCACAACCTATGTCTTGGAATAAAAATAAGAAAAAAAATGTTTACCCCCGTAAACCCCAGTTTTCTGTATACAAAGTGGGGTGTAAGTGGGTGTTCATTTCACGGACTTGTTCACGTGATGAAAAAAAAATGGATTTTTGTCAAAGTTAATCAGTTCATCTTCTCATCATCCCCAACTATTCTGAAATAGCTCGAACAGTTTTTTAGTTATCTTGCTTACAAGCTTTAAACACACAAAAAAATGCAAAGGGCCATTAATCCGATTTTTTTTCAAAAGCTAATCAGTTCGTCTACTTATCATCCTGAACCAGCCTGTTAAGTTTCAGGGCAATAGCTCATGTAGTTTTTGAGATACCTTGCTTACAAGCTTCAAACGCGCAAAATTTCAAAGGGGCATAGCTCACGAAAAAATAAATGGATTTTTGTCAAAAGTTGATCAGTTCATCTTCGCATCACCCCCAACCAGTCTGTAAAATTTCAGGGCAAAAGCTCAAACAGTTTTTGAGTTATCATGCTTACAAAATTTCGAAGTATTTTTGAAATGGGACATACCTCAAGAATGGGGCATAATCCTGACGAGAAAAAAATGTTTTTTTTTTTGTCGAAAGTTAATCAGTTTATCTTCTCATCATCCCCAACCAGTCTGTAAAGTTTCAGGGCAATAGCTCAAACAGTTTTTAGTTATCTTGCTTACAAGCTTAAAACGCAAAAAAAATCAAAGGGCCATAACTGAAGAACAAAAATTCAGATTTTTTTTTCAGAAGTTAATCAGTTCATCTACTGATCATCCCATGCCAGCCTGTAAATTTCAGGGCACTAGCTCGTACAGTTTTTAGTTTGTCTTGCTTACAAGCTTCAAACAAGCAAAAATTCAAACGAATTCAAGAAAAAAAATGGATTTTTGTCAAAAGTTAATCAGTTCATCTTCGCATCATCCCCAACCAGTCTGTTAAGTTTCAGGGCAAAAGCTCAAACAGTTTTTGAGATATCTTGCTTACAAAATTTCAAAGTACTTTTTGCAAAGGGGCATACCTCAAGAAAGGGGCATAATCCTAAGAAAATGGATTTTTTTTTTCGAAAGTTAATCAGTTCATCTTCTCATCATCCCTAACCATTCTGTAAAGTTTCAGGGCAATAGCTCAAAGAGTTTTTAGTTATCTTGCTTACAAGCTTAAAACGCAAAAACATACAAAGGGTCATAACTGAAGAAAAGAATTTCCGATTTTTTTCAGAAGTTAATCAGTTTATCTACTCATCATCCTGAACCAGCCTATAAAGTTTCGGGGCAATAGATTGTACAGTTTTTGAAATATCCTGCTTACAAGCTTCAAACGCGCAAAAAACTCAAAGAGGCATAACTAAAAAAATTGATTTTTGTCAATAGTTAATCGGTTCATCTTCTCATCATCCCCAAGCATTCTGTTAAGTTTCTTGGCAATAGCTCAAACAGTTTTTGAGTAATCTTGCTTTACGAGCTTCAAACACAAAAAGTTCAAAGGGTCATAACTGAAGAAAAAAAATTCGTATTTTTTTTTAAAAAGCGAACCAAGTCATCTACTCATCATCCTGAACCAGCCTGTAAAGTTTCAGGGCTATAGCTCAAGCAGTTTTTTAGATATCTTGCTTAAAAGCTTAAAACCCGCAAAATTTCAAAGGGGCATAACTCAAGATAAAAATGGATTTTTGTCAAAAGTTAATCAGTTTATCTTCTCATAATCCCAAACGATTCTGTAAAGTTTCATGGAAATAGCTCAAACAGTTTTAGTTATCTTGCTTACAAGCTTAAAACGCAAACAAAAAATCAAAGGGCCATAACTCAAGAAAAAAAGTTCGGCTTTCTTTCAAAAGTTGATAAGTTTATCTACCCATCATCTCAAATCAGTCTGTAAAGTTTCAGGGCAAAAGCTCAAACAATTTTTGAGATATCTTGCTTACAAGATTTCAAAGTATTTTGCAAAGGTGCATAACTCTAGCGAGGAGCATAATCCTTCCGATTTTGTTCAAAAGATAATCAGTTCATCTACTCATCAACTTGAACCAGCCTGTAAAGTTTCAGAGCAATAGCTCAAAAAGATTTTGAGATATCTTGCAAGCTTAAAACCGCGCAAAATTTCAAAGGGGCATAACCCCCAAAAAATGGATTTTTGTCAAAACTTAATTAGTTCATCTTCTCATTATCCCCAACCATTCAGTAAAGTTTCAAGCCAAATGCTCAAACCGTTTTTAGTTATCTTCCTTACAAGCTTAAAACGCAAAAAATTTCAAAGGGCCGTATCTCAAGGAAAAAAAATCAAATTTTCTTCAAAAGTTAATAAGTTCATCTACTCATCATCTCCAACCAGTCTGTAAAGTTTAAGGGCGAAAGCTCGGACAGTTTTTGAGATATCTTGCTTACAAGATTTCAAAGTATTTTTGCAAAGAGGCATAACTCAAGAAAGGGGCATAATCCTGACGAGAAAAAAAACATGGGTCAATTATTTTTTCATAAGGAATCCATATATGGAATTTCAAAAACCTAGCATCCATGGTTCTTAAGTTATGCTATGCAGTAAAAAAAGCTGGACGGACGGAAGGACGGACGGACGAACAGGGCAAAACCAATATGCCCCAACATTTTTTTCGAAGTTTGGGGCATAAAAATTAGATTCTCTCTTATTCTCAGTACGTCTTTACGCTAGAACCGTCATAAAAACTGAGGCCTGACCAACCGGCGTGCTATTAAAGAGTGATGCAAAGTTGTCAACCGTGATTGAATTAACTACCAGGCATGCAGTCTCTCGTATAATGTAGAGTCTTTTACTCTCTGTTGTTGTTTTTTCTAAAGGCAACCTTTTTATTACACTTACATCAAAATAATAGAATGTTGATCAACATCATTTTCTCTCTGTATACGTCAGATTATTTCTTTATCATTTTCAGCCGATGACAGCTTCATCATTGTTAAATCCTGGCACCCAGCCCTGAGCTCGGATCGAGATATATACTTGATACCACTACACGATTCCAGTGGAATAACAGCGAGCAAGATTATAGATGAGCCTTCTGATGTCAGCCCTTCAGGTGTCATTTACAACAGTTTCACCAGTTCCATAGTGTGGCCATACGGTACCACTATTAAGAGTTATTCTATCAAAGACAACAATGAAACACAACTGGCTGATTTATGTACGTATATTTATGGGATAATTGTATACAACATTACCTTTAGCGAAGTTAATGGGACGAATTAGGGTAGTTTTTTTAATCGCATTTTTTGCATTTTTGAATACAGTTATCCCTATTTTAATACATTTATAAATTTGCAAGGTCAAAATGGTCGACTTTCACCAAACACATAAACAGCTGATCAGCTATGTAAACAGGTATCAGTGATAACTGTGAACTCATATTGGTAGTCATAGATTTAAGACCCCAATAGTGATATGGCATATACTTTTAGATGCTGTTGCAAAGATGTTGGCCTTAGACATCACATTTGCCTCGTAAGTCACCATTTTAGCTTCTCTCTGACTCAAAAGTCAGAAAACAGATTTGGTTACTCAGTACAACAAATGGTTCAATTTTGTTCAGTGTGTGTAATCAGGATGGCATTGTCTGTTTTTAACTTGAATTACGGGTTAAGTGAGTGACATCGAATGTTGTCCTTGGTGACATGGCAGCAAAGGTTTATAGACAAGCACTAGTCTCGGCATTTCTCACTATACGATCCTTGAAACCTCCGTGGTGTAATGGTTACGCTACTCGCCTTGAAACCAGGGGTCGCAGGATCGATTCCGGGCTTCTCAAGACTTTCGGATGAGTCTTTAAACCGAGGTCCCGTGTTCGTATGACCTTAGCTGTTGGGGGACGTAACACTCAGCACTCACTCACTCCCTATACGATGCACGTCATGCAGGGGAAAAGGTTTCGACCGCTCATAGTAGTGAAGACTTATTAGTCAGTATACAGGCTAGGCTTAACAATGACACTCATGCGTTGCTTAAAACTAGTAAACTCTTAAGGAAGTCGGTACCAGTCCCCAGTTTACTGGATACATAGTATCTAACTGGCCATACTATTACAGGGGACCCGCATTATAACGATAAGCATTTGTTCCCTATTTTTGTGCCGATATAATGAATTTCCCGTTATAAAGAATCACAGTTATGAGTATGATAGGTTATATTATGTCTTTTCCACATCATTACTCCAAGAAACAAACGTTATAGACGTTTGTACGAATCGCCTCGGCGAGGCGATTCCTACAACTATCTAAACATATATTTCTTGGAGTATTAAATAAAAAGAATCTTTCATGACTATGGATTCGATTTGAGCATTTCCAACCCGAGGAGATCCAACGTCACTCGGAATCGAGGCTAAGCCTTGAGCGAAGAATTCATTCCATTGAAATTGCCGTTATAACGAGTTTTGGCGTTATAAAGAATGTCGGTATAAAGAGAGTTGATTGTACTTTAGCCTAAAATCCATAAACGCGTACTGTCGCATCTCATTTAGGTCTACACTGTTTGCCAAATCCAACCCATGATTCCAGTCCAGATTCTATACAGAACCCTCTTACGCAACACTAATACCTCACAGAGGCTATTTTTTTATATATATAATGCTATTTGCATTTCCGACAAGGCAGTGATAGTCACGTGGGCATTAGCAGTGAAGAGCTTTTATGCTTGGTAACTTTGGGTCGACTGACAAATAGTCGACAAAAATGTGAGGAATCTGCTGCCTTAAAACGGTTCGCAGCGATAACAACTTGCTGGTTAGATGGATTTTACAGGACACAAATTGTCAACCTAGGTTCAAATATGGACCAAAGCATTTATAATTTCGGTTCATATATACCTCAATCAATGAGACCACATACAAGCAAATATATCAAATTCTAAACACAGTTTGCGTTTGCAACATGACATCTGGACAACATCAAATCGCGATAGTATATTCTGCGATATACTGTCGAAAACTCGACGTCACCACGTAACGTTGCTTTTAATTTGCTGGCATTTGGATTTACGCAGATTACAGCTCCTGGCGCTTTGTGCAAAATAGAACAATTTCAATAACGCCACCGAAAAAAGTGTTTAAGAATAGGTAACTGTATTACAAATTGTGATTTGGGGAGGTAACACGGAGGTTTTACGGTCGGTCACAAATTAAGTTTAAGGGCTTCGCAAAAATAAATTTCCGGCCAAAAAACCGCCGATTTACCGCCCCAAAAGACAGCTTTCAATACAGTTATCCCCAAATAAAACCACTGAGATGGTGCTGGTAAAGACCCCATACTCTGACAGCCAGAGCCGACGAAAATCTGTGGTAGAAGCACAGAGGCGCTGGCAAAGGACATGACACCGGCACTAGCTCTGTTATGGAAGATTTTACTTGGAACTGTCATAGTGTCTGAGACACGGACTAATCGTCATTCAACTAAAGATAAAAGCTTAGTCATCAAGCATGATTTGGTTAAACAATAGGGTCATGATGACCCTGGATCGTTCACCTGATCCTTATTGCACAACCAAAATGGTTGGGGGTCGTTGATCTGTTTGACAACGTGGGTTAGGTCCTAGCGCACCAGATGATGAACAGGCTCAGTTTAAGTATCAATGACTCATGGAGACAAGGAGTTGCGCGTGTGTGTGGTGACAAGAGGTTGTGTGTGAGTGTGTGAACAGGATGAGTCTAACAATCAATGACTCGTAGGGACAAGGGTTTTGGGGAGAGGGGGGACAAAAGGTTGTATGTGAACAGGCTAATTATCAATGAATCATGGTGACAAGGGTGTTTAGCAGGGGTGGTGCTCTGGCTCTTTCAAGGGGTTTCGCTAGTGGGGTGACAAGAGCTTGTGTGTGAACAGACTCAGTCTATCAATGAATCATGGTGACAATGAGTTGTGCAGGAGGCAGGCATTTGTACGTGTAAACGCATGCTTGCATGAGTGTGTATCTGCATGTATGCATGTGTATGTGCATGCATGCATGCCTGAGTGTGTGTGTGTGTATACATGCAAGTGTGAGTGTGTGTGCATGCATGTATGCATGCATGCATGCATGAATGCATGTGTGCATCCATGCATACCTGGGTGTTTGTTTGTGTGTGTGCACACCATATGTGTGCATGCATGCTTGCATGAGTGTGTGCATGTGTGCATACATGCATGCATGCGTGCATACATGAGAGTGTGCATGTATGCACATGTGCATCCTTACATGTGTATGTTTGTGCATGCATGCAGGTGAGTATGTGTACATGCGACTGATTGTCTGCATGCATGCATGAGAGTGTGCATGCATGCATGTGTGTGCGTATGCATGCCTATGATGATGATGATTTCGTGTTTAACGACGTGTCAACCCTCTTTGTGGGTCATAAGCGTCAAACGGTTAATGGTTAACGGCATTAAGAATTATGAGGATATTTAAAAGTAAAAATGTTAGTTTGATATGTATAAAAATCTTAGTTAAATCGTATGAAAAAGTCCAATTTCTTTTAAGAATAAACTAATATTTTCAAAAGGTACATCTTGAAACAATTGTTGCAAAGTGTCAGCTTTGAAGAATGAGTTACAGGACTGTGAAAAGTCTACACATTCAATTAAAATATGTTTCACAGTGAATGGCTGATCACAGCCTACACAGGAAGGCTGTTCATCACCATTTAAAATTTAAGAATGAGTAACTCTAGTATGGCCGATGCGCAGTCGTGTTAATACTACATCCACTTTCCTGGAAAACTGTGGAGGAGAGCATTTTGTTCCAACGACAGGTTTAATGGCATGGAGTTTGTTATTTATTGCACGGTCTCATTCGCCTTGTCATTCCGAGAAGATGTATCTGTTGATAAATGGTTTAAAATTATTAAAAAGAATTTTAAAAACAGACGGATCAAGATTGAGCGATTCCTTTGCTTTCTTGTCAGCAAACTCATTGCCGACAATGTCGAAATGGCTGGGAAGCAAACAAAACAAGATTTGGTGCGTTTTAGAAATTTCATGATGTTTTTCGATCAGTTTTTGTATTTGAGGATTTTTAGATGATGAATGGTCTAAAGCCTTAAGCACAGAAAGTGAATCAGAAAATATAATTGCTGTTTGAAATGATGAAGAACTGATAAACTATAAAGCTAGGTCTATTGCTTTGGCTTCAGCTGTAAAAATAGATGAACAATCTGGAAGGCGCAAGGTTTGGTGCGTATCTTGAGAAACATACGCACAACCAACTTTTTCTCCTTCTTTGGAACCATCAGTATAGACTTGCTGGTAACTATCATAACGTGACTGCAGTACCCGAAAGTTTTGTTTGAGTAGCATTGGATTTGATTCGGATTTTTTACCATCATGTAAGTCAAACAGAATAGAAGGTTTTTTAATACACCAAGAGGGAACTTCGGCCGTTTCATGTTTTTGAATATTTTTAAGGTCGATACCTGAATTTTCTAGCAGTGGTAAAGTTCGTAATCCAAAAGGATTGATTGCTGTGGGTTTAGTTTCATACTTATCTACAAATTCAGGTGGAAATGAAATTTGGAATGCTGGGTTAGATGGATTAGCAGCAAGTCTGATAGCGTACTGAAGAGAAAGTTTCTCTCTGCGCGAAGTTAAAGATGGTTCACCTGCTTCCACATAAAGGCTTAATACTGGAGAAGTACGGAAGGCCCCCTTAGCCAGACGAAGGCCTTGGTGATGGATAGTATCCAAAGATTTAAAATAAGACTTTCTGGCAGAACCATAGACAATAGACCCATAATCTAATTTAGATCTTATCAGAGACCGGTAAAGATGTAATAAAGTGTACCGATCTGCTCCCCAACTTGTATGAGCTAAAACTTTCAAATGATTCAAAGCTTTTAAGCATTTCGCTTTAAGATATTTAATATGGGGAATAAAAGATAACTTTTGATCAAATATGACACCAAGAAATTTGGCTTCTTCAACAACAGGAATTTGTGATCCGTATAAAAACAAGGAAGGATGTTCGTGTTTCTTCCGTAGCTTACAAAAATGAACACACTGCGTTTTCGACTTGGAGAACTTGAAACCATTTTTATCAGTCCATTCGTCTATTCTTTTTAAATTTTGTTGTAACTTTCGTTCAATTGTTTTCATATTTTTGAACGGTAACATATACAAAAATCGTCAACATACAAGGAACAATTAGTTTTGTCGTCCAAACATTGTACGATATTGCTTATATTGATGTTAAAAAGCGTAGTTGAAAGAATACTACCCTGTGGGACACCCTGTTCTTGATCATAGAAATCTGACACGGTAGACCCCACACGCACCTGAAACATGCGCTCCCCTAAAAAGCTTTCAATAAAACTGGGAAGTTTTCCTCTTAAGCCAATGTTATGGAGATCTTTCAATATTCCATAACGCAATGTTGTATCGTATGCGTTCTCCAAGTCGAAAAAGACAGCTACTACGTGTTCTTTGTTAATAAAAGCATTTCGTATAAATGTTTCTAGTCTTATTAAATTGTCGTTGGTACTACGTTCCGAACGAAAACCCGATTGATATTCTGAAATGAGGTTGTTGGACTCTAAGTACCAGACAAATCTCTTGTTTATCATTCTCTCCAATGTTTTACACAAAAAACTTGTCAAAGCTATCGGACGATAATTTGTAGGTTCTGCATGATCTTTCCCTGGTTTCGGAATCGGTACAACTATAGCTACACGCCAGCTCTCAGGACAGACCCCCGTTTCCCAAATATCATTAAAGATATCTAAAAGTGTTGAAAGAGAACTTTTTGGCAGATGCTTAAGCATCATCGGGGCCGGTTGCCGTATCATGTGATTTTTCAATGGCTTCAACAAGTTCGGATAAGTTAAAAGGCTTGTTGTATTGTTCGCGATTAAGGGATTTAAAGTTTAGATTTCTTTTCTCTTGGTCCTTTTTGAAATTTCTAAAAGAGTCAGAATAATTACGCGATGATGAATTTCTCAAGAATGTGCTCCCAAGGGTATCTGAAATATCTTTTTTGTTGAAGCTATTGTTTCAAATTCGGTATTTAAATGTGTAAAACTAGCGGGCTTTGTTTTTCCTGAAATTTTTCGTACCATATCCCAAACCTTTTTAATGTGGGTTTTGTAGTTCAATTTTGAAACATATTCCCTCCATGACTTTCGTTTTGAAGCTCGGATTGTTCGACGAGCTTTAGCTCTAAAAACTTTTACTTCGTTTAGCTTTTCTGAAGTGGGACTTTTGCAGAACTTATTTAGAGCCTGTTTGCGCTTTTGAATAGCTTCTTTACAGTCATTATTAAACCAAGGCTTGCTTTTCTTAGTATTTGTGGAGGTCTTTGGAATGCATTGTTCTGATATATTAATAAGTGTATCTGTGAAATCAGAAACAATGTCGGATGATTCATTTAAGTGATCAACTGATAACTCTTCTTCACAAAAATTATGGAATAATTCCCAGTCGGCTTTATTCATTTTCCATTTCTGGTTACAGTCCTCATCTGGTTCGTTTACGCTCTCAATTATAACAGGGAAGTGATCACTTCCGCACTGATCATCATGAACAGACCAGTCATAGTCCAAGAAGAGAGATGGGTGAAACAAAGAGAGATCTAAAGAAGACAAATGACCTGTCGCAGGGTGAAGGTAAGTATAAGATTTATCATTCATCAAGCAAAGATCGCTTTTTGCAATAAAATCTTCGACGAGTGCTCCACTGTTATTGATATCTTTACAGCCCCTTAGAATATTGTGACCATTGAAGTCGCCAACTAAACGATATGGTGATGGAAGTTGACTGAGCAAGGAGTCAAGGTGTTCGGGCTTTAAAGAAAATGAGGGCGGGATATATAGAGAGCAAATTGTAGTTTCTTTATCCAAAGAAACCGATACTGCTACAGCTTGTAGGTCTGTTTTTAATTTGATCTCTCTTTGTGGTAAACATGATTTCACAAAAATTGAATTGCCACCAGATGGTTTGTTACCATCAGAATAGATATAGTTGTATGTATTGAAACCCTTGACATCCATGTTGTCATCAGTTTTTAAAAAAGTTTCTTGCAGACAAAAACCGATGGGTTTAATAACGAAATAAGTAATAAGAGTTCATTATAATTTGATTTAAAACCTCGACAATTCCATTGTATTATTTTGTGTTTTAAATCCATTTTATGAAGAGATTAAGACTAGAAAATATTTTGGAGCTGCAATTGGTGATATAGATCTGCTACCACCAGCTCGTGGTGTTGCTGACCTCAATCTGTTATTGCCGCTTGGTGATGATGGAGTTTCATTGAACTCCTTATCACTGTCACTCAAAGATCCGAATCTGTTCTGGAATTTGTCTCTTTCCATTTAACGTTGTCTGTCTGTTTGTTTTTGAGACAAGTGTTGTTTGTTCGGATCTTCTGATCCCTTATTAGTTCGACCTGAGTCGAGTTTCTCTTTTGCATGCGGCGCTGGCTTCGGTACGGTCGCTGTCGACCGATCCGAAGCAACCTGGATTGCGCCATTTGATAAATTGGTTGAACTTTGTGGTGCTGGAGTGGATTTACTCCATGCACCAGATTTTTTCAGTTCAGCTATGTATGATTCAGCAGTCTGTGTTGCGGAGCTGGAAACTTTTACACCAGCACCCTTTGTGATGCTGGCGTAACTGGTGGTTGGTGTTGTGTATCGCTCATCAACAATTTTCCGCGCTTCTGGGAATGTTATCCCCCTTTGGTATTTGACAGTGAGTATTTCTTTTTCTTTTTTCCATGCCGGACAATCTCGAGAGAAAAAAGCATGCTTGTCACCACAATTGACGCATTGGGCCTCATTCTTGCAGTTTTGATGGTAATCGACATGCTTTTCCTCACCACAAATACTGCTAAAGTATAAATGTTAATAATTTATGTGTTTGTCATTGTCGCGTGACTGTAATTTTGATGATGTTACTATATGTAGGGGAAGGGTCGTAACTAATGTTGTGAGAACTTGTGACCCAACGCCATTGCATGCATGTTTTGTCATGTTTTGATGCAATAAAATACATTTAAACTAAAACACAGTTTGGACAGAGTTGTTTCTTCTGACATCTGCTTTCGTGGTGACCAAAAACCTGACAATGATAACATCTGAGAGGGTTTGGTATATACATCTCTACGTTAACAGATAGATATGCAATTTTTATTTTCTTGGGCAGAACTGGTGTATTAAATGTCAACACGTAGGTATTTGTTGGCTTTAATACACCACCTCTATGAGCTTGGATGTTATGTACACCAGTGACGCCTTCATCTCTTAAATTCTCGACAATCTCGGTATCGTTGCACGGACGTAGCTCGGGGCTGCGGATGACACCTTTACATGAATTGAGTGTTTTGTGCAACGATACTTTGACGTTGAGATCGAACAGCTTTGTGGTACCAAGCAGGTTTTTGACCTACTGTTCTATCTCGACTTCCAAGAGGAGATCACCTGACATTAGTTTTTTATACTTTTTGGATGTCCGGCAATGGACACTAAACTCTTTTCGATAACAAAAGGTGATAAATCTGACACCGTACGTGTATCATCGCGTGATGTCATCACCAAGAAGCGTGGAAAATTGTTGAGCTTTGGAGTTTCAAACTGCTCACTTGACTGCTGACTTGACTGCTGACTTGACTGCTGACTGGGTTCGTCCGTTTCGGATGAATCCTCGTCTTTTTACGTTTAGCTGCGTTGCTGTTATGTGCGTGGTTGCGGTTATGTTTTTTCCATTAGGCATAAGGAAAAAATTCTAGTTACGTCCCAAGTGCTCTCCGCCCTCCGTGGAGCCCTACAAGGGAACACCATAATGGAGTGGTTATCCAACTCGCAGGTGTTAGAGATACACATGAGATATACTCGTATAAACAAAATGCCTACACGATTGATCCGTTTAGCCACCGCCTTCTAGAGATAAAAAGACAGAAAAGGGTAAGGTAAATGGGCATATGGTTGGTATCAGGAAAGATACAAAAAGAGTTGAAGAGAAAGCAAAGCGGTATCTCTAGGGCTCGGCGCGACCAGCCGATTGACCGTGCCGGATCGCATGGCCACCCGTCTACACCGAAAAGCCAGGCCAATGAGGCGTGTTGGGTACCTGAAGCACCGCCACCTCAGGTAATCCCTCAACCTCCAGGATCCCTTCTTCCGGCTTACAGGACGCCACCCACGGCAAACGGTGGTACTTTCTTTAGCTCTTCCAAGTGGGCACAGAGACCACAGCGGCAATGTGCCAAGTGGGAATTGAGCCTCCAGGGCAACGGCAAGGCAGGAAGTCTAATACCTGGGGGTATGCATGCCTAAGTGCAAGCATACATGCACATGTGTGTGCATGCATGCCTAAGTGTGTTCATGTATGCAACATGTGTATGTATGAATGAGTGTGTGAATGCATGTATGCGAACATGCATGCATGCATGATTGTGTGCATGTAAGCATGCAGCATGTGTGTGTGCATGCACGTGCATGTATGTGCGCATGGAGGTCTGAGTGTTTGCATGTATGGATGTGTGTGGCATGTATGCATGGGTGTGTGCATGGATGTATTCCTGTGTGTGCATGCATTTGTATGTGCATGCCTGTGGGAAATTGTGTGTGTGCATGTATGCATGCATGCATGTATGTGTGTGCATGCTTGCATGTACGTGTGCATTTGTGGGTACATGCATGTATATGTGATTTCACTCACATTTGTGATGCACATGTGCCTGCATGAGTCTGTGTTTGCATGTGTGAGTGCATGTATGCATTCAAGTATGCATGTGTGCTTGCATATGTGTGTGTGCTTGCCTGCATGAGTGTGTGTATACATTCAAGTCTATATTCATGTATACATGCATGTGTGAGTGTGTGTGCATGCATGCATGTATTCATTTGTGTACATGTCCGTATGTGTTAGTGTATGTATGTATGTATGTATGTATATTAGCTTGCATGCCTGTGTGAAATTGTGCGTCTGTTTGTGTGCATGCGTGCATGCTTGTGTGTGCATGCGTGCATGTCTGTGTTTGCATGTGTGAGTGCATGTGTGCATTCAAGTATGCATTTGTGCATGCATGTGTGTGTGATTGCATGCACGAGTGTGTATATAAATTCATGCATGCATTCATGTGTGAGTGGGTGTGCATGTATTCATGTGTGTGCATGCATGCATGTATGTGTGAGTACATGTGTGCATGCATGCTTGTGTGTGTGTATGTATGGATATCATGGCTGTTTGAAATTGTGTGCGTGTACATGCGTGCATGCGTGTGTGCATGTTTGCATGCAAGCACGTGTGTATGCATGAATGCATGTTTGTGCATTCAAGCATGCATGCATGTGTGGGTATATGCATGCATGTGTAATTGCATGAGTGCATGCATGTGTGTGTCCGTGCATTTATGTATGCTTGCATGCATGCATGTGTGATGCACATTTGTGTTAGCATGCATTTACATGTATGTGCATATGCATGTATGCATTATGATTGTGTGCATGTATGCATGCTGCATGTGTGTATGTATGCATGCATGAGTGTGTGAATGCATGTATGTGCACATGGATACTGAGTGTGTGGACGGATGGATGTGTGTGCATGTATGCATGAGTCTGTGTTTGCATGTGTGAGTTCATGTGGGCATGCAAGTATGCATGTGTGCATTTATATGTGTGTGTGCTTGAATACATGCATGAGTGATGCGCATGTACATGCATGCTTGAGTGTGTGTATACATTCATGCCAACATGCATGTATGCATGCATATGAGAGTATGTTAATGCATATATGCATGAGTGTGTGTGTTTGCATGTGTGAATGCATGTTTGTGTGTGTTTGTATGTATGTATGTATGTATGTATGTATGTATGTATGTATGAATGTATGTATGTATGTATGTATGTACGTACGTGCGTACGTACGTAAGTACGTATGTATGTATGTATGTATGTATGTATGTATGTATGTATGTATGTATGTGTGTGCATGCATGCAATCATGGCTATGTGCTTGCATGCCTGTGTAAAAGTGTGCATGCAAGCATTTGTGCATTAGTACACGCATGCATGTTTGTGCATTCAAGCATGCATGTATGCGTGTGTGCAAGCATGTCTGCATGCATGCATGTGTGATTGCATGTGTGCATGTATGTGTGTGTCCGTACATTATGTGAGCTTGCATGCATGCATGTGTAAAGCACGTGTGTGTGTGCATGCTTGAGTATGTGAATGTACGTATATGCGCATGCATAAATGCGTTAGTGTGTGCATTTTTTGGATGCAACATGTAAGTGTGCTTGCATGTATGAATGTGAGCATGTATGGATGTATGTGCGCATGCATGCCTGAGTGTGTACATGTATGGATGTATGTGCGCATGCATGCATACTTTGTGTGTGTGCATGCATGTGTGCATGCATGCTTGTGTGTGTGCATGTATGAATGTATGCGTTTGCATGCATGCATGGGTATATGCATGCATGCCTGTGTGAAAGTGTGTGTATGTGTGCATGCATGCATGAGTGTGTGCATTTATGCATGCATGTGTGTGTGTGTGTGTGTGTGTGTGTGTGTGTGTGTGTGTGTGTGTGTGTGTGTGTGTGTGAGTGTGTGATTGCATGTATGTGCGCATGCATGCCTGATTGTGTGCATACATGTGTGTGCCCATGCATTTGTGTTGCACATGTGTGTGTTTCTGTGTGTGAATGCATGCATGTATGAGTGTGTGAATGCATGTATGTGCACATGTATGCATGCATAAGTGTGTGCATTTATGTATGCAGCATTTGTGTGTACATGCATGCATGAGTTTGGGAATGCATGTATGTGCGCATGCATACCTGAGTGTATGCATGTATGGATGTGAGTGTGCATGCATGCATGAGTATGTATGTACAAACCAGCTCCGCGGTAATAGGCATTTTTTTCTCGGAGTACAAGCGAGAAATGTCTCCGAGAAGAAAACAAATTCGCGTTTCAAAGCGGTTAATTTCTCCGTGAAACGCCGCGAAATTTCTCCGCGAACATCGCTTTTTCTTGGAGAAAGCCAATTAGTACAGGTGAAGTCGTTCACGGTGTTTCTCCGCGAAATCTGCCTATACCTACATGTATATTTGTTCATGTGCATGTATTTTTTTCATTTGGTACACAAAGTTTGAAGCATATGACGAAATGCATCGTAAAGTATGATTTTGATCCGGTTGGAATTATAATGAGTTGCATCTTATGCACTTTACAACGCAGTATGAACATGATGAATGTTTTGTCTGTTCCTTTTTTTGGCTTCCAATTTCGATTGGAAGCCATTTAGATTTGATTGGTGATACCCCACTTTATTTCTAACCCTCTTATGACGTAACTAGGAAAGCCCTACAGATAAGACTGCTCTCCGCATATTAACGCAGCAAAAACTCGTTCGGAATAAACAGGAATATGCAGCGCCCGTCAATGTCTATGTATCAGGCGTTTCCAGATATCTATTTATAAAATGTTTCCAAGAAGTCAAACAAAGAGTAGAAACAGATACTACTTTCACTTTCGTCCTTTTGACGTAACCCATAGCTGCCAAAAAATATTCCACTTTTATAAGTCTGGAGTGGTCAATTTCTAAGCATAGGGATGTCATTTTTTGTGGTAAGTTTTACAAAAATGCATGTAGTTTGAGCAAACAGATTAGATCTTGATCAGATGTGGCGTCTGATCTGGGACTGCACTATTTCTCAATGTCTGAAAAAGAGCTGCTAGGCATGTATGGGTTATTAGCTCACCTGAGCCGAAGGCTCATGTGAGGTATTAGTATGCCAATGATCCGGCGTCCGTCGTCCGTTCACATTTTCAACTAAGTATATCTTTAAAGCCAGTTGGCCAATCATGATTAAATTTTATGAGAAGCATTATCAGGTTAGGGGAAAAGATGCATTATGTTTTGGGGCAGATCAGATGGAAACTCTTGTTGCCATGGCAACATATAGCTCCCATAGACTTACAATGGGAAAATCTTAAAAAATCTTCTTCTCTGAAACCAATAGGCCCAGAGCTTACATATGAAGCATGTAGCAATGTCAAGTGGTCCCCTACATAAATTGTGCTTATCATGCCCCTGGGGTCTAAACTGGCCACGCCCCGGGGTCCCTTAACCCCCCATAGAAATAAAAGCATACAAAAATCTTCTTCTCTGAAACCGCTAGGCACAGAGCTTACATATTAAGCATGTATCAATGTCAAGTAGTCCTCTACATAAATTGTGCCAATCATGCCCCTGGGGTCTAAACTGGCCACGCCCCGGGGCCCCTTAGCCCCCATAGACTTATAATGGAAAAAAGCTAAAAACATCTTCTTCTCTGAAACCACTAGGCCCTGAGCTTACATATGAAGCATGTAGCAATGTAAAGTGGTCCCCTACATAAATTGTGCTAATCATGCCCCTGGGGTATAAACTGGCCACGCCCTGGGACCCCTTAGCCCCCATAGACTTATACTGGAAATAAAAGCTTAAAAAATCTTCTTCTCTGAAACCGCTAGGCACAGAGCTTACATTTTAAGCATGTAGCAACGCCAAGTGGTCCTCTACATTAATTGTGCAAATCAAGCCCCTTGTGTCTAAACTGGCCACGCCCCGGGGCCCCTAAGCTCCCATAGACTTATAATGGAAAAAAAAGCTTGAAATATATTTTTATCTGAAACCACTAGGCCCAGAGCTTACATATTAAGCTTGTAGCAATGTCAAGTGGTCCCCCTACATAAATTGTGCCAATCATGCCCCTGGGATCTAAACTGGCCACGCCCTGGGGCCCCTTAGCCCCAATAGATTTATAATGGAAAAAAAAGCTTAAAAAGTCTTCTTCTCTGAAACCGCTAGGCACATAGCTAACATATTAAGCATGTAGCAATGTCAAATGGTCCACTACATAAATTGTGCCAATCATGCCCCTTGGGGTCTAAACTGGCCATGCCCCGACGCCCCTTAGCCCCCATAGACTTATAATGGAAAAAAAGCTAAAAAAATCTTCTTCTCTGAAACCACTAGACCCAGATTTTACATTTGAAGCATGTAGCAATGTCAAGTGGTCCCCTACATAAATTGTGCCAATCATGCCCCTTGGGATTAAACTGGCCACGCCCCGGGGTCCCTTTACCCCCATAGACTTATAATTGAAATAAAAGCTTAAAAAATCTTCTTCTCTGAAACCGCTAGGCACAGAGCTTACATATAAAGCATGTAGCAATGTCAAGTGGTCCTCTGCATAAATTGTGCCAATCATGCCCCTGGGGTCTAAACTGGCCACGCCCCGGTGCCCCTTAGCCCCCATAGACTTATAATGGAGAAAAGCAAAAAAAAAAATCTTCTTCTCTGTACCACTAGGCCCAGAGCTTACATATGAAGCATGTAGCAATGTAAAGTGGTCCCCTACATAAATTGTGCCAATCATGCCCCTGGGGTCTAAACTCGCCACGCCCCGGGGTCCCATAACCCCCATAGACTTATAATGGAAATAAAAGCTTAAAATATCTTCTTCTCTGAAACCGCTAGGCACAGAGCTTACATTTTAAGCATGTAGCAAGGTCAAGTGGTCCTCTACATAAATTGTGCCAATCATGCCACTGGGGTCTAAACTGGCCACGCCCCAGGGCCCACTAGCTCCCATAGACTTATAATGGAAAAAAGCTTAAAAATCTTCTTCTCTGAAACCACTTGGCCAAGAGCTTACATATTAAGCATGTAGCAATGTCAAGTTGTCTCCTACATAAATTGTGCCAATCATGCCGCTGGGATCTCAACTGGCCACACCCTAGGGCCCCTTAGCCCCCATAGACTTATAATGGAAAAAAAGCTTAAAAAGTTTTTTCTCTGAAACCACTAGGCACAGAGCTCACATATAAAGCATGTAGCAATGTCAAGTGGTCCTCTACACAAATTGTGTATATCATGCCCCTGGGGTCTAAACTGGCCACGCCCCGGGGCCGCTTAGCCCCCATAGACTTATAATGGAAAAAAAGCTAACAAAATCTTCTTCTCTGAAACAACTAGACCCAGAGTTTACATATGAAGCATGTAGCAATGTCAAGTGATCCCATACATAAATTGTGCCAATCATGCCCCTTGGGTCTAAACTGGCCACGCCCCGGGGTCCCTTTACCCCCATAGACTTATAATGGAAATGAAAGCTTAAAAAACCTTCTTCTCTGAAACCGCTAGGCACAGAGCTTACATATTAAGTATGTAGCAATGTCAAGTGGTCCTCTACATAAATTGTGCCAATCATGCCACTGGGGTCTAAACTGGCCACGCCCCGGGGCCCCTTAGCTCCCATAGACTTATAATGGAAAAAAGCTTAAAAAATCTTCTTCTCTGAAACCACTAGGCCCGGAGCTTACATATTAAGCATGTAGCAATGTCAAGTGGTTCCCTGCATAAATTGTGCCAATTATGCCCCTGGGATCTAAACTGGCCACGCCCTGGGGCCCCTTAGCCCCCATAGACTTATAATGGAAAAAAGCTTAAAAATCTTCTTCTCTGAAACCGCTAGTATTATTAGCTTACTTGAGCCGAAGGCTCATGTGAGGTATTACAATGCCAATGGTCCGGCGTCTGTTCACATTTTCAAATAAGTAACGGTATGTCTTTAAAGCCACTTGGCCAATCATGATTAAATTTCATGAGAAGCATTATCAGGTTGGGGGAGAAGATGCAGTATGTTTTGGGGCAGTTCAGATGGAAACTGGTGTTGCCATGGCAACATATAGCTCCCATAGACTTACAATGGGAAAAACTTAAAAACAAATTTCTTCTCTGAAACCACTAGGCCCAGAGCTTACATATTAAGCATGTAGCAATGTCAAGTGGTCCCCTACATTAATTGTGCCAATCATGTCCCTGGGGTCTAAACTGGCAATGCCCCGGGGCCCCTTAGCCCCAATAGACTTATAATGAAAACAAAGAAAAAACTTCAAAAATCTTCTTCTCTGAAACCACTAGGCCCAGAGCTTACATATTAAGCATCTAGCAATTCTGAGTGGTCCCCTACATTAATCCTACCAAACATGCCCCTAGGGTCCAAATTGACAATGCCGTGTTCCATTAGGAAGAATTTAAAAAAAATATATGCTCAAAGACCAGGAGACAAACAGCTAACTAAAATGTTCCTCAGGTGAGCGGTTAGGCTTATTGAGCCTCTCGCCACGTTCAGCCTTCGGTGTTCATAAATGCCGATGTTTTTTTCTGAACCATTACAGTTAGATTACAGTTTCGCTCCTCGCCGGGTCTTTGAATATGTTTCTATGTACCTTGTCCTCCGTTCAATGGTTTAAGACGGGCAGCTAACACTGAAACAGTTACCGTGAAAGTCTTACCAGGAAAATCGTGCTTATTTAGAGCGACAACGTCAAGACGTAGCATCGGCTTCATGGGCATGACATGGGTCTTTGTCACAAAGGCGAGCCTGCGAGTACGCACAGCCTTACCGGAGCCTTTGTTGCTCTCAGATATGTAGAACGAAGAGTAGATGCGTTTTAGTTGGCTACGCACATCGAGTGAAAAAGAATGTGTAGAATTTATATATATATTTTTTTTACATGCAGTTGATAACGTTACTTGAAAAAAAAATTGTAAAACAGCACAAATGATTGCTTGCAGGTACACTTCAACCAAATGCGGACGCCGATGCTTACGCCGACGCTTACTTTTGAAAGGCGAGCATAAATGGCGGATTTTCAACTTTACATACTGGGGAAGGCTTCCTTTAAAAAGGAAACTTTATTTACTGTTGTGTAAACGCTTCATAAATTGAAAACTGTTGATTTTCTATCGGTTCACCATATTGGGAGTACTTTATTTTTTCTCAAGTAAATACTATAGAAAAATCAAACTCAATGTATATAATAACGCGGATCCTGCTTGTACATGTATTTGTGGGCGCTGATCTCACTCTACATTTTGGTTGATCTTTTCCTTACACTGCGAGTAATTAAACATCACTGATGCTTACACTAAAACTCACATGTAGCCCGAGTGAGAGATCTAATGTTTAAGCGTAGGCCACGGAGGCCCGCTTGTGTTTCTTGCCTTTACGATTCAATTTTGCTCATACATGTAAATTAACCCATCTCAGACTGGAAACCCCTAAACGGGTACCGTGGCAAACAGTGCAGGCCCAGATCAGACACCGCAGAACGCGGCGTCTGATCAGGGCCTACACTGTTTGCAAAAAGTTCGGCCATTCTCCTAATTTTGAAGAAAACACAACCTGAAACCCCTAAATTTTTAAAAGGACGCATGCTATATATAAGGAGGAAGATTCCATTTGGTACAAAAAGGGTTTATATGGGGAAAATGCAGGGCAAGCATTCCAAATAGAAGTAAAACAAAGATCCGGAATCGATACAATTAACTTACTCCACCCATCAAAGACACCAAAGGGAAAGAAACACAAACATGAAGCGACCAGACCATAATGGAAACCTAAACAAAGGAAGGCCAAAAGGACTGTTACTTTCCCAAAAAATTGCCAAATGGGCATCCAAAATAATAAGACACAAGTGATGCACACAGTAAGTAACAAACAACAACAAAAATAAACCACCACAGAAGAACCGCCTTGGAACGGTCAGTGGAAAGAATTCCACGGGGGGGGGGGGGGGGGGGCTTAAATCGATTTTACATGGCCATAATCCTCGCCCTTACCTCTGTCGCGGTAACTTCTAATTTTGTTTAGTCCGCATGAAGCCTTACTAACTCTTCAGTGTAACATCTTCGTAAACATACAAATCAAAAAACTACAGAGATGAAACAAGTTTGAGGACTCGACAGCATACAACAACAGAATTGCAGGAGCAAAAGCAAACCAACAGTTAGACTCCGAGGGGCCCGACCAAAGACGGAGCATCAGGCGCCAACAAACATAAAGAATATTAAAATAAATAAAATTCCATTTATGTTTTACGCTGGAACCGTCATATAATCTTAAGCCGACCCACCGGTATGCAATCAAAGAGGGAAGCAAAGTTGCCAACCGCGATTGGGTTAACCACCATGCATGCAGTCTGTTTTATAACATTTATTTTGCACCCAATCTTTGTATATCGACGAAGGATTTTACGAAATTGGGTACTAAAGTCATTACAGGCATGTGTTTTTCTAAATTTATATACTAAGTCACCATTGAATTCGGGTTCCGATAGACCTGTTGCAGAAGTGTTTTAAGTCCAACATTGAATTTTGAAACCAAATCAGAATGACGTCTATAAAACTTAGAAAAGGCTTCTACGTAGTTTATGATACCGATACCCCTGATTAAGAAGTTTAGCGGTTAGTAATTTTTTACGAGTGTTGAAGTCGGAAACATGACTAAACACTCTAGCGAATCGAATTGACTGCGAAATATAAACCCCGTACGATGTCGCACGAGGAACATCGCCGACCAAAAAAGGAAAATTTACAATCTCGAAATAAAAATCATCAAGTTTATCATAAATTTTGCAAGAAACAAATCCATCTACAATAGATAAATGTAAATCCAAAAAGGGGGCCTCGGTATCAGAGGAATTTGCCTTGTTTAACTGAAGTTCTAGGGGATAAATCTGACTGATCAAATCATCAAGGCTGCATATAAGTCTGATCTCTAACTTAGAGCAGAACTACAAAATTCTCCAAGATAATCAGCGAAATTTGTACAGACATGCAACCTGGGTATCTTGTTAAGTCTACTGTTCACCCCGAAGGTAACTGGCCCCCGTGTCCTAATGGGTAAGAGCGCTGACTCTTAACCCATTCAGTACCAGAAACCCCTAAAAGGGTACCTTGGCAAACAGTGCAGGCCCAGATCAGACACCGCAGAACGCGGCGTCTGATCAGGGCCTACACTGTTTGTAAAGCGTTAAGCCATTTCCCGAACTAAATTTTTAGGAAAAAACAACCTGACAACCCTAAGTTTCAAAATGGATTCTGTATATATAAGGAGGAAGATTCCATTTGGTACAAAAAGGGCTAATCATTGGGTCATTAGGTCTCTCCGCTGTGGTTTGCGCCTCGCTCTGGCCACATACATGTAGTTGGTAACGAGTACCCCCATCCTACATTGGACGTCTAGGAACAGATTAAGGAAAATGTATACCTTGTAAACTCCAGTTCTCTCTATACATGTATGTGTGCATGTAAAATGGTGAATAGTGGTTCTTTCATTGCATGGGTTTTATTAACATGTTGATGCACCACCTGTTTGCTCCAACGGGGAGTATTTATTATTAGGGGTGGGTGAGGGGTCGGGGAAGTAGACTTGGTAGCGCAAATAATGCGTGCGAATGCAAAGAAGCATGTCCTTTTTCACGCGCCTGCATGAAGCATGGCCCGATATAGGTGTCTTGTTTTTCGTCCGTACGTTCGCGACATAGACCTAGCCTGCGATGAAATTCATGTGTTCCTCGGTAACTGGTCACTAACTTTGCATTCAAAGCACCGCTTGCTGTACCAATTTGACAGTTTGTAATTATAAATAAATGAGGCGAATCTGAGCTTTTGGTTTTGTTTGTTTAGGTTTTATGTCCCCGTCAACACTGTAAAGGTCATTTTGGAGATGTCGCTTCCAATTTTGTGGGACTTTTACCCGACATTAAGATGAAATGACATCTCTAGCGCTGCCACTCCATGAAACCAACAGGGTTTATAACCTTTGACGGTCCTGCTCGCACCATTTTGCCTGGGCAGGCTTAAATCCTGTAAGCGGTTTACCAGTACTCGCATGCGGGTCGCTTTCAGCTCTGCGTGGAAGCATTATGCAGCCCATCTATTTCTTCAAGCTGAGCTTTTGGTAAATGACACACATCATTATGGTGTTAATAACCTTAATGTACGACTCATTATGAGAACTCGCCTATTCAAATGTATTGTAAAATTTTACCACTAAAAACGGCAAATTTTCGGACAAAAATTCTGACAGTTTTTCATATTTCTGCTCAAGAGTTTGGGTATACTTTAAAACGACTCGGCGAGGCGGTTCTAACGAGTACGAACAATCTATGTGAGCAGAAATAAGATAAATAATGTATACCCATGTAAACCCCAGTTAAATGTGGGGTTTAAGCGGGTAACAAATAAATAGGCGCATTTTCGTGATGTGAATAAAGGTTGTCATGAGACTTTAAAAAAAATAAATTACTAAAAGGATTTTTTTGTAAACATGAAAGAATATTTGATTATGATTTAATAATGACTACAATTTGCCTTCGTTTACAAAAACAAAGCCAAACAAACTAAGAAATAATAATGAGCCGAAAATTTCACGTAAGCCCAATTGTATTTTTTTTCTCCGCGAAACGCCGGTAATTTCATTTTCAATGAAAGCAATCCGTCAAATTTTCGCCGAGAATTTTCTCCGGGAAACCGGGAGAAATTTCAGCGATTAGTTTCTCACTCATTTTTTCTTTTACCGCTGTTTTGCGGAGAAAATAGCCGATTTCGCGTTAGGCGGTTTCTCCGCGAAACAAAAAAATGGGTTATTACCGGTAGCTGGCCTGTATGTATGTTTGTATGTCTGTATGTATGTATGTATGTATGTATGTATGTATGTATGTATGTATGTATGTATGTATGTATGTATGTATGTATGTATGTATGTATATGTGTTAGAGTGTTACGTCCCACCAACAGCTACGGTCAATAGGAGACGGGACCTCGGTTTCAAGACTCATCCGAAAGTCTGGAGAGGCCCGCGATCCCTGGTTTACAAGGCGAGTAGCGTAAACACAACACCACGGAGGCTTCTATCTGTATGTATGTATGTGCACTCCCGCTTGCGAGGAACTTTCCAGCGCACACGCATTTGTTTCGCATTTGTATCGCGCGAGATTCGCACTCGCGATTCACGCATTTCACTTTCGAATGACATTTTAGCCAATCAATTGCTTTTATTAATTGCGCGATATTGCGTGTAAATCGCGATTGTTGACCAGCCAATTAAACCTGAGTGTCGAAAACGCAGATAGTGCACATTCACAGACTGCTTCGCGATTCAAACGCAACCAATCAGTACTGCGTAATTATTTCGCACTTATCGTTCTTTTTTATTTCCTTTTCTATTTCTTCAAATTTTCCTTATTCCAGATATTTTCAGTTTGAACATAACATATCTGATTATTTACAAAAGGCGGACTAGTCAATTATCCATTTACATTTGTCTGGGGGTAAAGGGTGAAATAGAAGTACAACATAGTGATTGAAGTTGACTGCCAAATGCAGGATGTTTATTGACCAAAAGTTTTAGGACACTCAGATGCAACTCGCTATGAAGCTAGCTGTTTAAAACAACACCTCGTTATTGTCATTTATTCTAGATGTCCGAAATAATTCATGTCCTAGCGGCCATTGATTATTTTAAATTTGTAATTTTCATTTGTTTTGTTTAATTAACTCGAGAATCAGGTTGTACTTTCTTCGAAACTTATTTGGAAAATGCCTGAACCCTTTGCATATTATGTTGGCCCTGATCAAAGGCCTACTTCTGCTGTGCCTGATCTGGGTCTGCATGTTGCCATTTGGCGGCATATGGAATATTCCACCTTGTTAATAGAACAAGTCTACTCGTATTCCATAATTAAAGAGTATGAGGTTGTGTTTTCTTCATGATGATGATGACGAGTTCGTGTTTAACGACGCGTCAACCCTCTTTGTGGGTCATAAGCGTCAAGCCTATAAAGATTAAACGGCATGAAAAGTAGAAGTAAACCAAAAATCAGGAATTGATACAATTAACTTACTCCATCCATAAAAGACACCAAAGGGAAAGAAATACAAACATTAAGCGACCAGACCATAATGGAAACCTAAACAAAGGAAGGCCATATGGACAGTTACTTTCCCACAAAATGGCCATATGGCCATCCAAAATTAAAAGATACAAGTGATACACACAGTAAGTAACAAACAACAACATAAATAAATCGCCACAGAAGAGCCGCCTTGGAACGGTCAGTGGAAGATTTCCACTGGGGGGCTTAAATCGATTCTACGTGGCCACAATCCTCGCCCTTACTTCCGTCGCGATTTAGACAAATAATTTGTTCAGTCCGCATGAAGGCCTCCTAACTCATCAGTGCAACATCTCCGTGAACACAGAAATCAAAGAACCACAGAGGTGAGACAACGGTGAGGACTTGACAGCAAGAAACCACTGAAATGCTGGAGCAAAAGAAAACCAACAGTTAGACTCCGATGAGCCCGACCAGAGACAGAGCATCAGGCACCAACCAACATTATCTCTTTAATTTTCAATAAGCCTTTACGTTGGAGCCGTCATAGAATCTGAGGCCTGACCCACCGGCGTGCAATTAAAGAGGGAAGCAAAGTTGCCAACCGTGATTGGGTTAACTACCATGCATGCAGTCTGTCGTATAATATCCATGTTGTACCCAATCTTTTTATATCGAAGAATGATTTTACGAAATTGGGTGCTGAAGTCATTGCGGTTATATATTTTTCTGAATTTATATACTAAGTCACCATAAAATTCGGGTTCCGATAGACCTTGTCGCAGAAGAGATTTAAGTCCAATATTGAATTTTGAAATTAAATCAGAATGGCGTCTATAAAATTTTGAAAAGGCTTTGCGTAGTTTATGGTACCGATAACCCTGATTAAGAAGTTTAGCCGTTAATAATTTATTACGAGTGTTGAAGTCAGTTACATGACTACACATTCTAGCAAATCGAATTAATTGCGAAATATAAACGCCATAGGATGGCGCACGAGGAACATCACCATCCAAAAAAGGAAAATTTACAATCTCAAAATCAAAGTCATCGCGTTTATCATAAATTTTGCACGAAACAAATCCATCTACAATAGATAGATGTAAATCCAAAAACGGGGCCTCGGTATCAGAAGAATTTGCTTTATTTAACTGAAGTTCTAGTGGGTAAATCTGACTGATCAAACCATCAAAATAGGTATTATCAATATTTAATAAATCATCTAAATATCTAGAAGTAGAGCTAAAAGCTTCAATAATTTCAGATTGGTTATCAATGGAAAGCGACAAAATGAAGTCTCTTTCATAATAATACAAGAACAGATCAGCCACAAGAGGTGCGCAATTAGTACCCATCGGAATACCCACAATTTGTCTAAATAACTTAGTACCGAATCTAATATAAATATTGTCAAGTAGAAAGGTGAGGGCATCACACACTTTCTGACATGACCAAAGTGTATAATTCTTATGCTCTTTAGAAGTGAAAAATGCATTTCTGACATTACATGCAAGATAGAGAGAATCTTCTCTGTGAAAAGCCCATTCAATTAAATCATTAAGCTTTTCTTTTATAAGATTATGAGGAAGTGTAGTGTAAAGAGTGGAAAAATCGTAAGTAGACAGACTAGAAGCACGAAACTGTCTAGATTTCAATTTATTTAAAACCTCATTCGAATTTTTTATAGACCAAAACAGATTTCTTCCTGATCTTTCAAAGACTTTATCACAATATTTAATTACATGCGTTTTAATAGCAGTAAGACAGGAAGTTAATAATTTAGAAAGTTCAGTGGTAGTGCAAGAACTAGAATTTGCAATAAACCGTGCTTTGTAAGGTTTTTTATGAAGTTTTGGTAACCAGTATAGCGTAGGAAGCTTGTCTTGGCCTTCGTTAACACACACAGCAAACTTGGTGGCTGAAAGACAAACATGTTTATCTACTATAGATCTCATCAGCCAAAGGCTGAAGTTCATAGGCCTTAGTACCACCAAGCTCCTGCTTAAGCGTGTTAACATAGTGGAGCCGTCACACAACGACGACGTTGTTAGCGGCCTTGTCTGCAGGGGCCAAAACAAACTTCTTATGAAATTCTTGAATACCTAGTTTAAGATGACGTAAAGACGTCTTGGGCTTAGGAGGTAATAAGTTAGTATTTTGAGAATAGAAAGAAATGCGTTTATTCACTAGTCTTAAAATGCTAAGTTTCCAGTCCTTTAGGGCTTTATACTCAACATACTCTCGCTTACACCATCGATTACCGAATTCATTCAAGGAAGCAGCGATTTCATCTCTACATTTACTGAAATCAATTTTAGGAGGAAACCGATATTTCGGTCCTTTAGAAATTATATTCCTTATCCTAGAATCAGGAATAATTTTCAAATTGCCAGTAATTACATGACCAGCAGCAGGATAGCAATACTTTGAGTTTTTACAATCACATGAATCAGGAGTATTAGTATCAATATCAAGATCTGAAACAAGTTTATTGAAATTAAAAATGATAGATCTAACAGGTTTGAAGAATTATAAGGATATCAAAAGTAAAAAAGTTAGTATGATATGTATACAAATCTGAAACAGTTAAATCTTATGAAAAAGTCCAATTTCTTTTAAGTATAAAATAATATTATCAACAGGTACATTTTGAAACAATTGTTGCAAAGTGTCAGCTTTGAAGTATAGGTTACGAGACTGTGAAAAGTCTACACATTCAATTAAGATGTGTTTAACAGTGAATGGCTGATCACATCCTACACAAGAAGGCTGATCATCACCATTAAAACTATAGGAATGAGTAATTCTAGTAGGGCCAATGCGCAGTCGCGTTAAAACTACATCCTCTTTCCTAGAAAACTGTGGAGGAGAGCATTTTGTTCCAACGACCGGTTTAATGGCATGGAGTTTGTTATTGATTGTAAGGTCCCATTCGCCTTGCCATTCCGACAAGATGTATCTGTTGATAAGGGTTTAAAATTTTTGAAAGGAATTTAAAAAACAGACGGATCAAGACTGAGCGATTCCTTTGCTTTCTTGTCAGCATATTCATTGCCGACAATACCAATATTGCTCGGAAGCCAACAAAACAAGATTTGGTGCGTTTTAGAAATTGCATGGTGTTTTTCGATCAGTTTTTGTATTTTAGGATTTTTAGATAATGAATGGTCTAAAGCCTTAAGCACAGAAAGTGAATCAGAAAATATAATTGCTTTTTGTAAAGATGAAGAACTGATAAAATCTAAAGCTAAGTCTATTGCTTTGGCTTCAGCTGTAAAAATAGATGAACCATCTGGAAGGCGCAAGATTTGTGTTTGATTTCAAAATGATTATTGTGCAAACCAAGTAGGTCCTGATCAGACGCCTACTTCTGCTAGGTCTGATCTGGTTCTGCACTTTTTTGCCATTTTGCGTCATATGGGATATTTCACCTTGTAAAAAGTACAAGATCGTTCCAAAATTTGAGGGTGTAAGATTGTGTTTTCTTCAAAATTTATTTTGAAAATATCTGAAGCTTTTTTGAAACAATGTAGGTCCCGGCCAGGTGTCTATTTCTGTTGCGCATGATCTCGGTCTGCACATTTTGCTTAGTGGCTCTAAACGGCATCTTTCACCTTGTAAATAGCACGAAATTTAAGAGTGTGAGATTGTCTGTTCTTCAAAATTTCCGAAATAATTCATGTTCAGTCCCCCACAGAAGCAACTCATTTATTATTTATTTATTTTTATGTTTAATTTGTATGTTTAATTATATATTTTTATAATTTATATTTATTTTGTTTAATTAACACATTTGTTTTACCAAATGGAATCTTCCACCTTATACATAACATTAGTCCATTTCAAAATGTAGGAGAATCAGGTTGTGTGTGTGTGTTTTTTTTTTAACTTATTTGGGAAATGACTGAACTTTTTGTAATCTTTTATAATCTAGGTCCTGATCAGACGCCTTCTTCTGCTGCGCCTGAACTGGGTCTTTTTATTTTTTTTTTACAATTACCATTTTTTTCCATTCAAAAGTTTTAATTTTGAAAATATGTCTGAACTTTTTGCAAACAGTGTCGACAAGTGTTATGCAATCCAAAATTTGTCTTTAAATGTATATTATATGTGTTTATCCGAAGAAATCACTACCGATAAGAGAGACCAATACCGCCATTAATTTATGAACGAATTAACAAAATAAAATCAAGAATAAGGGCCAAACACATGAGCAAAGAGGATTTTGATTGGCCCATGCTCTTTCGTATTCACGGGTTTTATCGTCACTTACCTGTCTTATTCTTATTGGTTGGAATTCTCTCGCATGGAAACGCGTATTGAGTTTACCTAACGCGTTTTGAATAATCTCTTCCATTGGCTGATATACAACGCGTTGCAATCGCGTATGAACGCAATGAACCGCGAATTGAAACGCAAAAAATTTTCACGCACGCAATGCGCGTGTGTCACGCGAACAAAATGCGAAAATGGTTAAGTTCTTCTTAGACGTATCTGTATGTATATATGTAGGTAGGTAGGTAGATAGGTAGGTATCCCCACCCCATGACAACTTTTTTGTGCAGGGGGATATGAATTGTTTATGCGTTTTAAAAAGAACAAAACATTTTAGAAAAAAAAATGTTCCTAAACTGGGATTTGAACTCACAACCCCTTGAATCAGAGTTCTCAGCTCTATCCAGCATACTACAGAGGTTGCAAGTAAACTGGTCATTGCTTTACTTTAAAAACAAATAGGGAAATAAAGGAGGTCATTCAGAGCATATAGTTAACAGTGGCCTCCAGAGTGTTAACAAGGTTTTTCTATGATTTGACCTACTGACCTACTTTTTTATCCGACATAACCCATATTTGACTGTGACTGAGATATTGTTGAGATGATGATTCTGAAAAAGTTTGATGATGATCGGACCAAAACTGTGGCCTCTAGAGTGTTCACAAGGTTTTTACTATGATTTGACCTACAAACCTACCTTTTGACCTGACATGACCCATATTCGAACTTGACCGAGATATTGTAAAGATGATCTTCCGAGCATGATGATCGGATCAAAATTGTGGCCTTTAGAGTGTTCACGAGGTTTTTTTATGATTTGACCTACTAACCTTCTTTTTGACTCGACAAATCCATATTCGAACTTGACTGAGATATTGTCATGATGATCATTCTGACCAAGAATGATGATGATTGGCCCAAATTTCGGCCTCTAGAGTGTTCACAAGAAAAGTTTACGCATGCACGACTGACGACGGCAACGAACGACGACACCGGACATCAGGTGAGGTAAAAATAGTATGCAGTGTTTCGTATAACATGCGCGTTTGGCCTTTTCCTTCGTCACGGGTGATAGTATGGTTGAGTTGTTCTAAAAGATCCTATTTTATAATATGTACTACCTTGAAACTCCTGCTGCGATATTCCTCACTGCAGATGTGTTTTCAAACCAGTTTTAGCTAATGCAACATAATTTAACACCTGGCTGAATGCATATATCCGAAAATTCACGCGAAGTTTACGAAAATCGACCTGTTAGGCGATAACATTGACTAATTTATTCTTTGCATAAAAACCAGGCTCGTGTCGAATTGCAGCAATATATGCGACAAAAAACATGGAAACTGTTTTACGGAAGTTATGATACTGATTACACTTCAATTTAGAAGCTTAACCATGAGGACTTTATCCGCGGAACTTTGACGATAGTTGAGCAGATAAATAGGTGGATATATACATTACCCATAAGAGCTAAAGAGATGGAAAGGGGAAATTAACAATGACAAAAAATTTTCCTGACTGTTGCTAATGTGATACGAAATACAATTATAGTTCGAACAATTTGACATGAGACTGACCTTTATGCAAGGAATATGATAATCAATGTTATCGCTTAATACGTCGGCTTTCGTAAACTTCTCGTGAATTTTCGGCATCTCGTGAATTGCGACCCATTTACCGACCTCTATGTATTGAATAACAATATCGTCATCTCCGGAAAATAACGAAGATAAATATATGCATTCCGTCGGATGTTAATGTATGTTAATAGAGTTCACCAGTCTCAGGTCAATTTGTTCGAACTATAGATATGTATAATTCTAATGCACTTGCGTATGTAACACGGCGTCTGATTGGATAACGTCATGAATTTTCGAGGGTATATTCTGCTATATACTATCGGAAACGTCATCATGTAACGTCACTTTTGTAAGGTTGGTATGTGGTTTTACGTTGTTGACTGTGCTTGCAGATATTGGCAAAGGGAGCAAGTTTGCAAAAAATAAAAAATAAAAAACAAATAAAAAAAATAAAAAAAGCAAGTGAAAAAGTGCATTAGACTGGGGATATCTGTATTTAACATTGTTATTTGGGGAGCTAAATCGTCGGTTTTAAGGTAGCAAATTGCGTATTATGAGGAGACACGATTTAACGGTCGCAAATTCTATTTTACGGCTTCGCTACTACGTCGCCGTAAAACGAAATTTTCGTTAACGAAACCGCAGATTTATCTCCCCAAATTACAATTTTAAATACAGTCATTTCCTAAATCTTATTCCAGTAAAAGTGCTTTCGGTATCAGAAGAATCAACTTTGTTAATCTTTAATGAACTACTGCAAGTTGCTTGAAAAATAGAAGTGGAGGCATAGATCAGGGCATGATACAATTGAACCACACCTCTAATCAGGGACGCCAAAGAGAAAGAAACACAAACATGAAACAACTAGACCCTTATGGAAAAATCAATAGCGGAAAGCCAAAAGGACATTTATATATTCCAAATAATGGCCAACTGGCTATCCAAAACAAAAACAAAGATATAAGTGATACACGCACTCAAAAAGGAACCGAAACAAAAATAAAACGCGACAGAAGAACGGCACTGGAACGGTCAATGATAAGTGAAGACCAGAGACAGACTATCAGGTACCAAACAACATTACTTAAATTTCAGCCATAAGGGGTGTTCAGTTCGTATCCATCTTGTCTAAATAACTTAGTACCAAATCTTACGTAAATATTGTCAAATAGATTTTTGATTATGGTTTTACGGCCCTTTTCAGATTATTTCACTCATATCGAGCCGATTGTTAATCAGAGGTAGGCGAAAATCGAAGTATACGGAGAAAAACCATCTGACCATCCGTTGCACAACTTGGCGTCTCACATATGACCCGAGCGAGGCTCGAACCCACAGCGGTGAGAGACCTAAGGATTAAGAGTCAGCGCTCTTATCCACTAGGCCACGGAGGCCCGTTTATTGTCAAATAGAAAGGTGAGAGCTTCACACACTTTTTCATATGACCATGATGTATAATTTTTAGCTCTTCAGAAGTGAAAAAAGCATTTCTTACATTACATGCAAGATAGAATCTTCTGTATGAAATGTCCATTCCATTACATCATTAAGTTTGTCTTTTAAAAACTATGAGGAAGTGTTCTGTAAAAGGTGGCACAATCATAAATAGACAGACTTGAAGCACGAAGACGTCCGGATTTCAATCTATTCAAAATAGATGTAAAGACAATGATCAGGAATCCATATAATGACCCCACACCTCCTACACACAATTACTAGGGTACCTTACAGAATCCGGACAAGAAACTTTCACTTCACGTCAAATGCTACCTTTGAATAAATAATGAAAACAACAACAGTAAGATCGGTTATACTTTCAACACATCAAAGTATATATTTAATAGTTGAAAATCCCTGCCATATGAATGAGTATTAGTTGTAATAGATGATGGAAGAAGGCTGATAAAATATATTTATATCAAGTTGGCGGTATAACTAGTGCAATTTGACGTGAGACTGACGACCTATATTACCATAATTTCACACCCAACTGAATGCATGTATTCATCTTCGCCGTTTTCAGAAGAGTTGAAATTGTTGGTCAATACGTAGGGCCCGGTTAATGGGCGCAATTCACGAGATGTTGAAAATACACGAGCTTACGAAAAGCGACCTATTGGGCGATTACATTGGCTAAATCTTTTCTACGGTAATTCTCTCCCTTCCGCTGATGTAGAAGCCTCCGTGGTGCAGTGGTTACGCTACTCGCCTTGTAAACAAGGGATCGATCCCGGGCTTCTCCAGACTTTCGGATGAGTCTTTAACCCGAGGTCCAGTCTCCGTATGACCTTAGCTGTTGGTGGAACGTAAAATCAAAACTCACTCACTTCCGCTGATGTGTTCAATTTCTTGCGAAGGAATGGCCGCTTATGTATAGGCCTGCCCATTAGAAATGTGGTAAGGTAAACTTACTGGCTCGATATGATCTTAATAGATTTTAATTAAAAACAAAACAAAACAACGAAAAAGACAACAACAGAAAGGTAAGGAGTGAAGTGTCAGACCTTATTTTTAATTCTTGTATTAATAGCGTGAGATTGGTATATTGACAATTTTACCACTAAAAATAAACTTTTCAGATGAGATGAATGCTGATATTTTTCATTCATATATTGACGGAATTCGTAAGAACCGAATCTAACGAGTACCCGCGATATATGTTCTGTGAAAAGAAATAATAAAATAATGTATTCCCGGTAAACTCGAGTTTTACAATATTAAAGCGTGGTTTAAGAAGTCAAGCTTATATAGGCGTTTTAGCCCCGGCCCCCGCTCATCGGGGTTTGAAAAATATATTGGCGGCATGATACTTCCACGCAGAGCTAAAAGCGACCGCACACGAGTACTGGTAAACTGCTTAGAGGATCTAAGCCTCCCCAGGCAAAGCGGTGCGTGTCGGACCGTCCATGCTTATAGACCCTATTGGTTTCATTGTACGACGGGCTTGAGATGTCATTTCATCTCAATGTCGGGTAAAAGACCCTAAAAATTGGAAGCAACGTCCCGAAAATAACCTAAACAGTGTTGACAGGGCATTAAAGCGCAACTCAAACGAAACTTCTCTGACTCGCAACTGTTTTGATATTTCATATACAGAAAGTTGAGATATTGTTAGCCTATCGAAGCAACGAACACAAAGGTGCCGGTCATTCCATTTTCACGACGCGGCTCATAGATTAATAACTAATTGGTGAATAAAAAGAAATAGCCTCTGCTTATTTTGAGCCACGTTTAGTATAAATGCTTCTTCCGGCATCTGTGCATTCCGAAGACAAACATCAGCCTATGAACTATTTCGTCTCTTATTCAATTTGTCTTTATATAAAAAAAATCAGTCACAAAAATTAAGAAAGTATGCCTTTTTGTATACAGTGAATTTTACCGCCAAACATTCTGAAAAATATAGCCTATGCTTGCAATGATTTCAGTACCCAATTTCGTAAAACCATTTTTCGATATGAAAGGATTGATAACAACTTAAATGTTATACGACAGACTGCGTGCTTTGTAGTAAAACAAATCACGGTTGAAAACTGCGTATTCTCTATTTTATTGCAAGCCGGCGGGTCTGTCCTCACGGGACAGCGAAAGGGTACTTATTTTTTTTTAATGAATGTTGGTTTGTATTTGATTCTCTGTCTCTGGCCGGGCTCACCGAAGTTTAACTGTTGGTTTTCCTTTGGTTCGGTATTTCAGTAATTTCATGCTGTCGAGTCCTCATCGTTGTTTCGTCTAGTTAGTCGTTTGATTTCTATGTTCTCGCAGATGTAGCACTGACAAGCTAGAATACCTCCAGCGGATTGAACAAAGTATTTGTCTAAACCACGATAGAACAAAAGGCGATGATAACGGTCAAATAAAATTGATATAAGCTTCGAAGTGAAATACGTTTTACTGACCGTTCCAAGGCGGATATTCTTACAAGGATAGTTTGTCTTTTTATGTATTGCTTATATCATTTATTTTGATAGCCGTTTGGCCATTTTGTGAGAAAATAATTGTTGTTTTGGCTTTCCGCTTTTGACGTTTTCATTAGGGTATACTAATTACATGTTCATGTTTATTTCCCTTTGGTGTCTCTGTTGGGAGGTGCTGGGTAGTTGTATTCTGGTCATTGTCGTCACATCTATTTCAGGTAAAGATTTCGATATTTCCTTATTTCTGATCAAAATACAGACTGATGGGTCACTTTGGAGGCCGTTCAAATTAATACCTATAATACGATTTATGCTTCCCTCTTTAATTGCACGCCGGTGTGTCAGTCCTCATGTTCTGTGACGGTTTCAGCGTAAAGGCTTACTGAGAATTAGAATTTAATTTTGTGTAATGTTGGTTGGTGTCCGATGTTCTGTCGCTGATCGGGCCCATCTGAGTCTAACTTGGTTTTCTTTTGCTCCAGCATTTCAGTGGTTTCTTGCTGTCGGGTCCTCACCGTTGTATCATCTCTGCGGTTGTTTAATTTTTGTGCTCTGGGAGATGTTGCACTGATGAGTTAGGATGCCTTCATGTGGACTGAACAATTTATTTGTCTGAAATAGAAGTGGAGGCAATGATCAGGAATCGAAACAATCAGCCCACAGCTCCCAACAGAGACACCAAAGGGAAAGTGTGTGTGTGTGTGTGTGTGTGTGTGTGTGTGTGTGTGTGTGTGTTTGTGTGTGTGTGTGTGTGTGTGTGTGAATTCGGGTTAAACGTCGCTTTCAACAATTTTTCAGTCATATCACGACGGTGTCTGGTTGCGACAGGGAGCTTAATGCTCACTTTTATAGTGCTGCCTCACTGAAGTATCATGTCCCAGACACATTACATGATACCACACCCAGTCACATTATCCTGACACTGGGTCGACCAGTCCTAGCCCTACCCCGTAAATCTGAGTGCCAAGCGAGGAGCAGCTAGTACCATTTTTTACGACTTTGGTATGTCGCGGCCCGGGATCGAACCCGTGACCTCCCGTTCCCCGGAGCGGACATTCTACCAACTGAGCTATCGGGGCCGGTACCAAAGGGAAATACACACAAACATAAAACAACAGACCCCAATGGAAACACCAACAGCGGAAAGCCAAAAGGACAGTTACTTTCCCACAAAAGGCTATTAGCCAAAATAAACTAACATAAGCGACACAAACACCCAAAAACCATAACAAAAATAAACCGCGACAGAAGAACCGCCTTGGAACGGTCAGCGTAAACGAATTCCAATGGGGGGCTTAAATCGATTTTACGTTGCCACAATCCTCGCCCTTACTTCCGTCGCGATTTAGATAAATAATTTGTTCAGTCCGCATGAAGGCCTCCTAACTCATCAGTGCAACATCTCTGTGAACACAAATAATCAAACAACCACAGAGATGAAACAACGGTGAAGACTCGAATCGCAACGGAAGTAAAGGCGAGGATTGCGGCCGCGTAAAAACGATTTAAGCCCCCTGCCCCCAGTGAAATTCATTTCACTGACCGTTCCAAAGCCTTTCTTCTGTCGCAGTTTATTTTGTTATGGTTTGTCTTTGAGTGTGGTAATCGCTTATATCTTTTAGTTTTGGATAGCCAATTTGCAATTTTGTGGAAATCTGCTTTCGTCTATTGATCTTTCCTTTATATTCTACTTATTACATGTTTTTATTTCTTTCCCCATATGGTGTCATTGATCGGAGCTGTGGGTTAATTGTTTCGATTCCTTATCGTTGCCTTCACTTCTGTTTTACTCCATAAGCACAAACAACCTAAAGAGCTCTGTTGGAAAGATCCGATAAAGCTCCATTTAAAATAATCAACATTTGAACCACTGCCTTAGGACGATCAGTAGCAAGAACCACTGGCGAGTAGATTTGGATGAATGACGGGAATTAACAAGGATTTTGTTTCATTATTTCTTGTTATTGGTACGTTTTAAGATCATCGAGATTCGCTTCTACATCTTGACAAATGAACTGAATTTGTATGAACATTCAAACAACCTAAAGAGCTCTGTTGGAAAGATCCCATAAAGCTCCATTTAAAATAATCAACATTCAAACAACCTAAAGAGCTCTGTTGGAAAGATCCGATAAAGCTCCATTTAAAATAATCAACATTCAAACAACCTAAAGAGCTCTGTTGGAAAGATCCCATAAAGCTCCATTTAAAATAATCAACATTTGAACCACTGCCTTAGGACGATCAGTAGCAAGAACCACTGGCGAGTAGATTTGGATCAATGACGGGAATTAACAAGGATTTTGTTTCATTATTTCTTGTTATGGGTACGTTTCAAGATCGAGATGTTGTACTTAAATAGTACCCGCAACACAATGCACATGTTGAAATGAAGAAAGACGAAAAGTGTTCGCATAATTATTCTCAATTCTCTTCTATATCTTAACAAATGAACTGAATTTGTATTAACTTGGCCAGGAAATGAAGGAGTAGAGTAACAGGCATTGGTTGGCAATAAAATATCACTGACTAGAGACTTGCCCTCTGCGATTATAAACACTTCAGTACAGAAAAGAAAAAAAACTAATGCAGAAAATTATTACTCATGAACTCCCACGATTACTGAAAACCGCCATATAAGGCCTCCGAAAACAGCAAAAGAAAAGTGTACAAAGCAAAACCATATTCAACAAGATAACCACTTCAGTACACAGGAAGCATATACAAAGACTTAATGTTTTGGGGTTGTTTGTCCTTTCAAGACAATGCCACTTATTTTGAGCCGATCGTTAATCAGATGTAGGCGAAACCCGGATTAATCTGAGAACCTACCTGAACTATCGGTGTATGAAGTTTTCATATGTTTCGAGCGATGTTCTCACCCAAAGCGGTAAGATGTTTCAGAGACATCGCTCTAACCTACTAAGTCATAGAGACCCGTAGATTTTATAGTAATCACGCAATCATTATCATTAGGTAAGCATATGAAACTCATTTTCATTCATGCATCCATATATTTTCATTTCAAAACTAACGAGGTTTGCAATAATTCGAAAGATAACAATGGCTGATATCGAGTTATTGGTATACATCCGAGGAGTATTTTTTTTTATTTGCTTCATAAACCATTTATTTATAGCTCACTTGAGCAAGAAGTGCTCAAGGTGAGCTGTTGTGGTCGGTCTTTGTCCGTCGTCCCTCGGCCGTGGGTCCGTGCGTCCGTCGTCAACTTTTGCTTTAAACGACTTCTTCTCCAAAACTGCTGGACAGATTCTGAAATAATTTCACAGGAATGTTTCTTGCGAGACCCTCTACCAATAGTGCTCAAACTGTTCCGCATGGCTGAACCTGGTGGCCACCAGAGCTAAAAATAGAAAAACCTTTAAACGACTTCTCCTCCTTAACCAGTGGATGGATTTTGAAATTATTTGACAGGAATGTTCCTTGGGTGACCCTCTACCAAAATTGCTCAAACCGTTCCGCTCGGGTGAACAAAATGACCGCAAGAGCTAAAAATAGAAAAACCTTTAAACGACTTCTTCTCCTTAACCAGTGGATGGATTTTGAAATTACTACTTGAAACGACTTCTTCTCCTTAACCAGTAGACGGATTTTGAAATTATTTCACAGGAATGTTCCTTGCATGACCCTCAACCAAAATCGCTCAAACCGTTCCGCTCGGGTGAACAAGATGGCCACCAGAGCTAAACATAGAATAAACTTTAAGAGACTTCTTCTCCTTATCCAGTAGATGGATTTTGCATTTAGTTCACAGGAATGTTCCTTGGGTGACCCTCTACCAAAATTACCCAAACCGTTCCGGTCGGATGAAAAAGATGGCAGCCAGGGCTAAATATTTACAAAAAAACTTCAAACGACTTCTCCTTCTTAACCAGTGGATGGATTTTGAAAATATTTCACAGGACTGTTCCTTGGGAGACGCTCTACCAAAATTGTTCAGACCCTTCTACTTGGGTGAACAAGATGGCCACAAGAGCTAAAAATAGAATAACCTTTAAACCACATCTTCTCCTTAACCAGTGGATGGATTTTGAAATTACTTCACAGAAATACTCTTTGGGTGACCCTCTACCAAAATTGCTCAAACCGTTCCGCTCGGGTGAACAAGTTGGCCGCCAGATCTAAAAATAGAAAAACCTTTACACGACTTATTCTCTTTAAGGATGGATTCTGAAATTACCTCACACGAATGTTCCCTGGGAGACCCTCTACCAAAATTGCTCAAACCGTTCCGCTCGGATGAAAAAGATGGCTTCCAGGGCTAAATATTTAAAAAATCTTCAAACGACTTATCCACCTTAACCAGTGGATGGATTTTGAAAATATTTCATAGGACTGTTCCTTGGGAGACCCTCTACCAAAATTGTTCAGACCCTTCCAACTTGGGTGAACAAGATGGCCGCCAGAGCTAAGAATAGAAAAATCTTTAAACGACTTCTTCTCCTTAACCAGTGGCTGGATTTTGAAATTAGTTCACAGGAATGTTTCTTGGGTGACCCTCTACCAAAATTACTCAAACCGTTCCGCTCGGATGAAAAAGATGGCAGCCAGGGCTAAATATTTAAAAAAAACTTTTAACGACTTCTCCTCCTTAACCAGTGGATGGATTTTGTAAATATTTCACAGGACTGTTCCTTGGGAGACGCTCTACCAAAATTGTTCAGACCCTTCCACTTGGGTGAACAAGATGGCCACAAGAGCTAAAAATAGAATAACCTTTAAACGACATCTTCTCCTTAACCAGTGGATGGATTTTGAAATTACTTCACAGAAATACTCTTTGGGTGACCCTCTACCAAAATTGCTCAAACCGTTCCGCTCGGGTGAACAAGTTGGCCGCCAGATCTAAAAATAGAAAAAACCTTTACACGACTTATTCTCTTTAAGGATGGATTCTGAAATTACCTCACACGAATGTTCCCTGGGAGACCCTCTACCAAAATTGCTCAAACCGTTCCGCTCGGATGAAAAAGATGGCTTCCAGGGCTAAATATTTAAAAAATCTTCAAACGACTTATCCACCTTAACCAGTGGATGGCTTTTAAAAATATTTCATAGGACTGTTCCTTGGGAGACCCTCTACCAAAATTGTTCAGACCCTTCCAACTTGGGTGAACAAGATGGCCGCCAGAGCTAAGAATAGAAAAATCTTTAAACGACTTCTTCTCCTTAACCAGTGGCTGGATTTTGAAATTAGTTCACAGGAATGTTCCTTGGGTGACCCTCTACCAAAATTACTCAAACCGTTCCGCTCGGATGAAAAAGATGGCAGCCAGGGCTAAATATTTAAAAAAAAAACTTTTAACGACTTCTCCTCCTTAACCAGTGGATGGATTTTGTAAATATTTCACAGGACTGTTCCTTGGGAGACCCTCTACCAAAATTGTTCAGACCCTTCTACTTGGGTGAGCAAGATGGCCACCAGAGCTAAAAATAGAATAACCTTTAAACGACTTCTTCTCCTTAACCAGTGGATTGATTTGAAATTACTTTACAGGAATGTTTCTTGGGTGACCCTCTACCAAAATTGCTCAAACCGTTCCGCTAAAGTGAACAAGACGGCCGCCAGAGCTAAAAATAGAAAAACCTTTAAACGTCTTATTCTCCTTAAGGATGGATTTTGGAATTACTTCACAGGAATGTTCCCTGGGAGACCCTCTACGAAAAATTGCTCAAACCGTTCCGCTCGGATGAAAAAGATGGCTGCCAGGGATAAATATTTAAAACATCTTCAAACGACTTCTCCACCTTAACCAGTGACTGGATTTTGAAAATATTTAATATGACTGTTCCTTGGGAGACCCTCTACCAAAATTGTTCAGACCCTTCCAACTTTGGTGAACAAGATGGCCACCAGAGCTAAAAATAGAAAAAAACCTTTAAACGACTTCTTCTCCTTAACTAGTGGCTGGATTTTGAAATTAGTTCACAGGAATGTTCCTTGGGTGACCCTCTACCAAAATTACTCAAACCGTTCCGCTCGGCTGAAAAAGATGGCAGCCAGGGCTAAATATTAAAAAAAAAACCTTCTAACGACTTCTCCTCCTTATCCAGTGGATGGATTTTGTAAATATTTTACAGGACTGTTCCCTGGGAGACTCTCTACCAATATTGTTCAGACCCTTCTACTTGGGTGAACAAGATGGCCACCAGAGCTAAATATAGAATAACCTTTAAACGACTTCTCCTCCTTAACCAGTGGGTGGATTTTGAAATTACTTTTAAATTACAGGAATGTTTCTTGGGTGACCCTCTACCAAAATTGCTCAAACCGTTCCGCTAAAATGAACAAGGTGGCTGCCAGAGCTAAAAATAGAAAAACCTTTAAACGACTTATTCTCCTTAAGGATGGATTTTGAAATTACTTTACAGGAATGTTCCTTTGGAGACCCTCTACCAAACGTTGCTCAAACCGTTCCGCTCGGATGAAAAAGATGGCTGCCAGGGCTAAATATTTAAAAAATTTTAAAACGACTTCTCAACCTTAACCAGTGGATGGATTTTGAAAATATTTCATAGTACTGTTCCTTGGGAGACCCTCTACCAAAATTGTTCAGATCCTTCCAACTTGGGTGAACAAGATGGCCGCCAATGCTAAAATAGAAAAACCTGTAAAGGACTTCTTCTCCTTAACCAGTGGATGGATTTTGAAATTATTTCACAGGAATGTTTCTTGGGTGACCCTCTACCAAAATTGCTGAAACCGTTCTGCTCGCGTGAACAAGATGGCCACCAGATCTAAAAATAGAACAATTTTTAAGCGCCTTCTGCTGCTTAATCAGTGGATGGATTTTGCAATTACTTCACAGGAATGTTCCTTGAGTGACTCTTTACCAAAATTGCTAAAACGGTTCCCCTCGGGTGAATAAGATGCTGTCAGAGCTAAAAATAGAAAAACCTTCAAACGACTTCTCCTCCTTAATGAGTGTATGGATTTTAAAAATATTTCACAGGAATGTTCCTTGGATGACCCTCTACAAAAATGCTCAGACTGTTCCGCTCGGGGAACAAGATGGCCGACAGAGCTAAAAATAGAAAAAACCTTTAAACAACTTCTTCTCCTTAACCAGTGGATGGATTTTGTATTTATTTCAAAGGAATGAGGTTTGAGATTTATAGCTCCGTTGGCCATCATGCTCAGTTAAGCAAACTATTCTGAGCAATTTTATTAGAGGGTCACCCATGGAACATTCCTATATTATTGCTACCTTTTAGAGACATACGTCTTTTGTAAGTTTTGGCCCCCACCCAACAGGGATTGGCTGCAAAGTGCTTCTACAGGAGTATTGGTAAACCACTTTGAAGTTCTTAGCCTGCCCAGGCAAAGTGGCGCGAATGGAACCGTTTAAACCCTATTGGTTTCATTGGGCAGCAGGGTTTGATCCAAAATGACCTCTACTCCTAAACAGGCTAAACAGCCAGACTGATTTTGAATTAATTTCACAGAAATGTTCCTTGGGTCCAACTAAAATTACTCAAACCCTCCACGCCACCATATATTACCTACAATTTCGTTTGTCCACTATGGATCAGGTGAGCGATCCAGGGCCATCATGGCCCTCTTGTTTAGTTTATTCCTCTAATAAAAATCAATATTTTATTTATCTTTCTGATGTTCATGGGATTATGAACGACATCTCTAGTTGGTGAAGGTTACATTAAATCACTTCATGGTTTTATGGATATTAGTAAATTGAAGCCGGCTTCGGTAGCTCAGTCGGTTCGCGTCTGACTGGTGATCAGGAGGACCCGGGTTCGATTCCTGCCTGGGTCGGCAACATTCTTTCGTGGAGATTGATCATGAAATATTTTCTACGGTCATTCTCTCCCTTCCGCTGATTCAAGAAGGGCAGTTGTCAGTTTCTGGCGAAGGAATGTGCACTGTACTAGTTAACCGCTTACGTATAAGCTTGCCCAAGAAAGTGTGGATAGGTAAACTGACCGGCTCAAAAATGACCTAAATAGTGTTGACTGGGCCGTTAAACTCCAATACAAACAAACAAAGTAAATTGAAACACAACTGAAACACAGACGTGTCCTTTAGGGTCATGGATTCCACTGTTAATTTTGAAAATAAATGAGGCTCACTAATGAGGCCTAATATGTCGAAACTAGCTAGTCTGGCAAAGAAAAACGTGTACACTTCATGCTGATCAGATCTGTGATGTATTCTTTGCTTCCAAATGATAACCCTTCCAAAGAACATAACTAACATCACTATAGCTGGTGTACTTTATCATGACTTTGTGTTGAGCTAGAAAGCTTCCATGCGGATCCATTTGTTATTTTAATTTTGCTTGATACTTTACTAGAACTGAGGGCGAGTATAGAAATTCCATAAACTCCGAAGTTGAAGCCCCCAAGTAGTTTTATTACTGTCTACTACTACCAAGTTGGTTGTTCTTTCGCAGTGTCTTGTTTGTTATTTGGCTTTGTGCCGTTGGTTCGTATTTCGTCTGCTTTTGTGTGTGCTCCATTTCACTTATATTGGTAACTTGACACGGCTACCCTCCTAGATTGTGGCCTTTCCTGAGTGACCTTTTCTTACTAGTTTAAAGGAATTCGCGGCGGTCATAAAGTCTCCCTACCCTTCATAATAGCTTCATCATAGTTTATATTTTCTTGTCCTTTAGGGTCATCGATTCCACTGAGGAAATTTTAAAAATATATGAGGGTCATTGATGAGGCCTTATTGTACACTCCATACTTATCAGTTCTGCGGTGTCTGCCTTGCTTCCAAAGATAACCCTTTCATAGAACATATTTAGACTAAAACTCAAACTGAAAGAAAAGGATTTTGATTATGCTGATGTTTTTCAGCTTCTGGCGATTTCAACCTATATTCAGTGACAGATTTAGCCCTTGACGCCACAACAGGTGACATTTATTTTGTTGGAATTAGAGGGATACTCGGTACACCACCAAAGAAAGGGATTCTTGGAATGATTGCTACCACAGGTGCAACATCAGAAATTTACTATCTGGAGACCGATTCGTTTGCCGATATTGCTTTAGATTATGAAAATCGGTAAGTTTTAGTATCATTTGAAAAACAAAGAAAATACCCATATCATTTTCAGTGTGATGCTTTTTCAAAATTACTTCGGCCAAACTGATAAAAAGAAATAGTCCATTGAGATACTTTGTTGAACTGCCTTAGCCAGAAAAGGATATAATCTAGCCAGTTGTTTGAAAGCAGATATGACTTTTACCAATAGTAATTCAGGGCAGTACCAAGCTGCCAAAGGTCGCATAGGTAGATCATGGTTATTTATTAGGGGTGGTTTTACCGCTCTTTCAAGATTAGTTTAGTTATTACGAGCCGATCGTTAATCAGAGGTGGAAAAACCGATGTGCAAGTAGAAAAACTACCTGGCCTACCATTGCAGAACTCGGCGTCTAACATGTGGCAGAATCGAGGCTCGAACCACAGCAGTGAGAGACATAATGATTAAGATTCAGAGCTCTTATCTATTAGACTATGCAGTCCCGTTATGATCATGGTATAATGTTTTATCGTCTTTTAACTGACTTAGTCTAAAAGGGGATATAGTTTGGTAAACAAGAACACCGCATGCGGGTGCCAACGCTCGGCTGCAAAAATTCTAAGTCGAAAAAGGGGTATAACTGTGCCAAAAATATATTGCGGGTTACCTCACCTATTGGAATGTGTTCCCATTTTTCAAAATGAACAACTAGTCCGAGTTTCAAATAAATATGTTCAGTAATGAAAGAGATATTACAAAATGTCCAAGATTTAGCACGACGACGCGGACGACGACGACGCAGACGACGTCAGATCTATGACAATACCTCGTCGTTTTCTTTGAAAACAGCCGAGCTAAAAAATCAAAATATCTCATATAAAGGTAATTTAATGATCCCCATTATAATTTTCTATCAGCCTGTATAATTTCATAAAAAAGCTAAACGGTTGCCTTTGGAAACAAAGAACACATAAAAGAACGAAAATCGGAGACTCGGTTTTATTTAGACTTCATACACAGCAATGCAGTTTGCAAGGCTGTATATGCCTCCTAGCACCGACTTCAGCGGTATTCGATTTTCAATGCAACCAGACTAGGCTCAATGATCCCAAAGGAAAAGAAAATATAATCTGCACTATGATTAAACACGGAGAGACATTTTACAGCCGCCACACGGCACTTAACACCAGCTGCAGTGAGGTAAAATAAAAAGCTAAAAGGTTGACAGTGGAAACAAAGAACACATAAAAGAACGAAAATCGGAGACTCGGTTTTATTGAGTCTCGTCATACACAGCAATGTAGGTTGCAAGGCTGTATACGCCCTCCCCCACTTTTATAAACCTAGTTCTTTGGATATGTTGTAAAAAGGTTTTTCTTTTACAATAATTGCTCAGTCTGCAAAAGGGCAAAATTCATAATAATATGTGGCTTTTATTAATTGATTGAATCATTATCCCGTTGTTATCTTTAGAAACAAATTGCTACGGGGATGAAACATAAACCTAAACAAATCAGTCAAATATCGCCCGACAGTCAGCCGATTTAATCAGTGTCCGATCCCTTAAACGTTATGACATGTTTTGCTTTCCTTTTTTATTCGTGTGTGTGTGTGTGTGTGTGTGTGTGTGTGTGTGTGTGTGTGTGTGTGTGTGTGTGTGTGTGTGTGTGTGTGTGTGTGTTTATCGTCTCGTGAATAACATACGTTAAGGTTTAATCATAAATGATCTTGACGGCGACTTACGATTCGGGCTACGTGTAGTGAACGAGTCTTTGTTACGCAAACTGTAAACCAGTAATCTGTTGCCGATGGAAACACGAGCAATGGAGCTATCAGTAAAGTTAAAAAATAACAAGATTGCTTCTTGAAAAGGAATCCAAAGGAAATGTCCACCGCTTTCTAGTCAGCAGAATAACCAGAGCCGGTGTTTAAGAAACACTTGTCCCCAACTTCTTGAACCTAACATTGCTAGCCCCTAATAGCTTTTGAGAAATCTTGCTTACACAATGAAAATGCTGAACATTTCAAAGGGCCATAAATCAAGAAGATTTTTTCTTATTTCTGCTCCTAGACATAGGTTGTGGATACTCATTAGATCCGCGTCATCGAGGATCCTGATCAAGTGTCCTGGATTATTCGAACAAATTTGCACTTCCTCACAGTTCTTAGGTCGCGTATATAATTTAAATAAAATCGACATGGCGGTTTCAGGGAAAATGTATTTTGAATTGTCTATGTACCTGCAATCCAAGTGACCATGGAAATAGGTCACTAAATGACCCTTACCTTTGGCATCGTAGACATTCAATTTATATATTTTCTTTAATTTCTTAGACCACAATATTTTTCAGAAAGTGCATTTAACCTTTTTTACCAATGAAAAGCCCGAGAAACCAAATTTGACCTTGGCGTTATTTAGGACAGGGTCAACCTGGGATCATTATTTTTACTCAGTAACCCGATGGTACGTACCATTTATCAAGACAATCGGTGGCTCTGGAAAATAAGGTTTTTAAGATAAGTTTGGCAAACATGGCCATCCTAGTCATGTGACTTGGACAATTCGAACAGATTTTCGTTTCGTCACTGTTCTAAGGTTGTATATAAAATTTAAATAAAATTGGCCCAGTGGTTTCCGAGAAAATATATTTTTAAAAGTCAATGGAACTGCAATGCATTTGACCTTGGACCTAGATCACCGAATAACCACATTTTGTACCTATTTCCAAATAATAGACCAAAATATGTTTTGAAAAATGCAATGTCTGACCTTTTCCCATGGGAAAGCCTAAGGAACTAAATTTGACCTCGGCGTTAAATAGGTCGAGGTCAAACTAGCGTTATCATTTTTGCAAACTTGGTAGTGCTCAATCACCCGATCCTACTTTTCAAGTTTCAGGTCAATCGACTTTGTGGTTATTGAGAAAAATATTGTTTTAAGGTTTTTAACCATAATTGGGCATATCGGCCATCTTGAGAATGCGCTCTAGACCATCCGTGCAAAATTTCATTTCTGCTATTGTCAGAAGGCTGCAAATGAACTTTAATTGAAACTGGCTGAGTGGTTTCAGAGAAGAAGATATTTGAAAATGGTTGACGTACGACGACAGGACGGACGACATAGGCCTACTATCTTATAATATGTTCTAGAAAGGGTGATCCTTTGGATGCAAGGAATACACCACAGAACTGGAAAATCTGGAATGTACATGTTTTATGGGCCAGACTGGCTTGTTTCGGCCATTTAGGCCTCATCCGTGACCCTAAGATATTTCCAAAATCCCACAATGGCATCAATGATCCCAAAGGACAAGAAAATATAAACAACACTATGATGTGGGGCAGAGAGACTTTTTACGGCCGCCACACATCCCCAGACACCAGCTGTAGTGACGTCAAATATGTTATAGAAAGGATTATCCTTTGGAAGCAAGGAATACACCACAGAACTTGAAGTTATGGAATGTACATGTTTTCTGTGGCAGACTAGCTAATTTCGGCCATTTAGGCCTCATCAGTGACCCTCAAATAATTCCAAAATTCCGCACAGGCATCAATGATCCTTTGGCTCAGTGCCGCTAAAATGGTCGTAACTTTTCTTGTCAATATACTCGTGCATGTCAAAAATTATCAAAATGTTCTAGCAGTTTGAAAGTGTAACATTTTTCATAAGACGGTGACAATTTGTCTCAGCGGGGCTATTTATATAAAAACCCAGCTATTAAATAAATTGGTTAGGTCTTGTCAATAAACATCTGCATGTCAAAATTACTGAAAGTCAATACCTTGCAAGTCAATATGTCTGCAATCAGTCTGTAAATATTTTACCTCAGTGAGGCTATTTATATAAAGAAATCTGGAATTAAACTAAATCATTGATTTGATCTTGTCAATATACATCTGATTGCAAAAATACTGGAATATACCTTGCAGTTTAATATGTCTGCAATCAGTTTGTGAATATTTTCCTCGGCGAGGCTATTTATGTACAGAAATCTGGCATCAAACAAATCATTGATTTGATCTTGATCATTGATTTCATCTGCATGCCAAAACTAATCATAGTATTCCTAGCGGTTTGAAAGTGATAACGTTTGTGTCAATTAGTGAAAAATATGCCTCTGTGAGGCTATTTATACAGTTTTTAGGCATTTGATAATCTCGAGACTCTTGTCAATATCTATCTGCTGGTCAAAAATCGACAAATTTTTAGTTGTTTGGAAGTAATTTGTCCACAATCAGTTAGTGAAAAGTGTTGGCAGTGCCTTCTGGATCTGTAATAGAGAAGGAACGAAATGAAAGTTGGGAACTGCATTTATTTGTTATCACAAAGGAAAATGGCGTGATTTCTAGGATTAAAGAATTAAATATACATTGTAAACACACAATGAAATAAGGAATGCAAATGACACTCTAGGCACAGCAACCCTTACAGGTGCAGAACGTACCAGTACTGAACAGCACACATTTAATGCTAATTTGAATGCATCCAAATATTCCCATATGAATAACACACACACACTCTCTCTCACACACACACACACACACACACACACACACACACACACACACACACACACACACACACACACACACACACACACACACACACATTCATACACAAACACACATTCATACACAAACAAGATCCAAGGCAATGACTCTTGCTATTGGATTCTTTTTAGAATGCCAACTTGTACATTTAATTTTATGTAATGTTGGTTGCTGCCTGATGCTCTGTCTCTGGCCGGGCCATCGGAGTCTAACTGTTGGTTCTCTTTTGCTCCAGCATTTCAGTGATTTCTCGCTGTCGAGTCTTCACTGTTGTTTCATCTCTGTGGTTATTGGATTTCTGTCTTCTCGTAGATGTTGCACTGATGAGTTAGCAGGCCTTCATGCGGACTGAACAAATTATTTGTCTAAATCGCGATGGAAGTAAGGGCGAGGATTGCGCCACGTAAAGTCGATTTAAGCCCGCATGTGAAATTATTTTCACTGACCGTTCCAAGGCGGTTCTTCTGTCGCGGGTTATTTTTGTTATGGTTTGTCTTTGAGTGTGTGTATCGCTTATATCTTTTTGTTTTGGATAGACGATTGGCCATTTTGTGGGAAAGTAACTGTCCTTCAACTTTCCGCTTTTGATGTTTCCATAATGGTCTAGTTGTTTCATGTTTGTGTTTCGTTCCCTTTGGTTCTCTGATGGGACCTGTTGGTTAATTTTATCGATTCCTGATCATTGCCGTCACTTCTATTTTACCAAGAAATCAGGCATCAGACAATCACATTTGTTAGGTTTCGTCAATATATAACTACATGCCAAATATTATCCAAATATACCAGGTGGTTTAAAAGCTACACTCCATATTCAGTTTCTGGAAATTTTGCATCAATGAAGCTATTTATAAAGAAATTGGCCAATAGGCTATCTCATTAATGGTTGCTTAGGCTGCTAAACAACGTTTCCTCGTTAGGGGAGAGGCAGCTGATTACTATCCTTTCCGTTTAGTTTGTACTGTATATGTAATATTTGGTTTGATTTACCTCTTGTTGCTGTGATGTCGCACTTTCTGGTCACTTTAATTAATATCTCGCTTTGTCTGAGCTCATATGCATTGCAAATCATGGCCACACATACGACAATAATGTTGCTAGACGGTTCTATAAGTTGCGGGAGGATAGGTCAGATACGGATGATGTGCCACTTGCTAGCAGTTTGTTAATATGTTCTATAAAAGGATTATCCTTTGGAAGCAAGTGATACACCACAAAACAGGAAAATATGGAGCGTACATGTTTTCTGGGCCCGACTAGCTAGTTTCGGCCAATAAGGCTTCATCAGTGACCCTCAAAATACTTTCAAAATTCCACAATGGAATCAATGATCCCAAAGAACAAGAAAATATAAACTACACTATGATGTAGGGCAGGGAGACTCTTACGGCCGCCACACATTCCCACACATTAGCTGTAGTGACGTTAAATATGTTCTATAAAAGGATTATCCTTTGGAAGCAAGGAATACACTACAAAACAGGAAAATATTGAGTGTACATATTTGCTGGGCCAGACTAGATAGTTTCGGCCAATGAGGCCTCATCAGTGACCCTCAAAATACTTTCAAAATTCCACAATGGAATCAATGATCCCAAAGGACAAGAAAATATAAACTACACTATGATGTAGGGCAGGGAGACTTTTTAAGGCCGCCACACAGTCCCACACACCAGCTGTAGCGACGTTAAATATGTTCTATAAACGGGTTATCCTTTGGAAGCAAGGAATACACAACAAAAAAGAAAAATATGGAGTGTACATGTTTTCTGGGCCACACTAGCTAGTTTCGGCCAATTAGGCCTCCTCAGTGACCTCATACTTGTAATGAGTAACTTTCGTTCATTCGGCAAAAAGACATACCGCAAAGAACAATGAAGCATCCCCTCTAATTATCGACGGGTTCACATGGATTCCTCACGTTGACTATGATTGCAATTAGCAAATTGAAGAGAGAAGTCTGCACTGGAGTGAAAATGCTTCAAGTTTTACATGAACACTGTGGAAAGTTAACGATCGATAAGGAATGTCACATCCTGCATACATTCATGAAATGGACCAAATAAACATACAATATAATTAGTTTACAAAAACACGAATAGCAAGCCAAGTGAACAGCTCTTTCCCAAAACGATGACAACTCAGATCCCCAAACTTATCATGCGAAACAGAATCTGCAATTTTCGTTTATTTGGTGTATTCTTTGCTTCTAAAGGATCAAACTGTCCAGAACCTATTTACCTTCACTGCAACTGGTGTTGTGTCGTGTGGCGGCCGTAAAACGTCTCCCCGTACATCATTATAGTGCAGAGTATATTTTCTAGTCCTTTGGGAACATTGAGTTCGTCTTGAAGCATTTTGAAAATAGAGTTTCTTTGCTTCTAAAGGATCAAACTGTCCAGAACCTATTTATCTTCACTGCAACTGGTGTTGTGCCGTGTGGCGGCCGTAAAACGTCTCCCCGTACATCATTATAGTGCAGAGTATAATTTCTAGTCCTTTGGGAACATTGAGTTTGTTTTGAAGCATTTTGAAAATAGAGTTCTGCTTAAGCCGGCGCTAGCCGGTATTGCACATTTTAGTACCGGTCATGAACAGACTCAATAAAACCGAGTCTGTTATTTTCGTTTATTTTTTTGTATTCTTTGCTTCCAAAGGATCTAACTATTCAGAACTGTTCTTCTGTGGCGGCTTATGTATGTTGTTGTCTGTTACTGACTGTGTGTATCACTTGTGTCTTTTTATTTTGGATTGCCATTTGGCCATTTTGTGGGAAAGTAACTGTCCTTATGGCCTGCGTTTGTTTAGGTTTCCATTATGGTCTGGTCGCTTCATGTTTGTGTTTCTTTCCCTTTGGTGTCTTTGATGGGTGGAGTAAGTTAATTGTATCGATTCCTGATCTTTGTATCACTTCTACTTAATTATATGTAAGGGTAAAGGAAATTGTCAAAGAAGCAAACAAACAAAAATGTAAAACGGCCACGCAGTTAATCGCAATCAAAGTGGAATGCAACCGCACTGAAATCACCCCCTTGGAACAGTCACTAAGAAAAACTTACCTTTGGTTTTCACTGGAGTTCCGATCATGGTTCCTATGATGGCTTCCTAGCATAGAGATGGGTTATCGCGAACAACAATTTAATAAGTAAATACAACAAAGAAGGAAAGCAAATGACACGCAGTATAACCAGGTGTTGAATCAGAAATACCTTAAGATTACCGGGATGACAAATAACAACCACCATACACGGCGTGCAATAAGAAAAGTAAGCAAATATTAGTAATATTCGTTCACATTTAGTAGAAAAATATTAAATGATAGGACGTTAAATATCTAAGTCTAGTAAAACTTTATAGCACAATAAAGGACGAAAGATGTCCTTATAACGACTAGGCCAAATACTATCGATGAAATAAATGCGTCTGCCTAGTTATTCTTGATTTGTCACAGTCCTGATCTATTGTTGTGTAGCATGAGCTGAAAAAATAGATCTGTACCGAAAGAAGGTCGAACCCGCTTCTATACAGAGGCCGTTCTGTACTGCTAGAGAATGAATAATACACATTATTGCAAGCTTTTTATTATTTTGTTTTCATTTGCTTTCATTTTCGGTATTGTTTAATGACATGAGTTTCGCCGTTCTTTCATCAAAGAATCATCACGTCAACATGACAGTGTCTTCACCCTTCGTATTATCGAGTGTTGCCCGCAATCATGCTGGTTTGTGTTTTAGAATGTAAACTTATACTAGCAAAGGAAATTACAGGACAAAATGTAATTTAAGTTTTCTCTGCCAATTATTCTGACATTTGTAACCTCTTGAGTTACAACCTTTATTACCGCTTGTTAGAAGCCTCTGTGGCGCAGTGGTTACGCTACACGCCTTGTAAACCAAGGGTCGCAAGATCGATCCCTGGCTTCTCCATACTTTCATATGAGTCTTTAAACCGAGGTCCCGTCTATGAATGACCTTAGCTGTTAGTGAGACGTAAAACTCAAACACTCACTGTTATTACCGCTTGTTTGAGTTCTTATCAGAACAGGTTTTACCGCCAACAGCTGTTACTTAACGTACAACTGTTCCACGGTAACATTCCTGTAAAATATGAAAAATTGTATTTTCGTAATGCCCAGTAAGAAAGATACGCATAAACAGCTTACTAGCAACAGCTTACTAGAAAGCATATACACATTTATACATACTACAATATGAAATTCAAAGTTCATATAGAAGTATGTATTAAACTATCCTCAATACATTATTACAGTTGCCTTATGATAGCAAAAACCCTGAAGTATGTCCCATAATAAAATTCTGCAGTCAATATATCTTTTCTAAAGGGGTAAAGGATAAAATCGTGCGAACAACGTATTTGTTTGTATGCCACCGTCACGTAGTGGGGAGGGCATCTATTTGCCCTTGTCCGTATCTAAGTGCGTATGTCACATATTGTAGTACTATTCTTGTCTCCGCAACTCCTCCTACAGTATTTTAGGCAGGGCATTGAAACTTCCAATACAGTTTGGACATGCATTGCGTGTGAACATAAAGGAAACAGGGTTTTGCAGATTTATGCTCCTTTGAACGACACAAACATTTTGGCCATATGTGTTGGTAGCATAGAGGGGTAAATAGTATTGTTCGTGTAACCACAACGCCTACGGTATTGATGTTGGAAATTGAAACTTACAACACAGTTTAGACATGCATTGAACATGTTCATACAGGAATTAAAATTCTGATTCAGCCTGGTATTGCACAATTATGTCCCTTTGAACGAATTAAACATTTTGCCCTACAGTATTTGATGCAGGACATTGCAACTTGCAACACAGTTCAGACATGCGTTGAATATGTTCATAAAGGAAATAGGATTCTGACCCAGTCCCTCATTACAGAATTATTTTCCCTTTAACAACTTAAACACTTTGGCCATATGTTTCTTTGAGAATGTTGCAGCTTCTAGTTTAGATAAAATATATGCCTTTCTAATGCATGCCAAACAAATCTAGTATTAGGCATTTGGCGGAAGCATTCTTCACCTTTAGTGTTTGTCCAGTTATTTTTGACTGTTTGTTTGTGTTTTTGAATTGAGGTTTAACGTCCCATTCAATACTATTTAGGTCATTTTGAAGTTTTTTACCTGACTCTGAGATGAAATGACATCTCAAGCCCTGCCACCCAATGAAACCAATAGGTTTTTAATGCATGTACGGTCCGCATCGCAGCACTTTGCCTGGGCTTAGACCGGTTTTCAAGTAAACGGGTAGTCATGTTGGGGGTCTTGAAAAAACTTAAACACTTTCAGGCTTATATTCGCTGTTATTCGACGAACAGGCGGAAGTGGTACTTTCTACGATATGCGGCGATCAGACTTCAATGGGTCAAATACAGAAGACGTAAAAACAGGTTTTACGCTGTTTTTCTGCCTAGCTGTGCATATGTATGGTGAGTGTTTAAAAATGTTGTATGAATAAAACAATGTTAGGGAGAAATCAGCACACACACGCATGAGCCCATACATATATGTTTGAACAGCTGATAATATGTTTCATTTTTGCAAAAATCCTTGTGTTCACAAACTCCTCCCACAAAGTAGGCTAATCGTTTGAAACTTTGCGGTTGTTTGATCATGGTCTAAAATATGCATTTGCATGAGGTATATAGATGATATTATTCTATTTGAACTTTGTGTGCTCGAGTTTATGGAGTAGTGTATGTCGATTCCGGTTCCCGTGTGTGTGTCAATCCCTTACAAAGTGGACCAATCGTTGTGAGACTTTGCAGATGTTCAACAATATGCATACGCTTTAAAATTATTTGTCTGTGCATGTGTGAAGATAATAAGTAGGATTTTTGATGTTGTTCTGCCAAGCTATGCATATGTAAGGTGAGATTATTAAGATTTTGTATTCATGAATTAAGACTGAGAAGCAATAAGCACAAACGCTCAATAAATATTATGTGTGTGTGTTTATGCAGCTGTTCGTATGTTTTTTTGTGGGCAAAACTCCTTGTCGCATTGTGTTCACGACTTATTTTACAAAGTTTGAAAGTTTGAAACGTTGTAGCTATTTTATCATGGTCTGAAAATACGCATATGCTAATGGTATATTCGTGATATTTTTATTTTGAACTTTGTGATATACTAAGGTAATATAGTATTGTTTGTAGACAGCGGTTACCTTACTGGCACAACACCTTTTCAAAGGTGGGCTAATAATTGCCAAAATTTTGCAAAAGTTTTGTGTGTTTGATTAAAAGTTTAACTTCCCGTCAACACTAATTAGGTTATTTTGGGGACGCTTCGACCTTCTTAGCAGGCGTAGACCTTTTAAACGGATCACCAATACGTATGTGCTGTTGGTTTCAGCTCTGCCTGGAAGCATCTTGCAGCCTAATCTATTTCTCCAATCCCCGTTCATGTGTGTGTGTGTTGTTTTTTTTTTTCGTTCTATTTTTCTCGTTTTCAACTTCGTCAATTTTCTTTCTAAAATAACTCTTTGTAAACAGAAAGTTCGGCCTTTTGTTCGTCTGTCCTCTTATAGTTGTAGACCAGCCTTTCTGAATGTATGTAGGGGTTTCGTTATGGTCTGATGATGTGAATGTGTTTCAGTATATTCAAAAAATTATTTTTGTCACGATTTCTGCATTTGAAACTTAATCATTTTAGAACTCTCAGTATGTGTTTTTGCAGTTGATGGTGTGTATCTTGTGTGCATAACCGCTGTTATAACAGACGATCAATATCTTTGAACTTTTCCAGATGCTTTCGCCATGGCCTAAAGTACCCATTTGCTTTTCACCTTTCCGTGAAATGATTTTAGTTACATGCACTTTTGTCTTGATTTAATCTCAGTTGTTTTTAGTAAAGTTAATATTGTATGCATAGAAAGGGGTTTAAACAAGCCTTTGGTGTACTCGTGTAATTATTTTCGTATCTTTTTTCCGTTTTTAACTGTATGAACCGTTTGTTGTCTATTTTTTCTTGTGATAAATCGTCGAGAAACGGACACTTTCGGCGGCAATAAACACTTGAAAAAATATACCGGCTTTAAAGACACCAAACTGTGCTCTTTATGTGGGCATACAGTAATTATCATCTTTAGGTGAGCATAATAGTTATAGTGTGATCAAACACAAAAACCGGATCTTATTCCTGCACAACTGACGAGGTACCAGTCGTCTAATTAGTGTGTGTATTATTATCACAATCTCAATGATCGTCTGATGCCTTAGCCCCGCCAGGAGCACGAATCATCCTGACGGGCGCTCTGTTCGCCCCGATGCTCTGTTCGCCTAATCTGCGATCCTCCGATGTCCGACTGGACTGTGCACGCCTCTGCTTGGCACCTCGGTCCTATGGATGGGGTGTGGCCTGCTCAGAAGGAACAGGGCGCAGTAGCCATCATATTCGTCATCTCCACACACACATACACCTCACCTTGGCCAGAATAAACACTCGTTTGCGTCCTTTTGAAAATTATTGTTGTTCATATTGTTTTGAAAGAGCGGAGCCCTATAAGTTTTAATGTTTCTGTTGTTTTCTTTTTTTTCAGATCAGTTTATATTCTGGTCTGATGGAACTTATATTTATAAGCTTGATTATTATAACAATGTCTCTGAGTCATCATTCTATCACGACACGGACGGGTCAGCCATAAGGGATATTAAGATTGTTGGGGACTACATCTATTATATCGGCCAATTAGACGGGTAAGTTAATGTGACTAATCTTAGATCACGTGAGTTCATTTTTTTTTCTTCTACATAGTGTACTAGAGCTTTTGAAACCTAATCTTTCTTTTACAAACGGAAAGATAAATAAACGAATAGCTTCTATGGAAAGGTAATCCTTTGGAAGAAAGGACGACAACATAGAACTGAAAACTATCGAGTGGACTAGAACTCCATTATAGTATAGAAACTAATTAAGAAGTAAAGAAAACTCGTGCTTCATGAATGGGAACTCATCAGAGCTAAAGAGTTCCAAGTCCGGCCTACGGCATTTAGCCTAAGTGTGTAGGGAAGTTATTTTGTCTAAGAGAATACATTCGATTATATTAAATTTATGCTATTTTGGGGGCGATTGCCCCATAGTGATAAGAAGAGACTGACTTTTGTCTTACTGCAAAATATCAATTTTGTACAGGAAACCCAAAACGGGTAATAGGTAAACAGTGCAGATCCAGATCAAATGCCGCCTCCTGTGGCGTGTGATATGAGCCTAAGCTTTTTGCAAATAATTTACTCTTTTCAAAATAAACTTTGAAGAAAACATAACGCGTCCCTAAATTGTGAAATGATCTTGTGTCGATATAAGGAAGCAGATTCCATTTAGCGAAAAAAAATTGTTAAAAGTTTTCAGTTATAGAAATATAGCAGAGTCTTTGGTCGGGCCCCTCCGAGTCTAACTGTTGGTTTTCTTTTGCTTCAGCAATTCTGTTGTTGTAAACTGTCGAGTCCTCAACCTTTTTTCATCTCTGTAGTTTTTTGATTTGTATGTTCTCGGAGATGTTACACTGATGAGTTAGGAAGCCTTCATGCGGACTAAACAAAATAAATGCATACCGTGACAGAGGTAAGGGCGAGGATTTAGTCCCCCAGTGGAAGTCTTTCCACTGACCGTTCCAAGGCGGTTCTTCTGTGGCGATTTATTTAAGTTGTTGTTGTTTGTTACTTACTGTGTTTATCACTTGTGTCTTTTTATTTTGGATGGCCATTTGGCCATTTTGTGGAAAGTAACTGTCCTTATGGCCTTCCTTTGTTTAGGTTTCCATTAAGGTCTGGTCGCTTCATGTTTGTGTTCTTTCCCTTTGGTGTCTTTGATGGGTGCGGTGAGTTAATTGTATCGATTCCTGATCTTTGTTTTACTTCTACTTTAATTATATTCTCCCTGATAACGATTGTCATTATCAATAAAGAACTGAGGTAATGGCCAAGTATGACCGACTCAGTTTATGAAGATAGAAAGATAGATAGATAGATAGATAGATAGATAGATAGATAGATAGATAGATAGATAGATAGATAGATAGATAGATAGAAGTTATTTGCGTGATAAAAAAAACTTATCGCATTTCTTTGATGACATACAACTGGCTGGAGCATTTAAGGGCATGTAAATATAACGGGAAGAATTTTAAGGAAATAGTGGGATATGGTAAAATAGTCTCCGGCGGCCTGTGATCGGGGCCTACGCTGTTTGCAAACAGTTAAGCTATTTCCCAAATAGATTTTTAAGAAAACACAACCTGACATCCCTAAATTTTGAAATGATTTTGTGCTTATTTAGGTAGCAGATTTTGTTCAGTACGATATCGGTAATAGAATGTATAGCAGAATTCAATTATATTCGCCCTAGTTAAGAATATATTTATGTCATTTTTGGGGTGTTTCCATCAACAAAGAAGCTATTTATGTTATTTAAAATATCTTATCGCATTTCGTTGACGACGTAAATCTGGCTAGTGTTTTAAGGGCATGCACAATCGAACGAGTAGGATTTTATGGAGAGACCAATCTAACATCAGCGGGTGAGAGGTAAAACTTGTGACTACCGTGGTAATAGAACGTTTCGTGCTGGAGACGTTTTGCCCCAAACTGTCATAAAACCGGGACGTTTTGTCCTAGGTCGCAATTGCTCTTATCCCGCAATTATTCGACTAAGGTGTTCTAAGTTGGAATAGGTAACGGAGAATCATGATGATGATGATTTCGTGTTTAACGACGCGTCAACCCTCTTTGTGGGTCATAAGCGTCAAACGGTTGATGGTTAAACGGCATGAATAATTATGATGATATTAAAAGTAAAAAATCAGAATGATAATGTATAAAAATCTGAAACAGTTAAATCTTATGAAAAAGTCCAATTTCTTTTAAGAATAAAATAATATTATCAACAGGTACATCTCGAAACAGTTGTTGCAAAGTGTCAGCTTTGAAATATAAAATACGTGAGGGTGAAAAGTCAACACAGTCAATTAAGATATGTTTCACAGTGAATGGCTGATCACAACCTACACAAGAAGGCTGATCATCACCATTAAAAATATAAGAATGAGTAACTCTAGTATGGCCGATGCGCAGTCGTGTTAATACTACGTCCTCTTTTCTGGAAAACTGTGGAGGAGAGCATTTTGTACTAACGACAGGTTTAATGGCATGGAGTTTGTTATTTATTGCACGGTCCCATTCGCCTTGCCATTCCGACAATATGTATCTGTTGATAAATTGTTTAAACCGTTAAAAGGAATTTTAAAAGCAGATGGATCAAGATTGAGCGATTCCTTTGCTTTCTTGTCAGCATATTCATTGCCGACAATGCCAATATGGCTCGGAAGCCAACAAAACAAGATTTGGTGTGTTTTAGAAATTTCATGATGTTTTTCGATCAATTTTTGAATTTGAGGATTTTTAGATGATGAATGGTCTAAAGCCTTAAGCACAGAAAGTGAATCAGAAAATATAATTGCTTTTTGAATTGTTGAAGAACTGATAAAATCTAAAGCTAGGTCTATTGCTTTGGCTTCAGCTGTAAAAATAGATGAACCATCTGGAAGGCGCATGGTTTTGTGCGTATCTTTAGAAACATACGCACAGCCAACTTTATCTCCTTCTTTGGAACCATCAGTATAGACTTGCTGGTAATCATTGTAACGTGACTGCAGTACCTGAAAGTTTTGTTTGAGAAGTATTGGATTTGATTCGGATTTTTTTCCATCATGTAAGTCGAACAGAATAGAAGGTTGTTTAATACACCAAGATGGAACTTCGGCGGTTTCATGTTTTTGAATATTTTTAAGGTCGATACCTGAATTTTCCAGCAGTGGTAAAATACGTAATCCAAAAGGTTTGATTGCTGTGGGTTTTGTTTCATACTTATCTACAAATTGAGGTGGAAATGAAATTTTGGATGCCGGGTTAGATGGATTTGCAGCAAGTCTGATAGCATACTGAAGAGAAAGTTTCTCTCTGCGCGAGGTTAAAGATGGTTCACCTGCTTCTACATAAAGGCTTAATACGGGAGAAGTACGGAAGGCTCCCATGGCCAGACGAAGGCCTTGGTGATGGATAGTATCCAAGGATTTTAAATAGGACTTTCTGGCAGAACCATAAACAACAGACCCATAATCTAATTTAGATCTTATTAAAGACCGGTAAAGATGTAATAAAGTATACCGATCTGCTCCCCAACTTGTATGAGCTAAAACTTTCAAAAGATTCAAAGCTTTTAAGCATTTCGCTTTAAGATATTTAATATGTGGAATAAAAGATAACTTTTGATCAAATATGACCCCAAGAAATTTGGCTTCTTCAACAACAGGAATTTGTGATCCGTATAAAAACAGGGAAGGATGTTCGTGTTTCTTCCGTAGTTTACAAAAATGAACACACTGCGTTTTCGACTTGGAGAACTTGAAACCATTTTTATCAGTCCATTCTTCTATTCTTTTTAAATTTTGTTGTAACTTTCGTTCAATTGTTTTCATATTTTTTGAACGGTAACATATACAAAAATCATCAACATACAATGAACAATCAGTTTTGTCGTCCAAACATTGTACAATATTGTTTATTTTGATGTTAAATAGCGTAGTTGAAAGAATACTACCCTGTGGGACACCCTGTTCTTGATCATAGAAATCTGACAGGGTAGACCCCACACGCACCTGAAACATGCGCTCCCCTAAAAAGCTTTCAATAAAACTGGGAAGTTTTCCTCTTAAGCCAATGTTATGTAGATCTTTCAATATTCCATAACGCCATGTTGTATCATATGCTTTCTCCAAGTCGAAAAAGACAGCCACTACGTGTTCTTTGTTAATAAAAGCATCTCGTATAAATGTTTCTAGTCTTATTAAATTGTCATTGGTACTACGTTCCGAACGAAAGCCCGATTGATATTCTGAAAAGAGGTTGTTGGACTCTAAGTACCAGACTAATCTCTTGTTTATCATTCTCTCCAATGTTTTACACAAACAACTTGTCAAAGCTATCGGACGATAATTTGTAGGTTCTGCATGATCTTTCCCTGGTTTCGGAATTGGTACAACTGTAGCTACACGCCAACTCTCAGGACAGACCCCCGTTTCCCAAATATTATTAAAGATATCTAAAAGTGTTGTAAGAGAACTTTTTGGCAGATGCTTAAGCATCTGATAATGAATTTCATCGGGGCCGGTTGCCGTATCATGTGATTTTTCAATGGCTTCAACGAGTTCGGATAAGTTAAATGGTGTGTTGTATTCTTCGTGATTAAGGGATTTGAAGTTAAGTTTTCTTTTCTCCTGGTCCTTTTTGAAATTTCTAAAAGTGTCAGAATAATTACGCGATGATGAATTTCTCAAAAATGTGTGACCAAGAGTATCTGAAATATCTTTTTTTGTTGAAGCTATTGTGTCAAATTCAGTATTTAAATGTGTAAAACTAGAAGACTTTGTTTTTCCTGAAATTTTTCGTACCATATCCCAAACCTTTTTAATGGGGGTTTTATAGTTCAATTTGGAGACATATTCTCTCCATGACTTTCGTTTGGAAGCTCGGATTGTTCGCCGAGCTTTAGCTCTAAAAACTTTTACGTCGTTGAGCTTTTCTGAAGTGGGATTTTTGCAGAACTTATTTAGAGCCTGTTTACGCTTTTTAATAGCTTCTTTACAGTCATTATTAAACCAAGGCTTGCTTTTCTTAGTATTTGTGGAGGTCTTTGGAATGCATTGTTCTGATATATTAATAAGTGTATCTGTGAAATCAGAAACAATGTCAGATGATTCATTTAAGTGATAAACTGATAACTCTTCTTCACATAAATTATGGAACAACTCCCAGTCGGCCCTACTCATCCTCCATCTCCGGCCACAGCCCTCATCCGGCCCGCCTACGCTCTCCATCACAACAGGAAAGTGATCACTTCCGCACTGATCATCATGAACAGACCAGTCATAGTCCAAGAAGAGAGATGGGTGACACAAAGAGAGATCTAAAGAAGACAAATGACCTGTCGCAGGGTGAAGGTAAGTATAAGATTTATCATTCATCAAGCAAAGATCGTTCTTTGCAATAAAATCTTCGACAAGTGCTCCTCTGTTATTGACATCTTTACAGCCCCATAGAATATTGTGACCATTGAAGTCGCCAACTAAAAGATATGGCGATGGAAGTTGACTCAGCAATGAGTCAAGATGTTCGGGCTTTAAAGAAAATGAGGGTGGGATATATAGAGAGCAAACTGTAGTTTCTTTATCCAGAGAAACCGATACTGCTACAGCTTGAAGGTCGGTTTTTAATTTGATCTCTCTTTGTGGTAAACATGATTTAACAAAAATTGAGCTGCCACCAGATGGTTTGTTACCATCAGAATAGATATAGTTGTATGTATTGAAACCCCTGACATCTATGTTGTCATCAGTTTTTAAAAAAGTTTCTTGCAAACAAAACACCGATGGGGTTAGTAGCGAAATAAGTAATAAGAGTTCATTATAATTTGATTTAAGACCTCGACAATTCCATTGTATTATTTTGTGTTTTAAATCCATTTTAAGGAGAGATATTTAAAGACTAGAAACTATTATGGAGGTGCAATTGGTGATATAGATCTGCTACCACCATAACGGAGAATCAAGTTACAACCATTTTATTCATACTTTATGAATATAGGGCATGGTGAAAGATACCACTTTAGAAACAATTTGCAACAAATTCTGATTGCTTTGTTTCTGATGTTCTTGTAAACAGGGATATATCATTTTTAAATATATATAGTTTAAATACTTGCAAGATATGACAAAAATATAAGTTTTTTTTTTCAAAAATGGAAATTAATAGTAACAACAACAACAGTGAAAACAATTTTGATCGCCAAACAATCCCTCAGTACCAGCTGCAGTTAATGTCTTCTGTTAAGATTTTAACTTTGGATCGAACAATGCAAACCGTTAAGTCTACAAATTAGCTAGTTTCATCAAATTAGGCCTCATCACTCCCAATATATTCTAGCCTCATTTGAACTACTATATTCTTTAAGCCTGCTTTTTAAAAACTACTAACCAGATGCAAAATTAGCCTAACGCTATCCAAAGATTACAACCATCGCCCCATCTTCATTGTCGGTGCTTTGATTAAACTCAATTATTGTTATACGTATTTTCGAACTTCATAGGGCTTTATCGTTTCCAAGCATTCTTAAGTTTGTATACGAAAGCTTCTTTATACGTCGTTTCTGACAATAACCCCTGTTGCAGAAATTACCATTGGTATAAGATAAGTAGTAATGACGTTGGCAAAATTTAGAAACTGTTTGGCTTAATTTATGATCCTCCACAGGTTAAGACCTTTTAATGAACATCCCGCGAAATAGAAGTGAAAACAGTGATCAGAAATCGATACAATTACCTCACATCTCCCATCAAAATTACAAAAGGGAAAGAAATACCAACACGTGTCAGCATCACCATAATTAGCACGTAACATGCGGGAAGCCCGAAGGACAGAGTCTTTTTGCCGAAAAAATGACCACACGGCTATCATTCTAGAGCAGTACATTCATGCAAAGACAAACTAAAAAAGTAAACAACATCAGAAGTACTTCCTTGGGATTGTTAGTAAATATTTTACTGAGGGTGGTAGGCAGGGCTTAAAACTAGTTACATCCCCGTACACCCATCATAGTGCAGATTATATTTTCTGGTCCTTCGGGATCATTGGGTTCATTTAGAGTCATTTTGAAAAAAGAGTTCTGCTTAAGCTGGCGCTAGAGGGCGTAGCCGGTGTTGCACATTTCAGTACTGGTCATGAACAGACTCAATAAAACCAAGTCTGCTATTTTTATTTTATTTGGTGTATTCTTTGCTTCCAAAAGATCTAACACTTCAGGACTTATTTAACATGGCCACGATTCTCATCCTAGGTTCTGTCGTGATTTAAAGAAATAATTTGTAAAGGATTGATACCTCATCAGTGCAACATCTTCGAGTACATAAACATCAAATGACTACGGAGATGAAAGATTGATAAGGACTCGACGGAATGAAATAACGGCGATGCTAAAACAATCAAAAACCAAAAGTAAGACTGCCGTGAGGCCGACATGAGACGGAGCATCTGTTAACAACTAACATCGGAAGCAAGGGGTCGCCGATTCGAGTCCGATTCCGGTCGCATTTTTTCAACTTCTTTTCTCCAAGATTTATGTATATACTTATAAAGTTTATTTAAGTCTTAAGGCCGGAGCTGTGATAGAGTCTGGGTCCTGACCCACAGCCGTGCGATTAAAGAGAGAAGCAAAGTTATCAACCATGATTGGGTAAGCTATCAATTATGCAGTTTGTCTTGTGACTGGGCTTCATGATGCTCCCATGCCGTGCTGAAGCCAACCGCACAGATAAAATGGCAAATCCAAAGGTCCAAAGCAGAATTAAAGCAGTTATCAGAAACCGATACAGTTAAACTACAGCTCCCATCAGAGACACCAAAGGGAAAGAAACACAAACATGAAATAACTAGACCCCAGTGGAAACTCCAACCGCAGAAAGCCAAAAGGACAGTTACAAAATGGCCAACCGGCTATCCAAATAAAAAAATATAAGCGACACACACACTCAAAGAAAAATCATAACAACAATAAACCGCGACAGAAGAACCGGACAAAGCTTAAGCCTGCCCAGGCAAATGGTGCTAGTCGGACCGTCCCTGTATACATTTATAAACGCTATTGGTTTGTTTGGACGATAGGACTTGAAATGGCATTTCATCTCAGTGTTGGATGAAGTGCCACAAAATTAGAAGCAATGTCTTCAAAATGACCCGAACAGTGCTGACCAGGTCGTTAAACCACCATTCAAACAATTTTGTTGTACCCGATCTTTTGAATGGGAGAACACTTTTACGAAATTGGGTTCTGAAATCGTTGAAAGCATATATTTTAATTGATTATATAAGTTAACATAACAATCAGGTTTCGAAAGTAGAAGTTAGTTAAACAAAGATCAGGAATCGATACAATTAAAGTCCTTCACCCATCAAAGACACCAAAGGGAAAGAAACACAAACATGAAGCGACCAGACCATCATGGAAATTTAAACAAAGGAAGGCCATAAAGACAATTTCTTTCCCACAAAATGGCCAAATGGCCATCCAAAATAAAAAGACAAGTGATATACACAGTAAGTAACAAACAACAACATAAATAAACCGCCACAGAAGAACCGCCTTGGAACGGCCAGTGGAAAGAATTCCACTGGGGGCTTAAATCGATTTTACATGGCCATAATCTTCGCCCTTACCTCTGTTGCAGTATACACTAATTTTGTTTAGTCCGCATGAAGGCTTCCTAGCTCATCAGTGTAACATCTCCGAGAACATACAAATAAAAAAAACTACAGAGATGAAACAAGGTTGAGGACTCGACAGCATACAACAACAGAATTGCTGGAGCAAAAGAAAACCAACAGTTAGACTCCGAGGGGCCCGACCAAAGATGGAGCATCAGGCGCCAACCAACATAAAGAATACTAAAATAAAATAAAATTCCATTTATGTTTTTACGCTGGAACCATCATATAATCCTAGGCCCGACCCACCGGTGTGCAATCAAAGAGGGAAGCAACGTTTCCAACCGTTATTGGGTTAACCACCATGCATGCAGTCCGTTTAATAACATTTATGTTGTACCCAATCTTTATATATCGACGAACAATTTTACGAAATTGGGTACTAAAGTCAATATAGGCATGTATTTTTCTAAATTTATATACTAAGTTACCATAGAATTCGGGTTCCAATAGGCCTTGTTGCAGAAGTGTTTTAAGTCCAACATTGAATTTTGAAACCAAATCAGAATGACGTCTATAAAACTTAGAAAAGGCTTTACGTAGTTTATGATATCGATACCCCTGATTAAGAAGTTTAGCGGTTAATAATTTATTACGAGTGTTGAAGTCAGATACATGACTAGACATTCTTGCGAATCGAATTAACTGCGAAATTTAAACCCCGTACGATGTCGCACGAGGAACATCACCGTCCAAAAAAGGAAAATTTACAATCTCGATATCAAAATCATCACGTTTATCATAAATTTTGCAAGAAATAAAGCCATCTACAATAGATAAATGTAAATCCAAAAAGGGGGCCTCGGTATCAGAGGAATTTGCCTTGTTAAACTGAAGTTCTAGGGGATAAATCTGACTGATCAAACCATCAAAGTATTGTCAATATTTAATAAATCATCTAAATATCTAGAAGTAGAGCTAAAAGCTTCAATAATTTCAGATTTGTTATCAATGGAAAGCGACAACATAAAGTCTCTTTCATAACAATACAATGACAGATCAGCCACAAGAGGTGCGCAATTCGTACCCATCGGAATACCCACAATATATCTAAATAACTTAGTAACGAATCTAATTAAATATTGTCAAGTAGAAAGATGAGGGCATCAGACAATTTCTGACATGACCAAAGTGTATAATTCTTATGCTCTTTAGAAGTGAAAAATGTATTTCTGACATTACATGCAAGATAGAGAGAATCTTCTCTGTGAAAAACCCATTCAAAGGCCTTTTTGACGAAAAGATTTAAATCTTGTACTTACTCCTCTCATCAAACTTTGAGCTGAAATTTGTTTTGCATATAATTCCATGATTGAAAATGAAGGTATGGTTTCTACAATCAAAATAAACAAAGACGTGAAGGCAATGATCCGGAATCGATACAATGGACCGTTAGCTTCCATCAGCGACACAAATTGGAAAGAAACACAAATGGGGGATATTTGACTTTTTCAGTGCAGGATCGAATTTAATTTAATCGAATGAACATCATAGCTGAAAATATCAGTTTTGGTGTTCATGAGTGAAATAAAATTTCATCTTGCACTGAAAAAAATCAAATTTTCTGTTTCTTACATGCTTCAAAAGGCAATATTTAGCTTTTCTAATTGCGTAGCTCACACTCGGAGAAAATTTCCTTTGTCACTGGTCGTTTCGCGTCGATTTACTGGTGTCCAACGTGTTAAGTGGTTATAATATATGGTGTAAACTGAAAATGTGTATCTGAGAAATAGACTGGGATAGCATTATTATGAATGCTTATTGAAATTACTGAGACAGTAGTTTCACAAAGAAGTTGCGGGCTGGTCTAATGTCGCGCGAAAAAATACGTGACGTCAGCGTCGAAAATGACATCATTAGCATCTTCGTCACGCAAGAACGGGCTAAGCGTAAACTGGAACACAGACCATTACTTTTCAATCATCTAACAAAGATAAAACTGAAAACAAAATAAGATTTTAAGAAAAAAGTAGTCCCAAACAGTGAAAAATAAAAAAATCGTATTTTCACTGTTTGAAACAGTGAAAATATCGATTTAGATTTCACTGATAAATATCTATCATTCATTGAAAAGCATGTAAGAAACATGGAATACCAAGGCTCTAATGCGGAAAGCCAAAATGACAGTTACTGTCCAACAAAATGGCCAATTGGCAATCCAGAACAAAAAAAATCTAAGCGATACACACTAGAAGACAAACTATAACAAAAATAAACCGCGACAGAAGAACTGTCTCGGAACGGTCAGTGAAACAAATTTCACTGCGTGTTTGTGTGTGTGTGTGTGTGTGTGTGTGTGTGTGTGTGTGTGTGTGTGTGTGTGTGTGGAGGGGAGGGGGGGGTCGGGGGTGCTTAAAGCTATTTTTCGCGGCCGTAATCCTCGCAATAACAAAACACATTTAGATTACCTTTGGGACTGTCCAGACGATGTCTTCTCTGTGGAGTGGATATAAAATATTGAAGAATGTTTGGAGCAAGAATGAGAAAACTGTGACTAATCTCTGCTGAGGAAAATGCAACAATGTTCAACTGCCTCTTCATTTTTGGGCTTGTTTTCTTAATGCAAAATGTTTCCACTTTGCAAAGATGGTTTGTATTACTTTCAATATATTCGCATATTTTTGCTCCCCGAAGGGAGAGCATATGGTCGCCGCTTTGTCCGTCCGTCCGTTACACTATATATATCTAAAAGTATTTAAGGTAATTAAGTTAAACTTGATAGAGGGCAATGAGGGAGACCGCTAAATGCAAGAAACATAACCCTGTTACCAGTATTTATGGAGTTATTTCCCTTCTTAACCTTTTCAATGAAAAGCTTGTCCGGAGCATATCTCTGAAAGTATAGAAGTGTAGATTGCAATAACCGAAACAAAATCACCAGTAATTTCCCTTCTTAGTTCTTTGCTATATTAAGCTTGTCCGGTGCATATCTCTAAAAGTTTTAGAGGTAATTTAGTGGAACTCGATACACTGATACGGGGCCGTAAGAGAAATCGCAGAATGCAATATCCATAATAGTATTGAAGGCAGGAATCGATACAATTAATCCACAGCTTCCATCAAAGACACCAAAGGGAAAGAAATAGGAATATGAAACAACAGACCCTAATGAAAACATCAATAGCGAAAGGCCAAAAGGACAGTTACTTTCCCACAAAATGGCCAATTGGATATCCAAAACAAATCATATCAGCGATACAAGCACCCAAAGACAAACCATAACAAAAATAAACCGTGGCAGAAGAGCTGCCTTGGAACGGTCAGTGAAACGAATTCCACATGAGGGCTTACATCGATTTTACGTGGCCACAATCCTCGCCCTTACTTCCGTCGCGATTTAGACAAATAGATTGTTCAGTCCGCATGAAGGCCTCCTTACTCATCAGTGCAACATCTCCTTGAACACAAAAACTCAACCAACCACAGAGCTGAAACGACAGTGAGGACTCGACAGCAGTAAACCACTGAAATGCTGGAGCAAAAGAAATCAACAATTTACCCTGCCAACGGTATTTGTGGAGTTACTCCCTTCTTAATAAGGGTCCACAATTACTTCCCTTCTTAATTAGGGCCCACACAGTAGTTTGGGTGCCCTACCTTGTTAGCCAGTTTGTCACATCTAAACCAAGATATTTAACCGGTCATAACTTCAAATGTAGTATCCCTACTCTTATGAAACTTCACACTCATACTAACGATCACAAGACCACCATTCTGACAAAGAGTCAGAACTATATATTCTTAGCTTTTGTTCGTGTGTTTGTCACTGCTTAAACAAAAATCTTAACTTCGGTCATAAAAAGTATTTGCTTTTTATATGTTAATGATCTGATCGGGAACGTCAAGTTTTCTGTAAGGCTTCTCGTCCTACCTAGTTTGAGACCTATTTACAGCTGTAGTAGAGAAATGAGACATATAAGGAAGTTTTGACCCATCAGTGTTACCGCTGACCCAATCATACAACGTATCATCCATACACTAAGCTTCAGTTTTCCATGTGAAAAAGTACAATGTCAATCATTGCCAAAGTACACATTTGTGTGGATTCATCAATCAACGTAACATCTGACTCTTTCTCTATTAACTAATCATCTGAAACCAAGCTTCTCCGCTCGACACAACCTGTACACCCACTATCTCTTATAAGCCTCCGTCTAATTATGAACCAACCCTATTGCCCTCGCTAACCTGCCTTTAATAAGTAACAAACACCTTCCAAAATGTCCTTATTACCCTCCCCATCCTAAATCAACGGACCATTATCCTTATCTTCAAAAATACTTCCAATCTCCTCACCTTTAGGTGTTTGTGTCGCTTGTGTTATTTTAGTTTGGATAGCCTCTTGGTCATTTTGTTGGAAAGTAACTATCCTTTTGGCTTTCCGCTGTTGGTGTTTCCGTTGGGGTCTGTTGCTTCATGTTTGTGTTTCTTTCCCTTTGGTGTCTCTGATGGGAGCTATGGGTTGATTGTATCGATTCCTGACCATTGCCTCTTCTTCTATCTTCTATAACGAAACTTAAATCCGCGACATGTCACATCAAAATTCTTTAATAGGGCATCCTTTAACGTAATCCGCCACATCGTCATTTGATAACATGTCACATACATCAAGTGTGCACCCTTTAAGTAATGCAAATAAATACGCGACCCAAACGCTCTTATCCCATTTGTAAGCCGTAGCATATTTCTCAACATATTATTCAAAACTAAGTATCCCGGGCATGTGCCACCTTTTTCAGCCTTTTGTCGTCCCAATTCTAGCTCGAGCTTTGCTCGCTGCATATCTGACCGATTCCTAAAATTTTGACGCTGCATCACAAAGTCATGCCTTATATTTTCCATATGGGCTTCACTAATCCGTTTTGCCTCACTTTCGCTTTCAATGCGTGCCATTTCAAGCTCCTTATCAACATTCAACTTAGCTAGTTCATGTGTTCTTTCCTTTCCTTTCTCTTTTCTTACCATTCCTTTTCTGTTTTGTTTCAAAATTCAATATTGGACTTAAATCTCTTCTGCAACAAGGTCTATCGGAACCCGAATTTTATGGTGACTTAGTATATAAATTCAGAAAAATATATAACCGCAATGACTTCAGCACCCAATTTCGTAAAATCATTCTTCGATATAAAAAGATTGGGTACAACATGGATATTATACGACAGACTGCATGCATGGTAGTTAACCCAATCACGGTTGGCAACTTCGCTTCCCTCTTTAATTTCACGCCGATGGGCCAGGCCTCAGACTCTATGACGGCTCCAACGTAAAGGCTTATTGAGAATTAGAGAGATCTAATGAAAGGTAATGTTGGTTGGTGCCTGATGCTCTGTCTCTGGTCGGGCCCATCGGAGTCTAACTGTTGGTTTTCTTTTGCTCCAGCATTTCAGTGGTTTCTTGCTGTCGAGTCCTCACCGTTGTCTCACCTCTGTGGTTCTTTGATTTTTGTGTTCACGGAGATGTTGCACTGATGAGTTTGGAGGCCTTCATGCGGACTGAACAAATTATTTTTCTAAATCGCGATGGAAGTAAGGGCGAGGATTGTGGCCACGTAAAATCGATTTAAGCCCCCCAGTGGAAATCTTCCACAGACCGTTCCAAGGCGGCTCTTCTGTGGCGATTTATTTATGTTGTTGTTTGTAACTTAATGTGTGTATTACTTTTGTCTTTTTATTTTGGATGGCCATATGGCCATTTTGTGGGAAAGTAACTGTCCTTATGGCCTTCCTTTGTTTAGGTTTCCATTATGGTCTGGTCGCTTAATGTTTGTATTTCTTTCCCTTTGGTGTCTTTTATGGGTGGAGTAAGTTAATTGTATCAATTCCTGATCTTTGTTTTACTTCTACTTTACCCTTTCCTTTTCTTTTATTTCTGACCTTAACATTTCTTAACCCCTTTGTTCTTGCCTTTCTGCCCTCTCAATATCTTGCTGCTGCTTGACAAAATCTTGCAAATAACTCCTCTCGTAAACTATCTCCTTTCTCGTTTGCATTAAACGCTACATTATTGATAACGTAAATCTTCAGTTACTAAAAATTCTGAAAACACATCAATTATGATCTGTGATAATTGCATGGGCTTAATTAAAACGTTAAGATATGTGTCATACACGTTACTCTAACTAAAACTTAAGTTATTAATGCGCATGCGATTTGAAATCGCAAGTACTCTCAGTGTAAAGTATAACGTTACTTACTGATAGGCTAATATGACGTCATTAGTTGACGAAGTTTATAGCAAATGCCATCACATTGCAAAACTCAGATCATAACATGTTACCATCAGTGTTTCTATTACGCCATACCTAATTTCAAGCCACAGCGTATGTGTAAACGTTACCGTAAGGTAAATGTTAACGTCAGGAAAGTGTTACTATACCATAGTGTAGTTTATATTTTACTTTTGGTCCTTTGTGATCTGCGTGAATATTCTGAGAAATCAGAAATAAATTATTGGTTTAGACTCATATTCTAGACAGGTTTTTAATTATTTGGATCAAATTTTTATTTATATCAGTCTTTGTGTCATGGTGCCTGATGCTCTGTCTCTGGTCGGGCTCATCCGAGTCTAACTGTTGGTTTTCTTTTGCTCCAGCATTTCAGTGGTTTCTTGCTGTCGAGTCCTCAACGTTGTCTCACCTCTGTGGTTCTTTGATTTTTGTGTTTACGGAGATGTTGCACTGATGAGTTTGGAGGCCTTCATGCGGACTGAACAAATTATTTGTCTAAATCGCGACGGAAGTAAGGGCGAGGATTGTGGCCACGTAAAATCGATTTAAGCCCCCAGTGGAAATCTTCCACTGACCGTTTCAAGGCGGCTCTTCTGTGGCGATTTATTTATGTTGGTGTTTGTTACTTACTGTGTGTATCACTTGTGTCTTTTAATTTTGGATGGCCATATGGCTATTTTGTGGGAAAGTAACTGTCCTTATGGCCTTCCTTTGTTTAGGTTTCCATTATGGTCTGGTCGCTTAATGTTTGTATTTCTTTCCCTTTGGTGTCTTTTATGGGTGGAGTAAGTTAATTGTATCAATTCCTGATCTTTGTTTTACTTCTACTTTGTATCGACTGCCTATTCGAAATTCGCAAAATTGCAGTATGTTCCCTCTCGCTTTCTGTGCCGGATCATTACAGGATCACTGATGAGGCTTAGCCGAAACTACGTAGTATGACCCATCTTCTTTCTTATGAATGTTTTCATTGCTCTTAAAGGAACTCATTTTTGATTTTTATTTACTGTCAGAACAAGGTAGGTAAGATCAATTAGTAACTCAAGTTTAACTAAGTAGAATGCCGGGTAATACAATTAAATGGGTTATACGTAAAATTTTCGTCACCAAGGAAAAGCGAGGTTTGCCTTGCCTTCCTGCTCAGAAACTTTGAACATGTCATTATCCATTTAATTGAATACATGGGTTTCGCACTTCATCAACACAGGAAGGAAGATTCAAGTTAATTTCCAAGTGTGACAATACTACTATATTAGAGAGAGAAAAAAGGAGTGATGGTATTGTCTAGAACAGTTGATGTTTAGAACATCAACGTGCTGTCCGATAGCCGGCAATACCCCTCAGAGATCAACCTTCCCACTTCCACGACAACACCATATGTTACATGTAAGGTTACGGCGACGACCAGGGGTGATCTCTGACAGGTATGTTATAATAGAAGACATAAATTATTAACAATAACTATATACAACAATACCAACACTTAACACTACATTTGTTTCTATAACATTTCACAGCGCTGTCCCGAATGCAAAAATATGTTTTTTGCTCGGGATTGTGACGTGAAAATTATATAGAAACAAATAACACAAAGCACACGAATACAGGAAAACCAAGCAAACCAAAGCTAAAAAATATGCCGGCAAAAAAAGATAAGTCCACATTAGGTGGACCTTGTTATTTGATTAGTGAATTGGTTTTCCGGTTGAAGAGAACGAATTCGATTCAATTATCGAATCTCACTAGAACGTATATCATTATATTGACATCAGGTCCTAATCAACATTTCTGGTCATCCTGTGAACCCGACGAAATTCTAAAGCCTTGAGAAGCCAGTGATCAAAACTACGACTCCAGTAGGTAGATCGCCTCTCAAAGGACGACGTCGGTCCGCGATCTAGGTTTTGCCCGCATTTGCTGGGCACTACAACCCTATAGACCATCGTCACATCAATACCTGCTCATGTAGAACAGAGAGCAGCGAGCCTGGTCACCATCCCGAAAGTGCCGTCAAAGCTTCGGCGTTTGACTCGGCACAAACATGTGGTGATACGTCTTGCGTACTTGTATAAATTCTGACCCGCTGCTGATATTTTTAGTGTATTTATATCTATCGGCCATACAGGAAAATAATGCATACCTGTGCTAGCTCGATAAAACTGTTAGAAATATAGATACTAACTTCAATTATAGTCATGAAGCAAATTTCAGCAGAAAATAGATCTCCGTTACAATTGCATTTCCTTTGGAAAAATGCTAAAACTTCCATACAGATCAATGTTATAACTCCTGTCAGTACAAATCACCACAGCAACGCGATTGACATGAAAAAATATATGGCTCTATTTGTTGCTTGGCAACTTTTTATGTAAACTTCACGGAAATCAGATTGATAGCGGCCTACTGTATGGCGAACAATTTCCCCACAAACCGCACATGAATACATCGCATGATATATGCACGATCGGTGCGTGTCGATAAACTTTTGCATACCATCTTTCATCTAAAAGAAGATTAAATATCAGAAATGCCTCTGTGTCACTAAATTGGGTATAGTTACACCTTAATTGCAACACTGGGTCGGTATCTCTGCTGGTGGATGATTCGTTCGTCCCCGATGGTATCATCAGCTCAGTATCAGTTGCTTAGTGCTGAGGTTGATACTGCGGTGTTGACGTCAGCACTCAAGTACTGATTTAAATATCTATATAATATCTTTAACTTTTGCAGTATAAAACTCTAACGTTTCTAAAACTAAGACTAACTTGTCAAGTGAGACATGTATCTTAGCGGATTTAGTTGCCACGTTTTGTTATATTTTAAATATTGAAAGTCTCGCTACTTTGGACATCTCCTTTCTGGTGCCAGAGACGTCCATGGAGCGTGGGCCATGTTTGCTGATGTTGGCTCGGTGGGGGACGCCTATCTGGATGGGACGTCTCTTGTCTGATGCCTCCAGCTGACATGTCTCATGAGCTACGTCGGTCGGTGTGTGCCCGGAGGGGGATGTGCTGTGTTTGCCGGGTCTTGTCCATCACCTGTTTCGGTTTAAAAACTTCGGGGTTTAGACACACTAATGGAGATTAAATTTCAGAAAGGCCTCTGTGTCACTAAATTTGGTATAGTTACACATTCAATACGTTAGTCGCACTGCTTTGCTATATATCTACTAAAATAATTTAGACGTACAGAAGCACCAGATAGCCCATCGGAGTCTAACTGTTGGTTTTCTTTTGCTCCAGCATTTCAGTGCTTTCTTGCTGTCAAGTCCTCACCGTTGTCTCACCTCTGTGGTTCTTTGATTATTTATGTTCACGGAGATGTTGCACTGATGAGTTAGGAGGCCTTCATGCGGACTGAACAAATTATTTGTCTAAATCGTGACGGAAGTAAGGGCGAGGATTGTGGCCAAGTAAAATCGATTTAAGCCCCCCAGTGGAAATCTTTCCACTGACCGTTCAAAGGCGGTTCTTCTGTGGCGATTTGTTTATAGAGTTGTTTGTTACTTACTATGTGTTTTACTTGTGTCTTTTTATTTTGGATGGCCACATTGCCATTTTGTGGGAAAGTAACTGTCCTTATGGCCTTCCTTTGTTTAGGTTTCCATTATGGTCTGGTCGCTTAATGTTTGTGTTTCTTTCCCTTTGGTGTCTTTGATGGGTGGAGTAAGTTAATTGTTTCGATTCCTGATCTTTGTTTTACTCCTACTTTCTATTTTATCTCGTCACACACCGACACACACACACACACACACACACACACACACACACACACACACACACACACACACACACTAATCATCAGAAAAAAAACACACACTAACCATCACAAAACCTACATTCTGACAAAGGATAATAACAATACTGTTTATGTACGTATGTTTGTTACACCTTAACCAAAAACCTTAACCTCGGGCAAAGATGCAAAAGTATTTTCCCTTCCTCATGAAACATCACACACATACTAACCAACACAAGACCTACATTCTGAAAAAGAGCCATAGCAATATTGATTATTTTCACTGAATCATCTTCCCTTTTTTCAAAAAATATCTCCTGTTGTTTCATGACCATGGTAAATAGGGCTTTCAAATTTCACATGTGTATTCCTTGTGACATTCTTCATTGAAAATTCTATAAGAAGGTTATCCTTTGGAAGCAAGGAATACACCAAAAGAACTAAAAATATAAAGTGTACATGTTTTCTTGGCCAGACTATCTAGTTTCGGCCAATTAGGCCTCATCAATGACCCTCAAATATTTTCAAAATTCAACAATGGAATCTATGATCCCAAAGGACAAGACAATATAAACTAGGAGGACTGTTCAAATATGAATGCAAGTAGAACGTTTTCTCATGCAATAATGCGAAAATCACCTGGAAATAAATATCACTGCGTAGAAAAAACATTTTACCTATACATTAATACCAAACCTGTTAAAATCCGTTGACTTTAGCCATGTATATCGTTCGATAAACACTGTCTTCTCTTGTATACTAATACAAAACATGCTTGGAAGAAGGTCAGAGTACGCCATTGAAATACGGTCCTATATTAAGAATCGCTGTATTCTTGGTATACGGTGCAAAGACATTTTTGATGAAATATGTTCGGTTTATGGGCATAATGAAATGTCTTTTCCGACAGTTTTTCGTTGGTGTAAGAAATTCAGCTGTAAGCTAGACTCAACAGAAGATGCACCACATGATCGTCGGCCGAAAAGAGCAACATTGGTTGCTAGAGTGAAAGAAGTAGTTGCCACTGATGCACGATACACCACTAGGTAAATAGCTAGTATGGTTGGCATCTCATTAGGAGCAGCTCATACAATTCTGAAACGGGATTTGAAAATGAGAAAGATATGTGCTAGATGGATTCCCCATCTGTTGACAGATTAGCAGAAAAAGACACGCGTTCAGTGTGCCAAGAAGCTGCTTAAAAAGTTTCCAAATTACAATGCACGGTCTTTCGCTTATGTCGTCACAGGTGACGAGACATGGGTTCACTTTTTTGAGCCAAAACGAAAGATTAAGAACAAAATATGGTCAACAAAGTATTGCAAAAGACCATGCATTGCAAAGCGGACCATGAGCGTCAAGAAGGTAATGTATCATGTATGCCATATTATTTTCAAATCAGGGCCTTGCTATTCAGGTTGCTGTGCATAAAGGCAAATATGTAAATGCGAAGTTTTACAAGAATAAAGTTCTTCGAAAATTGAAGAAATATTTCAAAGAACGAAGACCCGCAACTGCTTTGGCCAATGCCAGATTGCTACATGACAGTGCGTTATCGCACAAGGCGTCCATTATGCAAGACTATCTGAAGCAGGAAAAAGTTGTTGAACTCACTCCCCCCCCCCCCCCCCCCCCCGCGCCACCACCCCCCCCCCCCCCCGTATTCCCCTGACCTTGCCCCGTGTGACTTTTTTTGTTCCCGCGGCTGAAAAAATACCTTTCTGGTCAAAAATTTGTACAGCGCAAACACCTCGGTTCTGCAATATTCCAGTGCCTTCATAGTATACCTCGAAAAGACTACCAAAATGCATTCAATGATTGGATCAGAAGACTGAAAGTTTGTATATCTGTTAAAGAGGAATACTTTGACGGGACAAAATAAATTTTCCATCGAAATCTATCACGGAATCATTTTTATGTGCTTAGTTGCATTCATATTTAAACAGTCCTCGTACACTATGATGTAAAGCACTCATTGATATATTGCCTTGAGTCTATGCCAATGTATGTTAAGCTTCTAACGTTGTTGTTTTTTTTTTGTCTTAGAGAACTACACCAGCATTATTTCAGTCTATGAATGGCTTGCCTGATGTACCCTTATTATGCCCCCAACTTTGAAAAAGTTGGAGGGGCATATTGGTTCTGGTTCGTTCGTCCGTTTGTCCGTTCGTCCGTCCGTTACGCTTTTGATGCATAACTAAAGAACCGTGTATGCTAGGGTTTTGAAATTTCATATATGGATTCCTCATGGAAAATTAGCTGACGCGTATTTTTTCTCGTCCGGATTATGCCCCCTTCAAGAGTTATTGACCATTGAATTTCTTTAATAAAATCTTGTCCGCAAGATATCTCAAAAACTATTGGAGCTAGAGCCTTGAAAGATGGTGAATATATTGGTGGTGATGAGTAAATGAACTGATTAACTTTTGACAAAACTCCGAAAAATACTTTGTGAGTTATGGCCCTTTGTCATTTTGGTAATTTGTGCCCATTGTAATGTATGCTAAAAGTGATGCATATCATGACTTTAGAACCGTGTATGCTAGGGTTTTGAAATTTCAAATATGGATTCCTCATGGAAAATAAGCTGACGCATATTTTTTTCTCGTCCGGATTATGCCCCTTTCAAGAGTTATTGCCCTTTGAAATTTTTTTAATAAAATCTTGTCAGCAAGGTATCTCAAAAAGTATTGCAGCTAGAGCCTTGAAAGTTGATGGATAGATTGGTGGTGATGAGTAGATGAACTGATTAACTTATGACAAAATTCCGAAGAAAAAAAATTGTGAGTTATGGCCCTTTGTCATTTTGGTAATTTGTGCCCATTGTAATGTATGCTAAAAGTGATGCATAGCATAACTTTAGAACCGTGTATGCTATAGTTTTGAAATTTCATATATGCATTCCTGATGGAAAATAAGCTGAGCGTATTTTTTTTTGTCGTCAGGATTATAGCCCTTTCAAGAGTTAATGCCCTTTGATTTTTTTAATAAAATCTTGCCAGCAAGATATCTAACAACTATTGGAGGTAGAACCTTGAAAGTTGGTGAATATATTGGTGGTGATGAGTAGATGAACTGATTAACTTTTGACAAAATTCTGAAAAATACTTTGTGAGTTATGGCCCTTTGTCATTTTGGTAATTTGTGCCTATTGTAATGTGTGCTAAAAGTGATGCATAGCATAACTTTAGAACCGTGTATGCTAGGGATTTGAAATTTCATATATGGATTCCTCATGGAAAATTAGCTGACGCGTATTTTTTTCTCATCCGGATTATGCCCCTTCCAAGAGTTATTGCCCTTTGAATTTTTTTAATAAAATCTTGTCAGCGAAATATCTCAAACACTATTGGAGCTAGAGCCTTGAAAGTTGTTGAGTATATTGGTGGTGATGGGTATATGAACTGTTTAACTTTTGACGAAATTCCGAAACATACTTTGTGAGTTTGGCCCTTTGTCATTTTGGTAATTTGTGCCCATTGTAATGAATGCTAAAAGTGATGCATAGCATAACTTTAGAACTGTGTATGCTATGGTTTTGAAATTTCATATATGCATTCCTAATGAAAAATAAGCTGACGCGTATTTTTTTTTTCTCATCCGGATTATGCCCCTTTCAAGAGTTATTGCCGTTTGAAATATTTTTAATAAAATCTTGTCAGCAAGATATCTAAAAAAATTATTAGAGCTAGAGCCTTGAAAGTTGGTGAACATATTGGTGGTGATGAGTAGATGGACTGATTAACTTTTGACGAAATTCCGAAAAACACTTTGTGAGTTATGGCCCTTTGTCATTTTGGTAATTTGTGCCAATTGTAATATATGCTAAAAGTGATGCATAGCATATTTTTAGAACCGTGTATGCTATGGCTTTGATATTTCATATATGCATTCCTGATGGAAAATTAGCTGACATGCATTTTTTTCTCATCTAGATTATGCCCCTTTCAAGAGTTATTGCCCTTTGAAGTTTTTTTAATAAAATCTTGTCAGCAAAATATCTGACAAAACTATTATAGCTAGAGCCTTGAATGTTGGTGAATACACGTAGATTGGTGTTTAGGAGTAGATGACCTGCTTAACTATTTACAAAATTCCGAAAAATACTTTGTGAGTTATGGCCCTTTGTCATTTTGGTAATTTGTGCACATTATAATGTATGATAAAAGTGATGCATAGCATAGCTTTAGAACAGTATATGCTATTGTTTTGAAATTTCATATATGCGTTCCTGATGGAAAATAAGCTGACGCGTATTTTTTTTCTCATCCGGATTATGCCTCTTTCAAGAGTTGTTGCCCTTTGAAGTTTTTTAATTAAATCTTGTCAGCAAGATATCTCAACAACTATTACAGCTAGAGTCTTGAAAGTTGATGAAAAGATTGGTGGTGATGAGTAGATGACCTGATTAACTTTGACAAAATTTGAGTTATGGCCATTTGTCATTTTGGTAATTTGTGTCTATTGCAATGTATGCTAAAAGTGATGCATTCCATAACTTTAGAACCGTGTATGCTATGGTTTTGAAATTTCATATATGCGTTCCTAATGGAAAATAACCTGACACGTATTTTTTTTTTTCATCCGGATTAACTTAAAAACCGTGTAAGCTAGGGTTTTGAAATTTCATATATGGATTCGCTATGGAAAATTAGCCGACACATATTTTTTTCTCATCCGCATTATGCCCCTTTCACAAGTTATTGTCCTTTGATTTATTTGTTAGCATAACCTTGGGGCCAAGGCCACACACTTTGAATTATTATTGTAATCTTGGTAATTTTCGATTTTATTGGACGGGTTTTTAAAAAATTCCGTCCTTTAAAATAGCGATGTCCGGGTGGGTGGTTGGGCGGTTGGATGGGCATTTTTTTTTATTTTTTTTTTGTGTTTTTTTTTCTACATAAACACATATAAAAAGAGATTATACCCCTACACAAAAGTTGATATGGGGTGGGGATATGCAATTTGTCCTGTACATACATAAATACATGCATGCATACATCGCTACCCTACCCTACCCTACCCTATCCCACGCTTCCCCACTAAACCCCACCCACCCCACCCCACCACACTACACCCCACCCCACCATGCCACACCCTAAAACACCCCACCACACCCTGCCCCACCCCACACGCACATGCATGCAGTCATGCACAAATCCTTTGTTGACTAGGAATATTTTTTTGTCTTTTTCTTCATAAACACATAACACAGAAATTATATCCCTACACAAAAGTTGAGAGTGGGTGGTGATATGCCATTTGTCCTCTACATACATAAATACATGCATGCATATTTTCCTACCCTACCCTACTCCACACTACCCCACCCCACCACATGACACCCTACCCCACAACACCCCACCCCATGACAACACACCTCAACCCGGCCCACTCCAATTACACATGCATGCATGCACACACACACACACATGCATTTACACCCAAACATGCATTTACACTCAAACAAGCATGCTCATACACAATCACTCATTTATGCTTGCACACCCATATACAAACACACCTGCGTGCATGCACACACACACACACACTGATGCTTGCATGCATACATGCAGGTACTCACACATGCATGCATGCATGTACACAAATATGCATGCATGCACACTTATGGACTCACACAATGTCAAGCACACACACACATGCACACACTTATGCACTCACACATGCATACACACACACATGCATAAATACATGCATGCATATATCCCTACCCTACCAAACCCCACCCCACCCCACCGACCCCACCACATGACAACCTACCCCACAACACCCCACCCCACGACAACCCACCTCATTCCGGCCCACACCACTTACACATGCATGCATGCACACACACACATGCAATTACACTCAAACATGTATGCCCCTACACAATCACCCATTTATGCTTGCACACCCACATACAAACGTACATGCATGCATGCACACACACACTGATGCTTGCATGCATACATGCAGGTACTCACACATTCATGCACACTTATGGACTCACACAGGCACACACACATGCATGCACATGCAGGCATGCACATGCAGGCATGCACACTTATGCACTTACACATGCACACACACACACATGCATGCACATGAAGGCATGCACTCACGCATTAATGCATGCCATAAGAAAACATGCATGCACACATGCACTCAGGCATGCACACATGCAATGCACTCACACGTGCATACGCTCATGCATGTACACATGCATACACTCACACACACGCACATACACATGTATGCTTTCATGCATGCATGTACGCCCACATGCAAACATGCATCCACTCACGCATGCATGCACTCACACATGCATGCACTCATGCGTGAACATACACATGCATGCATGCATGCACACACTTACATATTTTCATGCATGTATGTATACCCAAATGCAAACATACATTCACACATGCATGCGCTCACAGATGCATACATGCACCCATACATGCTTACACACATGCATGTACTCAGGGATGAAGACACACATGCATGCATGCATACACACATGCGTGGTTTTATATATGCATGAAAACATGCAAGCACACATGCACTTATACATGCATACACAAATGCATGTATTCACAGTTGCATGCATGTACATACATGCATGCATGCACTCATGCATGAACACACACATGCATGCATCAATCCATGCACATACATGCATGCATGCATGCATGCACATGCATGCCTGCATCCATGCATGCATGCACTCCAACATGCATGTACTCATGCATGCATATACACATGGATGCATATATATACACACATACATGCAATCCCAACACACACACACACACGCACATACACACACACACACACACACACACACATGTATATTTTCATCAATCATTTAGGAATTGAAACTTTAATGTAAGTATCCATTTCTGACCTTGACCTACATTTTATGGTTCACTGACTTTGTAAAATAGTGTGACAACCCTAACTTTCACCCTGATGTAAGAGTCTGTTTTTAAGAGTTTCATTGATGATACTTGGTACATGCTTGCAACTAGGAGTGAAATTTTTATGCAGGCATCCATGTTTGACCTTGACCTAGATTTCATGGTTTGGTGACTTTGCGCCCCCAAAGGCGCGACATAGCCTTCGGCGGAATTCTTGCTGTATGTTTTTGAGTCTTTAACATTATTTGTTGAATATTTTGCCATCTAAGGACAAGCAAAGGTTGGGGGCATTGTGTTTTACAAACACCATTTCTAGTTACGCATACTCCATCTCAGGGAACGATTGTAATTTTACATACTATGTGTGCCCCAAACCACGTTTTCCCGAAGAAAAAACGGTGATGTTTACATATATATACTAGAAGCATAGAACGTTGGTGCTTGACAGAACTATGACTGCTAGGCGGTTTTATCGAATCCGTGATCGATGTTTTGGACTTCAAATACGAAAAATAACATATAACTGAACAAAACCCACTTTGCTCTATTGTTTGAATGATGGACTTCATGTGGTAAAATACTGGGTTCTGACATAAATAGGGGTTTATGATATGGCTGCTTGATAGAAATATATCCATTTAGGTCGTTCTATAGGGTACCAAAACTTCTGTTCTCTCAGTGGACAGTTTACTTGAAATACATTATTTTACCATTCTCATTTGAGCCGTAACACAGCATCTCCTACAAAATTACGGACGGTGAAGACTAACCTGAAAGTACATCTGGACAGACTGATCTGACGTTTCAAAGTCCTTTTTTAAAGAAGATTTACATTGTCGGTACTTTTTAGAATTGTCCTGGTGTGACGATAACAACACTTTCCTACAAATAAGGTCAGACTTTTATAGACCATATTGTTTGATTCTTCACTGTCCACGCAGAACGTTTGTATACAGGAGGCGGTGATGGGCCCCGACTCAAATATATTCAGTATTACTGAATGGGAGGTGTTTTTCTTTATTCCTTTATAAAAAAAATGCCTGATTGCTTCTTGGTAGCATTGTCTCGATGACGCGAATTACACGTTCCCGCAACATCAAGAGAAATATGGTAAGGCTGATTTGACTCTTCACTGTCCACACATAAACGTTGTGCAGTAGAAGATCTCAACGTTTAACGTTAGTTGCTTATTGGCTTCAAATTTTCAGAAATAAGGATAAAATGCAAATCCACAATGTTTGATCCCCGTCATGAGAAAACATGTCTCCTGGATTTTAGACAACATGCAATTCAGATACAAACCATCCTGTTCAGTAACAGAAAATAACGACGATAAAAATATCCAGGAGAATACAAAAAGTCGTTGACAGCAAATGGTGGATGCACAGACTGATCTGCCCCTTTGGTGTTTTTCAAATCACCAAACAGGGGTTTTGACGACGTTGGTTAAATATTTTGATGGTGTTAGAAAGTATAAATGAACCAGCGCACGACAAAACCTACAATAAGACCTGTTCGACAGCAAAGACTCAGATCCGCCTTATATTCTCACAATATGGCAAAAGTTTAACCTGATCACGCTTTGTGTAGGCCTTGGACTGTAGAAGGACCTTGCTATCAGCGAAGGCTCTGATCAGACTGTGTGGATGCGCAGGCTGATCTGAGTCTTCGCTGGTCGCTCTAGGCTTCGTGTTGACTTTGCCATGCGCTTACTCAAATAAAAACTGTGACATATGCACAAAGTTAGGCCCTAACCGACACATCTCATTGACTAAACGTTGAATACTTTTTTCAGTGTGGATTCAAAGTTTAGTGGCTGATCAGAAATTGGACTGCTTATCATCATGAATGAACTCTTATTGCCAAGTCTACATGGAGAATCTATTGAACAATGGACATTCACAAGTTGTATTGCAAAGACTCAGATCTGACTGTGCAGGTGCACTTTTTGATCTGGGTATTTTATGTGCTTAATATCTAAAGATCATTTCAACGTGCTCATGCTTTTACGTTTGAACAAAGCCCCACTTTTCTCTTTTTTAAAAGGGGGTTACATTGTTAATAAACTAGCAAGGCTGTCGCATGTTAAATATTGTACACGCCACAGTCTTTAGTTGTTTGTTGCAATCCTTGCTTCTGAAGGATAGTCTTTCTATCGAACATTTTTATAACTTCACCGCAACTCTTGTACATTTCACAGTCTTTAGTTCTGGGGTGTTGTCCATGCTTCAAAAAGATTACCTTTCTATAGAACATATTGAATTTCACCACAGCTGGTGTAAAAGACAGAAGTAAAAGCAATGACCAGTAATCGATACAATAAATCCACTGCTCACATCAAAGACACCAAACAGGAAACAACCAGACCCTCATGAAAACATCAATAGCGGAAAGCCAAAAGGACAGTTACTTTCACACAAAATGGCCAATCGCCATAAAATGAGCGGTACACTCACTCAAAGACAAACCATAACAAGGGGTAGCCCCTATGTGCCCTTGGCGCCCGGTTACCTTAAAAACACAGTCAGTCAAACCATAACAAAGATCAACCGCGACAGAAGAGCCGCCTTGGAATGGTCAGTGAAACGAGTTCCACTGGCGGGGAGGCTTAATTCGATATTTTACGTGGCCACAATCCTCGCCCTTACTTCGGTCTCGATTAAAACAAATAGTTTGTTGAGTCCGCACGAAGGCCTCCTAACTCATCAGTGCAACATACCGTGAACACGAAAATCAAACAACTACAGAGACGAAACAACGGTGAGGACTCGACAGCATGAAACCACTGAAATGCTGGACCAAAAGACAGTAAGACACCGATGGGCCCAACCAGAGACAGAGATAAAAGAATGTGTGGCCACCATAAAAAGTCTTCCTGTCCTTCATAATACTGTGGGTAATTATTTCTAGTCACTTAGGATTAATGATACTACTTCGGAATTTTGAAGATCTTTGAGGGTCACAGATGACTGGCCGAAACTAGCTAATCTGGTCCAGAAAAGTCTTGTACACGCCAGAGGCTTTTTCGTTCTGTGTTGTGATTTTTCAGGGTTCCCAGGGTTCATTTTTCTATAAAACCTGTGCATGTGACTCACACCGTGTTAATCTTTAAAAAAGCAAATCATGATAAGGACAGACAAAAGGCTTAGCTTTGTTAATTTTGTATTGAATTAGTAAAGAAAATAACAGTCTCATCTGTGTTCACCTTTTGTTATAGATTGACAAGATATTTTTGTTTGTTCCAATCATTCAGAAATTATCTTATACAATAAATTGTGTGGCGGTGTTTTGTTTACTCTCAAAGCAGCAATCATAATTTGGACAGACAACATTTTCAAAGTATTGCTTTAATTGTTTTGAACAAATATTGCGGCCGATTTACATCGGAAAGTCGAATATGTTCTCCAAAAGGGTTATCCTTTGTAAGCAAATAAAATATTAATTTTTAATTTTATTAAATAAAACAGAGTAAACAAATGTAAATAAGAACCGTCTCATATGTGATAACCTTTTATGACAGATTTGTAAGACAATTTTTATGGAGCAAGCTCGATTTAAGAACCACGTACAGTAGTCTGTGGCGAAAGTAAGACCAACGGCCCCGCCCTTAGGGGCTTGAAGAAATATATGGGCTACATGATGCTTCCACGCAGAGCTAAATCCGGCCCGCACACTAGTACTGGTAAACCGCTTAGAGGATCTAAGCCTGTCCAGGAACCGCGGTGCGAGGCGGACCGTCACGCTTATAAACCCTAATTGTTTCGTTGGGCGACAGGGCTTGAGATGTCATTTCATGTCAATGCCGGGTAAAAGTCCCACAAAATTGGAAGCAACGTCTCCAAAATGACCTTTACAGCGTTGACGGGAACGTTAAACCTCAATTCAAACAAACAAAAGTAAGACTAAACTGTAGTTGATTTGACGAAATGATGCCAGTTTAGTTTTCTTGGTTCAACCAACGATGATAGGTTGATTCGACCATGGCAGACTGGTTCCGAGTTTTCCCTAAAGCACTGCAGAACACCGGAACCAGTAATTTATTTCGAAGGCATTGATTGGTTATTTTACAGACAATGGAGGAAAGTGCAAGAACAGTAACTGCAACCAAACTAAATTAAACTTGATTGAACATCTTTACTGTGTTTTTCAATCATCCAGTGTTTATCTTATTCATTGTGTTTTAAATGTTACATCCCGCAAACACGCCTATTCAGTTTTGACCCATTTGAACCCCACTAGTATACAGTAAAACTGGTGTTTACAGGGGTAAACATTATTTTTCTTATTTCGGCTCTAAAATATAGACTATGGGTTATTGTTAGAACCGCCCCGATAAGGCGGTTCAAACGAGTACCCAAAATCTATATTTTGTGCAGAAATAAGAAAAAAAAAATACATTTTTTTTTATCTTATATTCTCGTTTTTTTCGGCGGTAAAGTTAACAATGTATTTGTATAGGCGTGTTTTCGTAATGAAAAGTGTCATAACTTGGACAAGCAGCATTGTAGTATTTATCTTCGTTTCTTTATCAAATACAGTGGCGTTGCAAGATCAAAAATAGCCTTGCTGATAACTGGGGGAATAATAGAAACAAGGTAAATGAATTATCAGAAAAAAAATCTTTTCGCAACTCTTGAGGGGAGCAAGTTAGTTTCCTATATACACAGTGCCTGTGATACGGAACGAAAGTATCGATATGTATTGCAATCAATACGCATATGTATAATATGCGTCCTGAAATGTTACACCTTTGCATGTGCAAAATATATTTAAACTTATTCCAGACACACCAAGTAAACAGGATCTTTGCATCATGTTAACAAAACTGTGCAGTCAGCACCTCCGTAAACTTTTGCATCAGCAAGGTGAAAATAAACAATTGAGTACAAGTAAAAATTAAGTAACATTCATAACCCTGTGCTAATCCTTTGGAATTAACATTTCATGTTCAATAACTGACAAATCTCTAAGTCAACTGGTAGTTTACTAAAATTAACTAAAGTGGCGTTTCCAGTTTACTAGTAGTTAACTCCATGTTAAACCTTGTCTAGATGTAGTTGACAAGTAGTGCACAAGGGAGTCAATCATCAAAATATCTAGACATCGCATCGATGTGGAAGCTTCAATAACATCAGAATGCTTTTCTATCGAAAGGGACTTCACTGATGAGGTCTAAATGGCCGAAAATAGCTAGTCTGTCCCAGAAACATGTACACTCCATATTTTCCAGTTCTATGATGTATTCGTTGCTTCCAAAGGACAACCCTTTCTAGAACATATTCATGAACTCGCTTTCATAACAGAACAGAGAAAAATCAACCACGAGGGGTGGGAGATTCGTACACATTGGAATATCCAGACCTTGTCTGAATAACTTAGTACCAAATCTTATATAAATATTGTCAAGAAGCAATTTGACAGGATAATACACTTATTGACTTGACCTCAATGTGTACTTTTTATTTTCTTCGGAAGTAAAAAAATATGCATTTCTTACATGCAAAACAGGGGAAATCTTATTTATGGAATGCCCCTTCAGTGCAATCATTAATTTGTTATTGAATAAAGATTATGGAGTAGTGTAGTGAAAAATCCCAGTTGGTTTCAATAGTCCACTGATCTTTCATAGACCATGCCACGATAGAGATGAAGTCAACAATTTAGAAAGTAGAAGTAAAACAAAGATCAGCAATCGATACCATTAACTTACTCCACCCATCAAAGACACCAAAGGGAAAGAAACACAAACATTAAGCGACCAGACCATAATGGAAACCTAAACAAAGGAAGGCCATAAGGACAGTTACTTTCCCACAAAATGGTCATATGGCCATCCAAAATAAAAAGACACAAGCGATACACACAGTAAGTAACAGACAACGACATAAATAAATCGCCACAGAAGAACCGCCTTGGAACGGTCAGTGGAAAGATTTCCACTGGGGGGCTTAAATCGATTTTACGTGGCCACAATCCTCGCCCATGAAAGACAGTTTCGGTACAAAAAGTTGTATTTGCAATAAACTGAGCTTAAGTGGTCTTTATTATATTTAGGTAACTAAAATAGCATCGGAAGCTTATCCTGGCCTTCTTTAAGGGGTTTATAGGGTAACACATTTCCCTTTTTTTGGGCTAAAAATAGATTATTGGTACCGGTGGAAACAACCTCATTAAGACGTTTCTAACGTGCACCTACAATCTGAGAAACAACATGAGAAAGTTTCATCTGAAAAATGATCCTTCGGGAGATACGAAAAACACCAGAGCCCCTGCCCATCGGGGTTTGAAGAAATAGGTTGAGCTGCGTGGTGCTACCACAATATCACAAGACATGGAGTAACGACAGTAATCAAAACGACACTTGTAAACCTAGTCAGCATTTCTTTCCCCAAAACGTGGAGACTCATATTATCCAAACAGAAAAAATAAAAAAGAACAACATGCCTAGTGGGGGATAAAAATCAGAATCATCAATAAACACATTTTAAACAGGAAGGAACCACAGCAAAAGCACTGATTTGGATCAGTCGGTAAAATAAACTGCTGGAATTAAACATACTTTACGGGATTCCAACCCTAAGCCTCATCTGAACTAAGCCTGCCTAGGCAAACTTGGGCGATTCGGACCGTCCAGTTCATATTAGCCCTACTGGCTTCAATTGGTGACAGGGCTTGCGAGCTGATTTCATCTCAATGTCGGGTTATAAATATCTTGTAAATGACCAAAACAGCGTTGCCGGGGCGTTATTTGTCTAAATCGCGACGGAAGTAAGGGCGAGGATTGTGGCCATGTAAAATCGATTTAAGCCCCCCAGTGGAAATATTCCACTGACCGTTCCAAGGCGGCTCTTCTGTGGCGATTTATTTATGTTGTTGTTTGTTACTTACTGTGTGTTTCACTTTTGTCTTTTTATTTTCGATGGCCATATGGCCATTTTGTGGGAAAGTAACTGTCCTTATGGCCTTCCTTTGTTTAGGTTTCCATTATGGTCTTGTCGCTTAATGTTTGTATTTCTTTCCCTTTGGGTTCTTTTATGGGTGGAGTAAGTTAATTTAGCAATTCCTGATCTTTGTTTTACTTCTACTTTTAAACCTCATTTAAAACAAACAAACAAACAAATAAAAAACGCCGTTTCAGCACACGGGTGTGTTATCTGAATGTAAAAGGCCGAATTAAAATTCGGTTTCCTGTTTAATTCATTCTCTTATTACTTATTCAAGTCGTCAAAGTGGTACAAGCACTGAACACCAAGGTTAGAAATATCAACCCAAAAAATCAAGGCTTATGGATGTAACAATCCATCAAAAAGGAAAATTTGCAATTTCAAAACATAACAGATGAAGTGTAAGCACAAGATATAGTCTAAAAGCGTGCAGGGTTTGGAATTGTCAATGTAAAAATAATCAGCCAAATATCTGAAGGCAGAACTGAAAGACCCAATTAAATCGGCCTGGGTAACTCTGGAAAGGGACAACAAATGATTATCCAAAACGTTGACCAGACTGCTTACAGGTGCGCAAAATTGTGTCCATCGAATTACGACATTGTCTAACTAATTTAGAGCCAAATTATATATAAAAAAGTTTTCGTGTAAAGTGGAAACGCATCGCAAACGAGATTTGTTCAAAATTATTAACGAATATTGTCATATCATGTAGTGAAACATTTCTATTATCACTAAATGCCTAATAAAGAAAGATGACTGTTCGATAACAGCAAAAAGGGTTTCGCATATCAATTGATGTGACAGGAAGCCGTAAAATGTACAAAAAACCTGAACTAAAAACTTCGCCGAAGTGTTTAGATAGATGGTAAATCGTTAAACATATATTTCAGGTGTTGATGTACCTCGGTATGTAATGTTAGTGTGTTTTATTAACGTACCTATGTCGTGGAGAAAAGTTGCAGAAAATACATTTTGGGCTAAGCATTTACAGTTTTCTGAAACAAAAACTAAAAGGTCAAGGTGGCAAAAATCTTATAAGTTGTTGATTTGTTTTAATGAAATAGTATACTTACTTTGACTACGCTTCACCAGTTCGTTTATGACCTAAGATAAACACAAGCCATTTTGGCCCAATATTGGCAGTTTGTAGGGACCTGTGACCTTGAACCTAAGGTCAGCGTCACCGAAATCTGATCAAATCTCTGGTAAGTTACAATAATATATTGTACCAATTTTGACTAAAATTCATCATTTTTTTTTTCATGAGATGCGGGCGCTTTTTGGACTCAAATGTTTACAACATTCAGGGGTCTGTGATCAAGGCCACCAAAATTATACCAAATCTGTGGAACATTATATTGTACCAAGTTGGGCAATTCAAAAGACAGAGTGCAGATAAGCTATATATGTCGCAGTATTTTATGGCGCCTGTGCCTTTGTAAATGAGGTAATACCACCAAACGCCAATGACTTTACCTAGTGATGATGATGATTGTGGGTTTAACGACGCATCAACCCTCTTTGTGGGTCATAAACGTCAATCGTTAATGATAAAAATATGTAGAATTATGAGGATATATTTAAAGTTATAAAAGTCAGTATGATAATGTATTTAAAGTTAAAAAAGTCAGAATGATAATGTATAAAAGTCTGAAACAAAATTAAATCTTATGAAAAAGTCCAATTTCTTTTAAGATTAAAATACATGTAATACTATCAACGGGTACATCTTGAAACAAATTTTGCAAAATGTCACCTTTGAAGTATAAGTCGCGGGACGGTGAAAAGTCTACACATTCAATTAAGATATGTTTTACAGTGAATGGCTGATCACTTCCTACACCATTAAAAATATAAGAATGAGTAACTCTAGTATGACCAATAGGCAGTCGCGTTAATTCTTCATCCTCTTTCCTGGAAAACTGTGGAGGAGAGCATTTTGTTCCAACGACAGGGTTAGTGGCTTAGAGTTTGTTATTTATTGCACGGTCCCATTCGCCTTGCCATTCCGACAAGATGTATCTGTTGATAAATGGTTTAAAATTATTAAAGGGAATTTTAAAAACAGACAGATCAAGATTGAGCGATTCTTTTGCTTTCCTGTCAGCATATTCATTGTCGACAATGCCAATATTGCTCGGAAGCCAACAAAACAAGATTTGGTGTGTTTTAGAAATTTCATGATGTTTTTCGATCCATTTTTGTATTTGAGGATTTTTAGATGATGAATGGTCTAAAGCCTTAAGCACAGAACTTGAATCAGAAAATATAATTGCATTTTAATTGTTGAAGAACTGATAAAATCTAGAGCTAGGTCAATTGCATTGGCTTCAGCTGTAAAAGTAGATGGACCATCTGGAAGGCGCAAGGTTTGGTGCGTATCTTTAGAATCATAAGCACAATCAACTTTTTCTCCTTCTTTGGAAACATCAATATAGACTTGCTGGTAATCATCATAACGTGACTGCAGTAGCTGAAAGTTTTGTTTGAGTAGCATTGGATTGGATTCGGATTTTTTTTCCATCGTGTAAGTCAAACAGAATAGAAGGTTTTTTAATACACCAAGATAGAACCTCGGCAGTTTCATGTTTTCGAATGTTTTTAAGCTCGATACCAGAATTTTCTAGCAGTGGTAATATATGTAATCCAAAAGGTTTGATTGTTGTGGGTTTAATTTCATACTTGTCTACAAATTCAGATGAAAAATGAAATTTTGAAAGTCGGATTTGATGTATTAGCAACAAGTCTGATAGCCTACTGAAGACAAAGTTTTTCTCTGCGCAAAGTTTGAGATGGTTCACCTGCTTCCTCATAAAGGCTTAATACGGGAGAAGCTTTTGTGTCAAAACCAGTATTTAAATGTGTAAAACTAGGGGACTTTGTTTTTCCTGAAGTGTTTCGTACCATATCCCAAAATTTTTAATTGGGGTTTTGTTGTTCAATTTTGTAACATATTCCCTCCATGACTTTCGTTTGGAAGCACGGATTGTTCGCCGAGCTTTAGCTCTAAAAACTTTAACGTCGTTTAGTTTTTATACGCCCGTTTTGAAAAAAAAAACAGTCATATTATGTTATGGGGTCGGCGTCCGTCCGCCAGTCCGTCCGCACCAACAAATGTATAGTTAGGTGGCTATGTAAATGGACAGAATCAATGTAAGTCTATGGGATTTATTCCGTTAGACACCGAAAATACTTCTTCTACTAAAAGTATCCACTTAAGTATCAATCCTGTCAAAAATAGCCACATAAGTATACATCCGTGAGAACATCCGTCCGTCTGTCCTTAAACTTTTTCGTTTCCGGAGAACTCCTCCTACAGTTGTCATCAGATTAACCTGAAACTTTGTAGATAGTAAGACTATGGGGTGGACATTTGCGTAAAGTTTCAAGGTTTACCATACACCAAATATTAAAAGAGTTATGCCCCTTTGAAAATTCTGTAAACATTTTCTTTTCCCGATAACTCCTCCTACAGTTTCCATCCGATTTTCATTTCCTGATAACTCCTACAGTTTTCATCTGTCCAACCTGAAACTTTGCAGATAGCAAAACTATGATGTGGAGATATGCGTAAAGTTTTAAGGTTAACTGTACACAAAATATATATAGGCTTATGCTCCATTGAAAATTTGGGTAAACATTTTCATTTCCAGACAACTCCTTCAGTTTTCATCCAATTAACCTGAAACTTTGTAAATAGTAAGACAACAAGGTGGAGATGTGCCTAAAGTTTCGCGGTTAATCGTACACCAAATATTTATAGAATTATACCCGTTTGAAAAATTTCGGTATACATTTTCATTTCCAAAATATCCTCCTACAGTTTTCATCTGATCAACCTGAAACTTTGTAGATAGCAGACTATGATGTGGAGAAATGCGTAAAGTTTCAAGTTAAACCGTAAACCAAATATTTATGGACTTATGCCCCTTTGAAAATTTAGATAAACATTATCATTTCCGTATAACACCTCCTACAATTTTCATCTGATTAACCTGAAACTTTGTAGATGATAAGACTGATGTGGAAATGTGCTTAAAGTTTAGAGATTAACCATACACCAAATTTTAATAACATTATGACCCTTTGAAAAGTTTGTTAAAAATTTTGTTTAGGGAAAATATCTGATCAACCTGAAAAATATGCCTATTTTGATAAAAACGGTCGTATTATGTTATGGAGTGGGGTCCGTCAGAAACGCGTCCGCCCTTCTGTCCGTCCTCCTGCCCATAAGCTATTGTTTTTCAGGATAATGCCTCCTACAGTTTTCATCCGATCAACCTGAATCTTGGTAGATAGCAAGACTGTGATTTGGAGATGTGTGTACTGGTTCGAGGTTAATTACTCCTGAAATAAGGTGTGGCAGATTTGGTCATGTAATCATTTTCCATTTATTAAGGCTGAAACTTAAAAAAATAGTTACACCATGATGGAGCAGTGAATACAGTTTTCAGGGTTCAGTCCACCAACTATGTATTTGCCATGGGCGTATAATGCCTCGCTTGCGGAGCTCTTGTACTGTTGTTGGACTTTTGCAGAACTTTTTAAAGCCGTTTTACGGTTTGTGATAGCTTCTTTACAGCCATTATTAAACCAGGGTTTGCTCTTCTTAGGATTTGTGGAGGTCTTTGAATTGAATTTGATCTGATATTTTAATAAGCGAATCTGTGAAATCAGAAACACTGTCAGATGGTTCATTAAAGTGATCAATTGATAACTCTTCTTCACATAAATTATGAAATAATTCCTAGTCGGCTTTATTTATTTTCCATTTCTGGTTACAGTCCTCATCTGGTTCGTTTATGCTCCCAATTATAACAGGGAAGTGATCACTTCTGCACTGATCATCATAGACAGACCAGTCATAGTCTACAAAGAGAGATGGGTGACACAAAGGGAGATCTAAAGAAGACAAATGACCTGTCGCAGGATGAAGAATAAGATTGATCATTCATCAAGCAAACATCGCTCTTTGCCATAAAATCTTCAATAAGTGCTTCTCTGATGTTATCTTTACAACCCCATAGAATGTTGTGACCAATGAAGTCACCAACTAAAAGATTTGGCTATGGAAGTGGACCCAGCAATGATTCAAGATGTTCGGGCTTTAAAGAAAATGGGGGTGGGATATGGAGAGAGCAAATTGTAGTTTCTTTATCCAGAGAAACCGACACTGCTACTGCTTGTAGTTCGGGTTTTTTTTTTAATTAGATCTCTCTTCGTGGTAAACAAGATTTAACTATAATTGAACTGCCACCAGATGGTCTGTCACCATCAGAACAAAAAGTTATATGTATTGAAACCCCTAATATCGATGTTGTCATCAGTTTTCAAAAAAGTTTTTTTGCAAACAAAAACCATTGGGTTTAATAAAGTAAGAAGTAATTCTTTGTAATTTGATTTTAGACCTCGAAAATTCCATTGTATTATTTTGTGTTTTGGATCCATTTTATGGAGAGTTATTTACATGACTAGAAAATAATGCGTCGTTATAGAAGAAATGACCTACTTGTAGAAGATATCCTTTTAAGTCTGCTACACCTGCGATGACTGGTTGGATCATCATCATCATCCATCGATTCGTCATCGTCCTCCTCAGGCGGTAGCAATACTTCCGAATAATGTATTCGGTTCGGATCTTTAGATCCCTTACTGGTTCGACCTGAATCGAATTACTCTTCTACATGCGGCGTCGGCTTCGGTTCGGTCGCTGTCGACCGATCCGGAGCAACCTGGATTTTGTCATTTGACAAACTGGTTGAACTTTGTGGTGCTGGAGTAGATTAAGTCAAAGCACCATATTTTTCAGTTCGGCAATATACGATTCAGCAGTCTGCGAACCGCTGTTTTTTATTTTTATTTTTGTAACATGGGAATGTGTGGCGGCCGTAAAAAGTCTCCCTGCCCTACATCATAGTGTAGTTTATATTTTCATGTCCTTTGGAATCATTGATTCCATTGTGGAATTTTGAAAATATTTGAGGGTCACTGATGAGGCCTAATTGTCCAAAACTAGTAGTCTGTCCCAGGAAACATGTACACTTCATATTTTCCAGTTCTGTGGTGTAGTTCTTGCTTCTAAAGGATATCCCTTGTATAGAACATATTTAACACCAGCACTCTTAATGATGCTGGCGTAAATGGTGGTTGGTATTGTGTATCGTTCTTCAACAATTTTCTGCGATTCCGGAAAAGTTATCGACCTTTGGTATTTGACGGTGAGTATTTCTTTTTGTTTTTTCCATGCCGGACAATCTCGAGAGAAAACAGCATGTTTGTCACCACAATTTACGCATTTTGCCTCATTCTTGCAGTTTTGATGCATATCGACATGTTTTTCTTCACCACAGTTTGGACAGAGTTGTTTCTTCTGACATCTACTTTCGTGGTGTCAAAAAACCAGACAGTGATAACATCTGAGAGGGTTTGGTATATACACCTATACATTAACAGACATATATGCTACATTGATTGTCTTGGGCAGAACTGGTGTATTAAATGTGAACACGAAGGTACTTGTTGGCTTTAATACACCACCTCTACGAATTTGGATGTTACGTACACCAATGCCACTTTCATTTCTCAAATTGGCAATAATCTCAGTACCTTTCCATGGGCGTAGCTCTGGGCTGCAGATGACACCTTTACATGAATTAAGTGTTTTGTGCAACGATACTTTGACGTTGAGATCGAATAGCTTTGTGGTACCAAGCAGGCTTTTAGCCAGCTGTTCTCTCTCGACTTCCAAGAGGACTTCCCCTGACTTTTTTATGCTTTTTGGATGTCCGGCAATGGACACTATACTCTTATCGGTTACGAAAGGTGATAAATCTGACACCGTATGTGTATCATCATGTGATGTCATAACCAAGAAGCGTGGAAAATTGTTCATCTTTGGTGCTGCAGACTGCTGACTAGACTGTTCAACCGATTCGTCGCCTTTTTTTACGTTTGCTTGTGTTGCGGTTAGTAGATTTGTGCTTCCCCATGAAGACAGCTTTAAGGTTTGTCCCAAGTGCACTCCCCCCCCCCCGGAACCCTACAAGGGAACACCATAATGGAGTGGTCATCCGACTCGCAGGTGTTAGAGCTACACGTGAGATATACTGGCATAAATAAAAAGCCTACACGATTTGGTCCGTTTGACCACCGCTTTCTAGAGATATAAAGACAGAAAAGGGTAAGGTAATTGGGCATATGGTTGGTAGCAGGAAAGATATAAAAAGAATGGAAAAGAAAGCAAAGAGGTAGCTCTAGGGCTCTTCACCCAGAAGCCAGGTCAAAGAGGCCTGTTGGGTACCTAACCTTAACCTCCATAATTCCTTCTTCCGGCTTACAGGACGCCACCAACGGCAAACGGGTGTAACTTCCTTTAGCTCTTCCCAGTGGGCACAGAGACCATAGCGACAATGTGCCCAGTAGGAATTGAACCCCCAGGGCCACGGCAAGGCAGGGAGTCTAATACCTGGGGGTTTTACCTAGTGAGGTATCCATTTAAGTTTGGTCAGAATATATCGATTGATTCAGGAGATAGTGTGCCTCATACAGGCAACGCTAGCGCCGACGCAAACTGGGTCCGCACCAAAAACAATATGTTCCCCTTCCCTTGGCGGTGGACATAATAACTTGCTTGCGATTGTTACTTGCATTTTCCTTCTGTTGATGCCAGATACAATGATAACTGCTTCATACTTTGTGAAGAAATTGGTCGATGTCAATCAGATTTCAAAAACTGAAAGCTATTGATTGTATTAAGCTCTGATATGCCAAAAATGCGTTGATTTATACAAGAATTAGCTTCAAGTACACAGCACCTTTAGAAATTGTTTCCCAGCAATACAATGTGAAAGAAATGACAGCTAGTTGACACGGATGCAGGCCTGGAATGATATTTTACAATACTTTGCTTAGTGTTGTTTGAAAATGTTAATACACATTTCAATAGATTTCCTTTGTTGCCGTTTTGCTCAATGTATTTGAAAAAAAATGTCTGATTTCAATCAGTACATAATTATTATATTCGCGTTTTTACCGTCTGTCTGCCCGTTACATCAGTTTTCGCTTGATATCTTTATTTTTCAGTGCGAAGTATTGTCAATTTACAACAGAGCTACTTCCCCTATCTGGTGGAATAAAAATGATTTCCGTTCAGTATCTAGTAATTGAAGGATTTAATGTCAGAATCAACAAATATAATGATAATGTCAGTACCTCGCCTGAGATTGTTACTTAGCATTTTTTCGTTTAACTAAGCGCTTTTTGTTAATGTGTTGCAAATACTATATTAAATAAATTGAGTTGAAGTTTAACAGATTCTCACTGGACGCCACTCAAGGATTGCATTTCTAAGTTCATTACCGATTTCTGTAAAACGTATTCTTGACACAGAGGTGAATAAATTCTTGGATAATCAGTTATATAATGGTGCAATTTTATACTCAGCATGCTCTTCCTCCTTTCGTCGATTCTGAAATTAATCACAAACGTCATTACATCAAAAAAACTTTAATTTAATAAGGGGTTGGATTTTATAGATTTGTCTAATATCTTCAAAATACTGAATCACGCATAATTTGCTATAGATAATACAAACCTAGTAGATCTACCAGTTTTTCAATTTCAATAAACTTGTTTCAGATCTTAATATTGATGCTAACATTCCTGACACCCGATATTGTTAAAACCCAGTATATTGCTATCCTGTCCTGGTCATATAATTACTGGACCCTGATTATAGGATACGAAATATTACTTCTTCTAAAGGACCGAAGTATCGATTTCCTTCTAAGAATGATTTCAATAAGTGTAGAGAAGAAATAACTGATGCCTTGAACACATTTGGTAATGTTGAGCATAAAAATCTTATAGAATGGAAACTTAGCATGCTGAAAATAGTGAACAAAATAGAAGGGAAGGAAACGATCAGAAATTGATACAATTAACCCACAGCTCCAATCAGTGTCACCAAAGGGAAACAAGCAAAAACATGAAATAAGTAGACCCTAATGGAAACTTCAGTAGCGGAAAGCCAAAGGAACAGTTACTTTCCACAAAATAGCCAATTGGCTATACATAACAAAATGATATAATCGATACACACACTCAAAGACAAGCCAAAAAATAAAAAATAAACCGCGGCAGAAGAACCGCCTTGAAACCCATTTATTTTACCCTCAAAATATTAACAATTTACCTCCTAAATCTAAGACGTCTTTACATCACCGTTTAACAAGGTATTCAAGAATTTCATAGGAAGTATGTTGTGGCTCCAGCAGGCACGGCCGCTAGCAATGTCGTTATTGTTTGATGCCTCCACTATGTTAACACTCTGCAACAAGACCTTGGTGGTACAAAGACCTGGGAGCTGTACACTTTGGCTGTAGAGAGGCCCGTAGTTGATGATCACATTCAGCCACCACAGCTGATCTATGTGTTACAGAAGGCCAAGAAATGCTTCTTACGTTATATTGGTACCAAAACTTAATAAAAGACCACACACAGCAGTGTTTTTGTTTTTAAAAAAAATCAAGCTGTCGTTCTAACACGGAACTATCCAAATTATTAACTCCATGTCTTACTGCCATCAAAAAGCATGTGATTAAATATTGCGACAAAGGTTTAGGAAGATAATGGATAAATCTGTTTTGGTCTATAAAAATTCTATTTGTTATCGTGCTTCATGTCTGTGTAGTTATGATTTTTCCACGCTTTACACTACACGTCTGCATAAACTTAAATAAGGACGAGGATTGGACTTTCTACTTGACAATATTTACATAAGATTAAGTACTAAGTTATTTAGACAAACTGTGGGTAGTCCGATGGGTATGAATTCCGCACCCTTTGTGGCTGATCTGTTTTTCGTGTGTTATAAATTAGACTTCTTGATGTCTCTTTCTATTAAACAAGAGGACCGCTCACCTGAGCTAACAGATTCAAAGTTTAAGGAAGTGCCAACCTTTACTGAAGGCTTTATGGGAGGACATGGTGATGGCAGGGTTAGCATTTTCTGAAAATCAAGTAGAATGTATCTCTATGATAAACAGGCTGACCTCACCGGTTTTCAAACTCATTCAAGCTTTTATTCCTGACTTGCTAAGAAGATCCGATCTAAACTGAAGTGACTATGGTGATGACAAGTTCAAAAACAAGAGTTTTCAAACTCCTCCAAGCTTTCTGCCTGACTTCCTTGTTTGTAAGTTTCATGAAGATCCGTTCAAAACTAAAGGGGCAGCAGTGATGACAATGTCGAAAATAGGCATTTTCAGCAATCAAAGGCACGTCACTCTATGATAAATGTGCCGACTTGGCCGGTATTCGAACTCACCTGAGGTTTTATTCCCAGCCACCTTACATGTAAGTTTCAGACAGATCCAATCAGACTTGGCCAGTATTCAAACTCATCCAAGATTTTATTCCCAGCCACCTCACATATAAGTTTCAGAAAGATCCGATCAAAACTGAAGGGGCTACGGTGATGACAAGGTCAAAATTTGGCATTTTTAGCAATCAAAGGGATGTTACTCTAAAATAAATGAGCCGACTTGGCCAGTTTTCGAACTCATCCGAGGTTTCATCCCAAGGTCAAAAATCAACATTTTCAGCCATCAAAGGGACATAACTCTACAATAAATGGGCTGACTTGGCCTGTTTTCGAACTCATACAAGATTATATCCCCAGCCACCTTACATATAAGTTTCAGAAAGATCCGATCAAAACTGAAAGGGCTACAGTGATGACAAGGTCAAAAATCGGATTTTCAGCAATCAAAGGGACGTTACTCTGTGATAAATGGACCAACTTGGCTGGTTTTCGAACTCATCCGAGGTTTTATCCCCAGCCACTTCACATATAAGTTTCAGAAAGATTCGATCAAATCTGAAAGGGCTACAGTGATGACAAGGTCAAAAGTCAGCATTTTCAGCAACCAAAGGGATGTTACTCTATGATAAAAGGGCCGACTTGGTCAGTTTTCGAACTCATCCGAGATTTTATCCACAGCCACCTTACATATAAGTTTCAGAAAGATCCTATCAAAACTGAAGGGGCTACGGTGATGACAAGGTCAAAATTCGGCATTTTCAGCAATCAAAGGGACGTAACTCTATAATAATCGGCGGACTTGGCCGGTTTTCGAACTCATCCGAGGTTTTATCCCAAGCCACAATACATATAAGTTTTAGAAAGATCCGATCAAAACTGAAGGGGCTACAGTGATGACAAGGTCGAAAATGGGCATTTTCAGCAATCAAAGGGACGTAACTCTATGATAAATGGGCCGACTTGGCCGATTTTCGAACTCATCCGAGATTTTATACACAGCCACCTTACATATAAGTTTCAGAAAGATCCAATCAAAACTGAAGGCGCTACGGTGATGACAAGCATTTTCCCATAGTAAGTCTATGGGACCTTGTGGTTGCCATAGGAACCAAAGTTTTAGAGCGATTTCAAAAAAAAGTTTATGTCATCAATGCCCCACCAGAGGCATGCTACAGATGAGAAATGATTGAGATCAGCCTGCAGGATACAGAGATATAGCTGCTCAAAAGTGTGGACGGACGGACGACGGACGGACGGACGACGGACGACGGAGGATCCACTATACTACAAGCTCCCCTGGAGCCTTCGGCCCAGGTGAGCTAAAAACCAAATTGATACCCATAAGCCTTTAGCTCGACTTCTAGATATTTGCATGGTTCATTAAGTATTGACAGTACCTAATTTGTTGGTTCGATTAGTAAAATTTACACATCCTATAACTTTAGTTAAATAATGTTAAACAAATCGTTCTGATACTGAGGCCCCATTTGTAGATTTACATCAATTGTAGATGGGTTTGTTTCCTGCAAAATTTATATAATAAAGCGATGATTTTGATTCTGAGATTATAAATTTTCTTTTCTTGGCTGGTTATATTCCCATTGCAGTATCCTATGGCGTTTTTATTCCGCATTTTTTTTTTTCAATTCGATTTGCCAGAGTACCACACTCGTAATAAATTTTTAACTATAAAACTTCTTAATCAGGGTTGTCGGTATCATAAACCACGCTTGGCCTTTTCTAATTTTTAACGACGCCATTCCGATTTAATTTCAAAATTCAATGTTGGACTCAAATCTCTTCAGCAACAAGGTCTCTCGGAGCCACTTAGTATATAAATTCAGAAACATATAAACTTGCAATGATTTCAGTACCCAATTTCGTAAAATCATTCTTTGGTATAAAAAACGGGTACATAATAAATCTTATACGACAGACTACATGCATGGCAGTTAACCCATTATGGTTGACAACTTTGCTTTTCTTTTTATTTGCACGCCGATGGGTCAGGCCTTATATTCTATGATTGTTTCGTCTTGTGGTTGTTTGATTTTTGTTTTCTCGGAGATGTTGCACTGAAGAATTAAAGAGCCTTCATGCGGACTGAACAAAATATTTGTCTAAATCGCGGTAGAAGTAAAGGCGAGGATTGCCTCCGCGTGAACTCGATTTAAGCCCCCAGTGAAATTCTTTTCGCTGACCGTTCCAAGGCGGTTCTTCCGTCTTGGTTTATGTTTGTTATAGTTTGCCTTTGAATGTGTGTATCGCTCATATAGTTTTGTTTTGAATAGCCAATTGGCCATTTTCTGGGATAGTAACTGTTCTTTTGGCTTTCCGCCATGGATGTTTTCACTAGAGACTATTTATTTCATGTTTTATGTTTCCTTTGAAGGAAGGATTGGGTTAATTATGTCGATGCATGATCATTTCCTTCACTTCTATTTTTAAACATCAACAATATGGCCAAACTGGTCCTGAATCACTCGCTTGATTCCAAGAAGTAACAAAGCGTCAAAAAGTCACCTGGATACTGACAGCCATCTTTTTCAATGGAGCATAACCATTGCACGTAGATAGCTGGTCACCTAGGCAACACCCTGGCAAAGTTTGAATAAAACTGGATTTAGAGTTTATGGAAGGTTGTCATTAATTTTTGGGGCAGGGACAAATGAGGAGTTGTTGTTTGAAGATTTTTCTACAATAAGCTCCGGCGTCCACCTTATTCATAGGCACAAAACTCTTTTAGCTTTTTTGGTAGAGAACCACCTTTGCAAAAGTATCTGAAGTTTGAATAAAAATGGCCCAAGAGCTTAAGAGTAGTTTGCGTTTACAGCAAATTGTTGAATTTTTCAATCTATAGCTCTGGCGGCCAGTAGTGTTTTACCTTATTTACAGAGTATCGCATATGCAGCATTCTTCAGGAGTTTAAATGAAATTGACTCATGCATATAGGAAAAATGGACGTTTTTTTCTGTTTTTAACTCTGATGTCATATTGTTCATCGGAGCTGAATAAAGTATCTATTTACGTAAGGAGCTCACTAGGTAACATTCCTGTGAAGATTGAATAAAATTGGCACAAAAGTTTAGGAGTATTTTAAATTTCAAGCAAATTGTTCACTTTTTTCTATGTTTAGCTCTGGCGACCATTTTCCTTATCAGGGCGGAACCGTTTTTGGTGTTTCGGTAGAGGGTCACGTAAGCGAAATTCCTATGTAGTTATAGTAGTCGCAGATAATATTGACTAGGCGGAGCTGTTCAGGTGTTGTCAATATAGATCAAAGAAGAAGTAAAACAAAGATCAGGAATCGATACAATTAACTTACTCCGCCCATCAAAGACACCAAAGTGAAAGAAACACAAACATTAAGCGACCAGACCATAATGGAAACCTAACCAAAGGAAGGCCACAAGGACAGTTACTTTCCCACAAAATGGCCATATGGCCATCCGAAATTAAAAGACACAAGTGATACACACAGTAAGTAACAAACAACAACATAAATAAATCGCCACAGAAGAACCGCCTTGGAACGGTCAGTGGAAAGATTTCCACTGGGGGGGGGGGGGGCTTAAATCGATTTTACGTGGCCACAATCCTCGCCCTTACTTCCGTCGCGATTTAGACAAATAATTTGTTCAATCCGCATGAAGGCCTCCAAACTCATCAGTGCAACATCTCCGTGATCACAAATAATCAAAGAACCACAGAGGTGAGACAACGGTGAGGACTCGACAGCAAGAAACCACTGAAATGCTGGAGCAAAAGAAAACCAACAGTTAGACTCCGATGGGCCCGACCAGAGACAGAGCATCAGGCACCAACCAACATTACCTTGAATTAGATCTCTCTAATTCTCAATAAGCCTTTACGTTGGAACCGTCATAGAATCTGAGGCCTGGCCCACCAAAGGCGCCGAGTCCACCAGAAGATTCGGTAGAGTGCCTTTATCATGCTTTCTTTAAGCGGACCAAATGACGATATACGCCACAGCTTTGTTTGTGTTACAGCTGAATTCACACAATCGGGTTACTTTGTTTACCTTTTAGTTAATAGAACATTCCAAGGGCAGGTGCAAACGATAGCTCCGCCTAGTCAATTTTATCTGCGACTACTATACAATGAAATAAGCCCAAGCACCCAGGAGGAGTTGTGGTTTAAAGATTTTTCTGTTTTAGCTATGGCGACCATCTTGTTCATCGGAGCGGAATCGCTATAGTACTTTCCGTAGCGGGGTCACCTATGCAACCTCCTTATGAAGTTTGAATCACATTGGTCTGCGGGCGGCGTTTGCATTCAAAACAAATTGATGACTTTTTATATTTTTTTTTTAACTCTGGCGACCAGTTGGCTCGTCAGAGCGGCACTTTTTATGCTATTTCTGTGTCACATATGCAACATTTCTATGCAATTTGAATGCAACTGGCCAAAGGGTATAGGAAAAATTGACATTTAAAGATTTTGTTTCTATTTTCCAACTCTGGCAGCCATCTTGTTCGTTGGAGCGGGAAGATTTTATGTATTTTGTAGGGAACCACCTAAGCAACAATATTATGACGATTGAATCAAATTGTACCAAGAGTTTAGAAGTAGGCGTTTAGAAGTAGTCCTTTCGGATCATTGAGTTCATTTGGTATCATTTTGTAAATAGAGTTCTGCAGAAGCCGGTGCTAGAGGGCGTGGCCGGTGTTGCACATTTCAGTACTGGTCATGAACAGACTCAATAAAACCGAGTCTGCTAGTTTCGTTCATTCGGTGTAATTATTGCTTCCAACGGATCTAGCTTCAGAACTTATTTATTTTCACTGTAGCTGGTGCTGTGCCGTGTCGCGGCCGTTAAACATCTACCCGTACATCATCATAGTGCAGATTATATTTTCTGGTCCTTTGGGATCATTGAGTTCATTTGGTATCATTTTGAAAATAGAGTTCTGCTTAAGCCGGTGCTAGAGGGCGGTACTGGTCATGTACAGACTCAATAAAACAGAGTCTGCTATTTTCGTTTATTTGGTGTATTCCTTGCTTTCAAAGAATATAACTTCAGAACTTATTTAAAACAAAATGTTCACATTGTGTTAATTTTTAACCTCATGCAGCCGTTTTGCTTATCTGAGTGGACCATTTTACTGTTGTGGTAGAGGGTTTCCTTTGAAGATTGAATAAAATTGGCAAAATGGTACTGGATGAGTTATCATTTAAAGATTTGTCTATGTTTAGCTCTGTCGGCTTTTTCGTTCATAAGAGCGGAACGAGTTTATTTGGTATGCGCCCGCTAGGCAACATTCCTGTGAAGTTTGAATCAAATTGGTCCAAGGGTTCAGGAGTTCTCATTTTAAGCAAATTGTTGACTACGATAGACGCTCAACGGACAGTGAACATTCACCGATCACAATAGCTCACCATGAGCGCTTTGTAGTAAAATGAATCTGTCAAATGTATCCTTACTAATTTCTTCTTTTGTTTCTATCCAGAGCTATCAAAAAGATTCACAAGCTTGACGCTTCCAATGTAACCGAAATACAACCGGCAAACGGTATTTCATACATGTACTGGTTTGATGTTTATATTTCGTCGGAAAAGGGTGAGTATCTTGTTTGTTTGATTTGAGGTTTAAAGTCCCCGTCAACACTGTAAAGGTCATTTTGGAGACGTTCCCAATTTTGTGGGACATTTTCCCGACAATGAGATGAAATGACATCTCAAGCCCTGTCGCCCAATGAAACCAATATGGTTTATAAGCATTGACGGTCCGACACTCACACCGCTTTGCCTGGGCAGGCTTAGATCCTCTGAGCGTTTCACCAGTACTCGTGTGTGGGTCAGATTCAGCTCTGCGTGGAAGCATCATGCAGCCCACATATTTCTTCAAGCCACGATGGGCGGGGACCGGGGATGAGTATCTGTATGGGAATAAAAAAACTCATGCTATGCATTCTGGATAGGGGCTTAAATCGGTCAGCGTTATATTCTATCGAGTATAACATATTTTCAGTTGATATGCTATCATCTTACTTTTACTGAAATATTATTTTTAGAGTTCGTCTAGCTAATACCTTTTTATTTCGGATAGCCGTTTGGCCATTTTGTATGAAAGTAACGGTCCAATTGGCTTTACGCTTGTGCCGTTATCATTATGTTGAAGTTGTTTCATGTTAATTTTTGTTTCTTTCCCTTTGGTGTCTTGGATGGGAGGGGTAAGGTTATTGTTTCAATTCCTGTTCATTTCTGTGTCACTGCTACAAGGTGAAATTGCGATCGGTGAATGTAGAAATGCTGCTAATGCAAACCATTTTAAGTAAGTAAATTCATTGAATAACTGATTGATTGACTGGGTGATTAAATAATTGATTGATTATTTTTGGTATTTAACGACACGTCAACCCTTGTGGGTCAGTTTGTGTCGTCTCTGGAGAAAAGAAATAGAAGAGACAGTGGAAGAGATAAACGTGTAGGATAGGAGAGAAAACGGAAAGTGAATAGAGGTGAAAAAACTAAAAAAAAAACAACGCCGTTCCCCCTCCACTCTTACATGCTGCATGGACAACAGGCCTTGCCTGACTGAAAGCTAGTATAAGCTGAAGGCCTCAGTGACGCAAAATACACGACACATTCGCCTCGACCAACTGCCCATATTTCACAAGACAGATATGGGTAACATGTACCCACACAATTGGTACCCCAAGTCCTTTGAAATGCAAACGTCGTGTCTTTTGTTGCAACATGTGAGTAGAAAAAGGAAACACAGTCAAGTCCTGTATGTATCGTATTAAATTGTCTTTTACACGAAACTGACATCAAAACTATAACACTTGCAAAAGGTAGTTTTGCGAAACGTTTAGTGTGTGCTTTAAATGGACTTTGGTATTGCCTTTTGTTTTTAAAAACAACTACATTTCGTGTCACTAGCGTGTGTGCAATCTCATAAAAAAGACCGCTAAAAACGGGTCTCCGTGGCCTAGTGGATAAGAGCGCGGACACTTAATAATTAGGTCTCTCACCTCACGGGAGACGCCAAGTTCTGCAACGGAAGATCATGTGTTTTTTATCGGGTACTCCGGTTTTCGTCCACCTCTGATTAGCCGGATGTAAGTGATATAATTTTAAAAGGGCCATAAAACCCAAACCAAAAAGACCACTTTATATGACATCTAATAAAATCATATCTTTCACAGATTTTTAGGTTTAATAAGTATTCGATTCATTACTAAAATACGCCTATACAAATGCATTGTAAACTTTACCGCCAAAAAAAATCAAAAAATAGAAAAAGATTTTTTTAAGATGAAAAAAAATGTCACATATTATATCAACATATTTTATAGCAGAAATAACATATTTTATAGCAGAAATATGAAAAATGGGGTTTACCCCTGAAAATACCAGTTTTTTTTTTTCGTTATAAAATCGGGGTTCATGGTGTTCAAAGTTAAATAGTTATGTTTTCGTGATGTGACATGTATTTTCACCTGATAACTTATGTAACAGACTGTTTCTGCGCTAGCCATATTGTCATGCTTTTTCATGTTTTATGGGTGCGCCTATCCAGCAAGCTACAACCTATTTCAGGGAATGTTCTGTTGATATGACTACAGGAGAGAGAAAGACACAACTTGTCATGTTCTGACCTGTGACATGATCCCTCCAACTTGCGTATAATCCGGCCTTCTAGAGCTCATTTAACTGTATTTCGCAAAACTGCTTATATTCGCTGGCATCATGGGTCAACAAAAAATAAGAATAAAAATGATAACGTACAAAAGGACATTCTTTCCAAAACCCTTCCTTGAAGTCATTAAGCTCATTTTGCGATTGCGAGCGACTAGGTGGCTTGTTATCCTTCTTTTATCAAAATTACAGAGTTGCTCTGCAGCAGAACTATACCGGGTGGCAAGCTGGCAAGTACTTGCGGCGTGACAGTTGGAGATTCTTGCCATTACTTTACTTGTAATTATGGATACCAAAAACAAACCGTTGCTGACCCTTTAAACTGTACAGAGCTTGGAACATGGGATTACAATATATCGTCTCTCTGCATCGGTAAGTGATTTATCATATGACGTCGCGTCTGAGATTGTAATAACATCATGTAATAAATTTGATAATCAACTAGTACAAATAAGTTAGATACGCCCCGTACAACATCCTTAACGACGTCGCGTTTCCTTATTGCGGAATATTGACATTTGTTAAAAGAATCCTGAATAAGATACGTTTAATATACCATATGAGAAATAGAATCTTACATTCGTGCTCATGCATGATTATTAAATTTATTAAACGAGTTGAGGAAAGGGATAAAATGCGAGGCTTTAATAAATTCAATAATACATGAGCTCTCATCTAAGTTCCTCTATATATTGAACATAATTTCAACAGTATATTTATTGCAGTTGAACTTCTATAACGCGGGTGGCTCGTTTACCTCTCTAATAAGAACTCGCACTTGAAGCCCTATAGCACCATATATCAATATATTAAGGACACTTTAGAAAAGCAATTTTTCTCGATTCATTGTTGAAACGAAATGCTGTGTGTGCTTATAAGAATCGCCGGGTTGGGCGAACAGACACTATCTCGAACAAATTTCCATGGTGCCAGAGATATTCGAGCTCTCGAATTTCGACTGTGTATTGTATTCCATTTTAAACAATAAATAGTTTTGTTTGTTTGTTTGTATTGGAGTTTAACGGCCCAGTCAACACTATTTAGGTCATTTTTGAGCCGGTCAGTTTACCTATCAACCCTTTCCTGGACAGGCTTATACGTAAGCGGTTAACCAGTACAGTGCACATTCTTTCGCCAGAAACTGACAACTGCCCTTCTTGAATCAGCGGAAGGGAGAGAATGACCGTAGAAAAGATTTCATGATCAATCTCCACGAAAGAATGTTGCCGACCCCGGCGGGAGTCGAACCCGCGTCCTCCTGATCACCAGTCAGACGCGCATCCGACTGAGCCACTGAGGCCGGCAAACAATAAATAGTGGATCTTACAGTGTTCATGTATTATTGAATTTATTTAAGGAGTTTAGGAAAAGGGATAAAATGCGAGGCTCTGCCGAGCAATTTATGCTCTGACCGCTACGAGTTTAATAAGATAACAACGCGACGGCGCTTAGGACGTCGTACGTGTAACGTTTCGGGGCATATTTATCTACTTTGCATATTAAATCCACTTGTGCATTAAATCCACTTGTGGATTTACAAATTTAATACATGACGTTATTACATTTTCAGACGCAGCGAATATGCTACCGTTATGAGTTTACACAGAAAAGTAACCGTCAAAAAATATCTGCATTTTACATTGGAAGTATTTATAAGCAACCGTCAGTAAGACTATAAGCGATTTCATATGATACATTTATACATTTTCACAAAAAGACTTTATACACAACAGCCAGTAAGACTATACGCGACATCATATGATACATGTATGCATTTTTACAAAATTACTCCATACACAACCGTTCAAAAGCCTATACGCGACGTCATATGATAAATCTATGCATTTTACATTGGAAGACTTTTGGTGTCTTTGATGGGTGGAATAAGTTAATTGTATCGATTCCTGATCTTTGTTTTACTTCTATTTTTTTATAAGCAACCGTCAATAAGACTATAAGCGACGTCATATGATAAATCTATGCATTTTCACAAAAAGACTTCAAACACAACCGTCAGTAGGACTATACGTGACGCCATATGATAAATTTATGCGTTTACACGGACTTCATAAGACTATGCGGTTTTTGATCGCCGAAATTGCAAATATTGCCATTCTTCCGCACGTAAAACGACATGTTGCAGTTATATTTCTACTGGAAAGAAACCAAATATTACTTCATTTAATTTCACATAATTATGAATTTAATAATTTATAAATAAACAATAACCGCTTTAATGGTAAAGGCAGTTTTAAATGTGTCTTGGCAGTATTGGTGGGTTGTGGTTTTGCTCCCGGCAGTGATATACGCTGTTTACAATAATAGTTACACTAGCTTTCTCGCAAGCGCTCGGACTTTGACCATGTTAACACTAGAGTCTGGATCCTGATCAGATTGCGCTGGAATTTACAAAAGTTGGCGTTCACTAATGCACATTAGCACAAAAATTATCCGTATCAAAAGGATCTAAACTTAGTGGCTAGTGTGAGCACGAATAGACTCCTGTGTTAACACGCGCTCAGGCGCTTAGGGCTAGTGTTATAGTTTGATAATGTTTTGCGTGCTCAACAAACTCAAACCAGTGGAATTTTTAAATACAGGTTCCCTTGCAAATAGCCTAGCTGAGGTTCCGTCCATCATTAATCATTTATCAGTTTGTTACCGCTATAACATCTCAACCGCTCAGTTTGTTTTCTTTATTATGTTTGGCACGCATATACATATTGAAATGACTTGACCAATTATAATTAATTCAAACGGCAGATTCAAATGAAAAATAAAACAAGCTTTCTGGGCGAGACTGGCTAGTTTCAGGGAAATAGACCTCATCACTTTTCCTCGTTTCAATGTCAAAGGCGTGGAATGGTGTCGATGATTACATACGAATTTAAAATATAAATTGCACTGAGATAAAGTACATGGAGATATTCTGCGGATGACACAATACATATTAAACAAAACAAACACAGTCGACGAATAATTTCCTCCCAAAATGACAATTTTATAGACTTAGGCTCGTTTTCCCCAAGTATAAAGATCCACATCACATTTTCTTCAATCACCTTACCATTAACTTACAGAGACAGTATGCAACAGAATTATTTTAAACGGCGAACTAGCTGGTACATGTGGGGTGAAGGTTGGAGATTCTTGCAACAATTTTACTTGTGACAATGGATTCAAAGAAAAGACCGGCGTTAGACCCTTTAACTGCACAGAATCTGGAACCTGGGGTTTTAATACATCGACTCTTTGCACTGGTAAATATATCCTTAAGCGTGTAATTGAAAATTATACTAAGTGAAAGACCAAAACAGGAAAAGACGGCCACGTCAGGCAATAGGGATATTCGAGCGAACATTCAAATATATCAGCTTGCGTACCCACTTGGGTTCAGTGTAGCCTTCCCGATCCGCAATAAGAAACTTCGGGTCATACAACATCTTTAAATCACACAGGAAATAAGTTCTGACAAGTTGGATCCTTTGGAAGCAAAAAATACACCAAATAAACGAAATTGGCAGACTCGGTTTTAATGAGTCTGATCATGACCAGTTCTAAAATGTGCAACACCGGCCACGCCCTTTAGCACCGGCTTAAGCAGAACTCTATTTCAAAATAATTCTAAAAGAACCCAGTATCCCAAAGGACCAGAAAATATAATCTGCACTATGATGATGAAAGGAGATACTTTTTACGGCCGTCACACGGCACAATCATCATCATTACGTGAACAATTCCGTGAAATTAACACCTCCGTAAACCGGTCCGCATGAATAATCTCTGGGTAATAAAACATCTTTATATCGCAGAGCAAACACTCGCATCAGCATCACGTGACCAAGCCGTGAAATGAACACCTCCGTAAAGACAACTTTATATAGCGAAAACTGAGGTTTACGGGGGTAAACATTAATTTTCTTATTTCTGCTCCAAGACATTGGCTGTGTGTACACGTTCGCAATGAGGCGGTTCTAACGAGCACCAACAACCTGTGTTTTCAAAATAAATAAGAAAAATATCACGGATTTTCTCTTCAGAAAAGTTTAGTTATGGAGACCTGAAAAATGCACTATGTCACATGGGTGTGTCATCGTAATGAAATATCAAAACGTTTTATGCACAATGCTTCAAGATTGAGGTATTTACAATTCTTTGGATTTCAAACACCGAATATTACCAGATAAACGGCACATAAATCAATCATAATATTTTTCCTATGTAATAGAAGCAAACTGTACCACTAGCTAGTTCTATAGCAGTTTTGTTGAAATGTTCGGACAGGAGCATAGAATTTTCTAACGGTTCTGTTAACTTTGGTCCAGGTTAATGCTATGAAAGTGTTGCTCATTTGCTGCTACGTCACAGCACTTTTATCATTTATGTGTTTGTAAATTGTACTGCTACCTTGGATTAGGATAAAGTTAAGATCCTTATCTCCACATGTGGTTTTGTTCGCTGCTTATGTTTAATAGTAAAGACAGACTTGGTAATTAATCTTTCAGTAAACTTCTTAAATGCTACTTACAGGTTTATAAGAAAAATTTATTAGCAAATATCAAGGTATTTCTTATTTTCAACATGTGCGATCAGTAAATAAATAATGATGTGGCCGATATTCTGTTGGCAACAGTGATTATACTTGGTCATGTCAGTCTCCTGAAAAATGTATAAAAACAAAAAGTACTGAAAAAGGTTGCACATAACCTGGGGTTTTCGACTTTCAGCAGGAGTCAAGGTTTAATAGCGTTACCACTACATTAGCCTAACACAAAATAGGATACTACTATATAGAATTATAGTATATAGAATAGTTATAGAATTAAATTATTTTGTGTGGGACGTAAAGCACTAGTCTACTGCCAAGCAGCAGCTTGATGATGAGTCCTGATGATCATCTTGTATCACTTAAGAAATAGATCAGCTCTAACTGTGTTTTGTTGAGTAATAAATCACAGTTTGGAGGTCAGTTGTAAAGTAGATCAAATAACGAGAGCGTTGCGCGTGTGATTTGTCTACTTACAACTGACCGACAAACTGTGTTTTATTACTCAACAAATCACAAACTAGAGCTGATCTATTTCGATTCTAACGCTGAATCTTGTTGTTTCCTTCAAAATCTCACAACCTTTTGCCATTGTTAGAAGAAATTCCGCTAAAATTATCGACTGAAACACATGCATTGATATCCTTTTCTTACGTTTTTGATGCGAGAAAATGACGTTACACCGTTTAATGTCAAGGAAATCGACTAGTGATGTCATAAATTGGCATTTTTAATGACGTCACTCGTCATGCTCTTCCGAGCTTCAATTTGTTGCAGAATAAAACACGGTTATTTTCCATCACTATATAGGCGCGCTGTGTTAGAAATATGAATAGATTTGTGCAAAAAAGTTAATTCCCAAGGTAGAATGCTATCGGTAACACGAAATGATCTGTTCAATCTATTTCAATAGCTTTCTTTACAGGTAGACATGATTATTAATTAACTGTTTCCAGAAATTCTTTGTGACAGAAACATCCCAAATGGTGATCTAGCACACTCTTGTGGAGTAAACATTGGAGATGTATGCGATAACTTCACCTGTGATATCGGATTCAACAAAACAGATAATGTTCTACCATTTAATTGTTCAGACTCGGGGAGTTGGAATTATAATATATCAGCTCTTTGCATAGGTATGCAAAACGATACGGCATGTATTTAACTATACGTCACGTAGGTACATTTCTATATGAAGATTTAGTAGCACTAGGGAATTCCTAAGAAACTGCATTGCATAGGTAAAATTGAAGTGAAGGCAAAGATCAAGAATCCCTACAATTAACCCAAACCTCACACAAGAGACACCAAAGGGAAACAAACACAAACATTAAATAACTACATGCTAATGGAAACATCAATAGCGAAAAGCCAAAAAGACAGTTAATTTATCACAGCATCGCTAATTGGCTATCCCAAACAAAAAGATATAAGCAATAGACACACGCAAATACAAGTCATAACAAAAATAAACTGCGACAGTAGAACCGCATTGGAATGGTCATGGAAAAGAATTTCATTGGGGTGGGGAATCATTGGCTTAAATCAATTTTACGTGGCCGCAATACCCGCCCTTACTTCTGTCGCAATGTTCTGTCCGCATTAAGGCTTCACTTCTATTTTCCGGATTTATTTGTGTAACATCTCCGAGAACGGAAACATAAATCAACCACAGAGATGAAATATCGGTGAGGACTCGACAGCAAGTAACCACTGAAATGCTGGAGCGAAAGAAAATCAACAGTTAGTCCCCCATTGGCCCAACCAGAGATAGAGCATCACACAAGTAACTCATTAGTTTGATGTATTATCCACAGCACAACTAAGGGCGACAGTGGTGGCTACCTAAATTCACTTTAAGCCACTCCTATATTTTAACTATCACGAAAACAAAATAGATGGCTAATCCTGACCAACTTGAACCCAACCTTTATATAGTAAAACTAGGCTTCTACCTAACTAACTAACTTATTACCGCCTAAGCATAAGACGTATTTACGTCACCTTAAACTAGGTATTCAAGAATTTCATAAGAAGTTTGTTTTGTCCCCTGCAGACAAGCCCGCTAACAACGTCGTCGTTTTGTGACGGCTCCACTATGTTAACATGTTTAAGGAGGATCTTGGTGGTACTAAGGCCTATGAACTTCAGCCTTTAGCTGAAGAGAGAGCTATAGTAGATAAACAAATTTGTCATTCAGCCACCAAGTTTGCTGTGTGTGTTACCGAAGGCCAAGACAAGCTTCTTATTGCTATTAAAATGCATGTGATTAAATATTGTGATAAAGGCTTTGAAAGATCAGGAAGAAATCTGTTTTGGTCTATAAAAAATTCGAATGAGGTTTTAAATAAATTTAAATCCAGACATTTTCGTGCTTCAAGTCTGTCTACTTACGATTTTCCACTCTTTACACTACACTTCCTCATAATCTTATAAAAGAAAAGCTTAATGATTTAATTGAATGGGCTTTTCAGAGAGACGATTCTCTCTATCTTGCATGTATTGTCAGAAATGCATTTTTCACTTCTAAAGAGCATAAGAATTATACACTTTGGTCATGTCAGAAAGTGTGTGATGCCCTCACCTTTCTACTTGACAATATTTATATTAGATTCGGTACTGAGTTAGTTAGACAAATTGTGGGTATTCCGATGGGTACGAATTGCGCACCTCTTGTGGCTGATCTGTTCTTGTATTTTTATGAAAGAGACTTCATGCTGTCGCTTTCTATTGATAACCAATCTGAAATTATTGAAGCTTTTAGCTCCACTTCTAGATAATTAGATGATTTATTAAATATTGATAATACCTATTTCGATGGTTTGATCAGTCAGATTTACCCCCAAGAACTTCAGTTAAATAAAGCAAATTCTTCTGATACCGAGGCCCCGTTTTTGGATTTGCATCTATCTATTGTAGATGGCTTTGTTTCGTGCAAAATTTATGATAAACGCGATAACTTTGATTTTGAGATTGTAAATTTTCCTGTTTTAGATGGTGATGTTCCTCGTGCGCCATCCTATGGCGTTTATATTTCGCAGTTAATTCGATTTGCTAGAGTGTGTTTGTCATGTAACTGACTTCAACACTCGTAATAAATTATTAACGGCTTAACTTCTTAATCAGGATTATCGGTACCATAAACTACGCAAAGCCTTTTCAAAATTTTATAGACGCCATTCTGATTTAATTTCAAAATTCAATATTGGACTTAAATCTCTTCTGCAACAAGGTCTATTGCAACCCAAATTTTATGGTGACTTAGTATATAAATTCAGCAAAATATATAACCGCAATGACTTCAGCACCCAATTTCATTCATAAAATCATTCTTCGATATAAAAAGATTGGGTACAACATGGATGTTATACGACAGACTGCATGCATGGTAGTTAACCCAATAACGGTTGGCAACTTTGCTTCCCTCTTTAATTGCACGCCGGTGGGTCTGGCCTCAGATTCTATGACGGTTCCAACGTAAAGGCTTATTGAGAATTAGAGAGATCTAATTCAAGGTAATGTTGGTTGGTGCCTGATGCTCTGTCTCTGGTCGGGCCCATCGGAGTCTAACTGTAGGGTTTTCTTTTGCTCCAGCATTTCGGAGGTTTCTTGCTGTCGAGTCCTCACCGTTGTCTCACCTCTATGGTTCTTTGATTATTTGTGTTCACGGAGATGTTGCACTGATGAGTTAGGAGGCCTTCATTCGGACTGAACAAATTATTTGTCTAAATCGCGACAGAAGTAAGGGCGAGGATTGTGGCCACGTAAAATCGATTTAAGCCCCCCAGTGGAAATCTTTCCACTGACCGTTCCAAGGCGGTTCTTCTGTGGCGGTTTATTTATGTTGTTGTTTGTTACTTACTGTGTGTATCACTTGTCTTTTTTTATTTTGGATGGCCATATGACCATTTTGTGGGAAAGTGACTGTCCTTCTGGCCTTCCTTTGTTTAGGTTTCCATTATGGTCTGGTCACTTTATGTTTGTGTTTCTTTTCCTTTGGTGTCTTTGATGGGTGGAGTATGTTAATTGTATCGATTCCTGATCTTTGTTTTACGTCTACTTTTCATAGGGGTAAACCTTATTTTGCATATTTCTGCTCTTAAATATAGATTGTGGGTACTCGTTAGAAGTGCTTCGATGAGGCGGTTCAAATGAGTACCCACAATGTACATTTTGAGCAGAAACATGAAAAATATCACAATTTTTCATAATAGCATTTTCGTTTTTTTTGGTAATTAATCTTTCAGTAAACTTCTAAAATGTAAAGTTTACAATGTATTTGTATAAGCGTGGTTTCGTAATGTACCCTTTCAAATGCGATGATTCTAATGTTGTTTCTTTTTGCAGTTGCTTGTCTTTGCATGTATGTTTTATAAATATATTTTACAATTTGTGATAGTCGTTTGGTCTTTTTTCGGGAAAAAATGCATTCTACCGGTTTTATTGTAATTATGGTTTGTTTCTGTATGCCTGTGCTTCTTTACATTTGGTGACATGAAAGGAGTGTGTACTGTACTTTTATCGATTTCTGGCCATTGCCTTCGTTTTGTTTTGTTATATAGACCATTATTTTCAATGAATGAACTAAATGTTTCTATCAGTATAACAAAATAGAAGTGAAGGCAGTGATCAGGTATCGATACAATTAACCTGCACCACCTATCAGAGACACTAAAGGGAAAGAAGCACAAACATCAAATAACAAGACCCTAATGGAAACACCAAGAGCGGAAAGCCAAAACACAAGGCTGTCTGCGGTCATACATTGGCACATGGTATAACAGCAAGCTCGAGAATCCGTAAAATGAAACAACTTGGCGGTTGCCCCCAAAAAGCTATGCGATTTATACAAATCATATAAAAAGATAAATACAAGTACATTCCGTGCATAGGATAGCACGAGATACAGACAGCTTTTGTTACAGTGCTATTTTTAGAGCCATGACATACAACTTTTTCTCGCATAGCAGACAAGGTATCGAAGAATGATTTTAGGTTTACATTGTGATCCTTTGATATGGTTTCCATTGCGGTCTGGTCGCTTCGTGTTTGTGTTTCTTTCCCTTTGGTGTCTTTGATGGGTGGTGTAAGTTAATTGTAACGATTCCTGATCTTTGTCTTACTTCTACTTTGGGTACGGAAATCATTGCTCGCATATATTTTTTTCCGAATTTATATACGAAGTAACCACAAAACTGAGATCCCGCTAGGCATCGTTGCAGAACAGATTTAGGCTAGAAACATATACCTCCGTTCACCTAGGTTTGTTCAATCCTGCCATCATTTTTGTTGCAAGAATAATTGTATGTAGTTAATTTTGAAATGTGACTAAATGCATATAAAAACTCAGGATTCATTACGAAAACACGCCTATACGAATACATTGTAAATGTTATCGCTAAAATGTGAAAATTTTAAGCCGAAAAATTGTGTTGTCTGCTCTAAATTTAGATTGTGGGTACTCATTAGAAACGCCTCACCGAGGCGGTTCTAAGGGGTACCCACAATCTATATTTTAGAGCAGAAATAAGAAAAATAAGATTTACCCCTGTAAACCCCAGTTTTACTATATATAAGTGGGGTTCAAGGGGGTCACAACTATATAGGTATGTTTTCGTGATGTTAAGAAAATAAACATCACAACATTAGGTTTTACAGCCTTCAGCAAACGATGGGGGTGTTTAGGGCATGTTCTCAGTACTCCGTTCACTCAAATTTCTCTGATTATCATAAACTATCAGCTTCATTCTATGCATATTAGGCACGATGCTTAGTTTACCTGGACTGTTACTGTTCTATACTGTTGAAACTGTCGTCAGTTAAAGAGGATTTTAGGGTCCCTGTAAATATATTAATCATTTGGTGCCAAATAAGTTGCAATGTTATTTATTTACTATTATTAATTCCAATGTGACATTATTTTGAGAATGATTCCCTTTCATATTTTTCAAAGAAGAAGGTGAATGGAGTTATGAGAGTGAACGAAGTTATGAGAAATTGGATAAGTCCAATATCGAAAGTTGAACAAAAACATTTCGATTAAATTTCAAAAGTCAGCTGGTGTTGGACAAAAATCTCTCCTGCAACATGTCCTACCGGAACCTGATTTTCATGTTGACTCAGAATATATATTCAAACGTATCGGCCTCAGTGACCAAGTGGTTTCTATCAATTAGTCTCTCACCTATCAAGAAAACACGCCCCTAAACCCCACTTTTATAAATGGTAAAACATGGTTTACAAGGGTTTACATGTTTCTTCTTATTTGTGCTAAAAAGCATTGATGATTGTGAGGCGAGGCGGTTGTAATTAGTTCTCACAATCTACGGTTTCGGATTTTTTATCTGAAAATTTTCATTTTTGGTGGTACAATTTTCAATATACTTGAAAAGGCGTGTTTTCGTAATGGCTGTATACGAGCCTCGCTCAGGGCGTATGTGAGACGCTAAGATCTGCAACGGAAGTCATGTAGTTTTCTGCGGGTACACCGGTTTCCGCCCAACTTTAATTAACTATTGGATCGTTATAAGTGAAATATACTTGAAATGGCCAAGAGGGCAACTGTTGGTCTGCCTTTGCTTCAGCTTTTAAGTTATTTCATGCTTTGCTCATCGCTGTGTACTCGTTTACTTTTTATGTCCTCGGAGATTTTGCCTTGGTGAGTTGGAACCCATGCACGCAGACTGAACAAATTATTTGTGTTAACCACGGTAAAACCAAGGGCGAGTATAATGGCCATGTAAAATATATTTAAGCACCCTCCCCACCGACACCCACTATATAGATTTCAACGCCGTTCCAAGGCGGTGCTTCTGTTGTGTTTTTATAAGCTTTGTTGTTTGTCTTTGCATGCAGTTATGGATGATATCTTTTGATTTTGGATAACCGTTCGCCATTTTGTGGATAAGAAACTGTCTTATTGGCTTTCTACTTATAATGTTCTGATAACGTTGATGTTGCTTTATGTATGTGCCTCTTTCTCTTTTTCGTGTCTTTTCTATTTCGTGTCTTGGATGGAAGGTGTAAGTTATTTGTTTCGATTCCTGGTCACTGCTTTCACTTCTATTTTTATGCTGCTTTCACTTTAATTATATGATGTTATTAATCAAGTAATTTCGTAATGGCCCAGTTACAGGTCCGAGGTCTGCTGTATTGGCCTGAGACCGAAGGCTAAAGCCAATACAGCTGACCGAGGATCTGTAACTGGGACAATGCGAAATTACTTGATTAATGGCAAATTTATTAATTGATCCCATTTAAAAATGATTATTGAATTTTGACCTCAGTGTTAATATTATTGGATGGCCTCTGAACAACACAGGATAGTCAACAAATAATAATCAATACAAAGTTAAAATGTAACATCCATACTGTGTCAAAATTGCAACAAACATTTAGTAACTGATCAAATTGATTTTCATTGACAACAATGCATCAAAATGGGTGTATAATCAAGGCACGACGATATATTTGACAATAAATCACTTTTGGCCCGTGTATATTGGGTGCGCGATAGAACTGCTTTTTATACATGTATATACCCTAACCATGAATCAGAATTGTTTACTGGTGACACGTCCTTAGACAATCCTTCACCGTGGTATTTTACGTTAATCAGTGAAATAAATACAGGTAACATATTTGTAAACAGTTGCCATCTATGAAATTTTGTAAAGCGAATATCATCATTTTTCCTTCCAAAGATACAGTGTCCTGTAAATTTTACAACTGGAGAGGTATCAGACACTTGTGGCCTAAGAGTAGGAAACCTATGTGAAAACGTCTCATGTATTGACGGTTTCAGAAATGTCGAACCTATCGCCGCGTTTGAATGTACACAATCCGGGACGTGGAACTACAGTTTATCATCTCTCTGCACAGGTACCTCAGCATCACGAAAACACACCTATATAATTTTGACCCCTTACACCCCATTTTATATAGTAAAACTGGGGTTTGCAGGGGTCTACATTATTTTTCTTAGTTCTGCTCAAAAACTGGCCCCGCCCATTGAGGCTTGAAGAAATAGATGGGCTGCACGATGCTTCCGCGCAGAGCTAAAACCGACAGCACACGAGTACTGGTAAACCGTATAGAGGATCTAAATTTGACCAGGCAAAGCAGTGCGAGTCGGGCCGCTCATGCTTATAAACCCAATTGTTTTCATTAGGCGACAGGACTTGAGATGTCATTTCACCTCAGTGTCGGGTAAAAGTTCCACAAAATTGGAAGCAACGTCTCAAAAATGACCTATACAGTGTTGACGGGACGTTATACCTCAAGTCAAACATATCTGCTCAAAGACATAGATTTGGGTACACGTTAGAACCGCCTCGGCGGTTCGAACGAGTATCCACAGTCTATATTTTTAGCAGAAATAAGAAAACTATCGAAAGTTTTCATCTAAAAATTTTTATTTTTAGGTGGTAAAATTAACAATGTATTTGTGTAGTCGTGTTTTTGTAATGGTGAGAATGTTATTTGGGTTTTATTTAGATAACTGTATGGGCCGACCCGTAAAAAAGAACTTATCATATGACGTCGCGTCCGAGAATGTAATAACGCCATGTAAACGATTCGTTAATCCTCTGGAGGATTAAATATGCAAATAAGTTCGATACGCCCCTTAACGCTACATACGAACTCATTAACGTCGTGGCGTTTACTAATGGGTGATATTGACATTTTTGTCAACAAATCGCGAATATAATGAGTTTTAAATGTCATATGATCAAAAGAATCTATGAGGTTCAGATCAAATTTTGGATACCGTTATGCACCTCTGCAGTTCCTAAGCAATATGTGTAACGAGTTTGGTGACCATTGGGCATGCAATAAAGAAAAAAAAAGGTTTGTGACAGACGGAAGTACGGACGGACAGACGGACGAACACCCGTGAAATGTATGTCAGACGTCGCTGTTATTTAGTGTATAACACCATGCCATAAAAGTCAAATAGCAACACGTGTAATAACACATGACGTAACGCCATGTCGCCGCCCGTATGCATATGAAATGACCGCTTGCGTATTATCCTTTATGTACGTCATTTTTTGTTCGCGCTTCCTTTTCCTGTCATCTATAGTCTATGTTCTATAACCGTGGCGTTTTCAAGTCATCTTAATTTAAAAAAAAGATCAGCCGTAGCTGTGATTTGATGAGTAATAAATAATAGTTTGTAGGGAAGTTGTAAAATAGATCAAATCACGAGCGCCCAGCGTGAATGATTTATATACTTATAATTGACCTACTAAGACGCCAAGTTCGCCTAGGTCAGGTGGTTTTTCTTCGGGTACTCTGGTTTTTGCCAACATCTGGTGAACGATCGACTCAAAGTAAGTGAATTATTCTCATAAGGACCGTAAAATCAAAACAACAACAAAAAATCATGTAGAAATGTTTCAATATGACAAAGATGCCCCCGTCTAAGTGTCCCGCCTCGCCTGAAAAAAAAAATTGCAATAATAGGTGTCGTTAGAGGATAGCTTGCCTTGACATCCAAGTGTCCCTGAGGTTACTGGCATATGTGAGATACGTATTGCAGATTGAATCTTAGGACCAATATATTTCACCATTCAGAATATGAACACAAGATCTGCAAACATGGTAAAATAGAAATAACAGATGGAACAAGGTCTGAAAATAAAGGAATGAAAAATTATTATTTAAACATTTCACTGCTCCGGATGAAAACTGTAAGACAAGTTAGTTGTAAACAAAAAATCAAATGTTCTGAAACAGGGTAACAATTTAGAAGCAAGGACCACACCAAAGAAAAAAAAAAATATTGGGGCATACAAAATTCGCTAGTTTCGGCTAGTTAGGCCTCATCGGTGGCCTTAAAATAGTGTCTAAAATCCGCAGTGAAATAATTGATCCCGACGGACTAGAAAATATAGCCCACACTATAACGCTGCTAATAGAGGGGGACTATAACCTCGAAACCATACGTGCAGCCACAAACCATGGTGTCAGTATTTATGGTCTCAGCTTGATTGGTTGTAAAATATTGAAAATAGCCGGAAACGAAAAGTTTACAGAATTTTTCAAAAGTGCATACTTCTGCTAATATTTAATGGATTGGAACCTCAAAACAATAGCACTGCTCCATCTCCTGAATTATATATAAAGTTTCAGCTTGATCGGATATTAACTGAAGAAGTTTGTCGACAACTTAAAGTTTCCAGAAATTGTCAAAACAGGCATAATCCTGTTACTATTTTGTGGAACGCAGCCCCGAAAAAAATATGCGCTGCTCCACATCATGGTCTAAGTATAAACCAAGTTTTGGCTTGATCGGATATAAAGTGTAGGAGGAGTTAGTCGGAAATGAATAAAATAACGGACAGACTACAAGCACCGTACAATAATACATCCTTTCTTTTCAAAGATATATACTAAAGTAATAAAGTATAATAATAGGTGGATTTTGCACATTTCAAATTTGAACTGTATACCTGTGTGTGAGATATGAATCATATACACTAATCTTTTCAAAAGATAACAAACGGAAACAATTTTGGCAAACAGAATAAAGTGTAAAAGGGCCATATCTCTCCTAATTTTCCCAAAATCAAAATTGACCTACATGTACATTTTAAGTTTATATATCTGTGTAGAAAATCTGAATCGAATTCACACATCTTTTCAAAAGATATGGACGAAATCGAGTTTCAAGTAAAAATAAAAGTTGAAAAGGGCCATGACATTAATAATAATTGGAGGATTTAACATGAAATCGAACTTGAACTATATAGTATGATTATATATCTGTGTATAAAATACGAAATCAAGCGAAAATCATTTTTATGTAAAAGTAATGTTGAAAAAGGACCATAACTCTTATAAAAATTGGTTGATATTTACCTGAAATCGAACTTGGCCTGCTTGTGATTATTATTCACATGTGTATGAAATATGAATCCAATCTACTAATGTTTTCAAAAGCTATCGCACGGAAACCACTTTCATGTAAAATAAAGTTAAAAAAAACGCCATAATACTCATAATAATCGATGGATTATACCCACAATCGAACTTGACCTATATTTTAAGTTTATCCCGACAGAGGTAAGGGCGAGGATTATGGCCATGTAAAATCGATTTGAGCCCCCCCCCCCCCCCCCCAGTGGAACTCTTTCCACTGACCGTTCCAAGGCGGTTCTTCTGTGGCGTTTTAGTTATGTTGTTTGTTACTTACTGTATGTATCACTTGTGTCTTTTTATTTTGGATGGCCATTTTGCCATTTGTGGGAAAGTTACTGTCCTTATGGCCTTCCTTTGTTTAGGTTTCCATTATTGTCTGGTCGCTACATGTTTGTGTTTCTTTCCCTTTGGTGTCTTTGATGGGTGGAGTAAGTTAATTGTATCGATTCCTGATCTTCGTTTATCTTCTACTTTATATACCTGGGTATAAAATATAAATCCAATCTAATTATCGTTTTCAGAAGATATTGAATTCAAACCATTTTCATGTACAAAGTAAAGCTGATGGGCCATAACACTCACAAAAATTGTCGGATTTAACCAGAACTCGAACTTGGAACTTTCTTTTATGATTATATACCTGTATAAAAAGTTTCTTTTTTCCAAAAAAAAAAAACAAGCGGGAACTAATTCTTATGTAAAAATGAAGTTAAAAAAAGGTCATCACTCTCATAATAATTCGTGGATTTTACCTTAAACTGAATTTGACCTGTATTTGATGATGACATATCTGTGTATTAAATATGACTCCAGTTCACGGATGTTTCAAAATACATTGACGGCAACCATTCCTTATGTAAATATTAAGTTGAAAAATGATCATAACTATCATAATGTTCGGTAAATTTTACCTGAACTCGAATTTGACCTATATTTTATGATCATATACCTTATATGAAATATGCTTCCAATCCACCAATGTTTTCAAAAGCTGTCACACGGAACGTACGTAAGGGACGTAAACGACGTATATACGGACAGCGATGATAATATATGCCAAGCCAATTAAAACAAAACTTGACCGACAAGCTGCAATTCATTACACAACAAATCAAACACTAGAGATGAGCTATTTCAGGTCGGACACACTAAAATTGAAAATTATTTTGTTTATCTTTCAAATTTCCCAACCGGTCGCCATAAATTAAAAGAAATCGACAATATTGACTGTATAACACACACATTAAGTTCATTAGGTCTTTGTTTGATGCAAGTCAATAATGTTTTACAGTCTAGCATTTTACGCCATTAACACGGCGGTCTTATCGTGTCATGGTCTTCCGCCCTATGATTTATCGCGGAATCAATCGCAGTTTCTTTCCGTTGCCTAAATAGGCGCGATGTTTTAGAATTGTATTTTGAATGAAATACGGATACATTGTAGACTAATGCGAGCACGCAAATGACAGGTCAGGGAACATTACGGAAACACACCTATTCAAATATATAGAAAAGTTTACCATCAAATCATTGGACGTTTTCAGATATTTTAAATTTTTTTTGCATAAAACATATATTATTTGAACTTGTTAGAACAGCCACATTGCGGTTCAAACGAGTACCTACAATGATCTCTGTTTTTGAGCAGAAATAAGAAACATAATATTTACCTCTGCAAACCCCTTGTTTCATGTATGAAAGTGGGGTTTAAGGAGGTCCAAATTATGCAGGCCTGTTTATGCAATGATAATTTGTAAATATATAAAGTTGAAAAAGAAATTTGACCACTTAAAGTAAGAGATGAATTAAGCGTTTGGTTTTCATAATGCTATGATCATGTCAAAAGTCAAAAAAGATGTTGCAACCAAACACTCATCTTAGCGCTAAAGGTCAGTGTTTGAAAGGATATGTGGCTGTAATCGTTTAAAGGTAAGTAAGGTTATATATTAACTGGTTCCTGGGTATTTTAACTTCTTTCCTATTACTTATTAAAAACGTGTATAACTGTTAACGTTCGAACAGCCGCATTGCTGGCCCGGCACAGTAAGATAGGTATATGTACTGTACATAGATATTGAGTAGTTGGTATGTGAGGAGATTTTAATCTTTGTTTGTAGTATAAACTAGACAAATATCACATATTTTAAAGGTTTGTAATCTTTCATGTAGAATAAAATAACACATTCCAAGAGCACATACTAAACATTTCATCAAGAAAACACGCGTATATATTTTGACCCCCTTGAACCCCACGTTTATATTGTAAAACTGGTGTTTACAGGGGTAAATATTATTTTTCTTATTTCTGTTCTAAAATATAGATTATGGGAACTCGTTAGAACCGCCTAGATGAGGCGGTTCTAGCGAGTACCAACAATCTATATTTTGAGCAGTAATATGAAAAATATCACAGTTTTGTATCTTAAAAGTTTCGTTTTTTTCGGCGGTAAAGTTGACACTGCATTTGAATAGGTTCGATTTCGTATTAATATCCTCGATTGACAATCCATTGTCATTTTGAAGATAGACCGCTTTCATATGCAAATTGCAATTATTTTTCATTCACTATTAACGCGTATGTATACAATAACTGTAAACCAGTTGGAAATATGGCTACATTGCGAACCTTTGTCCCTTTTCAACGTAAATATCAAGTCTGGAGCCATGGCAGTTAGCGTAATACTACACAAAATTGATGTGTTCAAATGTTACGCATGTTCGATTCGACCGATAAACGTACTGCTCGTCGATGTTTGGAAATATGTATATATATTCTTTCTTTTTTCGGCTAGAAATCATATGTTCATCAGAAATTCCATACGGCAATATGTCGAGCAGTTGTGGAACAAGTGTTGGAGATTCGTGTGACAGTTTCAACTGTGATTATGGTTTCCACAAGAATGTAGACGTGGATGCATTTAATTGCACAGACCTTGGAACATGGGATTTCAATTTAACCTCGTTGTGTATAGGTACGGTATATTATGAACATTTTAATAACTGTTTGCCTGTTGTGTTCTGTAAAATGTTTTAGGCTGTGATATTAGCTAATGGTCCGCCAGTCATATGTCCCTTTTATATGCACATTCCTGCTATCATTTCATGCCTGATTTTATGGAGTGTTGCTGGATAACGTTTATTTTAGCTGTTATTATGCCAAACAAACTTGATGAAATGAGGACGATCCTGCAAACAGCTATTAAAGTGTATTCTGATGAAGTAAATACTACAAAAAGGTTATTCTTTGGAAGCACGGAACTGAATAGTGTGATATTTCTGGATTTTCGGATTATCTGTCCCCGTTATTCTCTTAACAATGTGCATGTCATGACATTGCAAAGAACATTGTACTGACGCTTTCTCGTTTGACCTATTCTTGGTTTAAGGGCAATGGAGAAATAGATGGTACTTCCACGCAGAGATGAAACAAACTGTCCGCACATGAGTACTGTAAACCGCTAAGAATGTATGCCTGCCCAGGCAATGTGGGTTCGAGTCGGACCGTTCCTGCATATAAATATGTTCTATAAAAGGGTTATCCTTTGGAAGCAAGGAATAAACCCTTTGGACAACAGGGCTTGAGATGTCATTCAATCTCAGTACCCGGTAAAAGTCCCACACGGTTGGAAGTAACGTCTCCAAGAATGAACAGATATTTCTAACGGGAGCGTGACGTCTCAA